>OZ012735.1:179952757-181209526 GCA_963859935.3 Lathyrus sativus | reverse complement strand
GGCCGCGATGATGACGGCCATGGAGACTTTCTCGATTTGCTGATACCTCACTTTCGGGCCGTGGAGAGCCTTGCTCGTGAAGTAGATGGGTTTATCGCCCTCGGGGAGTTCCCGGATCAGTACAATGCTGACGACCTCGTTGAAAATGGCTAGGTACAGGTATAGTGCTTCTCTGAGCTCAGACCTCGTCAACACGGGTGGCTCTGACAGGATGCGCTTGAGGTTCCTAAGGGCTTGCTCGCACTCCTCTATCCATTCGAACACAGCTTCCTTCCTTAGCAATTTGAAGAAAGGGAGGGCGTGTTGCATGGATTTGGCGACGAATCGGGACAAAGATGTGAGCATCCTGTTGAGGGACTGTATTGATTTGTTCGAGCTCAGCGTCTCGATCTTGGAGAAGGCCCGACATTTGTCTGGGTTTCCTCGACTCCACACTCGGTCAGATAGAAGCCAAGGAACTTTCTTGCGCGCACCCCGAAGGTGCACTTCTCGGGGTTGAAACGTATCCTGCACTTCCTCCCTGTCTCAAAGATATTCTTGAGGTGAGACGTATGGTTGACTTCCGTGCAGGACTTGACGATCATGTTGTCTATGTAGACCTCGAACATGTCACTGATCTCTCCTCGGAAGACCTTGTTCATCATCCGTTGGTAGGTGGCCCCGACGTTTTTCAGGCCGAAGGGCATTACGTTGTAGTAATAATTGTCCAAATCGGTCATGAAGGCCATGCTCTGCTTGTCGGCCTCGGCCATGGGGATCTGGTTGTACCCCGAATATGCGTCCATGAAGGACAGCTGTTTGAAACCCGCCGAATTGTCGATGAGTTTATCGATGTTGGGGAGAGGGTAGGCGTCCTTAGGACATGCCCGGTTAAGGTCGGTGTAATCAACACACATTCTCCATTTTCCATTATTTTTCTTAACAAGTACAACTTTGGACAGCCAGGTTGATATCGGGCTTCTGAAATGAAAATTGCCTCTAGGAGGTTTTTTACAGCTTTTTCAGCAGCCTCCGACTTTTCGGGGGACTGCCTACCTCTAAGTTTTACTACGGCCTAGCGGCAAGGTTGATGGAGAGCTGGTGGCAGGCAACTTCGGGGTCGAGTCCGGGAATCTCTGCGGCGCTTCAGGCGAAGAGGTCAGCATTCTCACGGAGGAAGGCCTTCAACTATTTCCTTGCTAGGTCGGGCAACTCCACCCCAATCTTCACGGTCTTTGTCGTGTCTTCCCCGAGGGTGACGATCTCGAAGTCTCTGTATGGACGAGTGTCGCTGGCTTCGTCCTCATGATCTGGATCTTCTGCGAAACGGTTGTCGAGGTCTATGGAGTCAATGTGATCCTTTGGCTCGCTTTTTAGAGCAGTGGAAGGTGCAGACACCTTGGTCGTGGGGCCGATGGTGCTAAGGCCTTGATCGCTGCTTCAAAACATCGACAGGAAGCTTCGATATCCCCGTTGAGAGTGACGACAGCCCCTAGCCTGGTGTAGTACTTCATCTTCAGGTGGACGGTCGAGGGACCGCTGTGAGTTCGGTCATCATCGTCCTGCCCAAGATGCAGTTGTATAGGGATGAACACTCGACGACCAAGAAATGGACGTTGACTTCTCTGGCCGTTTCCTTCTCCCAAAGGTGACTTTGAGCTCTACGTACCTGTCGCTACTGCGAAAATCGGCGCCGGCTGACAGAAGAGTCGCCACCGTGCGTTATTTATCCCAACGGAGGGAAAGGAAACGCTCGAAGTAAACCTCACAAAAAACGGGAAAGGTATGGTCATCGCAACCAAAACCTGGGATCGGGAGTCGGTTACGCAAGGGGAAGGTATTAACACCCCTCACGTCCGTCGTACTCGACGGGATCCACGCTTGCTTGGTTTATCTACAGGATGCAAAACAATCTATCTACGACTGCTAAATCTAAACGGAAGGGAATTGACTCGATAGAGTGTCGCACTCTATGCCTACGTATTCTCAAGAGAGAAAGTCAGAGTCAACGTAGTTTGGGAAACTACAGGGAAATTGGCTCGCCAAGACCTCGCGTCTTGTGCCTACGTACTTCCACACTGCATGGAAGATCAGAGCTTACGTAGTTCAGGCTAACTACGGCTAGGTAGGGTGTTCTCACACAGCAGTGAGAAATCAAACTGGTTTTAAAGGTACGGGAACCTATGGGAACCACTACGGTCTGGTCTCAAATGTACTCGGGCAAGAGAAAAGGATAACAATCAGTCGTCAGCGGGAAAGTCTCGATCGCACAGCAGCGAGAGAACAAAAGAGTTAGTTGTTAGTGTGCTCGCTAGGATATCGCATCCTATGCCTACATATCCTCGTCTGGTACGAGGAATCAGAGCAGCTGTAGTTCGGCTACTTTCGGGACCGCAGCTCAAATCTCATTTTATTAACATTCTGAAAAATGATTACAATGATTGAATACTGAAAAATGAACTCCTAGGAAATACTATCCTATCCTATCCATCTATAATGAAGAATCAAATGGAAAATAGTCCCCTAACAAGTGGACTTCTAAAACTATCTCTAAAAAAGGAAATAAACTCTATGAAAAATGTACTCTAAAAAATATTAAATCTACACTAATATTTTTTCCTCTTTTCCCCTCTATTCTTTTTCAACTATTTTCTTCTTTTTTCTCAATACTCTTTATTCCTTTTTTTCTATTCAATATTCTTTATTCTTTTTTTTCCTATTCAATATTCTTTTCTTTTTTTTCCTATTCAATATTCTTTTTTTTTTCATATTTCTTTTTCAAAATTCTTTTCAAATATCCTCTTTTTCTTTATTATTATTTTTTTTTGAATCTTTTCTTTTTTTCCATTTTTTCCTCCTAAAAAAACTAAACAAATAATATAAAACAGGGAGGGGCAGCGTTGAACTGGGGGGTTTACAAGCAGTAACAAAAAATACAAAACTGGGCCCAGCCCATAAGCAATTCACAAAAAAAGAAACCCAGGGGGGGGGGGGGTGAGCTGAAAAAAACGGAGGGTGTGTGTGCAATCTCGTTGGGCTTTGGGAGAGGCCCACATGACCCGACGTCCACTTCACAGCATGCCAAACCAAAAAACCCTAATTCCTCTCTTTGCCATTCACTGTTCACCGCCGTTCTCACTCTTTCTCCTCGTTTCATACTGCTGTTCAAACCTCACTCAATCCTTCATCCATTTCGTTCACCTCACAAACTAAAGCAACCTTAACTTTGTAATCACCAGCGAACCCTGATAAACACCTCATTGGATCAAACTCAGCCGCGGCTGGAGATGGTGGAAGAATGCTGATGTTCGTGAGGATGTTCTTGAAGACCTTCGAAGAAGTTCTTGAGGTTCGTTGGATGACTTCTGGGATTTCGCCTTGAAGGCGACGTTCTTGCTGATGAACGATGTTGAACTGAACAATCTGGAGAGTAAATGGATGAATGCGGTTTCGCCTTGGAAGGTGGATATCGTTAGATTCAAAGATCGAAGGATCTCCGTTGAGATCAGTTGATTCCATGGAGGATCTTTGACAGAAAACTGATGAACAAGACCTTTGCCGTCGGTTGTTCGTAAACGAAGGTGATCCTTGGAACTTGATCGAGGATCTTGAAAGAGGTTTTGTTGTATTGCGTGGAAGTGATTGAAGATCTATGGATCTTGAGTCGGAAAACTGAATGAACACGTGAATCTGGATATATGTTGGTATGATTTTCTGGAAAACGACGAGTGTGAACGATTGAAGATCTGGAGAATTTGTTGAACGTTCTTGCTGATTCGGAAATCTGGAAGGAAAATGCATGAAGGTGATGAACGGATGAAGGTTGATCGGAGACGCTTGATGACGAGTAGAGGAAGGAGATGAAATTCTGGAAATTTTGTTGATTATTGGTGATGAAGGTGATGACTGGTATGTGTCACTGATCGGAGAAGATGAATGTTTAGAGGTGAGAGATGAAGATTCTGGTGATTTCTGGGCAAGAAATGGTTTTCCGGCGAAGTGTACGGTGGCCGGAGGTAGTTGGTGGTCAGTTATGGCTGCCGGAAGGTGTTAGGGACGGTGGTTGCATGGCCGCCGGCCATTGCAACCGGTGAAGGCTCTGAGCTAGACAAGTGGCAAGGGTTGGTGGAGAATTACTGCATGAGTCACACGTGTGGTGTTACGTGTGAGTTCAGAGTGAAATAGAATTGTGACGTGGTTGCTTCCTGATTTACACGCGTGACCCCCTTTAAATAGTGACACATGTCACTGCAATTTTTGGACTGAAAAAAAAATGGACTTGAAATGATAAACTGGGCCTTCAAAAACCTCTGGCCCAACGAAAATGGCATGACAGAAACCCAAAAACTGGATTAAAATGGATTAAAATGAATTAAACCTGATTAAGAACTAATTAAAGACCTTAAACCTAATTAACTAACTAAACAAAAGATTAAGACCTAACAATTCCAATTAATCAATATCTAAAAACTAGTAAAAACTATTCTATATTATCTAAAATAAAATCTATATTAAACCCTATTAAAACCCTATTAAACTATTATTCTATATTAAACCAATAAATCCAAAAGTCTATTAAATCCTATACTAAAACCTATTAAATTCTATAAAAAGAAATTTTATTTATTTAAACTCCACTCTATTTATTCTAAAATCCTATAATATCCATATTAAGAAAATTTATCCTATTTAATAAAAGAAAATCTATTATTAATAAAAGAAAAATCTATATTCTTTCTATATAAAAATCTATTTAAAACTAATAAAAGAAAAATCCATTATTATTCTATATTATTCTAAAAACATATAAAGAAAATCTATTTAAATTCTAAAAAAAATCTATAAAGCCTATTTTAAAATATAAAAATCTATTTAAATCTATAAAAAGGCTATTAAATCCTAAAAATGCAAACAAAGGCAAATAACCAATATAAAAGAGAGCGCGAGACCAGATTGAAGCAAACAGTAAACCCGGATACCGAGAAACTCCAAAATCACTGCGTGAGCTGAGAACACCCAGGAAGCGCGCGACTTCCCAAAATAAACTTCGATTACCCAAATCGCTCTGAGATACCTAAAATGCGACAGCAGGGCTGTAATCCCGATAAAATCACCATGATTGAAGAAATGCACTATATGCAGTATGTAAATGCGAATGCGAGATGCGTCGAAACATGGACCAAATGTAGGATCCGGTTGTCAAATTTTAGGGTGCAACAGCTGCCCCTATTCAAGCAGCTTGGACCTGAATGGTTGAAGAGCGCCCAACCTTTAATCATTCAAAGGTAGAAGATGGTTGAATATAAATGGAACCCTGGAATTTGCCAACCGCAAAAATAAAGTGCAAAGCTGCTTGAGAAATAACGTCTAATAAACTGGAGTCTGATTGTCACGACAACAACTGGTCAATTATCTGATAAATTTGCTGCTGTTTTTTCCAACATCAATCACCTGTGTGACGCCACAGATACTGATTCTTCGGAATGATGCTTCAAAAAAGCAGACACCTTCCCATCTGTTATGGGATCTTTTCTGTCGACTCATGGTTCACGGTGAACCTGAGGAAACTCTCCTGGGGAATTCTGAATTGAACTGCCTCGCACCTATTTCGACGAAGGCGGCAGCTTCAGAAGTTCGATATGTGTCAATCTTTGTTTTTTTCAGTGCTGACGTAACAACCCGATGTGAAGAAATCACTCCGCTGATGGAGAAAAGAAGCTTAACCAAACAACTCTGCAGGTGAACAAATGCGAAAGCCAATAGGTAACCACCCTGGTCTATGTTTCGACATGCGTATGCTTGAAATGATGCAATGCCCTATATGATATGTAAATGTTATGCGTTTGTAACTGCAATACCCTATACGGCATGAATATGCTATGTATTTGTAAATGCAATGCCCCGTACGGCGTGAATATGCTATGCGTTTTGATAGATGCAAATCTGACGATATATGCAAATGCTAATGTAAGCTCTAGCTGCCAGAGAACTCCAGGTCTAGAAACCGCTTGGCAAAATAAATGCCGAAGGCAACGACAACTCCACTGAAGGTAATCTGGTATCACAGAATCATCTCAGCAAAATAAATGCTGGAAAAGGGAAACCAAATCCGCTGGGGATAACCGTCCTGCTGGAGAAAAGGAAAGCAACCCTACTTGGGGAGAAAGAAAAAACAACCCTGCTCGGGGATGCTCTCTTCAAACCATTGGCAACCGATTGTGCTCTGTGGGGATTGACCCGAACTGGGGTTGATTGCGCGCAGCACGTTGCTGGAAATGCCCCTATTATCGAGGATATCAGTCTTAACCTGCTGAGGATACTCCTGACCATACTCTGATGCAGGATAGCAATAAAATCTCAATTCTTCCGGGAACAATACACCACTTTCAACTGCTAAAAAGGAGTAATTCTGATTTAACAACACCCATATGGTATTCAAGCATTAATCGGAGAACTGGCATCCATTAAGCTTCGTATCGGGAAACATGACAATATGGTTGTATCGGGTATTTACACATTTTTTGGTTTTTCTAGATAAACAGCGGGTTATTAACAAGATGGAAAATACTAGACGAGAGCTAGCATTCAAAGGTAGACTACCAGGCGAGAACTGATAACACAATATATTAGGAAACTTGAGCGAAAATTGGTTTTTATGTTTTGAACGTCAAACGGACTGACTGGATATAGGCTAAGAAAAAGACAATCAGGCGAGAACTGGCTGAAAGCTGACATGTACCAGACGAGAACTGATACAACAATAGGTTAAAGAAACGGTGACCAGACGAGAACTGGTTGGAAGTTGACATGCATCAGGCGAGAACTGATGTTTACGGGAAAAGACCAACAATACGATAACTGGGTTAAACGAAAACAGGTACCAGGCGAGAACTGGTATTTACGGAAGCATGGGCCAGACGAGAACTGGTCACCGGTTTGCCAGGCGAGACCTGGGCTTTGGAAACGACTTGGTTACGAAGTTCTGACAGGTAACACGGCTTTTTCTCAGGTTTTTGATAAGGGTATTGACACGATTCCCTGATACTCCACTCTGGCTGGGGAGAAACAACTTGCTTGTATAACTTGCCCCAGTACAATTCAATTTGCCCCAATCTAACTCTTGGGAGTACTTGCTCTGAACAGCTTTCTACGAGACAACCTCGAGATTACTTGCCCCGGTATCTGTACGATAACAGAATTCAATATCCGTTAAACCCCTATCACCCTGACTGGTTTCATCATTTCTGAACTGACTTGCCCCTGAATGAGCGTATAAGCGACTTAACCTGATCTGATTACCCACTGGAAGGTTCTGCTTTCAAATCTCAGCATTCTGTATAATTGCCCCTGATTGACTCTTCGAGAAGACTCACTTCTGATCAACTGCTTCCCACGCATACTGCCCCCGATCAACTGAAGCTTCAGGACTTGTCCTCAGACTAACTGATTCCGAACTTACTGGAAACTAATGCCCCTGATTCACAGGTCTTCACAACATACTATTCTGGTTCAGACTGCGGTATTTTTCAGTCCTGTTCGATTATTCCTGTTGGAATTTCCTTCGTGTCAACTACTATCCTGCAAGTAAAAAATCGTCTGTCCACGAATGGTAATTTTAATGCAATGTTTATGCATATTTTGAAAAAATTTGTGCTGTCACTCATTTACGTGTCATGATTGTGAGTGACGAATGAACCAAAGTTCAAACGTAGTGCTTATGTGGTCAGTGAAAAACACAACAAGGATGTGACTAGCAAGTCAAGAAGGAGTCAGGTTACTCAACCTTATCGTAATGCGCTTTCAGAATAACCCTACCTCAATTAGGTCTTTTAAGGGTTGTATCGTGGTCGGGTTCATGGTTCGTGAAACAAAGGATACTTGGCTCAAATTTTGATTTGTACCCACCCCTTCTACGTGATGATCTCCGATCCTAAGGTTCAGTTAACCTGGCACGAGCGCTCGCCTCCTCGAGAGGTATGTTGAATGGTAAGAACCACAGTTAAGGAACTCACAGGGCTTTTCCGGAGTGATAGTTACTCCTTCTCGTTTTCGGTGTCTGTGTACACGACTTTGTGACTCGCTGGGGAAAAAACTTCTATTGATATCCCTTCTTTTTCGTTCTTTCGATTCCCTTATTTTTTGCCTGGACTGACTCCTTTCGAGTTCTTTTCGATTTTTCCGTTTTCTTTTGAAGTCCAGCGGGATGCCCTGATTTTTGCCTAAGTATTAGCCTTCCAACTTTTTCTTTCTTTTTACTTAGCGGGCTTTCTTTCTTTCTTGTGGAACAAAGTCGTGTGACACTGGTTGTCTTGATTGCTCCGAAAGGATTGTAACTGTCTCACTCCTGATTGGTGAGGTTTAACCATTGAAAGGTATAAACTGATTGGTCCTTGAAAGACAACACTCCTCTGTAAGACTTGAACGCTCGGTCAAGCTAACTGACAACTACCCTGCCCCGGGTTAAGATGTGAGGGTTAAAAAGTCCGAAAAAACTTCTACTTCCTGACTCGAAGTGGTTAACAAGGGACTAACTCCTTATATCTCCAGTGTTTATGGGATTTGAAACAATGCCTTATATGTCATCGGTAAGGTCTTATCTGAAAGCATACGCTCATCAGTTATGAGTTTATTTTCGTCATCCTCCCTCCAATCTTTGCTAGTTACAGTGATAAAGTGGAGTGAATAAAATGCGAGTGTCAGTGCAATGCAGTAAATGAGCGACAGCGACATGATTAATTCAGAAAAATGCATAGTCACCTTATTATTATCACCATTCGAAACATACAATGTTTACAGCAAGTAGTAACTAACAGAAAAGAAACTACAAATGCAAATGATATAAAAGTCTGAGGACTGCCAATGTCGAGGCGCCTGCCTGTCTGAATCACTGGCTCCTTTGCTGGGGAATACCTTCCGAGTCTACGAGCTTAGACGGCTGAGCGGTTGGTATGAACAAACAAAAATCCTTCTCGAAAGGAAATGCGATCTTGGTCGATCAATTGTTGTACTTTCGTCTGAAATGATTTACAATCTTCCGTCGAATTCCCCGGAAAGCCACCATGGTAACCACACTGAACGTGGGGATTGTACCCAGGAGGGTAAGGTTCTGGAACTGGCTTAAGAGCTTTAGGTTCCACCAAAGAACTCTGGATCAAAGATGGTAGCAGTTGGCTATACGGCATAGGCACTGGGTGAAAAGGAGCTTTCCTTCGTTCCAAGTTGTTGCGAGGTCGATTCTGATTCTGACGCTGATTCTGATAACCTCGGCCACGAGTTTGCTGCTTTGCAATGGAAGCGACATAAGATTCCTGATATGGTGCCCTAGGCACGACTGTCTGTTCAGTATAACAAGCCACAGGAGGTACTGATCTCTGATAAGATGAAGAACCAACAAAATTCACTGATTCGCTTCGAGGATATTCAACACTTGGCATGACTGCATTGATCACAACTCCTTCTTCATTCTGATAGTCACAAGGGTATTCAGTTTCACCAGCTTGATCATTTGAAGTAATCTGAATTTTCCCAATTCTTATGGCATACTTAAGGCGTTCTCCTAATGTTACCACGTCAGAGAAACTTAACGGAATTCCAAGCAATCTTTCGAAGTATGGATCTTGTAGGGAATCTACAAACATGCTCGTCAACTCTTGGTCTAACAGCGGTGGATGCACTCTAGCAGCAAATTCTCTCCATCTCTGAGCATACCTCCGGATAGGTTCATTGTTCTCTTGAGACAATTCTTGCAACTGCATGCGATGGGGAGCTATGTCTAGGTTATAATCGTACTGCTTCAGAAAGGCTCTGGCTAAATCCATCCATGACTGAATCTGATTCCTCTCTAACTGCATATACCACCTCAAAGATGCCCCAGTCAGACTATCTTGAAAGCAATGGATCATTAGTTTGTCATCTCGCACAAACGAAGTCATTCTTCGACAGAACATCATCAAATGTTGCTTCGGACAGCTATCTCCCGTGTACTTCTCAAATTTCGGCACTTTGAACTTATAAGGCAACACCAGGTCAGGAACCAAACACATGTCTACAGCATCCAGGTTAACAACATCTTTCATTTTCAAAGCTTTCATTCCTTCTTCCAACGCTCGGAGTTTTCTATCCGTCTCCAGGGCTATTGGATCTACGGTCCTGGCTATTGGAATATCTCTTCGGTAATTCATCCCATGGAAAACAACACCTTGATTGTTAACAGGAGGAGGACGTTCATTCCGGGCAACAAACTGCTCATGTCGACCTCGGTTCTCAACAGAAGGCTGTACAACTTGGTCTGCAGTAACGTTATTCGCTTGCGGGAAGTCTTCCATAGAATCATATAGAGGGTTGGACGTCATAGTGAACCCTGTCAAGGTATTAGGGGACTGGAAATTGCCTTCAGACATAGCTACCAATAGTCTTCAGCTGACTTCAATGCTTGATTCTGCTCAAATCTACTCAACCCCTAGGTAGGCTTCTGACAATCAACAGCTGCTCAATCCAAACTCCGGGTAATCACCTTCAGGAAACAAAGACTGGATCAGAACTCTGGCTAACTGGAGGATGATATGCAATATGATGCAACACTGTTATGCACATGATATGCAGCAAACAACGGGACCACAGCCCCCCACACAAATCTCTGAATACTGCTACGCTGCTGACAGAGTACGTTCGCTCTGAAGAGAGACCAAAATAACGGGTAGGTTGGAAGTCAAGTTTCCTGCAAAACCCCCCCCCCCCCCCACTCACAGGTATGGACCTATATCTGTCAAGGTACGACATCCTATGCGGTCGTCAGCGTCACAGACTTTCAAGACTGACGATACGATTCCCAGAAGGAGTGGCATCATCAAGTCTTGAAGAGGCCTCACTTAGCTAACTTCCAGATGATCGGTTCCCAGAGTCGACAATCCAACTAACCAGCAACCCGAACCACCCAAAGGGTGGGACAAGAGGCCAACCAGAAGAACCTCGTCTGAGTGTAGATTTCGCGGGACACTAATACAAGCAAAGCCGGTAGGCGCCCACTAATCTCTACTCTAAGTCTAAGGTGCACTCAAGCCCAGGTCCGGCTTATCTCTCAATCATAGAACACCCGTCACACCCCAATAGCAACATATAATATCAATAAATAAACACCAATAGACAAGCAAACAAGCGCTAGGATTGACTCTCTCTTAGGGGACGTTGGATCCCACATGCATAAGGAACTATTGCAGTCCTTAGCAGCCAGGGGACGTTGGATCCCCAGCAGAGTCGCCAGCTGTCGCTACTGCGAAAATCGGCGCCGGCTGACAGAAGAGTCGCCACCGTGCGTTATTTATCCCAACGGAGGGAAAGGAAACGCTCGAAGTAAACCTCGCAAAAAACGGGAAAGGTATGGTCATCGCAACCAAAACCTGGGTTCGGGAGTCGGTTACGCAAGGGGAAGGTATTAACACCCCTCACGTCCGTCGTACTCGACGGGATCCACGCTTGCTTGGTTTGTCTACAGGATGCAAAACAATCTATCTACGACTGCTAAATCTAAACGGAAGGGAATTGACTCGATAGAGTGTCGCACTCTATGCCTACGTATTCTCAAGAGAGAAAGTCAGAGTCAACGTAGTTCGGGAAACTACAGGGAAATTGGCTCGCCAAGACCTCGCGTCTTGTGCCTACGTACTTCCACACTGCATGGAAGATCAGAGCTTACGTAGTTCAGGCTAACTACGGCTAGGCAGGGTGTTCTCACACAGCAGTGAGAAATCAAACTGGTTTTAAAGGTACGGGAACCTATGGGAACCACTACGGTCTGGTCTCAAATGCACTCGGGCAAGAGAAAAGGATAACAATCAGTCGTCAGCGGGAAAGTCTCGATCGCACAACAGCGAGAGAACAAAAGAGTTAGTTGTTAGTGTGCTTGCTAGGATATCGCATCCTATGCCTACATATCCTCGTCTGGTACGAGGAATCAGAGCAGCTGTAGTTCGGCTACTTTCGGGACCGCAGCTCAAATCTCATTTTATTAACATTCTGAAAAATGATTACAATGATTGAATACTGAAAAATGAACTCCTAGGAAATACTATCCTATCCTATCCATCTATAATGAAGAATCAAATGGAAAATAGTCCCCTGACAAGTGGACTTCTAAAACTATCTCTAAAAAAGGAAAATAAACTCTATGAAAAATGTACTCTAAAAAATATTAAATCTACACTAATATTTTTCCCTCTTTTCCCCTCTATTCTTTTTCAACTATTTTCTTCTTTTTTCTCAATACTCTTTATTCCTTTTTTTCTATTCAATATTCTTTATTCTTTTTTTTCCTATTCAATATTCTTTTCTTTTTTTTCCTATTCAATATTCTTTTCTTTTTTTTCATATTTCTTTTTCAAAATTCTTTTCAAATATCCTCTTTTTCTTTATTATTATTATTATTTTTTTGAATCTTTTCTTTTTTCCATTTTTTTCTCCTAAAAAAACTAAACAAATAATATAAAACAGGGAGGGGCAGCGTTGAACTGGGGGGTTTACAAGCAGTAACAAAAAATACAAAACTGGGCCCAGCCCATAAGCAATTCACAAAAAAAAAGAAACCCAGGGGGGGTGAGCTGAAAAAAACTGAGGGTGTGTGTGCAATCTCGTTGGGCTTTGGGAGAGGCCCACATGACCCAACGTCCACTTCACAACATGCCAAACCAAAAAACCCTAATTCCTCTCTTTGCCATTCACTGTTCACCGCCGTTCTCACTCTTTCTCCCTCGTTTCATACTACTGTTCAAACCTCACTCAATCCTTCATCCATTTCGTTCACCTCACAAACTAAAGCAACCTTAACTTTGTAATCACCAGCGAACCCTGATAAACACCTCATTGGATCAAACTCAGCCGCGACTGGAGATGGTGGACGAATGCTGATGTTCGTGAGGATGTTCTTGAAGACCTTCGAAGAAGTTCTTGAGGTTCGTTGGATGACTTCTGGGATTTCGCCTTGAAGGCGACGTTCTTGCTGATGAACGATGTTGAACTGAACAATCTGGAGAGTAAATGGATGAACGCGGTTTCGCCTTGGAAGGTGGATATCGTTAGATTCGAAGATCGAAGGATCTCCGTTGAGATCAGTTGATTCCATGGAGGATCTTTGATAGAAAACTGATGAACAAGACCTTTGCCGTCGGTTGTTCGTAAATGAAGGTGATCCTTGGAACTTGATCGAGGATCTTGAAAGAGGTTTTTTTGTTTTGCGTGGAAGTGATTGAAGATCTATGGATCTTGAGTCAGAAAACTGAATGAACACGTGAATCTGGATATATGTTGGTATGATTTTCTGGAAAACGACGAGTGTGAACGATTGAAGATCTGGAGAATTTGTTGAACGTTCTTGCTGATTCGGAAATCTGGAAGAAAAATGCATGAAGGTGATGAACGGATGAAGGTTCATCGGAGACGCTTGATGACGAGTAGAGGAAGGAGATGAAATTCTGGAAATTTTGTTGATTATTGGTGATGAAGGTGATGACTGGCATGTGTCACTGATCGGAGAAGATGAATGTTTAGAGGTGAGAGATGAAGATTCTGGTGATTTCTAGGCAAGAAATGGTTTTCCGGCGAAGTGTACGGTGGCCGGAGGTAGTTGGTGGTCAGTTATGGCTGCCGGAAGGTGTTAGGGACGGTGGTTGCATGGCCGCCGGCCATGCAACCGGTGAAGGCTCTGAGCTAGACAAGTGGCAAGGGTTGGTGGAGAATTACTGCATGAGTCACACGTGTGGTGTTACGTGTGAGTTCAGAGTGGAAATGGAATTGTGACGTGGTTGCTTCCTGATTTACACGCGTGGCCCCCTTTAAATAGTGACACATGTCACTGCAATTTTTGGACTGAAAAAAAAATGGACTTGAAATGATAAACTGGGCCTTCAAAAACCTCTGGCCCAACGAAAATGGCATGACAAAAACCCAAAAACTGGATTAAAATGGATTAAAATGAATTAAACCTGATTAAGAACTAATTAAAGACCTTAAACCTAATTAACTAACTAAACTAAAGATTAAGACCTAACAATTCCAATTAATCAATATCTAAAAACTAGTAAAAACTATTCTATATTATCTAAAATAAAATCTATATTAAACCCTATTAAAACCCTATTAAACTATTATTCTATATTAAACCAATAAATCCAAAAGTCTATTAAATCCTATACTAAAACCTATTAAATTCTATAAAAAGAAATTTTATTTATTTAAACTCCACTCTATTTATTCTAAAATCCTATAATATCCATATTAAGAAAATTTATCCTATTTAATAAAAGAAAATCTATTGTTAATAAAAGAAAAATCTATATTCTTTCTATATAAAAATCTATTTAAAACTAATAAAAGAAAAATCCATTATTATTCTATATTATTCTAAAAACATATAAAGAAAATCTATTTAAATTCTAAAAAAAATCTATAAAGCCTATTTTAAAATATAAAAATCTATTTAAATCTATAAAAAGGCTATTAAATCCTAAAAAATGCAAACAAAGGCAAATAACCAATATAAAAGAGAGCGCGAGACCAGATCGAAGCAAACAGTAAACCCGGATACCGAGAAACTCCAAAATCACTGCGTGAGCTGAGAACACCCAGGAAGCGCGCGACTTCCTAAAATAAACTCCGATTACCCAAATCGGCCTGAGATACCTAAAATGCGACAGCAGGGCTGTAATCCCGATAAAATCACCATGATTGAAGAAATGCACTATATGCAGTATGTAAATGCGAATGCGAGATGCGTCGAAACATGGACCAAATGTAGGATCCGGTTGGTCAAATTTTAGGGTGCAACAGTACCCCCACAGCCTTGTTATCGTGTCGTTGAAACCTTGGAGATCCGAGCCTAGGTAGGGGGACAGGTTGGATTCGTCGAGCTGAAGTGTCGCAAAAAGGTGGGTGTACATGATGTCCACTGAGCTCCCTCCATCGACCAAGATTCATCAGACGTCAAAGTTGGCCATCTGTGCCCGGATCAGGAGAGGAATGTTCAAGTTGGGGGCTCCCCCGGGAAGTTCCTCGAGGTAGAACATGATCGGATTGGATTGACCCCAGAACTTGTCAAGCGTGCTCATCTTTCCGGGTCTATTGCTTATGAGCTCCTCGAACTTTCGTTTGACTGATCCTACCGACAGATTGCTCGGGGTCCCGCCGGAAATGAGCATCGCCCTAGGGAAGTATTCCCATTAATTGGTGGGTCGTACTGGCTCCTCGGGTAGCTGAAGTTTGGGGGGAAGTTTGAACTCTCTTAGGGCGAACCAATCCTCTGGCCGACCAACGGTGAGGGCTACCTGAAGGCCGGTGTCGTTGTTGGGAGGAGGGAGGTCCTCGACTTTTTGAGCTTCGGGGGCCTCCTGCCGTGGTGTATCTCCTCATCGGGTATACCTTTTCAGTTTCCCTTCCTTAATCAGAATCTCGATTGCATCCTTCATGTGGATGCAATCTTCAGTCACGTGTCCGTGGCTTTTGTGGAAGCAGAAAAACATCGACTTGTCCATGTTGGGTTTGGGGGGTGTCGCTTTTGGAAAACAGACACCTCCTTGGATGAATTCTGTCTTTGCGCACTCAGCCAGTATGCACTCGCGGGAAGCGACTAGGGTCGTGTACTCAATGAAACGACTAGCTGGGCCATGCTACTCGCGCTGTTCTCAGGGGCGGTCATCTCGCCGTCAGTCTCCCCCGCACCAGTGATTTGAGGCTCCGTCATCTCGGGACCCGTGGGGGGTCTCTCTGTCCCTGGTGTCACGGGAAAAGTTGGTCGATTGAGTCTCCTCAAACCGGATATAATGTACGACTCTGTTGAGGAAGTCTTGGAGCGAGTGTGGCCGGTGGATGGCCACAGCCTCCTAGAATTTAGAATCTCGGTGCATGCCTTGCTCCATTAGGTAACGCTTCATCTAATATGAAGTCGTCACCTGCATCGCCTCTTTTGTGAACCTCTCAATGTAATTCCGGAGAGGCTCGTCAGGGGACTAGATGATTGCGCCTAGCGCGGCCTCTGTCTTCGGGTGGCACCTGGACACCGTGAAGTGCCGTGAAAAGAGGCCTTTCAGGACCCTCCACGATGTGACAGACTCCGGCTCCAAGATTTTGTACCACATCATGGAACCCTTCCTTAGGGTCGTCGGAAAAAGCCTGCACTTGATGGCTCCTCAGACGTTGCGGTAATGGAGCATAGCCTCGATATCTTCCAGGTGGTCGTCTGGGACCGAGGTGCCGTTGTACGTTGAGAGCACTGGTGGTTTCTCGACCCCGTGTGGAATGGGAGCTGCCATGATATCCCGAGACAATGGGGTCCTGTAGTCGTCCTCGTCGCTCAGGATCGGGGATGGAGAAGGTGAGGGCCCTTGTCGAGGAGGGGGTTGATTCGTTACCCTCGGTTGCTTGACCGGGGGGTCTTCCCTCGTCGTCCTTGGCTCCTGGGCTCGCCTCTCCTTCCTTGTCAGCGACCTTGCTCGCTTGTTTGAGACCACGGGCTAGGGCCTCTCCAGCTACGGTCGGAGACCTGTTGGACGAGGAGACAGACTCCTCTATTTCCCGTTCCGGTCTTACCGTGGAGGGAACCGTAAAGGGGATTCATGTTCTAGCGCACCAATGTGCTCATTCTGCTGGAACAACATCTGATTTTCCTAGTTGACGGCTGTGAAGAGGGTGACCATCGTCGGATCCGTTCCGGCCGGGATGGGGATGGGTTGGAATACTGCTGGGCTCCTCGCCCGAGGAGCGGTCTGGCGCGGTGCTTCCTCTGAAGAAGGGGAGGTAGTCTGGCCGTCCCTCGTGTCGGTCTCGTGGAGCCGAGATGTTCCCACTTGGTTGCCAACGTTGGTGGCGGGGGCATGGGCGACATCGTGAACTGTGTCCTCGCGGTGTGGACTAGTCACGATCTTGAAGTGATAAAGATGTGAAGCTTTGGTTCTCTGCTTGGAGGAACGGGGAAGCTTAGTCCCCACAGGCGGCGCCACTGTTCGTACCGGACCAGAAGGCATCAACGATCTGCCGCGCGTCGAGGGTTTGAATGCTGCTCACTGAGGTGTTTGAAGAGGATGTGGGTGTACCTGAAACACACTCTGATGCCAAAGTAAGTGACGGGCAGAGTGAAAGCAAGTATATAGAGAGAGTAAGAATATTAAGTTACTTGACCCTCTAGTGAAGAAGGTATTTATAGTGATCCCTCAGCGCATGGCCAATGGTTACTCAGCACTGGGTTGGGCTACCAGGCCTAATGCCAGCAACTACTAGAGCTGATGTGGCATCGTGAAGACCAGGACGTGGTCTTCACCCTAGGGTAACTGCTCCGTATTATCTGGGAGAAGGAAAATTGAATCTCCAGGAAGTGGGCAGTTAGTTCATGACGTGTCCCTACGTGAGGGGTACGTGGATATCGTGGGGGAAAGCCACTGAGGATTTCCCCGGGAAGACAGAGGATGGCTGGTCGGATGCGAGGGTCCTGGCTGACGATGGGGAAGACGAAGGCTGGATGGTCGGCCGTGAGGGTCCTGGTCGACGATGGGGAGGACGAAGGTTGGATGGTCGGTCGCGATGTTCCTTCCCGATAGCTGAGGGCCTTCGCCCAACATGAAGGAATGTTGTGCCCCCGGGTCCTTGCTCGTCAGCGTGGTCCTATTGGGCATGTCCATTATATGTTTGTCTTTGTCCTTGTTTTGGTTCTTAGAACCCTGACAACCCGTGGTTCCGAACTACAATTGATCTGACTTCCTATTAAGGATACGTAGGCATATGATTGTGAGATCCTAGCGAGCTACCTTTTGCTTTTTCCACATTTTCTCTTCCCGTCCTAACCTTTAGCAAATAATTTTAGCCAAAACACAAATATTTCATGAGGTTCCTGTAGAGTACTAAAGATACTTAGGGTGTTATTACATTCCCTCAGTATAACCAACTCACGTACCTTGATCTCTCTTTGATTAACTTTAGACGTTGCTTTTTGCTTTGCATTTTTGCTTTGCATTTTTACTTATGGTTTTTGTTCGATTTTTTCTCCATTCCCTTGGATAAAATAAAAGTTCGGTGGTGACATCATTATTTTCTGAGCCAAGCTTATCCTATAACTTTGGTATCCGATTCTCATTGTGACAAAGGGCACATGAAGTAGTACACCAGAACGAACGATGCCCCTCGACAGGAGGCCCGCGAGGTGAAGAAGGTCGAGAAGGCAACCTCATCCTCCAGCGACAACAGACTGCAAGTTCCTTTGTGTGTCTCCCGACCAGACGACTTTTGCCTTCCCTATGAGCCTGACGCGCCTGTGTCTGCTCGTACCCCATGGGAAAGCTTCCTCGCCGCCATGGTCATATTTGGTGGGGAGCCCAGCAAGCTCTCTGTAGGGTCGGTCAAGAGGAAGTTCGACGAGCTGATGGATAAAAGCTCAAAGCAAAATGCTACCTCGATAAGTTCAAGGGTAACTCAAACCCGGTCGCCTTCTACCTCGAGAAGCTATCAAACGGTGCCCCTAACTCTAACATCCCTCTGCTAATCAGGGCTCAGATTTCAAACTTCGACATCCATCACGTTCTCGTCGACCAAGGGAGCTCGAGGGACATAATGTACGCCCACCTGTTCACCACCCTCCAGCTCGACAAGAGCCACCTAATGTCGTATCTTGGCTCCGACTTATAGGGCTTCAACGCCACCACCACGAGATCGTCGGGTTACATGGAGCTGCTCGACACTTTCGGATCCGGAGAGACCGTAAGGCAGGTCAAGGTTCGTTTCTTGGTTGTAGAGTGCCCCTCTTTGAACCAATGAATTATATGAAGGATGATACTGGCCGAGCTGATCGCGGTGTTTTCCACTCTGCACTTGAAGATGAAATATTACCCTACCAGTGGTCGATTCGTAACCCTCCACGGAGACATCGAAGCGGCTAGAAGGTTTTTTAAAGTGGCCATGAAGGGGCGCAACTCAATCAACATTCTGCCTAAGAACACCAGCAAGTCAGCCTGGTCAGAGAAGCAGAAACGTCTGCCTTACATCAACTCTGTGGACCTTGACAGCCACTTTCCTAGAAAGCAGGAGCAGGGGGGAAGCTCTAGAAAGCACTCCTTGTTGTACCCCAAAATTTGACCAACCTTTTCTTTACTTGGCTTATGTTTCTTTTCATTTTAGCATTTGCATTTGCATAGCATTGTCCTTTACATGGGATCAAGAGTGATGTACCATCCAAGAGAAGAGTCTTAAGGGTTTCAAGCTCAAGCAAGAGTGTTTGTAGTCATCATGAGGTTGTCAAAGCTCCTTGAGAAGGAAGGATTAAGGTGTGGTTGTGGTCTCCTATCTTGGGGGTCAACAAAGGATCATCAAGGGTTCATAGGATCATTGTTTTGGATAAGATGTGTTTAAGAAGCTCATTGAGTACCTTGGGGGTCATTGTGGAGCTTATCTGAACATTTATTTCATCTGCAAGAGGTCACAGTCAAAGGATGTGAATCTAGGGTTTCATCTGGTCAACTCAAGGTCAACTGTGGACTTGAGAGAGCTCAATAATTGGTTTTAAGTTCTTGAGGCCATGAGAAGTTATCTTGAGACATCTAGGATGTCATGTCAAGCTCAAATTAATAAGAATCAAGAGTTCAAGAAGTTACTAAATTAGGGTTTCAGAGGATCTAAGTGTAAAATCCCCTACTTTAGTGTACAACTTCAAGGACAATTTACCTCATGATACAAGTCCAATCTCACTTCCATGCAAACATGAAACTTGTAGGGAATGTTTTAATATTTATTTTGAGTACTAGAACTCATCCATTGAGTTTTTAGAACTCAATTTATGATGCCAACAAGTTAGGGGTCTCAGATGAACTTATTTTTGGTCAACTAAAAGTCAACTCACTTCCAAGGCACTTTTGACCTAGAATAATGTTTCTCCTCAACTTCAAGTGAACAAGGAAGTTGTTCCTCATGGTCTTAGCTTTCCAAAATGTCCTAGAATTCCTTGATATAATTTTTACATCTCAAGTTATGGACCTCACAAGGCAAGGATATTTTTGGAAAGTTTCATTATAGGTCATTTGTTACATTGGTCATTTTCATGAACTTAGGTACCTTAAATGCTCTTCCAACCAACATGAAAAATGTTCCTAAGGGCCTCGTTTACATCATAGAGCTTAATATTCATTTGAATTATGTATTTATATGGCCATGTGGGAAGGTTTTCAAAATAAATTTGAAATTTTAAGCATGACATAAGATGAATTCTTTATAGGTCATATTTGTCTCTCATTTTGAATCAAGCCACACCAAGACATGAGAATGAGAAGATTGCACAAATTGTCTTGGTACGAAATGCATGGAAACATGACATTTTTCAAGTTCCTTCATGAAAAAGTTTCCACTTCAAACTCACAATGTGGATCAAATCAAAAGCCCAATCCAATTCAAATGAAAAGTACACCTCACATGCTGCAGATTAGTGCATTTATCATGTGTGAAGCAAGCCAAAACGCGTGGGAAAGAGGGAGGTTTCTTATTTGGGAAAATTTTCAAATCTCTCAAACGGATCATTATGGGCCTGCATAACACATTAAAATCCATCATATATAAGCTAAGAGCTTGCCCTAGAAGCTTAGAACGCGCAATTAGAGCTAGAGAGAGCAGAATTAAATTCAAATTTCTCAAGAATTATCCCACTTCAAATTCCATTTTTCTCTGCAAATCAATTGAAATTAAAGCTTGATTCTTCTTCCTGGGAGAATTTAGAGTGGAATTGAACCAAAAAAGTGAAGGTTGCGTGCCTGAGAAGAACCAACAGAGTTGCTCCGTTCAGTAAGCCTCCATCTCTTAATTCTCTCATGTGAGGCACTAGTTTAGGCTCATACTGGTTGCATATGAAGCCCTACGTTGAGTAGGCCATGTTTGATCCATTGTTGTTCATGTTTGATAAAGTTTTCAGTTGGTGCACTCAAACATCAAGTCTTCGATTCTCCTTGATCTTGAACTTTTGTGATGATTGATCTATGGATTTGGAATCCTTGTAGCAAGACCTTTCGTTTGGTACCATTTTTGTGCCTGTTGGTGGTGGTTTTTCACCTGAGCTCCGGTGAGCTCACCGGAGAAGACAGCTGAAGCCCTAGCTCTGGCGTCTGGTTATGTTTCAGTCAGATCTGATGTGGATCTCCCTTGACTTGTTGACTGCACGTGTGTTTGCTTTTGATTTGCTTGACCTATTTAAAGAAATGGTGCGTTTTGGGTAGTAAGCTGAGTCTGGTGGATTGGACTTGGTTTGCTCTTCACACCCCTTCATTTGGAGCCCAGTTGCGCTTTCAACGTGTTTCAGTTCATTTTGTTTATTGCTTTTGCACCTCCTTTTGTTTTGATTTTATTTTATTTTTAGTTTTGATTTTTAATTATTAAAAATAGCTCCAATTGTCTAAAAATTCCACAAAAAATATTTTCCATCATTTTAAAACCATATTTAATTTTCCATATTTTTTAATTTTGATTTTATTTTATTTTGCAGTTTAATTTGAATTTTGCAATTGGAGAGGTTTTTAATATTGTTTTTATTTGGTCATCCATACTTGAGCTACCATTTGATATCACTGTTGCGGTGAAAATTGGATATCAAGCTATTAAATTAACTTGAATCTTAATTCTTTTACAACCAAACTTTATTTAACCAAAGGAAAGGTCTAAAGAAAGAAAAACCTTTTTCGCGATGTAACGACAACGCTTAAGAGATTCGGGGATCAGGGGTTGTTTATACCTAGGGAAGGTGTTAGCATCCTAAACATCTGTAGTACTCTACAGGAACCTTTTGTTTGATTGCTTGCTAAGTTTGTGAAATGTGCTATGGATTGGGAAAAGGTATAAGTTGAAACCTAAAGTTATATACACAAAGTTTGCTCGCAAAGATATCACATCTTCTGCCTACGTATCCTAACTAGGATAGAATCAGAGCAATCGTAGTTCACCTCACAAGGGATGAAGAACACTTGATTATGATCAAGGTTCAAGGGGGAACAAACATGACAATGTTTGTGTGGAGTTTGACAAAACTCCCTAATCTAATTATAACACTCAAAAGGGGAAATAAGAAATAATGACGATGATTCTTACACAGAGTTGACAAACTCTATCCTAGGGTTCTAGTTGAAGAACACTCCTAGTACAGGTGGGTCTTTTAGACTTAAAGCAAAGTCTAATGGCTTCTAAACTAAGGTTAAAGTGACTTAACAAAGTCAAGGGATGGTGAATGAACTAATCATGACACAGGGGTCAGTGGAAAGACCTTTTCCTTTGGAAGGAGAGAGGGGAGGCAACTGGGATGAGAGCTAACAAGCTTCATCACTTGGGGAAAGAAAATATTAAGCAAAGAAACAACATGATAAAGATACATACATGGTGACAACCATTAAATGAGCATGTGAAGTGATAAAAATAAAGATGCATTGATGACAATCAAAGCAGTTGATTAAGCAGGAAGTGTGACGACATATCGAGCTTAGGTAAATGCAACAGGGGGACAAAATAAACATTGTAATAACCAAAGATGAAATCCTAGCATGTTGACTAACATTTAAGGATATGAATGCAAGCAAGTATCACAAACATAACAAGGGAAAATTCATCTGCATATGCGAAAACGATCACAAAATGCATTTAATTTGCACTTTGTTAAAAGGGATGAAAATTTAGGAAAACATGGAATTTTAAAGTATGACATAAAAGTAGACATAAAAATAGACACAATGAAAAAAGAATGGGTGAAAAATGATAAATATTGAAGGAGATATGATTTTTTTTGAAATTTGGTTGAAAAATAACAAAAATTAACAAAAGGGTTGCCCTCCTCAAGGGTCGAACCCAGGTATGCAAGGTACAAGGCGCTTAAGTGACAAGTTTCTTACCACTGGGGTGGCTATACATCCGTTGATGAAGCCACCCCTTTAAATATATAAGGGATACTTTCAAACAGGCTGGGCACAAAAACATGAACAAAACTTGGATTTGCATTTTGGCCATAACTTCTCCAATTCTTGATGGATTTTCACAAACTTTTAGCCTAAATTGAGTATTTTTTAATGAGGAACAAGATGGCATGGTTGGTTTTCTGAAACTCCCTCCCCATTTTAAAACCCGATGGTGTGTGTGAAGTGAACATGTGAGATGCATTTTGAGATGGAACCTAAGCTACAACCAGTTTTAAACCAATATAATCATACACACACACCATATAGATGTTGATGAATGACATAAGCAAAGAGTTTTGGCACAGAACAGTTCATGGTGGAAAGTGATATTCAACTTGCAATATTATTATGTGAAATGCATAATGAAATGAAGATTCAAATCCAGGCATGTTTAGGTCAAAGCAAATTTATACACACATTGGAAATAGGTTGATGAATGAGTGCCAACACAAAAAATGAGTTCAAAATTGGTGGTAGTGAAAGTGACATTCATACTGCATTTTTTGTGTTTTAGTGAGGTGCAGTAGGGTGTGCAGTTTCAAATCCAACTAGTTCTACATCATAACAGCCACATACACATACCACAAAATGTTGTTGAATGATATCTAAACCACAAGTATGGATCAAGACAGTCTAACATGAAAAGTGATGTGTAAATTGCAAAGAATGTGAACAGAAGGCATCTTTGAAGCTAGTGATCAGTTCAGGCATGTTACAATCAGATATATGGTTAAAACATAATTTAAACATCATGCATACAATGATCATACATCCAAAAGGCTTGTTTATGAAGCAAAACATCAGCTGTCATATGGAAATGACAAGGAAAATCATGACAGTTGCAAGAATGAGGGTTTGAGATGCAATTTGGATGTTTATGATGCAATGCAAGATGGTGTCCAAGTCAGTTTCATGCACATCTAGGTCTAATACATCATACACACATGTTACATATATATCAACAATTGATTTTAGACACACAAACTGGTCTGGAACAAATTGGTATGAAAAATGACAAGTGAGCTGCTGTTTTGATGTTTTAGGGCATACATGAAAATGTTCAAAACAAGTCCTAGGTATATTCACAGCAAACAAACACTTTTAGCAAGCTACAATTATGTATTTAAGTGATTCTAAGCATGTGCCTTAGTCTTAAAATCAGTGGTGATGCAAATGGCATGTTCAAGGCAGAAATGACATTTGAGAAGCAAATCAAGAAATGCAAAACAAGTCCAAACTCATATTCATGTTGAGAAATCATTCCACACAGATCATGAATCATATGAATGAGGTTTTTAAACTTTAAAATTGATCAAAGACCATGAGGAAACCAAGCTGCTATGGTGATGGCTTATCTTTTGCTGAAAAATGCATCTTTGAGTGCAATACATCAAATCATGTAAATGTGAAATCAAGTGTGAACAAACTCAAAAATATCACATACTTGAAGTGGAACCAGTTCTGCTATGTTAGTGGCCCTTAGGATGCAAATGATGCATTTGTGGAATGTGAAAAATGAAGGAACAATTGAAACAGGTTATACCAAACACATGTACAAATTATAAACAAGCAATTAAGCATGATCCAATTTCACCAATCAAACATATTGCTTCCAAACAGAATTTTGATATATGACATGAAAATGACACTTTTTCAATACTACCACAAGCTCAAAAATGCCAAAACAAGAAATTATGGTGTAAAGCAAAGATGGAGTGTCTACATACCTCTAGTAGCCTGTGTTGAGCAAGTTTGATCAATAAGAAACCCAGAGAAAATTTCAAATACACCTAGCTTTGGAGATTTCTTCTTCTTGAAGCAAGAATACAAATTTCAAGACAGTTGGAGAAATAAACTCCACCAATGACCCTTAACACTTTGGACAGTTGAGAAATGATATATGTAAGGTGTTAGAGTGATTAGAACACTAAGCTAATGCCTAGAACAAATTTTGGCAGATTTTGTGGATTTTGGTCAAAGTATCTTGGTGTGGGAGTTGACTTTTTGAATGAGGAGGTTTTTGAGTGGTTCAATGGTTGGAACACCTTCTAGATCATATTTGTGGGTTGTGGGGATGATGTTTGGTGAGTTTGATTGTGGAGAAATGATTTTGGCAGCAATGGTACCAAGACAGATTTTGGTGGTTTTTGGTGAAAATGTGATTTTGTGATTTTGAAGCAAAGTGTGCAAGAGAAAAGGCTTGAGCTTTCTCTGGTTTTTTATAGTAGATATTGTGTCTCAAATGAAGTGGTGAGGGCCTCTATTTATAGGTAAATGAATGGAGGGGCCGATTTGGAGATTTCCTTCATATGAAGGAAATATTTACCTTTTGGATCAAACCTCCACCAAGAGGTTTCCTTGGCTGATAGGTAAGCTCTAAAGTCAAGCTTCATGATGAGTTTGAAGTGGATAAATTCAGGCTAGGATTCATAGGTTGATGGCTGGTTCAGATTTGTCTTTACACCTCATGCTTGCCATTTTCACTTTAAGTGCAAGTTGTAAAGCCACTTGCAAGCCCACTTGCAAGCTTGGCTAATTCCACACCTTCTGCATTTCCTTTGTACTTCCATGCTACAAACTCTCTACATATCAGATAAAACATGTTTCAAGAGCTGAGATTGGTCAGATTAGTGAAAGAATGGATTTTTGAAACTTGTCAATGTGGGACTTCAAGTATGAGAACACCAACTTGCCATAACCATAACTTTCAGCTCACAAATCCTTTTGAGATGTTCTAGTACTCTTTAGAAAGCCCTCAAATAGCTATAAAACATTCATGTTTTCATGAGTTTCAAATTCTCAAAGGAACTTGGCCAAAAGACCTCTTAAATTTGCTAAAAAATGAGCTTGAAAGTGAAATTTTTCTAAGTCTTTTTCCCTTCTCAAAATGAATTATGTCATAACTCCAAATCTATGCATTTTCTGATCATGGACCACTTAGGGAATTTTCTAGGATTTGTCAAGAGCTTTCTAATGAGCTTTGAACCACTTCATTTGGATGTGTGGTTAAGGAGTTATGGTTTAGCCCCTTTCAAAACCCTAATTTCCCGATTTTTCGATTACTCCTTCATCCTTGATCCAATGGTCATGAAAATTGATAGGCAAGTGAAATATGACATAAGGATCATTTTTTATTCACACTTTGAAGTCCAATTCCTTAAATCTGAAGAGTTGACTTTTCGGTCAACCGTACGATCGATCGATGAATACCGAGTCGTCCGTTGACACTCTGGACCTCCTGAGACTTTGATACTTCTTGAATGAACTTCATTAAGCTATATGAACTCCATGGATCATAATTCCACCATTAAAACACCTTCCAACACCAAAGTCAAACTACAGTTGACTTTTGCTAGTCAAAACCCTAATCGGGTGCCCTGAAATGTACTGCTCTTGATTCTGGGGTAACAACCTCAAATTGGATTCTCAATTGACATCATATGATACCCTTGATCTTATTCCATTATTGAATTATCCTAAAACTTTGATTGATCACAAATCCTGAAACTTTGATTTGACTGTACAAAACCCTGATTCATCTGTAACTTGACAAGGACAAACTTGCACTGGGTTAGGGTTAGATATTTTATGAGTATGCTCCTAAAATGGTAATGAGAATCTAAGGGGTCAAAATTTGGGGTGCAACAGTTGCCCCTATTTAAATATCTTCACTAGATGGAACTGAGAGATGACAATCCTCGTAGAATCGCAGTGAAAGGTATTTAAATATAGAAAACCAAAAATTTTGTCCCTTAGATCCGATGATATGCAAAAGGACAGGTCATGACATACCATGAATTCTAAATGATGCCTTATGATGCTTGGATGCAAGACATATGCAGAGGACAGAAAAACAAAACAACGAGTAACCACTCATGGGACCTGGTTTTGTGGACTCGACATTGGGAAAACCGAGGCATAACAATCAATAGTTCAAACATGACTAGTGATAACTGAGAGGAAAATTTCACATGAGGATGCAAGAATTGCAATGAAGATGATAATCTCACTAGGGAAGAGCAAACACTCCACTGGGGAGAGAAGTAGATTTCCACCGGGGAAAAACAACGATTTTATACTGGGGAAGTGAAGAACTAGAGACATGAACCTCACTGGGGATGATCAGATGAGGAACTTCCTATAGTGACACTATGCCAAAAAAGACCTTTAGCAGCGCTTTTTTTGAGCTTTAGCAGCGCTTTAAAGCGCCGCCTAAAGTGGCGCTGCTAAAGGTAAAGGCAGCGCTTTTTTTGTGGAAAAAGCGCTGCTAAAGACATCACCTTTAGCAGCGCTTTTTTACCCCTTTAGCAGCGCTTTTTAAAGCGCTGCCTAATCTCCCCCCCTCCCCCCCTTTAGCAGCGCTTTATTAAAGCGCTGTCTTAGACCCCCCCTATAGCAGCGCTTTATGAAAGCGCTGTCTTAGACCCCTCTTTCCCCACCTATAGCAGCGCTTTTTTAGCAGTTTCTCTGTCCCCTTTAGCAGCGCTTATACATAAAAGCGTTGTCTAATGTGCACGTTTTGAAAAAAAAAATTTCCTGATTAATGGCATTTTTTATATATTTTTCAATAAACCTGATTATATTACAATACCTACTCATATAATTTAGCCCTTTATTTCAGCACTTTGGCTTTATATACACAATTCAACACTTTGGCATTATGTGCACAATTCAACACTTTGGCATTATATGCACAATTCAACATCACAAATTATATACAATTCCACTTTAATATATATAATTCAAAAGCTTCACAATTCAACATCACAAATTATATACAATTCCACTTTAATATATATAATTCAAAAGCTTCACAATTCAACATCACAAATTATATACAATTCTCAACTCGAAATTCAACATCACAAATTATACAATTCTACTTTAATTTCTTCCAATCTTCATTGCTGGCCATAATATACCTGTAATTCAGGAAAACTAAAGTATCAAATGAATGACATTCAAATATGTAAATAAGAAATATATATATATATATATATATATATATATATATATATATATATATATATATATATATATATATATATATATATATATATACACACACACATAAGAAACGTATAAATAAGAAATAATATGTTATTTTATTGAATGAGACAATATGTAATTTTACAAGTACCTTTAACATCTTTTTCTTTTTTTAGTTCGAAGGTGCTTTACTTGTCTCTTAACAACACGGACGGATGGATTGATCCAAATTCCCTCGCTATGATCATTTCTAATATATGATTCGTCTGCTATAATATTCTCATCTGGATCATCCCTAACATAAGATTCATTCTCAACATCAACCTCCCCATTTTCTCCAATGTTATCGTTGATTACTTTGTTGGAAAAAAGAACTATAGACCATTTCGTACTTTTCGGATCAGTGACATAGAACACTTGTTTAGCTTGCGTGGCTAGAATAAAAGGCTCATCTTTGTACCCCACCTTATTAAGATCCACTTGCAAAAAACCTGACTTATCCATACGTATGCCACTATTACTTTCAACCCACTTGCATCCAAAGATAGGAATCTGAAACTTCTCATAATCAAACACCCAAATGCGCTCGATTACCCCAAAATACGAGGAAATGTGCATTGATTCGGCAAGCACAGTGACACCACTATTTTGCATTGTACTTTTATCATCTTGCTCCATGGTATAAAATGTGTATCCATTAATTGCGTATGCGCTATAAGAAAACACATGCAAAGTTGGACCATATGCTAAACATCTCAACCTTTCTGTTATTGAAGCGGGATCAGAATAAAACTTTGAATAAATATGCTCTTTGAACCATGTTATAAAACTTCGATTGTGCTCACGTACTATCCAATTTTCATTTCTATTCAGATTTAAACCTCGAAGAACGTCCTTGTGCAATTTAACATACTGCTCAACCTCAATGTCATTGTGCATAACATATAAATGCACTTGCTCCCGTTCATCCCTTGAAACTGTCACAACTTTATTTCCAATTAACTGTTTACCTACTACTTTTTCAACAACATCAGATTTTGGGAGGCCAATGGATTGAACGTTGGACAAATATTCAGTACAAAACTCAATAGCTTCTTCAACAATGTATCGTTCAACAATACATCCCTCTGGTCGACTTCGGTTTTTCACATACCCTTTCAATATTTTCATATAACGTTCAACTGGATACATCCATCTCATATATGCAGGTCCACACAGTTGTGTCTCTTTCACGAGATGCACAACTAGATGTACCATTATGTCAAAGAATGACGAAGGAAAATACATTTCAAGCTCACACAAAGTAATAATTATATCTTTTTGCAATGTTGGTAAGATCGCAGGATCGATCACCTTACTACAAATAGATCTGAAAAAGAAACACAATTTTGTTATTGCGCCTCTCACTTTTTCTGGCAAAATAGAACGTATACCTATTGGTAGAAAGTGTTCCATAAAAACATGGCAATCATGTGTCTTTAAACTCTTTAACTTTAGGTCTTTCATAGAAACAAGTCTTCTAATATCTGAAGAGTATCCTTCTGGAACTTTAACTTCACTAAGAAACTTACACATTATCTTTTTCTCCTTTCTAGACAAAGTATATGCAGCAGGTGGTAGATAAGTGCGATTTCCTTTCTTCTGGGGTCCTAATTCATTTCTTATTCCCATTGCTACCAAGTCTTTTCTTGCTTTAAGGCCATCCTTAGACTTTCCTTGTATATTGAGTAACGTACCAATAACACTTTCAAATACATTTTTTTCAATATGCATAACATCAAGAAAATGTCGTACATACAACGACTTCCAATACGGAAACTCAAACAAAATTGACCTCTTCTTCCACCCACGCGTGGTAAGCGTATGAGCAAAAGGCTTGCCAAACTGAGTACTCACATCTTTCACCTTTGCAAAAATTTGATCGCCGGTCAATGTAGGTGGTGCTCTACGTTGTTCTGAATTTCCATTGAATTCTTGTCTCCACCCACGGTACTGATGATTAGAACTTAAGAATCTACGATGACCAAGAAAGACATTCTTCTGACCAAATTCCAACCGCGTCCAATCTGTGTTTTCTTCACAGATAGGACACGCACATTGACCTTTAATGCTATACCCCGATAGATTTCCGTATGCTGGGAAATCATTAATTGTGCCAAACAACATGGCCCTCAAATTAAAACTTTCTTTCCTATATCCATCATAAACCTCCACACCGTTCTCCCACAAACTTTTTAAGTCTTCGATTAAAGGTGTCAGGTATACGTCTATGTCGTTTCCTGGTTGTTTAGGGCCAGAAATTAACATAGATAACATCATGTACTTACGCTTCATACATAGCCATGGAGGTAGGTTATAAATCATAAGAATTACAGGCCAGGTGGAATGGGAGATACTTTGCAGACTGTGCGGATTCATTCCATCAGTCGATAATGCCAAGCGAAGGTTTCTAGCTTCTTCTCCAAAATCAGGATTATCATTATTAATTTTCATCCACTGTGGTGAATCTGCCGGATGTCGATACTTCCCATCTATAATTCTATCATCTGCATGCCAAGTAAGGTGTTTCGCATTTGTTTCACTACGAAACATGCGTCTGAATCTCGGAATTATAGGAAAATACCATAAGACTTTTGCTGGTGACAACTTCTTCTTATACCGAGATACACCGCATTTAGGACACTCGTTTAATGATGCATACTCATTTCGAAACAAAATGCAATCATTTGGACAAGCATGTATCTTATCATAGCTCATACCAATAGAGCATAACATTTTTTTAGCTTCGTAGGTTCGATTGGGAAGAACATTATCCTCCGGAAGCATCTCTTGAAGTAGGGCTAACAACTCTGTGAAACTTTTATCCGACCATCCATTACCCGCCTTTAAGTTGTACAACTTTAATACCGCAGACAATCTTGTGAAAGTAGTGCAACCTTTATACAACGGCTTCTCTGCATCGCTTACCAACCTCTCAAACATCTTTGGACAATCTTTAAGATCTTCTTCAAGTGCTTCTGCAATATCTTCGACTCGATCACAATCGTATGTATCCCTACCATTGTCCTTTGAAGTAGAGGTCGTATTGTTCTGGGGTTCAACATTCTCGTTACTTATCTCACCGTGTAATGTCCAACATGTGTAACTTCGATCAATTCCATGTCTCATTAAATGAGATTCCAACTGAACCGCGTCAATTCGACGCCCATAACAGCAACCTAAGCAAGGACATGTGATCCTACTGGGGTCTTTGACGTGTTCAACAACAAACTTAACGAAGTTCGATACCCCATTCTCGTACTCTTTTGACAATCGATTAACAGACATCCAATTTTTATCCATACTATGAAAGTGAGGCAAAAACAGAGAATACCTGTAAAGAAATCACTACTTCTAAGAAAGTTGTACAGTAGGATGCTTGGAAACAATCACAACCTTGCTCTTCTCAGGTAACCCCTATAACAGACAATATATACATTTTATTAAAATCATATTAATAATTAACCAAAACAAAAAAACTAGATAATCCAACAAAACAAATCATATTAAAAAAAAGTAGATATACTATAATAAACTATTCTACTATTAAAGCATACTTTCATTAATATGATTTTAAACTATTCTAAACTATTTTATAATGCTCAAAATGACATGGACTAAATTAAAGCATACTCTCATAAATGGTGGAAATGGACTAAATTATTCTAAATTATTCTAAACTATTTCATTAATATGATTTTAAACTATTCTAAACTATTAAATCATACTCTCAAAAATGGTGGAAATGGACTAAATTATTCTAAACTATTCTAAACTATTGCATTAATATGATTTTAAAATATTCTAAATTATTAAAGCATACTCTCAAAAAATTTGGTAATGGACTAAATTATTCTAAACTAATTTATAATGCTCAAAATTCATTGTGGCATTTCAACAAACACCTTGCATACAAAACTCAAGCCAATATCAAAAGAGTAATGCTCATCAATGGTATCAACAAAAACAAGTCAATAACTCAGAAAGAAGTAGCACTAACATCATCTAATCCAGAAAAATGCAATACTAAGACAATAATCCATAAAAATGTCGTAACAGTCGCGGATTTACCGTAACGGTGGAGGAGAACGAACGGTGAACGGCGGCGAAAGGGAACGGCGAACGGCGGCGAGAACAAATGGAAGACGGCGGCGCAAACGGACGGCGACGAAAGCTTCAACGGAGGGCGAAAATGGAAGATAGGGCAATGGAGATATGAAGAAACGAAGAAGAAAACGAAAAAACGCGTGTTCTGTTTCGTTTACAATTCTGGAGGGTATATAAAAATTATTATACTAATACCTTTAGCAGCGCTTTTTAAAGGCCTTTAGCAGCGCTTTAAAAAGCGCTTTCATAGGGTGCCATAACAATGACATATAGCAGCGCTTTATAGAAAAAGCGCTCTCGTAGGGTCCCCTTTTAGCAGCGCTTTTAAAAAGCGCTTTCTAAGGGTCCCCTTTTAGCAGCGCTTTTTAAAAGCGCTTTCTAAGGGTACCCTTTTAGCAGCGCTTTTTAAAAAAGCGCTGTCTTTGGTAGGTAATTTTTTTCTTTTTTTTTTACTGACTATTTAGCAGCGCTTTTTTTAAAAGCGCTGTCTTTTGTGCGCTGCTAAAAATCAATTCTGGCGTAGTGTGAAGAATTCAAACGAGATCTTCAGGAATGGACTAGAAACGAGGACCAAACATACTGGGGATACTAGTGACGACCAGATCTCCGAGACTTGCTTGGGGAACAAAGGTTTCACTAGGGGATAATGATGTCACCCAGTTTTAATAGATGGTTCAAAACAGTGCTAGTAACCACTAGACTTTCCGGAGGTAATGGTGACGACCAACCTGAGATAACGACAAATGAGATTTCTCAAATCCAATTGGTAACACATAGGATTTTGACTGGGGAAATTAGTGACGACCGAATTTCAAGCAATGCCAGTAACTACTGGACTTAAAGGAGATTAGTAACGACCAAGTCCGGGCACCAATGATGATTGGATTTCAAGTAATGCCAGTTACGACTAGACTTTGAAAGAAAACATGGTGACGACCAAATCAGGGTATATCAACACATGTGGTTATGAGAATGCTAGCAAGCTGCTAGGCTTCGACTGAGGAGGTTGGTAATGACCAATCTAAAAGGTACCAATAACGATTGGATTTCAAACGATACCAGTTACAACTGGACTTCATGGGAAAAGTTGGTGACGACCAACAAGATACCAATGCCAATAGGATTTCGAACATCTGCCAGTTACGACTGGACTTAAACGGAAGTTAACTAGTAACGACCAGACTTCACAGGGGATTTGCTAGTGACGACTAGACTTCAGAGGGGAAAATTTGGTAACGACCAAACCAAAAGATAATAACAAATGAAGTTAAGACAATGCCAGTTACGACCGGGCTTTAAAGGAAAATATGGTAACGACCCAAAAAAGAATACCAATAACGATTGGATTCTAAAACAACGCCAGTTACAACTGGATTTTAAAGGAAAAAGGTGGTGACGACCGAACCAACAGATACCAACGAGTGGAATTAAGACAATGCCAGTTACGACTGGTCTTAACATGAAATATGGTGACGACCAAAAGAATACCAATAACGATTGGCTTCTAAAACAATGCCAGTTACAACTGGACTTTAGACGAAAATTCACTAGCGGCGATTAGACATTCACGGGGACTCGACAGATAGCACACCGAACCCGGGAGACAAAATGAATCACACTGAACCCAGGCTGAAGGGTGTACGTAGTCTTGAAAATAAACCCAATCCTAATAGGGGAACAGAGCTTTAAACCAGCTAGTCAGAGATGACAAAGTAAATTCAACACATGCTCAGAAATCCTCCGCTGGGGACAAGTCTTCACATCATCATAAGAAGTTCTTGAGAGACAGTCTTCAAGCTTGATAACTACACATGACCAAAGGAAAATCAACAGTTCAAGTTGCTTACACTTCACCAGGGAGTGCGATAGGATTGCGTATCAAAGTTTCTGCTACCCTGAGGTTTCGGGGAAGTATGATTTTCCTCGATTCTTTTCCATGAGTTGAAGTTTTTTACGTTTGTTAATCTTTTCAAGTTTTATCCAATAATTTGACCCTTATGATTTCAAAATTATCACTGATCAACGAACAATATTTTGCATAACAAAAAATAAAGGAAATGATAAATTTGCAAAAGAAAGAATGGCTCAAAAACTGATTTTATTCAAGAATGAAATCTTGCAAATGACAAAATTCCATAGAAGTTTTACAAGTGAAAAAATGGAAAAGTGGACAAGGTTACATTGAATCCCATGACCAACTATCCTGAAAGACTAAAACTCCCCAAAATCCTTGCTTCTGACGAGAGCGGTTGGAGTGAATTCTTGTAGGATCTTCTGCGGTAGTGACAACTCATCTAATACAGTGAAACACCTTTGTCCCTAACTTTTTCCTGGATCGTCCTTTCGGGTTTTCAATCCACCGGGACGCTCATTTTTGCCTAAGCCGCCCTTTCGGGTTTTCAACTTAGCGAGCTCTTATTTTTCTTTTTCTTTTTTCTTTTTTCTTTTCCTTTCTCAACCCTAACTTTTGCATAAGCCGCTCTTTTGAGTTTTCGGCTTATCGGGTTCTTTTTAGGTGTAATATTTTCGTACTGCATCAGAATTCACGGGATGAGTAAGCTTCTCTCCATCCATGGTGGTGAGAATTAATGAGCCTCCTGAGAAGACTGTTTTCACAACAAACGGGCCGTCATATTAGGCATCCATTTTCCCCGTGCATCTTTGTGAACTGGTAAAATCTTTTTGAGTACAAGTTCCCCTTCTCGGAATTCTCGGACACGAACTTTCTTGTCAAAAGCCCTCTTGATCTTTTTCTGATATAACTGACCATGACACATCGCAGACATGCGCTTCTTGTCGATAAGATTCAACTGATCAAACCTTTCTCTCACCCATTCCGCTTCTTCAAGCTTGGTTTCCATTATGACTCTCAAAGAAGGTATCTCGACCTCAATAGGAAGTACCACATCCATTCCATATACCAAGGAAAAGGGGGTTGCCCCTGTTGAAGTGCGAACGGACGTTCTGTACTCATGCAAGGCAAATGGTAGCATCTCATGCCAATCTTTGTAAGTTTTCACCATGTTTTGCAAAATATTTTTGATGTTTTTATTCGCAGCTTCTACAGCTCCATTCATCTTGGGACGATAAGAAGAGGAATTGTGATGCTCAATTTTGAAATCATCGCACAACTCCTTCGTGATTTTGTTGTTCAAGTTGGTACCATTGTCCGTTATGATCCTGATTGGAATTCCGTAACGACAGATAATTTCCTTCTTGATAAAACGGGCCACTACTTGCCGAGTGACATTAGTGTAGGATGTGGCCTCGACCCACTTTGTGAAATAATCAATTGCAACCAGAATAAATCGGTGTCCGTTAGAAGTTTTTGGCTCAATTGCCCCAATCATGTCAATGCCCTACATAGAGAAAGGCCAAGGTGATGACAACACATTTAGCAACGTCGGAGGTACATGCATCTTGTCCGCATAAATCTGACACTTGTGACACTTCCTGGCATATTTAATACAGTCAGTTTCCAAAGTCAACCAGTAATAACCAGCCCTCAAAATCTTTTTAGACATAGCATATCCATTGGCATGAGTGCCAAACATTCCCTCATGAGCATCTTGCATTAACAATTCTGCCTCTCGTCTGTCGACACATCTAAGCAGGACCATATCATAATTTCTTTTGTAAAGCACATCATTGCTGAGAAAGAACTTGGATGCCAATCGTCTCAGAGTTTTCTTGTCAAGTGACGTAGCATCTGCTGGATACTCTTGTTTTAACAGGTAATTCTTTATGTCATGGTACTAGGGCTTCTCACCAGTTTCTTCTTCAACTATCTGACAGTAGGCGGCCTCGGTCTTGCGTTCAATTCGAATGAGAGTGGCATCACTAACATCCCTGACCTTCCACATTGAGGCTAACATGGCTAGGGCATCGGCAATGTGATTTTCAGATCTCGGAACATGCTTGAAAGTGATCTCATCAAAATACTCCATCATTTTGACGATGTAAGCTCTGTAAGGGATCAAATTCTCATGCCTAGTCTCCCAGTCACCAGTAACTTGATAGATAACCAAAGCTAAATCTCCACTTACTTAAAGAAGTTTGATTTTGAGGTCGATAGCTGCTTCAAGGCCGAGAATGCATGCTTCATATTCGGCGATATTGTTTGTGTAGTCAAAATCTAACCTGGCTGTGAATGGAGTGTAACCGCCTTTCGGATTCATTAAAACGACGCCTACACCATGCCAACTATAGTTGGAGGAACCATCAAACATCATTTTCCACCAAAGACCTGTCTGCGGAATTTCATCGGAACCTGGCTCTTCACAACCCTTCACCAACATAATGTCCTCATCAGGGAAATCAAATTTGAGAGACTCATAGTCTTCCACTGGTTGATCTGCAAGATATTCTGACAACACACTACCCTTGATAGACTTCTGAGATACATACTGGATGTCGTATTCTGATAATAACATATGCCAGCGGGCGAGCCTTCCAGTCTGAGCAGGCTTCTCAAAAATATACTTGATCAGATCCATTTTTGAAATTAACAAAGTGGTACGACAAATCATATACTGCCTCAGGCGTCTAGCAGCCCATGCCAAAGCACAACAAGTTTTCTCCAGAAGTGAATATCGGCTTTCACAATCAGTAAACTTCTTACTCAAATAATAAATAGCATGTTCTTTTCGTCCGGTCTCGTCCTGCTGACCTAACACACAACCCATTGAATTCTCAAGCACTGCCAAATACATGAAAAGAGGTCTTCCTGAAACAGGAGGTATCAAGATCGAAAGTTCTTGTAAGTAACCCTTGATCTTATCAAACGCTTGCTGACAATCTGAATTCCAAACAACCGTCTGGTCTTTGCGTAACAATTTGAAGATGGGCTCGCACGTAGGAGTCATATTGGAAATAAATCTGGATATGTAGTTCAGTCTTCCAAGAAAACCTCTGACTTGCTTATCAGTTTGTGGAGCTGGCATATCTTGAATGGCTTGGACATTATCTGGATCTGCCTCAATCCCTCGGTGACTGACAATGAAACCGAGTAACTTTCCAGATCTTACTCCAAAGGTACACTTGGCTGGGTTCAGTCTCAACTGATATTTCCTGAGTCTCTTAAACAATTTCAAAAGATGTTCAAAATGGTCCTCCTCACTCTGAGATTTGGCTATCATGTCATCAACGCACACCTCTATCTCCTTGTGCATCATATCATGAAATAAAGTCACCATGGCCCTTTGATAAGTAGCACCTGCGTTCTTCAGACCGAAAGGCATAACTTTGTAACAGTAAGTCCCCCACAGAGTAATGAAAGTAGTTTTTTCCATGTCATCGGGATCCATCTTAATCTGATTGTAACCGGAGAAACCATCCATAAATGAGAAAACTGCAAAACGAGTCGTATTATCTACCAACGTGTCAATATGCGGCAAAGGGAAATCATCCTTCGGACTGGCCTTGTTTAGATCCCTATAATCCACACACATTCTGACTTTCCCATCCTTTTTCGTCACAAGTACAATATTAGCTACCCATTCGGGATATTTGGATACTGCCAGGAAACCTGCATCAATCTTCTTTTTCACCTCATCTCGAATTTTAAGAGCCATGTCAGATCTTGTTCTTCGGAGCTTTTGTTTAACCGGCGGGCATTCTGGTCGAAGCGACAATTTGTGAACCACTATGTCAGTGCCTAAACCCGGCATATCATGGTATGACCAAGCAAATACATCCACATACTCTTTCAGAAGTTTCTCTAGTTGCTGCTTGACTTCTGCCCCTAGAGCTGCCCCAATCTTGACCTCTTTCTTGTCTTCTTCGGTGCCAAGATTAATGACTTCTACCTGTTCTTTGTAGGGTTGAAGTTCTGTGTACTCATGATGTGCCCATTTTACCACTTAATCAGGGATTTCAAAATCTTCGTCCTCATCTTCAGCTTGGTATATTGGTGAATCAAAGTCAGGAGGGAATGCAAAGTCATAGGATTCAATGGGTTTTAGGACATCACTGCACATTGGAATGGCTTATTTTATTAAAACACATAAAGACAAATGCAGCACACAAAAGAGAAAATTGTTTTGGGTTTTTTAAGATTGCCATTTTTCTTTTAAAATGAAAGCAAAAGCAGTAAGAAATAACACAAGGAAATTAACAAAATAGTTCGATTTTCATTGATTTTCTTGAAAGCACGGGGCCCTTACAAAACATTCCTATAGCCTTGGGCATGACTATGGAGATTCAAAACAACAACGAGAAAAGAAAGACAAAAAATTACTTTAACTCAGGAAAGACCATAGGAATCTCAATAGCTTCCCAGTTGCTCAAGGCAGAGCTGCAATGATACACTAACTGTTCAAGGTCTTTATCTTCAAAATCTTCTTCCACAACACTGACTTGGAATCCTTCACTGATGAATACTTCTTGTATAGTCTTTGGGTGTCCTTTATCATGTGTTGGTGCTTCATCATGAGTTGGTTTGTAACCCAACCCTTGGCGATCCATCTTTGGCTTCACTTTAATAACCTATTCCCAACCTGCAGGAGTGCCTTCTTCCAGTGTAGACTTGATGCTCTGAGCGAATGCAAAAGACGGACCACTCTTAGCCACTGTTTCTTCTAACATTACTGCGTTAGCTATCTCGAGTGCCTGAAAGGAAGTCTCTAACGCACCTTCATCTGCCTCAATATACTTAAATGATGACAGATTGCTCACCATTAAATCCTCTTCACCGTGTACAATCACTAACTTATCATTCACAACAAATTTCATTATCTGATGCAATGTAGAAGTCACTGCCCCAGTCGCGTGAATCCACGGTCATCCCAACAAACAACTATAAGCTGGGTTAATGTCCATGACTTGGAATGTGATATCGAACACACGAGGTCCTATCATGATTGGCAATTCTACCTCTCCCAGAACCGTTCTTCTTGAATCGTCAAAAGCTTTTACAATTAATGACGTCGGTTTCATTTATGCCCCTGCATATGCTAACCTTGTGAGTGTCCTTGCGGGCAATACATTCAATGAGGATCCAGTGTCGACTAAAACTCGTGCCATTGTGTCTTCTTGGAACCTGAAAGATATGTGCAACGCACGGTTGTGATTGCGTCCTTCTTTTGGCAACTCTGCATCGCTAAAACTCAGGGTGTTACACGCTGTAATGTTGGCTATTACTGAATCAAATTGGCCGAGATTTATGTCTTTTGTCACATGTGCCTGCCTCAATACTTTTTGCAGAGCCTCTCTGTGAGCTGGAGAGTTCATCAAGAGAGACAAGATCGATATCTTCGATGGGGTTTGGTGAAGCTGATCAATAATCCTGTAATCACTTTTCCAAATAATCCTTAAGAATTCCTCTTCGTCTCCCTCAGTACTTGGTACCTCTTTTTCTTTTGTCGCAACAGGGGTAACCTCTTTTGGAGCGGCTACTGTTATCTTTGGCTGATAGATCCGACCACTACGGGTCATTTTGCTTGTACCTGCAATGTTTGTCACGTCCACTTGGTCGTCTTTCACTATCTCTTTCTGACTAACCCTCCCAAATCCTCGGTCTATCACAGTCATATCATATTTCCATGGAACGGCCTTCGTGCTTTCAAAAGGAAATGGTCTTGGTCTCTGAATAATAACCGGTCGAGGTTGATTGGTAGCCGACTTGTTGAAAACAAGCTTCATACTTTTGTTGGTCATTTTGAACACCGGAACTTTATCACCTTCCTTTGGTAAATTAAAAACAGACTCAATTACCGAAACTTCTCCTCTCCTCACTTTGCTACATACTTGCAATACTCCATCATCAATCAATCTTTGTATATCTCTTTGTACCACATCACACCCTCTAGAATCAATAGAACATTCTTCACAATCATTATGGGTACCTTCTATCAATCCTGCTTTCAACAGCTTCTCGTGAAGTAACCTTACCGGAGTCTTGATTTTTGACACACCTTGGACTATCTTTTCATCTGAAACTTCTTCTACAGCATTAACCCCTCCGTGGTTCGACAATGGATTACTTTTAACGTTAGGGGGTACGTCATCAAAAGATAAGATCTTCTTTTCTATCAACTCCCTGAAAAGATGTTTTAAAGCAAGACAACCTTCTAAATCATGACCGGCAGCGCCTTCGTGAAAGGCACAATGAGCATTTGGATTATAGTGAGGAGACGTAGTGTCTGGGTTTAACGGTCGCGTTGTTACCAATCCTTGTTGCACCAAGGAGGGGTACAACTCTGTGTAAGTCATCGGTATTTGAGGAAGTGGAGGTTTTGTTGTTGATCTCCGATTTTGGTAGTTCTGTCTAGGTGCCTGAGCTCTAGGATGATGAGGTTGCTGATAGGGTGGAGCGTTGGGCGCTCGTTGATACCCTTGTTGAATTGGCTGATATACAGGTGCTGGCACTGCCTGATAGCTGGGAACAGGATGACTGAAAGCTGGAGTTACAGCTGCCACATACGGTTTTTGGGTGTACTGCAACGGATACATTGGTCGTTGTTGCTGGGGTTGTTGAACACAACTTGCTTGAGGCTGCTGAAAAAAGCCTTGCTGAGGTTGTTGAACATAACTTTGCTGATACTGTTAGTAAGGCGGTCTCCAGGTGCGACTCTTTCTTCCCACGGTTACTGCATTTGTCTCCCCTTCCTTCTTTTTATGAAAATTACTGTTGAACTTCTTGACATTGTTGTTACCAGAACTGCTGGAACCACTAGCCACCTTTCCATTCTTCATTCCTAACTCCACTCTCACCCCCACTGCTACTATATCAGAAAAACTTGCGGTTACACTACTGACCATCTTCTCATAAAACTCCAGTCTCACTGTATCAACGAACCAATCTGTCAACTCTTTTTCACTCAAAGGAGGTTCCACCTGAGAGGTGGTTTCCCTCCACCGTTGTGCATATTCTTTGAAAGATTCTAAACTCTTCTATGACATACTCAATAACTGTCTTCTATCAGGGGCTAAATCCATGTTGTACTTGTAATGTTTTACAAAAGCAGCGGCCAAGTCTTGGAAACTGTGAATACGAGACTGATCCAGACTTAAATACCATTTAGCAGGAGCTCCTTTCAAACTATCCTGGAAACAGTGAATCATCAACTTATCATCTTCTACATGAGCGGCCATTCTTCGATAATACATAATCAGATGCGTCCGAGGACAAGTAGCACCAGAATACTGATCAAAATTGGGAACCTTGAATTTCGGCAGAATTACCAATCCAAACACTAAGCACATATCTCTGACATCAGTACCAAAGATGTCATTCCCTTCCATTGCTATGACCTTCCTGCCTATAGTCTCTACACTTTCTTTCAACTTATCATGTCGTCCAATCTCCTCTTCATACCCATCAAGACCTTCGTACATTTGTGGAGGGTTATGAAAAACAGGGTGCGCTTGAATCTGAACAGAAGGCTGAGTGTAAGTAGGAATAGCTTGAGGAACTTCTACCCCCAGGGGAACTGCTTGTTGATTGACTACTGGTGGAGGTACAAAACTAGGCGGTAACCCATATGGTGGAACATTTGCAACAGTGACTGCCGTTGGGATCGGCTCTACAGTTATGCCAGTGATTTCAGAAACAACAGTGACTTGAGTGTCCAACTTTGCACGAATGACTTATAGGGCTTCCATGATCTGCCTCATGCCTCCTCGTAGCTCTCCAAGTTCATTATCAATCCTGTCCACATCCAAATTATGTCCTTCCTTTCTCAGACGAGCTTGGGCTCGGGTGTTGTATCGGTGTTGAGGATTCAGTGTGATTCTTTCTGGAGACAAGACAGCGAGATGAGACACAACCAAGAACATGCACATGCAATGCTTATGAATGCAAAATGCAACAATGTAAAATTAATCATTCAAGGAATCCAAAGAAATATTTGCAAAAATTATAACAATGGGGAAATAAAGCAAATTCAAAGTCTTCATAGATTAATAACTGAGAGTTTTACAACAGCGATTCTGAGACTGAAATACAAATCTTCAATACAGATACATGATGAAATAAAACGGAAAAACAAAAGGATTTTAGATCTTCTGGTTGGACGACCCTTCGTCTTCTGGCTGATTCTTCATTCCACCTTGACGGATCAACTCTTGAAGCTCTTCCTTCTCTTGCATAACCCTGAAATACTTATCCCTCCATGCCTTTCCTTCTTTTTCAACTTTTGCCAAAGCAGCTTTCAATTCTTCTACGAGAGTAGGTTTGGGTGAGTCAAGCTCAAAGCGAGTATAGAACATCTTCAACGCTGCTTCTTTTACCCATGATAAGTAAGATTCTAAAACAATGATGTCATGGTAACCTAGGGCAGTTACTCTCCTCGTGTGGACATAACGCCAAGCATACACAATTCGAGCCCTGTAAGCGGGATTCTTCCCCTCTTCAATGTAAAAGCTTCTCAAAAAGTCTGGGTCTGGTTCACTCTCCATTGGGTGCCCCAACTGTCGACGAGCTAAAACAGGATTATAGCTGATGCAACCATTAACGCTGATGAGCAGTACATTCGGGAAATCCCCACAGCTGTGAATCATGGCAATCCCTCCATACATAGGGTCATACCACTTAATATCTGAGTGTTTGAGCAACAACAGCTTTTCTGTCCACGAGAGCCCATTTTGCTTATCCCAGAGGGCTGGAATTTTTGGCAAGTGCGAAATAAACCACTTGTGCAAGAGAACGGTGCAACACTCAATCTGTCCAACTCCATAACGGTTCCTATGGTGGATGGAAAAGTACATATCAGCCAACAAGGTAGGTACATGATTCTTGATTAAGAAAAGGTTGATTGCATTTGCGTCCACAAAATCATTAGCAGTCGGGAACAGGAACAGTCCGTAGATTAGTAAAACCAGGATGGCCTCAAATTCTTCAATATTCTTCGACAAGGCACAACTTTGAGCTTTTTCATACAAGAACATAGCCCGAAATCCATACAACCCTCCCTTAGCAATCATATGAGATCGTACCTCGTCCATCTCCAAATACGCGGCCTCAGCAACTGCTCTTTCATTAGGAGTCCCTTCTCTTCCAGAAAATGGTCTAGGAGTGACGCCTACTCCCATCAGGGCGGAATATTCTTCCAAGGTTGGCAGCAACTGATAGTCTGGGAATGTGAAACAGTGATAGGTTGAATCATAGAACTGCACGAGTGCGGACAACATCTCTTCATATACTTGAACTTCTAGCAAAGACAGCATATTCCCATACTTCTCTCTGAATGCTTTGGGATCTTCTACTAAACTTCCCAGTTTCTTCAAGTGCTCCAATTTTGGTCTTTGGAACACAATCTCTGCTTTCTTTCCAGAATCCATCCTATAATATCTGCAAAATAATCTTTAGTTCCTTGAATGATTAATTAATGAGAATGCACATGCAAAGGTTTCATGGAACTCAGATCAAAACATCATTTCATTTTATTGGTTTTTTAAGTTTTGAATTACAAAATAGTACATCTTACAAAAAGTCCTAAACATAGAGCTAAAGATATTCTAACAAAAGTCCTTTCTTGCTTTGATCTTCTTGAGTTCTTCTTCTATCTACGTCTTCTCAAGAATGAGCTTGTCCACCATTAACTTCCATGGAGTTGACTGATGGCTGGAATAGAATAAATCTTCTTGCGCCTTCCTCTTCTTACAAGCAATCATTTCTTCATCCTTTATCTGAAGTTGGCTACGGAGTTCATTATTTTCTTCCACGGCCACTTGGTACTTGTACCTTCATGCTACTTCAGTTTGTTGTGATTTTCTCAAAGCAATCTTCAACTTCTCCTCTTCAGACATAAAGATCAATGGGGGTTCCTCCTTCAACACCATGGGTTCTTGCTGAGGATAAGGCATCTTCAGCTGAATAGCTCTCTTTCGGACCCATTGGAGATAAGGCTCGAGAGAGATGCAATTAGGTTTCCCTAAGTCTTCCTTTCCTTTCTTATGCACATGACCCCAAGCTTTTAGGATTTCTTTTCTTAATTCTGATTCCCCCTTAAAGAAAATATTCTCCACATGAGCGCTATTAGGTTTTTCCTTCAAAGGATATCCAAGCTGTCGGCGAGCGAGAACAGGGTTGTAATTGATTCCGCCATTTGTACCAAGAAGAGGTACGTTACCAAAACTTCCACAACTGTCGATGATCTTTATCCCATCGTAATTACGGCTGTACCAATCAATATCAGAGTGAGTAAGAGCCATAACCTTCTGAGACCACCAACCTTCCTTCCAAAAAGCATGAGTCTTAGGTAAGTGAGAAATAAACCACTTGTACAACAAAGGGACACAACAGATAATCATTCCTCCCTTATGCAAATTCCTTAGGTGAACAGAATGGTAAGCATCAGCTAGTAAAGTAGGCACAGGGTTTTTCTTCAAGAAAATCTTAATGGCGTTGAGATCCACAAAATTATCAAAGCTTGGAAACAAGAAGATCCCATAAATGAGCAAGGCAAGGATAGCCTCGAACGCATCCATACTCAAATGATCAGCATAGTATTGGGCTTTCCCAACCAAGAACTCTGCAGTCAAACCAAAAACCCCTCCTTTAGTAGCCATATTTTTCTGAATATCCACCAATCCCAAACGTGTAGCATTAGCAATTTCTTCCTCCTTAGGGTCCTTCTCAATGATTGGAAAAGGAGAGTCTTCAAGAATAGGAAAACCAATCAAGCAAGAATATTCCTCAAGTGTAGGTATCGGCTGATAATCAGGAAAAGTGAAGCAATGGTAGAGCGGATCATAAAACTGGAGAAGTGTGGAGAGAAGTCCCAAATCCATCTTCTTCTTTACCCTCAACAATGACAATAAGATCCCATACTTGCTCTGGAATCCTTCTAGATCTGTTATCAAAGTGCTCAACCTCTCTATGTCATCCAAGTTAGGACTTTTGTAAGTGTACTTCATAGTTTTCTTTTTTTCACTATCCATGAGGATCCTAATGTTTACAAACAAAAGTCTGAGTTCCATGAAACTTTTATGATATGATGTTCATGAATGTATGAATGCACAAACACAGGTAAGCAAAGATTTCACATATACACAAAGGTAAACAGATAAAGGTTTTAGGTTTGGAGAACATGAGCAGGGAGCCAAGGTCTACCCATCCCAATGGTATGTACTAGGCTTTTCAAAAACTGTAGAACAAGGTTCTAAAAAGGTTCCCAGAGTCCTTGACCCATCTTTCGGATTATCAATTTCCCAAATACTTGGTGGTCGATAATATTCTCAAGAGAGTCTCGTCCAAGTGTAGTATCGCGTATCAACTATTTCGGAATTACTCCCTTATAGTCATCGCACTACATCCTAATAAAGCCAAAGTGGGGAAAAGGTAATCTAAAGGTCCTCAGTATCACGGGCTCCCATGTAGAAAGTAGCATTGTTTTCACGAATACTCGATCAACAATACTAACTCTCAGAAGGGCCTCTACTGAGCGGTGGTTTTCTCAAGTCAGCTTGGTCGGGAATCAACTCCCTATAAGCCTTCTTGAATATACCTCCATCCTATCATAAGTACGCTCAAACACGGGTATAATGTTGTCTCACCACTCAAAGTTCCCAAGATCCAACAGGGCACATATATACATATTTACAAGTATTCACAAATATAGCAAGTAATCAAACAAGATAGGCTAAACCCTCAAAACATAAGTCCCCAGTGAAGTCAACATTTCTGTTGCGGTGAAAATTGGATATCAAGCTATTAAATTAACTTGAATCTTAATTCTTTTACAACCGAACTTTATTTTATCCAAAGGAAAGGTCTAAAGAAAGAAAAACCTTTTTCGCGATGTAACGACAACGCTTAAGAGATTCGGGGATCGGGGGTTGGTTATACCTAAGGAAGGTGTTAGCACCATAAACATCTGTAGTACTCTACAGGAACCTTTTGTTTGATTGCTTGCTAAGTTTGTGAAATGTGCTATGGATTGGGAAAAGGTATAAGTTGAAACCTAAAGTTATATACACTAAGTTTGCTCGCAAAGATATCGCATCTTTTGCCTACGTATCCTAACTAGGATAGAATCAGAGCAATCGTAGTTCACCTCACAAGGGATGAAGAACACTTGATTATGATCAAGGTTCAAGGGGGAACAAACATGACAATGTTTGTGTGGAGTTTGACAAAACTCCCTAATCTAATTATAACACTCAAAAGGGGAAATAAGAAATCATGATGATGATTCTTACATAGAGTTGACAAACTCTATCCTAGGGTTCTAGTTGAAGAACACTCCTAGTACAGGTGGGTCTTTTAGACTTAAAGCAAAGTCTAATGGCTTCTAAACTAAGGTTAAAGTGACTTAACAAAGTCAAGGGATGGTGAATGAACTAATCATGACACAGGGGTCAATGGAAAGACCTTTTCCTTTGGAAGGAGAGAAGGGAGGCAACTGGGATGAGAGCTAACAAGCTTCATCACTTGGGGAAAGAAAATATTAAGCAAAGCAACAACATGATAAAGATACATACATGGTGACAACCATTAAATGAGCATGTGAAGTGATAAAAATAAAGATGCATTGATGACAATCAAAGCAGTTGATTAAGCAGGAAGTGTGACGACAAATCGAGCTTAGGTAAATGCAACAGGGGGAACAAAATAAACATGGTAGTAACCAAAGATGAAATCCTAGCATGTTGACTAACATTTAAGGATATGAATGCAAGCAAGTATCACAAACATAACAAGAGAAATTCATCTGCATATGCGAAAACGATCACAAAACGCATTTAACTTGCACTTAGTCAAAAGGGATGAAAATTTAGGCAAACATGGAATTTAAAAATATGAAATAAAAGTAGACATAAAATAGACACAATGAAAAAATAATGAGTGAAAAATGATAAATATTGAAGGAGATATGATTTTTTTTGAAATTTGGTTGAAAAATAGCAAAAATTAACAAAAGGGTTGCCCTCCTTAGGGGTCGAACCCAGGTATGCAAGGTACAAGGCGCTTAAGTGACAAGTTGCTTACCACTGGGGTGGATATACATCCGTTGATGAAGCCACCCCTTTAAATATATAAGGGATACTTTCAAACAGGCTGGGCACAAAAACATGAACAGAACCTGGATTTGCATTTTGGCCATATCTTCTCCAATTCTTGATGGATTTTCACAAACTTTTAGCCTAAATTGAGTATTTTTTAATGAGGAACAAGATGGCATGGTTGGTTTTCTGAAACTCCCTCCCCATTTTAAAACCCGATGGTGTGTGTGAAGTGAACATGTGAGATGCATTTTGAGATGGAACCTAAGCTACAGCCAATTTTAAACCAATATAATCATACACACACACACCATATAGATGTTGATGAATGACATAAGCAAAGAGTTTTGGCACAGAACAGTTCATGGTGGAAAGTGATATTCAACTTGCAATATTATTATGTGAAATGCATAATGAAACGAATATTCAAATCCAGGTATGTTCAGGTCAAAGCAAATTTATACACACATTGGAAATAGGTTGATGAATGAGTGCCAACACAAAAAATGAGTTCAAAATTGGTGGTAGTGAAAGTGACATTCATACTGCATTTTTTGTGTTTTAGTTAGGTGCAGTAGGGTGTGCAGTTTCAAATCCAACTAGTTCTACATCATACCAGCCACATACACATACCACAAAATGTTGTTGAATGATATCTAAACCACATGTATGGATCAAGACAGTCTAACATGAAAAGTGATGTGTAAATTACAAAGAATGTGAACAGAAGGCATCTTTGAAGCTAGTGATCAGTTCAGGTATGTTACAATCAGATATATGGTTCAAATATAATTCAAACATCATGCATACAATGATCATACATCCAAAAGGCTTGTTTATGAAGCAAAACATCAGCTGTCATATGGAAATGACAAGAAAAATCATGACAGTTGCAAGAATGAGGGTTTGAGATGCAATTTGGATGTTTATGATGCAATGCAAGATGGTTTCCAAGTCAGTTTCATGCACATCTAGGTCTAATATATCATACACACATGTTACATATATATCAACAATTGATTTTAGACACACAAACTGGTCTGGAACAAATTGGTATGAAAAATGATAAGTGAGCTGCAGTTTTGATGTTTTAGGGCATACATGAAAATGTTCAAAACAGGTCCTAGGTATATTCACAGCAAACAAACACTTTGAGCAAGCTACAATTCTGTATTTAAGTGATTCTAAGCAAGAAATGCCAAACAAGTCCAAACTCATATTCATGTTGAGCAATCATTCCACACAGATCATGAATCATATGAATGAGGTTTTTAAACTTTAAAATTGATCAAAGACCATGAGGAAACCAAGCTGCTATGGTGATGGCTTATCTTTTGCTGAAAAATGCATCTTTGAGTGCAATAGATCAAATCATGTAAAACAGATTATGCAATCCATACATACATGTCATAAATGTGAAATCAAGTGTGAACAAACTCAAAAATATCACATACTTGAAGTGGAACCAGTTCTGCTATGTTAGTGGCCCTCAGGATGCAAATGATGCATTTGTGGAATGCGAAAAATGAAGGAACAATTGAAACACGTTATACCAAACACATGTACACATTATAAACAAGAAATTAAGCATGATCCAATTTCACCAATCAAACATATTGCTTCCAAACAGAATTTTGATATATGACATGAAAATGACACTTTTTCAATACTAGCACAAGCTCAAAAATGCAAAAACAGGAAATTATGGTGTAAAGCAAAGATGGAGTGTCTACATACCTCTAGTAGCATGTGTTGAGCAAGTTTGATCAATAAGAAACCCAGAGAAAACTTCAAATACACCTAGCTTTGGAGATTTCTTCTTCTTGAAGCAAGAATACAAATTTCAAGACAGTTGGAGAAATAAACCCCACCAATGACCCTTAACACTTTGGATAGTTGAGAAATGATATATGTGAGGTGTTAGAGTGATTAGAACACTAAGATAATGCCTAGAACAAGTTTTGGCAGATTTTGTGGATTTTGGTCAAAGTATCTTGGTGTGGGAGTTGACTTTTTGAATGAGGAGGTTTTTGAGTGGGTCAATGGTTGGAACACCTTCTAGATCATATTTGTGGGTTGTGGGGATGATGTTTGGTGAGTTTGAGTGTGGAGAAATGATTTTGGCAGCAATTGTACCAAGACAGATTTTGGTGGTTTTTGGTGAAAATGTGATTTTGTGATTTTGAAGCAAAGTGTGCAAGAGCAAAGGCTTGAGCTTTCTCTAGTTTTTTAGAGTAGATATTGTGTCTCAAATGAAGTGGTGAGGGCCTCTATTTATAGGTAAATGAATGGAGGGGGCAGATTTGGAGATTTCCTTCATATGAAGGAAAGATTTACCTTTTGGATCAAACCTCCACCAAGAGGTTTCCTTGGCTGATAGGTAAGCTCTAAAGTCAAGCTTCATGATGAGTTTGAAGTGGCTAAATGCAGGCTAGGATGCATAGGTTGATGGCTGGTTCAGATTTGTCTTTACACCTCATGCTTGCCATTTTCACTTTAAGTGCAAGTTGTAAAGCCACTTGCAAGCCCACTTGCAAGCTTGACTAATTCCACACTGTTGCACCCCAAAATTTGCCCAACATTTCTTTACCTAGCTTATGTTTCATTTCATTCACATTAGCATTTGCATTTCATTGACATGTATGCAGGAGATCAAGAGGTATAATTACTAATCAAGGGCTACACAAGACTATGAAGCTAGCTAAGAAGATTATTCAAGTGTTCAAGGGTTGATATCCTTGTTAGAGAAATCAAAAGATCCTCAGAGAGAGTGATTGAAACCAAGAGGGTGTGTCTCCTAACTTGAGAGTTGTGGAAAGCCATCAGATGATTCTGAGGTCATGAGGTTGGACTTGAGGTCTTGAGAGAGCTCATGAGGAGTGTTGGAGATCACTTTGAGGCTTGGACAGGTCATTGTGCAAGATTGATAAGGCTCAGCCATGAGTGGTGCAGTTAGGGTTTGACTGGGTCAACCCTAAGTCAACTGAGGATTTGAAGAAGGTTGAGACCTAATTCAAGGTCCATGTGATCATGGATTGATACATTGAGATGTTCTGAGGATGATTCCAAGGTTAACTCATCATGATTGAAGAGTTTGAGAAGTTTCAAGCTAGGGTTTCTAAGGCTTGACATTGTAAAATCCCCTAGTTTGACCCCTATCTTCAAGGCAATTTAACTCAAGATGTGATTGTCATCTCATCTTACCCCCAACATGATTGTTGTAGAGCATGATCTTAGCTTTAATTTGAGTGCTAGAAGTCCTTGATAGGATTTGTAGAACTCAAGTTATGACTTTGACAAGTTACAGGTCATCTGAGGTATGTGAATTTGGAGCTTGAAAGTTGTCCAACTTGCATGAAACGTTTGCCCTAGAAGGATAATTCCTATGAACTTTTGGTCAACATGAATGTTGTTCCTTATCCTCTTAGCTTTCTATAGAGTACTAGAAGTCCTTGATAGGATTTGTAGAACTCAAGTTATGGCTTTGACAAGTCAAGGGCATTTTGGTCATTTGGAGATTATAGGTCATTTCAACCATAAGGCCATAACTTCTATTTACAAGCTTCAAATGGGAAAATGTTCAACATAAAACTTGTTCAAAATGATGTTTTAAGTCTAACAAAAAGGTCATGAGAGGTTGGAATTGCTTGTAGCTCAAAGTTGCAAAAATGACCTAAAATAAGGGTGATTTTCAAATGAACCAAAGATGGAAATTGGTATTTTTGATCTACATGTCCAAACCAAGGCACGTAATATGTCATTTTGATTCTAAAACATATTTTAAGAAAATTGGTATTGCCACAATTTTGACTTGAGGTTTAATTGGTGGACTTGCTTTGAAAAGTGGTTACTTACATCTTAAGTAACAATTGCCAAACTAAAATTCAAGGCATGACCAAGGTCCCTTTCAATCCAAACACATCCAAAATACCATTAGGAGAGAAATTGGAAGGGAATGAGGGTGAATACAAGCTGCTAGTAGAACTGATATGTGCATACCATCAAGAGAGAAATTCCATGACATGAGAAGAGGTTCAGATTGAAGGTTGGTGATAATTGAGAGAGGAGAGTGAGATTACACATTGAAATTTCCCATTGCAAATCAAAATCGGTTACAAGGTTTGAAGCCATTTCAATCCAAGATTTCAATCTCAGAAGCTTGCTCTAGCATTGGTGGATGAGTCCAGATGGAGAATTGAGCAACATTGGTGGAGAATCGTGTGAGAGCCATTGAAGTTTTTCATTTGCAACTCAGAATCGAATCCAAGAATTGAAGCCATTTCAATCAAGTTTGTTGCATACAAAAGCTTGATTGTGCTCCATTGAACGAATCTGCAAGCTCTTGAAGGTTGATTTAAAGATTCAACCCCTCTGTTTGCTCGAGTTTACCAGGTATGCAGTTCTTATCCCATGGCTTGTTTTAGGAAAAATCAAGAGGAATTAGGGTGTTAGATGCATTGTGGATTGGTGTAGGAAGGTTTTTGAATCATCAATTTGAGAGTTAGTGACCAATTAGGGTTGTTACCATTTTCGGGTGAGATTGTGTTCTTGCGAATCTTGAACTGTTAGCATGATTAAAGGGCATAGGAAGATTCCTTGTGAAAATTGGGGTAAGATTCATGTAGAGACCTCTTGGAATGGAGGCCTGTGGAGAGAGTTAGGGTTGAGGGTGATGACCGGAGCACCACCGGTGACGGCCATGGCTGCGCGCGTGTTTCAGGATTTCAAATGAGGAAGATGACTTGATAGACATTAGATTGTGGTTGGACTTTGACTGAAGGCATGATCCAACGACCATGGATTGGTTTCAATTTGTGAAGGACTCTAGTTACTTGCAACGCTGCATTTCATTTAAGTTGTGGTTTTGGGCTTAAGTCATAGATGCTAACCACACCCCCCTTATGGCCCAATTGCTAAAATGAATTGAATGGCCTTGCTATCTGCACCACGCGCATGTTTATTTTCCTTTGATTTTCATTATATTTTTCATTTTATTCATGGATATTGACTAATTCATAAAAAATGGAAAAATGATTCAATTAATTCCATTCTTTTTGCATTGGATTCATGATAAGATCTAGTATTGTTTAGATAAAAAATATTATTATTTCATGCATTTCCTGATTTTATGGGATTTTTTACATTTTAATTGATATTAAAATAATCATGTTTGATGCTTGATTTTGTTGAATTTGGTTTGATCATGTGATGATGATTCTTGCCTTGATTTTTTGTGTGTAGCTAGCATAGATATGCATGTTCCCCTTAGATTTTTCTCACATTTTTGTGATGAATGTAGGTGGTAGTTCTAGGTTGAAACTTTAGGTGCTCCATTTTTAGGGTTTATGGTTGATACCTTGTGGTTTAGATCTTGTTTTTAGGACTTGGTGGATGATTCAACCTCTGACTTTTGTAGGATAGATTCATGATTGAATTAGGATCCCTTAGGAATTTTTGTAGGAATTTACAAGATAGTTTTCTATTTTTGTTAGATTTTAGTTTAGATGCTAACTTTAGATGATTCTAATGCACTAATTCAACTAGATTGACTTCTTTAGTTCCCTTAGATTAGGGTTTTCTCTCTCTTGCTCTTGGGTGATGTTGAAGGCAAGTTGAAGATGCAATGGATTGCTTGAAGAAGCATGGATGTGAAGATCCTCCCTTCTTTTGGTGTAGTATTGATTAGGTTAAGATTATGGTTTTATAGGCAGAGCTTCTAGATAGTTCTCTTCCTTCATAAACATGGAAGATGTTGATCACTTCCATTCTTCCCTATGATGTAAGGTCCCTTTGTAAAGGCCTCATCCATCCTTTGGTAGGATGTGTGGCTCTTTGCAAGTTGGTAGAACCTTTGAGGGTCCCTTTCTCTGATGATAGGATGCTTAGTGGTGACCTTTGGTCTTCACTCTGCTACCAATCATCCCAACTTTGCTCTTGATGGATGCATATTTCTCCCCTGTTAGAGGATGGAGTTCCTTGCTTGAAGAAGATTGAAGGATGGAGTTGATACTTCTTTGTGTTTGAAGATTACTCTGAGAAGCTGAAGCTTGTAGATGAAGAGGAACAAGTTGATACTGGTAAAAAGGAGAGAGCTGAAGCTTGAAGACCAAGTTAACACTTGTGAAGAATATCAAATTGAGATTGAAGAAACAGCTGAAGCTTGAGGAAACAAGTTGATACTGGTGTTGGATACTTTGAGAGCCTGAAGAAACAAGTTGATACTTGATATTAGGAATGATGCCTGAAGGTGGAGTTGACTGAAGAGCTGAGGCTTGAGGAAGAGAATAAGTTGATACTTATGTGGATGTGCTGGAAGCTCAGAGAAGCAAGTTGATACTTGCTATTGAAGATGATAGCCTTGAAGGGTGGTTGAGGACTGATGACTGGACTGCTGTCAGAAGGTTGCTTTGTTGTAAAGTTGTAGGAGTGGTTGATCTGCTTTCTTTTCTTGACTGTCTGTTTTCTTTCTGTGCAACTGTATTGATGTGACTTGTTTGATTTGCTTGATGCATTAGAATAAGTTCATATTTAGATTGATGTAAGCTAGGAGCATGATTGCACTAGAGGTTGAGTTGTTTCCTCTGCTTGTATTTTTACTGTATGGCTTTGCTTGCGGGTATTCGGTAGAGCCCTGCTCCCTTGCCTATGTGGTTTGTTATTTGCTTGATGGCATTTTACTTCTTCTGTATGATTGCAGTTTTTGTGTTTGCTTGATAGCATGTTATTTCTTCCTGTATGATTGCCGTTACTCATATCTGGCTTGAAGTTGAGATGATCTTGTGGAGGCTGATACCCCACACACATTTCCTCCCTCACATGCATTTCATGCATTTTACAGTCGTTTACTGTTTACTGTTTAAGCTGATGCTTTATCTGCTTCTGTATCTCATTGGCATGATCCCATAGAAGTCTCACTTCCTTTGATAAGGAAGTGATGATTAGAACTTTAGGTTGAAGCCTATGCATGATAACTTCTAGGAGATCCCTGTTTCAAACCTCAACCATAGGATGAATCCTTGGCATGACAACTGTTAGGACTTGATAGTCTCCCCCTAGTTGAACCTGTTTGTTCTCTCTTCTCATCTCAAAGCAAATTAAAATATAGTAATAAAGGTTAACTGATGTCGTGCGTTACGAGCCTTAAGCTATCTGAGAAAGGGTTGTCGGAGAGTTTCTTTTCGACAGCTTGGATGTTTAGTATGGCACCCTTTGGGTGACATGCGACGCATTCACTCTCAGGTCATAGTCTCTAGTGCGATATTAGTTGCAAACATCCATAAAAAACAGTTCTTTCGTAAAAGACAGATAACAAACTTCAAACCTCTTTGCCCCGTGGGCCCATAAGTCAAAGGAAGCTTTTCTAAAGAAAAGAGTGTCGTTAACTTCCAGTTCTACCGCAAACGGTAACGCCTTAGTCTCCAAGGGTTGAGCTGCGTACACCAAACTGCTGGAACTATTTGTTAACCCTACTCGAAAAGCAGATGAATCTGAATCCCCATAATCCGTATTATCCCGAACTACGTAAGCTCTGATCTCTCATACCTGTTGAGAGTACGTAGGCACAATACTGATGTATTGGCGAGCCACCTTCCCCGTAACCCGTAGTTAGTCGAACTACGTTGACTCTGATTTCTCATTCTCTGATGAGAATACATAGGCATAAAGCGCGACGCTTTGCCGAGTCATATTCTTTTCAGACCAGCCTTGATAGGTAGATAGTAAACAAACCCGTCAGATAAACCCAACAAGCATGGATCCCATCGAGTACGATGGACGTGAGGGGTGTTAATACCTTCCCCTTGCGTAATCGACTCCCGAACCCAGACAATAGTTGCGATGACCTTGTCTTATACCTTTTCGTTAGGTTTTTCCGATCGTTTCCTTTCCCGTTCTGAGGGATAAATAACGAAAGGTGGCGACTCTTCTGTTTTGCCGGCACCTTATTTTCGCGGTAGCGACAGCTGGCGACTCTGCTGGGGATTTTATAGTTTCCTGGGATCCAACGTCCCGTGTGCGAGTCAGTTTGGGGATCCAACGTCCCCTGCGAGAGTCAATCCTAGCGCTTGTATGATTACTTGTTGGGTTGTGTTTGTTTATCGCATTTTATTTCCCGCATCTTTATTTTTAGTATGATATAATTATCTGTGCTGTTGTGGGAGGGGCATTCTGATGAGTGAGAAGTCAGACCCAGACTTGAGTGTACCTAGCATTAGTTGTGGAAATTAGTGGGCGCGTGCTTGCTTTGCAGTCACTAGTGTCTCATGAAATCCACGCTCAGACGAGGTTCTCCTGGTTGACTTCTTTTTCAACCCTTTGGGTTGAGGGGGTTGTTGGTTTGGAGGATTGTCGACTCTGGGGACCGATCATTTGGAATTCAGCTGAGTGAGGCCGCTTCAGGAGATGGTGATGCCACACCTTCTGGGTATCGTATCACCCCTCTTGAATGTCTGTGACGCTGATGACCGCATAGGATGCCGAACTTGTGTCAGTATAGGTCCATACCTGTGAGCAGGGTTGGGTTTGTTGCAGGAGACCTTAACCTTCAGACTACCTGGTTTTCTTGATATTGAATCAGTTCTGTTGGTATCAGGGGTTCTCATCATCAGATGTATATTTGTTCTTGACCGAGCAGAGTTATAGTCCTGTATCAGAGGGCCTTATCATCGGATGTATATGTGTTCTTGACAGAGCAGAGTTATGGTCTTGTATCAGAGGTCCTTATTTTCAGAGATGTTTGTTCTTGACAGAGCAGAGTTATGGTCTTGTGACAGAGGTCCTTATTATTAGATGTGTGTTTGTTCTTGATAGAGCAGATTTATGGTCCGTTATCTGGGTTTTCTTCTCGTCAGATCTATGGTTGTTCTTGACAGAGCAGTATTATGGTTTTGTTGATACCGAACCTTCATATCTTCAACAGCACAGTTGCCTTGATCTCCTGCTGCATGATTGCATTTTACATTGCTTTGCACACTCATTTGCATTTCATTAACGTGTGTCTGTGTTGCAGGTACCGTTTCCCCCGATTCAGGATTTCTTGCCTTCTATTGTGCTATCATGGGTTCTCTGAGGAAGGCCGTGGCTTACAAGCTCCCCACTCCTGATGTGGTTCAGCTGACTGGTTTGATTGCTTTAGCAGATGATTCTGTGAGAGATGAGTTCAGAAAGTCTTACGGTAAACTGCTCAGTTTGGTTCGTAAACCCTATGTGTTTGAGTTGAATGGGTTGCACGCTCTGCTGCAGTTCTACGACCCTCCGTTGAGATGCTTTACTTTCCAGGATTTTGTTCTCGCACCCACACTAGAGGAGTATGTTGATTTTTTAGGTGTGCCTATCAAGAGTCAGATGCCCTTTGTTCATATGGATGCTGAGCCTAATCTGGCTAGTCTAGCTCCTTCACTTCACCTAGATGCCTCCGAGTTGGTCTTGTCTAGTTGGAACAAGGTCCCTGGATTCTCCTTGCAGTTCTTAGTGGGAAAAGCTCAGCAGTGCGCCAAAGACGGATGTTGGGTCGTGTTCAACGCCATTCTCGCTCTGTGCATATATGGCATCATTCTATTCCCCAATATGCCTGACTTTGTGGACTTCGACGCCTTCCACATCTTTTCTTCAGGGAATCCAGTCCCTACCTTGATAGGAGATGTCTACCATTCCGTCCACTACAAAAACGAGAACAGAAGGGGTAAGAATGTCTCGTGCTGTGTGCCCCTACTCTATAGATGGCTTGATAGTCACCTACCCAAGAGGGGTCCCTTTGCTTCGTCTGGGCCACAGCTGAGTGGTCCGGGCGTTTGATGAGGCTGTCAGCAGAGGATATTACCTGGTTTGGTAGAGATAGGTTGGGTACCGAGATTATTTTCAGCTGCAGCGGGTTTCTAAACGTGCCTTTGATAGGCAGGAAGGGCTGTATAAACTATAATCCATCTCTGCTGGTCCGACAGTTTGCTTATGCTTTGAGAGCTCCGCCGAAGGATGAAGAGGTGCAGGAATCTATGTACCTCACTGGTCTTCTAGAGGGGGATATGTTATCTAAGCTTCAGCACGCTTGGAATAGTATCAGTAAGAGGGGAAAGCCGTCGCTGGGAAAGAGTAATAGCCAAGCCTACACTCCGTATGTGACCTGGGTCAGAGCCAGAGCAGACATTATAGGGATGTCGTTCCCTCACGCCAAGCCAGAAAACCCTCCAGTGATTGAAGAGCCTACCACCGTGCCTATTTAGCAGCATAATCAGGTGCTAGCTGAGAGAGATGAGCTGAAGAAGGCAAATGAAGAACTGGAGAAAGAATTGGCTCAACTCAGAAGTGAGAGAAGCGAAGCCATCCATTCCTTCAAGAGGCGGACAGAGCTGGTGAACCAGTTAGGGACAGATTTGACTAAGCAGATAGCTGAGCGCGAGCGCATGGGTCGAGACTTCAAAGCTGTCAACGATGTACTGGCCACTAAGAAGCAACACTTGGATGAAGCGTATCAGAGAATATCCAAGTTTAATCAGCATTAGAAGGCCACCCTAGCCAACGGCAAAGAACGGGAGGATAAGCTGAAGCAACAGATCTCCAAGCTGAAAGCCCAGGTAAAGGCTAGTGAGAAAAGGTTTGATGAAGAAACCGCTCGCAGATATGCCGCTGAAGGCCAGCTCAACAAGGCTCTTGCTAACCTGAAGGAGCGCAAACTGACGTTTGAATCCAAGAAGCGGAAGTTAGAAGATTGTTTCGGCGAAGGATCATGGGTAGACTTCGTGGAAGGTCTTCAGTACACCATTAGGCAAAGGAGTTACTCGTCGAAGGGTTGCTCACTCGACCTGGTCATCCAGAAACGAAGGGGTTGTTAGAAGAGTTTCGCGCCTGTGGCCGTGCTTGACTATATTTGTAATCCTTTTGTTTTGATCGTTGTTGTGTGCTGACCACCACCAGGCATGTTGGTTGGGGTCATGCTATTGATTCATCTTGTACTCACTGACGTTGTGTACCGCCTTGATGGGCTTCCTTTAAATATATGAGATGTTAGTTCCATGACTGGACTCAGACTTCTTATTATCAGCACTGGCACTCAGGCACTAGGATCGGGGGGGGGGGGGGGGGGGGAATCTCCCTAACACACAGGCACACGTTTGCATTTGCATGAAGCATTTGCATAACGAGTACGTTGTTGTTTTTTCTAACCCTTTTGTGTATACAGGTTGTTTCAGGTTGTTCCAGGATTGATCAGGGACCTATCCACCGCTATCCGACCAGAGCAAATCAAGCCCGAGTTATGGAGCAAATGCAAACTGAAGTTCAAGAACTCCGAGAAAGGATGGACCGCTTCATGGAGCTCATGCAAGTGGTCGCCAATGGCCAGGATCAGCTCAGAACCTTGGTCCAGCCTCTGATTTCAAGGGTCGACAACAATGGTGTACTCCATGGTGGGATTGTTCCAACCCCTCCACTTATTGAAACTCCTCAGAATGGCGTCCCCATGACCGGGGGGAATGGCAGTGCCAACGACAATGTGATAGCTAACATGGGACTCAACGGTAATACGACTGGCGTCGGTAATGGGAATTTTGAAGCTAATGTCAATGTTGGACTGGGCAGCGGCAACGCGGGTGTTGGAAATCTGTATGGGCCTCAGCCATGGTTAGAAGACCGTCAAGACGATGTGTTCTCACAAAGAGGTGCTGAAGGGGAGCTGAATGCTGAAGCACGTCTGAGGTTTAAGGCACTCGAGGACAAGATGAGGAATTTCGAGAACCAGAACACCATGGGTGTTGACATGTCCAAGTTGGGACTGATTGCCGATTTCAAGGTGCCTCCCAAGTTCAAGGTACCTGACTTTGAAAAGTACAAGGGCCCCACTTGCCCTCGCGTCCATTTGAGATCATATTACCGGAAAATGTCGGCTCACTCTGAGGACGAGAAGTTGCTGATGCACTTCTTTCAGGACAGTTTGTTCGGGCCCTCCCTGGAATGGTACATGAGTCTGGAACCTACCAGTGTGCGCACGTGGAAAGAACTTGCTGAAGCATTCGTGCACCATTACCAATATAACAGTGACTTGGCTCCGAACCGAGTTCAACTGCAGAATTTTTCACAGAGGAACAACGAAGGATTCAAGGAATACGCCCAGAGGTGGCGTGAATTAGCAGCTAGGGTTCAGCCGCCGATGGTTGAGCGGGAGCTTGTTGAAATGTTCGTAGCCACCCTCCCAGGGGTTTATTATGAGAAATTGGTCAGCAGTATGCCTGGAAGCTTCTCAGATCTCATTATCACGGGTGAGCACGTTGAAAATGGGATCAAATTGGGGAAAATTCAAGGTGATCTGTCCTCGGCTGGAGGAGGAAAGAAACCTTATGGTGGCAAAAGGAGGGAAGGAGAGACGAGCGCCGTGTCCAACGCTCGAAGGAAGAGTAAAGGCCCTCACCAGCAGGTGGCCAGTATAACTATCCCTGCTGTCCAACAACCCCAGCAATAGCAGCAGCAGCAGCCGAATCAACAAGGGTACAGAAAGTATCAGAACAGGGCACCTCTATCAAGTCGCCACCTCGAGACGCCGCCCATGTCTTATGCTCAACTGTTACAGACTCTGCTTCAGTTACAGCTAATCCAGAAGAGAACCCTGGCTCCCTTGACAGGGGCACCGCCGCCAGGTTATGATGCGAATGCAACTTGTGAGTTTCACTCAGAGGCACCAGGCCACACGATAGAAAATTGCAAGGCCTTCAAGCACAAGGTGCAGGATATAGTGGATGCTAAGATCATCAATTTCTCAGATAATGTGCCAAACGTCACGAAGAACCCTATGCCGAATCATAGGGGAGGTGGGGTAAACGCCATTATTGAAGACGAGAGCTTGGATTTGTTGACTGATGTCAAAGATCTGAAGACACCGCTTAGCTTCGTTAAAGCTAAGCTGATGAAAAGGGGTTTCTTCCCAGGCTGTGGAGAACTGTGTATGGGCTGTGCGACAAGTCCTGATGGATGTGAACAGTTGATGGAGGGGATTCAAAGTCTGATGACCGAAGGAATCCTGCAGTTTAGCCGAAAGGCCGAAAGCGGATCGGGAGAGGTAATGCTGAAGCAAGATGATGAGGTTGCCACCATCACCATCCCTTGTCGGACGATAACTATTTCTGCACCCAGGCCGCCGACAGTTACCATCACCAAAGCTGGGCCGATACCTTTCGAGAGCACCAATGTTGTCCCATGGCATTATGGGGCAGATGTCTACTGCAACGGACAGAAGTTGGAATTGGAACCATCAGGGTCGTGTGTAGATAACCTAGCAGGAGTCGGCGGAATCACTCGCAGCGGGAGAGTATTTGCTCCACCTGAGATCGTGGCGGACAAAGCCGACAAAGCTGATGTAGCCGATAAGGGAAAAAGTAAAGTCGTTGAAGAAACCCCTCGTGGGGTAGAAAAAGACTTACTTGTTAAAGACGCCGAAGAGTTTATGAGGTTGATTAAAAAGAGTGACTACAAGATCGTGGATCATCTCCATCAAACACCCTCGAAAATTTCCATCCTGAACTTGTTGCTTTGTTCTGAGGCACATCGCAACGCGCTGCTGAAGGTGTTGAATGCCACGTATGTACCGCAGGAAATATCTGTCAACCAGTTGGAAGGGGTCGTAGCCCACGTGAATGCTGGAAATGGGTTAGGGTTCACTGATCTGGAGGTGACGCCGAAGGGAAGAAACCACAACAGCGCCCTGCACATCTCGATAGAGTGTAGGGGAACGATTATGTCTCACGTGTTGGTGGACACAGGGTCGTCACTCAATGTTCTTCCGAAGAAAGCATTTATGAAGTTAGATACTCGAGGATTGATTTGCACACCCAGTGATCTGGTGGTGAAAGCGTTCGATAGGACCAAACGTCATGTTTTCGGGGAGGTAACCCTACCAATCCAAGTCGGGCCGGAAATATTCGACGCAGTCTTCTACATTATGGACATCATGCCTGCCTACAGCTGTCTCTTGGGCCGGCCATGGATCCATTCTGCGGGTGCCACGACCTCCACGTTGCACCAGAAGCTCAAGTACGTTGTCGGAGGTAGCATCGTGACTGTATGTGGCGAGGAAGATATAATGGTGAGCCATTTGTCGTCCTTCAAATATGTTGAGATGGATGGGGAAATCATGGAAACCCTATGTCAGGCGTTCGAAGCTGTTAAAGTCAAGAACGTGGCTCCTGTAATCACTGAAAAACCAGAGATGACTCTCTCTTCCTCCAAGGAAGCCCGAGCCGTTGTTCAAGCCGGATCTACCCCAGGCTGGGGGTGAATTCTGTAGATACCTAACAAGCAAGACAAGTTTGGGTTGGGATACTCTCCTACGGCTGAAGCCTCCTCTTCTAGCAGTGCGTCGCGAGGTAAAAGGACGATCCAGTTTACCAGTGGCGGGGTGATATTCGAAAGTGTCAACGCGGTGTCTGAAGACGGCGAAGACAGCGACTGCGATCTGGAGTCTTGGATACAGCCAAGCAAACCAGGCGAGAGCCTCAACAACTGGTCTGTCAGGGATATCATCCAAATTACAGACAAAGAGTAATGATTTACTTTTTCCAATCGTTGTACAACCCTATGTCTTACCCGGGGCATAGTGGTTTTATTGTCAGGGCCTCGTTTGATTATGTACATGCATTTTATCAATAAATCAAAAGGCGTTTTTCTTCGTATTCAAATATTGCGATCTCTGTTATTCCTGTTTTATATTTGTTTTGAAAAACAATAAAATGGCAATGGGGTTTGTGCTAACCTGCATATCCTTGTTTTAAGCTTAAACCTTGTTATTGCAGGATCCACATAGCAGATGACATCGACTCTGGACCTTCTACGACTCACTTCGACTTTGATTTCCCGATCTATCAAGCCGAAGAAGAGATTGATGAAGACGAAGACCTTCCCCGAAGAGTTGGCCCGCTTGTTGAAACAAGAAGAGAAAGTTATTCTGCCTCACGAGGAAGAGATTGAGATTGTGAATTTGGGTTCTGAAGAACTGGTCAGGAATGTCAGGATAGGAGCTGCATTGCAGAGTGATGTCAAGCAGAGATTGGTCGAGATGCTAAGAGAGTATAGTAACGTCTTTGCTTGGTCATATGAAGATATGCCCGGACTTGACACTAACATTGTGGTCCACCACTTGCCGCTACGAGAAGATTGTCCTCCCGTCAAGCAGAAGCTTAGAAGGACACGACCAGATATGGCCGTTAAGATCAAAGAAGAAGTGCAAAAGCAGCTTGATGCTGGCTTTTTAGCGGTCACTACCTACCCTCAGTGGGTCGCCAACATAGTGCTTGTACCGAAGAAGGACGGTAAGGTGCGAATGTGCGTCGATTATCGGGATTTGAACAGGGCGAGCCCTAAAGATGATTTCCCGCTTCCCCATATCGATGTGTTGGTCGACAATACAGCTCAGTTCTCCATATTTTCGTTCATGGATGGCTTCTTCGGCTACAATCAGATCAAGATGGCGTCGGAGGACATGGAGAAAACTACGTTTATTACGCCTTGGGGAACGTTTTGCTACAAGGTAATGCCTTTCGGTCTGAAGAACGCAGGGGCAACTTACCAACGAGCAATGGTTACTTTGTTTCATGACATGTTTCATCATGAGATTGAAGTCTACGTTGATGACATGATTGCGAAGTCCCAAATGGAGGAAGGGCATCTGGTCAATTTGTTGAAGCTTTATGAGAGGCTTAGGAAGTTCAGGTTGAGGCTGAATCCTAACAAGTGTACTTTCGGAGTACGGTCCGGAAAACTACTAGGGTTTATCGTGAGCGAAGATAAAAGCAATACAAGAAATTCCAGCGCCAAAAACAGAAAAAGAACTTCGTGGTTTCCTGGGAAGAATAAACTACATTGCGAGGTTTATCTCTCAGCTCACGGCCACGTGTGAACCGATGTTCAAACTACTAAAGAAAAATCAGGCGATTATCTGGAACGAGGATTGCCAGAAGGCATTTGATAAGATAAAATAGTATCTACAGGAACCTCCAATCTTGATACCCCCAGTGGCCGGACGACCCTTAATAATGTACTTGACAGTTCTTGAGAATAGTATGGGGTGTGTTCTCGGTCAGCATGACGAGATGGGCAGAAAGGAGCATGCCATTTATTACTTGAGTAAGAAGTTCACATACTGTAAATCTCGTTACTCAATGCTGGAGAAGACGTGTTGTGCACTAGCCTGGGCTGCCAAACGTTTACGACAGTACATGCTCAATCACACAACCATGCTAATTTCGAAGATGGATCCGATCAAGTACGTCTTCGAGAAGCAAGCGCTTTCGGGAAGGATTGCCAGGTGGCAAATGGTGTTGACGGAATATGACATTCAGTATGTTTCCCGGAAGGCCATCAAGGGAAGCGTATTGTCTGAATACCTTGCCGAACAGTCGATCGAGGATTATCAGCCGATGAAGTTTGAATTCCCTGACGAGGATATCATGTTTCTCAAAGCGAAATATTATGATGAATCATTGCCCGACGAGGATCCAGATAGGAAATTCCAGTGGAAATTTATATTTGATGGGGCGGTTAACTCTTATGGAAGTGGCATTGGGGCGATCATCACGACTCCCCACGGATCCCATATCCCGTTCACTGCTAGACTGATGTTTCTGGTCACCAATAATGAAGCGGAGTACGAAGCATGCATCATGGGTCTAGAAGAAGCAATTGATTTGAGAATCAAGAACCTAGATGTATTTGGTGACTCGACACTTGTGATCAACCAGATTAAAGGGGAGTGGGAGACTCGTCAATCAAATTTGGTGTCGTACATGAACTATGCCAGAAGGCTGCTTCCGTTCTTTGATCGAGTGAAACTCCATCATGTGCCCAGGGCTGAGAATCAAATGGCTGATGCCCTAGCCACGTTGGCTTCGATGTATAAAGTCAATTTTTGGAATGAAGCTCCAAGAATTGTCCTTTCTCGTCTTGATAGACCTGCATTCGTCTTTGCAATCGAGGAAGCCTCCGATGGCAAACCATGGTTCCATGACATCCAGACTTTCCTTATGACTAAGGAGTATCCTGCGGGAGCGTCAACCCAGGATAAGAAGACTCTAAGGAGGCTGTCTGGAAATTTTTACCTCAATCCTGATGGAGTTTTGTATAAAAGAAACCACGATCTCGTGCTACTCAGATGTGTAGATGAAAAAGAGGCGAGTATGCTCATGGAAGAAGTCCATGAAGGCACATTTGGTACGCACGCCGGCGGGCATGCTATGACAAGAAAGATCCTGAGAGCAGGATATTACTGGCTGACGATGGAGTCGGATTGCTTTAAATTCGCGAAGAGATGTCATAAATGCCAGATTTATGCTGATAAGATTCATGTGCCGTCGTGCCCGTTAAATGTCATGTCCTCCCCGTGGCCATTCTCCATGTGGGGCATCGACATGATAGGCAAGATCGAGCCCACTGCATCTAATGGTCATCGTTTCATTCTAGTAGCCATCGACTACTTCACCAAGTAGTTGGAGGAAGCCTCATACGCTAATGTGACCAAGCAGGTGGTGGCTAAATTCATAAAGAGGGACATCATCTGTCGTTACGGAATTCCCGAGCGGATCATTACTGATAATGGTTCGAATCTGAATAACAAGATGATGAAGGAGTTGTGCCAGAGTTTCAAGATTGAACATCACAACTCATCTCCTTACCGTCCGAAGATGAATGGCGCCGTTGAAGCGGCCAATAAAAACATCAAGAAGATTGTGCAGAAGATGGTTGTGACCTATAAGGATTGGCACGAGATGTTGCCATTTGCATTGCACGGTTATCATACAACGGTACGTACATCAACCGGGGCAACTCCTTTCTCATTGGTGTACGGTATGGAAGTTGTCCTACCGTTAGAAGTTGAGATTCCTTCTTTATGAGTTTTGGTTGACGTGAAACTCGATGAGGCAGAATGGATTAAGAACCGACTAAACCAACTCAGCCTGATGGACGAGAAGAGATTAGCATCGATTGCGTATGGTCGTCTGTACCAAAGCCGAATGAAGAAAACTTATGACAAGAAGGTGCATCCTAGGAGCTTTCAGACGGGTGATCTCGTCCTGAAGAAGATTCTTCCTCCACACTCCGATCATCGGGGCAAGTGGACTCCTAATTACGAAGGTCCGTACGTCGTCAGCAAGGTCTTTTCGGGAGGAGCCTTGTTATTATCCACGATGGATGGAGAGATTTTGCATCCCCGGTGAACGCGAACGCAGTTAAAAAATACTTTGCTTAAAAATGACCCGCTGGAAAGAAAAACAATGTCCAGACAAAAATGGGGCATCCCGACGAACCATAAAAAAGGGAAAAAGGTTCGGGCAAAAATTAGGGATATAAAAGAAAAGAATGTACACCCGCAAAGTCGAAAACCTGGAAGGGCGACTTTGGCAAAAAAGGGTATCCCGGTGAATCGAAAACCCGAAAGGGCGATTCAGGCAAAAGTTAGGGATTTGAAAAAGCAAATGACTGCGTTCCGTGTGTGGACTTTCATTGTTTAGTGTTCTGAAGCTGAAGCGTTGGAGAAGTATCGAAGTCGAGTGGGTCATAGAGGGATCAACTCATGGTGTTCGTCTACGCCTCATTGCCGACATTTGTGTATATACTGATGTATATTTATGTTTTATTTTTGCGCGGCTTCCTCATTCCAGGAGCTTGCATCTGTTGTAAAACATTTTCACCCATTCAGGGGTTCGTTATCAATAAAATGTATACTAATCAGCAATTATGTTTGTCTGTTTAGCATTTATCTGTTTTGTTTGCGAAAAAGAACGCCGATGTTTTTGATAAAATGCGCATACATAAACTTACCGGCCTAGGCCACTGATTGTTGAAACAATGAATTACTTGAACATTGTCACAAGATGATAACCTTGATAGGTCCCTTTGAGAAGGGTATCTTGTCTGTTTGTTTGTATTGTTGCAGGTATAGCATATTCCAGGCAGTACGCCATATGCGTCCCCAAGCAGGATGATTCCTTCTTCTCCAGCAAAGTTCAGCAGCCTCTCCCCGTGGAGTTTGAACATGGGATCGTAAGCATTGATATGTGTCTCCCCAGGCAGAGAAAATTCTCTCCCCAATCAGATATACCCTGAAGAATCGTCGTCTCCCCAGCTGAGTCACATACTAAAGTGTACAGCAATTGATAGTTCAAGACTGAAGTCTCCAGCGGAATTGAGATTCCCCACGGAGTCGTACTCTCCCTAGCAAGCAGGATGATTCCTTCTTCCCCAGCCGAGTATGCAAATCCCCAAGAGAGCCGAGTCCTCGGAAAGCCGTTGAAGCCATGAGTGGTTTTCCCCAGTAGAGTGTTGAATAGTTGATGTTGTATTTCCCCATCGGAGTCGTTATCTCCAGGAAAGTTTGGTTGCGAATGCCGTGCAGTTTATTTCTGCGATTGATATCGTTTCCTCGACGGGTTGTGGTTCGTATACCCGGTTGAGCGAGTCCAAGTTCTCGGAGAGCTTTATTTCCCTGCAGCAGTCAACTGAAGTTCATTTCCCTAGGTGGAGTCCAATTGAGATTGGCGTGACTTCCTCTCCTTGGCAGGATGAGTCCTCCCTCCACCAGAGTGGTTCTTTCTCCTTGACAGGAGGATTCTGAAGGTGAGATGATACTTAGAAGGGGGGGTTGAATAAGTATGAAAATTAATACTTGAAAATAATCACACAATTATTTTTATCCTGGTTCGTTAAACAACTACTCCAGTCCACCCTTCCAGAGTGATTTGCCTTTCTCAACAAGGACTTAATCCACTATTAAATCAAACTGATTACAATAGTATCACCTAAGAACTACAGTTCTTAGTCTTCTCAAGACCTACTGATTCACACTGAATCCTCTTAAGGAATATCCTTTACAAACAATGTAAATTAAATACAAGAGTTTTTAATGCTTCTATAAAGCTATAATCACAACAGTGATTTTTCTCTTAAGTTTAAGTCCAATGAGATTCTATGAAGAATAAGAATGAGAGCTTATAGAATATATGATTTCTTTTCAGCAAGTGTGTCACTAAAGAATGAAGTGAGGATCTCCTTTTATAGGCAGCTGAATCATGCAAGCTGAACGTTGAAAAGAGAGTCCAAAAGGTCTGAGCCTTTTTGTCTTCACATGCACTGACCTTTCCTTGAAATAGATGGCACAGATAAATCCTTTTTGTCTGTGTAAGTATGTCTAGCACAAATAAGGAAAGATACGTTGAATAGTTCCAACGGATATATTCTTGAAAACACTTCTTCAGTTTCAGCAAGTTCTTCAGAGTCTGAATGGATCAGAGTCTTCTGATGAGATTCAGAACTATGCTGTATCAGAGTCTTCTGCAGCGTGTGTGCTTCTAGCGTGTTGATTATCAGAGCATCTTGACACAGAACTTCAGTACTTGGCAGCGTAAGTACATTCAGAAACTTCTGTAGACTAATGCTTTGAGAAACTCTTCAATCAATATTCTTCTATACATCTGATGCTTCAGCTTCAGATGCTTCTGATTATCTTCAAATGCTTCTGACTCAGAATGTTCTGGAGCTTCTTGCTTCAGATCCTTCTGGAGACTACGCTCAGGATCTTCTGTAAGGAGCAAACAGATTCTTCTGTAAGGTGCATCTGGCGCTTCAAAGTCAGAATAGCTTCTTGTATTTAAGGCAGATTTGCTTCTAGAGAGTTAATATAATTTTAATCTGCAGTAAAACTCTCAAACAAATTTTAGAGTATATAATTCTTAAATATAAATTTCCTAACAGTTATCATCAAAACAAAGAGTAATTATTAAGAACCAATCTGTGTTCTAACAATCTCCCCCTTTTTGATGATGACAAAAAGTATCAGAAATTTTATTTAATTAAACATAAAGAATTATAACTCCCCCTGAGATGATGAATCTCCCCCTGAGTTAAATATGAAAAAGGAATAGAAACTTCCCTTTTTATCTTGAGTAATCTTCAGAGTCAGATCTTGTTGGTCTTTGTAATTAATTAATGATCAGAATATCTTGCAGATATGAGATTCAGAGTTTGATAAAAGATAAATGATCTGAGAAACTCAAAGATTCTTTTATAGAGTATTCTTATCAAATGTTCTGAAATAGTCAATTTAGATATTAGAGAGAATAGATATGTATGAAGATTCATTCTAGTGAAATTATATTAAATAGTTCAGATCTTTATTTTCTCCCCCTTTTTTGTCATAAGCAAAAAGTAAAAACCTTTAATAAAGACAAATAAAAGGAACAATAGCAGATAATTCATTGGAGAATAACAAACTGTTTCATTCAATCATAACAGAGCAAAAGTACATCAGAAGATATAACAAAAACATTCAGATGCAAAAACAACAGATGCACAAACATGAGAAAAAAAATCTAAGTGTGTTTAGACAAAAGCATCTTCAATAGGTCTGTGATCTCAGATTGTGATTGCTCTTGCTTTGACATGAACTTAGTTATTGTCTCATTCTTCTCATCTTGTTTAGACATCCATTCTGACATGTCCTCAGATTTCTTGTCTTGCTTCGCCATCCAAGATCTTATTTCAGATTGACCAGCTTCCAGAGCAGCAATCTTGTCTCCCAAATCTGGATTTTCTGTCTTTATCTCTGATGATGGGGGTTCTGTATCCTGAACAGAGTCAATTGCCATATGTTCTGGAGATCCTGAAGAGGGTTCTACCAGAGTCATAGTTAATGCAGTGGCAGTTGGTTCTGGTGGAGGAGGAGGTGGAGGAGCATCCAAACAAAGCAGAGGTTCAGTCTTGTTTACAATCCAGAAATGAGTTCTTTCAGCTCTGAGCTTTGCATCATCAGAACAGATGTTCTTCAGATTAGAAGCTACAGTGTTGAATCTTTTGAGAAATCCTTTCCAGATGATGTCAGTCTCATTTGCATCCATAGTTTCAAAACATCTTTTCTGAACAGTACCTAAAGACATCTGTATTTCTTACAAAAACGTTTGAAATAAATGTTCAATATTAAGTCTGGGTGGTGGTTTAAGCAAGGTTTCCAGAGTCATCTGTTTGGGTTTTGGAGTTGGTGGTATCAGTGATTTTGAAATGGAAATCAGAGGAGGGGGAACATATGGAAAGAATGGAATTTCTGGTTTCTGAGGAAGGGATCTGTTTAAAGCATTAAGCAGATTTGGTTGAGGTCTTGTGCGTGGGTAAACAACATCAAAGAATGCATTGGAATATGGTACGAAAGCAGAGTTTGATGGTTTATCAGATGCAACTGTGTTATCAGATGCAGGATGCAGAGCTGAAACAACAACTTTACCAGATGTAGCAGATATGGGGGCTAAGGATCCTTCATTTTCCATAGATTGAATATATGAAAGGATTACAGATGGAAGGGTCGGTTTGAGTTTAGGTTTCAGAGGTTTCAAAGGTTCAGAAGGCTCAACTCTATCATAAAAGTCTTTTAGTTTGAAACCATAAGATAAATTATGATAAAGAGAAGACACTTGGGCACAAGTTATTCCATATGATGATGGATTAGAAGTAGGAACAATCATCTCAGATGAAGTTACAGGTGGAGGCATAGGTTCTGGAATGGTAGTTTTGGTAGGTAAGGTTGATTCAGGTTCAGGTTCATGAACAGGATATTTGTCAGATGGATTAATCAGAAAATCAGGATGAAGTTCTGATTCAGATGAATTTGAGGATGTTTCAGGTGTACAAGAGGTAGAAGAAACTTGAAACACTGTTTTTAATGGAGTGATGTCAAGAACTTCTGTCTCAGGGATATGAGATGGTTCTGAAGGGGTATCAGATTGTTGAGTAGGTGGTTCAGATGAAACAGGAGCAGAAGTTACTTTAGAGGGTTCAGAAGTAACAGGTGCTACAGGTTCAGAAGATGGAATTGTTGATGGTGGAATGACAGAGTCTTTTTGTGGTTGATCTTCTGTGGTTTGTTTTTCTGGATGATCAGAAGATTTTGGTTGATTTTCTGTTTGTGGTTGAGCAGAGTTTTGTCTTTCAGAATTTTGTGGTAATTCTGATGTTTGTGGTTTTGTTTGTTGTGGTTCTGTTGGTTGTGGAACAGTTGGTGAAGGACGTGGAGTGAAGTGTTTGATGTGTAATTTAGGTTGAGGTGGTTTTGATACAGAAGCAGTGGGTTGTTTCTGAGGTGAGACAGAACTGGGGGCAGCAACAGATGTTGTTTGAGTGACAGGGGGTTTGGGTACAGACTTAATAGATGAATCATTAATAACAACATTTTTAGAAGTAACAGAAGCTTTAGTACCTTTGAGTTTAATCCTCTTTGCAGATGCAGAGGCAGCTTCTCCAGAATCCTTTCCCTTCAGAAGATCTTTGGATTTCTCAGCAATCTTAGCCTTCTTCTGGACAGGTTCAGATTCTGCTATAGGTTGAGATCTTTTCCTTTGAAGTGGAACTTCTTCTTCTTCTTCTTCTCCTGCATCTGGCAGGGGTTGCTTGACAAGTTGAAACATATTGGCTGGAACAGGCACTCCTTCCCTTTTTCATTCCTCTATATACATCAGAACAATGTGTCTAGGTTCCTCAGCAAAGAATAGAGGAAAATCTGATACTGGAACTCTTTTATTCAGATCAGACATATTTAACCTCTTCGGAGCAGTAGTAAGTTCATCTACAATCTTAAGTCTCAGAAGGCTTTTAGCGTTCAGAGGCTTTCCCATAATGAACTCTAGTTCCTCTGTAACACCAGCATCATACAGAGCAGCCACTAAACCATTTTCAGTGAGAAGATCTGATAGCAACCTTCCAAAAGGTATCCAAGTCCTGATCTTCTGGCCTTTTTCCTTCACAGATTCTTTAGATGCATTGATGTGATTCCACAGATGCATGAACAATAAGTAAGGAAGATCTACCTTATTACTCTGACTAAGGCAGTACATAAAATAGATTTGTTCATTGTTGACATAATCTGGGGAATTTGTTGACTTTCTGTGATGTATGCATCCCATGAAGATCTTGGCCCAAATCTTGTAGTCAGGCTTCAGATCTTTGAATCTGTTAGAGGCTTGTCCAGCAGTCATAACCTCCTCATAAACTTCATCCATATCAACACGCCCAGCTGGCAGATGTGAAACACCATCTGTTTCTTCATAACCAATCAGTCTTCTAATCAGATCCTCTGTAATGATGATCTCCTTTCCCAGCACAGATGATAAAATAAACTTTGGATACACAGAAGCATGAATCCAGAATTCCTTGATAAGCAGAGGGTAAACTGGTCCAAACAGTCTATCAAAGTATTTCACCCAACCTTAAGCTCTAACAATGGAGCGAAAATCAAACCCATTGTCAGCCAGTGAATCAAATTCAACCATGGATTCACACAATACTTCTAACTTATCAACAGGTGTGAGAAGAGTTCTCTGAGGAGGAGTATATGGATTAGCACCTAGGTTATCTGAGGTCACAGTAGCCATTGTTGATTGAAACTGTGCAGTTGTTGATGAAGAAGACGCCATTGAAGAATGCTTTTTAGAACACTTAGGTTTTGAGTTTTTATGAAGAGAAAACAAAAGATGAAAACGCATGTAAATTCTGAGAGTGAAAAGTGTGAAAGTGAATACACAACAGGTATTTATACTAATCACATAGGCACACCAAGAGACAGAAATAGAGCACGTTTGATCAGCATTAAATGAAAAGAATAAAATCATTTCAAATAATAAATGCTTCTGACAGATTTTGGGGGGAAAACCAAGATATTTACTATTCAAATTTCACCTCAAACGTCTTTTCAGTTGTCCACACGCCACCTCATCAGATTTTGTGGGACACGTGTTTGCTTGCATGCTGTTCTAAATTCTCTCAAGAAATGAAACGTTAGCCACATTCAGATCTTCTAAAGATGGTTAGTTCAGATTTTCACATCAGAAATAATAATCAGAATAGAATAAATGAACAGAAGGAATACTTCAGATCATTAAACATTTTTCATCTGAGAGGTTGCCTCTGATAAATATTACTCTGGACAAAAATCCATACAAATATTTTTCAGAATGAACTTAAATCTATCTTCAGCAAGGGGTTTTGTGAAAATATCAGCCCATTGGTGATCTGTATCAACAAAAGCTAAATTAATTACACCCTTCTGAACATAGTCTCTGATGAAGTGATGTTTAATTTCTATATGTTTTGCCTTAGAATGCAAGATTGGATTTTTTGACAAACATATAGCAGAAGTATTATCACAAAAGATAGAAAGATTACTCTCATAGATTTGATAATCTTCTAATTGACTCTTCATCCAGAGCATCTGAGTACAACATCCAGTAGTAGCAATGTATTCTGCCTCTGTAGTTGATAGTGCAATGGTAGGTTGCTTCTTGCTGTACCATGAGATCAGATGACTTCCAAGAAACTGACAGCTTCCAGAAGTGCTTTTACGTTCAACTCTGTCTCTAGCATAGTCAGCATCACAGAATCCAACTAATGAAAATTCATCAGATCTTCTGTAACATAAACCCATGTTAGCAGTACCTTTCAGATACCTTAGAATCCTCTTAACAGTTGTTAAGTGTGACTCTCTAGGATCTGATTGGAATCTAGCACATAAGCAGACACTAAACAGAATATCTGGTCTAGAAGCAGTCAAGTATAGAAGAGATCCTATCATACCTCTGTAGAGTTTTTGATCTACCTTCTTACTTACCTCTTCCTTACCTAGAGTGCTTGTAGGATGCATTGGAGTCTTTGCCATTTTGCTATCAACCATGTTGAACTTCTTCAAAAGCTCTTTAACATATTTGGTTCGATGTATGTAGGTGCACTCTGGAGTCTGATTGACTTGGATTCCCAAGAAGAATCTCAATTCTCCCATCATGCTCATTTCAAATTCTTCCTGCATACATTTAGCAAACTCCTTTCCAAGCGTAATATTTGTTGATCCAAAAATAATGTCATCTACATAAATTTGACAAATCAACAGATCTTTCTTAACAGTTTTACAGAATAAAGTTGTATCCACTTTTCCTCTGATAAAATTTTTCTTCAGAAGGAAGTTGCTCAACCTCTCATACCAAGCTCTGGGAGCTTGTTTTAATCCATAAAGGGATTTCTTTAATTTGAAAACATGATCTGGAAAGTTTTCACTTTCAAAACCAGGAGGTTGGTGGACATATACTTCTTCTTCTATAATACCATTAAGAAAAGCACTTTTAACATCCATCTGATACAGAGTGATGTTATTCTGTGCAGCAAAAGAAATAAGAAGGCGTATAGATTCTAACCTTGCCACTGGAGCATATGTCTCAGTGTAATCAATACCTTCTTGTTGACTGTATCCTTGAGCAACCAGTCTTGCCTTGTTCCTTTCTACTTCTCCCTTTTCATTCAGCTTATTTCTGAAGACCCATTTTGTTCCAATAATATTGAATCCTTTAGGTCTAGGAACCAGATCCCAAACTTCATTTCTGGTGAATTGATTCAGCTCTTCTTGCATAGCTATAATCCATTCATTATCTTCCAGATATTCATCTACAGATGTTGGTTCTATTATTGACACTAAGCCAAATAAAGAAGATTCAGAAGTTCTGAGAAATGATCTTGTCCTTATTGGATCATCTTTCTTTCCAATTATCACATCTTCTGGATGAGAAGATTTGATTCTGGAAGAAGATCCTCTGACAGTTGGTCTATCAGAAATATGCAAGTTGTTTAGTTGGGAAGTCAAAGGTGTAGCATCTGGGGTTGCTTCAGATTCTTTGATTTTTGCCTTTTCTGCCTCTGATCCTTCAGAGTCTGTGAGAATCACTTCTCTATCTGCAAAACTTTCAAACTGCTTTGGCTTTTCAGAGCCAAGCTTATCATCAAATCTAACATGAATAGATTCTTCAACAATCTGTGTTTCAGTATTGAATACTCTGTAGCCTTTAGAGCGTTCAGAATAACCAAGCATGAAACACTTTTGTGCTTTGGAATCAAACTTGTTCAGATTATCTTTAGTATTAAGCATATAACAAATACATCCAAAAGGATGAAAATAAGAAATGTTAGGCTTTCTGTTTCTCCACAATTCATAGGGAGTCTTTTCCAGAAGAGGTCTTACAGACACTCTGTTCTGAATATAACAAGCTGTGTTAATTGCTTCTGCCCAAAAATGTTTTGCCAGATTTGTCTCATTGATCATGGTTCTGGCCATCTCTTGCAATGTTCTATTTTTCCTCTCTACAACTCCATTTTGTTGTGGAGTTCTAGGGCAGGAGAAATCATGTGCAATGCCTTTTTCAGAAAAATATTTTTCAAAATGTTTATTTTCAAATTCTCCACCATGATCACTTCTGACTTTAATAATTTTGGAATCTTTTTCAGTCTGGACTTGATTGCAGAAGTCAAAGAACACAGAATGAGACTCATCCTTGTGTTTTAGAAACTTTACTCATGTCCATCTGCTGTAGTCATCTACAATGACTAACCCATACTTCTTGCCTCTGATGGATGCAGTTTTCACTGGTCCAAACAGATCAATGTGAAGTAATTCCAATGGTCTGGAGGTAGACACAACATTTTTTGATTTAAAATGAGATTTTGAAAATTTACCTCTTTGACATGCTTCACACAGAGCATCTGAGTTGAACTTCAGCTTAGGAAGTCCTCTGACCAGATTGAGTTTATTAATCTGAGATATACGTCTCATATTAATATGTCCCAATCTTCTATGCCAGACCCATTGCTCATCATTCATAGATAAGAGGCATTTTACATTTTGAACTTTAAGTTCTGAAAGGTTAATTTTATAAATGTTGTGTTTCCTCATTCCACTGAATAGGATAGAACCATCCTTTTGACATACAGCTTTGCAACATTTTTGATTAAAGATTATATCATAACCATTGTCACTTAATTGACTTATGGACAATAGATTATGTTTCAATCCTTCAACTAACAGAACATTAGTAATAGAGGGAAGCTTACCATTTCCAATAGTGCCAGATCCAATGATCTTGCCCTTCTGGTTCCCTCCAAACTTCACGTCCCCTCCAGATCTAAGTTCCAGGCTTTGGAACATAGACCTTTCTCCTGTCATGTGTCGTGAGCATCCAGAGTCCAAGTACCATGATTGGTGTCCTGACTTTGCTGCTAAGAACATCTGCAACAAGAATTATTTTGTCTTTAGGTACCTAGATCTTCTTGGGTCCTTTGGGGTTAGTTGGTTTATAGGTTTGTCTAAACTTCTGTTTTGCAACATAATGTTTATTCTGACTTGCCTTTGGTTTAAACACATAAGTACTCTTCTCAGAGCTTGTGTGTTTAATGTCATTCAAGTGACCAAATTTGAATTGAGAGTACAGAGGTGTCTTCCTGATGAAAAGTTTGTCAACAGGTTTTGGATTGCTTCCAGATGAAGACTCATATCCAATGCCTCTTCTGTTGTTTCCACTAACACCATAGATCATGGAAGCCATCTTGCTTCTGTCTATGCTCTTAGTGAGAAACCTCTGAAAACTAGAGTCATATTTTTCTAAAATATTTTCACAAGACTTAGTTTCAGAATCAGATTCTTGTTGAGTTCTATCAAAGTCATTTTTGATTTTTAAATTTATTTCTTTCTGCTCAACAAGTTCTGTTTTCAGAAGATCAATCTCAGATTCAAGATTGCTTTTCAGCTTCTTGTATTTGAGTTTGATGTTGTTGTAACTTTTAAGAACTTCTGTTAAAACTTTAATGAGTTCTTCTTTGGTAAGTTTAGCCATTACCTCTTCTGCATCATCATCAGATTCTGATTCTGATTCATATCCAGAGGTACCTTCCTCTTGATCCTCTGTCCTGGCCATCAGTGCAACGTTTGCACATTCTTCTTCTGATTCAGAAGATGACTCACACTCATCTGAGTTATCCCATGTTGCCATCAGAACCTTCTTCTTCTTGTTGAACTTCTTCTTAGGTTTTTCTTTCAGAAGTTTAGGGCAGTCATTCTTGTAGTGCCCAGGTTCTTTGCACTCATAGCACACCACTTCTTTCTTGGAAGATCTTTTGTGACTAGAAGATTCCTTTCTGTTGTCAGATCTTCTGAAGTTGTTAAACTTCTTTCCCTTGTGCTTCCAGAGTTTGTTAATCCTTCTAGACAGCATGGACAACTCATCTTCTTCTTCAGAAGAAGATTCTTCAGAGCTTTCTTGAATAAACTGCAAAGCTTTAGCAGTTTTGTTAGATTTTAAAGCTATGGATTTACCTTTATCTTTCTTCTGGGGTTCATCTTCCTCCAGCTCAATTTCATAGCTTCTCAAAGAACTGATAAGTTCTTCTAAGGAGATCTTGTTCAGATCTTTTGCCATCTTCAATGCAGTCACCATTGGTCTCCATCTGGTGGGAAGACTTCTGATGATTTTCTTGACATGATCTGACGTTGAGTAGCCCTTGTCCAGAACTTTCAGACCAGCTGTAAGAATCTGAAATCTAGAAAACATAGTTTCTACATTTTCAGAATCTTCCATTTTAAATGCCTCATACTTCTGTATGAGCGCCAGAGCCTTTGTCTCTTTAACCTGAGAGTTTCCCTCATGAGTCATTTTGAGTGATTCAAACATGTCATGAGCAGTATCTCTGTTAGTAATCTTCTCATACTCAGTATGAGAGATTGCATTAAGCAATATAGTTCTGGCTTTGTGGTGATTCTTGAAATCTCTTTTCTGAACTTCAGTCATTGATTTTCTATCAATCTTTTTGCCATCCTCACCAGTAGGATGTTCATATCCATCAATGACCAAATCCCAAAGATCAGCATCATACCCAAGAAAAAAACTTTCTATTCTATCTTTCCAATAGTCAAATTTTTCTCCATCAAACATTGGAGGTTTGGTACTGATCCTATCCCTCTCTTCATATTTATTGTTGATATTTGACATTGAATTATCAGCCATGATAACAAATAAATATATTGATCAAAGTATATCTCCTCTGGATCTTTACTGACACTGCTAGGTGATAGCACACTCAGAACCGGAGCTCTGATACCAACTGAAGGTGAGATAATACTTAGAAGGGGGGTTGAATAAGTATGAAAATTAATACTTGAAAATAATCACACAATTATTTTTATCCTGGTTCGTTAAACAACTACTCCAGTCCACCCTTCCAGAGTGATTTGCCTTTCTCAACAAGGACTTAATCCACTATTAAATCAAACTGATTACAATAGTATCACCTAAGAACTACAGTTCTTAGTCTTCTCAAGAGCTACTGATTCACACTGAATCCTCTTAAGGAATATCCTTTACAAATAATGTAAATTAAATACAAGAGTTTTTAATGCTTCTATAAAGCTATAATCACAACAGTGATTTTTCTCTTAAGTTTAAGTACAATGAGATTCTATGAAGAATAAGAATGAGAGCTTATAGAATATATGATTTCTTTTCAGCAAGTGTGTCACTAAAGAATGAAGTGAGGATCTCCTTTTATAGGCAGCTGAATCATGCAAGCTGAACGTTGAAAAGAGAGTCCAAAAGGTCTGAGCCTTTTTGTCTTCACATGCACTGACCTTTCCTTGAAATAGATGGCACAGATAAATCTTTTTGTCTGTGTAAGTATGTCTAGCACAAATAAGGAAAGAGACGTTGAATAGTTCCAACGGATATATTCTTGAAAACACTTCTTCAGTTTCAGCAAGTTCTTCAGAGTCTGAATGGATCAGAGTCTTCTGATGAGATTCAGAACTATGCTGTATCAGAGTCTTCTGCAGCGTGTGTGCTTCTAGCGTGTTGATTATCAGAGCATCTTGACACAGAACTTCAGTACTTGGCAGCGTAAGTACATTCAGAAACTTCTGTAGACTAATGCTTTGAGAAACTCTTCAATCAATATTCTTCTATACATCTGATGCTTCAGCTTCAGATGCTTCTGATTATCTTCAAATGCTTCTGACTCAGAATGTTCTGGAGCTTCTTGCTTCAGATCCTTCTAGAGACTACGCTCAGGATCTTCTGTAAGGAGCAAACAGATTCTTCTGTAAGGTGCATCTGGCGCTTCAGAGTCAGAATAGCTTCTTGTATTTAAGGCAGATTTGCTTCTAGAGAGTTAATATAATTTTAATCTGCAGTAAAACTCTCAAACAAATTTTAGAGTATATAATTCTTAAATATAAATTTCCTAACAGTTATCATCAAAACAAAGAGTAATTATTAAGAACCAATCTGTGTTCTAACAGATTCTCCCTTCAGCATTTATTTTGCTGATGGGGTCGTAGCATTTTGCATGATTGCATAGCATTTACCCTAAGAATGCATAGCATTTCCACCGTGTGGAGCATTGCGCCATTGTCGAACCATATGCATATGAAACATGAGCTAGGTCGTTACCGTTCTTGTTTTGCAGGTGTTCCCCGACAGGGTGTCTGCTCAGGATAATTCCTGAAATCTCAGAAGAGTGGTGTGGTTCAAGATGATTCTTGAATTCCCCCAGCAAAGTCGTTTGCCCAAGATGATTCTTGAATTCTCCAGCGAAGGTATTTGTTTAAGATGATTCTTAAAATCCCTTGTGAAGTCGCCAGAGAGGGTTGCTCAAGTTGATGCTTAGAGTCCCCTGCAGAGTGTTTGCTCAGGATGATTCCTGAAGTCTCCAGCAGAGTTATTGGTCCAAGATGATTCTTGAAGTCCTCAACAGAGTTGATTCACCCAGAATGATTTCTGGATCCCCGAAGTAGAGTTACTTGATAATTCTCCAGAATCCCCAGCGGAGATGCGTCATCCCCAGCAGGTTTTCGAACAGCGAAGTTGGAACTTCCCTTGAAGACTTGATGATTGAAGTCCAACCGTATTAACAAAGCAGTTCTCTCAGCTGATGTGGAGGGTCTGATGGCAGAAGTTTGGATATCCCCAATTGGTTCATGATTGACTGAGAATTCTATTCCCGACTTAGTGATGAAGTTCGGCTGACGCCCAAAAATTTCTTTGAATGCCCGATGGAATGGTTGACTTAATTGTTGAAAAGTTCCCAGTGACCTGATGAGTCCCGAGGAATTCTGATGCCTGACGGCATGATCGACCGTGTATAAAGGTTACCGTGTGACCAATTCCCCAGCTAGTTGTCGTGCAGCTATTGTTTCAGTTTCCGAAGATTTGTCCTCATCAGAGTACCGTGTACTTGTGCAGTTGGAAAATTTCCGGGTTTGTCGGTATTCAACCGTCTCGCACCTTGATTGTTTGAGAGCCGTTCGCTTCTCACCCAGTCAGGTCCAAGCCGTTTGAATAGGGGCAGCTGTTGCACCCCAAAATTTGCCCAACATTTCTTTACCTAGCTTATGTTTCATTTCATTCACATTAGCATTTGCATTTCATTGACATGTATGCAGGAGATCAAGAGGTATGATTACTAATAAAGGGCTACATAAGACTATGAAGCTAGCTAAGAAGATTATTCAAGTGTTCAAGGGTTGATATCCTTGTCAGAGAAATCAAAAGATCCTCAGAGAGAGTGATTGAAACCAAGAGGGTGTGTCTCCTAACTTGAGAGTTGTGGAAAGCCATCAGATGATTCTGAGGTCATGAGGTTGGACTTGAGGTCTTGAGAGAGCTCATGAGGAGTGTTGGAGATCACTTTGAGGCCTGGACAGGTCATTGTGCAAGATTGATAAGGCTTAGCCATGAGTGGTGCAGTTAGGGTTTAACTGGGTCAACCCTAAGTCAACTGAGGATTTGAAGAAGGTTGAGACCTAATTCAAGGGCCATGTGATAATGGATTGATACATTGAGATGTTCTGAGGATGATTCCAAGGTTAACTCATCATGATTGAAGAGTTTGAGAAGTTTCAAGCTAGGGTTTCTAAGGCTTGACAGTGTAAAATCCTCTAGTTTGACCCCTATCTTCAAGGCAATTTAACTCAAGATGTGATTGTCATCTCATCTTACACCCAACATGATTTTTGTAGAGCATGATCTTAGCTTTAATTTTAGTGCTATAAGTCCTTGATAGGATTTGTAGAACTCAAGTTATGACTTTGACAAGTTACAGGTCATCTGAGGTATGTGAATTTGGAGCTTGAAAGTTGTCCAACTTGCATGAAACCTTTGCCCTAGAAGGAGGATTCCTATGAACTTTTGGTCAACATTAATGTTGTTCCTTATCCTCTTAGCTTTATAGAGAGTACTAGAAGTTCTTGATAGGATTTGTAGAACTCAAGTTATGGCTTTGACAAGTCAAGGGCATTTTGGTCATTTGGAGATTATAGGTCATTTCAACCATAAGGCCATAACTCCTATTTCCAAGCTTCAAATGGGAAAATGTTCAACATAAAACTTGTTCAAAATGATGTTTTAAGGCTAACCAAGAGTTCATGAGATGTTGGAATTGCTTGTAGCTCAAAGTTGCAAAAATGACCTAAAATAAGGGTGATTTTCAAATGAACCAAAGATGGAAATTGGTATTTTTGATCTACATGTCCAAACCAAGGCACGTAATATGTCATTTTGATTCTAAAACATATTTTAAGAATATTGGTATTGCCACAATTTTGACTTGAGGTTTAATTGGTGGACTTTCTTTGAAAAGTGGTTACTTACATCTTAAGTAACAATTGCCAAACCAAAATTCAAGGCATGACCAAGGTCCCTTTCAATCCAAACACATCCAAAATACCATTAGGAGAGGAATTGGAAGGGAATGAGGGTGAATACAACTGCTAGCAGAACTGATATGTGCATACCATCAAGAGAGAAATTCCATGACATGAGAAATTGAATTTCTCATTAGAAGGATCTAGAGCTTTCTAGATCATCCATACATGTTCTATATATGATGTAGAAGAGGTTCAGATTGAAGGTTGGTGATAATTGAGAGAGGAGAGTGAGATTACACATTGAAATTTCCCATTGCAAATCAAAATCGGTTACAAGGCTTGAAGCCATTTCAATCCAAGATTTCAATCTCAGAAGCTTGCTCTAGCATTGGTGGATGAGTCCAGATGGAGAATTGAGCAACATTGGTGGAGAATCGTTTGAGAGCCATTGAAGTTTTTCATTTGCAACTCAGAATCGAATCCAAGAATTGAAGCCATTTCAATCAAGTTTGTTGCATACAGAAGCTTGATTGTGCTCCATTGAAGGAATCTGCAAGCTCTTGAAGGTTGATTTGAAGATTCAACCCCTCTGTTTGCTCGAGTTTACCAGGTATGCAGTTCTTATCCCATGGCTTGTTTTAGAAAAAATCAAGAGGAATTAGGGTGTTAGATGCATTGTGGATTGGTGTTGGAAGGTTTTTAGATCATCAATTTGAGAGTTAGGGACCAATTAGGGTTGTTACCATTTTTGGGTGAGATTGTGTTCTTGCGAATCTTGAACTATTAGCATGATTAAAGGGCATAGGAAGATTCCTTGTGAAAATTGGGGTAAGATTCATGTAGAGACCTCTTGGAATGGAGGCCTGTGGAGAGAGTTAGGGTTGAGGGTGATGACCGGAGCACCACCGGCGACGGCCATGGTTGCGCGCGTGTTGCAGGATTTCAAATGAGGAAGATGACTTGATAGCCATCAGATTGTGGTTGGACTTTGACTGAAGGCATGATCCAACGACCATGGATTGGTTTCAATTTGTGAAGGACTCTGAGTTACTTGCAACGCTGCGTTTCATTTAAGTTGTGGTTTTGGGCTTAAGTCATAGATGCTAACCACACCCCCCTTATGGCCCAATTGCTAAAATGAACTGAATGGCCTTGCTATCGGCACCACGTGCATGTTTATTTTCCTTTGATTTTCATTATATTTTTCATTTTATTCATGGATATTGATTAATTCATAAAAAATGGAAAAATGATTCAATTAATCCCATTCTTTTTGCATTGGATTCATGATAAGATCTAGTATTGTTTAGATAAAAAATATTATTATTTCATGCATTTCCTGATTTTATGGGATTTTTTACATTTTAATTGATATTTAAGTAATCATGTTTGATGCTTGATTTTGTTGAATTTGGTTTGATCATGTGATGATGATTCTTGCCTTTATTTTTTGTGTGTAGCTAGCATAGATATGAATGTTCCCCGTAGATTTTTCTCACATTTTTGTGATGAATGTAGGTGGTAGTTCTAGGTTGAAACTTTAGGTGCTCCATTTTTAGGGTTTATGGTTGATACCTTGTGGTTTAGATCTTGTTTTTAGGACTTTGTGGATGATTCAACCTCTGACTTTTGTAAGATAGATTCATGATTGAATTAGGATCCCTTAGGAATTTTTGTAGGAATTTACAAGATAGTTTTCTATTTTTGTTAGATTTTAGTTTAGATGCTAACTTTAGATGATTCTAATGCACTAATTCAACTAGATTGACTTCTTTAGTTCCCTTAGATTAGGGTTTTCTCTCTCTTGCTCTTGGGTGATGTTGAAGACAAGTTGAAGATGCAATGGATTGCTTGAAGAAGCATGGATGTGAAGATCCTCCCTTCTTTTGGTGTAGTATTGATTAGGTTAAGATTAGGGTTTTGTAGGCAGAGCTTCTAGATAGTTCTCTTCCTTCATAAACATGGAAGATGTTGATCACTTCCATTCTTCCCTATGATGTAAGGTCCCTTTGTAAAGGCCTCATCCCTCCTTTGGTAGGATGTGTGGCTCTTTGCAAGTTGGTAGAACCTTTGAGGGTCCCTTTCGCTGATAATAGGATGCTTAGTCGTGACCTTTGGTCTTCACTCAGCTACCAATAATCCCAACTTTGCTCTTGATGGATACATCTTTCTCCCCTGTTAGAGGATGGAGTTCCTTGCTTGAAGAAGATTGAAGGATAGAGTTGATACTTCTTTATGTTTGAAGATTACTCTGAGAAGCTGAAGCTTGTAGATGAAGAGGAACAAGTTGATACTGGTAAAAAGGAGAGAGCTGAAGCTTGAAGACCAAGTTGACACTTGTGAAGAAGATCAAATTGAGATTGAAGAAAGAGTTGAAGCTTGAGGAAACAAGTTGATACTGGTGTTTGATACTTTGAGAGCCTGAAGAAACAAGTTGATACTTGATATTAGGAGTGAAGCCTGAAGGTGGAGTTGACTGAAGAGCTGAGGCTTGAGGAAGAGAATAAGTTGATACTTATGTGGATGTGCTGGAAGCTCAGACAAGCAAGTTGATACTTGCTATTGAAGATGATAGCCTTGAAGGGTGGTTGAGGACTGCTGTCAGAAGGTTCCTTTGTGTTGCACCCTAAAATTTGACCAACCGATTCTCCTATCGGACTCGTGGTTTAAATTCATATTCGCAAATCAGACGTATGATATTTGTGCACAGACAGAGGATATCAGGGTTACAGCTTGATTTTCGCCTATCAGATATGGCAGATCCAGTCCAGATCATCAGGGTTTTATTTTTCGGGAAATTGTGCGCTCCTCAGTGATTTTCAGCTTGCACAGTGATTTTGGGGATATTCTTATGCCCGGGGTTCTCTGTTCGATTCGATCTGGTCTCGTGCGCTCTTTTATGGTGGTCATTTGCATTTGTCTGCATTTTTAGGGTTTTATAGATTTTTCTGGATTTTAAATAGATTTTTAGATATTTTTAATAGTGTAATTCTCTTTTTAGAATTTTATATAGATTTTAAAATAGGTTTAATAGTAGTTTAATCATTTTTAGGATATATTAGATTTTAAATTTGTTTTTAATTGTTTTAGATAATATAGAAAATATTATAGATTTTTCTTTTATGTTAATATAGTTTTAATAGAGAAAATATCTTTTAATAGATTTTTCTTATTAGTTTTAAATGGATTTACTAGTTTTAAATAATATTAGAGATTAAATAGAGTTAATTAGATTTTTAATCACTTTTTAGAGTTTAATTAGGTTAATTGAATTCATTTAGATTTAATTAGGATTTAATCTTTTAATAGGGGTTATTAAAGTTTTATTAGATTGTAATCTTTTTTTTTAGAGTTAATTAGGACTTAGTTAGTTAATTAGGTCATCATTAGTCATTAGTTTAATTAGTTTTGATAGGACTTAATCAGGTTTTAATTTTTTTCATGCTAAATGGTTTTAGTCAGTTTTTGTGGTTTATTGCAGCTTAATTCGTGGGCCCAGGAAAGCAGTGTTGGGAAGCTCACTTCATATCAGTCCAAATGCATTTTTTTGTGCAGTTTTTGGCCAGAAGCATGCCACTTGTCAATATATAAGGCGCACACGCGTTGCACTTTGGGGGACCCCACCACACACTCAGATTCTCCCCAGCTCACGCCACGCGTCCCACTCAGCCACCACTTTCTCTCTCTCTCTCTCTCTCTGTGCATGTGTGCCACGCGTTGCACAGGCAAATCTCCCCTTCGCCACTTGTCACGTCCACAGCTAGTCACCTGAGCCTCACCAGAAACCTGTCGGCGGCCATGCATCCGCCCTGATCCTCCCACCGCCGGTCACCCCAACGTCTTCCGGCCACCGCAACAGCTCGCCAGAGCTCGTTTTTCACCCAGAATTCCCAGAAGCGTTCCTTCTTCATCTCCCTCCTCCGTCCACCTTCATCGTCGCCTCGCCGGAAAAATTATACTCGCCGGAAACTTCAAGAACTAGTTCCCAGAACCCTCAACCAAATTTCCAGAACATCAAATCTCCATCGCGTCCCAAGAACAACCTTTCCAGAACTCCATACAATCATCATCAGCCTCCAGATCTCCTTCCACGTTCCCAGATTCATCTCATCGCCAGAGAATCCCCAGCGCGTCTTCATCGTTATTCATAGGTCTTCGTCAACTCCCAACCACTTCAAGATCTGTAAAGATCTTTGAAGTTCTTCGCCCACGGTGTTTCTTCTCCAGAACATCTTCAAAGTCTTCCATAAGTATCAAGATCTTCCGCTTTCTCGTAGTGACCTTCAAGTGGTTCTTCAAGATCCTCCAGGATTTCTTCAATTCCTTCAACGAAATTCGAGGATTCGCGGCGTCGTTCACACCTCAAGCCAGGTATGTTGTTCTTCCACTCTGATTCGTTGTTGATTGTTGAATGTAGGTTTCTGTCGGGATTTCAGTTAGCATTTAGTTTAAGTTAGATCTTGAACAGTAGATTCTGGCGAGAGATTGAGGTGTTTGGGTGAGAAGCTTTTTTTTAGAGTTTGTTTGGATTGTTTGGGAGAGATCAGGGGAGTTTCAGAGAGGGTTTGTGTGAGGAAGATGAGCGAAGGAAACGGCTAGGGTAGAGAGATGAACAGTGTTTAGGGTTTGTAGAAGGGGAGTAAGGTTTTGTTGTTTAGGGTTTCTGGTTAGAGTTTGGGCTGGGTGCAAAGCCCAAACGCGTTTGCTGAAACGCACCCTCCATTCACTCGTTCCCTCCCCCCTGTGAGAGAGGAGATAGGAAGATTGGGCTGGGCCTTATGCCCAGGTGCTATTCGCACCCCCTGGTGCGTAAGCCCATGGTAGAATGAACCTGAAACTTACTAGTCTGCGCCCCCCCTTGCGTTTTTTTCTTTTATTTTCTTTAGGGGATTTCTGATTCCCATTGGGCCCTGCGCCCATTTGCTGTTAGCACCCCCCTTTCAGGCCCATTTAGAAATTCAACCTGAGTATATGTGCTATTAGGACCCCCTCCCATCTCATTTCAATTTTGTTTTTTTAATTTCTTTTATTATTTTCTTGTTCTTGAAAAATTCATAACAAAATAAAAACAATTGATTTTTTAATTCTTCTTTTTTCTACCACTTTATAATAATGTCTAGAAAATTGTATAAAAATAAAAATGTCATTTTATTTTTGTTTGCTATTTTTGGTATATTTTCCATTTAAATGCCTTTTTTAATAATCTTTAGTGCATGCATATTGTTAGAAAATTCATAAAAAATAGTAGATTCGATCAAATAATTCCGTTCTTTTTTCTGTAGACTCGTAATTCAATGTAGAATTTTATAGTGCAAAAACATTAGCTTAATCATGCATTTTCATTTTAATTGCATTTTTTGTATTGTTTTGATATTGAATAATTGGTTTGTGGATATGTCTGCTGTGTTGATTTTGATTCTTTCATCTGGTATTGAGTTCTGCTCTGATTTTTTAATATGTTGTCGTAGAGCCATGCAGGTTTCCCGTAGATTTTTGTTAGATTTTTGTAGGATGTTCTGATACTGTTTTAGTCTGAGCTTGAGGATAGGAGAAGTCTTGATGACTTCTGACTTTGAAGTTCAACTGTGGTTGAACTTCAGAGATAGTTTCTTATGGTTTGGTGGCCTGTGAGTTCTTTTTGAAGATGGGAGCTGGTTGCAGTCTTGTTGGAGCTTGCAAGGATGCATTGGATTGAGGCTTAGTCTGGAAGCTTGTTCCCTGTTTGTGAGGTTCGAGACCCTGAAGTTTGAAGGAAGTTTATGGTACTTTCCTGAGGAAGGCACTATGAATGACTTTCATTCTTTCTTCTCACCTCTTTCGCAAGTATCCAATGATGTTGGAGCCAACTTGTGAGTTTAATTTCTCCTGAGGAGGAATGTAAACTGATCACATGTTGTTGAGCCACATGGGATACGATTCCTAAGTGGAAGCCTCCTAATACTTTCCTGAGGAAGGTCCTATGGGTCTGTTCACTTAGTTCCTCTAGTTTATCTAGGGTTTCTTAAGTATCCAGTGATGTTGGAGCCAACTTGTGAGTTTAATTTCTCCTAAGGAGGAATGTAAACTGATCACAGTTGTTGAGCCACGTAGGATACGATTCCTAAGTGTCAGCCTCCTAGTACTTTCCTGAGGAAGGTCCTATGGGTCTGGTCACTTAATTCCCTTAGTGCATATAGGCTTTCTTAAATATCCAGTGATGCCGGAGCCTTCATGTGAGTTTAATTTCTCCTAAGGAGGAATGTAAACTGATCACAGTTGTCGAGCCGCATAGGATATGACTCCTGAGTAGTAACCTCCTGGTACTTTCCTGAGGAAGGCACTATGAGCTTGTCTGCTTAGCTCCCTTTCTCTGGTAAGCTTGTTCTGAAGCTTGGAGACTGGGGTTGATTCCTCTTGCTTAGGGTTTTGATTAGATTTTTTTTGCTGAGGTCTTTGCTTAAGGTGTGGTATAGAGTTTTGTTTAGAGATAGATTAGGAGTTTGCTTCAGGTTTGTTAGGGGCCTTGCCCAGGAGTAGTCTCTTGTTTTGTAGATAGGGGTTTGTTTCAGGTTAGCTAGCCTTCTCTTCGTATTGTTTGACTTGTGTGATGTTATGTTGCATTAGACTTATGTATTCATCTAGATAGTTCTGAGTTAAGTGCATTTTGGAAGTAGACTTTGTGTGCATGAGAAGTTGAGGTGGTCCTCCTTCTGCTTGTTTGTTATTGAGTGGCTTTGCTTGTTGGTATTTGGTAGAGCTGAGCTCCCTTGCCTTTGTGGTTTGCGGCCTTTGTGCCTTGTTTGTTTAGTCGTTGCATTCATGCATATTTTCAGTATTTCTTTACTTTGCAGTTTCTTGTTTGTAGTTTAGTCCTGTTGCCATGATCCCTTAGGAGCTCTGACTTCTCCGCTGCGGAGTTGTTATGATAGACATTAGGATGGTCAACCAGGTGTGACATCAGTAGGTAGATTCCCCTTTTCCAGCTATAGTTTTAGGGTGTCTTTTCCCTTTCCTTTCAGTAGGGGCTTTTGAGTAGCTTGACCCCTAGTTAGCCGAACTACAGCTGCTCTGATTCTTCGTACCAGACGAGGATATGTAGGCATAGGATGCGATATCCTAGCGAGCACACTAACAACTAAACTTTTGTTCTCTAGCGGCTGTGCGATCGAGACTTTCCCGCTGACGACTAATTGTTATCCCTTTCTCTTGCCCGAGTGCATTTGAGACCAGATCGTATTTGTAGGTTCCCGAGCCTTAGAGACCAGTTTGTTTTCTCACTGCTGTGTGAGAGCACCAGTTTACCCGTAGTTAGTCGAACTACGTTTGCTCTGATCTTCCATGCTGTGTGGAAGTACGTAGGCACAGGACGCGATGTCCTGGCGAGCAACCTTTTCCCCGTTTAGGCGTAGGTAGTCGAACTACGTTGACTCTGACTTTCCCATTGCACGAGGGAATACGTAGGCCCAGAACACCGTATGTTCTGTCGAGTCCTGTCCTTTTATTTTCTTTTCAGACCAACCATTAGAATAGATAGATAAACACACCCTTTCCCTATAAACACCAAGCGTGGATCCCATCGAGTACGATGGACGTGAGGGGTGCTAATACCTTCCCCTTGCGTAACCGACTCCCGAATCCACGTTTTGGTTGCGATGACCATACCTTTTCCCGTCTTTGCAAGGTTTACTTTGAGCGTTTCCTTTCCCGCTCTGAGGGATAAATAACGCACGGTGGCGACTCTCCTGTCAAGCCGGCGCCGATTTTCGCAGTAGCGACAGCTGGCGACTCTGCTGGGGACTCATAGCATCTAGGGACTTTTCCCATCCCTTATGCTGGGACCGTTTCCCATCCCCTACGCGAGTCAATCCTAGCGCTTGGATGTTTATTTGTTGGGTGTTGTGCATATGTGTTTTACCTTTCTGCACTTTACTTTTCTGTACCTTTACCTTTCCGCATTTTATTTCCTGCATTTTATTTCCAGTTTGATATGATTATCTGTGCTGCTGTGGGAGAGGGATGTTACTGTGAGTGAAAGTCGGACCTGGGCTTGAGTACACACCTAGATATAGTTGCGGAGAAGTAGTAGACGAACCTGTCTGCTGAGCAGGCACAGTTCCCTATGAAAATCTGCGCTCAGACGAGATTCTTGCAGAGGTGCTCCTTTCCGGTCCTGAGGATCTGAGGGGAGTCCAGACGTGAGGATTGTCGACTCTAGGGACCGATCATTTGGAAGTCAGCTAAGTGAGGCCTCTTCATGACTCGATGATGCCACTCCTTCTGGGAATCGTATCGTTATTCATGAAAGTCTGTGACGTTGATGACCGCATAGGATGCCGTACCTTTGTCCGTGGATTAGGTTTATCATACCTGTGAGAGGGATTGGGTTATTGCAGGAAAACTGGCCTTCAGAAACCATGATTCAGTAGTTATCAGATGGTGTTCTTGATTCATCTCCAGGTGTGTTGTTTGGATCAGATGGGTTTCTTATCTGAGGTTGATGCTATTATCAGATGGTATTCTCGTCAGGTACAGAGGTTCAGATGGATTTCCTACCAGGGGATTGATATTTCGAGTATCAGATGATAGTCAGTGTCATGAGGTTCTGGTGCCCGTGTTGGTTTTCTGTTCTTGATCACAGAGATGTTCCTCTTCAGGCTACAGCATAGCCCCTGTGTTCGCAGATTGCATTATTTATCACACTGCATCATTGCATTATCATCTTGCATTCAACTAACGCGTGTGTGTTGCAGGTGCATATTTTCCCTTCCTGTTCTGGTGTCTGTTCCTAGCAAGACATGGAAACCCTGAAGAGAGTATTGCCCTACAAGTTTCCGTCTCCGGATATCAGTCTTCTGTTAGAGTTGATTACTATTGCTAAGAAGAGGGTAATGGGTGACTTCAGAAAGAGATATGGGAGGATTCTGACCTACGTTTATCAGCCATCAGCCTACGAGACCAGCGGCATCTATACTCTGTTACAGTTCTACGATGCGGAGCTCAGGTGTTTTGTATTTCCCGACTTTGTTTTGGCTCCTACCCTGGAGGAGTACTCTGCACTTCTGGACATACCGATTCGTGAGCAGATGCCTTTCTATCGTACGGACGCTGAGCCTAAGCTGGCTGAGCTTTCTGCCATCCTGTGCTTAAGAGAGTCTGAGCTGTCTGGGAAGATGATCAGAAGAGGAGACGTATGGGGATTTCCGTTGGATGTCTTGGTAGAGAAGGCTCGGGAATATGCCCAGAAGGGTAGCTGGGGTGTTTTTGACGTCATCCTTGCTGTATGTGTTTATGGCATCGTGTTGTTCCCGAACATTCCTGATTTTGTTGACTCAGATGCCTTCTATATTTTGGCTGCGAAGAACCCGGTTCCTACTTTGCTGGGAGATATCCACCATTCAACTCACTACCAGAATGAAAAGCGGCGAGGAAGGAATGTGTCTTGTTGTGTACCTCTCCTGTGCAGGTGGTTCACCAGTCATATGCCTAAGTCAGGCCCTTTTGTCACCTCTATTGAATCTCTAGGATGACCCGAGCGTTTGATGGGATTGACTGCTGAGAACGTGGTATGGGTTAACGAAGAGGTATTCGGAGTTGAGGTCATACTCAAATGCGAAGGATTCCCGAATGTTCCGTTAATAGGAAGGAAAGGGTGTATCAACTACAACCCTTCCTTATTGATCAGGCAATTTGGGTACGTACCTCAAGGAGCGCCGAAACCCGAGGAGATACAGGAATCTCTGTATCTCACTGGGGCAATAGGGAAAGAGATGTTGACCAAGCTCGAGAAGGCATGGAAAAACTTGCACAAGAGAGGGAGGCCTTCAGGTAGCAGAGGGGATATTCGAGTTCCTGGCTCGTACGTGGAATGGATTCGTGAGCGAGCTGCGAAGTTCCTTATGCCTTATCCAGCGGTTCAGCCATTGCATCCTTCTCCGGTGGAGGAGCCTACCACAGTGGATATACAGGTATTCAGGCAGCTGATGGCCGAGAAAGAGGAGCTAGAAAGGGCTAAAGAGGCCTTAGAGCAGGAGAATGCCCAGCTTCGGCATGAAAAGATTGAAACAGGATACTTTTCTAAGCAACAGGCTGAAACTCTGAAACATCTGAAGACTACGCTATTGGAATTGACTGAAACCAAGAAGCGTCTGGAGTTAGATGTAGACTCAGTTAGTAGTGTGTTGGCCACTAAGAAGCAAGAGCTGGAAAGGGCCTACACGAAGCTAGCCAAGTTCAGAGAACACTGGGATCTCACTATGACCAAGCGCAAAGAGCGGGAAGAAGAGCTGAAGACGCAGGTAGCTCAGTTAGAAGAACAGGTCAAAGTGAAGACTGAAGTGCTTGAAGAAGAAGCCTGCCGCCGATACGAAGCCGAGCGCAAGCTGACAGATGCCATGAAGAATTTGGAAGATTTCCAGCATAGAGCAGATGCCAAGAGACCCAAACCTGGGGGCGGTGCCAATGATAAGGCTTGGGAAGACTTTGTCAGAGACATCCAGGGGACGGTCAGGAAGAGGGATCGGCTGATAGAAGGTTTGATTTATCAACCGGATCATGCAGAGACAAAGAAGATGGTCGAAGACTTCCGCAACCGTACCCGTACTTGATTTCTCTCTTGTATTCTGTTATGTTGAGATCACCACCAGGCATGTTGGCTGGGATCCTCCTTTATCGTATCAGCTGTATGAAGCACAGTTATGTAACCTCTTGACAAGATTGTTATTCTAATGAATATATGAGGGTTTTTCCAAATATTGTCTTTATGGTTTATCTCGTCTTGCTACCACTGACACTGGAATTGGGGGGAAATATCTCCAATGCACACATGCACGTTAGCATTTTTTGTATTTCTGTTTGCATAAATCATATTGTATAGCATTTAGCAGGTCAGAGCACTTATCCAGCCTTTGTTTTCACCAGAGAGTGATTCTCGGGGGACTGTTTGAGGCAAGAGTGGAGTGTCGAAGACGACCAAGGGGCTGAAGAAGATTTGAGCAGAATCAAGCAGTGTAGTCAGCTACAGGTAATTGGTAGCTATGTCTGAAGGAAATTTCCAGGCTCCTAACACCTTGGCAGGGTTTACTATGGCGTCCAACCATCGGTATGATTCTATGGAGGACTTCCCGAACAACGTTACTGCAGACCAAGTTGTGCAGCCTGCTGTCCAGAACCAAGAGCGGCATGAGCCGTTTGTTTCCCGAAATGAACGTCATCCTCCTGTTAACAATCAAAGTGTCGCTTTCCCTGTGATGAATTACCGGAGAGATATTCCAATGGCCGGGATAGTAGATCCAAGAGCTCTTGAAAACGATAGAAGATTCCGAGCGTTGGAAGAAGGTATAAAAGCCTTAGAAGCGAAAGATGCCGTCAACCTGGATGCTGTAGACATGTGTCTGGTTCCTGATCTGGTGTTGCCTTACAAGTTCAAAGTGCCGGAATTTGAGAAGTACGCGGGAGATAGCTGTCCGAAGTTGCATTTGATGATGTTCTGTCGAAGGATGACTTCGTTTGTGCGAAATGACAAATTGATGATCCATTGCTTTCAGTATAGCCTGACTGGGGCATCGTTGAGATGGTATGTGCAATTGGAGAGTAATCAGATTCGATCATGGGTGGATTTAGCCAGAGCTTTCATGAAGCAGTACGATTACAACCTGGATTTGACTCCTAGTCTCGTAGATCTGCAAGAATTGTCTCAGGCGGAGACTGAATCATTCAGAGGGTATTTGCGAAGATGGAAAGAATTGGCTGCTAGTGTTCAACCACCGCTTCCGGAAAGGGAACTGGTTGACATCTTCTTGGGTACTCTGAAAGGCCATTATTTTGACAAATTGTTCAGCTGCACAAACTTTGTGGGTCTGATGAGACTGGGAGAGCTTGTTGAAAAAGGACTCAAGAGTGGAAAGTTTCGAAATGCTCCTTACGTCCCGGTTGATAAGATTGAGTCAGTTGTCAGTTCTCAAGAAGAGTGGGAAGGAGATGACGCCACCTCAGAATCTCTAGCATCTCAGGATCAGTTTTCAGACACTTCAAGTCAACGATCATCTTATCGTCGATCGCGTCAGCACGCCCCACGAAGACCAAGGAAACATGAAAGGCAGTTTACTCAGCTACCGGTGTCGTACAGTCAGTTGTTACCGGATCTGGTCAGAAGCGGATTGATAGTGCCGAAAGAGACTAAGCCGGTGATTCCACCGTATCCTCCAGGTTTTGAGGCCAGCGCCCGCTGTGAGTACCATGCTGGGGCACAGGGGCATTCAACAAATGATTGTAAGGTGCTTAGAAGCCAGGTTCAGGATCTGTTAGACTCCAGCCGTATTTGCATCACTCCTCAGGGTTTTGTTCAGATTAATGATTTTCCATCATCCAGCTGTGTGGGTTCGTCAGTTAATGTCATGGAAGACTCCACAGGAAGTGTGTGCTTTGAAGATTGTCAATCAGAGAGTTCAGTTGTGTGGGAGAAGTTTCTAGAGGTTTTTGCGCCGGGTGTCGCATCTGTTTTCTCTGCTTAATCCGTTTTTGTGCACTAGTGTCTGCCGACCACCACCAGGATTGTTGGCTGGGGTCATTATATTCGTACTCATTTGTGCTTACCTGCTGATTTTGTTGGTTGTACATGTGTGGGAGATGTTCGTCTGTATGCTTATAGCTTGAGTTTCTCTTTATCTCGTTATGAATATGTGTTTGCTTTCTACGCTGCATTATCATTTAACAGGTATATCAGAACCGTGGGCCTTATTTCCTCATATCCACTTTGTTGCAGGAATTCCTTAAGAGATATGGAACAGAATCAGTTCGAATTGATTGATGTCCGAAGCCAGCTGGGGCAGATGATGAGAGACATGCAAGAGATGCGTCTGGAGCAGAAGATTCTCAAAGAGGAGAACAGTCAGCTGAAGATCCAAATGAGCTTGATCATGGAAGTAGTCAAGAACGTGCTTAGGAAAGAGGACGATCAACTATTCGAAGCCGCAATGAAGAAGCTCGCGCCACCCGTGCATGTGGAACCTGAGCAACAGCAACAGAAGATACATCCGGCTCAATGGAGGATCCAGGAAGGGAAGCCAAAGAGAATATTTGAGGCGCCGCCTGTGACATATGCTGAGCTCTTGCAGACTCTATTGAGGTTCAATCTGGTTGAAAAGAGAACGTTGGAGCCACCCACGAAAGCGCTTCCTCATGGATACGATGCCAGTAAGCAATGTGAGTTTCATTCCGGGGCATTCGGACACGACATCGAGGGTTGCCATGCTTTTAAGCACAATGTTCAAGACCTGATTGACTCGCACGATATTGAATTCACACCGAGCGGCGTAGCTGTACGTATTGCTCCTGTCTCAGTCGATGCTAAGATGACAGATGTTTCTAAGGCTGCAGTGGGTCAGAAGCGTATCCTGGACTCCATGGTGTCAGAATCTCCAGGCCCACAACTGTTGCCTATTCCTGGGGCAGATCTGAGAAAGAAAATGGCTAAGCATAAGGAGGGCGTTAATCAATGCATTGAAGGTCAAGAAACCGATGTTGCATTTGATACGAAGGGTGTTCAAGAGTCAACCCGATACCAGCAGCGGCAGCCTCAGCAGCAGAACCAGCAGGGGTATAAAAGATATCAGAATCGGGCTCCTCTGGCAAGCCGTCATCTTGATACTCCACCTATGCCATATGCACAGCTTCTGCAAACGTTGCTTCAGCTCCAATTGGTTCACAAGAGGACAATGGCTCCCTTAACAGGGGCACCACCACCGGGGTATGATGCCAATGCTACTTGTGAATTCCACACTGGGGCACCTGGCCATACGATTGAGAATTGTAAGGCTTTTAAGCACAAAGTGCAGGATCTACTTGATAGTGCAGCAATCAGCTTCGGGCAGGAAGGTCCCAAAATCATCTGAATGAAGGAGGAAAGGCTCTATAATTTGGTTGAGTCGTTGAAAGCAGATCAGGACAGCATCGAATTATCTCTAATAAAGATAGCTGGTTCAGCAGCAGGACAGATGTGAAAGCCCGGTTCTCGGAAGCTAGCATTTTTTCTTGTTTTATCTTGTCATGTCTTTACATTTGTAATTTCTTTCCTGTTTGAATTTGCAATCTTGTTTGTAAAGCCTGTTGTTTTCATTCAATTGATGATAATGAAATAAATATGCATGTTTTGATTGAATCCATTCGTGTTCACTAATTGTTTTTACAAATGTCCACTGCTTGGTTAAGAAGGATCTGGGGGAGGATGACGAAAATAAACGACGTGCAAAATTCCGATTGTATGCTTTTGAAATAAAACCTGTTGATGATGTACAGGCATTGTTTCAAATCCCTAAACACCGGAGTTATAAGGAAGATAATCCCTTGTCAACCCCTTTGAGCCTTGTAGTAGGAGTTCTTTCTGAAAACGAAAAACCCTCGATCTTAACCTGGGGCAGGGTAGGTGTTAGCTAATTTGACCAAGCGTCCAAATTGCAAAAGGAATGTCCGTTCGAGGATCAATCACGTCCCTAGAGGTCGTGCCTAAAAGACCACAATGGTTCAGTCAAGAGTGGGACAGCCACATCATTCCCCAGAGAGTCAGACAACCAGTGTCACACGACTTGTTCAAAAGAAAAAACGAAGAAAAAAAAAGAGAATCAAAAGCCCGCTAAGTCAAGAAAACTTCAAAACAAATGACTTAGGCAAAAAGGAGGGCATCCCGCTGGACTTAAAAAAAAAAAAAATCAAAAGAAACTCAAAAGGAGTCAGTCCAGGCAAAAGTTAGGGATATGAAGAGAAAAAGATGAAAAGGATCAAAAGAAAAATCCTCAAAGGAAATACGAGTCGTGTGACCTCAAGTGTCAAAGACGAAAAATGAGTGGCTGTCACTCCGAAAACTCATAGTTTCTCGAACTATCATTCCTATCTTTCAACCTCTGAGAGGTGAGCGCTAAGGTTGAATTAGCTGAACGTAGGATGGGAGAACATCAAGGAGAATGGGTGGGTTAAAATAAACTTTGAGCCTTTATCCTTTCTTTCAAAACCGTGAACCTGACCACGTTACAACCTCCAAAAGTCCTAATTGAAGCAGGTTGTTTCGAAAGCATACTCTGGTAAAGGTCGCGTCGATTCTGACTCCTAAAAGGGTTCCTCTTACCATGTTGATACTAAGGTTGATAAATGTTTTGTGCGTTATATGCCATGAACTGTTTTTCCTTTTCCCAGTGAACAGATTGGATGTCAAAGTTGTCATATGTGTTGCATTAATACATCTGTTACGCAGAACTACTTGTTTTACTTGCGAGTAAGCGCTTGACAGCAGAAAAGCTTCCTACAATGGAAAGTATGGTCAAGACAGAATGCAGAGCGCCCGAATGTTCCGAGAGCAGGGGCAAGCTATTATCGTAATCCCCAGTCAGGTCAGCTTTTCGAAGTCAATTATCCTGGGGCAATCAGGTTGAGATTCAGGTAAATGTGTTGTAGTCAGGGGCACTACTCTGAAGCAAATAATCAGGGGCATGTTATATCAGACCATCAGGGCTCAGATTTGCAGATTTCCTTTCAAGGACTATCCCCACGGAGATCCCGCAGGCAGGGGCATATCAGGAGCGAAAGGATTGTTCTTCTCCGTATCTACAGGGTCATTCAGAGTTATTCGAGCAGATGCAGTCGATTTTCGAGAGCGAGATGAATGCGGGAAGTCGTGTTACTATCCCTTGACTCTTCACCCGGAGACTATGTATTCAGGCAAAATGTTTTCCAGCGTCAGTTGTACCTGACCCATCACGGACAGCCTAAGAGTTCAAATCCATGTTGGCGATCACTGTGAGGCCCATCCGTGTTGGCGCATCAGTTTCCAGATCCGAGCTTCATCAGTGCGCAGGAAGACTCCGTCTATTTTCCTCCAGCAAAGTCCAATTCGTCATTGGTACGGGTAGGCTATCCCCAGAGAAGTCCAATCGTACTCAGCCCGTCTGCTATTTCACAGCGGAGTTATATTCCCCAGCAGGGTATTACTTCGTCGAGGTGTTCGGTTAAGTCCCCAATACCCCCAGCGGAGTTGATTTCATTCTCCCAGCATTTATTTTGCTAGGATAATTCTGTGATATCCAGTTTATCCCCAGCAGAGTTGGCTTCGTCTTCAGCATTTATGTTGCTGAAGTGGTTTTCTGTACCCAGCTCTCTCCGGCAGCTCGAGCCTGCATTAGCATATTGCATGCATCATCATATTTGCATCATACCTGCATGACATTTTCAAAATGCGTAGCATTTCCATCCTGAATGGAGCATTACGCCGTAGAAAGATTAAAGCATACGCATATGTATACGAAGCATAAGTCAGGTTTTCTATCAGCCTCATATGGCACGTGAGTTACTCTGTGATCAGTTCAGGGGCATTTATCCAACAGTCGTGTTCAGACAGTTTAGCAGATTATTTGTATCAGATCAGACAACAATTATGCTTTGATCAAGCAGTCATCTGATATCGACAGACTTTTCTCCCCGTCAATTCATATTGACGATGTGTTCCTTCGATAAATGGATTTCTCCGTCTATCATTAGACGTCTTGAGTACGAATGTGGTTTTCTTTCCGTCTATCCTTAGACGATGTGAAGTTGCGGGTGATCGCAGTAGGGTTTCAAGAAGGGGTTTCCCCAGGATATGCTTTTCTTCCCGTCTATCAGTAGACGATGTGAAGTTTTGGGTGATTTTCAATAGGGTTTCAAGACGGGGTTTCTCTAGCAAGTGGCTTTTCTTTCCGTCTATCAGTAGACGATGTGAAGTTTCAGGTTATTGTTCAGCGGGTTTCTTATTACCAGATCATACGTATGGTGAGTTTCCCCAGCGAGTCTTCTTCGGCTACCCTTGATTGTTGAGGGGTTTCAAAACGATATTTTGGATAGTGGTTTTCTTGCTGTTTATTGGATGAGATGACGTTTCAAGAGGGACTTTTTCTGACTGTCAATCCTCATTGATGTCGAGGCTCTTCGAAGAATGTTCAGTTTTCGTGATTGTCGATTCTTATTGACGACATGGTTCTTTAAAAGGTGGTTTTCTTCCCGTCAGTCCATACTGACGATGTGGCCCCTTCAAGGATATTTTTCTTTCCATCAATTCCCGTAGACAGAAGGATTCTGAAATTCGAGGGATGATGTTGAATTGCGTAATGGTGTCTTCCCGTCTATCCTTAGACGATGTGAGTATGGAGATTATTCCTTCCCGTCTATCCTTAGACGATGTGAATTGATTTGTTTCATCAATCAGGATGATCCTGTCTATGCTTAGACGATGCGAATTTGGAGATCAATGGTGTCTTTCCGTCTATCCTTAGATGATGTGAGTATGGAGATTATTTCTTCCCGTCTATCCTTAGACGATGTGAATTGTTTTGTTTCATCAATCAGGATGATCCCGTCTACCCTTAGACGATGCGAGTATGGAGATCAATGGTGTCTTTCCGTCTATCCTTAGACGATGTGAGTATGGAGATTATGCTTTCCCGTCTATCCTTAGACGATGTGAATTGTTTTGTTTCATCAATCAGGATGATCCCGTCTATCATTAGACGATGTGAGTATGGAGATTATGAGTGCTTTCCCGTCTATCATTAGACGATGTGAATTGATTTGTCATCAATCAGGATGATTCCGTCTACCCTTAGACGATGTGAGCATGGAGATTAATGGTGTCTTCCCGTCCATCTTTGGACGATGTGAGTATATTTCTCTTCCTGCCTATCAGTAGGCAATGTGAAAGGATCAGGTATTTTGTTGCAACCCTCAGGGTTTGTTATATGGGGTATCACAGGTAATTGGCATTAAAATCAGGAGTTCTTTACCAGATGATTGATCAGTTTGTTGCCGTAATGACTGGACTCGGTTTTCAGGACTTTATTCCCCAAGCAGTTTACAGTATCTGCTCGCGGTTGGCAAATTTTCGGGTTTTATGTGTATTCAACCGGCTCGTACCTCTGAATGTTTGAAGGCTGAGCGCTCTTCAAACCCTTCAGGTCCAAGTCGCTTGAATAGGGGCAGCTGTTGCACCCTAAAATTTGACCAACCGATTCTCCTATCGGACTCGTGGTTTAAATTCATATTCGCAAATCAGACGTATGATATTTGTGCACAGACAGAGGATATCAGGGTTACAGCTTGATTTTCGCCTATCAGATATGGCAGATCCAGTCCAGATCATCAGGGTTTTATTTTTCGGGAAATTGTGCGCTCCTCAGTGATTTTCAGCTTGCACAGTGATTTTGGGGATATTCTGATGCCCGGGGTTCTCTGTTCGATTCGATCTGGTCTCGTGCGCTCTTTTATGGTGGTCATTTGCATTTGTCTGCATTTTTAGGGTTTTATAGATTTTTCTGGATTTTAAATAGATTTTTAGATATTTTTAATAGTGTAATTCTCTTTTTAGAATTTTATATAGATTTTAAAATAGGTTTAATAGTAGTTTAATCATTTTTAGGATATATTAGATTTTAAATTTGTTTTTAATTGTTTTAGATAATATAGAAAATATTATAGATTTTTCTTTTATGTTAATATAGTTTTAATAGAGAAAATATCTTTTAATAGATTTTTCTTATTAGTTTTAAATAGATTTACTAGTTTTAAATAATATTAGAGATTAAATAGAGTTAATTAGATTTTTAATCACTTTTTAGAGTTTAATTAGGTTAATTGAATTCATTTAGATTTAATTAGGATTTAATCTTTTAATAGGGGTTATTAAAGTTTTATTAGATTGTAATCTTTTTTTTTTAGAGTTAATTAGGACTTAGTTATTTAATTAGGTCATCATTAGTCATTAGTTTAATTAGTTTTGATAGGACTTAATCAGGTTTTAATTTTTTTCATGCTAATTGGTTTTAGTCATTTTTTGTGGTTTATTGCAGCTTAATTCGTGGGCCCAGGAAAGCAGTGTTGGGAAGCCCACTTCATATCAGTCCAAATGCATTTTTTTGTGCAGTTTTTGACCAGAAGCATGCCACTTGTCAATATATAAGGCGCACACGCGTTGCACTTTGGGGGACCCCACCACACACTCAGATTCTCCCCAGCTCACGCCACGCGTCCCACTCAGCCACCACTTTCTCTCTCTCTCTCTCTCTCTGTGCATGTGTGCCACGCGTTGCACAGGCAAATCTCCCCTTCGCCACTTGTCACGTCCACAGCTAGTCACCTGAGCCTCACCAGAAACCTGCTGGCGGCCATGCATCCGCCCTGATCCTCCCACCGCCGGTCACCCCAACGTCTTCCGGCCACCGCAACAGCTCGCCGGAGCTCGTTTTTCACCCAGAATTCCCAGAAGCGTTCCTTCTTCATCTCCCTCCTCCGTCCACCTTCATCGTCGCCTCGCCGGAAAAATTATACTCGCCGGAAACTTCAAGAACTAGTTCCCAGAACCCTCAACCAAATTTCCAGAACATCAAATCTCCATCGCGTCCCAAGAACAACCTTTCCAGAACTCCATACAATCATCATCAGCCTCCAGATCTCCTTCCACGTTCCCAGATTCATCTCATCGCCAGAGAATCCCCAGCGCGTCTTCATCGTTATTCATAGGTCTTCGTCAACTCCCAACCACTTCAAGATCTGTAAAGATCTTTGAAGTTCTTCGCCCACGGTGTTTCTTCTCCAGAACGTCTTCAAAGTCTTCCATAAGTATCAAGATCTTCCGCTTTCTCGTAGTGACCTTCAAGTGGTTCTTCAAGATCCTCCAGGATTTCTTCAATTCCTTCAACGAACTTCGAGGATTCGCGGCGTCGTTCACACCTCAAGCCAGGTATGTTGTTCTTCCACTCTGATTCGTTGTTGATTGTTGAATGTAGGTTTCCGTCGGGATTTCAGTTAGCATTTAGTTTAAGTTAGATCTTGAACAGTAGATTCTGGCGAGAGATTGAGGTGTTTGGGTGAGAAGCTTTTTTTTAGAGTTTGTTTGGATTGTTTGGGAGAGATCAGGGGAGTTTCAGAGAGGTTTGTGTGAGGAAGATGAGCGAAGGAAACGGCTAGGGTAGAGAGATGAACAGTGTTTAGGGTTTGTAGAAGGGGAGTAAGGTTTTGTTGTTTAGGGTTTCTGGCTAGAGTTTGGGCTGGGTGCAAAGCCCAAACGCGTTTGCTGAAACGCACCCTCCATTCACTCGTTCCCTCCCCCCTGTGAGAGAGGAGATAGGAAGATTGGGCTGGGCCTTATGCCCAGGTGCTATTCGCACCCCCTGGTGCGTAAGCCCATGGTAGTATGAACCTGAAACTTACTAGTCTGCGCCCCCCCTTGCGTTTTTTTCTTTTATTTTCTTTAGGGGATTTCTGATTCCCATTGGGCCCTGCGCCCATTTGCTATTAGCACCCCCCTTTCAGGCCCATTTAGAAATTCAACCTGAGTATATGTGCTATTAGGACCCCCTCCCATCTCATTTCAATTTTGTTTTTTTAATTTCTTTTATTATTTTCTTGTTCTTGAAAAATTCATAACAAAATAAAAATAATTGATTTTTTAATTCTTCTTTTTTCTACCACTTTATAATAATGTCTAGAAAATTGTATAAAAATAAAAATGTCATTTTATTTTTGTTTGCTATTTTTGGTATATTTTCCATTTAAATGCCTTTTTTAATAATCTTTAGTGCATGCATATTGTTAGAAAATTCATAAAAAATAGTAGATTCGATCAAATAATTCCGTTCTTTTTTCTGTAGACTCGTAATTCAATGTAGAATTTTATAGTGCAAAAACATTAGCTTAATCATGCATTTTCATTTTAATTGCCTTTTTTGTATTGTTTTGATATTGAATAATTGGTTTGTGGATATGTCTGCTGTGTTGATTTTGATTCTTTCATCTGGTATTGAGTTCTGCTCTGATTTTTTAATATGTTGTCGTAGAGCCATGCAGGTTTCCCGTAGATTTTTGTTAGATTTTTGTAGGATGTTCTGATACTGTTTTAGTCTGAGCTTGAGGATAGGAGAAGTCTTGATGACTTCTGACTTTGAAGTTCAACTGTGGTTGAACTTCAGAGATAGTTTCTTATGGTTTGGTGGCCTGTGAGTTCTTTTTGAAGATGGGAGCTGGTTGCAGTCTTGTTAGAGCTTGCAAGGATGCATTGGATTGAGGCTTAGTCTGGAAGCTTGTTCCCTGTTTGTGAGGTTCGAGACCCTGAAGTTTGAAGGAAGTTTATGGTACTTTCCTGAGGAAGGCACTATGAATGACTTTCATTCTTTCTTCTCACCTCTTTCGCAAGTATCCAATGATGTTGGAGCCAACTTGTGAGTTTAATTTCTCCTGAGGAGGAATGTAAACTGATCACATGTTGTTGAGTCACATGGGATACGATTCCTAAGTGGAAGCCTCCTAATACTTTCCTGAGGAAGGTCCTATGGGTCTGTTCACTTAGTTCCTCTAGTTTATCTAGGATTTCTTAAGTATCCAGTGATGTTGGAGCCAACTTGTGAGTTTAATTTCTCCTGAGGAGGAATGTAAACTGATCACAGTTGTTGAGCCACGTAGGATACGATTCCTAAGTGTCAGCCTCCTAGTACTTTCCTGAGGAAGGTCCTATGGGTCTGGTCACTTAGTTCCCTTAGTGCATATAGGCTTTCTTAAATATCCAGTGATGCCGGAGCCTTCATGTGAGTTTAATTTCTCCTGAGGAGGAATGTAAACTGATCACAGTTGTCGAGCCGCATAGGATATGACTCCTGAGTAGTAACCTCCTGGTACTTTCCTGAGGAAGGCACTATGAGCTTGTCTGCTTAGCTCCTTTTCTCTGGTAAGCTTGTTCTGAAGCTTGGAGACTGGGGTTGATTCCTCTTGCTTAGGGTTTTGATTAGATTTTTTTTGCTGAGGTCTTTGCTTAAGGTGTGGTATAGAGCTTTGTTTAGAGATAGATTAGGAGTTTGCTTCAGGTTTGTTAGGGGCCTTGCCCAGGAGTAGTCTCTTGTTTTGTAGATAGGGGTTTGTTTCAGGTTAGCTAGCCTTCTCTTCGTATTGTTTGACTTGTGTGATGTTATGTTGCATTAGACTTATGTATTCATCTAGATAGTTCTGAGTTAAGTGCATTTTGGAAGTAGACTTTGTGTGCATGAGAAGTTGAGGTGGTCCTCCTTCTGCTTGTTTGTTATTGAGTGGCTTTGCTTGTTGGTATTTGGTAGAGCTGAGCTCCCTTGCCTTTGTGGTTTGCGGCCTTTGTGCCTTGTTTGTTTAGTCGTTGCATTCATGCATATTTTCAGTATTTCTTTACTTTGCAGTTTCTTGTTTGTAGTTTAGTCCTGTTGCCATGATCCCTTAGGAGCTCTGACTTCTCCGCTGCGGAGTTGTTATGATAGACATTAGGATGGTCAACCAGGTATGACATCAGTAGGTAGATTCCCCTTTTCCAGCTATAGTTTTAGGGTGTCTTTTCCCTTTCCTTTCAGTAGGAGCTTTTGAGTAGCTTGACCCGTAGTTAGCCGAACTACAGCTGCTCTGATTCTTCGTACCAGACGAGGATATGTAGGCATAGGATGCGATATCCTAGCGAGCACACTAAAAACTAACCTTTTGTTCTCTCGCGGCTGTGCGATCGAGACTTTCCCGCTGACGACTAATTGTTATCCCTTTCTCTTGCCCGAGTGCATTTGAGACCAGATCGTATTTGTAGGTTCCCGAGCCTTAGAGACCAGTTTGTTTTCTCACTGCTGTGTGAGAGCGCCAGTTTACCCGTAGTTAGTCGAACTACGTTTGCTCTGATCTTCCATGCTGTGTGGAAGTACGTAGGCACAGGACGCGATGTCCTGGCGAGCAACCTTTTCCCCGTTTAGGCGTAGGTAGTCGAACTACGTTGACTCTGACTTTCCCATTGCACGAGGGAATACGTAGGCCCAGAACACCGTATGTTCTGTCGAGTCCTGTCCTTTTATTTTCTTTTCAGACCAACCATTAGAATAGATAGATAAACACACCCTTTCCCTATAAACACCAAGCGTGGATCCCATCGAGTACGATGGACGTGAGGGGTGCTAATACCTTCCCCTTGCGTAACCGACTCCCGAATCCAGGTTTTGGTTGCGATGACCATACCTTTTCCCGTCTTTGCGAGGTTTACTTCGAGCGTTTCCTTTCCCGCTCTGAGGGATAAATAACGCACGGTGGCGACTCTCCTGTCAAGCCGGCGCCGATTTTCGCAGTAGCGACACTTTGCTGTAAAGTTGTAGGAATGGTTGATCTGCTTTCTTTTCTTGACTGTCTGTTTTCTTTCTGTGCAACTGTATTGATGTGACTTGTTTGATTTCCTTGATGCATTAGAATAAGTTCATATTTAGATTGATGTAAGCTAGGAGCATGATTACACTAGAGGTTGAGTTGCTCCCTCTGCTTGTATTTTTACTGTATGGCTTTGCTTGCGGGTATTCGGTAGAGCCCTGTTCCCTTGCCTATGTGGTTTGTTATTTGCTTGATGGCATTTTACTTCTTCTGTATGATTGCAGTTATTGTGTTTGCTTGATAGCATGTTATTTCTTCCTATATGATTGCAGTTACTCATATCTGGCTTGAGGTTGAGATGAGCTTGTGGAGGCTGATGCCCCACACACATTTCCTCCCTCACTTGCATTGCATGCATTTTATAGTCGTTTACTGTTTACTGTTTAAGCTGATGCTTTATCTGCTTCTGTATCTCATTGGCATGATCCCATAAAAGTCTCACTTCCTTTGATAAGGAAGTGATGATTAGAACTTTAGGTTGAAACCTATGCATGATAACTTCTAGGAGATCCCTGTTTCAAACCTCAACCATAGGATGAATCCTTGGCATGACAACTGTTAGGACTTGATAGTCTCCCCCTAGTTGAACATGTTTGTTCTCTCTTCTCATCTCAAAGCAAATTAAAATACAGTAATAAAGGTTAACTGATGTCGTGCGTTACGAGCCTTAAGCTATCTGAGAAAGGGTTGTCGGAGAGTTTCTTTTCGACAACTTGGATGTTTAGTATGGCACCCTTTGGGTGACATGCGACGCATTCACTCTCAGGTCATAGTCTCTAGTGCAATATTAGTTGCAAACATCCATAAAAAAACAGTTCTTTCGTAAAAGACAGATAACAAACTTCAAACCTCTTTGCCCCGTGCGCCCATAAGTCAAAGAAAGCTTTTCTGAAGAAAAGAGTGTCGTTAACTTCCAGTTCTACCGCAAACGGTAACGCCTTAGTCTCCAAGGGTCGAGCTGCGTACACCAAACTACTGGAACTATTTGTTAACCCTACTCGAAAAACAGATGAATCTGAATCCCCGTAATCTGTATTATCCCGAGCTACGTAAGCTCTGATCTCTCATACCTGTTGAGAGTACGTAGGCACAATACTGATGTACTGGCGAGCCACCTTCCCCGTAACCCGTAGTTAGTCGAACTACGTTGACTTTGATTTCTCATTCTCTGATGAGAATACGTAGGCATAAAGCGAGACGCTTTACCGAGTCATATTCTTTTCAGACCAGCCTTGATAGGTAGATAGTAAACAAACCCGTCAGATAAACCCAACAAGCGTGGATCCCATCGAGTACGATGGACGTGAGGGGTGATAATACCTTCCCCTTGCGTAACCGACTCCCGAACCCAGACAATGGTTGCGATGACCTTGTCTTATACCTTTTCGTTAGGTTTTTCTGATCGTTTCCTTTCCCGTTCTGAGGGATAAATAACGAAAGGTGGCGACTCTTCTGTTTTGCCGGAACCTTATTTTCGCGGTAGCGACACACACCTTCTGCATTTACTTTGTACTTCCATGCTACAAACTCTCTACATATCAGATAAAACATGTTTCAAGTGCTGAGATTGGTCATATTAGTGAAAGAATGGAATTTTGAAACTTGTCAATGTGGGACTTCAAGTATGAGAACACCAACTTGCCATAACCATAACTTTCAGCTCACAAATCCTTTTGAGATGTTCTAGTACTCTTTAGAAAGCCCTCAAATAGATATAAAACATTCATGTTTTCATGAGTTTCAAATTCTCAAAGGAACTTGGCCAAAAGACCTCTCAAAGTTGCTAAAAGATGAGCTTGAAAGTGAAATTTTTCTAAGTCTTTTTCCCTTCTCAAAATGAATTAGGTCATAACTCCAAATCTATGCATTTTCTGATCATGGACCACTTAGGGAGTTTTGTAGGATTTGTCAAGAGCTTTCTAATGAGCTTTGAACCACTTCATTTGGATGTGTGGTTAGGGAGTTATGGTTTAGCCCCTTTCAAAACCCTAATTTCCCAATTTTTTGATTACTCCTTCATCCTTGATCCAATGGTAATGAAAATTGATAGGCAAGTGCAATATGACATAAGGATCATTTTTGATTCACACTTTGAAGTCCAATTCCTTAAATCTAAAGAGTTGACTTTTCGGTCAACCGTACGATCGATCGGTGAATACCGAGTCGTCCGTTGACACTCTGGACCTCCTGAGACTTTGATACTTCTTGAATGAACTTAATTAAGCTATATGAACTCCATGGATCATGATCCCACCATTAAAACACCTTCCAACACCAAAGTCAAACTACAGTTGACTTTTGCTGGTCAAAACCCTAATCGGGTGCCCTGAAATGTACTGTTCTTGATTCTGGGGTAACAACCTCAAATTAGATTCTCAATTGACATCATATGATACCCTTGATCTTATTCCATGATTGAATTAGCCTAAAACTTTGATTGATCACAAATCCTGAAGCTTCGATTTGACTGTACAAAACCCTGATTCATCTGTAACTTGACAAGGACAAACTTGCACTAGGTTAGGGTTAGATAATTTATGAGTATGCTCCTAAAATGGTAATGAGAATCTAAGGGGTCAAAATTTGGGGTGCAACAATCACCTATGAGTAGGGTTTCCTCTACATTTATAGGATGAATTTAGGTACCTTTGAGGCTGATTTTGGTCAATGTTTGATCACTTTTTGTTTAACTTTGCTTTGACTTTGTTTGACCCTCGATAATAATTCAATAAGGTGGAGCACCCTAGTTGATCAAGTCATTTGGCGATGCCTAAGATTGAATTTGGCTTTGATACTTTGGCCTCTGGTTGCCAATGTGTTCAGTTGATTTGTGTATTTTATTTGGAATTTATTGAACATTTCTTCTATTTTTGGTGAACCTTGCAAGTCAAGTCACCCTAGATGTAGTTCATACAAACTAGTTGACATAGTTTCATTGGGAAATGACTTTGATGGATCCCATAAGCATTCTATGAGTCTTGATACTCATTCTTGACATGATTAAGGTGCTTGTTTTGATTTCTTAGGTCACACACTTGTGTAGCTTGTGTTACAAGTCACTTTGAATTAGGGCATTCCACTTGGTTTTAAGTGTTGATTATGGATTGAACTTTGATTCTTTCTCTTGCCTTGACTTGTTGCTTGCTTATGCATTGTTTCCATTCTTGATTTGTACCTTTTCCCTTGTGCTTTCACTTCTATCCCTTGGATTTTAGTACTCATTTAAGATAATTTGGTGTCCATGTGCACACTTTGAGTTTATCTTGAATGAGGGACTACTTTGAACACTTGTTTGTTCTTTCTTCTTGCATGATCAATATGATGAGTTTGGCTGAGATACATTTCATGTTTCATGCTTCCCAAGCTTATTCTCCCATCTCCATTTTGATCATGGCTTTTCCTTTTGCATTGTTGTTTACCTTTTGGTATTAGTGATTGATGCATGAATGGTTGTAGGAGTTGTATCTTCTCCCATTTCATCTCACTTTATCTTTGACTTGTTTAAGTCATTTTTCCTTTTTCATTTGTTTGTGTTGCACCATTTGAGTCTTGCATATCCTATTTGAATTTCTTCTTGACTTGTTTAAGTCATCTTCATCTCTTTCTTGCATTTCATTTGTGATTGATTTATCTTGTGTTTTCTTGGTCTTTTGCCATGATCCCTTAGGATTCCTAGTCCCTCCGTTTAGGATGGGAGTAGGAGCGACATTAAGTGTTCAATCTAAGCATGATAACATTAGGATAATTTCTTCCCTCTTAATCTCAATCTTAGGAGCACAATGCATGATAACATTAGGGTTGAGTTAGTTTCCCCTTAGAGTTTGTGTCTTCTCTTCTCATCTCAAAACTTCTTCAAGACACCTAATAATGGATAATAAGTGTTGTACGCTACGAGCCTTAAGTATTTGGGAAATGATAGTTGAGGGGCCTCCTCTCAATTGTCTAGAGTGTTTAGTGTATTCCCTTTGGGCGATATGCGATGCATTCGCTCTCAAGTCATAGTCTTTAGTGCAACATGAATTACAAACTTAATTCAATTCACTTCTTCTCTAAAAAACATAAAAACAAACGTCAAACCTTTTTATCCTTCGGGATTTTTTGGAAATCATTTTTAGAAAGAGTGTGTTAACTCTTGGTTCTACCGCAAGCAAGTAACGCCTAAGTCTCCAATGGTCGAGCAACAATACACCTAAATGTTAGAACGAAGGTTTAACCCTACTCAGTTAAAACATTTGAACCAATCTGTGGTCGTGTCAGCTCGAACTACGTTTGCTCTGATTTCTCATACCAGATGAGGATACGTAGGCACAAGACGACGATGTCTTGGCGAGCAACCTTCCCCACCTTCACCCATAGTTTTATGAACTACGTTGAGTCTGACTTTCCCATTGCACGAGGGAATACGTAGGCATAGAGCGACGATGCTCTATCAGATCTATTTTCTTTTCTTTTGTCCCTGTGGCCAGCCTTATAGATTAACACCCTTTTAGATAGATGACAAGCATGGATCCCGTTGAGTACAACGGATGTGAAGGGTGCTCATACCTTCCCCTTGCGTAACCGACTCCCGAACCCAAGATTTGGTTGCGATGACCTGTCTTTTCCCTTTTTCGTAGGTTTTCTCTAATCATTTTCTTTCCCTCTCTTTGGGATAAATAACGAATGGTGGCGACTCTTCTGCCTTTGCCGGCCCCTTTTCGCAGTAGCGACAGCTGGCGACTCTGCTGGGGAAGAAAACCACCCCCTATGCGAGTCAATCCTAGCGCTTGTGTGCTTTATCTTTGGGTGTGTACATATGTGTATATATGTTGCATTTGTACTTTAATGAATTTGCATTTTACTTTCCACATTTATATCATCATATTGATGTGCTGTTGGGTGGGAATGTTCTACTGTGTGATAAGCCAAAACCCAAGCTCGAGTATAACCATAACATTAGAAGTGGAAAGTAGTGATGAACCTGTATGTTTGGTATGCACTAGTTCTCACAAAATTTGCGCTCAGATGAGATTCTCTTTGATGACTACCTTTTCAGTCTGTTTCGGACAGTTGAGAGGATGTTGGATTTGAGGATTGCCGACTCTGGGGACCGATCATTTGGGAGTCAGCTAAGTGAGGCTGCTTCGTTAGACTATGATGCCAAACCAGAAATGGTGAACGTATCATCATTTCTTGAAAGTCAGTAACGCTTATGACCGCATAGGATGCCAAACCTTATCAGAGATAGGTTCATACCTGTGAGTGAGGAGGGTTATGCAGAAAACGTTGGCCTTCAACCTACCCAGTTTTCTCGTCAGTGTGAACTTTTGATCCTTGGTACAATGGGTCCCTTATGTTAGTGATGTTTTATGTTCTCGCCGAAGCGAAGCGCTGGTTCATCTCAGTCAATAGAAAAACAATCTTGATCCCTGTTGCATTTGCATTTTCATTTGCATATTAACATTGATATGTATTTATGTTTCAGGTGCATATTTCCCTCTTGATTCTAGTGAGACCAATCCACTTCTGACATGGAGCCTGGTTTGAAGTAGACTGTTGTGTACAAGTTTCCTACGCCAGATATAGGGTCCTTGCTCAGTTTCATTCCTGCTGCTAATCGTAGTGTGATGGAAGATTTCAAGAAAGAGTATGAGAAGCTTTTAGGGTGTGTCTGCAAAGCTTCAGTGTTTGAGTTGGGAGGTCTTCACACCTTGCTTCAGTTCTATGATCCACAATTGAGATGTTTCACTTTCCCTGGTTATGTGTTGATGCCTACTTTGGAGGAGTTTTCTATGCTGTTAGGAGTTCCTATTCTTTATTAGATGCCTTTTTATCATTCTAAAGTTGAGCCTAATCTGACTAAGCTTGCTAATTCTCTTCATTTGGATACTTCTGAGTTGGAAGGAAGTTGGTTAGAAGGAATGGAATTCCTGGTTTCCCATTGCCTTTCTTAGTTGGGAGAGCTCAACATTTTGCAAAAGAAGGTTGTTAGATTGTCTTTTATGCTATCTTGGCTCTGTGTATATACGGCATAACTTTGTTCCCGAACATTCCAGACTTTGTGGACTTGGATGCTTTCCATATTTTTGTCTCGAAGAATCCTGTGCCGATGTTCTTAGGAGATGCGTATCATTCTGTGCATTATAAGAATGAGAATATGAGGGGGAAGAATGTCTCTTGCTGTGTACCTCTCTTGTATATATGGTTTGTGAGTCACCTTCCTAAGTCTGGTCCATTTGTTGACATCTCAGGTACCGATGAGTGGTCAGAGAGGCTTATGGGTCTAACTTATGAGAACATTGTATGGTTTGATAGAGATCATTTGGGTACAGAGATAATCTTTAGCTGTGGTGGTTTTCCTAATGTCCCTTTGATTGGAAGGAAGGGTGGTATTAACTATAATCCATCTCTTGCATTGAGGTAGTTTGGTTACGCTCTAAGGGAACCTCCGAAGGAAGAAGAAATGCATGAATCTCTGTATTTCACTAGTTTGATTGACAGTGAGACCTTGATCAGAGTAGAGAAGGCTTGGAGTAAGATTCACCGTAGAGGGAAGTCTTCTTTGGGTAAGAGCAATAGTAGAGCATATGATCCTTATTTGGTTTGGATTCAGGAAAGAGTCGAGAAATTGTTGATGCCATTCCCTGTTCGTGAAACTTTGTATCATTTGATGATTGAAGAGCCAACTACAATTGATATTCAGAGATACAATCAATTGTGGGCTGAAAAGGAGGAATTACGTAAGGTAAACGAGGAGTTGGAAAAGGATATTATTCAGCTCAGAAGTGAAAGAAATCAAGTTACTTATTCATCCAAGAAGCAAACAGAGCTAGTGAACAAGTTGGGTAGAGAACTAACAGAAGAGATCCGCGCCCGAGAGCGAGTGGGCCTAGACTTGAAGAGTGTTAGTGATGTTCTTAGAGATAAGAAGAACAAGCTAGACAGAACATATGTAGAGATATCAAAGTTCAATAATCAATGGAACGCTATTCTGACTAATAACAAAGAACGAGAAGACGGACTTCGGAAATAAATTGTTAGGTTAAAGACTCAACTCCGGGGGAGAGATGAGAAAGTTATAGTTGAATCCTCATGCCGACGCGAAAGCGACTGCAAGTTGAACGAAGCTCTTGCAACGTTGGAGAAGTATAAGTCAAGAGTAGATCTGAAGAGTCCTAAGCTTGAAGAAGCATTTGGTGAAGGCGCTTGGGAAGATTATGCTCAGGGCTTGCAGACTACCATTAGCAGGAGAGAGTTGCTCATTCATGGGTTGATTGCTAGGCCAGATCATCCTGAGACGAAGGAGTTATTGGAGGATTTCCAGGCTCGCTATCGTACTTGATGCTTTTCCTCTCTTTGTATTTTGTTGTTATGTTGTATCTTGACCATCACCAAGTTTGTTGGATGGGGTCATGTTTGATTCTGTTGTAATTCCTCAATGATGTATTGTGCATTGACTTTGGCTCTCATTTTATTTATGAGAAGATTGCTTTACTCCATCTATTGTCTTGCTGCTCTCATGGAACTAGAATCAAGGGAAAAATTTCCCTAAAGCATATTTACATGTCTGCATACTGCATCATTTCTCATTTTGCATCGCAGGTGTTCCGGGATCCATTAACCTTATTTCCTTTTTGTGGTTTGTTCAGCTTGTTTCAGGATTGAAAACCAAGTGATTCATCGCTACTCTACTAGGGGAAATCAACGCAAAGCTATGGATCAGATTCAGCTCGAGTTGTAGGAGTTTCGTGACCGTATGGACTAGTTTATGGATATGATGCAAGGGGTCGCCAAAGGCCAAGAACGGCTGAGAACACTGGTGCAACCTTTAATTGCTAGGGTTGACGGTAGTGATGTCCTTCATGGCAGAACTGTTGATGTTCCTCCTCAGAATGATGTGGGTACTCCACATGCTAATATTGCTCCAACAGTTGTTATCGCTCCGGGCGGAGGTAATGTAGGCGGAGTCCATGTTCTTGAGGTGACGTGTGTTGTACACATGAATGCTGGTCCTCAATGGGAACAGGATGACCAAGATGATGTTTTCTCTATGAGGGATCTTGGTGCTGGTCTACAGTCTGATGCGGACAGAAGGTTTAAGGTGATTGAGGAGAAGATGCGAAGTTATGAAAATCAGAACTCCTTGGGGTTGGATATGTCAAATCTGGGGCTGATCCCATACCTGAAGGTTCCTCTGAAGTTTAAGGTTCCGGATTTCGATAAGTATAAGGGGACAACCTGTCTTAGGGTGCATCTTCGTTCTTACTACCGAAAGATGTCTGAATACTCCAACGATGAGAAGCTGCTCATGCATTTCTTCTAGGATAGCCTTTCTGGTCCATCCCTGGAATGGTATATGGGTTTAGAGCCGGTCAACATTAGAAGTTGGAGGGATTTGGATGAAGCTTTTGTCAGGCATTACCAGTATAACAATTCTATGGCGCCGAACAGGGTACAGTTGCAAAACTTGTCTTAGAGAAGTAATTTTCAAGGAATACGCCCAGAGATGGCGCGAGCTGGCAGCGAGAGTTCAACCTCCTATGGTGGAGAGAGAGCTGATTGACATGTTTGTTGCTACACTGCCGGGTAGTTTTTCAGACTTGATCATTACAGGTGATAGAGTTGAAAAGGGAATCAAACTGGGAAATATATAGGTCGGAGAAGGATCCTCAGTTGGAGGAGGTAGGAAAAGTTTTGGCAATAAGAGGAGAGAAAGGGAAACAAATGCAATATCAGGTTTCCAGAACAGAAGTCACCAATATCATCAACAACAACCTCAGGTTTCAAGCATTATAGTTCCAGCTGTACCACCACAACAACAACCACAACAACAGCAACAATAAAATTCCCTCCGTGACAATTCCAAGATCGGGGGAGAGCAGTGAACAGAAAATTTGATGCACCTCCGATGCCTTACTCACAGTTACTCCAACATCTGATGCAATTACAATTGATCTAGAAAAGAACATTGGCTCCTTTAAATGGCACACCACCTCCAGGGTACGATGCTAATGTCAGGTGCAACTTTCATTCCGGTGCTCCCGGCCATAACATCGATAATTATAAAGCCTTCAAGCATAAGGTGCAAGACCTTATCGACAACAAAGCTATCAATTTTTCTCATGACGCGCCCAACATTGTGCAAAATCCTATGCTTAATCATGGAGCGGCTAGGGTAAATGCCATTTTTGAGGAAGAATGTTTAAATCTGGTGACTAATGTTGGAGAGCTGAAAACTCCGTTGAGTTTTGTGAAGGACAAGCTGTTGAGCGGAGGAGTATTTCCTGGTTGTGACAAAGACTATGCAAGTTGTTTGACCCATCCTAAGGGATGTGAGAAATTGAAAAGTCATGTTCAGAGACTGATGGACGAGGGTGTTCTATAGTTTGACAGAGTTTTAGAAGAAAGAGGGAAAGTAATCGCTGAAGAGAAGGACAAAGTGGCTACAATTTCCATTCCTTACAAGACAATCACTATTTCTGCACCGCCAAGGCCACCCACTATTATAATCACTAAAGCAGGGCTTGGGCCTTACAAAAGTACCAACGCGATCCCATGGATATATGGGGCTAAGGTCTACTGCAATGGTCAGAAGCAGGAACTGAAGAGTTCGTTGTTGGATTCTGTTGTCAATTTGGTAGGAATCAGTGGGATAACCAGAAACGGAAGAGTATTTTCACCTCCGGAAGCGAATGTGGAAAGATCGAATAAGGGAAAAGGGAAGGTTCTGGTTGAAGAGAGTTCTTCGAGTGGTGAGAAAGAGACTTTGTTGAAAGATGCAGAAGAGTTTATATGCTTGATCAGGAAGAGTGATTATAGGATTGTAGACCATTTGCAACAAACTCCGTCGAAGATTTCAATCTTATCTCTACTGCTATGCTCTGAGGCACATCAGATTGCCTTGTTAAGGATTCTGAATACCGCGTACGTGCCACAAGAAATTTCTATGAATCAATTGGAAGGAGTGGTGGCACACGTTAATGCTAGGAACGGGCTAGGATTTATAGATCTTGATTTGAAGCTCAAAGGAAGAGACCATAATCACGCGCTGCATATCTCCATTGAATGCAGAGGGGCGGTACTGTCGCATGTGCTGGTGGACACTGGGTCATCACTTAATGTGTTACCCAAGAAAGCTTTGATAAAGCTGGACACTCGGGGAATAATATGCACCCCAAGTGATTTGGTTGTGCGGGCTTTTGATGGGACAAGAAGGTCCATTTTCAGAGAATTGACTCTTCCAATCCAGGTTGGTCTGGGAGTCTTTGATGTCGTGTTTTACATAATGGATATTCAGCCGGCATATAGCTGTTTGTTAGGACGAACTTGGATCCATTCAGCGGGAGCTGTGACGTCGACTCTACACCATAAATTGAAATATATGGTGGGTGGTAGCGTTGTTACTGTTTGCGGTGAAGAGGATATTATGATAAGCCATTTGTCTTCATTCAAATATGTAGAGGTTGACAGTGAGATTCACGAAACACTATGTCAGGCTTTCAAAATCGTGCAGATTAAGGAAAAAACGCCAATTGTAGGCAAAATGCCTGAGGTTGTTGTGTCGTCTTTTAAGGAAGCACAAGCAATGGTAAAGTCTGGAGTATTTTAGGGTTGGGGGCAAGTTCTGAGCATCCCCAATAAACAGGACAAGTTTGGACTGGGATACAACCCAACCTCTTCCTCATAGAGAGCGTCGCGCTACAAGGGACCAGTCCAATTCACCAGTGGTGGGGTGATTTTTGAGCAGATCAATGTCGTATCCGACGAGGGAGGTGACAGTGATTGCGACATGGATGCATGGATCCAGCCATGTATTCCTGGTCAGAGCTTGAACAACTGGACTGTCAAGGAAGTTATCTAAGTGGCTCGTGAAGAGTAATTTTCCAGTTTTCTTGATTATATGTAGCCATATGTTCTACCCGGAGCATAGTGGTCTTTGCCTGACGGGCCCTATCTATTATGTTTGAACAATCGTTTTATCATTAATCAAAGGGCGTTTTTCTTGCATTCAAATATTGTGATCTCTGTTTTTCTTGTTTTTATTTTAACAATAAAATGGCAATGTGGTTTGTGCTTGTTTGCATATCATTTTAAGCATTAAATCATCATCATTGCAGGTTTCACATTGCAGATGCTATCGCCCCAGAATCGTCTATGACTCGTTTTGAGTTTGATGATCCAATCTTTTAAGCTGAAGAAGAGATTGAAGAAGACGAAGACCTGCCGGAAGAGCTTGCCAGGCTACTAAAACAAGAAGAGAAAGTTATTCTGCCTCATCAGGAGGAAATTGAGGTCATCAACTTGGGTACCGAGGAAGTCATAAAGGAAGTCAGGATAGGGGCGGCATTGCAGAGTGATGTCAAGCAAAGACTGGTTGAAATGCTCCGAGAGTATAAGGATGTCTTTTCTTTGGTCATATGAAGATATGCCCGGTCTTGATACAGATATTATGGTTCATCGCTTGCCTTTGCGTGAAGAGTGTCCACCTGTGAAACAGAAGCTGAGAAGGACCAGACCAGATATGGCGGTAAAGATCAAAGAAGAGGTCTAGAAGCAATTGGATGCAGGATTTCTCGCCGTGACAAATTACCCTACATGGGTCGCTAACATTGTACATGTACCAAAGAAAGATGGTAAGGTATGAATGTGTGTAGATTACCGTGATCTCAATCGAGCGATCCCGAAAGATGATTTCCCGCTCCCCCACATTGATGTTCTTGTTGATAATACCGCACAATATTCAGTGTTTTCCTTCATGGACGGTTTCCCCGGATATAATCAGATTAAAATGGCGCCGGAGGACATGGAGAAAACAATTTTTATCATACTATGGGGGATGTTTTGTTATAAGGTAATGCCTTTTGGGTTGAAGAACGCAGGGGCAACCTATCAGCGGGCAATGATGACTCTCTTTCATGATATGATTCATCATGAGATTGAAGTCTATGTTGATGATATGATTACAAAGTCACAGACAGAGGAGGAACATCTGGTGAATCTGTTGAATCTGTTCGAGAGGTTAAGGAAGCTCAGATTAAGGTTAAACCCGAACAAGTGCACTTTTGGTGTACGATCTGGAAAGTTGTTGAGGTTCATAGTCAGTGAAAAAGGAATCAAGGTCGATCCTGCAAAAATAAAAGCAATTCAAGAAATGCCAGCGCCGAAAACATAGAAAGAGGTTCGTGGTTTCTTGGGTAGATTGAACTACATTGCAAGGTTCATATCTCACCTCATAGCCACATGTGAACCCATGTTCAAATTATTAAAGAAAGATCAGGCGGTTGTCTGGAACGAAAATTTTCAAAGGGCATTTGAAAAAATAAAAGAGTATTTGCAGAAGCCTCCGATACTGATACCTCCAGTAGTTGGAAGACCATTGATAATGTATTTAACACGACGATACTGGAAGAAAAGAGCGTGCCATCTACTACTTGAGTAAAAATTTCACAGATTGTGAGTCCAGGTACTAAATGTTGGAAAAGACGTGTTGCACACTCGCTTGGGCTGCCAAACGCCTGAGACAGTATATGCTAAACACACAACCATGTTAATTTCGAAGATGGATCTGATTAAGTACGTGTTCAAAAAGAAAGCACTTTCGGGAAGGATGTCAGGTGGCAGATGGTTTTAACAAAATATGACATTCAATACGTCTCCCAGAAGGCCATTAAAGGGAGTGTTCTGTCAGAATATCTTGCAAAGCAACCGATTGATGCTTATCAACTGATGAAGTTTGAATTTCCCGACGAAGACATCATGTTCTTAAAGATGAAGGGTTGCGATAAGCCACTACCTGATGAAGGTCCTGAGCTAGGCTCCCAGTGGCAAATGATTTTTGACAGTGCTGTTAATTCCTATGGTAGTGGAATTGGGGAAATCATCATGACTCCCCACGGGTCTCATATACCATTCACTTCCAGGTTAACTTTTCCTTGCACCAACAATGAAGCTGAGTATGAAGCATGTATCATGGGTATTGAAGAAGAGATTGATTTGAGCATCAAGAACCATGATACCTATGGTGATTCAGCTTTTGTGGTCAATCAGATCAAAGGAAAGTGGGAGACTTAGCAGCCTAATTTGATTCCTTATATGAACTATGCAAGGAGGCCGTTACCTTTCTTTGACCGGGTGGAGTTTCATCACGTGCCAAGAGCGGAGAATCAGATGGTAGATGCTTTGGCGATGTTATCCTCAATGTACAAAGTGAACTACTGGAAGGATGCTCCGAGAATCATCATCTCACGTCTTGATAGGCCAACATTCGTATTCGCAATAGAGGAAGCTTCTGATGGTAAGCCATGGTATTATGATATCCAGAACTTTCTCAAGAACCAAGAGTGTCCGCCTGGGGCGTCAAGTCGGGATAAGAAGACCTTAAGGAGATTGTCTGGAAATTTCTATCTGAACCAAGATGGTGTACTCTACCGAAGGAATTTTGACTTAGTACTGTTGAGATGCATGGACGAAAAAGAAGCAGGTCTACTTATGGAAGAGGTCCACGAAGGTGCCTTTGGTACGCATGCATGCGGGTATGCCATGTCTCGAAAACTGTTGAGGGAAGGTTATTATTGGTTGACTATGGAGTCTGATTGCTTCAAGTATGCAAAGAAATGCCATAAATTCCAGATTTATGTCGATAAGATTCATGTGTCGCCGAGTCCTTTGAATGTCATGGCATCTCCTTGGCCCTTTTCCATGTAGGGCATTGACATGATTGGCAAGATTGAGCCAACCGCATCCAATGGACATCGCTTCATCTTAGTGGAAATTGACTATTTCACTAAGTGGGTTGAAGCATCTTCCTATGCTAATGTCACCAAACAAGTTGTATCCCAGTTTATCAAGAAGGATATCATCTGTCGTTACGGAGTGCCTGAAAGAATCATTACTGAGAATAGTTTGAATTTGAATAACAATATGATGAAGGAATTGCGCCAGAGTTTCAAAATTGAGCATCACAATTCTTCTCCCTACCGTCCAAAGATGAATGGCGCTATTGAGGTGGCCAATAAGAATATAAAGAAGATTGTGCAGAAGATGGTTGTAACCTATAAAGATTGGCACGACATGTTGCCCTTTGCTTTGCACGGATATCGTACTTCGGTACGTACTTCGATTGGGGCAACCCCTTTCTCGCTGGTGTATGGTATGGAAGCTGTCATACCATTGGAAGTCGAGATTCCTTCTTTAAGAGTATGGTTGACATCAAGTTGGATGAGGCAGAATGGGTGAAGAATAGATTGAATCAGCTCAGCCTGATGGACGAGAAGAGGCTAGCATCCATTGCATATGGCCATTTGTATCAGAGTCGGATGAATAAATATTTTGATAAGAAGGTGCTCCCTCGGAGCTTTCAGACAGGCGATTTAGTGTTGAAGAAGATTCTCCCTCCACAGACAGATCACAGGGGAAAATAGACTCCCAATTACGAAGGTCGATATGTCATACAGAAGGTCTTCTCCAGAGGAGCCTTACTGTTGTCAACCATGGATGGTGAGGATTTCACATCCCTTGTGAATGCAGACGCGGTTAAAAAATACTTTGCTTAAAGAGACCCGCTGGAAAGAAAAAGAATATCCAGGCAAAAATGGGGCATCCCGACGAACCATAAAAAAGATTGGGTTCGGGCAAAAGTTAGGGATAAAAATAAAAGATGTAAACCCGCAAAGTTGAAAACCTGAAAAGGTGACTTTGGCAAAAATGGGTATCCCGGTGAATTGAAAACCCGCAAGGGCGATTCAAGAAAAAGTTAGGGATTTGAAAAGCAAATGACTGCGGTCCGCGTACTGATTTTCAGAGTATAGTGGATTATGGGAGGACCTGAGGGCCGTTCATCCGAATCAATCTCTTCAGAGGATAAAGCATTGGAGAATCATCGAAGTCATGCGAGTCATAGACGAATCGACCCATGGTGGTTGTCTGTACCACATTGCCGACATTTTGTATATTTTTGTGCATTTCTGTAAATTTTTGCGCAGCTTTCTCTTTTCAGGAGTTGCATCAGTTGTAAAATCTGCCTATTTACAGGCCATTTGTCAATAAAGCATATACTATTCAGTAATTGTTGTTCTTGCTTTAGCCTTTACCGTTTTGTTTATGAAAAAACGCCTGATGTTTTGATAAAACTTTTGCATACATAAACTTGTGGGCTTTGATGATAATCATTAAAACTTTAATTTACTTGAACAATGTTACAGATGATGATCGAGATAGTTTCTATTGTTCAGGATATCTTGTTTATTTGTTTATTTGCAGGGTTTTTACTCTTGGGGCAAAGTTCTAGAGGTGTATCCCAGGGAGGATCACCATATCCCCACATAAAGAAGATGTGTAGTGGAGGCTCATTCATCCTCAGAAGGTCGAGATTGATATCGCAATGTCGTTTGAGCATGTACACCTATCCTCAGTGGATTGAATGTATGTATTTACCCCTCAGCAGGTCAAGATTGAAGTTCTCTCCACCGGGCAAATTTGGGATTATTTCCCCAACAGCGGAGCAAATGCAGAGTCCCAGTTCCCCATAAAGTCCGAGTCTGTGACATCTCTTCCCTCAAAGTTTAGGCTATTGGTTCACTCCCTAAGCAGAGGTTGATGTTGTTTCCCTCATTGTTTGATCCCTTAACAAACTATACTCTTCCTCAGCAGGGTAGGTTTCTTCCCCGCAGAGTGGGTCGTGTACCGAGAAGGTCATTTCTCGTCCTCAGCAGAGAGAGTTTGGGATAGCTTCCCAGTAAATCTTATTCGAGTGATCCCCAGCGGAGTGGATTTTGATTTCCTACAGAAGGGAGGTATCCCCAGTTGTTTCCTTTGTACCCTAGAAGGATTTTGGTGTTCTAGGAGGCCATTCAGGGCTGATTCCCCCGGTAGAACGAAGTTAATCTCAGTGGTTGGCTATGTTTCCCCGGTAGAGTCTTTTTATTCCCCAGTAGAGTGGATTTGTTAGTTGGTTGCTTTTCCCCAGCCGGATCGTCTATTTCCCAGAAGAGTTGTATTCTGGTAGGCCGTTTAGGGTGTGTTCCTCAGTAGGATTTGATTTGATCCCCAACAGAGTGGATTTTTGTTCTCGTCAGAGCAGTATTACCCAGGAAAGTTCTTTTTCCAGGAGGCCATTGATCGGAAAAATAGCAATTTTACTATTTTTACCGATGTAGTAATAAGGGAAAAGTTCCCGAGTATCGATCTCGAGGACTGCGTAAGAACCAACAGTGTTTTTACTGATTCAAAGGAACAAAAATACCATGGGGTTGTTTTTTAAAAGTTATATAAACTAATAAAATTACTATAGAAAATAAAACAGGAAAAAAAGGTTTATAGTAATAATAAGAGCAATGCTAGGGAAGTGGATAAATTGCACTGTGAATACCGAAAAGAAATTATTCTAAGAGACATGCCACATCCCTTGGTATACGTCGAATTCCAAAATTAGTTTTCCTTAATTCCTTAATGAAAAACCCTTTGATAATTTTCCTGCACACTAATTCCTTAGTTGCCCACGAAAATCATCAAGCAAAAGTTTCTGACATAATAAACACGTTATCACGAGGTATCCCCATTCCTAGGAAATATCAACCGTTATTTTATCTTGCAAAAGCGTTAGATTGGTCATTCAGACCTAAACTTAACCGTCAACCGAATTCTATTTTCCAATACGAATCCGCCTTAAGATCGTTGCAAAATAAAAGATAAAAGGGAAAAATATAGATCTCATAAAATAATTCAAACACCGATCAATACATTGAAATTTAGGACCACCCCCTAGCAATGGGGGGTTTAGGCACTCATGTTCTTAATCAAAACAAAAACACATAAAAATGAAAGGAAGAAAGTCATTACAATAAGGATTGGGCTTCTTGGATCATCAATCGCTTCCACTTTTGATCGATCCTCGTTCTCCGAAAATCTCCTCCAAAACGTAAAAACTCTCTTCCCGCCAAAAACTAAAAACTAGATAAAAGACAAGCCCCTCTTCAATCCACGATGCGTCCAATATATTAAAATTCAAATTACACTGCGAGATGCCTAAAATGCCCTATGAGTCAGCATAAAACAACATAAAAACAATTCACTATCAGTACCCCTGACACGGGCCGTGTCATGGGACATGGGTGACCGTGTCAGGCTAATGACTCTTGGGGTTGCGTCCTTTTTCATCAGGGGTCCTGACACGGCCGTGTCATGGGACACGGGCACCCGTGTCAGGAAGCTGGATGCTGGCTGGTGTTCTTTTTCTTCAGGGGCCCTAACACGGACCGTGTCATGGGACGCAGGCACCCGTGTCAGGCTGCTGACATGCCTAAATTTCTCTTCAAAAATTCCATTTTCTCGGCAGTCTTTGTACCCGGAACAGCTTCCCACAGATATCAGATCACCAACTTCTTGCCATACTGAAAAAACACTACAAACAACAAAATTAAATGCACCAGCGACATAAAATGATAAAACAAGTCTTGTTCAATGACATAATAAAATAACGATAAAAACATAATCAGAAAGACTTGAAAGCAGACGAAAACAATAAAAACTAACGACACAAACAGTTTGAAATACATGACTCAAACCCACTGATCAAACTCCCCTGAACTTGATGTTTTGCTTGACCTCAAGCAAAAAGCTCGCAAAACAATGTAAAGCAAAAATGAACCATCTCAAGAACTGCGAGTTACAGTGCTGATACTCATACTTGAGTGTCTCATTCCAAGTCACTCGAAGATTAGTCTTGGTATTACTCCATCAATAGAGATATCACACAAACACTAAACCGCGGCGAAACCACGAACCTCAATTCCCCTTTTGGTAACCTCTCCGACTATGCTTTGGACTTAAGTCTTATTTTTCGATATTCAACCCTTTTCATTCGGACAATCAATTTAAGGCTTTTATGATTTTTCCTCGTGTGCACAAGATTGATCACTTTTTTCTTTGGCACTTTCATTCTCTTTGTCCACTAAGGGACGACTTTTCAGGTTCAACCGCCGTTGGGCTGAATAACCGGGTGAGGGTTACCCAACTTAGAAGGATCGGTCGTCTGATTGCTTTTGTTTTCTTTTTTTTTTCTTAACTTTTTTTTAACTAACCCTACACACACAATTCTTATAGATTAAGCCCGACTGTCTAGATAAACTACTAAGGGAATACTTCTGAGATCAAAGTACTATGGTACAAATCTACACGTCGAACTCGTTCCTTACTCGGGGTGTTTGCACTCTACCTAAATCTCAGGATTTTTCCAATTTCCTCCTCAAGGTTCTTTTCACTGAGCTCTCTAAATACTTTCTCATCACTCACTCGCAATAGCTTAACCACATTGTTATCAGAATTGTTTTTCTCTGCTCAAATTTAGGGTGTTTTCATTATAGATCTTCAAACATGATTTCAAACTGACAACCAACACACAATAACATACTCAAATCAAATGACATAATAAAAAAACAAACAACACATAAATAAATACCCCCCACACGTAAACTCAACAGTGTCCCTACTGTTGAAGCGCTAGTATATGAGGGGACTCATAGAGATTATTGCTGAGGAGGTTGGTCTCGCAGCGACATCTGTCGCATCCACTCATGCATCTCCCCAATCAACTGTCCTTGGCGGATCTTCTCATTCCCTTGTCGCGTCTGCTCGCTCTAGAGATCACCTACTTCCTTCGCCATCCAATCCCACTCTTTTTTAGTTAAACTCCAAGAGCCGGACTCCTGTTGGGATGAGTCTCCAGGAATCGGTATAGGGATTTATTCAGTACGATATCCTTCGTCATCATCAGTAATTACAAATTCATCGAATGGCTCTTCGTCGTCCTGCATAAGGTTCTCATATAACCAATTAGTCTCGTTTTCAATGTTAATCAAATCAGGAGCCGGTAACGCTAGCAGGTGTTTATTACGGCTTACCAAATAGTAGAAATTATGAGAAACCTCTATCATACCTTGGTTTGAGAGTAGCTAAGTCGATCTTAGTTTTACCTGGAACCGTATGTTCCTCCATCAGAAGAGGCCCATACCCAAAGTGGTACGCAATTTGTGTTATCATCCCTCCCACAGATATTTCTCCTGAAGCTGCATTCGCAACACGCTTCAAATGATCAGCTGCAAAGGCAACTACATTGATGAGCTCCTTGTTGGCCATGCCATATAACAAGTACAACTCCTTCTGAGTCGCCACCCCATTACTGTCACCTTTGCCAAATAGTGTGTACGCCATTCCTTTTTGAGCATACCTGAAATAGGGGTTATGAATGCAGGAGGCCTTTGCCGCCTTCACGACATAATCAGATCTACCTGTGATGGCTCTCCAAAAATTTCCCGCACTAAAATTACTCGGGGGTGCTCCAGGTCCAAAACTGGGGAGCTTCAGATCTCCTCCCAATTCAGCCACGGTCAGAGTGTGATCAGTATCAAAAAGACGGAATCACATAGTACCAAAATATTCTTCCTCAGTACCTGTCCACTTGTGCTTAAGCTGAAATTCCAAAGTGCTTAGAAACTCAAATGTTATGTGCTCAAAGGTCGGCGCTTCAAACTGCATATACTCAAGCATTCCAAGAATATGAAACATTATATGTACTTCAATTCTTAGCCCTAAATTATCAAGAGTGTCATTACAGATGTACCTGGTAGGTATTAGCTTACGTTTTACCAATGACGAATACTTCTGTTGATGGGTTGTCTCCTCAAACAATATATTGTGAGCATTTGCCATGTGGTGCGCCCTTTTTCGAGGGCGATAAGTTTCGGCCAATGCTTTTCCAATATCTCTTAGAAGAGGCATAATGTATCCATGCACAACAAACTAAAAATGGAAATCACAGTTAGAGAATTGTGTCACCGTAGAAGTGACCACGGTGATGAGCAAAGTGTTTTTCATGAAGAGAGGAGATGGTTTTGAGGAGTGGGTGTTAGAGAAAGTGGAGGTTTGTAGAGGAGAAGTTATGGAGTTTTAGGGTTTATTATAAGCAAGAGGGTAGAAGATGAAGAAGATGGAGTAATAGTGGTTAATGATAAGGTGAAAATCTATAAATGAGATAGAAAGTGTGATGGGGCCCACAAATTAAGAGGGGGTTACAAAATTCGTAAAAAATTTAAATAATACGCCTCCTGATACGGGTCGTGTCCTGGGACATGGCCGTCCGTGTCACACCTAGTGAAGCCACCGACATGAATGCATCTTATAACTGTGACACGTGCCATGTCATGGGACACGGGCACCGGTGTCGTACCTGCTGAAACCACAAAATTGAAGTCACCTGATAGCTGTGACATGGGCCGTATCATATGACACGGGCACCCGTGTCACACCACTGAATTCAAGCCTCAGATTTCCTTTTAATTCCTCCACCTCCTGACACAACCCGTATCGTGCAACACGGCCATCCGTGTCAGGTGTAACAACCCGAATTTCATTAAATAATTAATTATAGTAATTAATTGATTTAATGGGATTTTTATTAATGTTGGAAATTAATTTTTATTAATTGGAATTAATAGAGAATTGAGAAGGAAATATATAATAGAGAAGGAAAAGAAAAGAAAGTTAGAGAGAAACATTTGGAAAGAAAGAAGAAGAGAAAGAGAGGAGAAAAAGAGGAAAGTGGAAAATCATCAAGAACCAACATCAAAGCTCCGATTAATCGAGGTAAGGGTGAGAAATGTTTCTATTTGATCATTGCATGATGTTATATATGTTGGGTTGAGGTTTTGGTGTAGTTTCCATCCTTTTCCATTTAGGGCAAAAGTTGGAATAATCGGTAGAACTCAATTTAATCGATTAAAATCTGAAATAGATGATGTAGAATAGTCTAGAAATGTTAGACTAAGAGTATTGGAATTGGATTGGTAAGATTGGAGTTTTTGGAGTTGGTTGAGTTGGATAACAGTAAGTGAAAAACAAAATACGCAGACATTCGCTAGCAGCTCGCTAGGCGAGCAGGTCGCGAATGCTCGCTAGGAGCTCGCTCAACGAACAAGTAGAGAATGGTCCCAGACTTGGACAAAATGGATTTTGGTGTGTTCGCTGGTAGCGAAAGTGTAGCGAAGAGATAGCGAACAATTCGCTGGGAAGCTCGCTGTAGCGAGAAGGTAGCGAATGAAGTCAGTAACTTCTGTTGAGATTCGCTAGCACGTTCGCTAGGCGAACAAGTAGCGAATACTCGCTAGGAGTTCGCTTAGCGAAGGAGTAGCGAGTATGACAGGTTGATGTTTTATTTGAGATTTATCCATAGGTTGATTGTGTGGTTCGACTATGGTTTATTGCCTGATTAATCGCATAGTTTATGTACTATTGTGATATGCTGTGGGTAGCCTTCGGGCGTGAATCCTAGGTTTTGAGATGTGTATATTGTTTGTATTGATTGGAAATGCATGAGAACATAATAGAGGTTATGTGTGCATTGTATGATAAATTGTGAATGCCTAATGTTGTATGCAATTGTGTGATAAGTATGCATGAGAACATTGTGGATATGTGTGCATGACTTGCGAATTACGTTAATGGTATTAATGTGAATACCTTGAATTGTTATGAATATGTTGTGTGTGCAATCATGTTGTAATTCTTGAAGAGATTAATTATTGGAATGCATGAGATTAAGATGTCGGTCTTAAGTGCATTTGATTTTCGATTGCATATGCATCATTTAGTCAAGAGGCAATGCTTGCTAGTTTCGTGGAGACTAGTGACTTGTCCCAAACCTAGAAGAGTGGGTTTGAAGGCTTAGAGGACGGGCCTTTATTGTTATCAGTCTAGAAGAGTGGACCCGGTTTAATGTAAAAATCGAAAAAATGATAACGGGTTATCGGTCTAGAAGAGTGGACCCGGTTTAATGTAAAAACCGAAAAATGATAACGAGAGTCGGTACCGCATTGCATGAGTTGCATTGAGTTGTTGAGTCACATTGATATATGACATATGCATGAAGAGATGCTTATGTGTGAATGATAAGATTGTGGAAATGTGAGTGTATGCATGATATGGGAATGCTTTGTGAATATTCATGTTGTCTATATATGTGTGGTAAATATATATGACTAAGAGGGTGAATTGTGGTGAGAAATATGGAGTTGAGTTATATGATTACCTATATATATATATATATAATCTTATGCTTTGATTATTATGGTTATATTTCTCACCCTTCTGTTGTTTTATAATGCTCTATGAGGCATTGCAGATTAGGATGCTGGAGTTTTTTTGTGAAGTTATCTTCATTCTTTTGAGTCGGCTGCTCTGATATGTAGACTAGTATAGTTATTCTTTTGTGATACATTGCGATGTATCAGCTGATGTGGTTTTGTAATTACCTGACATGATGTATCAATCTGGATATGTTATATGTATGTGAATTAATATTTTGGATATGATTAAATGATTTTATCTTCCGCTTAAATTTAAATGTTGAAATGTGATTTCTAAACCATGAAAATGTTACATATTTTATGGAGCAAATGTTAAAGTGTTTCATTGGTGAAATTGTGACATTCTTCCTTTATACCTTATTCTAAAATTTTCACTCTGATAAATTTGTATATGCATTTATTTGGGGGTATATAAGGGGGTGTTACAATAGTGGTATCAGAGCAGGTCGGTCCGTCCGACCAAGTTGTTAGAGTGTTTTTCCCTGTGTGTTATTGATATGCGTGTGTTGCATCATCAATATTGGTTGTTCTTACGTGGTTCTGTTGTTGGAATTAGTAAGATGGTTGCAGGGAGGAACGATGAAGCGATCGCAGAAGCTTTGACAAGGTTGGCGGGAGCGATTGGGCAGAATCCTCCGGCCAATGTGAATGTGGGGAATAATGTTGATGATGAATTCCGTGCTTTGGGAAGGTTCCAATTGAATAATCCCCCGATGTTCAAGGGAACCCACGAGCCTGACAAAGCACAAATTTGGTTGAAAGCTATCGAGAAGATTTTTCGGGTTATGAATTGCTCAGATGCACAAAAGGTGCAGTTTGGGACTCACATGCTCGAAGAGGAAGCCGAAGACTGGTGGGGTAATACTCGCCAAAGATTTGAAGAGGATGATATTGTGATCACCTGGGATCTTTTTAGAGAGACATTTCTGGAGAAGTATTTTCCAGAAGATGTGCGCGGAAAGAAAGAGATTGAATTCCTTGAGCTGAAGCAAGGTAATTCAACGGTAGCTGAGTATGCGGCAAAATTTGAGGAGTTGATCAAGTTTTGTCCTCACTACAACACTGCTAATGCCGAGAGATCTAAGTGTCTCAAATTTGTGAATGGCTTGAGACCTGAGATCAAGCAAGCTATTGGTTACCAGGAAATCCAGCGATTTTCGGAGTTGGTAAACAAGAGTAGGATTTACGATGAGGATAGTAGGGCTCGATCTAGCCACTACAAGAGCCTAAGTGATAAGAAAGGAAAGGGCCACTTCCGAGGGAAACCTTACGTGACTCCTGCTGATAAGGGGAAACAAAGGGTTGGTTTCGGTAAGAAGTCAAGTGGGGGAGTTTCTACTCCAGTGAGATGTTACAATTATGGTGAAGCGGGACATCATGCTCCTGAGTGCAAGAGTTTGGAACAAAAGTGTTTTAAGTGTGGCAAGCCAGGCCACAAAGCTCTTGAATGCAGAAGCGGTGCAAATGTGACTTGCTACAACTGTGGCGAGCAAGGACACATTAGTACCAAATGCGATAAGCCGAAGAAGAAACAAGGGAGCGGAAAAGTGTTCGCTCTATCTGGATCTGAGACTGCTAGTGACGATCGCTTGATCAGAGGTACGTGCTTCATTAATGGTACACCTTTGATCGCTATAATTGATACCGGAGCTACGCATTCTTTTATTTCTTTGGATTGTGTTAGAAGGTTGAATCTTGAGTTGTTTGTGATTGGTGGCGGTATGGTTATTGATACTCCTGCTATGGGTTCGGTAACTACACCGTATGTTTGTTTGAATTGTCCGTTGAATATCTTCGGTAAAGATTTTGGAATTGATTTAGTGTGTCTTCACCTAGACCAACTCGATGTCATCCTTGGGATGAATTGGTTGGAATTCAACCGGGTATATATTAACTGTTTTTACAAGACGGTTATTTTTCCAGAATCGGACGTTGCAAGAGATTTGTTTATGACAGCGAGACAAGTGAAAGAATCAGTGCAAGATGGAGCTAAGGTATTTATGCTTATGGCAACTTTGAGAATTGGTGGAAGTGAAGAGATTGGTGCTTTACCAATTGTTAGAGATTTTCCGGAAGTTTTTCCTGAAGAGATAAAGGATTTACCACCGGAGCGAGAAGTGGAGTTTTCAATAGATTTGATTCCTGGAACTAGTCCGATATCGATGGCTCCTTATCGTATGTCGGCATCAGAATTGAAAGAGTTGAAGAGTCAACTTGAGGATTTGCTTGAAAAGAGGTTTATTCGTCCGAGTGTGTTGTCGTGGGGTGCACCGGTGTTGTTGGTTAAGAAGAAAGAGGGTTCTATGAGGCTCTGTGTGGATTACAGACAGTTGAACAAGGTGACTATTAAGAACAAGTATCCACTCCCGAGGATTGATGATCTGATGGATCAGTTGGTTGGTGCAAGTGTGTTCAGCAAGATTGATTTGAGATCTGGGTATCATCAGATTCGTGTGAAAGTTAAGGATATTCAGAAGACTGCTTTTAGAACGAGGTATGGACACTATGAGTATTCTGTAATGCCATTTGGCGTGACTAATGCACCAGGTGTATTTATGGAGTACATGAATAGGATTTTCCATCCTTATTTGGATAAGTTTGTGGTTGTGTTTATCGACGACATCTTGGTTTATTCGAAGAGCGAAGAAGAGCATGCCGAGCATCTGAAGATTGTGTTATCTGTGTTGAGAGAGAAGCAGTTGTTTGCAAAGCTTTCTAAGTGTGAGTTTTGGTTGAAGGAAGTTAGTTTCCTTGGTCATGTAATTTCGAGTAATGGTATTGCGGTTGATCCTTCGAAGGTTGAAGCGGTATCGCAATGGGAGACTCCGAAGTCAGTTTTTGAGATTAGAAGTTTCCTTGGTTTAGCCGGTTATTATCGGAAGTTTATTGAAGGATTCGCTAAGTTATCGTTGCCGTTGACGCAGTTGACTAGGAAGGGTCAAGCTTTTGTTTGGGATGCCAAGTGTGAAGCGAGTTTCCAAGAACTTAAGCGAAGGTTGACGACAACCCCTGTTTTGATTTTGCCAAATCCGGAAGAACCGTTCGTTGTGTATTGTGATGCTTCTTTAATGGGCTTGGGAGGTGTGTTGATGCAGAATAATCAAGTTGTGGCTTATGCTTCGAGGCAACTCAAAGTGCATGAGAAGAATTATCTGACGCATGACTTAGAGTTGGCCGTCGTTGTGTTCATGTTGAAACTTTGGAGGCATTATCTGTTTGGTGCAAGATTTGAAGTGTTTAGTGACCACAAGAGTTTGAAATATCTTTTTGATCAAAAGGAATTGAATGCAAGACAAAGAAGATGGCTTGAACTTTTGAAGGATTATGATTTTGGTTTGAATTACCATCCGGGTAAAGCAAATGTAGTAGCGAATGCATTGAGTCGGAAATCATTGCATATGTCGGCGTTGATGGTGAAAGAGTTGGAATTGGTCGAGCAATTTCGAGATTTGAGTTTAGTATGTGAGAGAACTTCTTTTGGATTTAAGTTGGGTATGTTAAAGCTTACAAGTGGTATTTTGGATGAAATTCGAGAAGGACAGAAATCGGATTTGAGTTTAGTTGATCGGTTGACTTTAATCAACCAAGGCCAAGGTGGTGATTTTCGGATTGATGAGAATGGGATTATGAGATGTCGGGATCGAGTTTGTGTTCCGAATGTTGTGGATCTTAAAAAGAGTATCCTTGAGGAAGGACATCGTAGCGGATTGAGTATTCATCCGGGTGCTACTAAGATGTATCAGGATTTGAGGAAAGTGTTTTGGTGGCCTAGTATGAAGAAGGATATTGCGGAATTTGTGTATTCTTGTTTGACTTGCCAGAAGTCAAAGATTGAGCATCAGAAGCCATCGGGTTTGATGAAGCCGTTGTTTATTCCTGAGTGGAAGTGGGATAGTATCTCCATGGATTTTGTATCGGGTTTGCCGAGGACGCCGAGTAATTTTGAGGCTATTTGGGTTATTGTGGATAGATTGACTAAATCTGCTCACTTTATCCCTATGCGTGTGGATTACCCGTTGGAGAAGTTGGCTAAATTGTATATTGAGAGGATTGTGTGTTTGCATGGTATTCCGTCGAGTATTGTTTCGGATAGAGATCCGAGGTTCACTTCGAGATTTTGGGAGAGCTTGCAGAGTGCTTTGGGTACTAAGTTGCGTTTGAGTTCAGCTTATCATCCTCAGACAGATGGTCAGACGGAGAGGACGATTCAGTCGCTTGAAGATCTTTTGAGAGCTTGTGTATTGGAAAAAGGAGGAGCTTGGGATAGCTACTTGCCTTTGATTGAGTTTACCTACAACAACAGTTTTCATTCGAGTATCGGTATGGCACCATTTGAGGCATTGTATGGTAGGCGGTGTAGGACACCATTGTGTTGGTTTGAGTCCGGAGAGAGTTCTGTTGTTGGACCCGAGTTAGTTCAACAGACTACTGATAAGATCAAGATGATTCAAGAGAAGATGAGAGTTGCTCAGAGTCGTCAGAAGAGTTATTATGACAAGAGGAGGAAGGCACTTGAATTTCAAAAGGGAGATCATGTGTTTCTTCGAGTCACTCCGATGACAGGTGTTGGTAGGGCATTAAAGTCGCGCAAGTTGTCGCCGCGTTTCATTGGTCCTTATCAGATTTTGCAGAGGATAGGAGAAGTGGCCTATCGTGTGGCTTTACCATCGTCGCTTTCTAATCTTCATGACGTATTCCATGTATCTCAGTTGAGGAAATACATTGCGGATCCGTCTCATGTAGTCCAATTAGATGATGTGCAGGTGAGTGATAACCTGACTGTTGAGACATCACCTATGCGGATAGAGGATCAGAAATTGAAGCAACTTCAAGGCAAGGAAATTTCTTTGGTGAAGGTCGCTTGGGGAGGACCGGCTGGTGGAAATGTGACTTGGGAACTAGAGAGCCAAATGAGGGAGTCTTATCCAGAACTGTTTGAACCAGGTAACATTTTCGAGGACGAAAATTCCTAAAGTGGGGGAGGGTTGTAACAGCCCGAATTTCATTAAATAATTAATTATAGTAATTAATTGATTTAGTGGGATTTTTATTAATGTTGGAAATTAATTATTATTAATTGGAATTAATAGAGAATTGAGAAGGAAATATATAATAGAGAAGGAAAAGAAAAGAAAGTTAGAGAGAAACATTTGGAAAGAAAGAAGAAGAGAAAGAGAGGAGAAGAAGAGGAAAGTGGAAAATCATCAAGAACCAACATCAAAGCTCCGATTAATCGAGGTAAGGGTGAGAAATGTTTCTATTTGATCATTGCATGATGTTATATATGTTGGGTTGAGGATTTGGTGTAGTTTCCATCCTTTTCCATTTAGGGCAAAAGTTGGAATAATCGGTAGAACTCAATTTATTCGGTTAAAATCTGAAATAGATGATGTAGAATAGTCTAGAAATGTTAGACTAAGAGTATTGGAATTAGATGGGTGAGATTGGAGTTTTTGGAGTTGGTTGAGTTGGATAACAGTAAATGAAATACAAAATACGCAGACACTCGCTAGCAGCTCGCTAGGCGAGCAGGTCGCGAATGCTCGCTAGGAGCTTGCTCAGTGAACAAGTAGCGAATGGTCCCAGACTTGGACAGAATGAATTTTGGTGTGTTCGCTGGTAGCGAAAGTGTAGCGAAGAGATAGCGAACGATTCGCTGGGAAGCTCGCTGTAGCGAGCAGGTAGCTAATGAAGTCAGTAAGTTCTGTTGAGATTTGCTAGCATGTTCACTAGGCGAACAAGTAGTGAATACTCGCTAGGAGTTCTCTTAGCGAAGGAGTAGCGAGTATGACAGGTTGATGTTTTATTTGAGATTTATCCATAGGTTGATTGTGTGGTTCGACTATGGTTTATTGCCTGATTAATCGCATAGTTTATGTACTATTGTGATATGCTGTGGGTAGCCTTCGGGCGTGAATCCTAGGTTTTGAGATGTGTATATTGTTTGTATTGATTGGAAATGCATGAGAACATAATAGAGGTTATGTGTGCATTGTTTGATAAATTGTGAATGCCTAATGTTGTATGCAATTGTGTGATAAGTATGCATGAGAACATTGTGGATATGTGTGCATGACTTGCGAATTACGTTAATGGTATTAATGTGAATACCTTGAATTGTTATGAATATGTTGTGTGTGCAATCATGTTGTAATTCTTGAAGAGATGAATTATTGGAATGCATGAGATTAAGATGTCGGTCTTAAGTGCATTTGATTTTCGATTGCATATGCATCATTTAGTCAAGAGGCAATGCTTGCTAGTTTCGTGGAGACTAGTGACTTGTCCCAAACCTAGAAGAGTGGGTTTGAAGGCTTAGAGGACGGGCCTTTGTTGTTATCGGTCTAGAAGAGTGGACCCGGTTTAATGTAAAAACCGAACAAATGATAACGGGTTATCGGTCTAGAAGAGTGGACCCAGTTTAATGTAAAAACCGAAAAATGATAACGAGAGTCGGTACCACATTGCATGAGTTGCATTGAGTTGTTGAGTCACATTGATATATGACATATGCATGAAGAGATGCTTATGTGTGAATGATAAGATTGTGGAAATGTGAGTGTATGCATGATGTGGGAATGCTTTGTGAATATTCATGTTGTCTATATATGTGTGGTAAATATATATGACTAAGAGGGTGAATTGTGGTGAGAAATATTGAGTTGAGTTATATGATTACCTATATATATATATATATATATATATATATATATATATATATATATATATATATATATATATATATATATATATATATATATATATATATATATATATATATATATATATATATATATATATATATATATATATATATATATATATATATATATATATATATAATCTTATACTTTGATTATTATGGTTATATTTCTCACCCTTCTGCTGTTTTATAATGCTCTATGAGGCATTGCAGATTAGGATGCTGGAGTTTTTTTGTGAAGTTATCTTCATTCTTTTGAGTCGGCTGCTCTGATATGTAACACCGTGTAGTTAGACTAGTATAGTTATTCTTTTGTGATACATTGCGATGTATCAGCTGATGTGGTTTTATAATTACCTGACATGATGTATCAATCTGGATATCTTATCTGTATGTGAATTAATATTTTGGAAATGATTAAATGATTTTATCTTCCGCTTAAATTTAAATGTTGAAATGTGATTTCTAAACCATGAAAATGTTACATATTTTATGGAGGAAATGTTAAAGTGTTTCATTGGTGAAATTGTGACATTCTTCCTTTATACCTTATTCTAAAATTTTCACTCTGATAAATTTGTATATGCATTTATTTGGGGGTATAGAAGGGGGTGTTACATCAGGGACCTGATTTGTCTGAAATGTTCTGATTTTATGACTATTTTACTCCGCTTTCTCTGGAATTTTGCTTCCTTACAATGACTCTGGAATTAACATAACTTAGACATCTGCAAAATAAACAAAACTACATTTAGAAAGAAAAACGTGCGTTGCCTCCCACACAACTGTCATACCCCAAATTTGTCCTGACTATATACAAGTTTCATCTGTGCATTCACTCACCAACCAATTTACAGAAAATAAAAAATAGCTTGTTTTTGTTTGTAGTCTAGATTCATGAGTTTTGTAAGATTGAACTGTATTGAATCAGAGGGGGTTCATAAGTTTTCATCATTGGTAGAGGTATGAGGTAGAAGTTTGTTGAGTACCTCAGAGTTCATGGTGGAGTTGGAATGATCACCCAGTTCATCTGCACAATGCCCAGGCAAAAAGGGGGAAATTAGGGTTTCATTTTTAATCAGGCTAAACTTGTTTTGTAAAGTAATACTCGTTTCCATGGTCCTCCATATGTCCTAAGGTGTTTGGGGATGGAATTTGGATCATCAACTTTAATCAGAAGGGCTTCAATTGATCAGTCAATTGAAAATCAGGAGATTCGGGGAAAAGTCAATTGTGCAGTGAAAAAAGTCAACTCCTGACTTTTTTAGGTCAAAATCATATTCCTCAAGTTCAATATGACCAATGTTTAGAATTTGATCAAGGAAAGTCAAGCGAATCATGAAAAATCAAAAGTTGTTGAAAGTTGCCATTTTGGGGAATTAGGGTTTTAGAAACATTCCATTTATGGAAAGTTTCATGGTTGAAGCAACCATCTCCAAGGCCTTTTTTTTCATGATAAAGGTTTCAAATGGACTTATATCAAACATAAAAGTTGTTCCTTCTCTTTCAAACTTTTATTTAAGTACCAATTCATAATTATATGATACTTGGAGCTAAAGTTATGATCAATCAAAGTTTAGGATTTCAATGATTTTAACATTGCCAAGATTGGACAGATTTTTAGACTCACTTTGCAAGCCAATTTTCATCAAGTTCTTGAAGTCAGATGGAACTTTGTCCCAAATGAAAGTTGTAGAGTTTGTTCCAAGCTTTCCAAAAAGTCCTAGAAGTCCTTCATATGATTTGTGAAGCTAAAGTTATGGATTTGCAAAGTTGAGGAAAATTAAGCCAAATCCATAACTTGGAATTTTTTCTAAGTTATTTTTGGACAGCTTGCATGGCATGATTTTCAACATCATTTTTTATGGTCTTCCAATCCTCCAATCAAGATGACTTCAACATGAAAATTATTCCTTGCCATGCCCTCTTTACTTAGAGCTCAAATTTAGGGCAAATTTATCTTTGTGCATCAAGATATCATTGCTCAAAGTTGGTGTTTTGAACTTTTTTCATGGAGTGAAACATGTGGAATTTTGCTTGTCGATGTTTTTTATGGTATAATCTGCTCATGTCCCATTTCTATGCGCATGGGATGATGCTTTGGAGCCCCACAAAACATTTCCCAAAATGAACCAACATCCATTGTACAATTTTGCCCCATTTTTGAATCTCTTGCCAAAATAAGGAAAGGACAAGCAGTCGCTCTTGTTCTGCTTCCTACAGCCCAGCTATTCTGCTCTCTTCACCCACAATAAACCTACAAGAAGACAAGAGAATGCAACTAGCCGGTGTACCATCTCATGATCAACCCTTGATTCAAAAAAACTCATGAAAAATGCAAATCTACCCCTTCATTTTTCACCATGGTAAAGCTTTCCATTTTAACCCTTTCACTTCATATTTAAGCTAAATAACAGTCAACACAGACCCTAGACAACTCTAGCCACCAGTTTGCATTGAGAAACCATAAGACTCTCATTTTGGTGAACCATTTCAAATCCTCAAAAACCTCAAAATTTGTCTTGAGCAGTTTGCTTGCTAAAACCATTTTCGTACATAAAAATTCACCACAAACCATCTTCACAACCCACACATGAACTTTGGAAGGTGTTCAAGCCATTAAACCAGTCCAAGACTTCATATATCCAAAAGTCAACCTTCTACCTAACAAACTTTGACCGTTTACTCAAAACCAAATAACTCTCAGCTCAACACTCCTCCAACTCTTCCAACACTTCTAAAACTTCATAAACAACATGTGTTAGATATCCAAACTAAGTACACATTTCTGTAACAAAGTTTGAGAAGAGTCACTTTGTAAAACTTTAGGTTTTTGAATTTTTCTGCATTTTTGTAAGCCTATCTGCGAACTGTTGATTTATGAATCATTGGAGCTGCTATCTTGCATCCTAGGAGCATTTGCAGGATGTGGAATGGCATTAAGGATCTTTGGTTTTCTTTTTTGGCAAGGCAACTGCAAGAGGTAAGTCTATATCTTTGAACATAAGCTGTTTTCCTTACATCCTACATACTGTTTTGAGCCTTGACCATGTTTGTATGTTGAGCAACATGTGAATGGATGTTTGTTGTTTTATAATGATAAGTTGGCAACTGTGTCTTTTGGAACTGTTTTGGTGTTGAACTTTTGATTTGTGCTTTCTTGCATTAAAGTAGTAACTCTCATGTAAAATATGATTGATTTTGTTTGACATACTTGCTATCATGAACTTGTGAGACATTTAGTGTGCATTTGTTTGACCTGGCATTGTGTTGTTGCATCTGTTTTAAAAGCAATTTCTTTGTTTGATTGGTGAGTTGTGACTTCATGTATGCACTGAGCAGTTTTGTTGAAATGAATTGGACATTGTCATGTTTTAAGTTATAACTTTGTTGTTGAAACTGTCTTGAGTTTGAGCTGCTCAATTGGTGTCTACTTACTTTGAGATATTGACTATCCTTAAAGGAATACTTTTGACTGATGTTTTCTTTCTTGATAACAAAACTGTGTTGATTTTGATTTGTGTTATTGAAAAAAGGCTGTCAATTCTATTTTGGTTGTGAAGATTGAAAATTGTCATTGAAGTAATTATTTGAGGTGAGCACTATCATGATGGTGTGACTGATCTAATTTGATGTGAACTTACCACTTATACTATTGTGAGTTGATATTGCATTATGTTGGAGTGTGTGTTTACTTATGTTGAGTTTGGTTGCCATTTCAATGAGCAATGTCAGTATGAATCTTGAGGTCTGTTAGCTTCCTTTTTCTTATAAGATTTCAGTTGGGCTTGTCGCGGTGAAATTTGGATACCAAACTATTGATTAGTTTGAATCTTATTCATTTGCAACCGAACTTTGATTTGTCCAAAGGAAGGGATAAAGATCAAAATACCCACGATGCAATGCAAATGCAAGCTAGAGAGTTATAGGTTCGGGGGTTGGTTAAACTTAGGGAAGGTGCTAGCATCCTAAGTTTCTGTAGTACTCTACAGGAACCTCTTGTTTTATGTTTGTTTATTTGCTTAGGTTTATCTGCTTAATGGTTGAAAGACCCTAGGAGTTTATTTCTAAGTATACTCAATAAGATATGGCATCTTATGCCTACATATCCTTACGGGAGTGGAATCAGAGTATCTGTAGTTCCCCTAAAGGGTTTGAGGAGTTCTTTGACTGTGGTCAAAGTTCCTACGGGTTTAGGGTAGTTGTTTTAATTGATTTTAGGAGAAAAGATGAGTTATCATTTTAAGGGAGATTTAACCGCCACAAATTGTAGGAAAATAGTCTTTGCATCGTCTTAAAAGAAGGGCTCAAGTACTCGGATATTGATCGACGAGTACGCCTCTATCTCTCTTAAGGAAAAGTCCCTACATATTGATTGTATTGTTGTGGGGTGGAGATTCTATCTCGCTTAAGATGATTAACATCTTTCTCTATTTTGTTTGAGTGATTGTATTGTTACTTGTTTTGTTTTCCTATGTTGTAAAGGAGAAGGTCCTCCTATGGAGTAGGATCTGTCCTAAAAGATCGACTTAAATGGGATCAAGGATCGTAGGGGAGAATGATGCAAATGATGTGCACTACACACAAGTGTTGAATCATGTGTAGGTTTTTCCTTTGGACGGAATGCGATGCGAGAATATAAATTGCGATGATGTTAAATTGCGGAAGATAAAGTGCGAGAAAATGAAGCCATACACACGCATGAAAGCGCTAAGTGTGTGAAGGTGAGTGTAAGTAAAACGTGCACGATTGATTTAGTTTTACGATACGAGATTAATTTTAGGCGAAGTTGATTGTTTTAAGGAAAGATTGATTTTAAGGATCAGAAGAGGGTGAAATTAGATTAAGTGAATTAGATGAATGAATCAATTAAGATTTGGATGGAAATGATTTTTAATTAAATGAGGGATTATTCAATAAAATAAATTGTAGTAATTATAAAAAAAACAAGTTAATTTTATGAAGTAGGTTCTTTTAAATAAAATAGCTTCAATTATGATTTAAAAAAAGGTTGTTATTACTTAAAATTAATATAGATTTTTGTGTGAATAATACAAGTTATTAGGAAAAAGCTTATTATTAAATATGGTTTTGTTAAATTAAAAGAGATAGATTTGAAAAAATTATATTAAAAGTTATTAAGTTGATTAGGTGAATTGAATTATTAGATAAAAATTGATTTAAGTAAAGAAAATTAATTAGTTAAATGAGGTTAATTAAATAAATGGGCTGTTAATTAAAAAACTATTTTTTTAAAAAAACATTAATATATTAATTAATTAAGAGGTAATTAAGTATTAAAGGTTGTTAAGATTAAAAGATTATTGATTAAATTAATTAGGGTTGATTAGCTAATTGAAGTTGATTAGGGGGTGACTTAACGGTTAATTAATGGTTAGCAGGTTAATTTGTGTGATTGTGTGCGCGTGGGGTTATGAGGGTATACAGTGGGCATACAACGTGAACCACTAGATCATATCCGTTGGAGATCTGAGTGTTGTGAATGGTGGGTGCATCGATGGTGGGGTGTATTCACTAGTACACAATTACAACACAAAAAATAAATTAAACCCTAAGCCCCAAAAATCCCCCCGAATTCTCTGATCTTCTTCCCCTCGATCTTCTCCTCGAATCCTCCTCTTCTCGATTCTCTTCCATCGATGCTTCCGCCTCTTTCTCAGTTTTTTCGCTTCTCATTTTGTTCTTCTTTTCCCTCCGATCTCATCCCTCTGTTCTTCTATAACTCAAAACCTGTGAACACCAAAACAAAACGAATCAAGCTAAATAAACAGTTGATGGATTAGAGTTACCCCAAAGTGAGGATCGACGGTGGTTCGAGACGGTTTCCGGCGATGTTTTCTGGAGACGTTGATGTGCGTGGTGGTGCTGCGAAATCTGAGTTTTGTTTGCGCGGTTCAGATTCGCGTTTGCATGGTCGGTTGAGGGTGATTCTCGACAGCGATGAAAGATAAGCCCTCTCTTCACAAAATCAATTAGGGGTTTTTATGATTTGGGATTGTTTGTGAGTGCTGAATGGATTGGTGTGGTCTTTTGGTATTTGTGAATTTCTGGCTGCTATTGTTGACGGTATTGTTGTGAATTCTGTCTGTGTTTTGTATGGATTTTCGTTCTCCTTTTTTTTCCTCTCTTGATATGTGTTGTTTTGTCCTTTATATAGGTTAATGTGCGGTTTCAAAATTGAATGTGGTTACTCCGAATTTGGGAAGAAAATATGTCATGGATATGATTGGAAAAACTCGCTGCTTTCAATTTGACAAATTAATGCCTGATTCCAATTGCTATTTTTGATATGGAAGTATCCTTTATTTGTTTTCCCGTAGATGATGGTGATCTGGAAATTATGATTTTGATTTGTTGTTTATGTTTTCGGTTTATTCACTTTCAATGGCTCTTTATGATCGTGATTTCTTGTCATGAGTTTGTTTCCTTTTTCAGATAAAACATGCTCAAACATGTCGCTCATTTTGATTAATTCTTTGAATGCCTGGTTTAATGCTGCTGTTGTCTAATAAAGTATTCTGCTGATACTGATTCGCAGGATACTCTCCTTTCGTTTCAAACATAACACTCCTTCTGTGAACAAAAATTCAAGTGCTTTTGGAGTGATCCCACATGCCTGATACATCACGAATTGGAAGAGTTTTTTGTTAGAACCAACTTCTTAACTCGGCCTGCAAAGTGTTTTCCGAATCAGCTTGTGTTGTTGAGTGTGTGTTTCTTGGTAAGAGCTTCACGGTCTTTTCCTCATTTAAAAATGATGTTCTTTATTTTAGAGTTCATGCCAAACTGCAGTGCTGTATAACTGCAGATATGTTCCCGAATGTCTTAGGTATAACCAACCTGTATAGCATGCTCTGATATCCAATTCACCAAGGCACTGATAGAACTTATTGAAAATAAGAGCCAGCATCCCAGAAATCACATATAAAAGGTACTCTAAAGGAAAGAAATTTAAACCTTTGGAACTTTATCTACCACAACATTATTTGGGAGGTTTTCAGAACTGAAAATGATGATCTTATTGCTTGTTCTGGTTTGTGTTGACAGGTTAATCGTATCACCATTGCGGAGTTTGCCAAAAATCGTGGTTACTTGTTTTTGATGGTGATTGGCGTGATGAAGTGAATTGGTCATGAAGCTGTTCTCTGAATTCAGTACTGGTAGAAACAGTGGTGAGGTACGCGGTTACTCCATTTAGAGGTATTATGTTCATTGATTTCTCACGTAGCTTTGATAACCTTCTTTTAAGATTGCTGTTGGTTTGGACAAGTTGTGTTTGAGTTACCCGAGTATGCAGTGTCCTTAATGAGCAATTCACCGCTTGATGAAGGGTCTGGAAAGAATCCATGACTGCCTGAGTTATTCAATCTTCGTGCGGCCTTTGTAATTATCCGATGAGCTTTCTGCCCACTCTTTATCACGAGCTATAATCAAGACATTTGCATCACAAGACAAGCATTCAAAATTCTTTCAAGGGCCCTAGCAACATCCGATGACTTCTTCTCACTAGCCTTTCTGATTCGTTTGTTAGGAAGCCCTTTTTGATTATGGCCTCCGTGCCTCGAGCTTAACTCATACCCTGCAAAAGGCACTGAATATGATACTTGTGTACGTGGCTTTTTGGGTCTACTGCCAAAATCATTGTAAAGAGAGTCAGTCTTGCCATCAGACCACAAATGTGACTGGAATCTCAATGACATCGAACTATTCCGGCTCCGATAAGAACTTCTTGGTGTTTGAGACGGCATTATCTGGTCATAACACTTTAACATTATATTCAAATTTTCGCAGGCCGCCTGATATTGCTTAGAGGACGTGAAGAAACTGTGATGACAGCAGCAAGCTAGCAAGTGTACAGAAACGACACAAAGACGGACTAGGGTGAACAAAGCCTAAGCCATTAATAAATCGTGAAGCAAGTGCTGCAGGCCCTGGTGTGTTCCCCAATCAAATCATTGGCTACCGGCATCAGCTTGAGGAGAATTTCTCGAAAATTCTCGTCTGTCCTTTACTTCTCAAAATTCTTGCAGAAACAGATTGTTAATGATCTTGCACTCTTGTCTTGGTCGGGTGCATGCCCTTGTATCAAATAATTACCAACCCATAATATCTTGTGGCTTGAACCTTGTTGGGGCTAGTATATTAGGCAAAACCTAGTTTCCTTTAGGCTTAATTTGTATGTTGAGCAAGCTTGTACTATCCCATTACATCTGACGTATAGTATATTCGAAATAAGGCTTTCACTTAGTGGAAGAAGACTTCCATTACTGTTACAAACTTTTTTTTATTGTTGTGTTTGCAGCTCGTGAATTTTATGAAAGGCTACTTGTTTTACATTGAGTTTATGAAAACTGCTATGTATTGGGATCTGAAATAGTTTCTTCCACCCTTGCATCAAAGCTCATGGGCTTAAAGATGGAAAACAATGGCAACCTGAGAAAACTCAATATAACATGGAGTTTGGAAAATCTTGAACATGGATTCGTGTTAGCACATGATATCCTTGACTTCGTTCTCTTAATTTGCAAATGAGGTTTATGTGAACCTTGTTCTTATCTGTTTTGTAAAAATTGAATGGTTGAACTTTTCAATTCCTTATAGAAAATCTGGAAAGGTTAATTGTTTGGTTTATAAAGAAACTCTTGATTTCGCCTCACTTTACGAAACTTAAATTCTTCGAATTTCAGAATCCAAATGATGATGTAAACCTCCCCACCTTGAGATGACGAGTTAATTCTTCATGTAAAACACCTGAATATTGACATAAAATATTCTCATTCTTGCAAATTGAATACTGGCATACGAGCTTTCTTTTTTTACTTAATATATTTAGTTCTAGATTCGCACACATCGAACTGTTTTAACTTAATATGTCAAAAATCAAACTTTGATATCATTGGGAATCCATAAGCCGAATTGAATCACTTGATCACTTCGAAATCTAAGAGTAAAAGAATCGTCTTAAACCAAAAATCCGTATCCTCATCCTTTGTTCCGTGACTTATATCCGGGTCTGAATCTTTCATTTTATTAAAACTTCTTCTCAACTGATGATTTTGAGGGAAAGGGTTGTCTTTGAGAGAAGTAATACCACCTGCACTCAAAAATCACTTTTCTTGTGCGAGCTGGTTAGTCATGGTAAATACACACAAGAATAAAAGGATAATACACAAACGCATAAGGATGTGAGATCTTATGGTCAAAAATTAGGATGCGACAGGGTTGTCAAGTGGTTTTGAGGTGAGTTTGTTCAACTCTTGACAGTTAGACTGTCACAGGGCATATAGGTTTAGTTTCTGTATAATGCATTAAGATTCAGCATGGTCATTGAACTGTCGTTTTTTAGCATCAAGGTTTGTTGTTGGTTTCCATTTCATGCAAAATTCATCATATTTGATTACTTCTGTTGGAGTAGATGGTGAGATTAGGGATGTGACATTGTTATGACAAGTTTATGTGAGTTGCTGTCAAGTTTCTTTTTCTTAACACAATTTTGTTTGGATTTAGCCTCTGTCATTTGAAATGGATAGTAAGCTAGTTGTGGGATGTTTAGAACTTAACAATGTATGAAATCATGATCTTCCTGTGGGAACTGTGTTGGTATGGCTGACAACTTGGTAATTGATTTTTGAAAACAATGTTTGAATCAATGTGAGTGTTGACAGTGGTAAACACCAAGATATATTACTGCTTCTGTTCTAATTTTAATCATGAGTTTGTCAACTTTCAAAAGCTTCTTACTTGTCTGATGATTTTATTTTTGGTTTTACAATTGGCCTTTGAAGCTCTGTTGTTGGAAGTGATCAGTAAGAATTTTTTGAAATACCAAGAACTTGTGGTTGTTTCTATGTTGAATCTTGCCATTCCTTTCATTGTTAATTTAACTGTTGTGCCATTTCTTGCATAAACAAACTCATTTGTGGTCAAAAATCACTTGATTGCTTGATATGTTTGTGGCATTTTTCTGCTGTCCAATTTCTGTTTGGAGTTTGTCAACTCATTAATCCATCAGTTTCAATTTGAATCTTTTAAAAGTCATTAACTGTTTGAATTCTCTATGCTGAAATGTAAGTTCATAACATTGGTGATATTGGTGAGGGATGTTGGATCCATCACAACTGCTTGTTCATAAGGCACCATTTTCAAGTCATGAATCCTTGTTACTACTCATGTATGATATGTTGATTTAGTGTGAATTTGGACCTGCTAACTATCTGGAATCATTTAGCAACATATTTGAAACATGTTCATGTTTTTCTTTGAACCTGATTGCATCTGTCTTGGATCCATGAACTCAAGTGCATTCCAAAACTTCACATTTGCATTTTCAATCGAGTTTTATCATGTGTGCATTATTTGGAAAAATTGTTGATGTCATCTTGATCCTTGTGAAAAAATAAGTGAGATAGGCTTTTGTTTCACTGAATTTGATTATGTTTTGACAAAGTTTGCATGAAATCGTATTTTGGAGTTTCACTCGGTTTTTGCCTTGCTTGCCTAGAAGTTCACCTTGCTAAGTATATGTTTAATTGGGGTGGCTTGATACAATGGATGTATCGCCACCCCAGTGGTTGTAACCTTGCCTTGCCATGCCTTGAACCTGAGTTCGACCCCCAGCGGAGGCATTTTTTGGTTTACTTTCATGATTTTCTTTGCTTTATTATTTTTTCTTTCTTTCTCCACCATATATCACACATGCGCGTTTGGTTGAGATGGTTTGCTTCTAGCTTGTGAACCATGAGATCATGGGTTCTACCCATGATAGAGCCCCTTTCTTATTTTTAACACTTTGTTTATTTTATTCTAGTTCTTTTCCTCGTTTTCTTTTATTTATTTTTAAAATAGCTTTGAATACCATAAAATTCCAAAAATCATAGTTTAATATTTTAATGTGCCAATTTATTTCCCATCATTTTTTTATTTTAAATTTTCATTTTATTTTTCCTTTATTATTGGGCTTTTCATCCCATTTCAAAAACATCTTCAATCATAAAAATCAATTCTCTTTGTATTGAATTAAAAAGAGAGGATTAAGTGTAGACTTCTTCCTCTCCGAGTGTCGAGATGCTCACTGTAGTGTGGGTGGTTTCGATACTCGTCTTTCAATACGAAGACGCTTTTCTCTTTTCAAACCCCCTTTTCCTCCTAAGAACCTCGGTCCCATATCGAGTGCATTTTCAAAAACATCTTCAATCATAAAAATCATTTCTCTTTGCATTAGATTAAAGAGAGAGGATTTAGTGTAGATTTCTTCCTCTCCGAGTATCAGGATATTCACTGTAGTGTGGGTGGTATCGATACTCGTCTTTCAATGCAAAGACGCGACTTTATCCACCATCCTCCTTTCACAACTTCCTTCTGATTCCTTTCTCAATTAAAAACCTAGGTCCCGTACCGAGTGTGTTTTCAACTCATTTTCACAATAAAACATGAATGGTCGTAGAGTGGTTAGGCGTAGGCCTTCTCCTATCCTGAGTGATGATGTTTACCATAGGATTCTCTGTCGCAAAAGTACTTACCATTCAAAACCAAAAACACTTTAGTAACAGAACAAAGTTCTCTTTGCATTGAATTAAAAGAGATGATTGAGTGTAGACTTCTTCCTCTCTGAGTGTCAGGATACTCACTGTAGTGTGTGTGGTCTTGATACTCGTCTTTCAATACGAAGACGCTACGTTCGTCACACCATTTCATAACAAAAACTTTGAGATAAAGAATTGGGTACTACCCGCAAGGGGTTTCTATCTGAGGATTTATCTCGCCCCTAAAAACAATCTCACAAATCAAACGTGACACTTGCCTCGCATGGCGAAAACTAATCTTTCAAAAAGGATATGTTACGTCCATTCTACCGCAAACTGGTAACGCATAAGTCTCCTCACATGTGAGCAGCAAAAACACCTAAACTGCTAGAATGTGCACGATAACATCATCCACAAAAACATTAACAAACCGTAGGCCGAACTACGATTGCTCTGATTCTTTACTTCTTTAAGTAAAGATACATAGGCACAAGGGCCACAATCCTTGCCGAGCATTTTCCCCCTATATCTATAGTTCCCCGAACTACGTCGACTCTGATTTTCTCACATCTGTTGAGAATACGTAGGCCTAGGACCGCGAAGTCTTACCGAGTCTGTTCTAACCTTTTTCTCTACCCTTTGGAACACTCTTTTATAGCATAAAATTTAATAAAATATTATCACAAATCGACAAACAAATGTTTCCCATCGAGTAAGATGGATGCGAGGGGTGCTAATACCTTCCCCTCGCATAACTGGCTTCCGAACCCGTTCTTGGTTGCGAGACCATCTTATCCATTTCTTTCTTAAGGTTTTCACGATACTTTCCTTTCCCCTCATGGGATAAATAACGTTTGGTGACGACTCTTTTATCCTTTCTTTTCGTCTCCCCATCGTTGCATTTTCGAGTAGCGACAGCTGGCGACTCTGCTGGGGACTTCTAGCCAAGCCTAATTTGTTTGTTGTGTTTGTGTTTTTATTTGTTTTATTTGTTTATGCTTTGCTCTCTAACTGTTGGGTTTATTTGGATGGTTTGTGAGGATAAAAGCTTTCTACCCGAGCTTTCTAGTATACATTAAGATTAGGAGGTGGTTTCTTTCTGATTTGCGAGACTTAGGACTCGTTGAGTTGGATCAAATCCCACCGCTCAGATGAGACCCCTTTGGGATGATTATATCTTACGTGTAGTCGTAATGACATCTTTTTTTCCAACTTGGGAGTCCGTGACTCTGAGGACCTTTTGTAAAACCTTATTCCGAAGGTTGCTAAAGCATAACTCTGTGGTCATCCTTTGAAAGGATTACCATCTTACGAATAGTCGTTCTGATGGAAAACTTTTGAGGGTTAGTGCGTGGGACTTTGTTTAAAGGCCTTTGGGATACCCTCTTATAAACCAATAGATTACCCACCCGAGGGGAAAGATACCTTTTGATGTTGTTTTGCAGGATCTGTTATCTTAATCCTTGATTGTGGTTCTGTTCTTGTGTGCACTCATTGCATTGCATTTGCATAAAGCATCTCTGCATCATTTTGCATTTTCTTCCCTAACCAGATACCAAGAGCTTACCCGTCCTCTGTCCATAAACTGCAGTTGATTTCCCGACACTCTTGTTGAACTCGTGAGAGCTGCAAAGAGTTTGAAGCAAGAGGAACGTAGAAGCTTTGAGAAGCCAAGTCAAACGATGCAAGCTGAAGTAGTTATGCCAGAGAATGACCGCCAGAATGTTGATCCCCCACAAGGATTTACTATGACCAATAATCCACTGTATGACCTTCCGCCAGATGACCATCCTCCGCAAGTAAATGTTCCTACTCGACCCCAGAGGATGCCAATGACTGATCCCATGGAAGAAAAGCTTTGTGCCCTTGAGGAAACACTTCAAGCTATGAAAGTGCCTGATATGCTCGAACTCGATGCTGCTGATATGTGTCTAGTGCTAGACTTGGTGATTCCTCCGAGATTCAAGATGCCTAACTTCGAGAAGTACACAGGCTTTAGTTGCCCGAGGCGTCATTTAGTGATGTACTAGCAAAAAATGACCCGTTACACTCATGACTATAAGCTAATGATTCACTATTTTCAAGAAATTCTAAGTGGGTCATCATTAAGTTGGTACACGGATTTAGAAAGAAGCCATATTCAATCATGGAGGGACCTAGCTAGCGCTTTTCTAAATTTTTACCAGTTCAACCTAGACACTATTCCCACCCGCATGCAGTTGCAAAGCCTATCTCAGAATGAAAATGAATCTTTTAAGGGATATGCACAGAGGTGGAGAGAATTTGCAGCAAGAGTGCAACCACCACTCTTGAACAAGGATCCGATTGACATGTTCATCAATAGTTTTCATGGCTCTTATCTTGAAAGAATGGTCGGCTGTACGCCATCAAGCTTCTCTGACCTTGTGATTGTAGGAGAGTGCGTCGAAAGCTACCTTAAAAGCAGACAAATCCAAGATGCCTCAAGCAGTCAGGCCAGTGAGATTGAATCCTTTGACGATTTCCATGAGGAAGATAAGGATGAAACCAACGCACTCATAACAAACATTGGGTATTCTCACGATGTACCAGCAAAACTCCGTGGTCCCTCATCTGCTCAACAGGCATCATTACCAATGCCATGTTACCCTTATAGGAAATCAGCCATGCTTAAAGCTTCGTCCCGTAAGCCATGTGTTTCTCCTCATGTAAATCAACGAGCCCATGGTCGAGGTCATCAGAATCAGCGCCAAAATCAGCATAGGCCCAACAATAACTTGGAAAGAAGGACTGTTCCTCTTCATCCAGTCCCTATGTCGCACAGTCAACTTCTCCCACATTTGATTCAAAATTCATTGGTGGAGCCCAAAACTCTTAAGCATGTGCCAAAACCTTACCCTCCGGGGTACAATCCCAATGTTCAGTGTGGATATCATGGAGGATCCATGGGGCACGCGACCGAAGAATGCAAAGCCTTCCAAGCCAAGGTGCAACAACTGATTGACAAAGGGTACATATCTTTTCCAGAAGGGATCTTGGTTGTCCATGTTAACCTCTCAGTTATCTAAGCTTGAAGATTCCAAGGGTCATCTTCTAAAGCCAGTGGTCCAGACAGGCAGACATCCTCAACAATGGCAGTCCTTGAAGCGATTTTATCATTTGCATCTTGTAGTTTATTTTCTGTTAATTGCTACTTGTGTTTAAACATTGTTGTTTTAAATGGTAATATTAATGAAGTGATTATGCATTTTCTGAATCAGTCACGTCGTATTCACTCATTATTCCCACTTATCACAGACACATACACTTTTATTCACTCCACTTCATCACTTTTGTTTTAGCAAAGATTGGAGGGAGGATGACGAAAACGAAATACCCATAATTGCAAACTGTATGCTTTCGGATAAAATCTCGTCAATGATGTACATGAATTGTTTCAAATCCCCTAAAAACCGGAGATATAAGGAGTTAATCCCTAGTCAACCACTTCGAGCCTAGAAGTAGGAGTTTCCTTCGGATATTTAAACCCTTTACACTCAACCTGGGGCAGGGTAGTGTTCAGTTAATCCAACCACACACACAAATCAACAAAGTAAAAATCCAAAAGATGGTTGTTCATCAATGACCCATGACATGGAAGTCACAAAAAAACCAAAAAAAAATCAAAAGCCTGCTAAGTCAAACACCTCAAAAGAGACTTAGGCAAAACTCAAGGCAATCCCGATGGATCTGACAAGCAAAATCAGTCAATGCAAATGTTAGGGATCAAAAACAAAACTAAAAAGGTCTTCAAACCCTCAGCAAAAACAAAATAAGATTCAGTGGCCACCCAAATCAAGGGGCTACTGAAATCCGTCAAAATAAGGTGACTGCCATCTCGAGCAAACCTTGAACCGTCAAGCTTACACCGTCAAGAGAAATAGGTGCAAACTAAATGAACGTAGGACTGAAGATCATTACGAAGAAGGGGTGAGTACAAATCTACTTTGAGCCAAATATCCTTTGTTTTATAACTGTGAACCATACCACGTTACAACCCTCGAAAGACCTAATTGAGGCAAGGTTTATTCTGAAAGCACATTAGCGCAAGGTTGCGTAAACTGACTCCTCACATATTTGCTAATCATCAGCGTTGGTGTCATTATCCTTGATATATCTTTCACACCAATCAAGTTAGCACAATGTTTGGACTAACGGTCCATTCGTCTCACTATCACGACACTTAATAAATAAAATTTCTTTCAAAACTTGCATTAAGATTACCATTCGTGAACAAACAATTTTAGTTTCAAGTCAGTAGTTGGCATCAAGGAAATTCCAACACGAAGCAGTCAAGCAGGACTGAATCATTCAGCAGTCTGGATCAGAACCGAGCATACTTTAGAGCCTTATGGATCTGGGGCATTGTCATCCCGCGAATTCGGAAGCAGTCAATCTGAGGAAAATCCCTAAACAAAGGTTGATTATGGGGCAAATCATTCAAGAGCCGGATAGTCAGAAGTGAATCATCTCGAGAATACCGATCAGGGGCAGGCCGCCCAAAGTTTCTTTGAACTAAGGGCAAATCCCTCCAATGTTCATTCAAGACAAGTTAAGTCGCTTCCACTCTCTTTCAAGGGCAGGCAACTCCAAGAGTATGTTGAAGTCGACTACTATGAGAATCATTTAAACAATGATGAACCCTTTTGTGGTACCGATTAGAGGCAGGCCACCTAGAGTTTCTTTAACTTGAGGGTGGATCCCTCTAGTGCTCATTTCAGGACAAGTTAAGTCGCTTCAACGCTCTTTCAAGAGGGAAGTTACTCCAAAGAGTATATTGAAGCCAACCACCAAGAGTCGGTTAAAAAAAGGATGAATCCTTTCATGATACAAATTCTGGGGCAAGCCATCTTGAGGTCGTCTCATGGAAAATTACTTTCTTTTCAAGATGAACTTTCCCAAAGATCATACTGGGGCAAGTTGAACAAGTTCATTTTCACCAGCAACTGTTGAGTTCAAGATGAGTGTCGAGGAATCGTGCCGTCACCTCACCCCAATAACCTTAACCTTACGAAAAAGCCTTGTTGTCATTGGATTTTCCATCCCCACAGCCTAAACCTGTTACCTGCCAAAACTGTGTAACCGAAATCACTTCCAAAGTACCAGTCTTCATCTGGTAACCATCCAAATTCCAATCCGCGTTGGCAACTACCAAAGTCCGTCATGTTGGCACCTGCATTTCCAAATACCCGTCTGCAATCATATGCATCATATACATCATACGCATCACATTCAACTTCATAAGCATCTCGCATCATATGCATACCCAAAATCATATCATTATTTCCCCAACTTTTACATCTCCGCGTGTTAGCATTTGCATTTCGATTTCCATTTATATGGAACATCTTCATCATCAAGCATTCACATATGCGAGTTCAGGTCCAAGATCAAATTTCGAAGATTTTCAAGACCATACTCAGCCCAGTAAAGGGAATTCTCCGCAAGACCGTGGGTGTTCCCCACGAAGTTGTGCAACTTTTGTTGGGCAAATTCAAGAGCTTAAAAGTTACCATCAGCCTAGCCAGGGGCATTATCAACAAAGACCATGGATCCTCCCATGAAATTCAAGAATATCAAAGCAAATTTCAGCCCAGTCAGGGGCATCTTTTCAAGACCATGTGTGTATCACATGACGTATTTCAACCTCGTGATCAATCAGATCTTCAAATCAACATTCAGCCCAGACATGGGCATCTTCAATAAACCCATGGGAGATCCCCAATGATTTGTCTCCAGCAGACTTGATTATCCTCCTTCAACAATAAGTGGAAATCTCTTCAAAGAAGCTTATCCTCCTTCAACGATTAATGGCAATCTATTCAGAGAAGGTTATCCCATACATCCTTTTTGGTGTAAGGGTTTATTATGTTTCACTCCATCATCCTTTTTTGGTGATGGGTCTGACATCCTTTTGGTGTCATGACTAGTGTCTTCGTTCCATCATCCTTTTTGGTGATGAGTCTGACATCTTTTTTGGTGTCATGACTAGAGTTTGTTCTCCATTATCCTTTTTGGTAATGGATCCCTTTCATCCTTTTTGGTGTTAGGGTTGATTTTTTTTGCTCCATCATCCTTTTTGGTGATGGGTCTGACATCCTTTTTGGTGTCATGACTAGCGTCTCTGCTCCATCATCCTTTTTGCTGATGGGTCTGACATCCTTTTTGGTGTCATGACTAGCGTCTCCGCTCCATCATCCTTTTTGGTGATGGGTCTGACATCCTTTTTGGTGTTTTGAATAGCATTTGTTCTCCATTATCCTTTTTGGTAATGGATCCCTTTCATCCTTTTTGGTGTTAGGGTTGATTTTGTTTCGCTCTATCATCCTTTTCGGTGATGGATCTGACATCCTTTTTGGTGTCATGACTAGCGTCTCCTTTCCATCATCCTTTTTGGTGATGGGTCTGGCATCCTTTTTGGTGTCATGACTAGCATTTGTTCTCCATTATCCTTTTCGTAATGGATCCCTTTCATCCTTTTTAGTGTTAGGGTTGATTTTGTTTTGCTCCATCATCCTTTTAGGTGATGGGCCTGACATCCTTTTTGGTGTCATGACTAGCGTCTCCGCTCCATCATCCTTTTGGTGATGGGTCTGACATCTTTTATGTGTCATGACTAGCGTTTGTTCTCCATTATCCTTTTTGGTATTGGATCCCTTTCATCCTTTTTGGTGTTAGGGTTGATTTTGTTTCGCTCCATCATCCTTTTTGGTGATGGGTCTGACATCCTTTTTGGTGTCATGACTAACGTTTGTTCTCCATTATCCGTTTTGGTAATGGATCCCTTTCATCCTTTTTGGTGTTAGGGTTGATTTTGTTTCGCTCCATCATCCTTTTTAATGATGGGTCTGACATCCTTTTTGGTGTCATGACTAGCGTCTCCGCTCCATCATCCTTTTTGGTGACTGGTTTGACATCCTTTTTGGTGTCATGACTAACGTTTGTTCTCCATTATCCTTTTTCGTAATGGATCCATTTCATCCTTTTTGGTGTTAGGGTTGATTTTGTTTCGCTTCATCATCCTTTTTGGTGATGGGTCTGACATCCTTTTTGGTGTCATGACGAGCATCTTCGCTCCATCATCCTTTTTGGTGATGGGTCTGACATCTTTTTTGGTGTCATGACTAGAGTTTGTTCTCCATTATCCTTTTTGGTAATGGATCCCTTTCATCCTTTTTGGTGTTAGGCTTGATTTTTTTTCGCTTCATCATCCTTTTTGGTGATGGGTCTAACATCCTTTTTGGTGTCATGACTAGCGCCTCCGCTCCATCATCCTTTTTGGTGATGGGTCTGACATCCTTTTTGATGTCATGACTAGCGTTTGTTCTCCATTATCGTTTTTGTTAATGGATCCCTTTAATCCTTTTTGGTGTTAGGGTTGATTTTTTTCGCTCCATCATCTTTTTTGGTGATGGGTCTGAAATCCTTTTTGGTGTCATGACTAGCGCGTGTTTTCCATCATCCTTTTGATAGTGGGTCCCTTACTTTCTTCTGATGTCAAAGCAGTGTATGTGAGTGTACTATCATCCTTTTGGTGATAGGCTTGTCATCCTTTTGGTGACAAGTTTTCTTCGTTAAGCATCCTTTTAGTGTTAGCAACCTTTTACAAGGTATCCGGTATCTCATTCCCAAGCATTTACTTTCTTTTTGGACAAATTCAGGGTCTTCTTTGTATCTAACGGACTTCCGCCTTGAAAAATGAACGCTGCAGTAATTCATTTTACTCGTTCTAAGCCAATAAGATAGGGGCATCTGTCATACCCCAAATTTTTCCTGACTATATACAGGTTTCATCTGTGCATTCACTCACCAACCATTTTACAGAAAATAAAAAATAGGTTGTTTTGTTTGTAGTCTAGATTCATGAGTTTTGTAAGATTAAACTATATTGAATCATAGGGGGTTCATAAGGTCTCATAATTGGTAGAGGAAAGAGGTAGAAGTTTGTTGAGTACCTCAGAGGTCATGGTGGAGTTGGAATGATCACCTAGTTCATTTGCACAATGCCCAAGCAAAAAGGGGGAAATTAGGGTTTCATTTTTAATCAGGCTAAACTTGTTTTGTGAAGTAAAACTTGTTTCCATGGTCCTCCATATGTCCTAAGGTGTTTAGGGATGGAATTTTGATCATCAATTTTAATCAGAAGGGCTTCAATTGATCAGTCAATTGAAAATCAGGAGATTCGGGAAAAGTAAATTGTGCAGTGAAAAAAGTCAACTCCTGACTTTTTTAGGTCAAAATCATATTCCTAAAGTTCAATATGACCAATGTTTAGAATTTGATCAAGAAAAGTCAAGAGAATCATGAAAAATCAAAAGTTGTTGAAAGTTGCCATTTTGGGGAATTAGGGTTTTAGAAACTTTCCATTTATGGAAAGTTTCATGGTTGAAGCAGCCATCTTCAAGGCCTTTTTTCTTCATGATAAGGGTTTCAAATGGACTTAGATCAAACATCAAAGTTGTTCCTTGTCTTTCAAGCTTTCTTTTGAGTACCAATTCATAATCATATGATACTTGGAGCTCAATTTATGATCAATCAAAGTTTAGGATTTCAATGATTTTAACATTGCCAAGATTGGACAGATTTTTGGACTCACTTTGCAAGCCAATTTTCATCAAGTTCTTGAAGTCAGATGGAACTTCGTCCCAAATGAAAGTTGTAGAGTTTGTTCCAGGCTTTCCAAAAAGTCCTATAAGTCCTTTATATGATTTGTGAAGCTCAAGTTATGGATGTGCAAAGTTGAGGAAAAATAAGCCAAATCCATAACTTAGACTTTTTTCTAAATTATTTATGGACAGCTTGCATGGCATGATTTTCAACATCATTTTTTATGGTCTTCCAATCCTCCAATCAAGATGACTTCAACATGAAAATTATTCCTTGCCATGACCTCTTTACTTAGAGCTCAAGTTTAGGGCAAATTGATCTTTGTGCATCAAGATATCATTGCTCAAAGTTGGTGTTTTGAACTTTTCTCAAGGAGTGAAACATGTGGCGTTTTTGCTTGCTGATGTTTTTTATGGTATAATCTGCTCATGTCCCGTTTCCATGCACATGGGATGATGCTTTGGAGCCCCACCAAACATTTCCCAAAATGAACCAACACCCATTGTACCATTTTGCCCCATTTTTGAATCTCTTGCCAAAATAAGGTAAGGACGATCAGCTCCTCTTGTTCTGCTTCCTATAGCCCAGCTATTCTGCTCTCTTCACCCACAAGAAACCTACAAGAAGACAAGCGAATGAAGCTAGCTAGTGTACCATCTCATGATCAACCCTTGATTCAAAAAAACTCATGAAAAATGCAAATCTGCCCCTTCATTTTTCACCATGGTAAAGCTTTCCATTTTACCCCTTTCACTTCATATTTAAGCTAAATACCAGTCACCACAAACCCTAGACAGCTCTAGTCACCAGTTTGCATTGAGAAACCAGAAGACTCTCATTTTGGTGAACCATTTCAAATCCTCAAAAACCTTAAAATCTGTCTTGAGCAGTTTTCTTGCTAAAACCATTTCCATACATAAAAACTCACCACAAACCATCTTCACAACCCACACATGACCTTTGGAAGGTGTTCAAGCCATTAAACCAGTCCAAGACTTCATATATCCAAAAGTCAACCTTCTACCTAACAAACTTTGACCTTTTACTCAAAACCAGATAACTCTCAGCTTAACACTCCTCCAACTCTTCCAACACTTCTTAAACTTCATAAACAACATGTGTTAGATATCCAAACTAAGTACACACTTCTGTCACAAAGTTTGAGAATAGTCATTTTGTAAAACTTTAGGTTTTTGAAGTTTTCTGCATTTTTGTAAGCCTATCTGCCAACTGTTGATTTATGAATCATTGGAGCTGCTATCTTGCATCCTAGGAGCATTTGCAGGTTGTGGAAAGGCATTAAGGATCTTTGGTTTTCTTGTTTGGCAAGGCAACTGCAAGAGGTAAGTCTATATCTTTGAACATAAGCTGTTTTCCTTGCATCCTACATACTGTTTTGAGCCTTGACCATGTCTGTACGCTGAGCAACATGTGAATGGATGTTTGTTGTTTTATCATGATAAGTTGGCAACTGTGTCTTTTGGAACTATTTTGGTGTTGAACTTTTGATTTGTGCTTTCTTGCATTAAAGTAGTAACTCTCATGTAAAATATGATTGATTTTGTTTGACATACTTGCTTTCATGAATTTGTGAGACATTTAGTGTGCATTTGTTTGACCTGGCATTGTGTGTTGCTGCATCTGTTTTAAAAGAAATTTATTTGTTTGATTGGTGAGTTGTGACTTCATGTATGCACTGAGCAGTTTTGTTTAAATGAATTGGACATTGTCATGTTTTAAGTTATAACTTTGTTGTTGAAACTGTCTTGAGCTTGAGCTGCTCAATTGGTGTCTACTTACTTTGAGATATTGACTATCCTTAAAGCAATGCTTTTGACTGATGTTTTCTTTCTTGATAACAAAACTGTGTTGATTTTGATTTGTGTTATTGAAAAAAGGCTGTCAATTCTATTTTGGTTGTGAAGATTGAAAACTATCATTGAAGTAATTATTTGAGATGAGCATTATCATGATGGTGTGACTGATCTAATTTGATGTGAACTTACCACTTATACTACTGTGAGTTGATATTGCATTATGCTGGAGTGTGTGTTTACTTATGTTGAGTTTGGTTGCCATTTCAATGAGCAATGTCAGTATGAATCTTGAGGTCTGTTAGCTTCCTTTTTCTTATAAGATTTCAGTTGGGCTGTCAAGTGGTTTTGAGGTGAGTTTGTTCAACTCTTGACAATTAGACTATCACAGGGCATATAGGTTTAGTTTCTGTATAATGCATTAAGATTCAGCATGGTCATTGAACTGTCTTTTTTTAGCATCAAGGATTGTTGTTGGTTTCTATTTCAAGCAAAATGCATCATGTTTGATTACTTCTGTTGGAACAGATGGTGAGATTATGGATGTGACATTGTTATGACAAGTTTATCTGAGTTGCTGTCAAGTTTCTTTTTCTTAACATAATTTTGTTTGGATTTAGCCTCTGTCATTTGAAATGGATAGTAAGCTAGTTGTGGGATGTTTAGAACTTGGCAATGTTTTGAAATCATGATCTTCCTGTGGGAACTGTGTTGGTATGGCTGATAACTTGGTAATTGATTTTTAAAAATAATGTTTGAATCAATGTGAGTGTTGACAGTGGTAAACACCAAGATATATTACTGCTTCTGTTCTGATTTTAATCATGAGTTTGTCAACTTTCAAAAGCTTCTTACTTGACTGATGATTTTATTTTAGCTTTTAGAATTGGCCTTTGAAGCTATGCTGTTGGAAGTGATCAGTAAGAATTGTTGGAAATACAAAGAACTTGTGGTTGTTTCTATGTTGAGTCTTGCCATTCCTTTCATTGTTAATTTAACTAATGTGTCATTGCTTGCATAAATAAACTCATTTGTGGTCAAACATCAGTTGATTGCTTGATATGTTTGTGGCATTTTCCTGCTGTCCAATTTTTGTTTGGAGTTTGTCAACTCATTAATCCATCAATTTCAGTTTGAATCTTTTAAAAGTCATTAACTGTCTGAATTCTCTATGCTGAAATGTAAGTTCATAACATTGGTGATATTGGTGAGGGATGTTGGATCCATCACAGCTTCTTGTTCATAAGGCAGCATTTGCAAGTCATGAATCCTTGTTACTACTCATGTATGATATGTTGATTTAGTGTGAAGTTGGACCTGCTAACTATCTGGAATCATTTAGCAACATATTTGAAACATGTTCATGTTTTTCATTGAACCTGATTGCATCTGTCTTGGATCCATGAACTCAAGTGCATTCCAAAACTTCACATTTGCATTTTCAATCGAATTTTATCATGTGTACATTATTTGGAAAAATGGTTGATGTCATCTTGATCCTTGTGAAAAAATAAGTGAGATAGGCTTTTGTTTCACTGAATTTGATTATGTTTTGACAAAGTTTGAATGAAATCGTATTTTGGAGTTTCACTTGGTTTTTGCCTTGCTTGCCTAGAAATTCACCTTGCTCAGTATATGTTTAATTGGGGTGGCTTGATACAATGGACGTATCGCCACCCCAGTGGTTGTAACCTTGCCTTGCCATTCCTTGAACCTGAGTTCGACCCCCAGCAGAGGCATTTTTTGGTTTACTTTCATGATTTTCTTTGCTTTATTATTTTTTCTTTCTTTCTCCACCCATTATCACACACGCGCGTTTGGTTGAGATGGTTTGCTTCTAGCTTGTGAACCATGAGATCATGGGTTCTACCCATGATAGAGCCCCTTTCTTATTTTTAACACTTTGTTTATTTTATTCTAGTTCTTTTCCTCGTTTTCTTTTATTTATTTTTAAAATAGCTTTGAATGCCATAAAATTCCAAAAATCATAGTTTAATATTTTAATGTGCCAATTTATTTCCCTTCATTTTTTTATTTTAAATTTTCATTTTATTTCTCCTTTATTATTGGGCTTTTCATCCCATTTCAAAAACATATTCAATCATAAAAATCAATTCTCTTTGTATTGAATTAAAAAGAGAAGATTAAGTTTAGACTTCTTCCTCTCCGAGCGTCGAGGTGCTCACTATAGTGTGGGTGGTTTCGATACTCGTCTTTCAATACGAAGACGCTTTTCTCTTTTCAAACCCCCTTTTTCTCCTAAGAACCTCGGTCCCATATCGAGTGCATTTTCAAAAACATCTTCAATCATAAAAATCAATTCTCTTTGCATTGGATTAAAGAGAGAGGATTTAGTGTAGACTTCTTCCTCTCCGAGTATCAGGATATTCACTGTAGTGTGGGTGGTCTCGATACTCGTCTTTCAATGCGAAGACGCAACTTTATCCACCATCCTCCTTTCATAACTTCCTTCTGATTCCTTTCTCACTTAAAAATCTAAGTCTCGTACCGAGTGCGTTTTCAACTCATTTTCACAATAAAACATGAATGGTCGTGGAGTGGTTAGGCGTAGGCCTTCTCCTATCCTGAGTAATGACGTTTACCGTAGGGTTCTCTGTCGCAAAAGTACTTACCATTCAAAACCAAAAACACTTTAATAACAGAACAAATTTCTCTTTGCATTGAATTAAAAGAGATGATTGAGTGTAGACTTCTTCCTCTCCGAGTGTCAGGATACTCACTGTAGTGTGTGTGGTCTTGATACTCGTCTTTCAATACGAAGACGCTACGTTCGCCACACCATTTTATAACAAAAACTTTGACATAAAGAATTGGGTACTACCCGCAAGGGGTTACTATCTGAGGATTTATCTCGCCCCTAAAAACAATCTCACAAATCAAACGTGACATCTTGCCTCACATGGCGAAAACTAATCTTTCAAAAAGGATATGTTACATCCATTCTACCGCAAACAGGTAACGCATAAGTCTCCTCACATGAGAGCAGCAAAAACACCTAAACTGCTAGAATGTGCACGATAACATCATCCACAAAAACATCAACAAACCGTAGGCCGAACTACGGCTGCTCTGATTCTTTACTTCTTCAAGTAAAGATACGTAGGCACCAGGGCCACAATCTTTGCCGAGCAATTTCCCCCCTCTATCTGTAGTTCCCCGAACTACGTCGACTCTGATTTTCTCATATCTGTTGAGAATACGTAGGCCTAGGATCGTGAAGTCCTACCGAGTCTATTCTCTCTCTTCTCTCCCGTTACCTCTCTTTCCCTTGTTTCTAACCTTTTTCTCTACCCTTTGTAACACTCTTTTATAACATAAAATTTAAGCAAATATTATCACACATCGACAAACAAATGGTTCCCATCGAGTACGATGGACGCGAGGGGTGCTAATACCTTCCCCTCGCATAATCGGCTTCCGAACCCGTTCTTGGTTGCGAGACCATGTTATCCATTTCTTTCTTAAAGTTTTCTCGATATTTTCATTTCCCCTCATGGGATAAATAAAGTTCAGTGGCAACTCTTCTGTCCTTTCTTTTCGCCTCCCCGTCGTTGCATTTTTTGAGTAACGACAACAACGATGCATTTAACGTCGCATGGCTCAATGGTCGTCAATCCTACATGGTAAGACGAATGACATCCACTTGAACGATTGAGTATCCTTGGTAGTAAGGCTTCAGCCTCTGCCCATTTACTTTAAAGGCATCTCCATTGGCTTGATTTTTCAACTCAATGGCTCCATGTGGAAAAACTTTATGAACCACAAATGGTCCCGACCATTTGGACCGTAACTTTCCTGGGAATAGCTTCATCCGAGAATTGTATAGGAGGACAAGTTGTCCTTCCCAAAACTCTTTTCTCAGTATCCTCTTATCATGCCATTTCTTTGTTTGTTCCTTGTAAAGTTTGGCATTTTCATACGCGTGATTCTGAAACTCTTCTAACTCGTGCAGTTGAAGAATTCTAGGACTTCCGGCTAGCGATAAATCCATGTTCAAGAATTTAGTTGCACAAAATGGCTTATCTTCTAGCTCCAAAGGTAGATGTCATGCTTTTCCGTAGACACGTTGGTATGGTGACATACCGATGGGCGTTTTAAAAGTTGTTCGGTAGGCCCATAATGCATCATCTAACTTCGTTGACCAATCTTTCCGTAAAGAACTTACAGTTTTCTCTAAAATTTTCTTGAGTTGTCAATTTGATACCTCTACCTGACCACTTGTTTGAGGATGATACGGAGTGGCTATCCGATGCTTCACATTGTACTTCTGTAGGAGTCTCTCCATAAGGTGATTTAGGAAGTGAGTTCTTTCATCACTTATCAACGCTCTCAGAGCTCCAAACCTCGCAAAAATATTTTCTCTCAAAAATTTTACCATAACCTTTGCATCATTTGTAGGCAAAGCCACAACTTCAACCCATTTTGAGACATATTCCACTGCAACCAAAATGTAGTTCTTTCCAGAGGATGGTGGGAACGACCCCAAAAAGTCTATGCCCCAAACATCAAACAATTCAACCTCCAGCATAAAATTTTGGGGCATTTGATTCCTTTTTGAAATATTCCCAGTTCTCTGGCACTTGTCACATTCTTTCACCAACTCTTGAGCATCTTTAAACACAGAGGGCCAGTACAAACCCGATTGGAGGACTTTGGTGTAAGTAGTAATTGCGCCTAAGAGGGGGGTGAATTAGAATCTTAAAATTTATTTGCAATCTTGTATGGTTCCTTGGTTCTTTTTCTGGTTGTTATGTTATGACTTAAAAGTAAAAGCAGAAAGAAAAAGAGACACAGGAAATTTATAGTGGTTCCCTTCACACTCCGAAGGTACTCCACTCCTCTTTCGACTCGAAAGAGTATTTCACTATAGTTTAGAATTTTTGCAAAGCCTAATCACATCCAAAGTGATGCTTAATATCTAAAACTATAATTAATTCCAAGTGTTAAAGAACAATCTTCTTCAATACACTTCACTTGTTTCCAACAATCATGGACAACAAGGTAATACACAAAAATGTTCTAAAGAAAATATTTGATGGAAAGTTTGTTTATCAATCTTCAAGATTGGTCTTCTTCTCGAAACAAATTATACTCAAATAAAATATACAAGTGTTTTTTTGTGAAAGACAGCAGTGAGAGTGTGAAAATTTAATCAATGGCGTCTTTCAAAAATTGATTTGAACACTTAGAAAAAAAATTCAGATTTTGAGAAAGTGAGTAATTTTGGAGATTTTGTTTCTTGAAGGTGTATTTTGATTTTGAAATAGATTTCAATTTATATGAGTAATAAACCTTTCCAAAAAGGTATGATTTTGGGACATCAAAAATAGCCAGTAAGAAGAACATAGAACAATGCAATTCTCCATGAATAACTGCTATTTTTGTTTGCTGTTACAGTGATAATCGGTTAACCAAATAGGTTAATCGGTTAACACCTTTACAACGTTTAAAAATATTCAAATTTTTCATGTGTTAATCGGTTAACCGCATAGGTTAATCGGTTAACACTGTTATGAAATCCCAAAATATGTAAATTTGAAGTGTGTTAATCAGTTAACCCCACAGGTTAATCAGTTAACACTGAAGGTTTTTGTAAAAATACTTAATTTAAAATAGAATGAGTATTTTAAAAATGTTTTGAAAGTGTTAGTGAGAGTAGTGTAGTGAAATGTGATCATAAGAACACTTGTATAAATATTTCTAAGTAAAATATGTTATATCGTTCCTTTGAATCATCATCTTCACTTGTAGCTTGTAGACGAAGCTTTGATCCATAAAGTCATATGTGATGATACTTTCTTGATCTTTGTTAATCTTGTTTGCTTGCTTATGTCTCTTGGTTTTTGTGAAGCATTCAGAAGAAAGAGGTGCTTCTGGTTTTATCTTCAGTATATATACCCCTACGGGTATATAGTAGGTATCTTCAATATATATACCCCTACGGGTTTATAGCACAAGTATCTTGCGTACCAAGCTTGTATGAGTTTCCTTCATCAAAACACAAAGGCCTTGAAGCTTGCTTCTACAATCTCCCCCTTTTTATGATGACAACCGAATCTTTGAAAAAGTGCTTTGATACTTGGTTCATTACATTTCTCCCCCTAAGTTAGAGCTCGCTCTAAATACAAGAGAGATAGAACTTTTATGCATATTGAAATGTTAGAAACCAATTCTTCTCCCCCTTTGTCATTAGCAAAAAGGAAGAGGAGAAAGAATAGTGAAATTTAAACAAACATACACAGTAAACACATAAACACTTAAAACACATTTAACCAAAATTTGACCAATATTTCATTTCTGATATTTGAAAAAATTAACAGTGTTAATCGCTTAACCTTGGGGGTTAAACGATTAACGCATTAAAAAATTAATTTTCAAAATAAAAACTTACAGTGTTAATCGGTTAACCCTAGGGGTTAATCGATTAACACATTAACAATTAAATCAGAATTGAAAAACTAACAGTGTTAATTAGTTAACCCTGGGGGTTAATCGGTTAACACATGCGAAATTTCAGAAAAATGCTTTAAAAAATAGAATGTAAACAAGTTGGAAAACATACATTCTACACACATTAACATATGAAAAGTTTAGATGTCACCTTCATCGAGAATTTTGAGTTCTTGTCGAATCTTGAAGAATGGTTCTTTTGCGAGTGGCTTTGTGAAAATGTCGGCGAGTTGGTTATGCGTATCCACAAAGGTCACTTCGACATCTCCTTTAAGCATGTGATCACGGAGGAAATGATGCCGAATATCGATGTGTTTGGTTCTCGAGTGCATGACAGGATTTTTTGTGATGTTAATCGCACTTGTGTTGTCGCATCGGAGAGGAATGCACCCAAGATCAATTCCGTAGTCGCTTAACTGTTGCTTCAGCCAAAGGTTTTGTGCAAAACAGCTTCCCGCCGCTATGTATTCTACCTCATCTGTACCAAGCGCAACACAAGCTTGTTTCTTACACGACCATGAAACTAATGTGTTTCCAAGGATGTGACAGGTTCCACTCGTGCTTTTTCGATCAGTTTTATAGCCTGCATAATCCGCGTCAGAATAACCAATTAGTGTACAAACACTACCTTTCAGATACCATAGGTCGACGTTCGATGTTCCCTTGAGATATTTCATGATCTTTTTGACAGCCGTGAGATGTGACTCCTTTGGATTTGCTTGGAAGCGAGCACATAAAAAAACACTGAACATTATGTCAGGACGGCTTGCCGTCAAATATAATAAAGAACCAATCATACCTCGATACTTTGTAATATCAATTGATTTTCCCAATTCATCTTGATCGACGTAGGTTCTGGATCCCATTGGTATTGACATAGCTTTGCATTCATCCATATCAAATCTATATAACAACTCTTTACAATACTTTGATTGGTTGATAAATATTCCGTCTTTTAGTTGCTTGATTTGCAATCCAAGAAAATAGTTCATCTTTCCCATCATGGACATTTCAAACTCGCCTTGTATCATTGAAGCAAATTCTTCACATAATTCCTTGTTTGTTGATCCGAAGATACTGTCGTCCACATATACTTGAACCAGTAAGGTATTATCCTTTATCTTTTTGATAAATAAAGTCATGTCTACCTTGCCATTTTCAAATCCTTTTTCGCATAAGAAACTACTTAGACGATCATACCATGCCCTTGGTGCTTGCTTTAGACCATATAGAGCTTTCTTCAATTTGTATACATGTGAAGGATGCTTGAAGTCTTCAAAGCCCGGGGGTTGTTTGACATATACTTCTTCGTTGATGTATCCGTTCAAAAAGGCGCTTTTAACGTCCATTTGGAAAAGTTGAAAATTCATTGAGCATGCATAAGCAAGTAATAAACGAATAGCTTCTAACCTTGCAACCGGAGCGAATGTTTCTTCACAGTCAATTCCTTCCTCTTGATTGTATCCTTGAGCCACCAATCTTGCTTTGTTTCGAACAATTATTCCATTCTCATCAAGTTTTATTCTTGAACACCCATCTTGTTCTGATAATATGTTTATCTTTTGGTCTAGAAACAAGTTCCCAAACTTGATTTCTTTCGAATTGGTTTAATTATTCTTGCATAGCAATAATCCATTTATCATCTTCAAGAGCTTCATCAACTTTGGAAGGTTCTATTTGAGATACGAACGCCATGTTCAAGCATGCATCTTTGAGATTTAATCTTGTAGCAACACCTTGACTTATGTCACCGATCACTTTGTCGATAGGATGATCTCTATGAGTCCTCCATTCTTTTGGTAGATCGTTGACATTGGAATCTTGTTGAATGGGTCTATCTTGTTCTTTAATGATATTTTCAGAAGTATCTTCTTCGGGAATTTCTACAAATTCATCATCATTATCACAAAACACAATATCCTCCTTGGAGGGGTTAGATTCATCAAATTTTACATGCATAGACTCTTCAATAGTTAATGTTCTTTTATTGTAAATTCTAAAAGCTTTAATAGTGAGGGAATAACCAAGAAGTATACCTTCATCTGATTTTTCATCAAACTTACCAAGGTTTTCTTTGTCGTTGTTTAAGACAAAGCACTTACATCCGAATATGTGAAAGTAGGAAATATTTGGCTTTCTTCCTTTGAAAATTTCATACGGTGTTTTCTTGAGAATTAGTCTAATATTAACCCGGTTACTCACAAAACATGTCGTACTCACCGTGTCTGCCCAAAAATACTTAGGAAGATTTGAGTCACTTAACATTGTACTTGCAAGTTCCACTAATGATCGATTCTTTCTTTCCACGACACCATTTTGCTGCAGAGTTCTTGGTGAAGAGAAATTGTGTGAAATTCCATTTTCCTCGCAGAATTGATCAAATAAAGTGTTTTGGAATTCTCCACCATGGTCGCTTCTTATGAAGACAATTGTTAGCGCTTTCTCATTTTGAATTTGTCTTGCAAAGTTTTTAAATGCTTTAAAAGCATCACTTTTCTGCACTAAAAAGTAAGTCCAACAAAATCTAGAATAATCATCAACAATAACTAAAGCAAAAACATTACCTCCGAAGCTTTTTGTTCTAGATGGACCAAAAAGATCCATATGCAACAATTGTAGTGGCCTTGTTGTAGACACCACATTTTTGGATATGAAAGTTAATTTAGTTTGTTTTCCTTTTTGACATGCGTCGCATAACTTATCTTTGATGAATTTGATCTTCAGTAATCCAATAACCAAGTCATGTTTGATCAATTTATTCAAGTGCTCCATATGGATGTGAGCAAACCTCTTATGCCATAACAATGATTCGTTGTTACTTGCCAAGAGACACCTAAAATTCAAACATACGTTATCCAAGGAAATTAAAAATATATTATTAACTCTTTTACCTTTTAGCATAACTTCATGAGTAACTTCATTTTCAATTAAAAATTCATTTTTAGTGAAGTTTATTTTGAAACCCCGGTCACACAATTGGCTAATGCTAAGTAGACTATGCTTTAGACCTTCCACATATAAGACATCTTTTATAGTTGTTGAAGGTGGTGAACCAATTATGCCTACACCAAGAATTCCTCCTTTATTGTTGTCACCATAAGTAACAAATCCTTTGGCCTTAAGCGTTAGATGTGAAAATTTGCTTATATCACCCGTCATGTGCCTAGAACATCCACTATCAAGATACCATTCATTTGAAGAGGTCTTCAAGCATACGTTATGGTCTTCATCGTCGGAATGATGTGATGCCATCAATGCTAGATTTTGCTTTGATCACTATCGGAGTCCGATGAAGAACTTATCTCGTTGTCATCCCAAGCAATATAGGCTTTCTTCTTGAAATCCTTCTTTCCTTTGTGGTCATTATTCTTTGTGAGTTTAGGACATTCTGGTTTGATGTGGCCTTTCTTTCCACATTCATAGCATGTAATATCTCCATTTGATGTTGATGTTTCTTTTTCCTTATTCTTTGAGAACTTCTTTCTTCTTGTATAACTTGAGTTTTTAATATTATTTTTTGCACCAAAATATTTTCCAAGTCTTTTTACAAGACGAGTAAAGTTTTCATCTTCATCAGAATTGTCCTCTTTCTCCATTTCTTTGGATTTAGCTTTTAAGGCAATGCTCTTGGACCTCTTTTCTTGAACTTCATGTTTCTCTAATCTTCCGAGTTCCGTTTCATATTCTTGGAGTTTTCCGAATAACGTAGCGGACGTCATTGTTGATAGACTTTTCTTTTCGGAAATCACTGTCACTTTCGGTTGCCATTCTCTTAATAAGGACCTAAGCACTTTAATATTAAGTTTATCATTGGTTAGTGTCTTACCAAGTGCATGTAAGTGATTTGTCAAATGCACGAATCTTTTCTGCAAGTCTAAGATAGATTCTCTTGGTTTCGTTCTGAATAATTTGTACTCTTGACTCAAAGTATTTAATCTGGATCGTTTGACTTCGGCGGTTCCTTCATGAGTTTCAACAAGAGTGTCCTAAATTTGCTTGGCCGTTGAACATGTTGAGATACGGAAGAATTCATCCATTCCAAGTGCACTTTGTAGTATATTTATCGCCTTTTTGTCGTAGAGAACTTTCTTTTTATCATCATCATCCCATGATCCTTGCGGTTTTGATGAGTCGACTACATTGACTACCGTTACCGGAAGAAATGGACCATTCTGGACAGCCTCCCATATTTCACTTCCTTGTGCTTCTAGATGTGCTTTCATTCGGATTTTCCAGAAGTCGAAATATTCGCTACAGAACAGCGGAGGCTTGTGGCTACTGCCACCATCTTTGAATACAAGATTGTTATTTGTGGAAGCCATCTGGATCGGATAGGAAAAGGTTACCTATAACCTGCTCTGATGCCAATTGTAAGTAGTAACTGCGCCTAAGAGGGGGTGAATTAGGATTTTAAAATTTATTTGCAATCTTGTATGGTTCCTTGGTTCTTTTTCTGGTTGTTATGTTATGACTTGAAAGAAAAAGCAGAAAGAAAAAGAGACACAGGAAATTTATAGTGGTTCCCTTCACACTTCGAAGGTACTCCACTCCCCTTTCGACTCGAAAGAGTATTTCACTATAGTTCAGAATTTTTGCAAAGCCTAATCACATCCAAAGTGATGCTTACTATCTAAACATATAGGTAATTCCAAGTGTTGAAGAACAAACCTCTTCAATACACTTCACTTGTTTCCAACAATCATGGACAACAAGGTAATACACAAAAATGTTCTTGAGAAAATATTTGATGGAAAGTTTGTTTATCAATCTTCAAGATTGATCTTCTTCTCGAAACAAATTATACTCAGATAAAATATACAAGTGTTCTTTATGAAAGACAGCAGTGAGAGTGTGAAAATTTAATCAATGGCTTCTTTAAAAAATTGATTTGAACACTTAGAATAAAAATTCAGATTTTGAGAAAGTGAGTAATTTTGGAAATTTTGTTTCTTGAAGGTGTATTTTGATTTTGAAATAGAACGTGTGATTTTGGGACAGCAAAAATAGCCAGTAAGAAGAACATAGAACAATGCAATTCTCCATGAACAGCTGCTATTTTTGTTTGTTGTTACAGTGTTAATCGGTTAACCAAATAGGTTAATGGGTTAACACCTTTACAACGTTTAAAAATATTCAAATTTTTCATGTGTTAATCAGTTAACCCCACAGGTTAATCGGTTAACACTGTTATGAAATCCCAAAACACGTAAATTTGAAGTGTGTTAATCGGTTAACCCCACAGGTTAATCGATTAACACATAATGTTTTTGTAAAATTACTTAATTTAAAATACAATGAGTATTTTAAAAATGTTTTGAAAGTGTTAGTGAGAGTAGTGTAGTGAAATGCGATTATAAGAACACTTGTATAAATATTTCTAAGTAAAATATGTTATACCGTTCCTTTGAATCATCATCTTCACTTGTAGCTTGTAGACGAAGCTTTGATCCATAAATTCATATGCGATGATACTTTATTGATCTTTGTTGATCTTGTTTGCTTGCTTGTGTCTCTTGCTTTTTGTGAAGCATTTAGAAGAAAGAGGTGCTTCTAGTTTTATCTTCAGTATATATACCCCTACGGGTATATAGTAGGTATCTATAATATATATACCCCTACGGGTATATAGCATAAGTATCTTGCGTACCAAGCTTGTATGAGTTGTCTTCATCAAAACACAAAGGCCTTGAAGCTTGCTTCTACATTTGGCTGCGGTTTTATCCCCACTAAAATGTCCTCTATACTCTGAATCATGACATGCTTTCAACACATCTTTGTGTTCTTCCTCTGGTACACATCTTCTGACAAATGCATCAACTCCTTTTTTGTAGAGAAACAGATCATCCCATAAGTAAAACCTGCAATCATGAACAAACGTTTTTCTTCTATTAGAATCAAAATCGTCAGGTATGATCCCACCGACCAAGTAATTTGCATAATCTGTAAACCATGGAACACCAGTAATATCTAGGATGTGTTCATCAACAAACTCATCCTTTATAGGACGCTTGTCCTCATTCTCTTCAATCGGTGACATTCGTGAGAGGTGATCAGCTACGGTGTTTTCACACCCTCTCGTATCACAAATCTTCACATCGAATTCCTGAAGAAGTAAGATCCATATCAGGAGCCTGGCCTTTGATTCCTGCTTAGCAAAAAGATGTTTTAAAACAACATGGTCAGTATAAACAATCACTTTCGAACCCAACAAATATTGCCTGAATTTATCAAAGGCATACACCACAGCTAACAACTTCTTCTCGGTAGTTGCGTAATTCATCTGTGCAGGGTTCAAAACATGACTAGCATAGTAAATAACATGCAACAACTTATCTCTCCGCTGTCCCAACACATCCCCAACGGCGATGTCGCTAGCATCACACATGATCTCAAAAGGTAGAGACCAATCGGGGGCAGTCACAATTGGTGTTGACACTAATTTATTTTTCAGCTTTTCAAACGCATCAGCACACTCCTCATCGAACACAAAAGCTTTATCCTTTACCAACAAGGATGTCAAAGATTTAGCTATCTTGGAAAAATCTCTTATGAACCTACGGTAGAAACCCACATGGCCTAAGAAACTTCGAATACCTTTCTCATTCATAGGTGGTGGTAGCTTAGATATCACCTCCATGTTGGCCTGATCGACTTTGATCCCTTTGTGTGAGATCTTGTGGCCAAGGACAATGCCCTCTCATACCATAAAATGGCACTTTTCCAAGTTTAGGATCAAGTTACTTTCCTAACATCACTGCAAAACAAGTGAAAGGTTAGTTAAATAGTTATCAAATGAAGAACCAAAAACAGAGAAGTCATCCATGAAGACTTCCATATGCTTCTCGAGCATATCAGCAGAAATGGAAGTCATGCATCTTTGAAACTTCGTTGGGGCATTACACAACCCAAATGGCATCCTTATGTAAGCAAAGACATCGTACGGGCATGTAAATGTCGTCTTCTCATGATCTTCCGGTGCAACCGCAATTTGGTTGTATCCGAAGTACCCATCCATAAAACAATAGTAGTCATGCCCAGCCAATCTCTCTAACATCTGGTCAATGAATGGCAACGGAAAGTGATCTTTTCTTGTGGCTAAATTCAGCCTCATGTAGTCAATGCACACCCTCCAACCAGTGACCGTTCTAGTAGGAATCAATTCATTGTTTTCATTGGTTACCACAGTTGTACCGCCTTTCTTGGGCACCACATGAATAGGACTTACCCGTGAACTGTCTGATATAGGATAAATAAGTCCTGCATCCAACAACTTCATGACTTCCTTTCTCACTACCTCCTTCATAACGGGGTTCAGTCTCCTTTGGGGCTGCACAACCGGTTTGTGATCTTTTTCCATAAGAATTTTGTGCATGCACACTGTAGGACTTATACCCTTGAGGTCTTCAATTTTCCACCCAATATCACCTTTAAACTTTTTCAGAACCCCAATCAACTTGTCCTCTTGGACACTTTTCAAACTAGAGCTAATGATAGCGGGACATTTTTCTTTAATGTCGAGGAAAACATATTTGAGATTCTCAGGAAGTTGTTTCAACTCTGCACTTTTTGGCTTTTCTTCATTACCTTCCACCACTATAGGTTGCCTTAGGTCTTCCCACCGATGTGCTCGGGATCCCTTTTGAAAAGGTTTATTCTCCAACATTACTACCACTTCCATATCACTACAATAGGGTTCTTTATCTTCTTTAAAAATCGACATGCTCAACACTCTCTCGAGAGGCAATTGGGACACACTCTTCAAATGTTCACTTTCTACCACTTATTCTAGCACTTGTATGTTGCTACTTGTGCCAAAATCCTTTCTATGCTTCATGGTATTCCTAACATCAATTTTTAACTCCTCGTCATAAACTTTCAAGGTAAGGGTACCACCCTCCATGTCTATCATGACTCCCCTAGTTTACAAGAACGGCCGACCCAAAATTAAAGGAATTTCTTCATCTTCCGGCATTTCAAGGATCACAAAATCAACCGGAAACACAAACTTATCCACTTTCACAAGAACATCTTGGACTACTCCATAAGGCCGCTTAACCGAATGATCTACAAATTGAAGAGTCATCCGAGTATCTTGAACTGCACCAATGCCTAACTTTTTGTAGATGGACAAAGGCATGAGACTAATACTTGCCCTCAAATCGATTAAAGCTCTCTTGAATGACCTATCAACAATAGTGCATGGAATAGTAACAGCTCTGTTGTCTTTCTTCTTCACCGGAATCTTCAAACCCTGCAAAATAGCACTACAAGTTTCGGTTAGAATAACAAGTTCGGACTCAATAGTTCTCTTAGCGATGATATCCTTCATGAATTTAGAATAGGTGGGCATTTGTTCAAGTGCCTCCAATAAAGGAATGTTCATCTCTAGCGTTTTGAAAACTCAAGGAACATCTTGAAATTCTTCTCCTGTTGTCCTTTCTTTTTATTCCTCGAGGGATAAGGAAGCTTGATCACTGGTTTCGGTTCTACTATTTTTTCTTTAGTTATCGGTGCTGGTATTACCACTTCTTCTTCAACTACATCATTCTCTTTTATTTCCAGTTCATCTTAAATCATATGATCATTCAACTCAAATTCTTTTTCCTCCGCTTCCTTAGATTTACCACTCCTTGTTATTACAACCTTAACTTGGTGGTGATATTTTGGATTTGGCACTGTAGCACTTGGAAGTGTACCCGACGCTTGAGAACTCGCAAGTTGTTGAGCAATCTGACTCATCTGGACTTCAAGATTTTTAATTGATGCACCAGTATTCTTTAACTTGCTCCTCGTCTCTTCTTGAAATTGTGAACTTTGGGTAGCCATCTTTTTAATGGCGACCTCCCAGTCAGCTTTTCTAGGAGCTTGTTATGGAGGTTGTTGATATTGAGGTTGGTATGGTGGTTGCTGATATTGTTGATGTTGTGGTTGGTACGGTTGTTGGCCTTGAACCGGTTTCTGCACATTTCCTTATGGATCTTTCCATGAGAAATTGGGGTGATTTTTCCAACCTGGATTATATGTGTTGGCATAAGGATTGTTCTACCTCAACATATTAATTTATTCAACGTGCTCTTGAGTTTCCACACAATGAATGGTAAAGTGCAGCCCACTACATATTTCACTAGGTAACGCTTGAACTGGTTCAACTTGTGCAACTGTCTGAGTTCCAATATTCATCTTCTTCAACCTTCTCTCTACCTTGGCGACAATTTGTTCCTCCATTTTAACAACCTGATCCATCAGCTTCAAATCAATCTTACCCTCTAGTTGGTTCACAGTGCGGTCATACAACTCAAGATGCTCATTTGCAGCAATTGCTTCTATGATCCTCTTGATACCATTGGCTGTTAAGAAATTAGTTGAGCCACCGGCAGTAGTGTCTATAAGCTGTTTTGTCTTGAGTCGTAAACCATTCACAAAGTTCTGCATCTGCTTAGTGGCATCCATGTTATGACTAGGACATGCCGTCAGACACCTCTTAAACCTCTTATATGCATCCTCTAGAGATTCCCCTTCTTTTTGTTTGAAATTGACAATGTTGTATCTTTTTCGAATAAACACTGAAGCAGGGAAATACTCGTTAAGGAATGCAGTTTCCATCTCTTGCCATGTGGTGATACTCCCAGCTGGAAGTGAGTAGAACCATTCTCCCGCATCATCATTCAGTGTGAAGGGAAACATCACAAGTCTCTTGGCCTCTTCGGAATGACCTTCTATCTTCAAAGATGTGGTAGTCTTTAGGAATCTCTATAGATGCTTGTTTGCATCTTCGTTGATTCTTCCAAAAAAAAGGCTTGCTCTCCAACTGGCGAATGGTGGAAGGATGTAGCTGAAAATGTGCCACATTCACCGGTTGATTTACGATGGTCGTCTGGTTTGGTTGAGCATTGGCCCCTCCATAGTTTCCCAGAATTCTTTCAGGTTGAGGTTGATTTCCATCCATTTGAATAGTTTATGGTGTTGTCTCTCTCTCTGCTTCTGAATCACTATGCACAAATACCTCTTCTTCTCTTTCTTATAGCAGAACACTGGGGCCTGAACTTGACCCTGCCAGTCTTTCAACTCTATCTTTTCTCAGTATTTCATGCAATGCTAGCTCTGGTTCTATATCAAAAGAATATTTAGCTGAGGTCTGACCTCGCATACACAGTTAGACAGAAGTTAGATATTTTTAAGCAAAAAGATAATAAAGCGAAAAATAAAAATTTTAGTCGCAGAGCAACAAAATTTCTTTTGAATCCTAAAAACAAAGATAAATTAGCAGTCCCCAGCAACGGAGCAAAAACTTGATCGGAAAAATAGCAAGTGTACTATTTTTACCGATGTAGTAATAAGGGAAAAGTTCTCGAGTATCGATCTCGAGGACTGCGTAGGAACCAACAGTGTTTTTACTGATTCAAAGGAACAAAAATACCTTGGGGTTGTTTTTAAAAGTTATATAAACTAATAAAATTACTATAGAAAATAAAACAGGAAAATAAAGGTTTATAGTAATAATAAGAATAATGTTAGGGAAGTGGATAAATTGCATTGTGAAGACCGAAAATAAATTATTCTAAGAGACATGCCTCATCCCTTGTTATACATCGAATTCCAAAATTAGTTTTCCTTAATTCCTTAATGAAAAACCCTTTGATAATTTTCCTACACACTAATTCCTTAGTTACCCACGAAAATCATCAAGCAATAGTTCTGACATAATAAACACGTTATCTTGGGGTATCCCCATTCCTAGGAAATATCTACCGTAATTTTATCTTGCCAAAGCGTTAGATTGGTTTTTCAGACCTAAACCTAACCGTCAATCGAATTCTATTTTCCAATACGAATTCACCTTAAGATCGTCGCAAAATAAAAGATAAAAGGGAGAAACATAGATCTCATAAAATAATTCAAACACCTATCAATACATTGCAATTTAGGACCACCCCCTAGCAATGGGGGGTTTAGCCACTCATGCTCTTAATCAAAACAAAAACACATAAAAATGAAAGGAAGAAAGTCATTACAATAAGGATTGGGCTTCTTGGATCATCAATCGCTTCCGCTTTTGATCGATCCTCGTTCTCTGGAAATGTCCTCCAAAACGTAAAAACTCTCCACCCACCAAAAACTAAAAACTAGATAAAAGATAAGCCCCTCTTCAATCCACGATGCGTCTAATATATCAGAATTCAAATTACATTGCGAGATGCCTAAAATTCCCTCTGAGTCAGCATAAAACAACATAAAAACAATTCACTATCAGTACCCCTGACACGGGTCGTGTCATGGGACACGGGTGACCGTGTCAGGCTTCTGACTCTTGGGGTTGCGTCCTTTTTCATCAGGGGTCATGACACGAGCCGTGTCATGGGACACGGGCACCCGTCTCAGGCTGCTGACATGCCTACATTTTTCTTCAAAAATTCCATTTTCTCGGCAGTCTTTATACCTGGAGCAGCTTCGCACGGATATTAGATCACAAACTTCTTGCCATACTAAAAACACACTACAAACAACAAAATTAAATGAACCAGCGGCATAAAATGATAAAACATCAAAACAAGTCTTGTTCAATGACATAATAAAGTAACAATGAAAACATAATCAAAAAGACTCGAAAGCAGACGAAAACAATAAAAACAAACGACACAAACAGTTTGAAATACATGACTGAAACCCACTGATCAGCCATCCAGGGCTCATTTTTCCAGCATAAGTCCAATCGTACTTGGCAAGTTCTATCTTTCCCCGGCAGGGTTGCTTTTGTCTCTTCAGCATTTATCTTGCTAATTTGGTTCCGTTGCATTTTGCATTGTGCATAGCATCTTCAGAAACGCGTAGTATTTCCATTTTGTATGGAGTATTACGCTTTTTTCAAACATGTGCATTTGAAACATAAGCCAGGTTGTTACCTCTTATTTTCAAGTATATCTCCAATAGACGGTATATATCTTGACCCCGTGCGGTATCCAGACTTCGGCAAGCATTGTCGTGTTTTTCTTAAGCCTACGTGGTATCCAGACCCTGGCAAAATCTTTAATAGATGTTCGTCTTATCTCCTCAACAGAGTTTACTGATTTTCCTTCAGTGGAATTTATCTTTCAGATTGTAAACCGTTGGATTCTCCTCTCAACTTCGTGTTGAGTCGGCCTTAAGGTTCGATGCTCGCTTTTATTTAGCGAATGCCTACTGGTAAGAAGATGTTCTCAATTTCGTATTGAGTTAGACTTCGGGTTCGATGCTCGCTTTTATTTTGTGAATGCCTGCTGGTTAGCATATGTTCTCAACTTCGTGTTGAGCCGGTCTTCGGGTTCGGGGATGGAGGAGGTGAGGGCCCTTGTCGAGGAGGGGGTTGTTTCCTTACCCTTGGTTGCCTGATCGGGGGGTCTGCCCTCATCGTCCTTGGCTCCTGGGCTCGCCTCTCCTTCTTGGTCGGCGACCTTGCCCGCTTGTTAGAGACCACGGGATGGGGCCTCTCCAGCTGCGGTCGGCGGCCTCTTGGACGAGGAGATAGACTCCTTAAGTTCCCGCTCTGGTCTTCCCACGGAGGGGACCGAAAAGGGGCTTCATGTTCCAGCGCGCCAATATGCTCATTCTGCTGGAACAGCATCTGATTTGTCTGGTTGATGGTCGCGAAGAGGGTGACCATCTTCGGATCCGCTCCGGCCGGAGTGGGGATGGGTTGGAATACTGTTGGGCTCCTCGCCCGAGGAGCACTATGGCGCGGTGCTTCCTTAGAAGAAGGGGAGGCAGTCTGGTTGTCCCTCGCGTCGGTCTCACGGAGCTGAGATGTTCCCACATGGTTGCGGTCGTTGGTGGCAGGGGCATGGGCGGCGTCGTGAGCAGCGTCCTCACGTTGTGGACTAGTCATGATCTTGAAGTGATAAAGATGTGAATCTTTGGTTCTATGCTCGGAGGAACGGGGAAGCTTAGTCACCACAGGCGGTGCCACTGATCGTACCGAACTGGAAGGGATCAACAATCTGCCATGTGTCGAGGGTTTGAATGCTGATCACCGAGGTGTTTGAAGAGGAGGGGGTGTACCTGAAACATACTCTAATGCCAAAGTAAGTGACGGGCAGAGTGGAAGCAAGTACAGAGAGAGAGTAAGAAGATTAAGTTACATGACCCTCTAGTGAAGAGAGTATTTATAGTGAGCCCCCAGCGCAGGGCCAACGGTTACTCAGCACTGGGCTGGGCTACCAGGCCCCAATGTCAGCAACTGTTAGGGCTGATATGTCATCGTGAAGATCAGGACGTGGTCTTCGCCCTAGGGTAACTGCTCCGTATTATCCGGGAGGAGGAAGATCGAATCTCCAGAAAGTGGGCAGTTAGTTCATGATGTGTCCCTACATGAGGGGCACGTGGAGTTCCCCTGGCAGACAGAGGCTGGCTGGTCGGATGCGAGGGTTCTGGCCGACGATGGAGTGGAGGAAGGCTGGATAGTCGGTCGCAAGGGTCCTGCCCGATAGTTGAGGGCCTTCGCCGGGCAGGGAGGAATGTTGTGCCCCCCGGGTCCCTGCTCGTAAGCGTGGTCCTATTGGGCCAAACCTCAATGGAATTTGGGCCCGTTCAACTGTGGGCTAAGCCTCGGCCTAATCCATAACAATTATTTTATATTATTATTAATTGTTATACATGTTTAAAAGTCCAAAAATAGATTGTCTGTTAATACTTGATTTAAACTTTGATGTTAGTTATTGTCATTAATTTGTTTTGATTAGTTTTTTATCATGGCTAATTGAATATTATTAAAATTTTAATTATATATTTTTGTTAATTTGTCTAATGTTAAGAAAATCAAAAGACTCTCTTTTAACCATTTTTTATTATTTAATTTTCTAGTTTTTATAGTTATTTTAAATTATATGAAAAAATGTAAAAATTTTGTTTTGATTATTTGAGTTTAATTTGAATAGTAATTTTTTAAAAATTTGACAAAAATATATTTTTTAACTATTAATTAATTTAAATATTTTATTTAATATAAGTTAATTAATTTTATTAAATATTAATATTTAAATTAATTAATAATTCTTTTTGTCGCCCGATTCTATTTTGCGGCTTGCTTGCATGTTTCCATGTCTTGAGCTCATTTTCTGTGATTTAATATTGATTTTCTTCTTGATTATTTCACGATGCTTTACCGTGATTGTTGTTGTATTTGTGTGTGGATTTCTTCACGATGTTTTTCCGTGACTGTTCGTTGTGTTTATGTTTTATTCACGATGTTTTGGCGTGACTGTCTATTGATTTTATGTGTTAATATTTTCTCGCGATGCTTTGCCGTGTATCTTTGTCTGTTTATGCATGATGTTTTTCCATGTATTTCTGTTGATCTTTGTTGTTTGAATACCATGATACTTTTCCATGTGTATTATGTGATATCTTGTCTGTTTGACCATACTTGATGCTTTTCTGTGTATTGTGTTTGTGCCTTTATTTGATACCATTTACATGATGTTCTTTCATGTATTTGTTGCTTCCTGTTCCTTGTTGACCTAATCCAAGGGGAGACATTGTATGTTGACTTATTTTCATTGTGCATGTCCATTGTATGTTTGCCTTTGTCCTTGTTTTGGTTCTTAGAACCCTAACAACCCGTGGTTCCGAACTACGATTGCTCTAACTTCCTATTAAGGATATGTAGGCATATGATTGTGAGATCCTAGCGAGCTACCTTTTAATTTTTCCAGATTTTCTCATTTTCTTTTCCCATCCTAACCTTTAGCAAATAATTTTAGCCAAAACACGAATATTTCATGAGGTTGCTGTAGAGTACTAAAGATACTTAGGGTGTTATTACATTCCCTTAGTATAACCAACTCACGTACCTTGACCTCTCTTTGCTTAACTTTAGGCGTTGCTTTTTGGTTTGCATATTTACTTATGGTTTTTGTTCGATTTTTTCTCCATTCCCTTGGATAAAATAAAAGATCGGTGGTGACATCATTGTTTTATGAGCCAAGCTTATCCTATAACTTTGGTATCTGATTTTCACTGTGACAAAAGGCATATGAAGCAGTACACCAGAACGAACGATGCCCCTCGATAGGAGGCCCGCGAGGCGAAGAAGGTCGAGGAGGCAACCTCGTCCTCCAGCGACAACAGACTGCAAGTCGCTTTGTGTGTCTCCCGACCAGACGAATTCTGCCTTTCCTATGAGCCTGACGCGCCTGTGTCCGCTTGTAGCCCATGGGAAAGCTTCCCCGCCGCCATGGTCATATTTGATGGGGCCCCCAGCAAGCTCTCAGTAGGGTCGGTCAAGAGGAAGTTCGACGAGCTGATGAATAAAAGCTCAAAGAAAAATGCTACCCCTCGATAAGTTCAAGGGTAACTCAAACTCGGTCGCCTTCTACCTCGAGAAGATATCAAGAGGTGCCCCCAACTCCAACATCCCTCTGCTAATCAGGGCTCAGATGGAAAACATCGACATCTGACGCGTTCTCGTCGACCTAGGGAGCTTGAGGGACATAATGTACGCCCACCTGTTCACCATCCCTCCAGCTCGACAAGAGCCACCTAACGCCATATGTCGGCTCCGACTTGTAGGGCTTCAACACCACCACCACGAGGTCGTGGGGCTACATGGAGCTGCTCGACACTTTCGGATCTGAAGAGACCGTAAGGCAGGTCAAAATTCGTTTCTTGGTTGTAGAGTGTCCCTTTTTGTACCAATGAATTATAGGAAGGATGATCTTGGCCGAGCTGATCGCGGTGTTGTCCACTATGCACCTGAAGATGAAATATTACCCTACCAGTGGTCGAGTCGTAACCCTCCATGGAGACATCGAAGCAGCTATAAGGTTTTTTGAAGCGGCCATGAAGGGGCTCAACTCAATCAATATTCCTCCTAAGAACACCAGCAAGCTAAACTGGTCAGAGGAGCAGAAATGTCTGCCTTGTATCAACTCCGTGGACCTTGACAGCCACTTTCCTAGCAAGCAGGAGCAGGGGGGAAGCTCTAGAAAGCACTCCTTATTGTACCCCAAAATTTGACCAACCTTTTCTTTACTTGGTTTATGTTTATTTTCATTTGAGCATTTGCATTTGCATAGAGTTTTCCTTTACAAGGGATCAAGAGTGATGTGCCATCCAAGAGAAGAATCTTAACGGTTTCAAGCTCAAGCAAGAGTGTTTGTAGTCATCATAAGGTTGTCAAAGCTCCTTGAGAATGAAGGATTAAGGTGTGGTTGTGGTCTCCTATCTTGGGGGTCAACAAAGGATAATCAGGGGTTCATAGGATCATTGTTGTGGATAAGATGTGTTTTAGAAGCTCATTGAGTACCTTGGGGTCATTTTGGAGCTTATCTGAACATTCATTTCATCTGCAAGAGGTCACAATCAAAGGATGTAAATCTAGGGTTTCATCTGGTCAACTCAAGGTCAATTGTGGACTTGAGAGAGCTCAAGACTTGGTTTTAAGTTCTTGAGGCCATGAGAAGTTATCTTGAGACCTCTAGCATGTCATGTCAAGCTCAAATTAAGAAGAATCAGGAGTTCAAGAAGTTACTAAATAAGGGTTTCAGAGGATCTCAGTGTAAAATCCCCTTCTTTAGTGTACAACTTCAAGGACAATTTACCTCATGATACAAGTTCAATCTCACTTCCATGATAACATGAAACTGGTAGGGCATGTTCTAATCTTTCTTTTGAGTACTAGAACTCATCCATTGAGTTTGTAGAACTGAAGTTATGATGCCAACAAGTTAGGGGTCTCAGATGAACTTATATTTGGTCAACTAAAAGTCAACTCACTTCTAAGGCACTTTTGACCTAGAATAAAGTTTCTCCTCAACTTCAAGCGAACATGAAAGTTGTTCCTCATGGTCTTAGATTTCCAAAAAGTCCTAGAAGTCCTTGATATCATTTATACATCTCAAGTTATGGACCTCACAAGGCAAGGGTATTTTGGGAAAGTTTCTTATAGGTCATTTGTTACATTGGTCATTTTCATAAACTTAGGTACCTCAAATGCTCTTCCAACCAACATGAAAATTGTTCCTAAGGGCCTAATTTACATCATAGAGCTTAAAATTCATTTGAATTATGGATTTATATGGCCATGTGGGAAGGTTTTCAAAAGAAATTTGAACTTTTAAGCATGACATAAGATGCATTCACTATAGGTCATATTTGTCTCTCACTTTGAATCAAGCCACACCAAGACATGAGCATGAGAAGATTGTACAAATTGGCTTGGTACCAAATACGCAGAAACATGACATTTTTCAAGTTCCTTCATGAAAAAGTTTCCACTTCAAACTCACAATGTGGATCAAATCAAAAGCCCAATCCAATTCAAATGAAAAATAAACATCACATGTTATAGATTAGTGCATTTATCATGTGTGAAGCAAGCCAAAACGCGTGGGAATGAGGGAGGTTTCTTATTTGGACAATTTTTCAAATCTCTCAAATGGATCATTATGACCCTGCATGATGTTGCACCCCAGATTTTGACCCCTTAGATCTTCATCATTATTCTAGGATCATCTTCATTTTACTATCTAACCTTAACCTATTTCAAGTTTTCCTTTGTCAAGATACAGATGAATCAGGGTTCCGTACAGACGAGAATCGAGGCTTCGATAGTTTGATCAGTCAATGTCTTGAATTGATTCTCCATGAAACAACTCTCTACACCGTCAAAGATACTCCATTTGTTCAATTATGAATCCAATTTGAGGTTGTCACTCAAAGATCAAGAACAGTGCGGTTCAGGATCCCCGATTAGCGTTTCTGATCAAGAAAAGTCAACTATAGTTTAACTTTTGATTTAAAAGGTGTTCCAACGATGGAATCATGGTCCATGGAGCTAATATGGCTTAATGAAGTCCACTCAAGAAGTTTCAAGGCCTCGGAATACCCGGAACGTCAACAGTCGACTCGGTAGTCATCGATCGATCATTTCGTTGACCGAAAACTCAACTCTTCAACCATAAGGAATTTGACCTCAAAGTGTGAATAAAAAATGTTCCTAATGTTGTATTACACCTATCCATGAAGTTTCATGACCATTAGATCAAGAATTGAGGAGTAATCGAGTTGTCGGAAAATTAGGGTTTTGAAAGGGGCAAAACCATAAATTCCTAACCACACATCCAATTGAGATGGTTCAAAGCTCTTTGGAAAGGTCTTGACAATTCCTACAAAAGTCTCACAGGGGTCCATGTGCAAAAAATGCATGTTTTCAGCCAACTTGGAGGCGTTTTTAAACATAGTTCCACTTGGAATAAGAAGATCATGTAAACATGTACGTTGTAGAGCTCCATGAGAGCTTTCCAAAAAGTTATAGAACTCCTTCATAGCCCTTGTGAGCTAAGATTTTCGAATGGAGCAAGTTGGGCCTGTATTAGAATAAAAGTAGAGTATCGGGTTTTTGTTATCGTCTCCATAGGGAATATGAGATATTGTCGTCGTTCGATAGTTGTCAAGTTTTTAACTTTATAGTAACAAAGGGGTTTGGTTTTTAGTCATGGTATCTTGCATAAAAAGTAATAAATTGCGGTAAAAGTTAGGGTTTTACGATCTAAGAAATATTGTCAAAGTTAGGGTTCGGCAATCACTTTGCATGTATATGTTCGATCAACAAAACTCATAAACTTCATTAGATGATTAACACATTCACAATATCCTCCCAATGTGATTATTTCTAACTCACATTGTGATTTTTCCCATTTTGATCCATTGTTGATTTCTCACACAATCTATCAAAATGACAACATTTAGGTTTAGCATTTTAGTGAACAACCACATTCAAGACTATTTCTAGCTCAAGAAGATAAATGGATGAAAACCTAGGTCAAGAGTTGGAAAACATCTTTCAATCATGAACCAACACAAAGAGTTATAAATAAAGCAAGGTTTTCACCATATATTCATCATCAAAGAGTTTACAAATGAAGATCACCCCATATACATACAAAGCTAATGATCACCTACATCTAACCTTGATAAAATAAAGAACTTAGCCACTCATTTTCATGGTAGCTTGCAAAAGAAGTTTTGGAAGAAGGTTGATAAACATCCGAGTCGAAGAATCCAACTTGGATGAGAATCCACCTTCTTTTTGCAGAATAATGTTAAGAGATGAAGAAATGAGAGATATTGGGTTTCTAGGGCACAAAAATCTGCTTTTGAGCAGAACTAGTAAAAATATCATATGTTCTTAAAATTTACACATTGCTACTTATAGAAAAAGTTGATGTGCTGTCACGCTCACGACCTTACTCGCCTAGCGAGCTCACAGCGAACGCTCGCTACAGCCTCGCCTAGTGAACATGCTAGCGAGGACTAAGGATTTGATTCTGGAATGCTTCGCTACTTGCTCGCCTAGCGAGTTCTTCGCCACCTTCCTCGCTGCCAGCGAATGATGCCAATTTGATTCTGCCCAAGTCTGGGAGTGTTCGCTAGCAGCTCGCTATGAGCTCGCCTAGCGAATAGCTCGCTGCCTCACTCACCAGGTGTTCACCTAGCGAACATGCTTTTTCTCTTCTTCTTGCTTGATTCCTTTGCCTTCTTTCTTGTGTCTTCAACTTCTATTCTTTCATGCTTAAATATTGCACAATAACACACAAATTAAAGGGACCAAGATCATTTCACATAATGTTGCATATTAACAAAAGCAAGGCGGTTTTGAACATAAACTAGACCAAAAGGAGCGAAATATGCCCACATTTGATAGCTCAAATAAGCACAATTAGGCATCAAACAACTCTCCCCAACTCGAATCTTGCTTTCCCTCAAGCAAAGTATGCCTCTTGAAGAACAAGAGGATTTGCTTAAAGAAAAAGGTTTTTCCGAAATTGGATCAAATGGCTCAAACACAAGTGACTCAACCAGACACGCGTTCCCAATGGTTAGAACAACATAATACACAAAAACTAAATCCTTAAAGCAATACAAAACATGCATCAATCCACAAAAATGATATCCTGAATGAATCACCCTATCTCTCCTCTTCAAATAAGGATTGAAGAAATTACGCGTTTACAACCGCAGGGACAATTTCACTCTCCAACAAACAATGAAAAAATCAAATCAATTCATACAATGTCTAACAATTATAAATGAAAATGCGGAAGCACAAAGATCACTAAGGTCTTTTTCGATTGTAGCTTGGTCAGGTTAACAAACAAGGGACATATCTAAAGCCATTGAAACGAAATTACAGACGCAAAAGAGACATTCAATGTACAACTCTTCAGACATCCCAACTACATTCTACTTGATTCTCATTTGAAACCTTCACAACTCTTATTCCACAACTCAATTTTTTTCAATATTTTTCTTCCAAGCAAGCATTCATTTTCATTCTTTTCTTTTGATCTTTTTTTTTCACACCGTATTCATAAAACAAGTGTTTCTCTTTTTTCTAATTTCTTTTCAATGCTTGCTTGGTTCTTCAAGAGTTGTGGCAAACTACCAATTTACAATTTTGTTCTCCCCAACTTATTTTCTACTTCCTTCATAAGTGAATGCTCTTTACATTTTACGGCAAAAGAACAATAATAAAAAAATTTCAGGTTTTCAAGAAAAAAGATTTTGAAGCCTCGCCTTATTTCAAGCCGAGATTCAACTGTTTAAGCTCAAAAGGGTTCACGAATACTCTCTACTCACGGGTAAGTTTACATTTGGAACTGGTTATGCTCGAAAGAAAACAAGCGCCTTGATCATTTCTAATTGCTTCCACAAATTCGTAATAATAAAAGACAGAGCATGAATAAAATGAATCAACACAGTTTATCAGAATCCAGCATTTAAGTGCATAATGGAGGTCTCCTCGCAAATTGTGGTTCTAAATCCTAAGTGAATCATTCATTCAATTATGTTGCAAAAAGAATAATATTTAATCACAACAAGAGCAAAGTTCTTCATGCATTCTAAAGTTCTAACCGAAGGTAACCATGTACCTTAGCCTTGTTCGCTTATTTATTTTTATCATTGCCATCCAAGCTCGGATGCACCTTCATTGGATACTTCTTTCAGAGAGCAACCAATCTAGAAGGTTTTGACATCCAACAACCACAAAAATTATTAAACAGAATAATTAAATAAAAACATTAAACATAACTGAAATTAGAATACTGAAATGTGCATGGGGGACAAAACACCCCAAAAAGTACAACCCAAAACATCAGAAAACAAAACAAAATATCCTGAAAACAAAACAAAACACTAAAACTGATAAAGATAAAAACTTAGTCCTCTTCGGACTCATACTCCTCCTCATCGGAACCATCATCATCAAAATCTTCCAAAAACAAAACCACTCGCACCCGCCCCCTCTCCAAAAACAGGCTTGTCCACAGGCCAGCTCGCATGCTGCAAAAACTGCTCACGCGTCATCAAAGTGAAGGTGAGAAAAACACTTAGAAGGGGGGGGGGGGGTTGAATAAGAGTTTTAAGAAATATGGCAGTAAAAACAACTCAAGATTTTTATCCTGGTTCGTTGAACTCAACTACTCCAGTCTACCTTATCAAAGATGATTTTCCTTTCTCCACAAGGACTTAATCCACTTTTAATCAACTGATTACAATAGTAAGCACTAAGAACAACTGTCTTAGTCTTCTCAAGAACTACTGACCACACCTTGGTCTTCTCAAGGGACTTCTTACAAATTAATGTAAACTAACAAGTGTTTGAATGCTTCTAATAAGCTGTATCACAACTGTGATGTTTACACTTAAGATTAAGTACAACTAAAAACTATACACTTTTATGAAAGATCAATTGAATAAGATCTTTGTGAGATTTTCACTTTGATGATACAAGCGTGTATGAAAATTTCTTTCTGAGTGAACTAGCAATGAGCAAGTGATGAGCAGGAAATTAGCAGCTTCAAAATGTTGTAGAAGTTCTCCTTTTATAGCTTTTCCAATTGCTTTAAATGATGTGCAGCTGAATATAATATTAGATTATAAGACTTTTCATTACCAAAAAGTATGGGCAGAGATATGCTTTCTGTAGGAAAGGTATGGTTGTAGAAGCCTTGGGATTTGCACCACGTCACTTCTTTGGACAAAATAGTCGTTTGTTACTTTGGAAGTAGTACCACGTCTAATCAAATTTACAGCTTCTTCAACAAGCTTCCTTCAGGATGAAGTCTTCATAATCTACACTTCAGAACTTGTAGCAAGCTTTAAAGGTATGAAATACTTTAAGATGATCAGAGCTAAAATGATTGAGATGTTCAGAGCCTTGATAGATGATCAGATCTTAATATATCAGAGTCTCAATCTTGATCAGAGTCTTCATCAGAGTATGCAACAGTATGTGCTTTGAGCATGAATATTAATGATAAGAGTATGATTATCAAAGCCTCTGATCTTGCAGTGAAAAGAACTTCAAAGTTTGATTAGATCAAAGCTTTCAACTCTTTGTACACTTCTTTCATTAACGCTTCAGATCATTCTGCAGCTTCTGCTTCAGATCCTTCTGGCAGCGCTTCAGAATCTTATGATAGTCTTGCATCTGATGCTTCAGAGCCTTGCATAGTTTCTTGTACTTATGTATGTTGCTTCTTTAAGACTTTTCAATTTAATACCTGAAACACTAATACTTGAACAAATTTTAGAGTATATATTTTCTTAATACAAAATTCCATAAAAGTTATCATCAAAACATAGAGATATAAGAAACATCAATCTGTGTTCTAACAATCTCCCCTTTTTTGATGATGACAAAACATGGGGAATTTTGTTCAATAAAGAGAAATAAAATATATAACTCCCCCTGAGATTAAGAATCTCCCCCTGAAATGAATACTCTAATAGAAGAGAACACTTCCCTTTTTGCTTGAGTATATTTCAGAATCTGGTAGAAATCCTTGTTGAGAGAAATAATTAGAGCTTGGATGCTTTCCAAAATCAGAGTCTGGTGATTTCTTTCAAATGAAGAGTCTGGTGTATCTTCCAGAATCAGAGTTAAATTTGCTTCAAGGATCAGAGCCTGGTTGGGGAATTCTCAAGGTAACTTCAGATCATTTTTGTCAGATGAAATAATAAGATCTGAAAGTCTTAAGATTCAATGTTAGATTAATACAATGTCTGAATTTCATTTTAGTATTGCTTATGGATTGAACAATCAAATTCTCTTTCTCCCCCTTTTTGTCATAATCAAAAAGAACTTTAAAGACAGAAAAGATAACAAAAGAAGAGAAAAACACAACACATAAATGAAAAACATAACAGCCAGATTCATTCAGATCAAAATAGCACAAAAGGATGTTCATACAACAGATGACAGAAAATAGAACAACAAAAAACAAGTGCAAAACAAGAATGCAAAAACATGGAAAAGAAAACTAGGGCTGGCGAGAAGCAATCAAGGTCAGAAGATCAGTAATCTTAGCAGTGGACTCTTCTTGCTTGGCCATCCAAGTCTTGATCTCTTCAGTAGTTTGTTCCTGTTTTATCATCCATGATCTGATTTCCTTGACTTCTTGGACAACATCTGGAGTCTCAGTCTTCATCTCAGATGCAGAAGGTGCAAAAGCAGATGCAGTTGCCATTGGATGATCAACCTCCATGTCAGATGCAGGAGTATCTTCTATCATTGCAGAATCTTCAGCAGGAGCATCTTTCAGAAGAAGCACTGGGGTTGTTATAATGCTCAGTAGAGTCTGTCTGACCATTTCAGCAAACTTTGCCTTTGCATCATCAGCACAAAGTGTTCTAAGATCAGATGCAACAGAGTTAAACTTTGAGATGAATTTGTTCCAAGAGGCTTCAGATTCAGCAGGATCCATACTGGCCATGCATTCTTTCTCCATAGAAGCAATCCCCATACGTATTTCCTTCTTGAAATTCTTGAACAGAGTAGAAAGATCTGATATGGGTTTGGGTTTCAGAAAGTCTTCTATGGTGACTTTTTGTGATGGTTCAAGAGGTGTTTGGTTTTGATCAGGAGGTGGGTGATCAGATGATGGTTGTTCAGATGGTGGTTGTATAGATGGTTGGGGTATGGATGGTTGTGGTTCATATGGTTGTGGTATGGATGTTTGTGGTATGGTGAGTTGAGGAGTAGAGGTGTCACCATTAGATGGTGTTGATGTAACAACGTCAGATGAGGGTGGTAGATAATCTGTGAAGTTAAATTTGAAGCGAAGAAGGTGTTCAGAAGCAGGTAGGTCAGATGGTAGTGGTTTATAAGGATCAGGAATTTTTAAGCTAGTTGGTGAGGGGACTTTAGATTCATCAGAATCAGATGATTCAATTGAATGACATGAAGTGGAAGATAAGACATACATGGTTGCGATGAGTTTCACATCCAGAATGTCTTCAGATGTTTGTGGGATAGAGGGTTCAGGATTTGGGATGGTTGGTTCTTCTGGTGGTTGAGTAGAAGAGAGTGGTTCAGATTGTTTTTGTGGTTCATAAGATGGTTGTTGTTGTGGTCCAGATTGTTTTTGTTGAGGGGGATGTTGTTCAGAAGATTTTTGTAGAGGGGGTTCAGATGGTTGTTGAACAGAAGATGGTTGAGAATGTGTATGAGGAGATAAAATGGGTTCAGATGAATGAGGTTCAGATGGTTGAGGAGGAGATGGTGGAGGTGAAGGTGAGGGTGAAGGGGCAGATGGTTTGGGATCAGATGTTAATAACTGTTGAATAGTTTCTCTTATTTCCTCCAAGCTAGCTTCTGGAGGATTTTCCTTCTGCTTCTTGTCCTTCTCAGGCTTGCTAGCAGCATCAGAGGCTTTCCTCTTAGGCTGTGCAACATATCCTTCCTCAGCTTTCCTCTTCTTGCGCCTTTCTCTCAAAAGATTTGGCAATACTTCTCCTTCCTTCTGAACTATGTTAGCAGGCAGAGGAATACCATCTCTCAAACATTCAGAAATGAATGTCAGAATGATGTGCCTAGGTTCATCAGCACTGAGCATAGGAAAATCTGCTAAAGGAATTCTCCTTCTGCTGACGTCTTTAGAGTTAAATTTCTTGGGTTTTCCAGCAAGCTCTGAAATGACCTTCATTTTTTTCAGAGTGTTCCCACTGATGACAGATCCTACAACATAAGACAGATCATCAGTCACTCCAGCATCAGTCTGATGCTTCACAAGACCATTCTCTGTTAGAATGTCTGATATCAGTCTTCCCATAGGGATCCAATTTCTGATCTTTCCAGCTTTAATCCTTACTTCTTCTCTTGTTTCCTTTATATGGTTCAGAAGATGACTGAACAGAAGGTAAGGCATATCCACCTTCTTGCCTTTACTCATACAGAACATGAAGTACATTTGTTCTAAGTTGACATAATCTGGTGAGTTAGAAGATTTTCTATGAAAGATAGAACTCATGAAAATCTTAGCCTAGATTCTGTAAACAGGCTTCAGATCTCTGACCTTGTTAGATGGTTCCCCAGAAACACAAATTTCTTGAAAAATGTCAGCCAAGTCCACACGAGCAGTAGCCATACTTGTGATTCCATCAGTTTCCTTATACTCAAGTAGTTGTCTGATTAACTTCTCAGTGATAACAATTTCCTTCCCAAGAACAGAAGAATGAATGAACTTAGGGAAAACTTGAGCGTGTATCCATAATTCCTTCACCAATGTTGGATAAACAGGACCCATCATCCTGTCAAAATACTTTTCCTAGTTCTAAGTTTTGATGGTTGGGTAGAGATCAAAACCATTTTCTTTAATGGATTCAAAATCCACAAAGTTCTCACACAGAACCTCAAGATCTTTGATTGGAGTGAGAAGAGTTCTCACAGGTGCCTTGTACAGAACAACAGTTTGAGATGAAGTAGCAGCATTTGGAGATGATGCAGCAGCAGTTGAGGTTTGCATCTGAGCAGATGTTGAAGATGGTAATGCCATTGATATTCTTGAGATGCGTCTGGGTTTACCAGAGGTTTTGGGTTTTGAAATGAGATGGAAACAATAGAGAAGACAAAAATGCATATGAGATGTGTAACGAGTGTAAAGTGTGATTTGTGAAGTGTTGTGAGAATTTATAGAGCAATTTAGGGCATGCAAAAAGACACAAGATCTCACGCGTACACATAAGCATTGAATGAAGTGAAACATAATCATATCAAGAAATTAATGCAAGGAATAAAATCATATCAAGCATTTAAGATTCTGACAAAAGGGGGGAAAATCAAGAGATTTTGGATTTTCAAAGCAATACCTCAAATGTCAATTCAGTATGGTGCACTCTACCTTTCCAGATTCTGAGCTACACGTGTTTGCTTGCATGTGCCTCTGAAACTCTTTGAGAAATGAAAGGTTAGGCAACGTTCAGATCCTCTGAGCCTTGTTAGTTCAGATTTACACACAAATAAATAAACACAGACTTGAAATGAAGAAATACTTCAGAGTTTAGACATTTATCACTGAAAAAAATTTCATCTGATGAATATTTTATTCTGGACAGAAGTCCATACTTATATTTTTCAGAATAAATTTAAATCTATCTTCAGCAAGGGGTTTTATAAAGATATCAGCCCACTGATGATCTGTATCCACAAAGTTTAAATTGATAATTTCCTTCTGAACATAGTCTCTGATGAAATGATGTTTAATCTCTATATGCTTAGCTTTAGAGTGTAAAATAGGGTTTTTAGATAAGCATATAGCAGAAGTATTATCACAGAAGATAGAAATGTTACTCTCAAAAATCTGATAATCTTCCAGCTGACTTTTCATCCGGAGCATCTGGGTGCTACAACTAGCAGCAGCAATATATTCTGCCTCTGTTGTTGAAAGTGCAATTGTGGGTTGCTTCTTGATGAACCAGGAGATCAGATGACTTCCAAGAAATTGACAGCTTCCAGAAGTACTTTTACGTTCTACTCTGTCTCCAACATAGTCAGCATCACAGAATCCAACTAATTTATACTCATCAGATCTTTTGTAACACAGGCTCACATTAGTAGTACCTTTCAGATACCTTAGAATCCTCTTAACATCTGTTAAGTGAGATTCTCTAGGATCTGATTAGAATCTAGCACATAGACAAACACTGAATAAAATATCAGGTCTTGAAGCAGACAAATATAAGAGAGATCCAATCATACCTCTGTAAAGTTTTTGATCAACTTTCTTACTTACCTCTTCCTTACCAAGTGTGCTTGTAGGATGCATTGGAGTCTTTGCCAATTTTCTTTCATTTAGATTGAATGTCTTCAGAAGCTCTTTGACATATTTAGTCTGGTGAATATATGTGCATCCTAGAGTCTGATTTACTTGGATTCCCAGAAAGAATCTAAGTTCTCCCATCATGCTCATTTCAAATTCAGCCTGCATAGACAAAGCAAACTCCTTTCCCAGCATAATATTGGTAGATTCAAAAATAATATCATCCACATAAATTTGACAAACTAGTAAATCTTTCTTAAATGTTTTACAGATAAGAGTTGTGTCCACTTTGCCTCTGATAAAGTTCTTTTCCAGAAGAAAATTACTTAATCTTTCATACCAAGTTCTGGGAGCTTGTTTCAAACCATAAAGAGATTTTTTGAGTTTGAAAACATGATCTGGAAATTTATCACTTTCAAAACTAGGAGGTTGATGGACATAAACTTCTTCTTCTATAATACCATTTAAGAAGGCACTCTTAATATCCATCTGATATAGAGTAATGTTATGTTGTGCAGCAAATGAAATAAGAAGGCGTATAGATTCTAACCTTGCCACTGGAGCATAAGTTTCAGTGTAATCAATTCCTTCTTGTTGACTATAACCTTGAGCTACTAACCTTGCTTTGTTCCTAACAACTTCTCCTTGCTCATTTAGTTTATTTCTGAATACCCACTTTGTTCCAATAATGTTGAAACCTTTTGGTCTTGGAACCAGATCCCACACATCATTCCTTGTAAATTGATTCAGCTCATCTTGCATTGCAAGTATCCAATCATTGTCACTCAGAGCCTCATCCACAGATGTTGGTTCAATAATAGACACCAACCCAAGAAGTGATGTTCCAGATGATCTGATAAACGACCTTGTTCTTATAGGGTCATCTTTCTTTCCAATAATCATTTCTTCTGGATGAGAAGCTTTGATTCTGGATGATCCTTTAACTGTTGGTTCTTCAAAAATATTCATGTTATTGATCTGAGCAGCCAATGGAGTTGCATCTGGCATAGCTTCTTCTTGAGCTTTCTCTACCTCTGATTTCTCATATTCTGTGAGAATAACTTCTCCATCTGCATAGTTTTCAAGCTGCTTTGGCTTTTGATTGCCAAGCTTATCATCAAATCTAACATGTATAGATTCCTCCACAATCTGTGTCTCAGTATTGTATACTCTGTAGCCTTTAGAGCGTTCAGAATATCCAAGCATGAAACACTTTTGTGCTTTATAATCAAACTTGTTAAGATTCTCTTTAGTGTTCAGCATAAAACAAATACATCCAAAAGGATGGAAATAAGAAATGTTTGGATTTCTATTCCTCCACAATTCATAAGGAGTCTTTTCTAGAAGAGGTCTAATAAACACTCTGTTCTGAATGTAACATGTTGTGTTAATTGCTTCTACCCAAAAATGTTTTCCCATGTTAGTCTCATTGATCATGATTCTGGTCATCTCTTGCAAAGTTCTATTTTTCCTCTCTACAACTCCATTCTGTTGTGGAGTTCTAGGACAGGAGAAATCATGAGCAATGCCATTTTCATTAAAATATTTTTCAAAATGTTTGTTTTCAAATTCTCCACCATGATCACTTCTGACTTTAACAATTTTGAAATCTTTTTCAGTTTGAACTTGTTTGCAGAAGTCAAAGAACACAAAATGTGACTCATCCTTGTGTTTTAGGAATTTTACCCATGTCCATCTGCTGTAGTCATCAACAATGACTAATCCATACTTCTTGCCTCTGATGGATGTAGTTTTCACTGGTCCAAACAGATCAATGTGATGTAACTCTAATGGTTTTGAAGTTGAAACAACATTTTTGGATTTGAAAGATGATTTTGAAAATTTTCCTTTCTGACATGCTTCACAAAGAGCATCTGAGTTGAACTTCAGATTAGGAAGTCCTCTGACCAGATTAAGCTTATTAATCTGAGATATACGTCTCATATTAATATGACCCAATCTTCTGTGTCAGACCCATTACTCCTCATTAATAAACATAAGGCATTTAACATTCTGAACCTTAAGTTCTGAAAGACTAATTTTATAAATGTTTTTTTTCCTTTTACCATTAAAGAGGATTGAGCCATCCTTTTGACTAACAACTTTGCAACACTTTTGATTAAAGATTATGTCATAACCATTGTCACTTAATTGACTTATGGACAAAAGATTATGAGCTAATCCTTCAACAAGCAAGACATTAGTTATGGAAGGAAGTTTACCATTGCCTATGGTTCCAGAGCCAATTATCTTGCCCTTCTGATTCCCTCCAAACTTGACATCTCCTCCAGATCTAAGCTTCAGACTTTGGAACATAGACCTTTTTCCCGTCATATGTCGTGAGCATCCAGAGTCCAGGTACTATGACTGGAGTCTTGACTTTGCTGCTAAGGATGTCTGCAACATAGATTATCTTATCCTTAGGTACCCAGATTTTCTTGGGTCCTTTTTGGTTAGTTGCCTTAAAGATTTTTCTGAACTTCTGTCTTTCAACATAAGACTTGTTCTGATTAGCTTTAGATTTATTAAACACAGGTTTGTTCTGATTAGAACTTGTGTGTTTAATATCATTTAAGTGACCAAATGTAAATTGAGAATATAAAGGAGGATACTTGATATCCAGTTTATCTACAGATTTTAGATTTGAATCTTCATAAGAGAAAGATTTATATCCAACACCTTTTCTATAGTTTCTGCTAATACCATAGATCATTGAAGCCATCTTGCTTCTATCCAGGCTTTTAGTTAGAAACTTCCTGAAACTATAGTCATACTCTTGTAAAATATTTTTAGAGCATGTTCAGATTTTGAATCAGAGTTTAGTTGAGCAGATTCTAAATTATTTTTCAATTGAAGATTTTTAGCTTGTAGCTCAGCTATTTCTGATTCAAACTTGTTACTCTCAAATTCAATATGCTTTAGAAGCATTTTGTATTTGAGCTTAACTTTGCTATAGTTTTCAAGAATATCAGATAGACTTTCAACAAGTTCTTGTCTAGAAAGTTCAGCAAATACCTCCTCAGAATCAGATTCTGATTCTGATCCAGATGATTCAGCACTGTCTTCAATGTTAGCCATGAATGCTACATTTGCACATTCCTCTTCTGACTCTGATGACGAATCGGATGCATCTGAGTTATCCCAGGTAGCCATCAGAACTTTCTTTTTGTGATCTGACTTTCTTTTTGGGTTCTCCTTCTGAAGCTTTGGACATTCACTCTTGTAGTGCCCAAGTTATTTGCATTCATAGCAAACAACCTTTCTTTTTCCAAATTGTCTGTGTCCAGAGGATTCTCCAGATCTTCTGTATCTAGAGTGTTCTCCAGATCTTCTGTGTCCAGAAGATTCTTTGTGTTGATCTGGTTTTCTGAAGTTCTTGAAATTCCTTTGCTTATTCTTCTAGAGTTTGTTGATTCTTCTAGATAGCAAGGATAGTTCTTCTTCAACTTCAGAAGCAGACTCTTCAGAGCTTTCTTCTAATACCTGCAATGCTTTAACAGATTTATTAGATTTTAAAGCAATTGACTTACCTTTCTTTAGAGGCTCATCTTCCTCTAGTTCAATCTCATGACTCCTTAGAGAACTGATTAGTTCCTCCAGCATAATCTTGTTCAGATCCTTTGCCAGCTTCAGAGCAGTGACCATGGGTCTCCATCTGGTTGGCAAGCTTCTGATTATTTTCTTGACATGATCTGCTGTAGAGTAACCTTTGTCCAGAACCTTTAGGCCATCAGTGAGAATATGGAATCTGGAAAACATGGCTTCAATAGATTCAGATTCTTCCATTTTGAAAGCTTCATACTTCTGAATCAGCGCCAGAGCCTTGGTTTCTTTAACTTGAGAGTTCCCTTCATGAGTCATCTTCAGGGATTCAAATATATCAAAGGCAGTTTCTCTGTTGGTTATTTTCTCATACTCAGTATGAGATATAGCATTTAGCAAGATAGTTCTAGCCTTGTGGTGATTTCTGAATTCCTTCTTTTGCGCCTCAGTCATTGATTTTCTGTCAACTTTCTTGCTATTCCCATCAGTGGGATGAACATATCCATCAATAACTAAGTCCCAAATATCAGCATCAAATCCTAGAAAGAAACTTTCTAGTCTATCTTTCCAATAGTCAAATTTTTCTCCACCAAACATGGGAGGTTTTGTGTTGACTCTTTCTTCATATTTGTTGTTGTTGGGTGTTGAAGTTTCAGCAGCCATAATGTATATCAACCAAGAGTATCAAGAGTTTTTCCCACTGGATCTTTTCTGGTCACGGTTAAGTGATAGCACAAACAGAACCGGAGCTCTGATGCCAACTGAAGGTGAGAAAAACACTTAGAAGGGGGGGGGGGGGGTGAATAAGAGTTTTAAGAAATATGGCAGTAAAAACAACTCAAGATTTTTATCCTGGTGCGTTGAACTCAACTACTCCAGTCCACCTTATCAAAGATGATTTGCCTTTCTCCACAAGGACTTAATCCACTATTAATCAACTGATTACAATAGTAAGCACTAAGAACAATTGTCTTAGTCTTCTCAAGAACTACTGACTACACCTTGGTCTTCTCAAGGAGCTTCTTACAAATTAATGTAAACTAACAAGTGTTTGAATGCTTCTAATAAGCTGTATCACAACTGTGATGTTTACACTTAAGATTAAGTACAACTAAAAACTCTACAGTTTTATGAAAGATCAATTTAATAAGATCTTTGTGAGATTTTCACTTTGATGATACAAGCGTGTATGAAAATTTCTTTCTGAGTGAACTAGCAATGAGCAGGAAATTAGCAGCTTCAAAATGTTGTAGAAGTTCTCCTTTTATAGCTTTTCCAATTGCTTTTAGTGATGTGCAGATGAATATAATATTAGATTATAAGACTTTTCATTACCAAAAAGTATGGACAGAGATATGCTTTCTGCAGGAAAGGTATGGTTGTAGAAGCCTTGGGATTTGCACCACGTCACTTCTTTGGACAAAATAGCCGTAGGTTACTTTGGAAGTAGTACCACGTCTAATCAAATTTACAGCTTCTTCAACAAGCTTCCTTCAGGATGAAGTCTTCATAATCTGCACTTCAGAACTTGTAGCAAGCTTTAAAGGTATGAAATACTTTAAGATGATCAGAGCTAAAATGATGGAGATGTTCAGAGCCTTGATAGATGATGAGATCTTAATATATCAGAGTCTCAATCTTGATCAAAGTCTTCATCAGAGTATGCAGCAGTATGTGCTTTGAGCGTGGATATTAATGATAAGAGTCTGATTATCAAAGCCTCTGATCTTGCGGTGAAAAGAACTTCAAAGTCTGATTAGATCAAAGCTTTCAACTCTTTGTACACTTCTTTCATTAATGCTTCAGATCATTCAATCCCAGTTGTAGTTACACACTGCCTGCTGAAAAGGGTTGAACCCCTGAGAAAAACCACTAGAACCATCAGTAGTCCCGGTATCACCCGCAGCTGTACCACTTCTATAGTTCTTTGGCCTATAATACTTGTTCACATATTTGTCATCGATAGCGGCCGGGATCTTCACTAAACTTCGGGATGGATGCTTCAGCCTTGATTGTGAGCATAGAGCCATAATAATGCAAGGAAAAGCAAGGGGGCAATTAACTCGCGCCCCCGACTTTAGTCCGCTCTCAATAACTGACTTCATCTCATTAGCAATAATCCGAGCCACATCAATCTAAACATTTCTAAGAATAATGTGAACTAAGTGTGCCACTGGGATCGACACAGTTGACGTATGTGACTTTGGCTTGATGTTTGTCAAAACCAACATCAGAATCAGCTGAGCCAAAGGAATCATGTCCTCCCTATGAAACCTCACAGCCTCCCCAGATGGGTTTATCTCTACACTCTTTCTGTCTAACAAGAGGGCCGCTGAAATATCATCAATGTTGGGGCGGGTCCTCAAGTTTCGGGTGTATGTATCCAATTCATTTACTCCCAAATGGAGCGGTTCGCCAAGCACTCGGTTGATGGCAGCCCTATCGAAAGAGATCTGACGGCCTAACACTCTTATTGTCTATGTGAAAGGCTTGTTGTCATTAGGCAGCGCGTTCGCGTAGAACTCGCGCACTATGTCTATGCTGTAGCTCTCGAGTGGAGAAATCAGACTGCCCCACCTCTTACTGTTAATCAGCCCCACAAAAGTTTTGTATTCGCCTTGTGGGTCAATTATGAACCTCTTTTTAGGGAGTATCTTTCTTTTCTGTAACGCCATAAAGCGTGCGGCTTGTTTTTCCCCGACGAACTTTTCGTTATCAAACTGAATCGGAACATGACAGGATGTGTTGATAACTTTTCTCTTTTTTCCATGATTACCTGAGGCCATCTGCACACAAACCACAGAAAACACCAACAAACAACAGCAAAAGATTATCATTCAGCATAGTAAAAAGCAGGTTCTGTCATGCTCGTTGGCTTGATCGCCAAGCGAGTCCTTAGCGAATGCTCGCTACAGACTCGCCTAGCGAACAAGCTAGCGAGCGCTGCGAAAATTCAAAATTCTGCTACTGTTTCGCACCCAGAAATCAATAATCCCAAGTTTATCCAACACAATTCCAAAAATTAATTGATTTAACATGAAAGGCATTGTTCTTAGTACACATGCAAACCTAAAATTTCTCAATTCCCTAACTTGCAAAATTTAACCTAAAATCCTCATTCTCCCACAAATTAAACAACAAAGAACAAAGAGAGAAGGAGATAGACCAAACCTGATTGCAGTAAGGAAGAGAGATTGAGACACAAAAGTTAGGGCTTGCAAGAGAATAGAGAGGCAAGAACTTAAGCAATGTGAGAGTGGTACGTTGAAAGTGTGAGAGTGAGTGAGAGACCGTGAGTGACTTAAAGTTTCAAAAATAAAACAGATTTTGGGCCTACATGAGTGGCCCACTAAATAACTTAAACTGCCAGTTCGCAAACGCTCGCCCAACGAACACCTAGCGAAAGCTCGCTACATGCTCGCCTAACGAGCGTGCTAGCGAGCATGATAGAATTTTCAATTTTCCAGCACAGCAGGCACAATCCAATTTTAGCATGCTTCCACCATTTAGACCCCCACAACACACAACAACAACACGCAACAAAAACAACAAATACTTACAATGTTGAGGTGCCTCTCAACAAGCGCTTGTTAAACGTCGGATAAGCTCGACGGTACAAGATGCTCACACAGGAACATCTAGAAGGAAGGCACAGCTTTCTCGATCCACTAGACCACCAAGATAAATCTTTAAACGTTGGCCATTTACCATCCAATTGTCCTTCTTTTCCATGTCTTCAATGACAACAGCCCCATAAGTTTTTACCTCTTTCACACGAAATGGCCCAGACCATTTTGACTTCAGTTTTCCAGGGAACAACCTCAACCTGGAATTAAACAAAAGTATCAACTGTCCGGGCATAAATTCCTTTTTCCGGAGCTTCTTGTCATGATATTCTTTGACTTTTTCTTTATACAACCAACTTGAGTGATATGTGGCATCGCGCATCTCCTCCAACTCAAGCAGCTGCACCTTTCTTTTTTCACCAGCTATCTCTTTATCAAAGTTCAAACATTTTAAGGCCCACAAGGCCTTGTGCTCCATTTCGACCGGCAAATGACAAGTTTTACCAAATACCAATTGAAATGGAGTTACCCCAATTGGAGCTTTGTAAGCGGTGCGGTACGCCCACAAAGCTTCGTCCAATTTTTGCGACCATTCTTTTCTAGAATTAGACACGGTTTTTTCAAGGATTCTCTAAATCTCGCGATTAGAGACTTCGGCTTGCCCATTTGCCTGTGGGTGATATGGAGTCGCCACTCTATGTGTCACACTGTAATATTTTAAAACGCTTTCCAACGGTGCATTACAAAAGTGTGACCCTTCATCACTTATCAACACACGGGGGGTTCCAAAACGAGAAAATATGTTTTTCTTTAAAAAATTTATTACCGTTTTGGAATATGCCCGAGGTGAGGCAATCGCCTCAACCCACTTTAAAACATAATCAACCGCAACAAGCAAATATTCATTTCCGTAAGAGGGTGGGAAAGGTCTGACAAAATCGATGCCCTAACAATCAAATATTTCAACCTCTTGGATGTTTTGGAGAGGCATGTCATCTCTCTTACCAATCCCACTGCTCCTTTGGCAACTGTCATAACTTTGCACATGGGAATTTGCGTCTTTGAAAGTAGTAGGCCAATAAAATCCTGACTGGAGAACTTTAGTGGCCATTCTTGCCCCATTGAAATGTCCGCCGTAAGGCGAGTTGTGACAATGCCAAAGGATACTTCATGATTCATCGACAGTAACACACCTTCTCAAAATGTTATCACCACCCAATTTGAACAAATATGGGTCATCCCACACATAATATTTACAATCCTAGAGGAATTTCCTCTTTTGGTTCGGAGTTAGGTCGGGCGGCACCAAACCACTAGCCTTATGGTTTGCAAAGTCCGTAAACCATGACCTAACTTGAACTTTAAAAAGTTTTTCATCGGGGAATTCTTCTCGGATTTCCTTTTCAGAAGATGTAACCTCCACATTAACAAGGCGAGATAAATGATCTGCCACCAAATTTTCCGATCCTTTCTTGTCCTTAATTTCAACATCAAACTCTTGCAACAAGAGGATCCAACGGATGAGCCTTTGCTTCGAATCCGGTTTGGTTATCAAATATTTAATCGCCGAGTGGTCGGTATACACAATCACCTTAAAACCAATAAGATAAGACCTAAACTTTTCAAGCACATACACTATCGCAAGTAATTCTTTTTCAGTTGTGGCATAATTAATTTGAGCCTCATTAATAACTTTACTTGCATAGTGTATAGCATGAAAATTTTTGTCTTTTCTTTGGCCTAATACCGCTCCAATTGCATAGTCGCTTGTATCACACATGAGCTCAAAATTTAAATTCCAATTTGGAGCGACTATAATTGGAGCAATAACCAACTTTTATTTTAAAATCTCAAAAGCTTGTAAACACTCATCGGTTAAGAGAAATACTTGGTCCTTGGCTTGCAAGTTACTCAAAGGCCTAGCTACCTTCGAGAAGTCTTTGATAAAGTGCCGATAGAAACCGGTGTGCCCAAGAAAGCTTCGGATACCCTTCAAATTCGCCAGAAGAGGCAACTTTTCAATCACATCAACCTTGGCACAATCCACTTCAAGCCCTCTTGAAGAGACTTTATGGCCAAGCACAATCCCCTCGGTTACCATGAAGTGGCACTTCTCCCAATTAAGAACCAGATTCGTCTTCACACACCTTTCAAGAACCGTTTCCAGATTATCCAAGCATAAACCAAAAGATCCACCAAATACCGAGAAATCATCCATGAAGACTTCCATTGTTTTTTCGATAAGATCGGCAAAAATAGCTTGCATGCATCTTTGGAAATTCGCCGGTGCATTGCACAACCCAAAGGGCATTTTGCGGTATGCAAAAATTCCAAACGGACATGTGAAAGCCGTCTTTTCATGATCGGTCGGGTCAACCGCAATTTGGTTATACCCAGAATAGCCATCCAAAAAACAATAGTACTTTTGTCCCGAAAGTCGTTCCAACATTTGGTCCATGAACGGAAGTGGAAAGTGATCTTTTCGAGTTGCGGTATTCAACTGCCTATAATCAATACACATTCTCCACCCCGTTGCCACCTTCGTCGAGATCAATTCATCTTTTTCGTTTCGAATGACGATAATGCCACCCTTTTTTGGAACCACATGCACGGGACTCACCCAAGGGCTATCCGAAATAGGGTAAATCATTCCCGCATCCAACAATTTGACAACCTCCTTCCTAACAACTTCCTTCATAGTAGGATTTAAGCGGAGTTGAGGTTGAGCTACCGGCTTAAAATCCTCTTCCATTAAAATCTTGTGCATGCAATAGGAAGGACTAATTCCTTTGAGATCGGAAAGAGTCCATCCCATGGCTTCTTGATTCTTTTTCAACACATCGATCAAACGGGCTTCTTCGTTTTTTGACAAAAGGTTGCTTATGATAACCGGCTTTGCTTCAGTTTCATCAAGGAATTCATACTTCAAGTTAGAAGGTAGCTATTTTAATTCAATTGGTGATTTTTCTTCATCAACCTCCTTTTTCAACACTTCCTCCTCAACTACCCACAGATGTAACTCTTTAAGACTATCAAGTTCCCTTAGACATTCATCAAGAACTTGCTCTTCTTCAATTGTGAAAACTTCAAAAGAGTCATCAAGAGCTAACTCCATAGGAGATGTCACATGAATATGCTTAGTAACTTCCAATGTTGCATCTTCGATCACATCAATTCGAAAGCTATCACGACTATCTTTTGAATGCTTCATAGCTTCAAATAGATTAAAAGTAACTTCTTCATTTTGGACCCTTACCTTCATCAAACCGTCATCAACGTCAATCATCATGCGTGCGGTTTTCATGAACGGTCGGCCAAGAATAAGCGGAGCATCATCATCCTCTTCCATATCAATCCTAATGAAATCAACCGGAAAGAAGAATTTATCAACTTTTACCAATACGTCTTAGGCTAACCCATGAGGATGGGTAGTCGACTTATCATCCAATTGCAAAGTCATCCGGATAGCCTTCATTTTAATGTTGCCAAGCCTCTTGGCACTACAACTAGCATCAAGAAAAAAAATTCCCGGTTCTGTGTACCTCCGCTTTTGAGGCATTTGCTCCAAGGCTTCGGCAAACGGAATATTCACTTTAAGTTGTTTGAAAATATCCATGAACCGGGCGTAATACCGTTCATTCTCCCTCCTAGATGGAGCATGCGGATACGGAAGGTTTTGGATTGGAGTGGCGCCCACTACCTCCTTTCCTCTAGAAGCGCTAGAATTCCTCTCTCTTTTCTTTTTAACTTCCTCCACCTTCACTTCATCAATCTTATCTTTTTCTACTTCCACACTTTCTTTATTTTCAACTTCAACCATTTTTTTATTCTTTTCAACTTCTTCCTCACTCTCCTCCCCAACTTCACCATCAATTCTATCATCAATTTTTTTCTCCTCATCTTTTCTCTCATCCTCTCTTTTTTCACTCTCACTAATCAACTCCCTTCCACTTCTCGTCGTTATCTCTTTACAATGTTCCTTTGGATTTGTTTTTGTGTTCTCCGAAAAAGAAGGTCCGGATTGTTGTTCCGCTAGTTTCTTAGCAAGTTGTCCGACTTGAGTTTCAAGATTTTTGATAGCCGCATCGTTGCTCTTTTTATTAGCCATTGACAATTGCATAAATTGCGTCAATGTCTCTTCTAACTTTGAAGTTACGACCGGCGGTTGTTGAGGTTGATAAGGATTTTGACGGATAGAATTACCACCCCCATAACCTTGGTTATCGTGATAGTTACCTCTTGGTTGGTACCCTTGATTCCATTGATAGTGTTGTTGTTGTTGATTTTGAGGATGTTGTTGATACGGTGGTTATTATTGTTGTTGTCTCGGTTGGTAGTCTCGTTGGTTCGCCATGTAATTCACTTCTTCGAACCCCGGAGGTGGACAAAATCTGGTGTCATGTTCACCCTTGCAAAGCTCACAACAAGCTATTTGTTTAGCTTTTGAAGGCTCTTTCAACTCTTTAATTTGTTGAGTTAAGAGTTCAACTTATGGAGAAATGAGTTTATTTTGGGCAAGAATAGCATCGTTTGTCCCAAGTTCAAGCATTCCCAGTTTCTTTAAAGTGTTTCTTCTACTTTGACTTTGGAGATCATTTAGAGCCATACGGTTAACGATATCCGTAGCTTCGGCGGTGCTATTGGACAATAAAGAACCACCCGAGGTAGCATTTAATAAAGTCTTGCAATTTGGTTGACGACCGTTTTTGAAAATGTGGATTTGCGTCAATTCGTCAAAACCATGGCCTTTGCACTTCCGAAGCATGGATTTAAATCTTTCCCATGCCTCATTCAATGATTTGTTGGTTCCTTGCGAAAACACAGAGATTTCCATTTTGGATTCCATGAACCGGTTGTGGGAGAAAAAATTTTCAATAAATTTCTGTTCCAACACGTTCCAATCCGTTATGACCGCCGGAGTTTGGTCCAAGTACCAATCTTTTTCTTTGTCGAGCAAAGCATTTGGAAAAAGTCTTTTGAACAACGGTAGCTCTTGAGCTTGATCAACTCCGGCCGCCAATGTTATCTCGTAAATTTTGGTGAGAAAAGCAAAGGGGTCTTCATTGTCCATTCCAATAAAAGGACTTCCGTATAACAAGTTACGAGTTCTCGTCTTCATCTCGGATTGCCTTCCCGTGTGGCTGGTAAACTGAGTAGTATTTCTCAGACTGTTGACACATGGTGTGGAAACGAACGGTGGTGGTGGATCCGCCATAGGTGTGAAATATGGTGGTGTTGGTGTTGTAGAAGAACTTTCTCCTTGTTCTTGTCGTTGTCTAGCTTGTTGCTTCCTTCGCCTTGTTCTGCTGTTCAGTTTCCTTGCGGTTCTTTCGATCTCAGGATCAAAAAGAATTTGGTCCTCAGGAATCTGCCCTCGCATAAAACGAAAGCTGCACACTAAACCAAACAAATTAACAAGCACAAGTAAAAAATTCACAAGTTAAAAATTCGGCAACTATTGCGATGCTCGCAATATCAATTCATAATCCCCGGCAACAGCGCCATTTTGTTAGAATAGAAGTAAAGTATCGGGTTTTTGTAATCGTCTCCACGGGGAATATGAGATATTGCCACCGTTCGACAGTTGTCAAGTTCTTAACTATATAGTAACAAAGGGGTTTGGTTTTTAGTCACGGTATCTTGCATAAAAAGTAATAAATTGCGATAAAAGTTAGGGTTTTACGATCTAAGAAAGATTGTCAAAGTTAGGGTTCGGCAATCACTTTGCATGTATGTGTTCGACCAACAAAACTCATAAACTCCATTAGATGATTAACACATTCACAATATCCTCCCAATGTGATTATTTCTAACTCACATTGTGATTTTTCCCATTTTGATCCATTGTTAATTTCTCACACAATCTATCAAAATGACAACATTTAGGTTTAACATTTTAGTGAACAACCACATTCAAGACTATTTCTAGCTCAAGAAGATAGATGGATGAAAACCTAGGTCAAGAGTTGGAAAACATCTTTCAATCATGAACCAACACAAAGAGTTATAAATAAAGCAAGGTTTTCAAATGAAGATCATCCCATATACATACAAAGCTAATGATCACCTACATCTAACCTTGACAAAATGAAGAACTTAGCCACTCATTTTCATGGTAGCTTGCAAAAGAAGTTTTAGAAGAAGGTTGATGAACATCCGAGTCGAAGAATCCAACTTGGATGAGAATCCACCTTCTTTTTGTAGAATAATGTTAAGAGATGAAGAAATGAGAGATATTGGGTTTCTAGGGCACAAAAATTTGCTTTTGAGCAGAACTAGTAAAAATACCATATGTTCTCAAAAAGTACACATTGCTACTTATGGAAAATGTTGATGTGTTGTCACGCTCGCGACCTTGCTCGCCTAGCGAGCTCATAGCGAACGCTCGCTACAGCCTCGACTAGCGAACATGCTAGCGAGGACTGAGGATTTGATTCTGGAATGCTTCTCTACTTGCTCGCTAGATGCTCGCCTAGCGTGTCTTTCGCCACCTTCCTCGCTGCCAGCGAATGATGCCATTATATGTATGTATGCCTTTATAATCATATGCCATGGTATACCAGTTGGTGTCATTGGCCACATTGACTTGAAGGCCTGTGTAAACATTTTGTTGGGCACCAATCATTATTGGTCTTGCAACATCCTATCTTCATCTTAGTCAGTCTATTAGGATTCTTAGTCTAGGTTCATAGTTGAAACAGCTGGGGTCCATGAGGTTGTGTTTTTGTTTGACTGTTCAAACTCAGGCCAAGTTTGAGTTTTAAGAATTGATGATATACTATGCTTACTGTCCACAATTTGTTGGAAGGTTTGTCAGTTTAGATTTCTCATCAAATTTCCCTTTCGCCTTTTAATATTTCAGACTCATGGCATGTTTGTTAGGTTATTTTGGTCTTTGAAGTTTACACTTAGATTCATACTAGCTGTTAAACTATTGATGAATTATTGGTGCATAGAACTCTGTCAACATATTGCTCTAAGGTTTTTTAACCTCTAATATCATCAAGCTGCTTTTTTATAAGGTTGTTGCAATCTATGTGTGTAAATTCATAACCTGTTGCATTTTAGATTGATAGCAGCTGCTGTCTTGGATTCATTGTTTTAACATTGTTAAAATGTAAAGTCTTTTTAAACAAAACTTCACCAATGTGCAACTTGATGCCCACTTTGTGATTCAGTAGGAAACTGAGTTCTTCTTTTCAATTTAATCCATAAACAACATGTTTAAAACATGTGCAGGCCCTTGCTTGTTCTTAAACTCATCAGTTGTAAACATTAAACTCCAAAAATGCATTTCAAAACTCCACTTTGCATTTCCATTCAAATTTCATTTTCTGTGCATTGTTTGAAAAGTTGGTTGTCACCATTGCATTTCTCCCAAAATTTCAAGCACGTTTGACTTTAATTTTGAGAAAATTGATTAAGTTTTGAGGGAGTTTGGATTCAAACCGTTTCTCAAATTTCCACTTGGTTTTGGCCTTGGCTTGCCTAGAAGATCATGCGCCCTTTGGTATATGTGCACATGGGGTGGCTTGAAACAATGGATGTATCGCCACCCCAGTGGTTGTAACCTTGCCAATAAGAACTTTTCCATACCCCAGCACGCGAGCTCGACCCTCAGCGAGGGCAGCTTTTGCTTGTTTTCATGAGTTTTCCAAGTTTTAGCATTTTTATTTCTTTTTCCATCACTATAGCACGCACTTGAAGTGGTTGGCTTGGTCAAGTTTTGTGTCTATGACCCCAAGGTCTTGGGTTCAAGCCTTGGGTGAGACACTTCTTATTTTTGGCAATTAAGTTATTTGTTTTTTTATTTTAATTCATTTAAATTTCAAATATCCACAACTTCCTCATTTTTAATCATTTTTAAATGACTCTTTTTGCCAAATTTTTGTAATAATGTATATTTTCATATAATGCTTAAAGAATTCTAAAATTTTTACTTTAGAAACACTTTGCATTATGAGAAAATTGTGATTCATGTTAGGGTTTTCACCCTCCTATCTTTCATCCTCCATTTCAAACTTGGATTTCATTCCCTTTGTTTTAAGTTGAGTTGGTATGAACATGGCTTGTTAGCTCCTTTGTATATTTGAGTTGAATTTCCAAACTTTTGCTTGTAAGCATTGTGATTAATTCATTTCTTAAAACATTTGAAATCCCCATGAGATTTTGAACCCTTTATCAAGTTGTAACTTGTTTGCATGGTTGTTACCATTATCTTTGTTAAGATGCACTCTTGTCTATGTCAAGATATGGATTTGGTTGTGACCTCTTGTGTTAAAATATTTTAAGAACCCCCTTCATGATATTTTAATATCCTTGTACCTTATTTGGTCGTAACCATTTATCTTGATTGTAATCCTTGCTTGATATTGTAATATGCTTGCATGTTCTTGGTCGTAACCATTTATCTTGATTGAAATCATTGCTTAATATTGTAATATCTTGATGTTTGTTTTGGTCGTAACCATTTATCTTGATTGAAATCATTGCTTGATATTATAATATCTTGATGTTTGCTTTGGTCGTAACCGTTTATCTTAATTGAAATCATCGCTTGATATTGTAATATCTTGATGTTTGCTTTGGTCGTAACCATTCATCTTGATTGAAATCCTTGCTTATTGTAATATGCTTGCTAATTCTTGGTTGTAACCACGCCTCTTGTATTCACCGTGTTTGAATGATTATTGCTTTATTAACTTATTCCCCTAATTGATGGAACTCTTTAGTTCTCATCCAAGTTTCCTCGTCTCTTCCCTTCCAAAGGAAAGTCTCTCTATTGACCCTCGGGTCATAGATAGCTCAATACCCTCATAGGCCTGGATAGAGCGTTTTCCCCCTTTTGGTCTTGATAGAACCAATTGGACTTAAACTCATAGGTCTGGATAAAACCTTTTCCCCTCTTTTGGTCTGGAAAGAACCAATTGATCCTTATTCTGTAGTTCGTGCCGGAACTACAACCGCTCTGATTTCTCATTGGATAATGAGAATATGTAGGCACAAGATGCGATATCTTGACGAGCAACCTTCCTTTTGGTCTGGATAGAACCAATCAACCTTCCTTTTGGTCTGGATAGAACCAATCAACCTTCCTTTTGGTCTGGATAGAACCAATCAACCTTGCTTTTGGTCTGGATAGAACCAATCAACCTTCCTTTTGGTCTGGATAGAACCAATCAACCCAACTTTTGGTCTGGATAGAACCAATTGGTCTTGCAATGTAGAACTAGGTAGAGTTTGGTCAACTGTATGTAAGAATCATGGAAATGATTACTTACTCCCCTATCTTGAGTGTTCAATATAGATCTAGAGAGTTTGGATAAACTCTATACAAGCATTTTTATGTTTGTTCCCCTTTGAACCTTGATCATAATCAAGTGTTCTTTGTCCTTAGTGAGGTGAACTACGATTGCTCTGATTCTATCCTAGTTAGGATACGTAGGCAGAGGATGCAATATCTTTGTGAGCAAACTTAGAAACTATCCTTAGGTCTTTACCTATCACCCTTAACCTTATACCCAATTCCAAACCATAGCAAACATTTAGCAAACTTAGCATACAAACAAACAAAAGGTTCCTGTAGAGTACTACAGATGTTTAGGATATGAAATACCTACCCTAGGCATAACCAACCCCCGATCCCCGAATCTCTTAGTGTTATTGTTACATCGCGCAAAAGGGTTTTTCTTTCTTTAGACCTTTCCTTTGGATAAATTAAAGTCCGGTTGTGAATTTAAGAATTAAGATTCAAGTTAATCAATAGCTTGATATCACGATTCTCACCGCAACACATGACACATTCAAATCCATCATATATAAGCTAAGAGCTTGCCCTAGAAGCTCAGAACGCGCAATTGGAGCTAGAGAGAGAAGAATCAAATTCAAATTTCTCAAGAATTTTCCAACTTCGAATTTCATTTTCCTATGAAAATCAATTGAAATTGAAGCCTGATTCTTCTTCCTGGGAGCATTTAGAGTGGAATTGAAGCAAAAAAGTGAAGGTTGCGTGCCTGAGAAGAACCAACGGAGTTGCTCCGTTCAGTAAGCTTCCATCTCTTAATTCTCCAATGTTAGGCACTAATTTAGGCTCATACTGGTTGCATCTGAAGCTCTACATTGAGTAGGCCATGTTTGATCCATTGTAGTTCATGTTTGATGAAGTTTTCAGTTGGTGCACTCAAATTTCAAGTCTTCAATTCTCCTTGATCTTGAACTTTTGTGATGATTGATCTATGGATTTGGAATACTTGTAGCAAGACCTTTCGTTCGGTACCATTTTTGTGCCTGTTGGTGGTGGTTTTTCACCTGAGCTCCGGTGAGCTCACCGGAGAAGACGACCGGAGCCCTAGGTCCGGCGTCTGGTTATGTTTCAGTCAGATATGATGTGGATTTCCCTTAACTTGTTGACTGCACGCGTTTTTGCTTTTGATTTGCTTGACCTGTCCATTTGGCACTTTGACTCCACATCCGTTTAATAAAACGGTCCGTTTTGGGTAGTAAGCTAAGTCTGGTGGATTTGGCTTGGTTTTCTCTTCACGCCCCCTCATTTGAAGCCCAGTTGCGCTTTTAACGTGTTTCAGTTCATTTTGTTTATTGCTTTTGCACCTCCTTTTGATTTCCTTTTGTTTTTATATTATTTTATTTTCTATTTAAATTTTTAATTATTAAAAATGACTCTAATTGTCTAAAATTTCCACAAAAAATATTTGCCATCATTTTAAAACCTTATTTAATTTTCTATATTTTTTAATTTTGATTTTATTTTATTTTCCAATTTAATTTGAATTTTGCAATTGGAGAGGTTTTTAATATTGTTTTTATTTGATCATCCATACTTGAGCTACCATTTGATATCACCTATGAGTAGGGTTTCCTCTCCATTTAGAGGATGAATTGAGGTACCATTGAGGCTGATTTTGGTCAATGTTTGATCACTTTTTGTTTGACTTTGCTTTGACGTTGTTTGACCCTCGATAATAATTCAATAAGGTGGAGCACCCTAGTTGATCAAATCATTTTGTGATGCCTAAGATTGAATCTGGCTTTGATACTTTGGCCTCTAGTTGCCAATGTGTTTATTTGATTTGTGTATTTTATTTGGAATTTATTGAACATTTTTTCTATTTTTGGTGAACCTTGGAAGTCAAGTCACCCTAGATGTAGTTCATACAAACTAGTTAACCTAGTTTCATTGGGAAATGACTTTGATGGATCCCATAAGCACTCTACAAGTCTTAATACTCATTCTTGACATGATTAAGGTGTTGGTTTTGATTTCTTAGGTCACACACTTGTGTAGCTTGTGTTATAAGTCACTTTGAATTAGGGCATTCCGTTTGGTTTTAAGTGTTGATTATGGATTGAACTTTGGTTCTTTCTCTTGCCTTGACTTGTTGCTTGCTTATGCATTGTTTCCATTCGTGATTTTGACCTTTTCCCTTGTGTGTTCACTTCTGCCTCTTGGATTTTAGTACTCATTCAAGATAACTTGGTGTCCATGTGCACACTTTGAGTTTGTCTTGAATGAGGGACTACTTTGAACACTTGTTTGTTCTTTCTTCTTGCATGATCAATATATGAGTTTGGTTGAGATACATTTCATGTTGCTTGATGCCCAAGCTTATTCTCCCATCTCCATTTTGATCATGGCTTTTCCTTTTGCATTATTGTTTACCTTTTGGTATTAGTGATTGATGCATGAATGGTTGTAGGAGTTGTAACTTCTCCCATTTCATCTCACTTTCTCTTTGACATGTTTAAGTCATTATGCCTTTGTCATTTGTTTGTGTTGCATCATTTAAGTCTTGCATATCATGTTTGAATTTCTTCTTGACTTGTTTAAGTCATCTTCATCTCTTTCTTGCATTTCATTTGTGATTGATTTATATTGTGTTTTCTTGGTATTTTGCCATGATCCCTTAGGATTCCTAGTCCCTCCGTTTAAGATGGGAGTAGGAGAGACATTGAATGTTCAATCCAAGCATGATAACATTAGGATAGTTTCTTCCCTCTTAATCTCAATCTTAGGAGCACAATGCATGATAACATTAGGGTTGAGTTAGTTTCCCCTTAGAGTTTGTGTCTTCTCTTCTCATCTCAAAACTTCTTCAAGACACCTAATAATGGATAATAAGTGTTGTACGCTACGAGCCTTAAGTATTTAGGAAATGATAGTTGAGGGGCCTCCTTTCAATTGTCTAGAGTGTTTAGCATATTCCCTTTGGCCGATATGCGATGCATTCGCTCTCAAGTCATAGTCTTTAGTGCAACATGAATTACAAACTTAATTCAATTCACTTCTTCTCTAAAAAACACAAAAACAAATGTCAAACCTTTTTATCCTTCGGGATTGTTTGGGAAATCATTTTCAGAAATAGTGTGTTAACTCTTGCTTCTACCACAAACAGGTAACTCCTAAGTCTCCAATGTTCAAGCAGCAATACACTTAACTTCTAGAACGAAGGTTTAACCCTACTCAGTTAAAACACTTGAACCAGTCTATGGTCGTGTCAACCCGAAATACCTTTGCTCTGATTTCTCATACCAGATGAGGATACGTAGGCACAAGACGGTGATGTCTTGGTGAGCAACCTTCCCCACCTTCACCCGTAGTTTTTCAAACTACGTTGTCTCTGACTTTCCCATTGCACGAGGGAATACGTAGGCATAGAGCGGCGATGCTCTATCGAGTCCCTTTTCTTTTCTTTTGTCCCTGTGGCCAACCTTATAGATTAACACCCTTTTAGATAGATAACAAGCGTGGATCCCATTGAGTACAACGGGTGTGAGGGGTGCTTATACCTTCCCCTTACGTAACCGACTCCCAAACCCAAGATTTGGTTGCGATGACCTGTCTTTTCCCTTTTTCGTAGGTTTTCTCTGATCGTTTCCTTTCCCTCTCTTTAGGATAAATAACGAAGGTGTCGACTCTTCTGTCTTTGCTGGCCCCTTTTTCACAGTAGCGACACTCCTCTAGTAGACGCCAGCAACAGGAAGCTACCCCATCTAGTGTGTCCCATTCCATATGGAAACTTCGAGCTCATCACCCTCGGTGACGACCCCAAAAGGAGCGTAAAGATTGGCATGAGAATCCCCGATTTGGCGAGGAAGTAGCCAAAGGCCCGCCTCAGGGAGAATGCTGACCTGTTCGCATGGAGCTCAACGGAGATGCTCGGGCTTTACCTCGACGTAGCCTGCCACCAGCTCACCATAGATCTGGCCGCTAGGGTCATAGTACAACGTAGGCGTAGGCAGTCTCCCAAGAAAGAGGGGACTGCTGAAAAAGCTGTAAAAGACATCCTAGAGGAAAATTTTATTTTTGAAGCTTAATACGCAACTTGGCTATCCATTGTTGTACTTGTTAAGAAATCTAATATAAAATGGCGTATGTGTGTTGACTATACCGATCTTAACTGGGCATGTACCAAAGATGTATATCCATTGCCTAACATCGACAAACTGGTAGACAATTCTGCAGGTTTCAAATTATTGTTGTTCATGGACGCGTACTCGGGATATAACCAGATTCCCATGGCGAAGGACGACAAGTAATACACGACTTTCGTGACCGAGTCGGGTAATTATTACTACAACATAATGCCATTCTGTCTGAAAAAACGGCGGTACGACCTACCAGCGAATGATGAACAAAGTCTTTCGGGGCGAGATCGGGGACATGCTTGAGGTCTACATGGACGACATGATCATAACATCATGAGAAGAAGTCAACCATACCGCCCATCTCAGAAGGGTCTTCGATATAGCAAGGAGATGCAGGATGAGAATCAACCCAAAGAAGTGCACCTTCGGTATTCGAGCAGGAAAGCTCCTCGGCTTCTAATTAATAGAGCGAGGAATCCAGGCGAACCACGACAAGTGTAAAGCACTCTCCGAGTTCCCAATGCCAAACTCAAAGAAATCAATACAAACCTTAAACAAGATGCTCTCCTTCTTGTCTCGTCTCGTGGCGAAGTCTTCCCAACACACATTCCTATATTTCAAGATTTTGCGTAAGGAGGCCATGTTTGAGTGAATCGAGGAGTGCGAACAAGCCCTTATCCACCTCAAACGAGTCCTATCATAACCCTCAGTCCTGTCACGACTTGAAGATGGGGAGACTCTATATTTGTACCTCGTCGTCGCGGCTAAAGCCGTCAGCGCGACCATCATCCACGAAGCTCTCGAGGGGCAGAAGTTAATCTAATTCACCACCTAAGCCCTACAGGGACCCAAAATCAGGTGCCTGCAGATCGAGAAGGTCGCTCTGGCCATCATCAACGCCACCGTAAGGCTAAAATGTTACTTTCATGCCCACACAATCATGATCAGGATAAATTAGCCCATTAAACAACTACTCGGACACTCAGACATGACGGGTAGGATGCTCAAATGGTCGCTCGAACTCTCCAAGTTCAACATCTAGTACGAGAGCAAAAAGGCCCTTAAAGATAAAGTGTTGGCCAACTTTGTCGTGGAGATGACCGCAACGACTTCCCTAACGCAAGGAGCCCACAAGTAGACCATTTTCGTCGGCAAGGCCTCCAGCTCGACTGGAAGTGGAGCGGGTATCATCCTTGAGAATGAAAAGGGCGTCTTGATAGTGGTACCAGTCGCCCTAGACTTCCTGAAATGAAACAACCAAGCCGAGTACGAGGCCTACCTCGCGGGGCTACGCCTGGCCGAGGACCTTGACACGAAGGAGGTGAAGGTATTTACCGACTCCCAGCTCGTAGCCTCTCATGTGCAAGGGAAATACCAAGCCAAGATTGACATCGGCAATGTGAATGCCATCATCGATAGCAACTGCTGGATGACCCGGTATACGCATACCTCAGCACGGGGGAACTTCCCATGAATCCAAGGAGGCTAGCATGATTTGACGCCGAGATTTCTCATACGTCTTGATCGAGGACAAGATGTACCAACATGAATTCTTCATTCCCCACCTCAAATGCGTCGAGGAGTCCAGGATCCCCAACATAATCTAGGAGATTCATGAAGGAATCAATGCACAGCACCTCGGCAGACGATCCCTTGCCTAAAAGGCTCTGCGAGCAGGATACGATTGGCCCATCGTGCAACAGGACACCATGGGACACGTCAGCAAGTGCGACAAGTGCTAATGAAATAGGGACATGTACCTGACCCCCATCCAACGAGATCAAAACGCTCTCTTCCCTGTGGCCTTTTCCATGGTGGGGGATGAACATTCTTGGACCCTTTAAAAAGGTCGTACCAGAATAAATATTTAATAGTCAGCGTTGACTACTTTAAAAAGTGGATAGAGGATGGGCCCCTTCTAAAATCACGACACAGAACATACTCCATTTCTACAAAAGGAACATCCTTGTCCGGTTCGGCGTGCCTTAATCAATCGTCCCCGACAAAGGAACGTAATTCACCGACAATAACTTACAGGACTTCGTTACCACACTTCACATCTGTCGAGCATTCGCAAACGAACAGGAAGGCTGAAGCCGCGAAAAGAGTAATCCTGTATGGATTGAAAGGAAGACTAGGCGATGTCAAAAATAGGTGGATCGAGGATCTACACAGCATGCTCTGGGCCTATAGTACGACCCCACACTCGATAACTGGGGAGACCCCATTTCGACTGGCCTATAGAACTGAGGAAGTAATTCCTATGGAAATAAGGGAACCCTCTAGGAGGACCAAATCTCCCCTCGACAAGGAGACCAACGATGAGGCCCTAAGGGAGGAGCTCGACTTGGTCGAAGAAATCCGGTCAGGGGCATCCCTCTATGAAGCCTCGCTCAAGCAAAAAATAACTATGCGGCATTACAACAAAGTCATCAAATGCAAATTCAAGGTAGGAAGCCTAGTCCTACGAATAAACCAAAAAGACTCACACGAGGTAAAATTCGCAGCAAACTGGGAAGGCCTTTATCGCGTTCACGCAAGAATAGAAAACAAGGCCTACTACCTTGAAAACCTACACAGGGAGGAATTTACTCGACATGGAATACTGAAAAGCTTAAACAATATTATAGTTAAACACTGCCAATGACGTACTCGCGTCACGACCATAAGGGAGCGCTAGGGTACAAGCGAGACTCCTAAACTTGAGACAAAAATATGAGAGCCATCTCTTGTGTGTGCAAATTAGGTAGGACACCCAGCTCGTGATGGGAAGTTCACACCATGAAGCAAAGACCTCGATTGATCTTTAAGTTTTGTCGAGGGTCGGAACCCCAACTCTAACCACTCATACAGTTCTCCGCATGACCGAGGACTATTTAAGTCGAGCAAATGCCCCAATAACTTAGTAAAAATAGGAAAATATAATATTGTGTATTCACCAGGAAACTATATATTTGACATACATCAGCACACACAAAATACGAACATACTAAATAATAAAGCACCATACATTGTGACAGGAAAACCCCATTGTCTAAATGTTACAAGCCAAGGTGCGCAGGCCAGGCGAAATCAAAACCTATGGCACGTAGGCCGGGAAAATTCAGGTTATAAGTAACGGAACACAGGCAGGCCAAAGCAATAATAAAAATGCAGTGTGCATACCAAACACTAAAACTAAACCTCCGCCTCTTCCTCTTCCTCTGGCTGGGCCTCTCCACCAGCTTGGTCATCATCTTCTCCTTCACCGGCTGGAGTAATCACCTGACCATCAACCACCTAATGGAATGGGTCAATCCCCTTGAGGACAAACTGAGCCTCATGATTCACAATTTGGAGCTGCTCCAAAGCACTATTAAACCCCATCGACCTCCTTCAGCATTTTCTGCATCACATTCATCTTTTTTAGGAGCCGCATCTGGGCCTCGAGTCTCGTATGGAATTCAAGTAGACTATTCTCATCCTTGTTCTTCTCCATCCAAAGGATAGAATTCTTGGCCTTCAGTGCTTTCATCTCGGAGTTCGGACTGGTTTCGTCGTTGAGGACCAAGACCATTTCGAAGATCCTCATCATAGCGGACATGTCCTTTGACAAAGCCTTCCTCATTGCCTCCCTATCGACCCCCATGATCTCCTTAGACTCTTCCTCGGCCCTAGTCGGAAAGTTTTCCTTGCATAAGAAATCACGATGAAGGTAGCAAGGAGGCAGTACAAACTTCTCCCCACGCACGCTCTCAAGAAGGTTGATAGGTCCAGAGTCGTTGGCGCGCTGCCTTTTAGATAGAGTTTCCTGCGGGGGGGGGGGGGGGGGGGGACTGGCTACATTATGGGGAGGAGGAACCACTAGGTTATTAATTAGGCTTCATTATCTGTTAGACCTGAGTGACTCTGTCCTTTGTAGCCTTCTTCGAGCCCTTGGTCGCTGCAAGTTTTAACACGCGCTCCTAGATGCTTGATATCTGGCTTGCAACAGAGAAAAAGAAAACAAGTCAATATAGCGAAGAAAAACTAGCGGGCATGCAAGCAAAGTAAACATCCACTACCTAAGAACCTCATGGCTTCCACATCGGGCCCGCACTCGAGGAGGGCCTTGGTGTTGATTAACTGAGGTTCACAGCGAACCTCCCCACACTCATTAAGAATAAAACTCTCGTATTTGTTAACACATTTAGCAAGAGTGAATCCAGATACAAACTCGACTATCTTCTCGTAAGATAACTGATCCTTAGAGTTCAGAGAGTCGGGCTTGACGATGTAGTTGTTTGTACCTTTGTTGAAGTGGCCCTCATCCCACTCAAGAGGGAACTTCAACTCTAAAGACTCCACCCGCTTCCCGTCCTCCTCCTTGACCACAAGTTCATATAAGGATTCGACGAACATGTGCGACACAAGCTTTACGACGAAGAAGCTATCATTAAAAGTACAGACAGAATCCTAGTATGCTCAGAACAACTTCCTCGGCTACTTTAGGGAAACCCAACTATGCCGACCTTGGAAGGATTTTCGTTGTAGGTGAAAAGTGCGAAAGAACAAGGGGAGCATGGATCCAATGCAGAGGTGTTGAGACACGAGCTCAAATGCTTGCACGAACGCAATCACGTTGGGCTGAAGTTGTAAAGGCGCTAGATGTAACCACTGGAACACCCCTTCTAGAAGTCACTAAAGGGAAGACAAAGTTCCGCGTCCTGAAACATGAACTCATACATCGGGAATCTGATCCCCTTGAACCTTGAGCAAATGCAATGCTTCTCTTTGGGCTTGTAAACCATCCAAATCGGGAAAGCGCCCTCGACACGGTCCTCTACGGTGTAAAAGGCATTTGAGTCATCGATGGCGAAGCATGATGCGGTGCTGAGAAGTTCCCGCCCGACCCAATATTCTAACGTGCAGGATCCCTCGACCCTGACTTGCTCAACAGAGGTTTTGCACTTGACTTCCTCTTCGATTACAATGAAACCCTCAATCCTTGTGGCTGTTTTACCTAAAAAGTAGAGGAAAATAGTGAATTCAACATCTAAGACCAAATCCACCCTTCCACCACAAATCAAGTGAAAGGGCAAAGAGAGGGGCGAGGAGCCGCTTGACAAACTTCCCCAACCATAACACCCGCCGAGGAAAACTCACTCACGAGGAGACTCCCCTAGACGCATAATAGCGAGCCTCCCTCCTTGGCAAAAAGGCTCGTCCACGAGGAAAATCTCCTAATGTAGAGTAGCGAGCCTCCCTCCTTGGTAGAAAGTCTCGTCCACGAGGAGACTCTCCTCGACGTAAAATAACGAGCCTCCCTCCTCTACAAAAAGGCTCGTCCCCGAGGAGACTCTCCTCGACACGAAACATCGAGCCTCCTTCCTCGATAGAAAGACTCCTCAGCGCATAATATCTCTCCCTTTGAACATGAGAGAGCCTATTTGACAAGAGAATTCCTCATGATGTTCACGCATTCACGGGGAGAAGAGCTATCTGAGGCCTCCATAGTAGGTCCCCGAGGCCATCACCGGAAACTTCATGCAGTTTCCCAAAAACTTCATGAACTTCCTGAAGTCTTCATCGGAGACTTCATAGTTCCGCCAAAAACTTCACGAGTTTGCTGGAAACTGCATGAAAGTCACTGGAAACTTCATGAGTTCCCCGGGAAATTCATGGGCCCCCTAGGGAAATCTCCAGAAAATGCATAAACCATCAGAAAATTCATAGAATGTGTAAAAAAGAGGCCAAAGACTTACTTGAAGAAAGTGTATTATAGACGGCAGGAGAAGGCTGACAGCGGCTGCGACGACAGACATGCATTAGGGAGCAGAGAGAGCCTTGAGAGACTTGGGTAAAAATTCAGAGTAGAATGGAGGGGAGCATGTGAATGAAGCGTGTGAATGAAGTAGACTTCTCCCCTATTTATAACCTTAACACGGGAAGCGAGAAATCACAAGGCACTCAAGTACTCCTACATGTAGCCACCCTAGGCATTTATTACTCTTGACACGTGGCCCTAGAAGACACAATGTGTGTCCTTTCAAATCTCTCTCCTGCTCGAGACCAGACTTCCCCTTTCTTGCACCCCAAAATTTGACCAACCTTTTTTTTCTAACTTGGCTTATGTTTCATTTCATTTAGCATTTTCATTTGCATAGCATAGGCTCTAACAGGGGATCAAGAGGTGTTGTGTTTTCCATTCAAGAGGAGAGCTTCATTGTTCAAGCTCAAGCAAGGATATCATTTGTAAGCCATTAAAAGTTCATTACCATCAGATGTGGGTTGCAAAGCTCCTTGAGAAGAGAAGTTTGTGTATGGGTGTCACCTCCTATCTTGAGGATCATCAGAGGATCACCAAAATTTCATGAGGTCGTCTAGTTGGGTAAGGCATTATTCAAAAGCTCAATGTTTATCTTTAGGGTTCTTTATGGAGCTTGTATGATCATTCAATTCATCTGCAAGAGCCTCAGTTAATGGATGTGGTGTGGATTTCATCTGGTCAACCAAAAGTCAACTATGGACTTGAGAGGACTCAAAAATTGGTTCTTAACCATTGAATACATGGGAGGTCATTATGAAGCATTTCTAATGTTATGAGGAGATTAAATCAAGGAGATTCAAGAGTTCAAGGGGCTACTAAATTAGGGTTTCAGTTGATTTCAGTGTAAAATCCCTTTCTTTGGTGCCTAACTTTAAGGACAATTTTCTCTATGATGAAAGAACCATCTCATTTTCCAACAAACATGAGACTTGTTCATCATCTCTCAAGCTTTATTTTGAGTACAATAACTCATCCATTAAATTTGTACATCTCAAGTTATGGTGTCAACAAGTTGGTGTCATCAAATGAAGAGAATTTTGAGGTACCCAAAGTTAACTCACTTCCAAGGCATGTTTCACATGGAACTAAGTTTCTCCTCACTTTCAAGTGAATATGAAAGCTTTTCTTCATGATCTTAGCTTTCTAAAAAGTTCTATAAGTACTCATTCTCATGTGTACATCTCAAGTTATGGTCTTCCCAAGGCAAGGGTATTTTAGGAAAACTTCATTATAGGTCATCCTTTTCAATGACCATTTTCATGAACTTCAAGGCTTCAAATCCAATTTTGTGCCACATGAAAGTTGTGTCACATTGCCTTAACTCCACAATGAACTAAAAATCCATGTTGTTTGATGGTTTATGTGATCATTTGAGCCATATTGAAGGTGAAAAACTTGTCTTTTGGACATGATTTGGTTTTCTTCCATTACAAGTCATCAAGTGGTTTGATTTTGAATTTTTCCACACCTTAATGTCATCAAATTTGGTCATGCCATTTCTTGCCTAATTTCAATACACATGAATGTACATATCATGCCACTTTTTCAAATTTAACACCTTAAAAAGAAAGGATCAAAACTTGGTACAAACTTGTTTTCCAATTCACAAAACAATCTCATTCATTCCTACACCCTCAAGTGTGCTTGTTGCTAACCAAAAAAGGAGTGTATGAAGCAACCCGTGTATGTACACATAAGTGGAATTTTTTTGGAAAAACTCTAAATCACTCAAATGAAGCATTATGGGCCTGCGTGGATGGCATAAATCCACCATATATAAGTTCAAAAGTTGCCCTAATTGATCAGAGTTGGCTTGCTGCGTGAGAAAGAGAAGATTCACTTCAAAAATCATAAAAATTTCTTCTCTTCGAATCATCCATTTCCTGGAGATTTGCTTCAAGTGTTTGCTCAAATCATTATCACCAAGGTGCAAGGAAGGGTTTGGAAGCATTAAACATAACCTTGCTTAAGGTTTCAAGGGTCAACGGGACCACTCCATTTGGTAACTTTCTCGACTTGAAACTCTCATTCTAGGAACATTTTTAGGGTCATTATTGGTGCATATGAAGCCCTACACCTTGTAGGCCATGTTTGAATTATATGTATGCCTGTTCATGATGATTTCAGTTTATGCATTCAAAAATTGTGGCATGTTTTATCTTTGATTCATGAACCTTTTTTTAAAATGAGGGATGGATTCATGTTCTACTTGGTTAGAGCTTTAAAATGGTACCATAATTTAGCATTTTTATGGTGGTTTCATCTCTCAACTCCGGCGAGATCTCCTGGAGAAGACGACCGGAGCCCTAGCTCCGGCGTCTAGTTCATTTTCTGGTGAGAACTGACGTGGCTGGTTGGACCATTTGACCACTTGAGGTGTCATGTGTGTATTGGTTTGACCATGTCAATGTGTTGAATTGAATCTAACTAGATAAATGAAAAGCTGTGTTTCATTTAGTCAGGTTTCATTTTGGGTTTTGGGCCTAGCTAATTTTCTTTTGGCACCCCCACTTGTTTTGCCCATGCACGCTTTTAACTGAAGTCAGTTCAAATTGTTTTTACTTCTACACCCCTTTCACTTGTTCATTCCTTTTTATTTCTTTTTGTTTATCATTTCAATTTTAATTGTTTTAAAATAGTTTTATAATTCATAAAACTCCCTAAAAATCATTTTCTGTTATTTCAAGATGTTGACTTATTTTTCAATATTTTTATTTTATTTTTCCATTTATTTTATTATTTTTAATGGAATTTATGATTCAATGTGTATTTTGGTGTGTACCCTAATTTGAAATTGATCATTTGCGATCATTCTTCATTTGTTTTTCATTGACCTTTTGTTAACCCTCGACACACACTCGATAAAGTGGAACACCTTGCCTTCTTGGATTTAATTGGTGGTGCTTTGAGTTGAATTTGATCATGAGGTTTTGCATTCTGTTTTTCACTTGATTAGGATTACTTTGAGTATTTTATTTGGCATTTATTGGTTTTGTCTTCTGTTTTTAATGGATTTTTCAAATTCAAGTCATTTAAAGGGTGTTTCACATACTAGTTTTGACCTACTCTTTGGGATATGATCATGAGTGATCCCTTAAGCATCTCTTAAGCTTTGTTTACTCTTGTTGACATGCTTGAGGTGTTGTTTTGCTTGTGTGTAGGTCAAATGTATTTGTAACTTGTATCAAAAGTTACCTTTTGATCATGTCTTTCCACTTGTTTGAAGTGTGAGATTGTGTTTGAACTTTGGTTCTTCATTTGTACATGATCATGCTTGTGCTTGCCTCTTGTTTTGAGCTTGAATTTGAATCATCCCACTTGTGTTTTACTTATTCCCTAGTTGGGTTGACACTTGTTCATGATGATTTGGTGTTGACGCTTACACTTTGAGTTTGTCATGAACACTTGCATCCTTTTTGCATTGTTTGCTTGCACTTCTTACTTGAGCTTTAAGTTTATGTTTGGTTGAGTTGAACATGTGTTGGTGGCTGCCCCACACTCTTTCCTCCCTCACCTCTTGGTTTGTGCCTTGTGTAGCACTTATTCCTCTCTTGGTGATTGATGGTAATTGGTTGTAGGAGCTTACTTCTCCCATTTCATCTCATCTCGTGTTGACTTGTTTAAGTTAACTTGTGCTTGTGTTTGAGTCTCTTTTGTTTTTTAGTCTTGTTGTATCATTTCATACTTGCATTTGTGTTTGCATTCTATGTTTGCATTTCATCTTGCATTGACTTGTTTAAGTCCTTCATTTCTTTTCGTCTGTGATTGAATTGCTATGTGTTTACTTGTGCTCTTTTGCCATGATCCCTTAGGATTCCTAGGCCCTCTGTTTAAGATGGGAGTAGGAGAGACAATAGGCTTTCAATCCTTTGCCTGATAACATTAGGTAGTTCCCTTTTCAATCCCAACTTTAGGACTACATTACATGATAACATTAGGGTTGATTAGTTCCCCTTAGAGTCTTGTGTCTTCTTTTCTCATTTCATAACTTCTTAAGACACTTAATAAAGGTTAACGATTGTTGTACGCTACGAGCCTTAAATACATGAGAAATGATGATTGGGGGGCCTCCTCATACATTGTCTAGAGTGTTTAGCGTATGCCCTTTGGGCGATATGCGACGCATTCGCTCTCAGTCATAGTCTTTAGTGCAAAATGAGTTTCAAATCTAACTTAATTCGCGTCTTTTCTAAAAACCACAAACACAAAATCAAACCTTTTCATCCTTCGGAATTGTTCAAACTTAATTTTTAGAAATAGTGTATTAAGTTTTTGTTCTACCGCAAACAGGGATCGTCCCTAACTGCTAGAACAGAGATTTAACATTGCCCATAAAACACTTGAACCAACCAGTGGCCGTGTTGTCCCAAACTACATTTGCTCTGATTTCTCATACCAGATGAGGATACGTAGGCACAAGACAGTGATGTCTTGGCGAGCAACCTTCCCTCTTTCACCGTAGTTTTCTGAACTACGTTGACTCTGACTTTCCCATTGCACGAGGGAATACGTAGGCGTAGGGCCACAATGTCCTATCGAGTCTCTTTTCTTTTCTTTTCCCCTGTTCTCCAGCCTTTAGATAGTTTTTACACCCGTAGCTAGACAACAAGCATGGATCCCGTTGAGTACAACGGACGTGAGGGGTGTTCATACCTTCCCCTTGCGTAAACGACTCCCGAACCCAATATTTAGTTGTGATGACCTTGTCTTTCCCTTTTCGTTAGGTTTTCGTTGATCGTTTCCTTTCCCTCTCTTTGGGATAAATAACATTCGGTGGCGACTCTTCTGTCTAGTTTGCGGGCCCCTTTTTCACAGTTGCGACAGATGGCGACTCTACTGGTGAGTTCCCATCCCCTATGTGAGTCAGTTCTAGCGCTTGTGTGTTTATGTTTATAGGTGTGTATATGTGTTGCATTTGTTCAGTATTGCATTTGCATTTTATTTCCCGCACTTCATTGTTGTTATTATCTATTGTTATGTTGTTGGGTGGGGTTGTTCCGTTGAGAGATAAGCCCAATACCCAGGCTTGAGTATATACATAGCATTAGTGTGGAGAGTAGTGAGGACCTGTATGTTTGGCATGCACTAGTCCTCACGAAATTCGCGTTCAGACGAGGTTTTCTTTAATGACATCCAATCCTGTGCATTGGGACAGTGAGCAAATGTTGGATCTGAAAATTGTCAACTCTGGAGACCAATCATTTGGAAGTCAGTTAAGTGAGGCCTCCTTATTTAACAATGATGCCAAACTAGAAATGGTGAATGTATCACTGTTTCTCGAGAGTCTGTGACGCTGACGACCACATAGGATGTCGAACCTTATCAGAGATTAGGTACATACCTGTTAGTGGGAGGGCTATGCAGGAAACTTTGACCTTCAACCAACCCGGTTTTCTCGCTAGTGCGTACCTTTGATCCTAGATACTGTGGGTTTCTATTATCTCAGTGCTGTGGTATTTAGTTTGTTTTGGTATTTTCTCGCCGAAGCGAAACTCTGGTTCAACTCAGTCAGCAGCATAACAATCTTGATCCCTTGTTTTCATCTGTATCTTTATCTGCATTTTAACATTTGCATCTATTTGCGTTTCAGGTGCATATTTTCCCTTTGATTCTAGTAATCTAATCCACCAACTGTACGGAGCCTGGTCTGAAGAAGAATGTCCTGTACAAGTTCCCAACATCGGAGATAGGACCTCTGCTTAGTCTCATTTATGTAGTTGATCGTAGTGTCATAGAAGACTTCAGAAAGGAATATCGGAAGATTATGAGCTTTGTTTGTAAGGTCTCCAAGTTTGAGTCAGGAAGTATTCATGTGTTGTTGCACTTTTATGATCCTCAGTTGTGTTGCTTCACATTCCCAGGTTATGTCTTGTTGCCAACTTTGGAAGAGTTTTCTATGTTGGTGGGAGTCCTAGTCTTGGAGGAAATGCCTTTTGTGCACTCTAAAGAGGAACTTGATTTGACCAGGTTGGCTGGTGCTCTTCATCTGGATATCTCTGAGTTGGATGGTAAGCTGGTGTGAAGAGGTGGAGTCCATGGTTTCCCACTGTCATTCTTAGTGAGTAAAGCTCAACATTTTGCTAAACAAGGGTGTTAGGTGGTTTTCAATGCTATCATGGCTTTGTTCATCTATGGAATAGTCTTGTTTCCCAATATACCTGACTTCATGGATTTGGATGCGTTTCATATTTTCGCTTCTCGGAATCCTGTGCATACGCTCCTAGGTGATGTCTACCATTCAATACACTACAAGAATGAGAACAGAATAGGAAAGAATGTCTCCTGCTATACAGATAGTTTATGTCACATCTTCTTAAGTCTGAACCTTTTGTTGATACCTCAGACATAGTTGATTGGTCAGAGAGGCTCATGGGCTTGAACTTGGAGAATATTGTGTGGTTCAACAGAGATTTGCTTGGTAGTGATATTGTATTCAGTTTTGGAAGCTTCCCTAATGTTCCTTTGATAGGAAGGAGAGGTGGCATCAATTATAATCCTGCTCTTTCTATCAGGCAATTTGGTTATGCTCTGAAAGGGCCCCCGAAGGACGAGGAAATACAGGAATCTCTGTATCTCACAGGGTCAGCTGATAGTGATACTCTAACCAGTTTCAAACAAGCTTGGAGTAACATTCATCAGAGAGGAAAGCCGTCCTTGGGAAAAGGTGATTGTATAGCCTATGGACCATATGTTGAATGGATCCAAGAGAGGGTTGAGAGGTTGTTGTTACCATTCCCGATCAAAGAGCCTCTATATCCTTTGGTAGTTGAAGAACCGGCAATAGTTGACATTCAGAAGTATAACCAACTGTGGGCTGAGAAAGAAAAACTACGCAAAGCAAAATGAAGAGCTAGAAAAGGAGATTATTTAGTTGAGAAGTGAAAATAATGAAGCCACCTACCTGTCCAAGATGAAGACAGAGACTCTGAACAAGATGGGGAGAGAATTGACTGAAGAAATTCGTATCAGAGAATGACTTGGTCAAGACTTGAGAAGCATGGGTAATTCCCTCAAAGGCAAGAAGAAAGAGCTAGAAAAAGCGTGCCTGGAGATATCAAAGTTCAACAATCAGTGAAATGCAGATTTGACCAACAACAAGGGGAGAGAATATGAGCTCCATCAGCAGATTTTTAGGTTGAAGACTCAACTCTGGATTAAAGATGAAAAAGATCCAGGTGAATTATCTCATCAGTACGAAAGCGACCGTAAACTACGAGAAGCTCTTGCAACGTTTAAGAAATACAAAGTGAGAGCAGAATTGAAGAAGCCCAGACTCGAAGACGCTTTCGGAGAATGTGCTTGGGAAGAGTATGCCCAAGACTTGAAGGATGTCATCATCAAGAAAGAGTTGCTCATTCAAGCGTTGGTTGCACAACCTGATCATCCAGATATGAAGGAGTTGCTAGAAAAGTTTCAGACTCACTGTCGTGGTTCAGTTTTCCTTTGTTATTCTTTTGTTATTGTTGTTATCTTTGTATTTAGACCATCACCGGGATTGTTGGATGAGGTCGTATTGTTGACTCTATTGTATTCCTTGGTGTTGTGTTGTATATGCTGACTCTTATCCTCATTTTATTTATGAGAAGGATTTTGTGGCTCCGTCTGTTGGCTTGTCATTCTCTTATTCTTCTATGGAACTAGAATCAATGGGATAATTTCCCTGAATCATATTTGCATGCTTACATTTTGCATCATTATCATATTGCATTGCAGGTGTTCTTGGTTCCGTTAACCTTATATCTCTATGGTTTTTATCTTAGCAGTGTTTAAGGATAGCAGACCGGACGCTTCACTGTTACTCAACTAGAGGGAATCAGCATAAAGCTATGGATCAGATTCAGCTTGAATTTCAAGAGTTCAGGGACTGTATGGCTCAGTTCATGGATCTTATGCAAGGGGTTGCCAATGGCCAAGAGAAGCTCAGAACACTCGTCCAACCTTTGATTGCTAGGGTGGATGGAAGTAGAGTTTTGCATGGTGGGACCACTGCCATTCCTCCCCCGGCTGATGGGAGTACTCCTCAAGCCAATGATATTCCAACTGTTGTTATTCCTCCAAGCGGAGGCCATCAAACTGGAGCTCATTTGGTAGGTGCAGCGGGCGTTGCACATGGAACCGTCGGAACTTAGTGGGAGGAGGATAAACAGGATGATGTCTTCTCTATGGGAGATCTGGGTGTAGGCTTTCAGTCTGATGTGGATAAGAGGTTTAAAATAATTGAGGAGAAAATGAGGAATTTTGAGAATCAAAACTCTCTAGGGCTTGATATGTCCAACTTGAGGATGATTCCAAGTTTGAAGATTCCACCAAAGTTCAAAGTGCCTGACTTTGACAAGTACAAAGGGACAAATTGTCCCAGAGTACACCTCAGATCGTATTACAGGAAGATGTCCGCCTACCCGGATGATGAAAAGTTGTTGATGCACTTCTTCCAAGATAGTTTGTCTGGACCTTCATTAGAATGGTACATGGGTCTCGAGGGGACTAATATCAGAAGCTAGAGGGATCTTGGAGAGGCCTTCTTCCGCCATTATCAATATAATAGTGACCTAGAACTGAATAGAGTTCAACTGCAGAATCTCTCTCAGAGGAACAACGAGGGGTTCAAAGAGTATGCCCAAAGGTGGCGTGAACTAGCTGCGAGAGTTCAGCCTCCTACGGTGGAAAGGGAGCTCATTGATATGATCGTGGCAATGTTGCCCGGGATATATTATGAAAATTTGATCGGAAACATGTCCGACAGTTTCTCAGATTTGATTATTACCGGTGAGAGGATGGAGAATGGTATCAAGTTGGGTAAATTTCAAGCAGGAGAAAGATCCACGCCTGATGGAGGGAGAAAGACTTTTGATAATTCCAAGAAGAGGGAAGGAGAAACAAATGCAGTTACAGGTTTCATGAACAGGAATAGGAACAGGGCTCAACGCCAACAATAATATCAGCAACAACAGACGCAGGTTGCAAGCATCATTATTCCTGCAGCACCTCAACAATAACAACAACAATAGAATTATGCACCGCGCCAGTTTCAAGACCATGGAAGAGCAGTTAATAGGAAGTTTGATACTCCTCATATGCCGTATTCTCAACTTCTACAACATTTGTTACAACTTCAGCTAATTCAAAAGAGAACATTGGCACGTCTTACAGGCACACCACCTCCGGGTTATGATGTGAACGCCAGATGTGAATTTCATTCGGGCGCTCCAGGCTATAATATAGATAATTGCAAGGCTTTCAAGCACAAGGTGCAAGACCTTGTTGACAGCAAGGCAATTAACTTCACCAATGACGTCCCGAATGTGGTTCAGAACCCAATACCTAATGATTGGGAAGCCGGAGTTAATGCAATTATTGAAGAAGAAGAGTTGAATTTGATAACTGACGTCACAGAATTAAGAACGCCGCTGAGTTTTGTCAAAAGCAGGTTGTTAAAAGGCGGAGTTTTTCTAGGTTGTGGGGAATGTTGTGAAGGTTGTGTTGCTCATCCTGAGGGTTGTGAGGATTTGAGGAATCATATTCAGTGTCTGATGAATGAAGGGGTATTGCAGTTTGATAGGATTGGAGAAAGAAAAAATGTGAAAGAGTTTAATCAGGATAAGGATGAGATCGCCACGATCTCAATCCTTCAGAACTATAAATATATCAGCACCACCGAGGCTAGCACCTGTAATTATCACTAAAGCTGGACCAGTGCCATACGAAAGTATCAAGGCCATCCCATGGAATTATGGGGCAAAGGTATTTTGTAACAGCAAGAAGCAAGAATTGATGGGAACATCATCTGAAGGTTCATCTGTTGACGATTTGGTTAGAGCCGGTGGTTTAACCAGAAGCGGTAGAATATTTTCACCTCCAGAAGTTAATATAGAGAGGCAGGATAAAGGAAAAGGAAAAGTTGTAGTGGAAGAAAGTTAACAGCAAGGAGAGAAACATTCTCTAATTAAAGACATCGAGGAGTTCATGCGTCTTATCCGAAAGAGTGACTATAAGATTGTTGATCACCTGCATCAAACTCTGTCCAAAATTTCAATTCTATCTTTATTATTGTGCTCGGAGGCACACATGAATGCCTTGTTGAGGATTCTGAACACGGCCTACGTGCTAATGCTGGCAATGGTTTGGGTTTCACATGCCTAGACTTGACTCCCAAGGGAAGGAATCATAATCATGCCTTGCACATCTCGATTGAGTGCAGAGGGGTTGTTCTATCACATGTATTGGTGGATACAGGGTCATCACTCAACATGTTTCCCAAGAAAGCTTTAATGAAATTAGACACCCAAGGTGTGATATGTACTCCTAGCGATCTTGTTGTGAGAGCGTTTGATGGAACAAGGAGATCGGTCTTTGGTGAAGTTACGCTACCCATTCAAGTAGGTCCGAAAATTTTCAATATCGTTTTCTACATAATGGACATTCATCCCGCGTACAGATGTCTACTTGGTCTACCCTAGATTCATTCTACAGACGCAGTTACATCGACTCTGCATCAAAAGCTGAAATACATGGTTGGAGGCAATATTCTCACTGTGTGCGGTGAGGAGGATATAATGATTAGTCAGCTATCATCCTTCAAGTATGTAGAGGTAGATGGGGAAATCCATGAAACCTTGCGCCAGGCATTCGAAGCTGTTCAGATTAAAGAGAAGCCTCCTGTTATGGACAGAGCTCCAGAGATTTCAATGTCTTCTTTCAAAGAAGCTCGAGCTGTTGTGGAGTCTGGTTCTTCACAAGGATGGGGTCAAGTGCTCAGTATCCCCAATAAGCAGGATAAATTTGGATTGGGATTCAGCCAGTCTTCCTCCTCACAGAGTGCTCCAAGGTATAGAGGACTGGTGCAGTTTGCTAGTGGTGGGGTCATCTTTGACATAATCAATGTTGTATCGGAAGACGAAGGGGACAGTGATTGTGACATGGACGCGTGGATTCAGCCGAGTGTTCCAGGCCAAAGCCTGTGTAATTGGACCATCGAGGAAGTCGTTAGAGTGTCCTTTGAAGAGTAATTTATCTGTTTTGATTATGTCTAGCCCCGTGTTCTTCCCAGGACGTAGTGGTTTTCGTTTGTAGGGCCCTTATTTGTTTATGTTTGAACTCTGTTTTTAGCATTAATGAAAAGGCGTCTTTATGCATTCAAATGTTTTGATCCTTGTTTTCTGCTTTTATTTTGACAATAAAATGGCAATGTGGTTTGCGCTTGTTTGCATATCATTTTAAGCATAAAACATCAATCATGCAGGTTTCACATTACAGATGCCACCGGTTCAGACTCGGCTATGACTCGGTTTGACTTTGACAATCCAATTTTTCAAGTCGAAGAAGAGATTGATAAAGATGAAGACCTGCCCGAAAAGCTTGCCAGACTACTGGGACAAGAGGAGAAGGTTATTCTGCCTCATCAAGAAGAGATATAAGTTATCAATCTGGGAACAGAGGAGGACAGAAAAGAAGTCAGGATAGGGGCCGCATTGCAAGACGATTTCAAGAGAAGACTGGTAGAAATGCTCTGTGAGTATAAAGATGTCTTCGCTTGGTCGTATGAGGATATGCCAGGGTTGGATATAGATATAGTGGTACATCCTCTACCTCTTCGAGAGGAATGTCCACCTGTACAACAGAAGTTGAGGAGAACTATATCAGATATGGCAGTTAAGATTAAGGAGGAGGTCTAGAAACAGTTGGACACCGGTTTTCTTGCTGTTACAAACTACCCTTCGTGGGTCGCTAACATTGTGCTATAACTAAGAAGGACGGAAAGGTCAGGATGTGTGTTGATTACAGAGACTTGAATAGAGCGAGCCCGAAAGACGATTTCCCGCTCCCCCACATTGATGTGCTAGTTGATAATACGGCTCAATATTCAGTGTTTTCCTTCATGGATGGCTTCTCCAGGTACAACCAGATCAAGATGGCCCCGAAAGACATGGAGAAAACAACCTTTATCACGCCGTAGGGGACTTTTTGCTACAAAGTAATGCCTTTTTGATTGAAAAATGCAGGGGCAGCTTACCAGCGGGTGCTGGTGAATCTCTTTCAAGATATGATTCATCATGAAACTGAAGTGTATGTTGATGACATGATCGTAAAGTCACATACGGAGGAAGAGCATCTGGTTAATCTTTTGAAGTTGTTTGAGAGGTTGAGGAAATTCAGATTAAGGTTGAATCTGAACAAGTGCACTTTTGGTGTAAGGTCAGGAAAGCTATTGGGGTTTATTGTCAGTGAAAAAGGAATCGAGGTAGATCCTGCAAAGATAAAAGCAATACAAGAAATGCCAGCGCCGAAAATAGAAAAAGAGGTTTGTGGTTTTCTATGGAGGTTGAACTACATTGCAAGGTTCATATCTCACCTTATAGCCACCTGTGAACCATTGTTCAAGCTGTTAAAGAAAGATCAGGCGGTTGTATAGAATGAAAATTTCCAAAGGGCATTCGAAAAGATAAAATAATATTTGCAAGAGCCTCTGATACTGATGCCTCCGGTGGCTAGAAGACCTTTAATTATGTACTTGACGGTTCTTGAGAACTCCATGGGTTGTGTACTTGGTCAACACGACAAGACAGGAAGAAAAGAACATGTTGTCTATTACTTGAGTAAGAAGTTCACAGATTGTGAGTCCAGATACTCAATGTTAGAAAAGACATGTTGTGCACTTGCTTGGGCCACCAAACGCCTAAGGCAGTACATGTTAAATCATACAACCATGCTGATTTCGAAGATGGATCCGATTAAGTATGTGTTCGAAAAGCAAGCGATGTCTGGGAGAATTGCTAGGTGGAAGATGGTTCTGATAGAATACAATATTTAGTACGTTTTCCAAAAAACCATTAAGGGGAATGTTCTGTCAGGATATCTCGCAGAGCAGCCGATTGATGATTACCAGCCTATGAAATTTGAGTTTTCTGACGAGGACATAATGTTTCTGAAGATGAAGGATTGTGACGAGCCACTACCAGACGAAGGTCCTGAGATAGGCTCCTAGTGGAAGATGATTTTTGACGATGTTGTTAACTCTTATGGCAGCGGAATTGAGGCAATCATTACAACAACGCACAGTTCCCACATACCGTTTACCGCCAGGTTAACATTTTCCTGCACCAACAATAAAGCTGAGTATGAAGCATGCATCCTGGGCATTGAAGAAGAAATTGATTTAAGAATCAAGAACCTTGATGTATATGGTGATTCAGCTTTGGTCGTCAACAAGATTAAAAGAGAATGGGAGACTCATCAACCCAACCTAATTCCTTACATGAATTATGTCAGAAGGTTGTTACCTTTCTTCGACAGAGTAGAGTTTCATCATGTGCCAAGGGCTGAGAATCAGATGGCAGATGCTTTTGCAACTTTATCCTCAATGTACAAGGTGAATTATTGGAACGATGCTCCAAGGATCGTATTCTCCCGCCTCGATAGGCCGACTTTCATTTTTGCAGTAGAGGAATCGTCTGATGGGAAGCTGTGGTATTATGATATCAGAAACTTTCTCAAGAATTAGGAATATCCGACTGGGGAATCGAGTCGGGATAAGAAGACATTGATGTTGTTGAGATGTGTGGACGAAAAGGAAGCAGGTTTGCTAATGGAAGAAGTCCACGAAGGATCCTTCAGAACGCATGCCGGCGGACATGAAATGTCCAGGAAATTGTTGAGGGCAGGCTAATATTGGATGACTATGGAGTCTGATTGTTTCAAATACGCCAGAAAGTGCCATAAATGCCAGATTTATGCTGACAATATGCATGTACCGCCAAGTCCTCTGAATGTCATGGCGTCTCCTTGGCCCTTTGCTATGTGGGGCATTGATATGATCGGAAAGATTAAACCGACTACATACAATGAACATCGCTTCATCTTGGTGGCAATTGACTATTTCACTAAGTGGCTTGAAGCAGCTTCTTTTGCCAATGTAACCAGATAGGTTGTGGCTCGATTTATCAAGAAGGACATCATCTGTCGTTATGGAGTGCCCGAACAAATCATTACTGATAATGGTTCGAATTTGAACAACAAGATGATGAAGGAACTGTGCCAGAGTTTCAAGATCGAACATCATAACTCTTCTCCCTTTTCTACCCTTTACCCAGAGTACGTTACTTTCCCGTTCTACCGCAAACAGGCATCGTCCCTAACTGCTGGAATGGAGATTTAACGTCACTTGCAAAAAATATTAACCGACCTTTGACCCATAGTTCCCGAACTACATTTGCTCTGATTTCTCATACCAGATGAGGATACGTAGGCCCGACACAATGATGTATTGGCGAGTAACCTCCCCCGTAGTTTCCCGAACTACATTGAATTTGACTTTCCCATTGCACGAGGGAATACGTAGGCATAGGGCAACGATGTCCTATCGTGTCTGTTCTTCCCATTCACCTCCCATTTAGTAGTAACATTAGATAGTTCTCACCCATAGATTAGACAACAAGCGTGGATCCTGTTGAGTACAACGTACGTGAGGGGTGCTCATACCTTCCCCTTACGTAACCGACTCCCGAACCCAAGATTTGGTTGCGATGACCATGTCTTTTGCTTTTCGTCACGTTTTCTTCGATCGTTTCCTTTCCCTCTCTTAGGGATAAATAACGTTTGGTGGAGACTCTTTTGTCTAGTTTGCCAGCCATTTTTTCGCAGTTGTGACACCCTTTCCTTTCCGCTTTCATCACATCGTCAACCATATTGTCTGACATTACACTGTCGGAAACACTTCCGCAAGGGAAACAGGGAAAGAGCCAGGACCACACCCGACGGACAGGCACCCGTGAGCTCTTGTCTTGTCGAGCAGCTCATACTCCTGACCACATGATTCATCCCCCGAGCCCATTGTTTCTAATGCATACGACGCTTCTCTAGGTAGGCCCTCGACACTTGAACTGGCTCTTAAGTCATTTCTCATCTGCTTCAGAGCAATGACTTAGGGGGCTCCTTTCTGGGACGGGGCCTGAGACTGCCCCACTGTTGGGCACGGCCAAACCCATTTCTTTTTGGGGGAGGGCCCGACGTATCACATCACATAGGAATCACTCACACATCTTCCCCATAGACTCCACGTGCCCCTCATACGGGGACACGTCATCAGGAAACTACCCACTTTCTGAAGGTCATGGGCATTTGACCCAGGGTGAAGACCACGTGTTGATCTTCCCTACGCCATGTAATCCCTGACAATTATTCGTATTGAGCCTAATGATCCAACCCTATGCAAAGTAATCGTTGGCCCCGCGCTAGGGGTATATTATAAATACCCTATTTCACAAGAGGGTCAAGTATTCCATTCACAACTAGATTTCATGTACTTGCGTTTTCTTACTCTATTTTTTATTTTGGCATCTGATTACCTTGCAGGTACACCCCCTCCTCCTCTCTACCACCGGAAAATTCATAAGCTCACGGCGTATTGCTGACCGCTTATTCTTTTCTGATCTAATAAGATCAGTTTTGTTGTGTGAGACATCACCGATGAGAGGATATGGTTGGCCTCACAACTTTATGATAGACATAACCTTTGTTGTGGGTGATACGTGATGGTATTAGATGAACGTTTGAGTTGTGCATAAAATGATTAGAAGAATGCATGTGTTATCAATTGATGAGATCCAATCCCAACAAGGCTTTGTTTATATTTCAGTCTTTACTTTATATTTTCCATCTTTATATTTTGTGCCTTTATTTTTGGTGCCATAAATCTTTCAATCAAACTTTTACATCATAAGCTTAAAAATATAGAGATTGTTGAACAATATTCTTTCCCTCACATCCATCCTTGTGGAGACGATATAAATCTCGAAGGGAATGCTTCCAAAACTAAATTTTTGCTTCTTGTCGCTTCATTGCAGTTCTAATAATGCCCAACAAACTCTATTAAGGTTGTCTAGTCGAAAAGAAATCCAGAAAGTTTCATTTCCACTATGCCAATAAGATCCTCATGCATAATCGAAGTTATACATTCAGATGTATGTGGCTCTTTTGAGGAGCATACTATTGATGGAAATAAGTATTTTGTTTTTTTTTGTCAATGAGTTTAGTTGAAAGCTAAGGATCTATGTGATCTTGAGAAAGGATGAAGTATTCAAAATCTTTAAGAGATTCAAGATGCTTGTCAAAAACCAGAATGAGAAGAAGATCAAAGTTATGCGAACATATGGAGGAAGCGAATACACTTCAAACATGTTTGAAGAGTTTCGTACAGAACATGGTGTTGATCATAAGGTCACTTCTCTTTACACGCCTCAACATAATGGAATAGAAAAAATAAGAAATATGACCATATTGAACATTGAGAGATGCATGCTAAAGTATAATAATTTTCGAAAATCCTTAAGAGGTGAAGTTGTTTCCCTTGCAGTTTATATTATGAACATGTGCCCTAAGTAGAAGCTGAAGAACAAGGTTCCTAAAGAAGTTAGGAGTGGAAAATAACCATCAATGAGTCGTCTAAAGGTGTTTGAATCTATGTGTTACAAGAATGTTCATGATTATAGAAGATGGAAGCTTGATGACAAGAGTGAACTTATGATTCTGGTAGAATATCACAAAATTGGTGCATACAGGCTGTTCAATCCAATTAATAAGAAGATCATAATGATTCGAGATATTTTGATTGATGAAAATTCTGTCTGTGATTAGAATTCTATTGCTTCAATCAACAAGCCTTTGATGAGATATGAATTCAACGATGCAAAGTAATAATGTCGAAGTCAAAGATATTATTGATATTCCAGTCAAAGTCGAAGCAGTTGCCAACATGCCCGACATAGTTAAAGTCGAAGATGGTGTATCTAGTACTAGTCAAATCCCTCAAAGAACTAAAGCTCATCCATCAAGACTTCAAGATGATGAAGTTTTTGGTGATGGTGAAGTCACACCAGATGGAGAATTAGTTCATTTTTCCTTTCTTGCAGGTGCTGAATCAATCAACTATAGCAAAGCCTTTAACGATAAACAATGGAAGTCATATATGGTTGAAGAGCTATAAGAAATAAAAAAAAATAGCACATGGGAGTCAATCGAATTGTCATCACATATAAATTTATCGAAGTAAAGTAGGAGTTGAAGCACAATGTTGATGGGTCCATAGCAAGACATTAGATGAGATTGGTCGCTAGAGGTTTTCTTCAGAGAGCAGGAGTCTACTACTTTGAAGTATACACACCAGTAGCAAGATTGGAGTTTGATAGACTAGTAGTCGCCTTGGCATACAATCAAGGATAATCGACATTTCAATTAAATGTGATATCTAGAGGAAGCAAAGAAAGATTACAAATTGCACAAAGAACTTTATGGTCTCAAGCAGGCACCGGGGGCATGGAGCAAGAAGATTGACTCATACTTGGTCGGATATGTATTTATCAAATGAAAATCTGAGTATGGTGTCCATGTTCAGATTGTGGAACAAGATATAACAATCATATAATTATATGTTGATAACTTGTTAGTAATTGGAAATAGCTTGGAGAACTAGTCGAATTTTAAAGAGCTAATGAAGAAGGAATTTGAAATATTGGATCTGGGAAAGTTGTCATACTTCCTAGGAATGTAATTTCAAATATTGAAGTAAGGTATGGTGCTACAACAAAGAAAGTATGTCAAAAAGATACTCAAGAGATTCAGGATGGTTGATTGAACCTAATATAGGTTTCTCAGTCGGATTAGTGAGCATATACATGAGTGAACCAAGGGTGTCACACATGAAGGTTGCAAGAAGAATCCTGAGATACAGAAAAGGATCAATAAACTAGAATATATGGTTCATAATATATGCCTCCAAAAAACAACTAGAATCACCAAGATTCCTATTACATGCCTCCCTCTCCTCCGTGTCCTCAACAAAAAAATGATGAAGTTCTTGAGCCATTGAGAAATATGCAGCTTCAACAACAAAATTTTATTATCGCTCAAAATGAATGGTACATGGCATTGCAGAACCAGATTCAGGATCATACTAATAATTTTAATTTGTTCTCCACCACCGCCATGGGCGTTTTAACACTATGGTTGAAACCGCTGCAAGTCACAATCGAGCTCTTATGACAAGTTTCAACATTTTCAACAGGGCTGGTTTGGAACTCACTGAGCGACTAGATGAGAAACAACCTCCACGACCTCCAGACTATCATTTCAGAGGAATGGCCCATCTATTTAGGGGGAGGAGACCTAGAGGATGATGTTGTTTAGATGTAGTGCATATCATGTTATTTTTTATTTATCTCATTTTATGTTTACCTATATTTATGTTTGTTTGTTTGAGACTTGGAGATATTTTTGTCCTATTTATCTTCATATTCTTTTCCGTTAACATCATTTTATGTGGATGCTTGTTAATGTGTATCTGTTGTAAAATATGTGAGTGTGCTTAATTAGATACATTTTGTTTTTCTTTGACCTTGTGTTTCTCTCTTTTAGATGTTGTTAGAAGGGGAGAAGAGACTAAGCAAAATCAGCAATTCATCTCACAAAGATTGATCAAACTTTCAGATTGTCTCTTGGAAGAATGCATAAACTAAGGGGGATGATGGTACTACTCATAGTAATCGATTTTGCTAATATTTTGCCATCATCAAAAAGGGGGAGTATGTGAGGGAAAGTTGTCTCGATCCTTATTTTAATGATGTCAAAATGTGTCTAGTTAATTTTTTGTATTTTGGACGGCATCATCGAGTCTCATCTTCATTCGTAGTTCTCTCTTGCATGAAAATATTTCAAAAAATGAGTCTATTCATATAGAAGAGCATCATATGTGTTTTGTGTGTGTTTGATCCTTTTGAGAGACTTAGGTGTGCATAAATATTGTATAGGTAGACCAAACCATGCACAAAAAGTCATTTTTGGAAGTTTCAAAGGCTTGAGTCTACTCAAAGCCCTGCTTAGATAAACTCATGTAATGTGGATTTTGAGTTTTTTTTCTCTCAGGAGTGCTCACGTCGAACCTTCGGTCGACTCATATTGTTAGTGTTTGAAATTGTCATTTATGGATAGGTTTGCGTCAATGCATGGACCTATTCCGGTTAACGCATGAATTCAATTTTTACGCAATTCTGAAATCGAGTGTGCTCAGGTCGACCCCCTTTTTTTCTTAGGTCGGTCGTTCGCTCGAATCACCCTATTTTTCTGATATGTTTTACTTTAAAATTACTGTTATGTTTGTTACTTGGTCTTAGCTTCATACATATTCTTTTTGGCTCATTCTTTTCACTAATAATAAGAAAAGTGAAATATTGACACTGATTTTCTCTCATCATCTTCATCCTCTTTCCTACATTTTCTCAAAAACTACACATAACAATTTTTGTTGATCATTCTGCATCATTGAGGTGATAATATCCAAACATAGGATATTGTATCGAGTTTGGGTTGAGAGATCGTTGGGTTTTTCTTGAATGAAACCACTAGGGTTTTGTCCTCCAAGAATTTTGAGGTTTTAGGGGGTTTTTGCACAAATTATTTCTTCATAGATTCAGCCGAGCGAAGGTGATTGGAGAACGGGTGGTTCGTTCAACCTAGTTGTTAGTTCCATGATTCTATGATTGGCTAAGTTTTGGTAAAACATGATTCTACACCAATGTTAAGTAAGATGTTATAACATCTTCATCAACTGTTATGACAGTACTACTGTCATGTGTTTCAGACAGATGTCATGACATCTTGGTTTGGTACAGCAGGTGCTGCTATTTTATATCTCTTGACAGATGTGTTTTGATTTGATGAGATCCTGTTGGATATACCTCATCATTATGTGCAGGTCAAGGAGATTTATTAGGAACAAAGTGCAGGTTTAATTGGATTTCATAAAAAGGATCTTTGATACTTTTTAGGAAACTATAAAATATTTGTTCCTATTTTTGTGGAGTTATTGTGGAATCTTTTGTTCTATTTTCTTGCAAAAAATTATGAGAAGATTTGGAGTTTGATTTGATTTGATTTGATCAAATCTGAATTGGTGTTAATTATGAAAAGATTTGAAGAATTATCTTATGAAAAGATGTGAAGAATTATTTGATTTGATTTTATCAAATCTGAGGCATTTTTTGCTAAAGTCCAAGCCCATACTAGAAGAGTATATAAATAAGGACTTGCTAGACCTAAAGAAGACAAGAATTCAGAACAATAAGATCTTGGATGCAAAATAAGGGTTTAGGGTTTTGAGAGTCTCTTGTGTGTGACTTTGTAAGCTACCCTTTGTATCTTTTAATGCATCGTGGTAGACATATTTAGGCTGTATATTGTTCTTGATTGAAGTTGTTAAGAAAGATCAAGTATTGTCTTTGAAGAGTGTTTTCTAAAGCCTATTCATTTGTTGTTATCACTGTTGTGATTGAGGGGAAGTGAGAGGTGTCTCATATCTAGGAGTGTCCTAGGTAGAAGTTGCACTGGTAGGGATTAAGTGAGGGGTGTAAACAGGGGAGTTTAGCTCTGAATTGATACTACTGATAGTGGATTTCCTTCCTGGCTTGGTAGCCCCCAGATGTAGGTGATGTTGCGCCGAACTGGGTTAACAATTCATTGTGTTATTTATCTTTCTGTATTTAAAATTCTGCATAATTTAAATTGTTGGATAAATTGTTCTATCAGTCTGCAGATGTTACAACATCTGTCATGACACTGTTAATTCTTAAAGTAAATCAAAATGCTCGTGTTCTTTCCTTGTTATGTTTTAGCAGAGATCAATGTCTCAACATCTGTTAGGACATCTGAGATTTGCATACCATAATTTCACTAGTAACGGTAACTAGAGGATTATGGAATAAAGATTTGAGTTTGAATTATGTGTGATTGAAATCATCCGAGCTAAAGATATGAAGACCGTTGGGTTGTTCATACGAGTAACTAGAATCAGAGGTTTATTCAACACATTTGAGGCACTTGATTCAACTTGAATCAAAGAGAGATAAGACATATTTTTAGCATCAACAACTAAGCTTGAGTGTATGATTACTATTGATTCTCTTGTACAAACTTTTGCAACAGGTTAATATAGATCTCAATTATATTTCTAGAATTGAGGATGAACGTACCCCAAGAAAGGATGAAGGGGGAACTGCCTCAACAAATTTGGTGTTGTCTCACTTTCGCTATTTTTCCATTTACAAATTTTTAACGTTTGTGTACAATCAAATTGATCCCTAAAAATTCTGATATAGTGTAGGGCTGAAAAGTATTTTGAAAACTCATTACAATCATTTTGATTATAGTTCGAAAAGTTCTGCACGACCATTACTTAGAGAATTTCACTTGGGGTGTTTTGCACACCAAGTGTTTGACAAATTGATCTCATACAAAGCATTAGTGTTGTTGTCAATTTGAGTTTAATATTCACAAGCCATTGAAATTTGCATAACCTTAAGTGAATCTAATTGTATTCATTGGTGTTTAAATATTTATTCGTTTTCGTATTGGATTCGATATTCCATCTTGCCTTATGCATATCCGATCTTTCATTAACAGTTTGTTTAGACGACCTTAGTTCCTCGGTAGCTTTCGTATAAATTTTAAAAACCAAATTTCTTTTAAGCACCAACTCTATTTAGGAATTAGAGATCTATTCAACCCCATTCTAGATCATTGTCGTCGTCTAACAAGCACCTCTTGGATGATGGACTTGTTCCCACCTTTCTTCTTTGTACCGCTAGCTTTGACAAGATGTCTGCTCTGGTGTTGTGTTTACGTGGAACGTGTTTCACTTATGCGGAATAGATTTTTTTTCATCCTCTCTTTCACCAGGGTTAGGTACCCAACGAGGTTTTCAGTCTTGGCCTGCTATTCCCCCCGCACATGAGAGGCTATGGACTGGAAGTTGGTAAGTATCTTCACCTCCTTCACGCCAAGGTCCTCGGTCAGGCGTAGCACAGCAAGGAAGGCCTCGTACTCGGCTTGGTTGTTTGATGTCGGAAAGGCTAGGGAGAGGGAGACCTCTATCAAGATGCCCTATTAGTTCTTAAGGATGATTCCCACCCCACTTTCTGTCGAGCTGGAGGCCCCGTTGATGAAGATGGTCCATTTGTGGGCTCCTTGCGTCGAGGAAGTAATGACAATCATCTTCACGATGAAGTCGACCAACACTTAAGCTTTAAGGGCCCTTCTGCTATCATACTAAATGTCGAACTCTGAGAGTTTGAGAGACAATTTAAGCATCCTACCCGCCATATCCGAGCGTCTGAGTAGCTGTTTGATGGGATGATTTGTCCTGATCACGATTGTGTGGGCCAGAAAGTAATGTTGCGGCCTTCTGGCCGTGTTGATGAGGTCCAGCGCAACCTTTACGATCTGCTGGTACCTGAGTTCAGGCCTCTTGGGAGTTTTGTGAATGAGGGTTGCGCTGACGGCTTCTGCCACGACAACGAAATACAATAATACAATCTCCCCGTCTTCAGGTCGCGACATGACTAGGGGTTGTAAGAGGACTCGTTTGAGGTGGAGGAGGGCTTGTTCGCACTCCTCAGTCCAGTCAAATTTGGCCTCCTTACGCAGAAGCTTGAAAAACGGGAGTGTGTGTTAGGCAGACTTGGCCACGAAACGGGACAAAGAGGAGAGCATCCCGTTTATGGATTATATTGTTTTCTTCGAGCTCAACATTGGGAACTCGGAGAGTGATGTGCATTTGTCAGGGTTCTCCTTGATTCCTCGCTCTGTCTAATAGAAGTCGAGTAACTTTCCTACTCGGACGTTGAATGTGCACTTCTCTGTGTTGAATCTTGTAATACCCAAATTTTTACCCCTAAGATCCCATATTTCATTTGCATCATTACATACACAAACAAGACCATACTTTTTTATTTTCTTAGATCCCTTGTTGTTTCATACTTGCTTTATGTTTGTTTCTGTTTAATAACCTCTAACCAAAAGACCAAAAATATTTTTCAATTTTTTGTTTGTTTCTTCTTCACTGTGTGTTTAAGGTTTTGTAGGGAGATTTATGGCAAGGGAATGACTTGGAATCAAGTGTGGCTATTCATGTGCAGTTAAGGTCAAACTATCAAGAGATTAATTCATTTGCAAGTATATGTATCAGTGGGCTATTTTCTCAAGAAATGTGAATGTTCAAGGCCATGTTATCTCGTGCTAGAATTCATCCGGCTATCAAGAAGTAATTTATGAGATTCAGAAAATTATGAAAAGTTCAAGTGGATTCAAATGACAGGTTCTTTAGTTATAAGTTATTCAGTGGTCCAAGACTTGTTCATTCATTTTATCAAAGATTGGTGAAGAAATCTCAAGTGTGGATTTTGAGTCAGATTTAATCAAGTCAATGGGTGGTCATAAGTTGAAATTCAAAAGTGATTAGCGAGCCAATCTCTTTGTTCTATTATGCGACATATGATGCAGTGGCATGGTATTATCTATTACAGGAAAGGTGCATCTACTTTCTCCTTTACTGATGTGCAAGAGGTGGATACACTAGTTTCTGCTCTCAATGCTTTTGAAATGAATGAAGCTGGTCCTCTAGTTCTAGCATGGGCAATGTTTCTTTATCTACTCTCTAACTCTTGGGAAAAAATGGGAACAATGAGCTCACGGAGATTGATCACATTGGTTATGTTCGTCAAGCCTTTGAGGCAGGATCATTACACTATTGTCTTGAAATTCTTTAGTGCGACATTTTTGAAGGATTATGGTGGCCCAGTTTCCGGTTACCGCAGTGTTCTGAGGACATTCATTTATCGCATCTTATGAGATCAACCTTCAGCTTGAGGACGGTAACTCTGCGTTGATATTGGATATTATCTGCAAGATTTACCGTGGAGAGGAATCTCTGTGTATTCAGTTTTGGGACAAGGGAAGTTTTATTGATGGTCCAATTTGGTCTATTCTTTGCAACATAGAGAGTGAGTTCCCATTCAGGACAGTAGAACTTGTAAAACTCCTTTCTTCCCTTTGTGAAGGAACTTGGCCTGCAGAATGTGTGTATACCTTTCTAGATAGGTCTGTTGGTATATCTTCTTTGTTCGAAATCAGTAGCGATTTGCTAGCAGATGATGTCTACCATATTCTTCAAACACAACAGGCAGTGCAGGTTCCTTGAATTGAAGGCTTGTTTGTTCCATCTGGAACTCGGGGGCGTGTCTTGAAAGTTGTTGGAGAGAAAACTGCCTTTGTATGATGGGAGTATTCCCCATCTGGAGTATATGTGTTACTCTTACACTTGGCCCAAGATATGTATATGAATAACAAGGAGGAAGTATATTTCACTCTTAACCTGCTCAATAGATTGGTATCATTTAATACTGCTGTTTGTTTTGCAATGATGGACATTAGCAACTCCATGCAATTTCATGATATTGACCTGACAGGTGAGCATGTTGAAAAGAATGTCTGGGTGGTTGACTTGATTTGCAATCTAATAGAAAACTCGCTTCTGAATTCCTACGGTGTTGCGCTTATGTCAATGTGTGTTAATATTTTTGGGTGTCATGTTGATTTGTTCTCCATCTAATGTTACAGCAGTTGCTCTAAATGCAAATCTATTTGATATCACTTTGCAGACTGTTGTGTTCAGTGTAAGCAGTAATGACTTGTCAAGTGGGTCATGGTTTCTTTCTGGCAGACTGACTAGAATACTTTTAATTGACTGTGAGCAAAGCAGCAATGACTACCCCCTGACAATATCAGTGTTGGACTTCACCCTAGAGCTAGTAGAAACAGGAGTTGAGAATGATGTTCTCCTAGCATTGATCATTTTCTCTTTTTCAGTATATCTTAGTCAATCATGAGTATTGGAAATACAAAAAGAAACTCAGGCAGAATTTGCATCAGCTCTGGCTGAAACTTTCAAAGCAAGGATCAAAGTGTAGATACAGTTTCCTCAAGCTTGAGAGTTGTACACTTGCCCGATATGCATTTGTGTGAAGAAGATGACTTGCCGGTTTGGTATTTGTCTTTGAGCATTACCTTGTTGTCCTAGGTTCGACTGCTGCAAAAGATGATGACGGTGTTGATGATGAAAAAACGCTGTTGTTGCTCCCTGTGAGAAAGCATTTAGCTCAGTATGACGATAATGAAGATTATATCATCATTTGGACCAAATCAATGGAACTTCTAAGCTGAGTCAGACTGAAAATTTGCAGCAATTTACTCCTGATAGCATCAGCCACAAAAGTGTGAATTCTCCATTTTTTAGAGATGATTCAGCTGACAGAACACCTGGCATGAAACTGTATCAAGAGAATACAACACAGCTAACTGATACAACAACAATTACACCATCTAGCAACAATCTGATCAGTACAGTAGAGCATGTTTTGGTCTCAGACTCTCCAATTAGTTCATTGCCTCTACGATAAGATTCTCCCAAGTCTTGGTCAGAAGATATTCTCCAACATGCAATTTTCTTTTCAGGCCTAAAGAGTAGGAGAGAGAAGAGTCTTTCTTTGATGCAACCCAGAAATTACAGATACAGAAAATATATTGGCAAGAGTTACTATGCGGCTGTAACTCTGGAACTTTCACAACCAGAAAGTGAACAGCAGAAAGAAAGCTATTTGGCAGCAGCAGCTACTGAACTGGAAAGATTTTTCAAGAGGAAGACTTAGTTGAGATGTGTCTAAATCCCAGAACCGCAACGGTTCTTATGCCGTCATCAGGTTATTAGAAGCAGCGATGAAATAATTGCGTCTTCGAGTGACAAAATTATGTTCTCTGAGAAATCAATTAGAGTTGTTGTTGGAAATTTGTTGTCACTAGGCCACAAGGTTTTGAGGCTGTAATGCGCGTGAGATGCAGTCGAGGCATTCGAGTACATGAGTATTATGGCAACTTTTGTAAACAGATCTCAACAGATGTTGACTTACATGGGATTGACTGTGACAAAACTTTCATAGTGATTTTGAAACATGATGATAAGTTACAGGTTGGATCAGAATGTGTTCTTCAGTGTGCTTTTCTATACACAACTGTGCTTTGATCTTCTGCACAGCCTTCTCATAAACCACGCATTGAGGCTTCACTGGGTGGAGTACCAAAACAAGTTTTATGAAAGAGATGGTTACAAGTTCCACCCTTTCTCGTTCATATTGCTAGACGAAGAGGATGAGTTGATATAAATCATTTAAATAAGAATGAGGAGTGATATAGCTTCGAACAAGTATTGATTCTTTCATTTGTTGTATCTAGTCAGTAACTACCTGATTGGTGTTTGCGGTATTGTATATGATGGAATCCTGGGAGCTTTTTCTTCTGACATCATGCCATATCTGGTCTATTTACCCGTTGTGTAATAAATATATCCAGTTAGTGGAGTAACTTTCTATCAGCAACACAACAAGTTGATAAAACTTGTTGGGTTATTGAACAAGACTGTCAAAGATTATAACCATGTGGATGCACACTGATTGGCTGCCAAATGTGTTTGCTTTTGCTCTTCACCAAACAGATGAACAACAACTAATTTCTGCTCTGCAGTTTTACCATGAAAATATTGGTTCTTCAAAAGACTTGCATGATACTAGCAAAAGTAATTTGACTACTTTGTAAACAATGGTGATAAGTCTGTTAGTGAATCCCAAGATGTCTTGGAAACTCTGTTGAATAATCTCAAGGTGCAGCCTGCAGAAAATTGCTGAAGAAGCAGAGCGAAAGCGGCTCGAAACCGAGGTTGAGCTGAGGAAATAAACATCACATAGACCAAGCGGTGTGAACCGTAAGTGAGCCATGAAAGCTAAAGCCAAATCCCAGCCGTGAAAGGTCATGTTGAATAATTTCAATAGCTTGTGTATGCCGGAGTCGATGTAAAGTTGTGCAATAAATCTGGTGAAACATCAACAATACTATCTGAATTGAATAATAACTGATTTATTTGAAAAGGTCATGCTTGAATTCACACTTGAAAACAGTAATAAAAATACGGGTGGCTCCTATGCTCTACACTGTGCAGCTCGTAGCAGGGAAATATTACAAGTGGAGATACGTATACAAGCAAGTCAAAACGTACCTTTGAGAAGCTTCATATTGAGCCATATTTCCAAGCCGTGCATGTACGTCCAAGCTGATACAGAGTTGTATGAATTAATCCACGTCACAATTAAATGAACGGCAAAGTGTAAAAAGCAAAACGACATGAAAGTTTCAGCACATGGGTCACGCGTAAAACACCCAAGAACCAAAACGCAGAAAAATTGCAAAACAGCAAATCACTCTCCCTCACTCTCAATCTATAAATGCAACACATACCTCATTCATTTCTTCAAGCTTGAATAGCCCCTCATCACTCTGCAAAAATCAAACCAAACTTCAATCCAAATTGTCTTCAAAATCACCTTCAAGCTTCATTCAATTAATCTTCATAATCGTTGGAAATTCATCAACATTGTCCTTCATTTTTTTTCTTCTTTAACCATCACCGTCAAAACCGCATTTCATTTTCGCATCTCACAGATTGCTACAAATCTTCATCAATACAACAAATCTTCAGAAACGTGAAGAAGAAGAGAAATCCAATCATCATTCACTTCAAATTGAAGGTAGTTACCGGTTTTCGTCGAAACTTCGTCTTCTGAATGTGCCTCTATATTTGAGTTTCATTTGAAATCGAGAACATATTTGGAGTCCACTTTGCATTTCGATTGCAATCGTGTACTTTTCGTGTCCCGCCGCTTTGATTTGAGCAAGCGTTGAAGCATCCATGGTCGTGAACAGTGCCGCGTGAGAACTTGGAGAAGATAATGAATGATTCATTGATTATCTTTTCTGATTTCTTATTTTTGTTTAAGTGATGCACTATTTTGGTTGGGCCGTTTAGACCGTAGAATTTAGATCCTCATTACCTTCTGTTTTTCTACTGAACCTCCCTCTCATTTTTTTTTTAAGATTTTCTTCAATTTTCTTTTAATATTTTTCTAATATTTGTTTTCTTTTGAAATAATTTTTTTTTTAAAAAATAGCTTTTGTTTTGGATCTTAAATTTTGATAAGATCTCATCAATATCAATGGACTTTTGGTGTCGATTTTATCCACCAAGAGAGGTGATTGATATTGATAATGGTTTAATTGATTTAAGATTCAAATTGAAGTTTCTTTTCATTTTAATTCTCTTTCTTCTTCTTTTTTTTATTTTGATCGATGAAATATATGGATCATAGATTGTTGATTATCAAGGTTGTTTAATCTTCATTATTTCAAATCTATGGACGAATAATCATTGAGATAATTCTCCGTACTTTGGAATAGTGATAGATTACCTTTGATTAATTGATGAAAAACCTTGATTATGATGAGATCACTACCTCTTTTCTTTTTGTGTGGCATGTTCTAGGAGAGTGATTTACATATCACATTTCTAACATGTGTTAACACTAACATTATTATTGACCGGCCTAAGATAGTCGTGGTTTCTACATAAACCCGATTACGATTGCTTAACATAGCGCTAAAGTGTCCCTTAATCGGAAAATGATCATTCGTGGCTCAAACTTATGTTTGAAAGTCCAAGTATGATTAGTTGCTTGTCCTAAGTCCACTACCTCTGAAAATCATTGTTAGGAGGCTTTGATTCTATCAATCCTCTAATGAGTTTTCATTAACCTTGGTCTAAGTGCAAGAATTAATCATCATTGATCATATGTTCTAACCACTAACCACTAATTCACTAACAATATCCTTGTATAATTTTGTTTATATTCTCTTCTTACTCCTTATTTCTTTACTTTTATGTTTCCATATTATCATTTCATATCATATCTTTGTTTATGTTTATGTCATTTCTCTTTTGTCCACTTGGACCATACCTTATTCAAAACACTAATAAAGGATTAAAATCTCTAAAAAACTTGGTGCTATTAACTTTGTGGTTATGATCTTGGATTACTCTTAGACCTTGGACTTCATGGACCTTTGGACTTAGAATTAGGACTCTCATTCCTATGCTTGGAGTATTATGGATCTTAGCCTTTATTTGACTCGCTCATTAGCTTATGCTTTTAATCGGATGGAATTCTTTTTTGCTTGCTATGAAGTGTGTTACAAGTCGGTTAGATCTTTCTTACCTCTAGCTCTTATTTTGGTTTCTAGGATAGTCACTTCATCTCCTCCCCTTCTTAAATTTTCAAAACTTTCTCCCTCTTTCAAAACCTTCTTGGGTTCAAACTTCAAAAATGCTTTCGCAATAAAATCTTGACTTTCGTCAAGTGATTTTTAAACTTTTGTTCTTCTTAATAAAAGTCAATCAATGTTAATCATGCTCTGACCAATTTCAAAAGACATAAAAAATACAAAAACTCATCAACTCTTTTGTGCCTTTATGCACTTTTTCACTTTAAAACTTTTCATAAAGTTTAGACATGATTCATTTTTATAGTTGAGATGTAATTCTCCTATTCCCCATATTATTAAGACTTTGACATTTTCCACGTTGATGTTGAGTGATAGTCTTGTTGATAATCCAAGCAAATCCTCCATCTTTATGTGAGGCAGATGTTGTCTTAATACTCGTGGGTGAATAGTCGCAATTTTCTCCTTAAAATGACGACTTGTCTTTACATTTAAAATCAATTAAAACCAACAAAATTTTGTTATTTGTACCATGAACTACGGGGTTTTGATCCTATATTGCACTTTGTGGGTACGTAGGCATGAGACGATAAGTTTCTCCAAACACAAAAATCTAAAAAAATAATTCTCTTCTCATCTCCCCAATCTCTTTTCAAACAAACCATTTTCAAACCAAAAAACGTAAATATTTCAATGGGCTCCTATATAGTACTATAGACGTTTTGGGTGCTAACACCTTCCCATTGCGTAACCAACCCCCTTACCCCGATCTCTGTATCTAGTTCTCGTTTTAGAACTCTTTGGTTTTGTTCGCTCTTTTTCCTTTCCTTTATTTGGATAAAATAAAAGTGCGGTGGCGAATCTTGTTTTTCGAGTTAAGTTAATTAATAACTTACGCTCACGATTTTTACCGCTACAAAAAAGTGGCGACTCTGCTGGGGACATTTAGGTTCCTAGTGGGTTTCGCCTACTTTGATTTATTTATTGTTTTTTTTTGTTTGACTTGTTTGTTATTGATTGTTCTGTTTTGGTGCCTGGTAATCTTTGTGGTGAGATAAGTCCTATACCCGGACTTGAGTGCACTTATGATAGGAGGGTGGTATAGTCTTGTTGGCTTACGTGGAGTAGTCCTTACTAAGCTGACTTGAGATCCCCCGCTCGGTGGAGGCCCCTTTGGAATTACTAATGTCTTATGAGTAGTCGTAATTGATATTACTTTTTCTGACTGGGAGCCTGAGAAGCTGAGGACCTTAGAACCCTTTAACCCATATTGGCCTTATTAGGACGTGGTGCGGTGGCTGTTCAGGTGTAGACTTGAATTAGTCGTTACGCGATACCATACTCAGATGAATTTCTCTTGAGAATATTGTTGGCCGACGAGTAGTCGTTTAAGCCGATAATATCCAAAAGATGGAATTATGATTCTGAGAACTTTTTAGAACCTTGTTCTACAGGTGATGATATAACCATAGTACATACCATTGTGGGATGGTTGGTTCTTACCTTTGGCTCCATGCTCGTGCCGAACCTTTGAACCTGTGTGTTTTGTATGTCTTGTTTGTGGGTGTTGCATCTTGCACTCATGCATTCATGAGCATTGTGTTTCAGTTGGTTTTTAAGGATCTCAGAGATTTTCCTTTACAAACATCGCAGATATTGTTGATTATGGACATTGGAAGGAGAAACGCTCAGAAGTACAGTTTTCGGGCTCCTGATCTTACAGAGTTGAGAAAGCTAGTGTCCTTGGTAGATGATCGTTCAGGCTTCTTATCTCGTTATGGGAGACTTTTATTTGTTCTTTCTACCAATATTGAAGACGGAATTCTGAATACCCTTATGCAGTTCTATGATCCTATTTACCGATGCTTCACTTTTCCCGATTATCAGCTCATGCCGACCTTGGAAGAATATGCTTATTTGTTGGGTGTACCGGTTTCTGATAAAGTTCCGTATACTGGTTTGGAGGAAGCTCTTAAGCCTCAAGATATTGATGCAGCTACCCATTTGACGAAATCGGGTATTGATGCAAATCTAAAGACTAAGGGAGGCCTCAAGGGTTTGACTTCTAAGTTCTTGATTGAGAAGGTCACTTTATTTGCTGACATTGGTCGCACCTTGGCATTTGAGGCTATATTTGCTTTACTCATCTACGGACTAGTCTTGTTTCCTAATGTTGATAATTTTGTGGATGTTAATGCTATTAGGATTTTCTTGATTGGGAACCCTGTTCCAACTTTGCTTGGTGACACTTATTTCTCCATCCATAGTAGGACTTCTAAGGGAAACGGTACCATTGTTTGCTGTCTACCTCTGCTGTATAATTGGTTCGTTTCACACTTACCCCGGACATCTACTTTTAGGAAAAACAAGGATTGCTTAAGGTGGTCTCAAAGGATTATGTCTCTTATGCATGTTGATATCACTTGGTCTTCTTCAGTTTATGATAATGTCCAGATTATTGATAGTTGTGGAGAATTCGCCAATGTTCCTCTTCTTGGAATACAAGGCGGAATTAACTACAACCCGAGTTTAGCTCGCCGTCAGCTGGGTTATATGTTGAAGGATAGGCCTAAAAATATTTTATTAGAGGGTTTATTCTTTCAAGGAGGGGATGATTCTCTTGGTTTGAGAAGAAAAATGGCTCATGCCTGGACTAAGATTCACAGGTTGGATAGAGGGGAGCTTGGAAGACAAGTTTGCATTGCCTTGGAACCTTATACGCTTTGGGTGAAGAAGAGGGATATGGAGCTTAAGATGCCTTATCCTATTGAGAAACCCCTGACTACAGTGATCTCTACACCATTCCCTGTTTCTTCTGATGATGTGAAGACTCTTCAAGATGCTTTGGCTAAGATGAAGGAAGAGAAAGAGATGTGGGAAAGTAAGTTTCAAGCTTCTAACAAAGAGAAGATGGAATTGCAAAAACAGATAAAGGAGAAAGATGACCTGATAGAGTTACTTGAGCGGCGCGCTGTGAAGAGGCATGCAGAGGATTTATTTTCCTCTACTACTCCATCATCACATCCTCCTACTTCTGGTGCTTGGAAGGGTATTGTGGATCAGCTTGTGCTAGAGAAGATCACCATGAAGCACAACTATGAGAAAGAGATTAAGAGACTCCGAAGGAAGTATCAGCTTCAATCGTCATCAGATGTTCCTTAGGACCTAGCTTTTTCTTATTTTGATATTATTGTATCTTGTACTTCCAAGTGTAACTCTTTCCAATGTTCAATGAAATGAGATGTTTATCAGTATTTCAAAAAGTGTTACTTCTTTATGATGTTTGTAATTGCTTTATATCTTAAAGATCTTTGAAAACTGGTTGAAACACCTGCATTTTGCATTTGCATTCGCATCATCGTGCATTGTGTGTTGCCTTTTCCAGATGTCTTATTTGTTTCTTTTGGCCTTCCTTCAGTCAAGATGTCGCATCACTACAACACTCGGGCTAACTCTAAGAAAAAGATGGATCAGTTGCAACAAGAGAACTGCGAGCTCCGTGAAGAGGTATCAACTCTGAAAGATGGTTTGGAGAGACTCACTGCTGCAATGGAAGCTATGGTGGCTGCTCAGAATCAGCCACCACCACCTCCTCTTTCTCTTGTGCAGATGACTGTGATTTCTGAGATCGGATCAACGCCCATTTCTATGGCCCCGATTAATACTTCTCAATATCAAATGCCTGTTGGTTTCCCTTGGGGCATGCCTACCAATTATGTGCCAGAGGGATATCGACCTCCTGTTCCCGAAGGTTCTAGAATCCCTGCTGTCATGGCTGTACCACCTCTTGTGGTTAATGTTGTTCCTAATGCTGAAATTCCGGTTGTTCCTAATGTCATACCTGTGCCACCGCCTGTAACTCACGCTATGCCTTATACTGAAGAACAAATTTTCCACACTGCTCCGAGCGAGAGTTTGGATGTTATGGATCGAATAGATGACTTTCAAGATCAGTTTGCTGAAATGCAAAGAGAAATCAGGGCTTTAAGGGGAAAGGAGTTATTTGGAAAGAATGCTCATGAGCTTTGTCTTGTTCCAAATGTGAAGATTCCCGCCAAGTTCAAAGTTCCGGATTTTGAGAAATACAAAGCGAACACTTGTCCGCAAAGTCATTTGATCATGTATGCTAGAAAGATGTCTACCTATACTGACAACCATCAGTTGTTGATCCACTATTTTCAAGATAGTCTTACTGGTGTTGCGCTGAAGTGGTATATGGGACTCGATAGTACACAAATTAAGACATTCAACGACCTTTGTGAAGCTTGTGTTCGTCAGTATAAGTATAATCTTGATATGACGCCAGACCGTGATCAGCTCCGCGCAATGTCTCAAAAAGAGAAAGAAACTTTTAAAGAACATGTGCAGAGATGGCGTGAGATTGCAGCTCAGATAAGCCCTCCACTGGAAGAGAAATAAATGACCAAGATTTTTTTGAAGACTCTGGGTCCATTTTACTATGAAAGGATGGTTGCGAGCGCTCCTAGTGATTTCACGGAAATGGTTAATATGGGGATGAGATTAGAGGAAGCTGTCCGTGAGGGACGTCTGATAAAAGAAGGAAATTCTGGAAGTACGAAAAAGCCTGGTGTTGGGTTCCCTAAGAAAAAAGAGGGAGAAACTAATGCTATATCTCAGGAAAGGTCTAGAAGACGCAGAGTTGTGAACAACAAGGGTAGTCGTCGTCAGCAACAAGTAGCATCTGTTACGCCTGTTATTAGTAACACCCCTACCGCTCAAGCTACTGCAAGTTATCAACCACGTTTCCAAGAGAAGACAACTCAACAAGGTCGTACACAGAGGAAAACACAATTTGATCCCATTCCAATGACGTATACTGAGCTATTTCCGGCTTTAATAAAGAAGAATTTGGTTCAACCTCGTGATCCGCCGGCTGTTCCAACTGAAATTCCATGGTGGTATAAGCCAGATGCTCATTGCGCATTTCATCAAGGTGCCCCTGGACATGATATCGGAAATTGCTATCCTCTGAAGCATGAAGTTGCAAAGCTCGTAAAAAGCGGTATTCTGTCTTTTGAAGATACCAACCCTAATGTGCAATCAAATCTGTTTCCTAATCATGGTAATGAAACTGTCAATATGGTATATGGTTGTCCTAGCACATACCGTATTTTCGATATTCGCTGGATTCGGAGGTCGCTTGTTGAAATGCATGCTACTTTGAGTGAGTTCCATGATATTGAGCATGATTACGCCGCCTGTTGTATTTGTTCTGTGAACCCTCGAGGGTGTGTGATTGTAAAAAGGGACTTACAAAAGATGATTGACGAGAATTTGATTCAGGTTACTGCAAACAGAAATGAAGTTGAGAACAAGGTGAATGTCATAGTCCCACGTTTCAATATTCCTGAGCGGGTTGTAATTTCTTACAATAGTCAGAAATCTGCTGTGACGCCTTTGGTTATTCGTTTGCCTGGCCCGACACCATATGAATCCGATAAAGCCATTCCCTACAAATACAACGCTACTATGTTGGAGGATGGAAAAGAGGTTCCCATTCCTTCTCTTCCCTCAATTGTGACTATTGCTGATGTTGGACGTGTAACCAAAAGTGGTCGAGTATTTGCTAATGTGCCCTCAAAGACAAGTGAAGATACTGTGGGTAAGCAAATTCAGTTGAAGACTTCCGTGGAGTCTGGTCAATCAAGTGATGTAAATCAGAAGTCAGATAATGATGAGGTATTGAAATTGATTAAGAAGAGTGAATATAATGTGGTGGATCAACTGTTACATACACCGTCAAAAATATCTGTTTTATCTCTGTTAATGAGCTCTGAGGCTCATCGTGAATCGTTGCAGAAAATATTGGAACAAGCTTATGTAGATCATGATGTGACTGTTAACCAGTTTGATAGCATTGTTGCCAATATCACTGCGTGTAACAATCTGAGTTTTTATGATGAAGAGTTGACCGAGCATGGAAGAAATCATAATTTGGCTCTCCATATTTCCATGAATTGCCAGGAAGACGCTCTATCCAACGTGCTGGTTGATACTGGGTCATCGCTGAATGTGATGCCAAAATCTACTCTGTCCAGATTATCATATCAAGGTACTCCTATGAGGTTCAGTGGGGTCATTGTGAAAGCCTTTGTTGGATCGAGGAAAACCGTGATTGGAGAGGTTGATCTCCCTATCAAGATTTGTCCGTGTTTTTTCCAGATCACTTTTCAAGTCATGGATATTCGTCCTGCTTACAGTTGTCTTCTAGGACGCCCATGGATCCATGAAGCTGGAGCTGTTACTTCAACACTGCACCAAAAGTTAAAATCCATGCAGAATGGTAAACATGTTGTTGTTGGTGGAGAACAGGCTATGTTGGTAAGCAGTTTGTCGTCTTTTTCTTATATCGATGCGGAAGAGGATATCAGAACTCCGTTTCAGGCTCTTTCTATGGTTGATAAAGCTGTTAAGAAGGATGGAGTGTCCATGTCTTCTCTAAAAGATGCACAACACGTAGTGGATAATGGCCAAGTTAATGGATGGGGCCGAATCATTGAAGTTGCTGAGAAAAAAGATAGAGCTGGTTTGGGTTTTACATCCGGTTCAACCCGAAATGAGCTGAAGAGTATTCATGAAGTTTTTCGAAGTGCTGGGTTCATCCATTGCAAAGATCATTCTACAGCTGCAATTCTTGAAGATGACCAAGAGGAAGAAATGCCCAACTTTGTGACACGTGGATTGATATGCCAGAATTGGATCGCTGTTGATGTTCCTACTGTTGTTCATGTTTCAAAGTAATTTGTTTTTGTTTCTTTCAAAAAAAAAATCCTTTCACTCTGCCCAAGGTGAAAGTGAATTTGGGAGGGCTTTGTTTCAACTTTTATCATCATCAATAAAATGTTTTTCTGTTTATCCATATGTTGTTTTCCTTTTTTTCTTTATTTCTGAAAAATGGTAACATAAAAAACCGAAAAAAAAAGTATAATAATGTCATAATCACTCTTATCTGCATAATATTTTCATTTTTTGTTCATATTCTAAAATCAAACATAAATCATTGTGCAGATTGATTGTTAAACCCATTGGAAATAATGACCATATGCCCTCTCCCAACTTTGAGTTCCCTGTGTTTGAAGCGGAAGAGGAGGATATTGATGAAATTCCTGATGAGATTTCTCGATTGCTTGAGCACGAGGAAAAGGCCATTCAGCCTCATGAAGAGCCGGTGGAATTGGTTAATCTGGGTTCCGATGATGATAAGAAAGAAGTCAAGATTGGGGCACTACTTCAATCAGATGTTAAGAAGAAGATGATAGAGCTTCTTAGAGAATATGTTGACGTGTTTGCTTGGTCCTATCAAGACATGCCTGGTCTTGATACTGGTATTGTGGAGCACCATTTGCCATTAAAGCCTGAATGTTCACCCGTGAAGCAGAAATTGAGAAGAACTCATTCTGACTTGGCTGTGAAGATTAAAGAAGAGGTTCAAAAGCATATTGATGTTGGTTTTCTTGTGACCGTCGAATATCCTCAATGGGTGGCAAATATTGTGCCTGTTCCAAAGAAAGACGGAAAAGTCCGAATGTGCGTTGATTATAGAGATTTGAATAAAGCAAGTCCAAAAGATGATTTTCCACTACCACACATTGATTTGTTGGCAGATAATACTGCTAAGTTCAATATCTTTTCATTTATGGATGGATTTTCCGGTTATAATCAAATAAAGATGGCACCTGAGGATATGGAAAAAACAACATTCATTACACCCTGGGGAACATTCTGTTACAGAGTGATGCCCTTCGGTTTAAAAAATGCTGGTGCAACGTACCAGAGAGCTATGACCACTCTGTTCCATGATATGATGCATAAAGAAATTGAGGTCTATGTGGATGATATGATTTGTAAGTCGAAGACTGAAGAAGATCATATTAAAAATTTATTGAAGTTGTTTCAACGTTTGAGAAAGTTTAAGCTCCGTCTGAATCCTAATAAATGCACTTTTGGTGTTCGTTCTGGAAAATTGTTAGGCTTTATTGTCAGTCAGAAAGGCATTGAAGTTGATCCTGGTAAAGTTAAAGCTATCCAGGAGATGCCTGCACCCAAAACAGAAAAACAAGTAAGAGGATTCTTGGGACGTTTGAACTATATCTCCCGATTTATATCCAATATGACTGCCACATGTGCACCGATTTTCAAACTTCTCCGCAAAGATCAGGGTTGTGTCTGGACAGAAGATTGTCAGAAAGCTTTCGAAAGAATTAAAGAGTATCTGCTTGAACCTCCTATTTTGTCTCCTCCCGTAGAAGGAAGACCTTTGATCATGTATTTGACCGTGCTAGAAGATTCTATGGGTTGTGTTCTGGGTCAACAAGATGAATCCGGGAGAAAAGAATTTGCCATTTATTATTTGAGCAAGAAGTTCACTGATTGTGAGTCTCGGTACACGATGCTTGAAAAGACGTGTTGTGCTCTAGCTTGGGCTTCCAAGCGCCTCCGTCAGTATATGTTGAATTGTACAACTTGGTTGATATCTAAAATGGATCCAATCAAGTATATCTTTGAAAAGCCTGCTTTAACTAGGAGGATTGCTCGTTGGCAAATGTTGTTATCAGAATATGATATCGAGTACCGAACTCAAAAGGCGATAAAAGGAACTGTTTTGGCTGATCATTTGGCACACCAGCCAATTGATGATTATCAACCTATTCAGTTTGACTTTCCTGATGAGGATGTGATGTATCTAAAGGTTAAAGATTGTGAGGAACCGTTACATGAAGAAGGACCTGAGCCTGGATCCCGTTGGGGTTTGATTTTTGATGGGGCTGTTAATGAATATGGCAGAGGTATTGGTGAAATTATTGTTACTCCTCATGGTTCTCATATTCCTTTCACTGCAAGGTTGGTTTTCACTTGCACAAATAATGCGGCTGAGTATGAAGCATGTATTATGGGCTTGGAAGAAGCTATTGATTTAAGAATCAAGATTCTTGATGTGTATGGAGATTCAGCTTTAGTGATTAATCAGATTAAAGGGAAGTGGGAGACACGTCAACCTGATTTGATTCCTTATCATGATTATGCAAGAAGGTTGTAAACTTTCTTCAATAAAGTTGAGTTTCACCATATACCAAGAGCAGAGAATCGAGTGGCAGATGCTTTAGCGACTTTATCCTCCATGATTGTGGTAAACCATTGGAATGATGTGCCAAAGATTAGTGTGATGCGTCTTGATAGACCAGCTCATGTGTTTGTAGTTGAAGAGGTTGTTGATGATAAACCATGGTATTATGATATTAAATGCTTTCTTCAGAATCAAGATTACCCACTTGGGGCATCCAAGAAGGATAAGAAAACTTTGAGAAGATTGGCTGGTAGTTTCTTCTTGAATGATGATGTGATGTATAAGAGAAATTATGACATGATCTTGCTCAGATGCGTGGATAGACACGAAGCAAATATGTTGATGAAAGAAATCCATGAAGGATCCTTTGGCACCCATGCCAATGGACACGCGATGTCTAAGAAGATGTTAAGGGCAGGTTACTATTGGCTGACAATGGAATCTGACTGTTGTAAATATGTGAAAAAGTGTCATAAATGCCAGATTTATGCTGACAAGATTCATGTGCCTCCAACTCCTCTCAATGTTATCTCTTCTCCATGGCCTTTTTCAATGTGGGGCATTGATATGATTGGAATGATTGAGCCTAAAGCGTCAAATGGACACCGTTTCATATTGGTGGCTATTGACTATTTTACCAAATGGGTTGAAGCAGCATCATATGCAAATGTGACTAAGCAAGTAGTGGTCCGGTTTATCAAGAATCAAATCATCTGTCGGTATGGTGTTCCGAGCAAGATCATCACTGATAATGGGTCGAATTTAAATAACAAGATGATGAAGGAATTATGCGATGAGTTTAAGATTGAGCATCATAATTCTTCTCCTTATAGGCCCAAGATGAATGGGGTTGTTGAAGCTGCTAATAAGAACATTAAGAAGATTATTCAAAAGATGGTTGTTATATACAAGGATTGGCATGATATGCTTCCTTTCGCTCTGCATGGGTATCGTACATCCGTTCGCACTTCAACTGGGGCAACCCCTTTTTCTCTTGTTTATGGCATGGAAGCAGTGCTCCCGATAGAGGTTGAAATCCCTTCTATGAGAGTTTTGATGGAAACTGAATTGTCTGTGGCTGAATGGTGTCAAAGTAGATATGACCAGTTGAATATGATTGAAGAGAAAAGAATGAAGGCTTTGTGTCATGGCCAATTATATCAACAAAGAATGAAGAAAGCATTTGATAAGAAGGTTTGACCCCGTGTGTTCAGAGAAGGTGACCTCGTGCTCAAAAAGATCTCGATTTTTACTACTGATTCTAGGGGCAAGTGGACTCCTAATTATGAAGGCCCATATGTTGTTAAGAGAGCCTTCTCTGGCGGTGCATTAATTCTTACAACTATGGATGGAGAAGAGTTCACTCGTCCTGTGAATGCTGATGCAATCAAGAAATACTTCGCCTAAAAAAATAAAAGAACAGCTCGCTAAGTGGAAAACCTGAAAGGGCGGCTTAGGCAAAAATGAGCGTCTCGGTGGATTGAAAACTCGAAAGGGCGGTCCAAGCAAAAATTAGAGACAAAACAGAAATAATCATCCCGGTAGATTGAAAACCCGAGAGGGCAATCTAGGCAAAAGTTAGTGATCATGGCAAGTAACTGCATCTGGCCAGTCTTGATCGTTTGAAGCAACATTTCCTATCAAAGGTTTTACTTCAATTATTCCCCGCTGAAGTCTCAAGCACAGTTGGAATTCAAAGTTGTTAGGGAGAATAATGGTCATTGTATTTCAATGTAGAACTTTCCATTGTACTTACCATTTTTCAAATTTTGTAATGATCCATGGAGTTACGCCATTTGCGGACTACCATTCTATCAATAGAATTTGGACATTTGTGCCTTTGTTTGCAATTCTTATTTTGTTTCTGTTAATAGAATTTCATTTTATTTTTGATGATGATTTTTGAAACAAATGTGAATAATTGATTTAAATTTTGAAAATTATAAAAACATTTTTCTTTGATTTGTGAAAATAGAAGAAAGGATGTCAACAGTAACCCTAAGAATGGTAGAATCTTGAAGCGAAAAGCGTAAGTGTTCTCTTCAGCAGGTATTTTTCTTGCCTCTCTGGTAGAATTTATTGGCAGCTCTCCAGTAGAGTTGTGTTGATGTTTCACCATTTGAGCTATATTGAGGTCTCTTCAGTAGAGTTTGTTGATATCCCCTTAGCAAAGTTTTTTTTCTTTCGATAAACCAGACGAGTGTTGAACAGTTTTCCACAACAAAGTCTTGATTTAAATGATGAATATGTTTTATTCATTCAACCAGGTTATGATCGGACAGTTGAGAAATTTGAAGACCACTTCTCCTTGATGTTTTTTCCCATGCGGAGATTTGTCTTTGATTCCTAGCAGAGGTTATGCATATTTGCTTTGGATTATTCCCCAAGTAGAGAACAATGTTGTTTACTTCTAAGAAGTGTTGACATAGCAGTCACCTGTCGGGTTTTCTCTCACATTGTGATTGGGTGTTGATTTAAAATCCCCCACAGTTTGGCTTTTTGCTATGATGTTAACTTCTTATTCCCCTGACAGGGTTGGAAGATTTGTGTTGGTATGTTTTCTCCAACAGTTTTTTTCTCAAAGCGGAGTTCATATTGTTGTTCCCTCTTGTTGAATTATTGATGGTTGAAGGTTGATATTTGGGGTCTTTTCCCAAGCGGTATCTTTGTCTCTTCAGCGAGATTTAAGCCTTGTAGTAGGATTTATTTTCCTTTTGTGGCTCTTGTGTATCTCTTGCAGGTTTTCTGTTGCTGATCCCCAGCACGATCTCCAATGATATCTCTAACTTGCGGAGATTACCCGAGTATTTCAGTGGTGTCGTGATGTTTTGTTCACCCTCTGTTTGCCCTTTTTGTCCGTTTTGTCAGCATATTCATATTCATATGCATTGCATGCACATTCATTTTGGTTGAGCATAGCATGTCTTTGTTGCATTGTGCATCCTGTTTTTTTTGTTGGTATTTCCCTTTTCCCGATGTTGTTATCCCGCGGAGTGCGTGTGTCCTCTCTTCATTAGAGTGTCGACCCCTAAGCAGAAAATACCTATCATTTTTATTTCCCCATTGAGTTTATGCCTCGTGGAAGATGTTTGTTTAGATTTCCTCCCCAGCTTTTATCTGGATGGAATTGTTCCCCAGTTGAGTTATTTCCTCATTGGGTCGAGTCTTGTTTGACCGTTTCTTTCCAGTTTGTTCCTGGATCGAATTTTTGGTCTCCTGCAACAGTTACTTTGGTTTTCCCTGGGATGTGAAACCTGGATGACAAGAAGGAAGTTTTGAGGATTTATTTTCCTCAGCAGGAATCTGTTATTGATCCCCATCAGAAGATGAAGATTTGATTTCCCCAATAGTGTTTTGATAACACTCTCTTGGTAATTACTTATGCAACTTCATGTGGAAGCCTCTTTATTTGAGCAGCTTGTGTAATCTCTAGAAATTTACCTTCTCAATAAATAACATTTCTCTGGCTCATCCTCAACAGAGAAGTTTATTGTGAAATGATGGATCCTTATCCGACCAGCTTTTCTATCAGATGTAATGTTTGTGGAATAATTCCCGACGAGAAGTCTATTGCATGGTCTAACCTGCTCGTATCTCTTTTAAAGATCCCCGGCAGAGTTATTAATATCTTTTTTCCAACAAATGGTTGTCTCTTTATTTGAGAAGTTTTTTGTGTGATTGGAGCTGCTTAGTAACAAGTAGCTGATGATATATCTCTTTCTCCTACCCAGTGACAGGTAGTCGAGTATGTTTGTCTTATCCATTATCAGGTAGTTGACCTTTATCTCTTTCTCCTACCCAGTGACAGGTAGTCGAGTCTGTCCTACCCAGTAACAGGTAGTTGACATGTTGTTTACCCTATCTAGTAACCGATAGTTGGTAACCCCTTTCATTCGAGTTTATTATTCCCGCTAAATTACTCAGTAACCAGTACTTAGCGTTGCTTCTTTTCCTACCCAGTAACAGGTAGTTGATTATATCTCAATAAGTGGATTACTTTTTACCCAGTAATTGGTAGTAAGTAATACATCTCTTTGTTTTCTACCCAGTAACTGGTAGATAACAATTCTCTTGTGTTTTTTGCACTTATTTTCTACTCAGTAACCAGTAGAAAGTATTTTACCTATTCTCTTTAGTTCGAATATCTTCGCCCAGTAACTGGCAGTTGGTATCTCTTTCCCCGTTGAGTCTTTTCCTTTCCTTTATCAGAATAGGATCTTGCTCTTTTGTTTTCCCCTGTGGAGTCTCTTTTCTTCTTCTGCTCCGGTGTTCGTTTTTCTCCTGTGGCATTTTCTCCCCATGGTGGTCTTGTGTTTGAATACCATATCATTAGCATAATCATATCATTTTGTGGCCTCTTAGGGCCAAAAATTGGGTTTATTGTTATATTTAAGTCTCTTCTATATGGTCGAGACAAAGATGTCAATCTTCATATCTTCGGATAGAAGAATCTTAAATAGGGGCAGCTGTAATACCCAAATTTTTACCCCTAAGATCCCATATTTCATTTGCATCATTACATACACAAACAAGACCATACTTTTTTATTTTCTTAGGTCCCTTGTTGTTTCATACTTGCTTTATGTTTGTTTCTGTTTAATAACCTCTAACCAAAAGACCAAAAATATTTTTCAATTTTTTGTTTGTTTCTTCTTCACTGTGTGTTTAAGGTTTTGTAGGGAGATTTATGGCAAGGGAATGACTTGGAATCAAGTGTGGCTATTCATGTGCAGTTAAGGTCAAACTATCAAGAGATTAATTCATTTGCAAGTATATGTATCAGTGGGCTATTTTCTCAAGAAATGTGAATGTTCAAGGCCATGTTATCTCGTGCTAGAATTCATCCGGCTATTAAGAAGTAATTTATGAGATTCAGAAAATTATGAAAAGTTCAAGTGGATTCAAATGACAGGTTCTTTAGTTATAAGTTATTCAGTGGTCCAAGACTTGTTCATTCATTTTATCAAAGATTGGTGAAGAAATCTCAAGTGTGGATTTTGAGTCAGATTTAATCAAGTCAATGGGTGGTCATAAGTTGAAATTCAAAAGTGATTAGCGAGCCAATCTCTTTGTTCTATTATGTGACATATGATGCAGTGGCATGGTATTATCTATTACAGGAAAGGTGCATCTACTTTCTCCTTTACTGATGTGCAAGAGGTGGATACACTAGTTTCTACTCTCAATGATTTTGAAATGAATGAAGCTGGTCCTCTAGTTCTAGCATGGACAATGTTTCTTTATCTACTCTCTAACTCTCGGGAAAAAATGGGAACAATGAGCTCACGGAGATTGATCACATTGGTTATGTTCGTCAAGCCTTTGAGGCAGGATCATTACACTATTGTCTTGAAATTCTTTAGTGCGACATTTTTGAAGGATTATGGTGGCCCAGTTTCCGGTTACCGCAGTGTTCTGAGGACATTCATTTATCGCATCTTATGAGATCAACCTTCAGCTTGAGGACGGTAACTCTGCGTTGATACTGGATATTATCTGCAAGATTTACCGTGGAGAGGAATCTCTGTGTATTCAGTTTTGGGACAAGGGAAGTTTTATTGATGGTCCAATTCGGTCTATTCTTTGCAACATAGAGAGTGAGTTCCCATTCAGGACAGTAGAACTTGTAAAACTCCTTTCTTCCCTTTGTGAAGGAACTTGGCCTGCAGAATGTGTGTATACCTTTCTAGATAGGTCTGTTGGTATATCTTCTTTGTTCGAAATCAGTAGCGATTTGCTAGCAGATGATGTCTACCATATTCTTCAAACACAACAGGCAGTGCAGGTTCCTTGAATTGAAGGCTTGTTTGTTCCATCTGGAACTCGGGGGCGTGTCTTGAAAGTTGTTGGAGAGAAAACTGCCTTTGTATGATGGGAGTATTCCCCATCTGGAGTATATGTGTTACTCTTACACTTGGCCCAAGATATGTATATGAATAACAAGGAGGAAGTATATTTCACTCTTAACCTGCTCAATAGATTGGTATCATTTAATACTGCTGTTTGTTTTGCAATGATGGACATTAGCAACTCCATGCAATTTCATGATATTGACCTGACAGGTGAGCATGTTGAAAAGAATGTCTGGGTGGTTGACTTGATTTGCAATCTAATAGAAAACTCGCTTCTGAATTCCTACGGTGTTGCGCTTATGTCAATGTGTGTTAATATTTTTGGGTGTCATGTTGATTTGTTCTCCATCTAATGTTACAGCAGTTGCTCTAAATGCAAATCTATTTGATATCACTTTGCAGACTACTGTGTTCAGTGTAAGCAGTAATGACTTGTCAAGCGGGTCATGGTTGCTTTCTGGCAGACTGACTAGAATGCTTTTAATTGACTGTGAGCAAAGCAGCAATGACTACCCCCTGACAATATCAGTGTTGGACTTCACCATAGAGCTAGTAGAAACAGGAGTTGAGAATGATGTTCTCCTAGCATTGTTCATTTTCTCTTTTTCAGTATATCCTAGTCAATCATGAGTATTGGAAATACAAAAAGAAACTCAGGCAGAATTTGCATTAGCTCTGGCTGAAACTTTCAAAGCAAGGATCAAAGTGTAGATACAGTTTCCTCAAGCTTGAGAGTTGTACACTTGCCCGATATGCATTTGTGTGAAGAAGACGACTTGCTGGTTTGGTATTTGTCTTTGAGCATTACCTTGTTGTCCTAGGTTCGGCTGCTGCAAAAGATGATGACGGTGTTGATGATGAAAAAACGCTGTTGTTGCTCCCTGTGAGAAAGCATTTAGCTCAGTATGACGATAATGAAGATTATATCATCATTTGGACCAAATCAATGGAACTTCTAAGCTGAGTCAGACTGAAAATTTGCAGCAATTTACTCCTGATAGCATCAGCCACAAAAGTGTGAATTCTCCATTTTTAGAGATGATTCAGCTGACTGAAAACCTGGCATGAAACTGTATCAAGAGAATACAACACAGCTAACTGATACAACAACAATTACACCATCTAGCAACAATCTGATCAGTACTGTAGAGCATGTTTTGGTCTCAGACTCTCCAATTAGTCCATTGCCTCTACGATAAGATTCTCCCAAGTCTTGGTCAGAAGATATTCTCCAACATGCAATTTTCTTTTCAGGCCTAAAGAGTAGGAGAGAGAAGAGTCTTTCTTTGATGCAACCCAGAAATTACAGATACAGAAAATATATTGGCAAGAGTCATTATGCGGCTGTAACTCTGGAACTTTCACAGCCAGAAAGTGAACAGCAGAAAGAAAACTATTTGGCAGCAGCAGCTACTGAACTGGAAAGATTTTTCAAGAGGAAGACTTAGTTAAGATGTGTCTAAATCCCAGAACCGCAACGGTTCTTATGCCGTCATCAGGTTATTAGAAGCAGCGATGAAATAATTGCGTCTTCGAGTGACAAAATTATGTTCTCTGAGAAATCAATTAGAGCTGTTGTTGGAAATTTGTTGTCACTAGGCCACCAGGTTTTGAGGTTGTAATGCGCGTGAGATGCAGTCGAGGCATCCGAGTACATGAGTATTATGGAAACTTTTGTAAACAGATCTCAATAGATGTTGACTTACATGGGATTGACTGTGACAAAACTTTCATAGTGATTTTGAAACATGATGATAAGTTGCAGGTTGGATCAGAATGTGTTCTTCAGTGTGCTTTTCTATACACAACTGTGCTTTAATCTTCTGCACAGCCTTCTCACAAACCACGCATTGAGGCTTCACTGGGTGGAGTACCAAAACAAGTTTTATGAAAGAGATGGTTACAAGTTCCACCCTTTCTCGTTCATATTGCTAGACGAAGAGGATGAGTTGATATAAATCATTTAAATAAGAATGAGGAGTGATATAGCTTCGAACAAGTATTGATTCTTTCATTTGCTGTATCTAGTCAGTAACTACCTGATTGGTGTTTGTGGTATTGTATATGATGGAATCCTGGGAGCTTTTTCTTCTGACATCATGCCATATCTGGTCTATTTACCCGTTGTGTAATAAATATATCCAGTTAGTGGAGTAACTTTCTATCAGCTACACAACAAGTTGATAAAACTTATTGGGTTATTGAACAAGACTGTCAAAGATTATAACCAAGTGGATGCACACTGATTGGCTGCCAAATGTCTTTGCTTTTGCTCTTCACCAAACAGATGAACAACAACTAATTTCTGCTCTGCAGTTTTACCATGAAAATATTGGTTCTTCAAAAGACTTGCACGATACTAGCAAAAGTAATTTGACTACTTTGTAAACAATGGCGATAAGTCTGTTAGTGAATCCCAGGATGTCTTGGCAACTCTGTTGAATAATCTCAAGGTGCAGCCTGCAGAAAATTGCTGAAGAAGCAGAGCGAAAGCGGCTCGAAACCGAGGTTGAGCTGAGGAAATAAACATCACATAGACCAAGCGGTGCAAACCGTAAGTGAGCCATGAAAGCTAAAGCCAAATCCCAGCCGTGAAAGGTCATGCTGAATAATTTCAATAGCTTGTGTATGCCGAAGCCGATGTAAAGTTGTTCAATAAATCTGGTGAAACATCAACAATACTATCTGAATTGAATAATAACTGATTTATTTGAAAAGGTCATGCTTGAATTCACACTTGAAAACGGTAATAAAAATACTGGTGGCTCCTATGCTCTACACTGTGCAGCTCGTAGCAGGGAAATATTACAAGTGGAGATACTTATACAAGCAAGTCAAAACGTACCTTTGAGAAGCTTCATATTGAGCCATATTTCCAAGCCGTGCACGTACGTCCAAGCTGATACAGAGTTGTATGAATTAATCCACGTCACAATTAAATGAACAGCAAAGTGTAAAAAGCAAAATGACATGAAAGTTTCAGCACATGGGTCACGCGTAAAACACCCAAGAACCAAAACGCAGAAAAATTGGAAAACGGCAAATCACTCTCCCTCACTCTCAATCTATAAATGCAACACATACCTCATTCATTTCTTCAAGGTTGAATAGCCCCTAATCACTCTGCAAAAATCAAACCAAACTTCAATCCAAATTGTCTTCAAAATCACCTTCAAGCTTCATTCAATTAATCTTCATAATCGTTGGAAATTCATCAACATTGTCCTTCATTTTTTTTATTCTTTAACCATCACCGTCAAAACCGCATTTCATTTTCACATCTCACAGATCGCTACAAATCTTCATCAATACAACAAATATTCAGAAACGTGAAGAAGAAGAGAAATCCAATAATCCTTCACTTCAAATTGAAGGTAGTTACCGATTTTGGTCGAAACTTCGTCTTCTGAATGTGCCTCTATATTTGAGTTTCATTTGAAATCGAGAACATATTTGGAGTCCACTTTGCATTTTGATTGCAACCGCGTACTTTTTGTGTCCCGCCGCTTTGATTTGAGCAAGCGTTGAAGCATTCATGGTCGTGAACAGTGTCGCGTGAGAACTTGGAGAAGATAATGAATGATTCATTGATTATCTTTTCTGATTTCTTATTTTTGTTTAAGTGATGCACTATTTTGGTTGGGCCGTTTGGACCGTAGAATTTAGATCCTCATTACCTTCTGTTTTTCTACTGAACCTCCCTCTCATTTTTTTTTAAAGATTTTCTTCAATTTTCTTTTAATATTTTTCTAATATTTGTTTTCTTTTGAAATAATTTTTTCAAAAAAAAAATAGCTTTTGTTTTGGATCTTAAATTTTGATAAGATCTCATCAATATCAATGGACTTTGGGTGTCGATTTTATCCACCAAGAGAGGTGATTGATATTGATGATGGTTTAATTGATTTAAGATTCAAATTGAAGTTTCTTTTCATTTTAATTCTCTTTCTTCTTCTTTTTTTTATTTTGATCGATGAAATCTATGGATCATAGATTGTTCATTATCAAGGTTGTTTAATCTTCATTATTTCAAATCTATGGACGAATAATCATTGAGATAATTCTCCGTACTTTGGAATAGTGATAGATTACCTTTGATTAATTGATGAAAAATCATGATTATGATGAGATCACTACCTCTTTTCTTTTTGTGTGGCATGTTTTAGGAGAGTGATTTACATATCACATTTCTAACATGTGTTAACACTAACATTATTATTGACCGTCCTCAGATAGTCATGGTTTCTACATAAACCCGATTACGATTGCTTAACATAGCGCTAAAGTGTCCCTTAATCGGAAAATGATCATTCGTGGCTCAAACTTATGTTTGAAAATCCAAGTATGATTAGTTGCTTGTCCTAAGTCCACTACCTCTGAAAATCATTGTTAGGAGGCTTTGATTCTATCAATCCTCTAATGAGTTTTCATTAACCTTGGTCTAAGTGTAAGAATTAATCATCATTGATCATATGTTCTAACCACTAACCACTAATTCGCTAACAATATCCTTGTATAATTTTGTTTATATTCTCTTCTTACTCCTTATTTCTTTACTTTTATGTTTCCATATTATCATTTCATATCATATCTTTGTTTATGTTTATGTCATTTCTCTTTTGTCCACTTGGACCATACCTTATTCAAAACACTAATAAAGGATAAAAATCTCTAAAAAACTTGGTGATATTAACTTTGTGGTTATGATCTTGGATTACTCTTAGACCTTGGACTTCATGGACCTTTGGACTTAGAATTAGGACTCTCATTCCTATGCTTGGAGTATTGTGGATCTTAGCCTTTATTTGGCTCGCTCATTAGCTTATGCTTTAAATCGGATGGAATTCTTTTTTGCTTGCTATGGAGTGTGCTACAAGTCGGTTAGATCTTTCTTACCTCTAGCTATTATTTTGGTTTCTAGGATAGTCACTTCATCTCATCCCCTTCTTAAATTTTCATAACTTTCTCCCTCTTTCAAAACCTTCTTGGGTTCAAACTTCAAAACCGCTTTTGCAATAAAATCTTGACTTTCGTCAAGTGATTTTTAAACTTTTGTTCTTCTTAATAAAAGTCAATCAATGTTAATCATGCTTTGACCAATTTCAAAAGACATAAAAAATACAAAAACTCATCAACTCTTTTGTGCCTTTATGCACTTTTTCACTTTAAAACTTTTCATAAAGTTTAGACATGATTCATTTCTATAGTTGAGATGTAATTCTCCTATTCCCCATATTATTAAGACTTTGACATTTTCCACGTTGATGTTGAGTGATAGTCTTGTTGATAATCCAAGCAAATACTCCATCTTTATGTGACGCAGATGTTGTCTTAATACTCGTGGGTGAATAGTCGCAGTTTTCTCCTTAAAATGACGACTTGTCTTTACATTTAAAATCAATCAAAACCAACAAAATTTTGTTATTTGTACCACGAACTACGGGGTTTTGATCCTATATTTCACTTTGTGGGTACGTAGGCATGAGACGATAAGTCTCTCCAAACACAAAAATCTAAAAAAATAATTCTCTTCTCATCTCCCCAATCTCTTTTCAAACAAACCATTTTCAAACCAAAAAACGTAAATATTTCAAAGGGCTCCTATAGAGTACTATAGACGTTTTGGGTGCTAACACCTTCCCATTGCGTAACTAACCCCCTTACCCCGATCTCTGTATCTAGTTCTCGTTTTAGAACTCTTTGGTTTTGTTCGCTCTTTTTCCTTTCCTTTATTTGGATAAAATAAAAGTGCGGTGGAGACTCTTGTTTTTTTAGTTAAGTTAATTAATAACTTACGCTCACGATTTTTACCGCTACAAATTTCATTTTGCATCTCCTTGCTATATCAAAGACCATTCTGAGATAGGCGGTTTGGTCGGCTTCTTCTCGTGATTTTACAATCACGTCATCCATGTAGACCTCAAGCATGTCTCTAATCTCGCCCCGGAAGACTTTGTTCATCATTCGATGGTAGGTCGTGCCGATGTTTTTCAGACCGAAAGACATTACGTTGTAGTAATAATTGCCCAACTCGGTCATGAAAGTCGTGTATTACTTGTCGGCCTTTTCCATGGGAATATGGCTATATCCCGAGTACGCGTGCATGAACGACAGTAATTTGAAACCTGCAGCGTTGTCGACAAGTTTGTCAATGTTAGGCAATGGATGTACATCTTTGGGACATGCCTAGTTAAGATCGGTATAGTCAATACACATATGCCATTTTCCATTAGATTTCTTAAAAAGTACAATATTAGATAGCCAAGTTGTGTACTAGGCTTCAGAAATAAAATTTTCCTCTAAGAGGTCTTTTATAGCTTTTTCAGCTACCTCCGCTTTCTCGGGAGACTGCCTACGCCTAAGTTGTACTATGGCCCTAGCGGCCGGATCTATGGTAAGATGGTGGCAGGCTATGTCAGGGTCAAGCTCGGGAATCTCCGCGGAGCTCCATGCAAACAAGTCAGCATTCTCCCTGAGGTAGGCCTTTAATTGTTTGCTTGCCAAGTCAGGGAGTCTCGTGCCAATATTTACGCTTCTTTTGGGGTTATCACCGTGGGTGATGAGCTCGAAATCTCCATCTAGAATGGAACACACTAGATGGGGTGGCTTCCCATTGTTGGTGTCTTCTAGAGGAGTGTCCCCTGGAGCTTCGCCCTGCTTCTGCTTGTTAGGAAAGCGGTTATCAAGGTCTATGGAGTTGACGCGAGGCATAGGTTTCTAGCTCCTCTGACAAGGGTGGCTTTCCGGCATTCTTGGGCGGAATATTGATTGAATTTATCTCCTTGCTAGCCGCTTTGAAACATCTTCTGGCCGCTTTAATGTCTCCGTGAAGGGTGACGAATCGACCCCTGGTCATGTAATACTTCATCTTCAGATGCACAGACGACATCGTGGTCAGCTCGGTCAAGGTTGGCCTTCTCGGAATGCATTGATACAGAGATGGGCACTCTACCACCAAGAAGCAGACCTTGACCTGCCTTGCAGTTTATTTAGATCCAAAAGTGATGAGCAGCTCCATGTAGCCTCATGGCCTCGTGGTGATTCCGTTGAAGCCCTGCAAGTCAGAGTTGACATACAATGTTAGGTGGCTCTCGTCGAGTTGGAGGGTGGTGAACAGGTGGGCGTGCATTATGTCCATCGAGCTCTGTTGGTCGATGAGAATGCGGTGGACATCAAGGTTCTCCATCTAAGCCCTGATTAATTGAGGGATGCTGGAGTTGGGGGCACCGTCCAATAGTTCCTCGAGGTAGAATGTGATCGAGTTTCAGTTACCCTTGAACTTATCGAGGGCAGCCTTTTTCTTCGAGCTTTTGTCAATCAGCTCGTCGAAATTCCTCTTGACCGACCCTACTGAGATCTTGCTGGTTCCCCCATCGGATATGACCATGGCGGTGGGGAAGCTTTCACAAGGGCTACGAGCGGACACAAGCCCGTCGGGCTTGTAGGGAAGGAAAAACTCCTCTGGTCGTGAGACACATAGAGCAACATACAGCCTGTTGTCACCGGAGGACGGCGTTGCCGACGGGGTTGCCTCTTTAAACTTCTTCTTCTCGCGGGCCTTCTGTTGAGGGTCCTCGTTCCTCCTTGTGTACTACTTTAGGTGCCCTTCATTAATTAGGATTTCAATAGCATCCTTGAGATGGATGCAATATTTTGTGACGTATTTGTGGCTCCTGTGGAACTAGAAGTACTTGGACTTGTTAACGTTGGGCTTAGGGGTGTCGGCTTTGGGAAGTGAACATCGCCTCGTTGGAACTTTGAGTTAATGCACTCAGCCAGAATGCGCTTACGGGGAGCTGTGAGTAGAGTATACTCGGTGAATCGGCCTGCTGGCCCCCTTTACTCCCAGGAGTCTTGGGGCCAATCTTCTCTCCTTCTCTCTCTGCCTCTTCGAGGAGCAATGAAGTCTTCATGTATGAAATTTCTGGCACTGTCCTGGTTACGCGAGTCGCGGGCGCAGTTGGCTACGTCTTTCTCCTCATACTGGATGTAGGCTTGGGCCTTGTGAAGGAGCATGTCTAGCGTGTTAGGCCTTTCAATGTTGACCGCCTTGGAAAACTCAGTGTGAGGTTGCAGTCCTTGCTCAATTAAATATCTCTTCATGCCGTCTGAGGTAGATACTTGGACGTCTTATCGATTGAATCTCTCTATGTAGTCTCAGAGAGATTCTTCCTTCCCCTGAATGGTGGATTCCAGGGATGCTTCCGTCTTCGGGTGTCTCTGATAAATAGTGAAGTGCCTGGAGAACTTCATATTCATCTCTCTCCAGGAGGTGATAGATTCGAGCTTGAGGCTCTTATACCACGACATTTCACCCTTCCTCAAGTTCATGGGAAAAAGCCTTCACTTTATGGAGCCCTAGATGTTCCAGTAGTCGAGCATCACATTGATGCTTTCAATGTGGTCTTCTGGGTTGGTTGTACCATCATAGGTTGCCAGGGTCGGGGGATTCTCAATCCTGACAGGTAGACGAGTTTCCACGATGGCCTTGGAATGAGGAGTGTGAGGGCCGTCTTCATCGCTCCTTACGGGTGACTATGATAGGGATCTGTCGTCCCGAGAACTCTTATCGCGTCAGGGAGAACTCTTTGGTCGGTTCTTGGGTTTCTCTAAGTACCCGTAAGTTTTGTTTCTCTTAGGAGAGGGGGAATGTTGCTCTCTTTGGGGAGGAGAGCGGTCATGCTTTTGGGTGGCCACGGGGTGAGGCCTTTCAAGTCACAAGGGAGAGCATGATTGTCCTCAACAGGGGAGGGGAAAGACGGGTTTCTCGTTGCAGTGGTGATGGGCTGCGAAAAACTAGAAGATGGTGTCTCTGCAGGGGGATTGTGATTGTCGCTCCTTTTTTAGCATCCTGATCCGCTCGTTATGCTAAAAGATCATCGAGTTTGTCTGATTTATTCTTGTGAACAGAGCCACCATGGTCAGGTCGGTGTTAGACGACACAGGGATTAGTTGGAAGACATTCATGCGGCTTTGAAGGCTGCATCATCGGGGGAGGGAGAGGTGGTGCCCCCGTCCGTGGCGTCTCCTTCCTCAACGTGAAGGGTCACGTTGTGATCGTGATCTTTGTTGTTGGTGAAAGTGGTGAAGGCGGTTTCATGGATGTTATCCTCAATGCATGAGCTGGCCATGATCAATGAAGATTGAAGTATGCTTTGGTTCTTGGATTTCTTTGGGAGAAAGAACAGGGAAACAAGATTCTCACAGACAGCGCCACTGATCTTACCGGATTAGAAAAGGATCGGCGGCCAATAAAACATCGTGAGCTCCTGAATTTGTTGGTGATGGAGAAGCAGAGGGGGTGTTCCTGCAAGGTACTCCAATGCCAAAGTAAAAAACAGAGTAAGAGAAAGCAAGTACAAAAATGCTAGTTGTGAATGGAATACCTGACCCTCTGGTGAAAAAGGGTATTCACAATATGCCCCCAGCGCGGGGCCAACAATTACTTTGCATTGTGTTGGATCGCTAGGTCCAATACGAATAACTTCCAGGGCTTACATGGCGTAGGGAAGACTAGAACATGGTCTTCGTCCAGGGTCAACTACCCGTGACCTTCGAAAGGTGGGTAGTTTCCTGATGATGTGTCCCCGCGTGGGGGACACATGGTGTTGTTTGCACGGGTTTTTCGCGCGGACAATCGCTGACCTCCCGATGCGGGTTTGCTTGCGGGACCGGCCAAACTAGTCCCAGGACTCTTGGTTCTGGGTGCATGCACTCGTGAGATACTTTGAATTTGACAGTTTTTTAAATGTGTATATGATGAAGTTTAAGTATGCAAATACAACGATGCTTCTAGTAGAACAAAGAGAAAATAGAAAAATGACATAATAGTAAAGGCATTGTTCTCATAACATAAAAACTTGGTAAATTTAACTTAAACAGGAAAATACAAATGGGTGTGTTCGTACATTTGTAAGGAATGGGGAACTCTTTTCTCTCAGTGTGCAGTACTTAGAGTATTTTTCTTACAATGTTGACAAAAAACGCCTCTTTCTTGAAGCCAAGATTTGCTTTATATAGGCAAGTGAAATAACCGTCAGATTGTCTCTGGTGCCGCCACGTGAAGGGTCACTACTTTTGTAACTTCCCTCATGTTCTCCTTTTTCAAATCTATTTCCCGCCAGGCAACAAAAACCCTTTTTGTCAGCTGCCCCTTTTGTCGTCTTGGTCGACAAACCCATGTCCCAGTTAACCATGTACCTTCTCCTGTGTTTTCGGCTTAGGATGTATCCTCTTGAGTCTTGTTGACTTTGAAACTTTGCTTCTAACACCTTTTATTGGTTTTTTCCAGCCAACAGGCATTGTCGGCTTGGGACGCTTCTTCCTTATTTCTGTCGACTTCGGCCCCTTTGATGTCAATGCTTTTACTTGGCTCTTTTCAGCCAACAAGATGCCCCACCAAAACCCAAGTCTCGACGGGGGATCCTGCCGACTGAGAGACTTAGTGTTTTTTATATTTGTAGTCGTTGTCTACACCATCATTGCCTCTTGTCGAATCAGCCACGTGTCAGTCGCCTCCTGACGTGATGATGGCGCCTTTCTGCGCCACAATTTTCAAGGATTTTAATCATTTATCCCACTTTCCCACGTCAAAACCAACTACTACTCATTACTTTTTCCTTTGAATGAGAAACTGAAAGGTCTTCGAACCTCTTCGTCTCTAACACGCTTCATCTATAAATAGTCCCTTTGTCTTTCTTTTGAACCTTTTCAAATACTCCCTCTCATGATGCTCTTTATCTAAAAAAAAAAACCAAAAATGTTCCAGTTCTTCTCACCATTACCTTCAATGGCTTTCTCACCTGCTTCTTAAACCCACACAACAGGCAACAACCCTATTGCATTCGTCATTTCAGAGGCGGATTCTTACAAACCTCTTCCCAATCCTACTTTTGCTAATGAAACTGTGGTGGCTGCTTAGAAGCGGCAAATGATCATTACCTTCACAATGGCTGGGAAGTTACATGTGTTTCATGACCCCTATCCTACTGAAAAGTCTAGCCATGAGGACATGCAAACGTTCTTCCCTGGTTTTCCGGGAGCCATTCCTCCAACTTTTCGCAAGGGTGGCACCCTCGATTTGAAGTTCATGGCGCCAAAGGCCAGGGTGTTCCGTTAGATGCCAACCCCAGGAAACAAAGACTATCTTTCCTGGTTGAACAAGGTCCAGAACAAACGCTAAGACCAATGGAAAATATCTGGCATCTTCGATGCCATTCAACTCTCCAGGAATGCTAACAGGGTTAACTCGTGTCTGTTGATGGTGCTGATGTTCTTCTGAGAAGGCTCGACAAACACCTTTCAATTGCCCTGTGGGATGTTGTCGCCTACTCTTTTTGATGTGGTGGCTATTACTGGTCTTTCCCACTTAGGTGAAACCTTCGACCCCACCCTAGAAACTGAGGCGTCCTTCGACTTCGACCGTGTTGGCTTTCAGAATTTCATAGAAGACCATCATGACAAAGATTCGGCCGAGGTGTCGGACGAGGAGCATATTGCTTTCTTGATCCGATGGCTATCGTATTATCTATTTTTCCCAAGCTCCTTGCAAATAGCCAAAAGCTACATTATTTTGGGTATTCAAATTTATGAGGGTCGACAGGTGGCCCTTGGAAAACTTCTTTTGGCCTCTCTATATCATTATGTGGGGTAATCTGTTGCACCCTAAAATTTGACCAACCGATTCTCCTATCTGACTCGTGGTTTAAATTCATATTCGCAAATCAGACGCATGATATCTGTGCACAGACAGAGGATATCAGAGTTACGGCATGGGTTTCATTTACTAGCTATGGCAGATCCAGTCCAGATCATCAGGGTTTTATTTTCGAGAAATTGTGCGCTCCTTGGAGATTTTTAGCTTGCATAGTGATTTTGGGATATTCTGATGCCCGGGGTTCTCTGTTCAATTCGATCTGGTCTCGCGCGCTCTTTCATGGCAGTCATTTGCATTTGTCTACATTTTCAGGGTTTAATAGACTTTTGTGGATTTTAAATAGGCTTTAGGATTTTTTTTAGGATTTAAATAGATTTTTTTAGAATTTTAAATAGCTTAAATCTCTTTTTAGAATTTTATATAGATTTTTAAATAGAGTTAATAGTTTTTTTATCATTTTTAGAATATAAAAGATTTTAAGTAGTTTTAATTGTTTTAGGTAATATAGAAAATACTATAGATTTTTCTTTTATGTTAATAGGGATTTTAATAGTTTTAAATAGGAATAAATAAAATTTGTTTTAATATAGTTTTTCTTTTAGATAGATATTATAAATAATAGTGTAGAATTTTAATAGGCATTTTATAGAATAGGAGTTAAATAGAACTTTAATAGAGGTAATTAGATTTTTAATCTTTTTTTAGATTTAATTAGGGTAATTAGTTTAATTAGGTGTTAATTCTGTTTTTAGGTTTAATCAGGTTAATTAGGATTTTAATCATGTTTAGGTCTAATTAGGATTAAGATAGTTTAATTTTTGGATTAGTCAGGTCAATTAGTTAATTAGGTTTTAATTGATTTTAATTAGATATAATCAGATTTAATTTTTTAATTCAGTTTTTTTTTACAGGGTTTTGACAATCATTTTCGTATGGGCCCAGTACAGCTTTTTTTGGGAGGCCCACTTCATTATCAGTCCAATGCGTTTTTTGTGCAGTTTTTGGCCAGAAAAATGCCACTTGTCAGCATAAAAGCTGATCCACGCGTGCAAACTCGGACCCACCACCTCACTTCTCCAATTCACCAGATCCAGCCATGTTTCCCACTCAGTGCCACTACCTCTCCACTCTCTCTCCACGCGTAACACATGCATGCACCACTACACTAACCCCTGCCACTTGTCACGCCTTCAGACCTTCACCTGAGAACCCTTGACCGGCATGCAAAGCCGGTGACCTCCCGCCGCCGGCAGCCCCAACCGTCACCGGACCGCCGCAACCACCCGCCGGAGTTGGTTTTCAACCCAGAATCATCTTAACCCTTCGTTCTTCTCCGATCCTCCTCCGTCCCCCTTCATCTTCTCCTCATCGGAAAATCCACCATCGCCGGAAACTTCAAGAGCAGTTCCAGAACTCATCCATCTTCATCGTGTGTCAAGAACAATTACCCAGAAATCCTCAAAGCTTCAGTGTTCTTCAATCTCTCCCCAGAACATCATCATTTCTCATCATCGATCATCAAGAACTTCGTGGATTCCCCAGAACCTTCATCAACCAGAACAAGGTTTTTCACCAAGCCGTACGATTCGCCCAGAAATCTCCAGAACGCGAAGAGGCGCCTTCATCGCAAGCCAACCGGTCCTTCAAGAACGTTACAACGCTGTTCGTCGCCCTCAACAGCTTCAAGATTTTCCAGTTCTTCATCATTCGTCAGTAGATCCAGGGTTCATCGAATCGCATCACGCCTCCAGGTTCTTGTTTTCTTCCAACTCTTCTTGTAGATGTTTGGATTATGAATCTATTAGGAGCTGTGTTGGTATTTAGGTTTAGGTTCTTGATAGTTTAACAGAGGGAGAATTTGGTGAGGTCTAGATTTGAGGTTAGGGTTGAGTTGAGGATTTTTGTGAGAGTGTGCGTAAGGTTTGAGATTGTTCAGAGAGGATGAGAGGTTGGGGATGAACGACGGCTAGGGTTTCTGTGTGGTGAACAGTGACCAGATAGTTGAGAAGGGGGATAGGTTTGTTCGTTGGTTAATTAGGTTAGGGTTAGGGTTTGGGTAAGGCCCAAACGCATTTTTGCTGAAACACCCCCATTTTGCTTAGTCCCCCCCATGCGTGTGAGAGACAGATTGGAATTGGGCTGGGCCTTATGCCCACTGCTATTCGCACCCCCCCTTGTGCGTAAGCCCAGTGAGAATGAACCAAAAAAACCTGCTGACTGCACCCCCTACGTTTTTCTTCTTTTTATTTTTAGTGGATTTCTTATGGCATTGGGCCTGCGCCTTTTGCTAGGCGCACCCCCCATTCAGGCCCAACTTAGGATTTTAACTGAAAACATGCTGTTAGCACCCCCCTCCTCTCTTATTTCAATTTTGTTTTTTTAATTTCTTTTAATATTTTCTTGCATATTGAAAAATTCATAATAAAATGAAAACAATTGATTTTTAATTTCTTGTTTTTCCTACCACTTCATGAAAAGGTATAGAAAATTAAATAAAAATAAAAATGCCATTTTATTTTTGTTTACTATTTTTGGTATATTTTCCATTTACATGACCTTTTTAATATTTTTTAGTGCATGCATATTATTAGAAAATTCATAAAAAATAGTAGATTCGATCAAATAATTCCATTCTTTTTTCTGTAGACTCGTAATTCAATGTAGAATTTTATAGTACAAAAACATTAGCTTAATCATGCATTTTCATTTTAATTGCATTTTTTGTATTGAATAATTGGTTTGTGGATATGTCTGCTTTGTTGATTTTGGTTCTTTCATCTGGTAATGAATTTTGCTCTGATTTTTTAGTATGTTGTACTAGACTAATGCATGTTCCCCTTAGATTTTTGATAGATTTTTGTAGGGTGTTCTGATATTTTTAGTCTGAGCTTGAGGATAGGAGAAGTCTTGATGGCTTCTGACTTTGAAGTTCAACTGTGGTTGAACTCCAGAGTTAGTTTCTTGTGGTTTGAGGATCTGTGGTTTCTTCTTGAAGATGGAGGCTGGATGAAGTCCTGTTGGAGCTTGCTAGGATGCAGTGGATTGAGGCTTAGTCTAGGATCTTGTTCTCTGTTTGTGAGGTTCGAGATCCTGAAGTTTGAAGGGAGTTTATGGTACTTTCCTGAGGAAGGCACTATGAATGACTTTCATTCTTTCTTCTCACCTCTTTCTTAAGTATCCAATGATGTTGGAGCCAACTTGTGAGTTTAATTTCTCCTGAGGAGGAATGTAAACTGATCACATGTTGTTGAGCCACATGGGATACAATTCCTAAGTGGAAGCCTCCTGGTACTTTCCTGAGGAAGGTCCTATGGGTCTATTCACTTAGCTCCCTTAGTTTATCTAGGATTTCTTAAGTATCCAATGATGTTGGAGCCAACTTGTGAGTTTAATTTCTCCTGAGGAGGAATGTAAACTGATCACATATTGTTGAGCCACATGGGATACAATTCCTAAGTGGAAGCCTCCTGGTACTTTCCTGAGGAAGGTCCTATGGGTCTGTTCACTTAGTTCCCTTAGTCCATATAGGCTTTCTCAAATATCCAATGATGCTGGAGCCTTCATGTGAGTTTAGTTTCTCCTGAGGAGGAATGTAAACTTATCACAGTTGTCGAGCCGCATAGGATATGACTCCCGAGTAGTAACCTCCTGGTACTTTCCCGAGGAAGGCACTATGAGTTTGTCTGCTTAGCTCCCTTTCTTTGGTAAGCTTGTTCAGACTGGGATTGATTCCTCTTGCTTAGGGTTTTGATTAGAGTTATGCTTAGAGTTTTGTTTAGGGCCTTGCTCAGGGTTTTTGTTTAAGCTTTGGATAGAGGTTTGTCAGGTTAGCTAGCTGTCTCTTTATGTTGTTTGACTTGTGTGGTGTTGTGTTGCATTAGACTTAGGTATTCATCTAGATAGTTCTGAGGTAGGTGCATCTTAGAAGTAGGATTTGTGTGCATGAGAAGTCGAGGTGGTCCTCCTTCTGCTTGTTTGTTATTGAGTGGCTTTGCTTGTTGGTATTTGGTAGAGCTGAGCTCCCTTACCTTTGTGGTTTGCGGCCTTTGTGCCTTGTTTGTCTAGTTGTTGCATTCATGCATATTTTCAGTATTTCTTTACTTTGCAGTATTTCCCGTTTGCCGTTTAGTCCTGTTGCCATGATCCCTTAGGAGCTCTGACTTCTCTGCTGCGGAGTCGTTATGATAGACATTAGGATGGTCAACCAGGTGCGATACCAGTAGGTAGATTCCCCTCTTTAGTCATAGTTTTAGGGTGTCTTTCCCCGTTCTCAGCAGTAGGAGCTTTTGAGTAGCTTGTGTCGTAGTTAGCCGAACTACAGCTGCTCTGATTCCTCGTGCCAGACGAGGATATGTAGGCATAGGATGCGATATCCTAGCGAGCACACTAACAACTAACATTTGTTCTCTCGCGGCTGTGCGATCGAGACTTTCCCGCTGACGACTAATTGTTATCCCTTTTCTCTTGCTCGAGTGCATTTGAGACCAGATCGTAGTTGTAGGTTCCCGAACCTTTAGGATCAGTTTGTTTTCTCACTGCTGTGTGAGAGCCCCCCTGTTTAGCCGTAGTTAGTCGAACTACGTTTGCTCTGATCTTCCATGCTGTGTGGAAGTACGTAGGCACAGGACGCGATGTCCTGGCGAGCAACCTTTCCCCCGTTTAGACGTAGGTAGTCGAACTACGTTGACTCTGACTTTCCCATTGCACGAGGGAGTACGTAGGCCCAGAACACCGTATGTTCTGTCGAGTCCTGTCCTTTTATTTTCTTTTCAGACTGACCATTAGCGTAGATAGATATACACCCTTTTCCCTATAAACACCAAGCGTGGATCCCATCGAGTACGATGGACGTGAGGGGTGCTAATACCTTCCCCTTGCGTAACCGACTCCCGAATCCAGGTTTTGGTTGCGATGACCATACCTTTACCCGTCTTTGCGAGGTTTACTTCGAGCGTTTCCTTTCCCGCTCTGAGGGATAAATAACGCACGGTGGCGACTCTCCTGTCAAGCCGACGCCGATTTTCGCAGTAGCGACAGCTGGCGACTCTGCTGGGGACTTATAGCATCTAGGTACTTTTCCCATCCCTTATGTTGGGACCGTTTCCCATCCCCTACGCGAGTCAATCCTAGCGCTTGGGTGTTTATTTGTTGGGTGTTGTGCATATTGTGTTTTACTTTCCTGCACTTTACTTTTCCGTACCTTTACCTTTCCGCATTTATTTTCCAGCATTATATTATTGTGATTATTGCTGTGGGCAAGGGAGGTTACTGTGAGTGAGAAGCCGGACCTGGGCTTGAGTATGCACCTAGATATAGTTGTGGAGAGTAGTAGACGAACCTGTCTGCTGAGCAGGCACAGTTCCCTATGAAATCTGCGCTCAGACGAGATTCTTGTAGAGGTGCTCCTTTCCGGTCCTGAGGATCTGAGGGGAGTCCAGACGTGAGGATTGTCGACTCTAGGGACCGATCATTTGGAAGTCAGCTAAGTGAGGCCTCTTCATGACTTGATGATGCCACTCCTTCTGGGAATCGTATCATCACTCATGAAAGTCTGTGACGCTGATGACCGCATAGGATGCCGTACCTTTGTCCGTGGATTAGGTCTATCATACCTGTGAGGGGGATTGGGTTATTGCAGAAAAACTGGCCTTCAGAAACCATGATTCAGTACCTTTATCAGACGGTGTTCTTGATTCATCTCCAGGTGTGTTGTTTGGGTCAGATGGGTTTCTTATCTGAGGTTGATGCTATTATCAGATGGTTTTCTCGTCAGATACAGAGGTTCAGATGGATTTCATACCAGGGGATTGATATTTTGAGTATCAGATGATAGTTAGTGTTATGAGGTTCTGGTGACTGTGGTGGTTTTCTGTTCTTGATCACAGAGATGTTCCTCTTCAGGCTACAGCATAGCCCCTGTGTTCACAGATTGCATTATTTATCATATTGCATCATTGCATTACCATTTGCATTCAACTAACGTGTGTGTATTGCAGGTACATATTTTCCCTCCCAGTTCTGGTGTCTGTTTCTTAGCAAGACATGGAAGCCACGAAGAGAGTGTTGCCCTACAAGTTTCCGTCTCCGGATATCAGTCTGTTGCTAGAGTTGATTACTATTGCTAAGAAGAGGGTAATGGGTGACTTCAGAAAGAGATATGGGAGGATTCTGACCTATGTTTATCAGCCATCAGCCTACGAGATCAGCGGCATTTATACCCTGTTACAGTTTTATGATGCGGAGCTCAGGTGTTTTGTATTTCCCGACTTTGTTTTGGCTCCTACCCTGGAGGAGTATTCTGCACTCTTGGATATACCGATCCGCGAGCAGATGCCTTTCTATCGTACGGACGCTGAGCCTAATCTGGCTGAGCTTTCTGCCATCTTGTGCTTGCGAGAGTCTGAGCTGACAGGGAAGATGATCAGAAGAGGAGATGTATGGGGATTTCCATTGGATGTCTTGGTGGAGAAGGCTCGGGAGTATGCCCAGAAGGGTAGCTGGGGTACTTTTGACGTCATCCTTGCTATATGTGTTTATGGCATCGTGTTGTTCCCGAACATTCCTGATTTTGTTGACTCAGATGCCTTCTATATTTTGGCTGCGAAGAACCCAGTTCCTACTTTGCTGGGAGATATTCACCATTCAACTCACTACCAGAACGAAAAACGGCGAGGAAGGAATGTGTCTTGCTGTGTACCTCTCCTGTGCAGGTGGTTCACCAGTCATATGCCTAAGTCAGGACCTTTTGTCACCTCTATTGATTCTCTAGGATGGCCCGAGCGCTTGATGGGGTTGACTGCCGAGGATGTCGTATGGGTTAACGAAGAGGTATTCGGAGTTGGGGTTATACTCAAATGCGAAGGATTCCCGAATGTTCCGTTAATAGGAAGGAAAGGGTGTGTCAATTACAACCCTTCCTTATTGATCAGGCAATTTGGGTATGTACCTCAGGGAGCGCCGAAACCCGAGGAGATACAGGAATCTCTGTATCTCACCGGGGCAATAGGGAAAGAGATGTCGACCAAGCTCGAGAAGGCATGGAGGAACCTGCACAAGAGAGGGAAGCCTTCAGGTAGCAGAGGGGATACTCGAGTTCCTGGCTCGTATGTGGAATGGATTCGTGAGCGAGCTACGAAATTCCTTATGCCTTATCCAGCGGTTCAGCCATTGCATCCTTCTCCGGTGGAAGAGCCTACCACTGTGGACATACAGGTATACAAGCAGCTGATGGCAGAGAAAGAAGAGCTGGCAAAGGCTAAAGAGGCTTTAGAGAAGGAGAATGCCCAGCTTCGTCATGAAAAGATTGAAACAGGATATTTTTCTAAACAGCAGGCCGAAACTCTGAAACATCTGAAGACTACGCTATTGGAGTTGACTGAAACCAAGAAGCGTCTGGAGTTAGATGTAGACTCAGTTAGCAGTGTACTGGCTACTAAGAAGCAAGAGCTGGAAAGGGCCTACACGAAGCTAGCTAAGTTCAGAGAACACTGGGATCTCACTATGACCAAGCGCAAAGAGCGGGAAGAAGAGCTAAAGACACAGGTTGCTCAGTTAGAAGAACAGGTCAAAGTGAAGACTGAAGAGCTTGAAGAAGAAGCATGCCGCCGATATGAGGTCGAGCGTAAACTGACTGATGCGATGAAGAATTTGGAAGATTTTCAGCATAGAGCAGACGCCAAGAGACCCAAACCTGGGGACGTTGCCCATGATAAGGCTTGGGAAGACTTTGTCAGAGACATCCAGGGAACGGTCAGAAAAAGGGATCAGCTGATAGAAGGCTTGATTTATCGACCGGATCACGCAGAGACAAAGAAGCTGGTTGAGGACTTCCGCAACCGTACCCGTACTTGATTTCTCTCTTGTATTCTGTTGTGTTGAGATCACCACCAGGCATGTTGGCTGGGATCCTCCTTTATCATATCAGTTGTATGGAACATAGTTATGTAACATTTTGACAAGACTGATATTCCAATAAATATATGAGGGTTTCTCTAAATATTGTCTTTATGGTTTATCTCGTCTTGCTACCACTGACACTGGAATTGGAGGGGAAATATCTCCAATACACACATGCACGTTAGCATTTTTGTATTTCTGTTTGCATAAATCACATTGCATAGCATTTAGCAGGCCAGAGCACTTATCCAGCTTTTGTTTCCATCAGAGAGGGATTCTCGGGGACTGTTTGAGGCAAGAGTGGAGTGGTGAAGACGACCAAGGGGATGAAGCAGATTTGAGCAGAATCAAGTAGTGTAGTCAGTTACAGGTAATTGGCAGCTATGGCTGAAGGCAATTTCCAGGCTCCTAACACCTTGGCAAGGTTTACTATGGCGTCCAACCCTCAGTATGATTCTATGGAAGACTTCCCGAACAACCTTACTGCAGACCAAGTTGTACAGCCTACCGTTGAGAATCGAGATCGACATGAGCAGTTCGTTGCCCGAAATGAACGTCATCCTCCTGCTAACAATCAAGGTGTTGCTTTCCCTGTGATGAATTACCGGAGAGATATTCCAATGGCCGGGATGGTAGATCCAAGAGCTCTCGAAAATGGTAGAAGACTCCGAGCGTTGGAAGAAGGAATGAAAGCCTTGGAATTGAAAGATGTCGTTAACCTGGATGCTGTGGACATGTGTTTGGTTCCTGATCTGGCGTTGCCTTACAAGTTCAAAGTGCCGAAGTTCGAGAAGTACACGGGAGATAGCTGTCCGAAGCTGCATTTGATGATGTTCTGTCGACGGATGACTTCGTTTGTGCGAAATGACAAGTTGATGATCCATTGCTTTCAGTATAGCCTGACTGGGGCATCCTTGAGGTGGTATGTGCAGTTAGAGAGTAATCATATTCGATCATGGGCGGATTTAGCCAGAGCTTTCATGAAGCAGTACGATTACAACCTGGATTTGGCTCCTAGTCTCGTACATCTGCAAGAATTATCTCAGGCGGAGAATGAATCATTCAGAGGGTATTTGCGAAGATGGAAAGAATTAGCTGCTAGTGTTCAACCACCGCTTCCGGAAAGAGAAATGGTTGACATCTTCTTGGGTACTCTGAAAGGCCATTATTTTGACAAATTGTTCGGTTGCACAAGCTTTGTGGGCCTGATGAGAATGGGTGAGCTTGTTGAGAGAGGACTCAAGAGCAGAAAGTTTCGAGATGTTCCTCGTTTCCCAGTTGACAAGAATGAGTCAGTTGTCAGTTCTCAAGAAGAGTGGGAAGAAGGAAATGACGTCATATCAGAGTCTCTAGCATCTCAGGATCGGTTTTCAGACACTTCAAGTCAATGGTCATCTTACCGCCGACCGCGTCATCATGCTCCACGAAGACCAAGGAAGCCTGAAAGGCAGTTTACTCAGCTACCGGTGTCGTACAGTCAGTTGTTGCCAGATCTGATCAGAAGTGGATTGATAGTGCCGAAAGAGACTAAGCCGGTGATTCCACCGTATCCTCCAGGTTTTGATGCCAGCGCCCGCTGTGAGTACCATGTTGGGGCACAGGGGCATTTAACAAATGATTGTAAGGTGCTTAGAAGCCAGGTTCAAGATCTGTTAGACTCTAGCCGGATTTGCATCACGCCTCAGGGTTTTGTTCAGATTAATGATTCTCCGTCATCCAGTTGTGTGGGTTCATCAGTTAATGTCATGGAAGACTCCACGGGAAATGAGCGCTCTGAAGACTGTCAATCAGAAAGTTCAGTTGAATATGGGGGAAGTTTCTAGAGGTTTCTGTGCCGGGTGTCGCATCTATTTTCTCTGCCTAACCCATTTAGCTTTTGTGCATCAGTGTTTGCCGACCACCACCAGGATTGTTGGCTGGGGTCATTGTATTCGTACTCATTTGTGCTTACGTTCTGCTTTTGTTGGTTATACATGTGGGGGAGATGTTCGTCTGTGTGCTTATAGCTTGAGTTTCTATTTGCCTTGTCTTGAATATGTGTTCGCTTTCTGCATTACGTTATCATTTAACAGGTACATCAGAACCGTGGGTCTTATTTCCTCATCAGCCAGTTTGTTGCAGGAACTCCTTCAGAGATATGGAACAGGATCAGTTTGAATTGATTGAAGTCCGAAGCCAGCTGGGGCAGATGATGAGAGACATGCAAGAGATGCGTCTGGAGCAGAAGATTCTCAAAGAGGAGAACAGTCAGCTGAAGACCCAAATGAGCTTGATCATGGAGGTTGTCAAGAATGTGCTTAGGAAAGAGGACGATCAGCTATTTGAAGCCGCAATGAAGAAGCTCGTGCCACCCGTGCATGTGGAACCTGAGCAGCAGCAACAGAGGGTGCATCCAGCTCCACGGAGGATCCAGGAAGGGAAGACAAAGAGAATATTTGAGGCGCCACCTACGACATATGCTGAGCTCTTGCAGACTTTATTGAGGTTTAATCTGGTTGAGAAGAGAACGTTGGAACCACCCACGAGAGCGCTTCCTCATGGGTACGATGCCAGCAAGCAATGTGAGTTTCATTCTGGGGCACTCGGACACGACATCGAGGGTTGCCATGCTTTTAAGCACAATGTTCAAGACCTGATTGACTCGCACGATATTGAATTCACACCGAGCGGCGTAGCTGTACGTATTGCTCATATCCCAGTCGATGCTAAGATGACAGATGTTTCTAAAGCTGCAGTGGGTCAGAAGCGTATCCTGGACTCTATGGCGTCAGAATCTCCATGCCCACAACTGTTGCCTATTCCTGGGGCAGATCTGAGAAATAAAATGGCTAAGCACAAGGAGGGCCTTGATCAGTACAGTGAAAGTCAAGAAACCGATGTTGTATTTGCTACGAAGGATGTGCAAGAGTCAACCCGATACCAGCAACAACAGCAACGATCTCAACAGTGGAAAAGGCAGCAGTATCCCAATCAGCGAAAAGCTCAAAATCAGAAGCCATTGAGGGTATTTAAGGTGCCTCCGATGCCGTATGCCGAACTTCTTCAGGTGTTGCTACGATTGCAGTTGGTTGAGAAGAGGAAGTTAGCTCCGCTGACAGGTACACCTCCAGCAGGTTATGATAACAAGGAGCGCTGTGATTTCCATTCAGGAGCACAAGGGCACAACATTGAAGATTGTCTGGCGTTTAAGCACAAAGTGCAGGATCTACTTGATAGTGCAGCAATCAGCTTCGGGCAGGGAAGTTCCAAAATCATCTGAATGAAGGGGGAAGGGCTCTATAATCTGGTTGAGTCGTTGAAAGCAGATCAGGACAGCATCGAATTGCCTCTAATAACTAATTGTGAGGATAGTTGGTTCAGCAGCAGGACAGATGTGAAAGCCCGGTTCTCGGAAGCTAGCATTTTTCTTGTTTTATCTTGTCATTTCTTTACGCTTGTAGTTTCTTTCCTGTTTTAAAATGCAATCTTGTTTGTAAAACTTGTTGTTTTCATTTGATGATAATGAAATAAATATGCATGTTTTGATTGAATCCATTCGTGTTCACTAATTGTTTTTACAAATGTCAACGCTTGGTTAAGAAGAATCTGGGGAGGATGACGAAAATGAACGACGTGCAAATTTCCGATATCGTATGCTTTTGAAATAAAACCTGCTGATGATGTACAGGCATTGTTTCAAATCCCTAAACACCGGAGTTATAAGGAAGATAATCCCTTGTCAACCCCTTTGAGCCTTGTAGTAAGAGTTCTTTCTGAAAACGAAAAACCCTCGATCTTAACCTGGGGCAAGGTAGGTGTTAGCTAATTTGGCCGAGCGTCCAAATTGCAAAAAAAAAAGGAGTGTCCGTTCGAGGATCAATCACACCCCTAGAGGTCGTGCCTAAAAGACCATAATGGTTCAATCAAGAGTGGGGCAGTCACATCATTCCCCAAAGAGTCAGACAACCAGTGTCACACGACTTGTTCGAAAGAAAAAAAAAACGAAGGAAAAAAAGAATCAAAAGCCCGCTAAGTCAAGAAAACTTCAAAACAAATGACTTAGGCAAAAATGAGGGTATCCCGCTGGACTTAAAAAAAAATCAAAAGAAACTCAAAAGGAGTCAGTCCAGGCAAACGTTAGGGGTATGAAAAGAAAAAAGATGAGAAGGATCAAAAAGAAAAATCCTCAAATGAAATACGAGTCGTGTGACCTCAAGTGTCAAAGACGAAAGGTGCGTAGCTGTCACTCCAAAATCTAAAAGTTTCTCGAACTATCATTCTTATCTTTCAGCCTCTGAGAGGTGAGCGCTAAGGTCGAATTAGCCAAACGTAGGATGGGAGAACATCAAGGAGAATGGGTGGGTTAAAATAAACTTTGAGCCTTTATCCTTTCCTTCAAAAACCATGAACCTGACCACGTTACAACCTTCAAAAGTCCTAATTGAAGCAAGTTGTTTCGAAAGCATACATCGGTAAAGGTCGCGTCGGTTCTGACTCCTAAAAGGGTTCTTCGTACCATGTTGGTACTGACGTTGATATTCTTGATAAATGTTTTGTGCATTATATGCTATAAACTGTTTTTCATTTTCCCCAGTGAACAGATTGGATGTCAAAGTTGTCATATGTGTTGCATTAATACGTCTTTTATGCAGAACAACTTGTTTTACTTGCGAGTAAGCGCTTGACAGCAGAAAAGCTTCCTACCGTGGAAAGTATGGTCAAGATAGAATGCAGAACGCCCGAATGTTCCGAGAGCAGGGGCAAGCTTCTATTGTGACCCCCAGTCAAGTCAACCTTTCGAAGTCAATTATCCTGGGGCAATCAGGTTGAGATCCGGTGAGTACGCCGTAGTCAGGAGGTACTGCTCTGAATCAGATAATCAGGAGCGAGGGCATTGCAGTCAGGGGCAGGCCATCTTAAGCGCGCAAAGGCTATTCGAGAAGCATGTGATGTGAAGTATCTCTCCGAAGTTCAGAAAGCTGGGGCATGTTATATCAGACCATCAGGGCTCAGATTTGCAGATTTCCTTTCGAGGACTATCCCCACAGAGATCCCGCAGGCTGGGGCATATCATAAGCGAAAGGTTTGTTCTCCTCCGTATCAGCAAGGTCATTCAGAGTTATTCGAGCAGATTCAATCGATTTTCGAGAGAGAGACGAATGCGGGAAGTCGTGCCACTAGCCCTTGGCTCTTCCCTAGGAGACTGTGGATTCAGGCAGAGTGTTTTCCAGCGTCAGTTGTACCTGACCCATCACGGATAGCCTAAGAGTTCAAATCCATGTTGGTAATCACTGTGAGGCCCATCCGTTCAGCGCATCAGTTTCCAAATCCAATTTTCGGCAATACGCGGGAAGACTCCGTCCATTTTCTCCAGCAAAGTCCAATTCATCGTTGGTACGGGTAAGCTATCCCCAGAGGAGTCTAATCATACTCGGCACATCTGCTATTTCACAGCAGAGTTATATTCCCCAGCAGGGTATTACTTCGTCGATGATGTTCGGTTAAGTTCCCAATATCCCCAGCGGAGTAGATTTCACTCTCCCAGCATTTGTTTTGTTGGGTTAATCCTGTGATACCCGGTTTATCCCCAGTGGAGTTGGCTTCGTCTTCAACATTTATTTTGCTGAAGTGGTTTTCTGTACCCAGCTTTCTCCGGCAGCTCGAGCCTGCATTAGCATATTGCATGCATTATCATATTTGCATCATACTTGCATGTCATTGTCAAAATGCGTAGCATTTCCATCCTGAATGGAGCATTACGCCGAAGAAAGATTAAAGCATATGCATATGCATACGAAGCATAAGTCAGGTTTTCTACCAGCCTCACATGGCGCGTGAATTACTCTGTGATCAGTTCAGGGGCGTTTATCCAGCAACAAGTGTTCAGACGATTCAGCGGTTTATTTGTATCTCAGATCATACAATAGTTGTGCTTTGATCAATCAGTCATCTGGTATCGGCAGACTTTTCTTCCCGTCAATTCATATTGACGATGTGTTCCTCCAATAAGTGGATTTCTCCGTCTATCATTAGACGTCTTGAGTTCGAATGTGGTTTTCTTTCCGTCTATCAGTAGACGATGTGAAGTTTTGGGTGATTTTCAGTGGGGTTCAAGACGGGGTTTCTCTAGCAAGTGGCTTTTCTTTCCGTCTATCAGTAGACAATGTGAAGTTTCAGGTTATTGTTCAGTGGGTTTCTTATTGTCAGATCATACAGATGGGGCGTTTCCCCAGCGAGTCTTCTCCAGATATCTTTAGATGTTGAGGGGGTCCAAAACGATATTGCGGATAATGGTTTTCTTTCTGTTTATTGGGTGAGATGACATTTCGAGAGGGATTTCCTGACTATCGATTCTTATTGACGTCGAGGCTCTTCGAAGAATGTTCAGTTTTCGTGATTGTCGATTCTTATTGACGACATGGTTCTTTGAAGATGGTTTTCTTCCCGTCGGTCCATACTGACGATGTGGCCCCTTCAAAGATATTGATCTTTCCATCAATTCCCGTAGACAGAAGGATTCTGAAATTCAAGGGATGGTGTTGAATTGCGTTATGTTTTCTTTCCGTCTATCCTTAGACGATGTGAATATTGATTTGCCTCATCAATCAGGATGATCCCATCTATCCTTAGACGATGTGAGTATTCGATCAAGGTGTCTTTCCGTCTATCTTTAGACGATGTGAGTATGGGGATTAATGCTTTCTTGCCGTCTATCCTTAGACGATGTGAGTATTCGATCAGGTGTCTTTCCGTCTACCCTTAGACGATGTGAGTATGGAGATTAATGGTGTCTTGCCGTCTATCCTTAGACGATGTGAATATTGATTTGTTTCATCAATCAGGATGATTCCGTCTACCCTTAGACGATGTGAGTGTGGAAATTGTGAATGTCTTTCCGTCTATCCTTAGACGATGTGAATATTGATTTGTTTCATCAATCAGGATAATCCCGTCTACCCTTAGACGATGTGAGTATGGAGATTATGGTGTCTTTCCGTCTATCCTTAGACGATGTGAATTGATTTGTTCATCAATCAGGATGATCCCGTCTACCCTTAGACGATGTGAGTATGGAGATTATGCTTTCTTCCCGTCTATCCTTAGACGATGTGAATATTGATTTGTTCATCAATCAGGATGATCCCGTCTATCCTTAGACAATGTGAGTATGGAGATTAATGGTGTCTTTCCGTCTACCCTTAGACGATGTGAGTATGGAGATTAATGGTGTCTTGCCGTCTATCCTTAGACGATGTGAGTATGGAGATTAATGGGTGTCTTTCCGTCTATCATTAGACGATGTGAGTATTGGCGTTTCCTCCATTCAGGGTGTCTTCCCGTCCATCTTTGGGCGATGTGAGTATATTGCTCTTCCTGCCTATCAGTAGGCAATGAGAAAGGATCAGGGATTTTTGTTGCAACCCTCGGGTTTGTTATAACAGGTAATTGGCATTCTAATCAGGAGTTTTGTACCAGATGATTGATCAGTTTGGCGCCGTAATGACTGGACTCGGTTCTGGAGTTTATTCCCCAAGCAATCTTACAGTATATTCTCGCGGTTGGCAAATTTTCGGGTTTTATTTATTCAACCATCTCGTACCTCCGAATGTTTGAAGGTCGAACGCTCTTCAAACCCTTCAGGTCCAAGTCGCTTGAATAGGGGCAGCTGTTGCACCCTAAAATTTGACCAACCGATTCTCCTATCTGACTCGTGGTTTAAATTCATATTCGCAAATCAGACGCATGATATCTGTGCACAGACAGAGGATATCAGAGTTACGGCATGGGTTTCATTTACTAGCTATGGCAGATCCAGTCCAGATCATCAGGGTTTTATTTTCGGGAAATTGTGCGCTCCTCGGTGATTTTTAGCTTGCATAGTGATTTTGGGATATTCTGATGCCCGGGGTTCTCTGTTCAATTCGATCTGGTCTCGCGCGCTCTTTCATGGCGGTCATTTGCATTTGTCTGCATTTTCAGGGTTTAATAGACTTTTGTGGATTTTAAATAGGCTTTAGGATTTTTTTTAGGATTTAAATATATTTTTTTAGAATTTTAAATAGCTTAAATCTCTTTTTAGAATTTTATATAGATTTTTAAATAGAGTTAATAGTTTTTTTTATCATTTTTAGAATATAAAAGATTTTAAGTAGTTTTAATTGTTTTAGGTAATATAGAAAATACTATAGATTTTTCTTTTATGTTAATAGGGATTTTAATAGTTTTAAATAGGAATAAATAAAATTTGTTTTAATATAGTTTTTCTTTTAGATAGATATTATAAATAATAGTGTAGAATTTTAATAGGCATTTTATAGAATAGGAGTTAAATAGAACTTTAATAGAGGTAATTAGATTTTTAATCATTTTTTTAGATTTAATTAGGGTAATTAGTTTAATTAGGTGTTAATTCTGTTTTTAGGTTTAATCAGGTTAATTAGGATTTTAATCATGTTTAGGTCTAATTAGGATTAAGATAGTTTAATTTTTGGATTAGTCAGGTCAATTAGTTAATTAGGTTTTAATTGATTTTAATTAGATATAATCAGATTTAATTTTTTAATTCAGTTTTTTTTTACAGGGTTTTGACAATCATTTTTGTATGGGCCCAGTACAGCTTTTTTTGGGAGGCCCACTTCATTATCAGTCCAATGCGTTTTTTGTGCAGTTTTTGGCCAGAAAAATGCCACTTGTCAGCATAAAAGCTGATCCACGCGTGCAAACTCGGACCCACCACCTCACTTCTCCAATTCACCAGATCCAGCCACGTTTCCCACTCAGTGCCACTACCTCTCCACTCTCTCTCCACGCGTAACACATGCATGCACCACTACACTAACCCCTGCCACTTGTCACGCCTTCAGACCTTCACCTGAGAACCCTTGACCGGCATGCAAAGCCGGTGACCTCCCGCCGCCGGCAGCCCCAACCGTCACCGGACCGCCGCAACCACCCGCCGGAGTTGGTTTTCAACCCAGAATCATCCTAACCCTTCGTTCTTCTCCGATCCTCCTCCGTCCCCCTTCATCTTCTCCTCATCGGAAAATCCACCATCGCCGGAAACTTCAAGAGCAGTTCCAGAACTCATCCATCTTCATCGTGTGTCAAGAACAATTACCCAGAAATCCTCAAAGCTTCAGTGTTCTTCAATCTCTCCCCAGAACATCATCATTTCTCATCATCGATCATCAAGAACTTCGTGGATTCCCCAGAACCTTCATCAACCAGAACAAGGTTCTTCACCAAGTCGTACGATTCGCCCAGAAATCTCCAGAACGCGAAGAGGCGCCTTCATCGCAAGCCAACCGGTCCTTCAAGAACGTTACAACGCCGTTCGTCGCCCTCAACAGCTTCAAGATTTTCCAGTTCTTCATCATTCGTCAGTAGATCCAGGGTTCATCGAATCGCATCACGCCTTCAGGTTCTTGTTTTCTTCCAACTCTTCTTGTAGATGTTTGGATTATGAATCTATTAGGAGCTGTGTTGGTATTTAGGTTTAGGTTCTTGATAGTTTAACAGAGGGAGAATTTGGTGAGGTCTAGATTTGAGGTTAGGGTTGAGTTGAGGATTTTTGTGAGAGTGTGCGTAAGGTTTGAGATTGTTCAGAGAGGATGAGAGGTTGGGGATGAACGACGGCTAGGGTTTCTGTGTGGTGAACAGTGACCAGATAGTTGAGAAGGGGGATAGGTTTGTTCGTTGGTTAATTAGGTTAGGGTTAGGGTTTGGGTAAGGCCCAAACGCATTTTTGCTGAAACACTCCCATTTTGCTTAGTCCCCCCCATGCGTGTGAGAGACAGATTGGAATTGGGCTGGGTCTTATGCCCACTGCTATTCGCACCCCCCCTTGTGCGTAAGCCCAGTGAGAATGAACCAAAAAAACCTGCTGACTGCACCCCCTACGTTTTTCTTCTTTTTATTTTTAGTGGATTTCTGATGGCATTGGGCCTGCGCCTTTTGCTAGGCGCACCCCCCATTCAGGCCCAACTTAGGATTTTAACTGAAAACATGCTGTTAGCACCCCCCTCCTCTCTTATTTCAATTTTGTTTTTTTAATTTCTTTTAATATTTTCTTGCATATTGAAAAATTCATAATAAAATGAAAACAATTGATTTTTAATTTCTTGTTTTTCCTACCACTTCATGAAAAGGTATAGAAAATTAAATAAAAATAAAAATGCCATTTTATTTTTGTTTACTATTTTTGGTATATTTTCCATTTACATGACCTTTTTAATATTTTTTAGTGCATGCATATTATTAGAAAATTCATAAAAAATAGTAGATTCGATCAAATAATTCCATTCTTTTTTCTGTAGACTCGTAATTCAATGTAGAATTTTATAGTACAAAAACATTAGCTTAATCATGCATTTTCATTTTAATTGCATTTTTTGTATTGAATAATTGGTTTGTGGATATGTCTGCTTTGTTGATTTTGGTTCTTTCATCTGGTAATGAATTTTGCTCTGATTTTTTAGTATGTTGTACTAGACTAATGCATGTTCCCCTTAGATTTTTGATAGATTTTTGTAGGGTGTTCTGATATTTTTAGTCTGAGCTTGAGGATAGGAGAAGTCTTGATGGCTTCTGACTTTGAAGTTCAACTGTGGTTGAACTCCAGAGTTAGTTTCTTGTGGTTTGAGGATCTGTGGTTTCTTCTTGAAGATGGAGGCTGGATGAAGTCCTGTTGGAGCTTGCTAGGATGCAGTGGATTGAGGCTTAGTCTAGGATCTTGTTCTCTGTTTGTGAGGTTCGAGATCCTGAAGTTTGAAGGGAGTTTATGGTACTTTCCTGAGGAAGGCACTATGAATGACTTTCATTCTTTCTTCTCACCTCTTTCTTAAGTATCCAATGATGTTGGAGCCAACTTGTGAGTTTAATTTCTCCTGAGGAGGAATGTAAACTGATCACATGTTGTTGAGCCACATGGGATACAATTCCTAAGTGGAAGCCTCCTGGTACTTTCCTGAGGAAGGTCCTATGGGTCTATTCACTTAGCTCCCTTAGTTTATCTAGGATTTCTTAAGTATCCAATGATGTTGGAGCCAACTTGTGAGTTTAATTTCTCCTGAGGAGGAATGTAAACTGATCACATATTGTTGAGCCACATGGGATACAATTCCTAAGTGGAAGCCTCCTGGTACTTTCCTGAGGAAGGTCCTATGGGTCTGTTCACTTAGTTCCCTTAGTCCATGTAGGCTTTCTCAAATATCCAATGATGCTGGAGCCTTCATGTGAGTTTAGTTTCTCCTGAGGAGGAATGTAAACTTATCACAGTTGTCGAGCCGCATAGGATATGACTCCCGAGTAGTAACCTCCTGGTACTTTCCCGAGGAAGGCACTATGAGTTTGTCTGCTTAGCTCCCTTTCTTTGGTAAGCTTGTTCTGAAGCTTGAAGACTGGGATTGATTCCTCTTGCTTAGGGTTTTGATTAGAGTTATGCTTAGAGTTTTGTTTAGGGCCTTGCTCAGGGTTTTTGTTTAAGCTTTGGATAGAGGTTTGTCAGGTTAGCTAGCTGTCTCTTTATGTTGTTTGACTTGTGTGGTGTTGTGTTGCATTAGACTTAGGTATTCATCTAGATAGTTCTGAGGTAGGTGCATCTTAGAAGTAGGATTTGTGTGCATGAGAAGTCGAGGTGGTCCTCCTTCTGCTTGTTTGTTATTGAGTGGCTTTGCTTGTTGGTATTTGGTAGAGCTGAGCTCCCTTACCTTTGTGGTTTGCGGCCTTTGTGCCTTGTTTGTCTAGTTGTTGCATTCATACATATTTTCAGTATTTCTTTACTTTGCAGTATTTCCCGTTTGCCGTTTAGTCCTGTTGCCATGATCCCTTAGGAGCTCTGACTTCTCCGCTGCGGAGTCGTTATGATAGACATTAGGATGGTCAACCAGGCGCGATACCAGTAGGTAGATTCCCCTCTTTAGTCATAGTTTTAGGGTGTCTTTCCCCGTTCTCAGCAGTAGGAGCTTTTGAGTAGCTTGTGTCGTAGTTAGCCGAACTACAGCTGCTCTGATTCCTCGTGCCAGACGAGGATATGTAGGCATAGGATGCGATATCCTAGCGAGCACACTAACAACTAACCTTTGTTCTCTCGCGGCTGTGCGATCGAGACTTTCCCGCTGACGACTAATTGTTATCCCTTTTCTCTTGCTCGAGTGCATTTGAGACCAGATCGTAGTTGTAGGTTCCCGAACCTTTAGGATCAGTTTGTTTTCTCACTGCTGTGTGAGAGCCCCCCTGTTTAGCCGTAGTTAGTCGAACTACGTTTGCTCTGATCTTCCATGCTGTGTGGAAGTACGTAGGCACAGGACGCGATGTCCTGGCGAGCAACCTTTCCCCCGTTTAGACGTAGGTAGTCGAACTACGTTGACTCTGACTTTCCCATTGCACGAGGGAGTACGTAGGCCCAAAACACCGTATGTTCTGTCGAGTCCTGTCCTTTTATTTTCTTTTCAGACTGACCATTAGCGTAGATAGATATACACCCTTTTCCCTATAAACACCAAGCATGGATCCCATCGAGTACGATGGACGTGAGGGGTGCTAATACCTTCCCCTTGCGTAACCGACTCCCGAATCCAGGTTTTGGTTGTGATGACCATACCTTTACCCGTCTTTGCGAGGTTTACTTCGAGCGTTTCCTTTCCCGCTCTGAGGGATAAATAACGCACGGTGGCGACTCTCCTGTCAAGCCGGCGCCGATTTTCGCAGTAGCGACACTATCGTCTCTAAACATTTCTCGACTTTATGAAACCACCAAAGCTCTGAATGTGTCGAGGCCTATGTGGTTACCGCAACATTGGCTAAATGCCACCTTTGAATATCAATTGGGTTATCCTGCATCGGCCACGATGCAACGCCTGAGCGAGGATCGATCGGTGGAAGGGGTTCGACTTGCCCTTCTGACCACGCAGGAGACCCCCAACAAAACACTCTTTATGAAGTACCTTACTATGTTTGTTGAGTTAAACACTTTTGTTTCTAGAATGGCCCCCTTCGCGCATCAAGGATTTGGGTCGTCTTGGTTTCAAAACCCCTTTCCTGGTGTTGCCCCCAGAACGGCTGCACTGTCCAACTCTATATGGATAGATTTTTTAACTCCAACAATGTTATCATTTTGAATTGATTCGAGCAACACTGGTTATGGGTTCATGAACTACCAGCCCAACCTAGTTTCCCGATAATTTGGCCTGAGCCAGATGCTGCCAAAATCATTAGTCCAACATCCTGCTGATATTGTGTGGGATGGTCGAAGGCTCAACTTGGTGGGACATAGGAATTGTTTTAAGTTCGCTAGGTCGACCCAACATCTGGAACTACCCGTCTTATGTTACAAACTATCGCTTTTCACCATCAAAAGTTTCAATGTCTGGTTGTCGGAGTACCAAGCCCAAAACTTCAATCATGACCTCTTCCTGGAGAATGTGGTCGACGCCTTCGCAGCTTTATCCGATGAAGCCCCTGGTTCGTCGGTGCCTTTGGTGGATGTAAAGCCAATTAGTGCTCCTAGGGACGCATCAAAAAAAGTAAACCCTTTTTTCCTTGTCTTTATTTTCTTATACATGAGTTTTGGTATTGTTTTTCTGACTGTTTCTCATCTCTTTAGGGTCACAAGAGAAACCCACATGTGGCATCGAGTTCAACCCAGCAAACTAAAAAATAAAAAACTTCTAGCGCTTAGGTATGACATGTCCCTTATTGCTCTTGTCTCATTTATCCATACTTGTCCACTCATGAAATTTTATTCTGGCTACGCCCTTGAGCAACCAATAATTCCAGATGTTGTATTGTCGGATGAGAGTACCCAATCTCAGGTTTTTCCTTCTGAGACGTCAGAATCTCCTCCGACTACACCTCTGAGGCGGAAGAAAAATGATCCGGCAAAGAAGACGCCTCTCAAAGGGGCTGCTTCGACCCCCAAACCTGCTGTTTCTGAAGACCTGACTGAGGTTTTCCATACAGTGGTCATGGAAATGTTGATGAATTCCCTGGGACGTCGACGGAGGAAACACCTAAACAAAACCCTGCTATTTTTATTGATCTTGAGGCTAATACAAAGAATAATTCTCCCATTCATAGATAAGAGAGCGTGGGCGCTCATCATGCAGCTGACACTACATCGCCTCTGAGGGGTGTCGTCGAAGATATGCCTAATGCTACCTTAGAGGAGATTTTGGCCTTAAAGGCATCAAAGCCTGCAGAAACGTTGAAGGCCCTCCTCAAGCTTCACGACTCTGTCGAGGCTGTTATCCCTGCTGAATCAAAGAACACTGTTGACCTAGTCGAGGATAGAACTTTCACCCTCAAACTGCACGAATTAAGGTCCTACTTGTTTTAGGAAAAATTTGTAGAAGCATTCGCTGAAGACCATATGGCTCGTGATGTCTTCAAGATTCTAGATATGCTTTCAATGTTCGACGTGCTTGCCTCTAAACAAATATTTGATCGAGTTTGAGGCCTTCTTCACTCAATTGGCTAAGGACATGTCTTTATGCAAACAAGTTGATGCCCAGATTCGAGCTAAGATTAACGAGATGAAACAGGAGTGGTATCTCAACTCTGTTTGTGAAAAAAACTTAGAAGATTACGAGGCTTCTCAGCGAACATGTTCTGATAGATACCATGCCCTCGACCAACAAATATCTGACTATCGTGCTCAAATAGTCGAGCTGGAACAAAAAATTGTTGACGTCGAAAAGAAGAAGGATTCTCTGGATGTTGGAGCACCATTACCGGCTAGGGAAGTTATCAACCAGGATGTGGCAAAAGGGATTGCTCATGTCAAAGCTGCCTTGAAGATTAAGAAAGCCATTGACAAAATGCGTCAAAGGAAGTTTGTCTTGGAGAGTCGGGTGGACCACGAAAGGACCTTGATTGAAAGTTTTAAAGCAAGGTTTCCAGAGTAACCATATTTTTCTTTTATTTCTATGTACCTCATGTTGACCGTCCACAACCATCGGTTGTTTAATGAAATATTATTTTTTAATCTGAATCTCTTGTAGCATAGGTCTGTATTTTTTTTTAAATACTTCCCATTTATCCTGACGACACGTCGGTCTCCCCCAACTTCTTGGACCTCATAAAAATTATTGCTAAATGCTTGGATTACTTGGAATGGTCATTCCCAATTTGGGACCACTTTCCTAACCTTTGGCCCTTTCGATTCGTCAGAAATATGGCCTTCCAAACATAGTCACTGACTATAAAGGCCTTCTTCTTGACCTTCTTGTTGTATGCTTGGGCTACTCGAGCCTTCTGGTGCAACAGCGTGTCGAGTGCCTCCATCATTTCTTTGTCTAGGTCCACCATCTCGTCCATCATCATACTTCAATATTGCTTCGACAGGATGCCATTTTGACGCTGGATGCGCACTTACTGGAGGCAAACCTCTGCTGGTAAAACAACGTCGTGTCCAAATGCCAAATGAAAGGGTGATAAACTGGTAGACTTCTTATGAGATGTTCAACAAGCCCACAATATTTGGTCCAACATCTTGTGCTAGTTCTTGGGTTTTTGGGCAATGTGCTTTTTAATGAGCCCAATCACCACCTTGTTGCCTACCTTGACTTGGTCGTTCGCCTGTGCATAATAGGGTGTGGAGGTAACAAGTTTAAACCCTTCCTCTCCTGCAAATTCTTACATCTTCTGGCCAACAAATATTGAGCCTTGATCCGTAGTGATCGTCTCAAGGGTGCCAAACATATACAAAATATGTTTCTGGACGAAGTTGATGACAACCTCTTGGTCTACTTTTAACAATGGCACCGCCTCAATCCATTTTGTAAAATAATCTATTCCAACGAGGATGAACTTGTATTGTCTGGTGGAGGTTGGTCGAATTTCTCCGATTACATCCAACGCCCACCCTCGAAAAAGCCATGGCTTGACTACAGCGTGTATTTCGTCGGCTGGCACCCACTGTAAGCCTGCGTGCTTTTGACAATCTTGGAAACCTTTTGCAAAGTCTATGTAGTCTTTGAGCATTCTTGGCCAATAGAATCCTTGTTGGAACAATACCCACTTCATTTTTTTTTAATTTGATGGGCTTCGCATGCCCCACAATGTACCTCTGATATTGTCAGGTTTGCGTCTGTTTCCCCTAGACACTTAAGTAACACCGTTTCTGGTGTCTTTTTGAATAGCTCGTTCCCTATTAGAATGTTTGTAACTCAATGCTTGATACTTGGTATTTCTATCAGTAGCCGCCATCGGTCCTTTTAGATATTCGACCAGTGGCCTTCGCCAATCCGTCGGGGAAAAGTCGTCCACCATACAAATTGCGCCACTTACCCAATGGTTGCTCCAAATTTTTGTTGGGTCACCCATTTCTCCATCTTCATGCACACCAAATGATTTGGATATTACTTTTTCTTTAACTTCAATGAATTCTTTCAACCTCTCTTCTGAGACTTTGTACCCAGAGGAAATTTGTGCCAGCTCGTTAGCTTCTTGGTTGTCTATCTTGGGCACGTGCACAATATTGACCACCTCAAAGCGTTCCAAAAATCTTTTCGCCATCGTGAGGTACATCACCAGATATTCCTTGACGCATTTTTATTCTTTGGTGAGTTTTCTGATGACCAGTTCGGAGTCGCCCTTAATTTTGATGCTCTTGGCGCCTAGACTTTTGAGAATTCTCAATCCGGCAATCAAAGCTTCGTATTTTGCCTCGTTATTGGAGCATTTTTCTTCAACCCTACACTTAAACTTGGTCGGATGAACCTGAGGGGAAATTATTAGGACGCCTATTCCGGCTCCATTTGTGTGGCTCAACCCATCGAAGTATAACTTCCAGGGGTCGTTGTTGACCATGCAAAGCGGTTGTAGGACCACTGCGTGGTAGACCATAAAGCCCGCCACTACCTGCCCTTTCATAGCCCTCAGAAGGACATAGGTAAGGGAGAATTCAGTTAGTGTCAAGGCCCACTTTCTAATTCGACTGTGCAAAATGGGTTTAGACAACATATGTTTGATAACATTAAAATGTGATGAAACGTAAACTTCGACAGGTTTAATATATTTGTTTTAATTTCGTACATGAAAAATACAAACACAGGCATAACTTCTCAATCATGGAATACCTAGTTTCAACATCAACCAACATTCGACTAAGGTAATAAATGGGCCTTTCGACACCATTATCATCCTCTTGAGCTAACATGCTTCCTATAGTTGTGTCGGACGCTGCAATGTATAACTTCATGTTTTTATTTGGACTTGGTGGCAACAAGCAAGAGGCTTTATGAGATATTCTTTAATGGTGTTGAAAGCCTCTTGTTGCTCCCGTCCCCAGCAGAAATCGCTTTCCCTCTTGACTTTCAATAATGGCGAGAATGCTTTCGTCTTGCCACTTAGATTTGATATGAATCTTTGCAAGAAGTTAACCTTTCCCAACAATGACAAGAGTTTTTTTTTGTTGAAGGATACTTGAGGTCCATAATTGCTTTGATTTGTTATGATTTATCTCGATGCCTTTCGTATGGACCACAAAACCCATGAAATCTCCTGCATGTACGCAAAAAGAACATTTTAGTGGATTCATTTTTAATTCATATTTCCTTATCCTCTCAAATGAGCATCGAAGGTGGTCCAGGTGGCCGACCTTTGACGATGATTTTATGACTATGTCGTCAATATATACCTACATTAATTTTTCAATGAAATCATGAAAAATAGCATTTATAGCCCTTTGATATGTGGTTTCAGTGTTCTTCAAACCAAATGGCATTACCACCCATTCATAAGTTCCCAATGCCCCTTGGCATCGGAACATCGTTTTAAGAACATCTTCCTCAGCTATGAAGATCTGTTTATATCCAGAATATCCATTGATCATGCTTAGATACTCAAAACCAGCGGCTGAATCGACCAGCATTTCCGCCACGGGCATTAAATACTCGTCTTTAGGGGTGGCACTATTCAAATCTCTAAAATCGATGCAAATTCTCAAAGTGCCATTTTCTTAACAACCGGGACTATGTTCGCCAACCACTCAACATACCTCGTTGTGCGGATGAACCGACTATGTAGAAACCTTTTAATCTCCCTCTTGATTTTCAGTGTGACTTCTGTGGCAAATCTACATGGTTGTTGCTTAATTGGTTTCCTCCCTGGTTGGATGGGCAATCGGTGTTCTACAACCTCCCGACATAGCCCTGGCATTTCGGCATAATCCTAGGTGAAGCAATCCTTGTACTCTTTCAATACCTCAATCAGCTTGGCTCTTATTTTCAAGCCAATTTTGGTACTTACATATGTAGGTCTCTTTGTGGTTCCTTCCCCTAAATCGATCTTTTCGAGTGGATCTTGCGCCTGTATTTTTTGCACGTCGTAGGTTGGGGTTTTCTCAAACGCCAAAGGATCATCATCATAAATGCAATCGAGCCTCCGACTTTCTGAAGTTGTTGTCTGGCCTTGTCGGCCAATTGTACATGTATTATTGGCGATATCTCTGTGTTTTTCCTTTTCGAGCACCGCTTTTCATTTGTTTTCAGCCAAATAGGCCAAAATTCGAGTTAGGCTTTCTGACTCAGCAACCATCTTTATCTATGGGGGGCCATCCCGTGGGTGGGGAACTCTGTGATGACTCTGCTAAGGTGTCGGGTGAGTCGCATACAAAACCATAATTTGGGTCTAAATTCAGGATACGACCGGTGTTGGCGGAGGTATAAGATCCCGACTGGTCGTCACATGGTGCTACGTGCGCCAGGTGCTGGTCGAAATACCTCTTCGTCCTCTTAGCTTCATCGATCCTATAATAACTCTAGTCGGCCTCGACATTCTCAAAGATGCCATCTTTCCTCCAAATAGTCAGTCTTTGGTATAGAGTTGAAGGAACCGCCCAGATTCCATGGATCCACTCTCGTCCCAATAAAAGGTTAAAATTTGCCTTTGAATTTATGACCATGAAGAGTGTCGAACTAGTGGTGGTTCCCACTGCCATGTCCACTTGGACCACTCCTAGAATATTGCTGGTTTTATCCTCAGAGTTGGATCAAAACCATGTTGTGTTGCTTGAGATCAGATTCAGTCTTCCCGATCCTCCTAAATGAGGTGTGGGGCATTAAATTAATTGTTGCCTCTCCATCCATAAATACTTTATTCGTTGTCATGTTGCCGACCTTTGCCTTTATGAACAATGGTTTCAAATGATACATCATCCCTGGGATGGATCTTTTGAACATGTAAGTTTTCTCTTCTATCACACCATTATTCATCACATAATAACACATCGACTTATCTTCTGCAGCTTCGTCTGGAAAGAAATCATCCTATGACTCTGAGACTTCAAATACCCTATCATATTCCGCTAGAAGTATTGACACAATTCCACGGTTTACGATAAAGTCTTCACCGTAGGTGTCACCATTTGTCTCATCGTACATGTCTTCATCCAAATCGTCTTCTGGAGATGGGGTGTATTCCTCGTCTGATTGAGGTGTATACTCAGGTTCGTCCTTATCTTGTTTGAGGATTTTGCCTCTCTTTCTAGATCCAGCACTCTCCACTTTGGCCTCTTGCTCCCTTTCTGGGTTACGGGAGCCACCCACTTATCATGTGGGGTAACCGACTGGGGTACAAAAGTCTTGGGGCTTGCCTGTTGGAACAACTTCCTGTACTCCTATTTTTATCGAGGAGCCCCATCTTTTTCGAACACGAACCTTGGGACCGGTGGTCTATTGACTGGTGACATAACTTGCTTGCCCGACTCGAATCTTTCTCCTGCTTTCTGGTCAAACACAGCATGGCACCTGGGACACTGGGCGGCTTTAGAGCCGCTAACCCTACATTTTATTGAAATTGAGCTAAATTTCTCCAGCTTGAGGGTAGATTCCCTCAAAGTCTCTTTCTGCTTTCTAGTCGGGGACCTCAGTAGCCTCGATCATCATGCATTCGAGCGTCGGGGTTGTCACCCGCTCTTCAAGGACCTCAGTAGCCTCGATCATCAAACACTCTGCCACTTCAACGTACATTGCTTCTTCCATCTTCAGAGGATCCGTGTCCACTTGCATCTTTGGTCTTTCACCAAACTGGATTCATCCTTCTTTCAAAGCTTTCTGCACCAAATCCCTGAAAATAACACATTGAGCTATTTTATGACCAAGGAAATTATGAAACTTATAAAATCCCCTCTTATTCTTTTGTTCCAGAGGGGGGATCTTTTATCCCAACCGGGACGACAATTTGATCATCTTTGACCAACAAATCAAATACCTCGCCGCATTTGGATACACCGAAAGAGTACATTTTCGCAACATATTTGTCAGTCTTTTCCGTATCTACCGGATTTTTTCTGTTCGACGGTTTTAGGACTCTGCATGCATATGGGGGCCCAGGTTTTAATTCGGCTATGTTGACGGCATTTTCTTCGACGAGCTCTTCGTCATCAGATGAGTATCCGTCGGCGGCCACAAACACAACTTTTTCTTTCTTACGGTATCGATTAGCCTGAGATTTCACACTCCTTAAATGTTTGAATTGTCGGACGCGGTTGACCAGTTGTGCCATATCCCTAAGATATTGTGTGTCTAGCTTTTTCCTAATAGAATAATCTAAACCGTCTGCGGCTATTTTGACCAACTCGTGTTCAGGGACTTGTGTAAAGCATCGCGCTCTCAATAGTCTGAACCTGTTCAGATACTGGTCTACGGGCTCCGCTACCTTTCATTTGACGCTGGCTAGTTCTTTCAAACTAATATTTGATTATCCCATGTAAAACTGCTCGTGAAACAATCTTTCTAACTGCGTTCATGTATGGACAGATTGTGGGGGCAGCCATGTGAACGCGTTCTTGGTTAGGGAACTAGGGAAATATTTCATTTGCAGATCTTCTTTATTTGCTATGTCCCCAACTTCGGTTTGATACCTAGCAACGTGTTCAACGGTGGATTCCTCCAACTCTCTCTCGCAAATTTGGTTAATTTTGGAACCTTTCATCCCCTTGGCAACTCCGTTTGTAAAACAAAATTTGGTAGAGGGGACGTGTAGATGAGTCGTCGAAGGCTTGGGTTTGCACCGTTGTGAACCATAATGTGTTCCACCATGGCTTCTAAATTAGCTTCACCACCCGGATTATCGTTCCTAACTTGTCTGACAACGTAGTTTGGATCTTGGTTCTTATGAACCATCACAATGGGGTCCCTTTGGGCCATCCTGGGCATGTGTTCGTACTCAGGCGCATGTAGGTCATTTGTTTCTTCGACAGGATCATTATGTCGGACAGGCGTGTCGGGACGATTAGGAGGTGTTTGTCTTCCTAGGGCTCTAGGGGCCCCTAAGAAGCCTCATATTCGTGTCATCTGAGTTGCTAGTTGCTGGTAACTCTAATTCAAATCTTATATTAATGGTCTTAGAATGGTGCCCATTTGCTGGGTCAACAGATATACCATCTCGTGATTGCTTTCATCCATCTGCTGTCACATAACCGCGACAGAATTAGTGGTAAAAGTCGGTATCTCGGGGGAAAACAAACTGAAACCTGGTGGCCTTACCCTTTGATGGGTCACAGGCCCTAGGTTCTGATAGGGTGAGAATGCTGATGAGGAATTTTCTTCCATGCCTGGTCCACTATAGTGTAGCGTTGACAAGAACTTTGTCAGCAAGTATTGCCCTCCGACTCCTGTCGTCACTATCCTTACCTCAGGTCGACGCGGAGTCGTGAATGGTCCGCTATGAACGGTCGAAGCTACGGTTGTGGACTCAGTGTTCACAACTGTCACCAGTGATATGACCGAATTTTCCTGCGAAGACGTTCTTCGTTTTATCGTGGTGTTACCATTTTCCACTGTGCAAACACATATACCCAGACCTTCATGTCCCACCGGGTATCCCAATTTGTTCGCGCAGGTTTTTTGCGTGGACAACATATGACCTCCCGACGCGGGTTTGCTTGCGGGACCGACCAAACTAGTCCCAGGACTCTTGGTTCTAGGTGCGTGCACTCGTGAGATACTTGAATTTGAGAGTTTTTTAAATGTGTATATGATGAAGTTTAAGTACACAAATACAACGATGTTTCTAGTAGAACAAAGAGAAAATAGAAAAATGACATAACAATAAAGACATTGTTTTCATAACATAAAAACTTGGTAAGTTTAACTTAAACAGGAAAATACAGATGGGCGTGTTCGTACATTTTGTAAGGAATGAGGAACTTTTTCTCTCTCAGTGCGCAATACTCAGAGTGTTTTTCTTACAATGCTAACAAAAAAACACCTCTTTCTTGAATCCAAACTTTGCTTTATATATGCAAGTGAAATAACCGTCAGATTGTCTCTGGTGCCGTCACGTGACGGACCACTACTTTTGTAACTTCCCTCATGTTCTCCTTTTTCAAATTTATCTTGGACCCTCTATAGACTCTCCCCGACGAAAAAATGGGTTGGCGTGCTCGACAGTATGACAGTCTATGCCTCAGTCCAAAACATTGTTTTTATACCATTTTTTAAAATCATCTATTAATTTTAATTTTATTGAATGTATGTAACTCTAAATTTTAATTTAACATTGTTAAATATGTATTAAAAACAACATTAAAATCATTTAAAAAAACCTGCAGAATTAAGTTCAAAGATAATTAGAAAAACTCGTTATCATTGATAATGTTTGTATACTCAAATTTTAATTTACGAAGACATTACACTTTTAATTATTGATAATGTTTTCAATGAATAATAAATATTATTTTTTTTATTATATCCTTAAAATTTTATTATTCTCTCTCCGTAAATTTCCCCATATCATTAATAAAGAACAACTTTGTAAAAAAAACATTCATAATTTTTTATTTCATTCAACAATCACAACTTTTCTTAGTGTGAAAACCCTAAAACATTTATAATACAAAATGGAAGTAGTTTTGATTATCAATCACATCTGCCACCCGGTCCTCCAAATTGAAGAGAATATCCATATGGACTGTTTTGTTTTCCATAGTAGTCTACTCCAAAACATGCAGGGACGTCATGATAAATATCTGTGAGATACTCATCAGGTCCATAATAGGCTGAGTTAGTTTTATTTTTATATCCAATATTTGAAAAATAACATGCATGTCCAAAGTTCTGGTCAGGAAAGAATCCAGATCCCATTTGAGGGCTAGGAGCACCTATAGCTATTGTAGCCCCTCCCCATCCCACTTGATCAGCTGTTTTCAAGTTGTTGAATAAAGCTTGTGGATAATATCCAACTGCTTTACCGCTAATGGTTATCCACCAATTTTTAGATCGTTCATCTTGAACAATACTAAATGGCATTTCTACAATAACTCCACCGTATACAGATGTTTGTGGAATAACTGTACCAATGTGATATTGACGGTTGGTTTGGACAAAACCTTGACACTGTACATTGTAGCATCCCGTCTTCATATATCCATCTGACTGTCATAATTAAATAAATGAAATAATTAAAATACTCTTTAGTTCTATTTATAAAAAAAATAAAAAATTATATTGATTAAATAGTTAATATATTTACGGTCCATGTTGCGAAAGCATATGTCCGGTCATCACCATTTATATGGGGAAATACCTAACAGAAATTTGTATGATAAATTAGTAATCTTTTTTATACCAAAATAAAATTGATTTTGTCATAAACTAATGAATTTTAAACTCACATGCCATCCAACACTAATTTCGTTAAAAGCGTTCCCCTCTCCATTTCGAACATATATATTAGATGAGCTAGCTTGAGCAATAGTACACCTTGGATTATAAACACTAGCAGTTCCAGTTATTCCATAATAATTTTTACCACCGAAATATCTGAGATATACTTCTGCTTTCTGCAAAATCAATATCTAATCAAAAACTGAAACATGAATTCATATTTATTTATATCTATAAACTAAAAATATGGCAGTTTAAAGTTAGAGTCAACGACAAAATATAAATAAGATAATTAATAAAAATTAAAGATATTATTGACAAAATATTAAAATATGAAGGAAAAAAATGAGTACAACAATATAAAAATATAATTCAAAAATAACATTTATTAAGACTAAGACTAATCAAGTACATTTAAAATTACTTGTTTAAGAAAAAACTTACGTGACTAGCCCGTGTAGCTAAAATATTATTATTCGATAAAGATTTAGTACGTATGAGATCTTCTTTTGTTGTCCTTCGAATTGGAACAGATCCTTTAGGACAATTGAGTTTATCTAATATAAAATTTGTTTTAGTTTGTGAAATATTCACACTTCTACTTCTTATGTTTGAGTAAAAACTTGGTCGAATCTGAAAAATAAAATAAAATAAGATAAATCAACATTAAAATATTATAAGAAATATGAATTAACTAAATTGAAAAGTATGTTACCTGTAATTTATGATTTTTTAATAAAGGATGATCAAAAGCAGGTTGTGTTTTAATATCAATACAATCAATTATGTACCCAAACTCTGTCTATAAAATCATCAAAAACAAACAAAAAAAGAAAGTTATAATCACATTTTAAATGGAGGATAAAAAATAAAGGTTAAATATATGAAAATAATACATAAATACTCTTGATAGGAGATTTATTAATAAGTTTTAGTTGTTTTTCCAACTCAAAATCTTCTTTCAATGTAATATCATTATCATCATATCCATGACTAGTAACAATCGTTGAAAACAAAATCAATAAGAACATCATGTTGATCATTTTTACAATTTTGTTGTGGAACAAAGTTGTTTTGTGATCTATCAGACTAGTGTCATCACTTTATATATCATTGTAGTGAAAGTCAAATATCCAAATTCATTAATTTGAATTGATGGTAAGTAAGCGTTTTTACTCGATATAGTAAAATTTTCTTTTTCCGTTATATATTAATGACCAGGGTGTGTAGGTGGTAGGTAATATGACTTTATAAACGCGTTTAAATGATCTTAAAAAAAGGTGTAACATATTAATATCATGTTAAATAAACGTTTGCATCTGGTTTAGAATTTGTTACTTAGTGTATAAATTTATTATATATAAATGGATATATTTTTGTAATTCAGTTTGTACAATTATAATTCAATAGTATAATTTTTATTTTTTTATTTTTTCTCATTCTTTTTTTTCTTATTAAAAGTGTCACACGCACTAATAAATTAGTATTTAGAGCTCCGATTAGATTTTTGATCGTATTTTCAAAAATCAACGTTGGTGATCGTGTTTCCGGGATGATAGGTTGCTAATCAATCGCTGCAAATTAGTATTTAGAGCTCCGAATTCTCTTCTAATTCTTGACGAAAAAATTGGAACCGATTGAGCAAGTAGATGAAGTCCTTGTTCGACTTTCATGAAATCCTAGAAGTGGTTACTAATGGTGTCCCTAAGCTTGCTGAGAGTGCAACTGATGCTCAGAGAGTCGTGAACAAGGAGGCGAAGAAGAAACACTGCAAGTTCGCATATTGCATTTAACTGGCGATAAATTCGACGAATTCAACAAGATCTCTCATGTTGAATTGACGAATGAGGCCTGAGATATTCTTGTCAAGTACTATGAAGGAGGTGAGAAAGTCAAAGTCTTCAAATTACATACTTTGCAACAACAATATGAATTGTTGTAGATACGAGAAGATGAAAAAATTGCAGGTTATGTGTCAAAGGTGCAGAACCTCGTCAATCTCATGAAAGGTTGTGGTGAAATCTTAACTAATAAAATGATATTTGAGAAGGTAATATGTACGCTTACCTCTCACTTTGATCACGTTTTGTAGTTATTCAAGAATCCAACAATCTTAAAACCCTAAAATTGGAAGATTTGGTTGGTTCATTGGAGGCACGTGAGATTAGGATTGTCGAAAGAAAAATGGCTCAAGATTCAATACAAGCACTGAAGCCTAGGGCTAAAAAAAATGGTGGTTCCAACAAGTTCAAAGGCAAAGAAGACAAGAATTAGAGCAAGAGGTTTTGGTTGAACCCTCAAAAGCATAAGGTCGATGATAGGGTTTCTAAACCATTAAAAAGAGGAAAATGAAACTCCTATCAGAAAGACAAAGAGAAAAAAGGCGTGCAATGCTATAATTGTGAAAAATGGGGTCACTTGGCCAAGAATTATCGGTACAGAAAAGACAAGGGAGAGACAAAAAGACAAGGACGGAGGAGCAAAACTTGCAGCCAAGATTCAAATGATTCAGAAGATATGGGGGTTATGGTTGCAATTGCGAATGATCATGTCGCTCCAAGATCTGGTTCCTCGACTCGAAATGCTCGAATCACATGACCGGTCAAAAAGTGTGGTTAGCAGATTTTGAATCGTCAAAAAAGAGCAAGGTCAAACTTGCTGATAATAGCTCATTACAAGCGAAGGTACCGAAGACATAGTTATTCAAAGGAGCAAAGGAGGAAAAATTATGATAAAAGATGTACTTTCTGTACCTAGAATGAAGTGCAATCTACTAAATGTTGGACAATTGATCGAAAAAGGTTTCTCAGTGATTATGAAAGACAAAGTCTTGGAATTGTTCGCCACTTAGAATAATTTGGTCTTGAAGTCTCCTTTATCGAAGAATAGGAAATTTAAGACCATAATCATTTTGACTGAAGTACTATGTCTAAATATTATTGTCGACCACAAGCATAATTGGTTTAGCATTTGAGGTTTGGACATTTAAAATTTAGATCACTCAATCAACTAATTATTCAAGATATGGTAATTGGTATACCATGTCTTGAGATTCCCGACAAACTTTATGAAGGTTGATTAGCCAAAAAGCGATCCCGAAATTCTTTCGTTTTGACTATGACAATGAGATCCGCTTACATACTAGAAGTAGTACATTCAAATGTATGTGATGCATTTGAAGATCATACCACTGGAGAAAACAAGTATTTTATTTCGTTTGTCGATGAATATAGTCAAAAGCTTTAGGTCTATGTGATCTAGAGAAAGGACAAAGTATTTGAAATCTTTAAGAGATTTAAGATGCTTGTCGAAAACTATAGTGAAAAGAAGATCAAGGTTCTGCAAACAGATGGAGGTGGAGAATCCATATCCAAGATATTTGTGGAGTTTTATTTAGAACCTTGTATTGATCATGAGGTAACTGCTCCTTACACGCCCCAATTAATGGAATAGCATAAATAAGAAACAAGACCATATTGGACATGGCAAGATGCATTCTAAAGTGGAAGAATTTTCCAAATTCCCTATGGGGTGAAGCTATTTCCACTATTGTTTATATTCTGAACAGGTTCTTACCAAGAAGCTGATAAACAAGGTTCTTGAAGAAGTGCGGAGTGGAAAATGACCATCAGTGAGTTATCTGATGATGTTTGGCTCTATTTGTTTCAAGCATGTTCCTGATACGAGAATAAGAAAGCTCTATGACAAGAGTGAACTTATAATTCTGGTAGGACATCACAAACCTAGAGCATACAAGCTATTAAAGCCAACCAATGAGAAGATCATGATGAGTCGAGATATTTTTATTGATGAAAATTATGCCTGCGATTGGAATTCTGGTGATAAAATTAACAATCCATTGACAAGTTATGGCGTCGATGAAGAAACCAATGAAGTCGAAGTCGAAGCAATTGTCGACATTCTAGTTGAAACATTTGCTAAAATTCCCAACATAATCGAAGTCAAAAAGGGCATGGCTAGCATAGGCCAGAGACCTCAAATAACTAGAGTTTATCCATCAAGAATTCAAAACTAATGAGTGACTAGTCATGATAAAGTCATACAAGATGGAGAGTTAGTTCACTATGCTTTACTTGCATATATTTAACCAATAATCTATAGCAAGGCTTTAAAGAATATGAAGTGGAAGTCTACTATGGTCTAAGAGTTACAAGAAATCGAAAGAAACAACACATGGGATTTAGTCGAATTGTTGGCACATACAAAGGCTATCAAAGTTGTTGCGGTGAAATTTGGATGTCAAGCTATTGATTAACTTGAATCTTAATTCATTTACAACCGCTCTTTGATTTATCCGAAGGAAAGGTTAAAGAAAGGAAAAACCTAAAAGGGAGAGATCTAAGGTTCGGGGGTTGGTTATATTTAGGGAAGGTATTAGCACCCTAAACTTCCGTAGTACTCTACGGGAACCTTTTGTTTATTTTTTTTTAAAGGCAGAGGGTAATAAAGGCAGAGGGTATAAAGAAACAAAGAAACATTTCTGAAAACATGAAGAATATGAAAATATGTAATGACACTTAGAATGAAGTGAGGGAGGAAAATAGTGTGGGGTTGTGGCCACCACAAGCACATCTCAACCTCGAACATGCACATGAAATGCCAAAAGAAAGAAAAGTAATAAAAGGGCACATAAAATGACACGACAAACATCAAACATCAGGAGTTCCTTACGAAAAGGTTTTAATTTTTTTAATATTTTAATTATAAAAAAAATGTTTTAATTTTTTAATAAAAAATATTTAAGTTAAAATTATAAAAAAAATTAAGTTTAAATTATAAAAGAAAAGTTTTTTTGGGGAAAAGTCTTTTCAGTTTTTTTAGAACAAAAAAGGCTTTTCATCCCAAAAAAAGGCTTTTCAGTTTTTTTGGGAAAAGGCTTTTCAGTTTTTTTGGGAAAAGGTTTTTTGGGAACAAAAAGGTTTTTTTTTTCTTGGGAACAAAAAGGCTTTTCAGTTTTTTTAAAAAGGTCTTACTAAAAAAAAGGTTTTAATAATAAATAAAAAAAGAGTTTTGATTTTAAAAAAAGGTTTTGTTAAAAAAGGGTTTTGATATTAAAATCTACGGACCTAAACACACATGGAGATTAACATGGCAAAATATGCACATAAACATGAAAAAGCAAAAGGTTTAATAATTTAACGGACTTAAACACATTAACATGGCAAAATATGCACATAAACATGAAAAGGCAAAAGGTTTAGTAATTTAACCTACAAAGCGGAGGTTCGCTTCGGTAAAATGTGAAAAAGGTTTGAATAAGGGAACACTGGAGAAAAAAATTAGTTAAGAAAAAAAAATTTAAATAATTTAAAATAATTAAAATAAACTTAAAATAAAAACTAATAATCCTATTGATTCCTAAAATCAAAAATATTATAAAAAGAACAAAATTTTTTCTAATATTTTTTATTTTATGATTTTTTGGATATTTTTATGAATAATTTAAAAAAAGGTGAAAAAAATAATATTTTAAAAAATGATTTAATTAAAATACGAAAATAATAATTAAATAATAATAAAAAACTATTTTTTTTGTTATTTTTTAATGAAAGATAGAAAAATTTAGAGTAAAAATAATAAAAAAACAAAAAAATGACAAAGGTGAGATTCGAACTCTCAACCTCTCACACTCACAACTCCTTACACATGTCCTCTTGCCAATTGTGTCATTTTTACTTTTTAGAAAAAAATACATGCCATATGATATTTACCTGCAAAAAGTCAAACGACTACACAAATTTGTTAGTAATTGATTAAATACAATAAAAATGCAATGAAATGCGACGACAAATCTTAGGGCAAAATTTGGGGTATTACAGTTGCCCCTATTTAAATAACTTCACCGGGTGATTCGAGCAACGGAGACTCGAGAAATCGTGGTGGAGGGATTTAAATACAGATAACCGAAAATTTTGCCTTTAGACGCAGTGCTATGCAATGATATGGACAAAACAAAACGAACTATAATGCTAAATATAATATAAATCTGATATGATGTGTATGATGAAAATGACAAATGCACGGATACAGACGAAACAACGTCACAGGGGACGACCCATCGAGGAATTGCACGTGGAAGAAGACATGTCATATCTGGAAGAACGTCGGGTAGACACGACACAGAATTGTTGATAGGTGCCAAGTAAATTAGAAATTGTCTGCAAGGTAAGACGCGAGTAAAACACGAGCTCAGGAGAAAAACGCAAATGGGGATAAAACACCCATGATGCCAAGTAAATAAATTTTGCCCACAAGGTAAGACACGAGTAAAACACGACCTTAGGGAGAAAAAAAGCAAATGGGGGTAAAACACCATGATGTTAGGTAAACCCAGGAATATCTGGTAAACGGGGAATAAAACACCCGGGATAAAAGGTACATGGGGGATAAAACACCCAAGGATAGAAGGTGAATGGGGAGTAAAGCACCCAAGATAAACATGTAAATGGGGAGTAAAGCACCCAGGATAGAAATATAAATGGGGAGTAAAGCACCCAAGATAAAAATGTAAATGGGGAGTAAAGCACCCAAGATAAAAATGTAAATGGGGAATAAAGCACCCAAGATAGAAATGTAAATGGGGAGTAAAGCACCCAAGATAGAAATGTAAATGGGGAATAAAGCACCCAAGATATGCACATGTATAGGAATTATGCTATGAGATATGATCAAATGCAAATGCAGACATCGACGACAAGACTCGACTCTTTCGGTGAGATGACAAAACTGGAGGACTGATTCCTCAACACGGAGATCACTGTCATTCTGTTAAACTATATCAAGTTGATAGTCACTGTAGGAATGATGAATAACTGCTTAGGGATTATGCAAGTAAACTGCCCCAGGTCAAATGAATTGATAATTGCTTCAGCTGTCTGATTCGTGGAATCGACTGTTTTGCTGTATCCTCGGAGGGCTTGCCCCAGTTTGGGTCTTGAACAATTCTCTGGATAAACCAAATCTGAGAAGATATTGCCTTGAACAAATCTTGAACTAATTCTTTGACAGGATGTAAAAGGAACTTGCCCCTGATAAGATCACTTGACCAAGTTTCTCATTGTTTGAAAATTCCTTAGAGGAAAGCCAGTTTGCAAACAAAAATATTCATACAAACATGGTAATGCAAAGTTCATGCGACTTTTGAAATCAAAATTATTTTTGAAAGATGGAAAATACATGAGTCGTTAGTCAGAACACAACGGTTCAAGACGCTTAAAGTTTAAAACAAAGGTGTACTGCCAAAATAAATGATTCACAAAGATCTTTAGGAGTCAGGTTACGCAACCTTGCTGTAGTATACTTTCAAAATAACTTTGCTTCAATTAGGTCTTTTGAGGGTTGTAATGTGGCCTGGTTCACGGTTTATGAAACAAAAGATAAAGGCTCAAAATTTATTTGTACCCACCCAATCTACGTGATGATCCTCAGTCCTATGCTCAGTTAACTCATACTATGCATTCAGGTTCCCATAAGTTAGGAATTTCATTGATCGTAGCAATGATGACTCAGAAGTCAAAGGGACCTATGAAAAGGCAACCACTACTCCCCTATAACATTTGATTGTTTTGACATTGAGGATTTTCAAGATAAGGATTTAAAAATCTCTTTGTATTATCCCTAAATTTTGCCTGAACTGTTTATTTTAGAGTTTACAGTCAGCGGGATGCCCCAGTTTTGCCTAAGTCTCCTTCATAGGTTTTGACTTAGCGGGCTTCTTTTGATTTTTTTTATATTATTTTTTTTTTGTGTGAAGGAAAGTGACTATTTGATTTTAATGATTACGGTGAACCATCATCGACCTTTTGATTAGAAAACATCTTCGACACTTGTTTGACGTGTGCGAAGGAAAATTTGTTAATGAAAGGTGTATCGTATGAACACACAACCAAGTTAACTGAGAACTACCCATCCCAAGGTTAAAATTATGGGTTTTTTGTAACGAAAGAAACTCCAACTTCTAGGCCCGAAGGGGGTGACGAGGGATTAACTTCCTTATTTCTCCAGTGTTTGGGAATTGAAACAATGCCTTACATCGTCAACAAGGTTTAATTGAAAGCATACTGACAGCAGTTATGGGTATAACATTTTCGTCATCCTCCCTCCGATCTTAGCATATCAAAATTTTGGACAAGAAGTAAACATTTGAAAAATAAAGCATAAAGATGCAAATAAATGGACGGAAATGAATTGAATCAAAAGTCGCAATGCTTATTTCATTAATGAAAGTACAAACATAATTAAAAGCAAACAACTTAAACAAAATAAGGAAAGTGCAAACAACGAGAAACAAAAGGCCTAGTGACAAAACTTCATTTCTGATGTACTGGCAAGGGATTTTTCTGAACATCCGGATGACTGTCTGTAAAATCAAGTATTCCAGTTCTAACCAATTCACATACTCTAGCCTTCAATGCAAAACAATGCTCCAAGTCATGGCCTGGGGCACCCTCATGGGAAGCACAATGGAGATCAGCCCTAAATCCAGTCGGAGGATTAAGAGGAGGTGGTAAAGCCTTTGTAGTAATCAGTCCTTGCCGGACTAAGTCAGGATATAGCTATGTGTAAGTCATGAGAATAGGATCAAAGTGACTCCTGTTCCATTTCTGGTCTGATATCTGTGTCGAGGAATCAACTTGACGACTCAAAGGTACACTAGAAGACGAGAGAACCGAGATTGAGAAACCGTGGGACAAATGCAATGCAAAAATGTGATGCTGATGCCATGCAATGGTTTCAAGAATTTCAACGGTCGATTGCGAATATTGCTTTTTAAGAAAGTTGGAAAAAATTTTAGACTTTAAAATGTAAGGCTTTTCGAATTTGCAAAGGACTGCTGAATTCCTTGAAACTAGAAATGATATGATGCTTTATGGATGCGAAGCACAAATACACATAAGCAAACAAAAGGTCCTAAGTTAGAGGAACAATGAATGGAGTCAAGGTCTACCCTTCCCAAAGTGGTGTGTACTATAGGTTAATTGTACCTGCAGAACAAGGGTTCTAAACAAAAAGTGCCCAAAGTTATCATCCCATCTTTCGGATATTATCAACTTCTCGACTGACTCAAGGGTCGATAATATTCTCAAGAGAACCTCTTTTGAGTGTAGCATCGCGTAGCAACCATTGTAGGACTACTCTCACATAGTTCCCGCACTACGTCCTATATAAGGTCAAGATGGTGTAAAGGTGCTACGGTTCCCAGTATCACAGACTCCAATCGATAACGGTAAAAGTTTTCACGACTACACTCGATCAACCGAACCATTTTCGAAAGTGTCTCAACTGAGCGGTGATTCTCGATTTAGCTTAGTCGGGACTCACTCCCTATAAGCCTCGTCGAATATATCAGCCATCCTATCATAAGGTCGCTCAAGTCCGGGTGTAGGACTTATCTCACAACACAGTAACTCCAAGTAAGGTACCCCAATATATACATACAAGTGAGCAAAATATATAATAAAACAAATATATAAAGAAAAATAAACAAAATAGGGATAACCCTCAATAGTTAGGACTCCCCAGTGAAGTCGCCATTTTCTGTTGCGGTGAAATTTGGATGTCAAGCTATTGATTAACTTGAATCTTAATTCATTTACAACCGGTCTTTGATTTATCCGAAGGAAAGGTTAAAGAAAGGAAAAACCTAAAAGGGAGAGATCTAAGGTTCGGGAGTTGGTTAAATTTAGGGAAGGTATTAGCACCCTAAACTTCCGTAGTACTCTACGGGAACCTTTTGTTTATTTTTTTTTATTTATTTCATTAATTATTTTGCTTTAGGGTATATACAAAGGATTGAAAATTAAAAGACCTAGGGGTTAATTCTAACTTTTCTCGGCAAGACATCGCATCTTGTGCCTACATATCCTTACGGGAATGGAATCAGAGTAACTGTAGTTCCCCTCAAAAGGGAGGTTAGAGACTTCTTGACTGTGGTCAATGTCTCAAGGGGAATAAACGCATCTTAAGGACACGCTTACATGGAGTCTTAAACTCCGATCTCTATGTTATAAATTGTTAAGTGAATTAGGGTTAGGTTAGGGATTCCGCGGCGGGAAACCCTAAAATGAGTGCGGCGACTCTTTGACCTAAAGCTAGGGGTAGTTTTGTAATTTTTGTCCACGGTGAGACATTTGTGAAAAGTTAGGGTTTGTAAGGGTTTGAAGTTTTGAGGACTATTGGCGTGGCGGCAAACGGCTAGACCTAATCCTTCAGAGGGATAAAACTGTAAAAAAAATGTGAAAATATGACAAATCATTATATGGAGGAATAATTAAGGTACAGAAATAAGAAAAGTAATAAAGGCAGAGGGTATAAAGAAACAAAGAAACATTTCTGAAAACATGAAGAATATGAAAATATGTAATGACACTTAGAATGAAGTGAGGGAGGAAAATAGTGTGGGGTTGTGGCCACCACAAGCACATCTCAACCTCGAACATGCACATGAAATGCCAAAAGAAAGAAAAGTAATATAAGGGCACATAAAATGACACGACAAACATCAAACATCAGGAGTTCCTTACGAAAAGGTTTTAATTTTTTTAATATTTTAATTATAAAAAAAAGGTTTTAATTTTTTAATAAAAAATATTTAAGTTAAAATTATAAAAAAAATTAAGTTTAAATTATAAAAGAAAAGTTTTTTGGGGGAAAAGTCTTTTCAGTTTTTTTTAGAACAAAAAAGGCTTTTCATCCCAAAAAAAGGCTTTTCAGTTTTTTTGGGAAAAGGCTTTTCAGTTTTTTTGGGAAAAGGTTTTTTGGGAACAAAAAGGTTTTTTTTTCTTGGGAACAAAAAGGCTTTTCAGTTTTTTAAAAAAAGTCTTACTAAAAAAAAGGTTTTAATAATAAATAAAAAAAGAGTTTTGATTTTAAAAAAAGGTTTTGTTAAAAAAGGGTTTTGATATTAAAATCTACGGACCTAAACACACATGGAGACTAACATGGCAAAATATGCACATAAACATGAAAAAGCAAAAGGTTTAATAATTTAACGGACCTAAACACATTAACATGGCAAAATATGCACATAAACATGAAAAGGCAAAAGGTTTAGTAATTTAACCTACAAAGCGGAGGTTCGCTTCGGTAAAATGTGAAAAAGGTTTGAATAAGGGAACACTGGAGAGCTCCAATCCTTCTGACGAGTTGTGGGAACGACCGCCTTTCTTCTATGGGGATCTCCTTTGTTTCTCCCTTTCTCTCTCCTCTTTTCTGAAGAAAACCTTCTGACCCCCTTTTCAACAAGGCAACACATGTATATATAGGGAACAAATTAGGGTTAACACCAAATTGTCAATAATGTCCCTAAAGCCCATTTTAAAGCCCAAACTAAATAATTAGTTAAGAAAAAAAAATAAAATTTAAATAATTTAAAATAATTAAAATAAACTTAAAATAAAAACTAATAATCCTATTGATTCCTAAAATCAAAAATATTATAAAAAGAACAAAATTTTTTCTAATATTTTTTATTTTATGATTTTTTGGATATTTTTATGAATAATTTAGAAAAAGGTGAAAAAAATAATATTTTAAAAAATGATTTAATTAAAATACGAAAATAATAATTAAATAATAATAAAAAACTATTTTTTTGTTATTTTTTAATGAAAGATAGAAAAATTTAGAGTAAAAATAATAAAAAACAAAAAAGTGACAAAGGTGAGATTCGAACTCTCAACCTCTCACACTCACAACTCCTTACACATGTCCTCTTGCCAATTGTGCCATTTTTACTTTTTAGAAAAAAATACATGCCATATGATATTTACCTGCAAAAAGTCAAACGACTACACAAATTTGTTAGTAATTGATTAAATGCAATAAAAATGCAATGAAATGCGATGACAAATCTTAGGGCAAAATTTGGGGTATTACAAAAGTGAAGTGGGTATTCAAGGTGAAACACAATGCAGATGGGTCGATAATAAGAAATAAGGTAAGATTGGTAGCTCAAGGATTTCTTCAAAGAGTAGGACTTGACTACTATGAAGTATATACACATGTCGCAAGATTGGAGATTGTGAGATTGGTTGTAGCCTTGGCATGCAAGCAAGGTTGGTTGACGTATCACTGAGATGTGAAATCATCATTTTTGAATGGCCCCTTAGACAAATAAGTCTATGTCACACAACCTCATGGGTTTCTGATATAGGAGGAAGCGAAAAAAGTGTATAAGTTTCCCAAAGCGCTCTATGGCCGCAAGCAGGTACTTAGGGCATGGAACAAGAAGATTGACTCATACTTAATAAAATTAGGATTCATCAAATGCAAATATGAGTATGGTGTCTATGCATAAGATATAACAACCATTTGCTTATATGTTAATAACTTGTTAGTAATTGGAAATAACTTAGACAACTTGTTGAAGTTCAAAGAACTGATAATGAGAGGATTTGAAATGTCGGATCTGAGAAACTTGTCTTATTTTCTAATCATGGAATTTTAAATGTCTAAGCAAGGTATGGTGGTACATTAAATAAAGTATGTCAAAAAGATACTCAAGAGATTCTGGATGGATGATTCGACTTCTGAATCTTCGCCCGTCAAACCAAATTTGAACTAGTTAAAAATATCTCCACGTTGATTTTAAGGGATACTTTGGACATGAAAGACTTCCACATCAGGCATATGAAGTATGAAATGAGAATCTTTCATTGGATTATTATGTTGATGATGTACAAAATTCCTGACAACTGGGGGAGAGCTGATGACAAACACCTGTATCTTATGTGGGATCTTTTGAGTAACATTCATTTCAATTGGGTTAAGTTCATTTTGCAAAGAATTGAGCATTGCAGAACTTCTTTGAAGACTTCATTATTATTTTCCTCCTTTATTGTGTTCATTCTTGAATTGAATGGTATCACATCAGCTAAAAGGGATTAGGTCAATGCATTAAAGCATGTCGACTCAACTGCTCCCAGTTTGAGGCGCTACTACCAGGACATGGACAAGGAATATTACTTCTCGAACAAAGATGGTAGTCAGAATTATCAGGACATGATTGTTAAACCGAAGTAGAAGACTAGATCTAGATTAACTAAAGTAGTTGGTTCATAAATTGGGTTTCTTTATGAGGACGTGAAAGTATACTTTGATGATTTGGTTGATAGGATTCTGGTGGATAATTATATTCAATAAGATAGGATTATGGGCAGAATTAAATTTGTAGCAAAGGATGTTGAATAGGGCCAGGAGAAGTTGAAGGAAGAAATGAAAGCTGAGATGCAAGAAAGTGAGCTTGAGTCCTAACTCAAGTGAAATCTGTTATAGCTTTTGTTGGACATCTTGGTAGTCCCGCTTTTATTTTCCTCTTGATCCTTCACATATTGATCCAGAGCCTATTGATGTTGCTTCAGATCCTACAATTTCTACCCCTCATACTAACTATACAGCTGATTTACCCTGACTTTTTTCCATGCATGACATATCATAACATTTTCATTTTTTGGATAATTATCGTTATTTTGGACTGGTCATTTTCTTGTGATGTTCACAGGTTGTTTTGATTATGTACTATGGGACAACATTAAGTCACGTATTTGTGGTATCTCTGTGATTCTGATTTGCTATCTTTATCTTAATAATTTTGTTAAATTGCATTGTGTGCAGTAGTTGGTATCATATGCGATTTCTATGGTGTATGTTTAGTTAGCTAATATGTCATTTCTATTTTTGGGTTTTATATTATCATGGTCTTTGGTGTTTTCATTTTTCTCTTTTTGATATCAAGATATTTTCAATATTCACACGCATTAATTGTTTAATGTAGGGGAAATTTAAGAGCTTAAGTGATGTGTTGTACGCTCAACTGTAGTGCGATAAGGAAATTCACAGGATTCATTTTTTTCTTTAAATTCCAAATAACCTCATAAATAAATTGATCAAAAAATAATATCTCCAAATTTTCCAGACATCAAAAAGGGGGAGACTGGAAGTGCAGTCATGTTATCGGATAATATCGTTTTATTTGTTTTGATGTTTTTGTCAATTTGAGTGTATATGTTATAGTGTGTTCGCATATTTGTAATTTTCTTATCATTTAAATAGTCGTGGGCTTGTATTTCATTTGAAATTGAGTTGTATTAGATTCTCTTAGGCTATTTAAAATTGTATCATTAAGACCTCTCATTAATAAATAAAATTAGAGATTTCATCCTTGAAAATGTTCCTTTTTTAGCCTAGAAAATTGCTCTTTTTTTTGTTTCATCAAGTGTGGCTTGAATCACAAGTTAGAACCGTGGATCTATGTGCTTGCAAGAAAATAAAGATCAACATTTTTTAGAGGATGCAAGGCAAATGATATGTAAAAAGAACACCACTGGGAGAAGTGCTGAAAAGGGAATCAGCAAACAAACTTTGCTGAGGAAAACGCCTTGAATGGCCTTCCTAAACAAAACCCTTATGAGAAAAATCCACTATGCTGGGAATTGGGAGTAACATTGGCGGGAGATCGTCCCAAAAATCTGACCTTGAAGAATTCCAATGATCATTGGACATTGTTTGGGATATCAGTTACCGTTGATTTACCTGTCGAGGATATCAACACCAATTTCTGCTTGAGGGATGAATTTCAACCCTACCCAGATGGGGATAAGTGCACATCATTATTGGCGAGAATAATCTTGATCTGACAACAATAATCCATGGGGAAACAAAAATATTTGTTGCAGAAAGACAGAGGATCTTCTGCTAAATGAATGTCTGGCTGCATAACAAAACTCTGACTGACGTAGTCAACCTTTGAATAGTCACTGAGGAAGCACAAATCAAGCTGACTAGGGAATACAAACCCTGAATTCTCGTTGAGGAAAGATTCACCATGTATTTCAGATATTACTAGAACTTCATCATCGGAGAGATAAGCTCTACTATGGGAAATGACCACTTCATCTTGTAAGCAATAAAAAAAAATAGGATGTCATGTATGCAAAATAGATGTCTTAGTTACCATTCATGACACCATTCAAGTAAATTCATTATTTTCAATATACTTTGTAAACCCCAATGTTTTCACATGTAAAGTTTATCCAAAATATCTGACGCCCCTTTTTTGCAAACAAAACAGTAAAAGTAAAAACAGGAAATAGAAAGCTCTTTAAGTGAATAATACTTTATTGCTTGAAATAGGCAAGTTACAATTGGATGCAATTCCTAAAAATAGGTAATTGCGCAAAAAGTACAACAATAAATATACAAATATCGGCAATGTGGAAACAGACAACCACCATGTGTTGATTCGGCTATGACCTGTATGTCTTCAACTTTTCACCAATGCTCCGCCTTTTGAAGAGACTGACTGGACTGGTTTTTATCTTTTAGGACCTCCATGTGTCAAGATGAGTTCACAGATCGAATGCAGACCGCAGTCATTTGCTTTTAAATCCCTAACTTTTTCCTGGATCGCCCTTGCGGGTTTTTAATCCATTGAGATACCCTTTCTTGCCAAAGTTGCCTTTTCAGGTTTTCGACTTTGCGGGTTTATTCTTTTTCTTTTATCCCTAATTTTTGCCCGAACCTTTTTCTTTTATGGTTTTCCGGGATGCCCCATTTTTTCCTGGACTTTCCTTTTTCTATCCAGCGGGTCTATTTTAAGCAAAGTACCTTTTTAACTACGTTTGCATTCATAGGAGGCGTAAAATCTTCACCATTCATAGTAGATAGTAATAAGGCTCCACCAAAGAAAAACTTTCTTACCATGTGCGGACCTTCATAGTTTGGAGTCTATTTTCCCCTGTAATATGTTTAAGGAGGAATGGTCCTTTTCAAAACTAAGTCACCTATCTGGAAGCACCGAGGGTGCACCTTCTGATCAAAAGCCTTCTTCATTCTGCTATAGTACAACCGGCCATGGGCAATGGCTGCCAATCTCTTCTCAACAATAAGACTTAGATGATTCAACCTGGCCTGCACCCATTCAGCTTCGTCAAGCTTCACATCAGACAAAACCCTCAAAGAAGGGACTTTAACTTCTAATGGTATGACTGCTCCCGTACCATACTATTGCACCCTAAAATTTGCCCAACCTGATTCACTTGGTTTATGTTTCAACTGCATAGTCATTTGCATTGTCATCATGTATATAGTGCATTCATCTGCATTGCATAGCATAGCAAATCATCCAACAGGGACCAAGCATTATTCTCATCTCTATGAGCCTATCAAGAGGTTATTATCTGAATTCAATCCCATTCAAGTCATCAGAAAGAATTTGAAAGCTAAAGAAGTCAATGGATCGAGCAAGCAATCTATCTCCTATCTGAGGGTATCTGGGGATCATCAAAGAAATTGTGAGCTGTGGGCTGAGCATGGAGAGTATCTAGACATCATGGGAGACTTAGAAAGTCATTTGGAGAAGGAGACAAGTTTTTGATGTGATCACAAGAATTGCAGTTGAAGACAGTCAACTAGGGTTTCATCTGGGTCAACTCTAGGTCAATTGACTGATTGAAAGGCATTAAGGGCTATTGGAGAGATGTGGGGTTCCTCATTTGACATGAAGAATAAGGATATGGTGTTGTTCTAAGAAGAAATCAAGGAGAAGAGGAGTTTCTAAATTAGGGTTTCTGTGTAAAATCCCCTAGTTTAGGTCAAATTTCCAAGCAAGATAAGTCAAAATGAAAGCTTCAAATGGATCCTTGGCCAACATGAAACTTGTAGAGGATCTCAAGACCTTTAATTTGAGTGGTGGAATACATCAAGGAGATTTATAGAACTCAAGTTATGGTCCTTGCAAGTTACAGGTCATCTGAGGTATCTGAAAGTTTGTCTGTGAAAATGACTTGACTTCCAAGCAATTTTTACCCCTCAAGGAGATTTCAAATGAATTTCTGGTCAACCTAAGAATTGTTCCTCATTGTCTTAGCTTTCTAGAATGGTATAGTATGCCTTCATCTGATTTGTGGAACTCTACTTATGGTCTTGGCAAGCAAAGGGTATTTTGGTCACTTGAGAATTACATGTCATTTCAACCTATGCCTAAAACTCATACAAGGAAGCTTCAAATGAAAAACTTCACAACATAAAAGTTGCTCAAAATGCCATTTTAAGTCTAGGAAAGAAGTCATGTAAGTTTGGAAATGCATGGAAGGAGACTTGACCAGAGTTGGTGGAAAATGACCTAAAAAGGCATATAAGTTGAAAAAGTTGAAATAAAAAATTGGTTTGAGAGATCTACAAATCCAATATGGGTCATCCAATATACCAAATTGATTCCCAACATCATTTTAGAGACATTGGTTCAGCCACGTTTTTGAGTTAAGGGTTAATTTTTGGACTTGCTTTGTTATTTTGTTACTTGCATAATAAGATACACATGAGAAGGTCAACATAAAGCAAAAATAAAGGCATGTAAGCTCTCTTATCAGTCCAATTTGTCATGCAAGGAGATATTCACTAATGGTTAAGGGGTTGTTAAGAGATAAAGGAGAGATATTATGAGAATTCAACATACCATCACATGAGAAGTTCATGAAATTTCCACAACTTTCTAGAATCCTCCAAGATCATTCTAGAAGCTTCTCAATCAGTTAATCATCATCTATATAATGAATTGAAGCCATTTGTGCAAGGGGTTGGTGCATTGAAGGAGAGAAAAGAGAGAACTTCATAGTTGCTTCCATTGTAAGAAAGTGCAAGAATCATCATAATCTTCCATTTCTGATCACTTCTTTTCTTCATTCATCATCCATTGAAGTTTGTGAGTGGGAATGAGCATGGAGCAAGGTCCAACAATGGAGGATTGAGGAGTTAGGGTTCACATTGCAAGAAGGCATATCAGAACTGCAGCCAAGAATCCAAGTTTCTTCATCCATTTCTTTTGCATACAGTAGGACCAACACCTCCCAAAGATCATTGGTGAGAGCTTACAAGGGTTGAATCGAGCTCCTTCCCATCTGTTTCATCAAGAATTGCAGGTTGGTGAAGTTTCTTTTATCTCTCTGTTTAGGTGTTGATAGGTTAGATTATTGGTGTAGGATTGTTAGGGTTAGGAAGATGAACATGTATACAAGCTGTTGTAACCATTAGTGAAGGTTTGATCCATGGCAGTTTTTCTTTGAGGACCTAGAACACTCCATTTAGGGCATGATGATACTAGTGAGATAGCTCAGGATACTCACCATAATCTGTAGATCATTCTAGGGTAATTTGAGCAAGAATTATTGAGGTTCATGACAGAGTTAATCAATGGTGTCCAGAACTTATGGCTATCGGGTTTGGTTTTTGGGAGGGCCTTAGAGAAAACTAAAAGCATAGTCTTGTAGAGGGGAAGAAATGGAGTGAATTTGGTCTTTACAAGTTTTGTTTTCATGGCCTATTGAGGGAGAACGAGGAACTCGAAGGTTCGTGCATGGCTGTGAACTCTGCAAACCCTAGGTCTGATTTGGAGAAGACGATGAGCTAGCCGTTGGATTGATTCTTTTGGTTGACATTTTCATTTAATCGAGCGGCTGATATTCAATTTGAGAAATGGAGGGATTTGACTCTCATGTGAAACGCAGCGTTTCATTTAAAATGAAGCGCGGGCCCTGGACTCAGATCACTATCCCCACCCCCTTTTGGATAGGCCCAATGGAATGTACGCGAATTTATTACTTTCTGCACCGAGGATTTGTTTCTTTTTCTGGCATTTTTCAGTTGGTTTTTCTGAGCGTTCTTGGGCCTAGTATTATTGATATCTGCACCCCTGCTCTGTGGCCCACCTGGGAATACAACTAGGCGTGTATGCTATTCAGACCCCCTCCCCTTTTATTTCTTATTTTGTTATTTTTAATTCCTTTTATATTCTTACATCTTTAAAAATTCACAAAAAATAGGGAATTGAGATTTTTAATTCCTTCTTTTTGCTATAGGTCCCTTATTCTGTCTAGAAAAATAGGAAAAAATAAAAATGGCACTTTATTTTGTTTTAATATTTTTCATGCATTTTTCTTGTAAATAGCATTTTGTTAAGTTTAGTTTGATGCTTAAATTTGATGATTTTTGTTCTAATAGATGCTTTAGTATTTTTAATCCCTTCTTTTTAGGTTGATTAGGTTAGACATGTATCTTGTATGTAGGATTTAATTCACAATTTTAGAGATTAATTTTAGGAGATTTGATTAGGTGTGAACAACATGAACAAAAACTAGGGTTTAGGTGACAACATAGGAGAATTGAATCACTTCCCTTAGGATTTAGAGATTGAAAGTTTGGGGTATGGGACTATAGGGATTATGGGTAGTTATTAGATCCCTTATAAATCATTAGGATTCCCCTACTGCTATTGATATACTACTGTATTTGTCTGACTGGTGTGGTGTGCCCTCTGGGGATTATTGTTTGTTTGTGTAGGTATTGGGATTGCTTGGGGATTGGGAGAGCTGAAGACTTGTGATGATGAAGCCATTGAAGATCCAGAGCTTGAAGATCAACTTCCAGAGTTGAAGAGGAGATTCCTGCTAGCAGCTGTTGAGGAGACTAGGGTTTAGGAGCTAGGCAGAGCTCTAGATTAGAAAGCTTGTTTCTCAAACATGGAATGCCTTGTCTGCATCCATCCTTTCTCTATGATTCAAAGTCTCTTTCAAATACCCACCTCCTTCCTTTGGAAGGATCATTGAATGTATTTGAAAGATAGAACTTTTGAGGGAGAATTGTCTATATAATGTTAACAGTTAATGAACCACCCTTGGTAGGTAATTGACTGTTTAACATTCATTCACTTCATCTTGTTGATTGATGTTCATCTTGGAGTTTGAGACTGGAAGAAAAGCCATTGTAGATGGAAGATTGATGATCAAGACCTTGCTTGAAGGCTGTGGATATGGAGATTGATGCTTGCTGAAGCTTGTAGCTGTTTGGAGATGACTTGAAGACGGATGTTGATGCAGAGCTGCTGTGGCTGTTTATTTTTGCTGTTCATTTCTGATGTATTGATTGGTTTTCTGGACTGTATTGTTTGCTGTTTAACCTGTTGGGTTGAAAGTTAATCCTGTTCACTTTTGCCTATTGTTTTCTAGGTTCGAGGTTGAGTGGGACTCCCTTGCCTCGCTTGTATTGCTGCATCCATGCATTTTACTGCTTTGCCGTATATATATGCTATTGTTTCTGTTTCCGTCTATTCCCTTAGGATCTCTGTTTCTCTCTGTGCAGGAGAGGAGCATGATAGACACTAGGTCTTAACCCATGCATGATAACAGTAGGTTAGTTTGATTCCCTTTGTAACCGTAGGTTAGAGTTCTGTCTCTTCTTCCTCAAAACAAACAGAAAAACACAATAAATATTTCAAACACAATAAAAGACGCTTCTTCCGTAAAAGAATGTGAACTCATCAAGATGTCATTTTTGTCCGCTGGGACTGTTAATCAGAAAAACCTTTTTCAGAAGGAATAAAAACAACCAAGACAAGTTTGTGTCGTACGTGGCCCGAACTACGTTTGCTCTGATCTTTCATGCTGTGTGAAAGTACGTAGGCATAGGATGCGATATCCTAACGAGCAACCTTCCCCTCCTTTCCAGTAGGTAGGCGAACTACGTGGACTCTGATTTCTCGTTTCAGACGGGAATACGTAGGCATAAAGTGCGATACTTTGCCGAGTCATTTTATTTTCTTTTAACCCCTGACCTTAGTTTAGATAGAATAACAATCCATACCTGAAATCAAGCGTGGATCCCGTCGAGTACGACGGACGTGAGGGGTGCTAATACCTTCCCCTTGCGTAACCGACTCCCGAATCCAGGTTTTGGTTGCGACGACCATACCTTTCCCGTGTTGTGCGAGGTTTACTCTGAGCGTTTCCTTTCCCTCCCGTGGGATAAATAACGCACGGTGGCGACTCTTCTGTTAGCCGGCGCCGATTTTCGCAGTAGCGACAGCTGGCGACTCTGCTGGGGACCTGCGATAGTTCCCTATACGAGTCTGCTGGGGATCCAATGTCCCCTGGCTGCTAAGGACTGCGATAGTTCTTATGCATTTGGGATCCAACGTCCCTTAAGAGAGTCAATCCTAACGCTTGTTTTCCCGTCGAGGATTTTGTATGGATTTATATTTCTGACCTTTATTTTCAGCATTATATATATTGATTATTATTGCTGTATTGGGGTGTGATGGGTGGTTCTTTGATTGAGAGATAAGCCGGACCTGGGCTTGAGTGCACCTAGAATTAGAGTAGAAAGTAGTGGGCGCGTGCCGGCTTTGCTTGCATTAGTGTCTCATGAAATCTACACTCGGACGAGGTTCTTCTGGTTGGCTTCTTTTTCTACCCTTTGGGTCGAAGGGGTTGTTGGTCAGCTGAATTGTCGACTCCGGGAACCGATCATTTGGAAGTTGGCTAAGTGAGGCCTCTTCAGGATTTGATGATGCCACTCCTTCTGGGAATCGTATCATCTACCCTGAAAGTCTGTGACGCCGACGACCGCATAGGATGCCATACCTTTGTCAGTTACTAGGACATCCACCTGTGAGAGGGTTCGGGGTTATGCAGGTAACTAGACCTTCAGACTACCAGTTTGTTTCTTGATCTGAGATCCTGGGTATTTATGGAGAGTTCTGAGGTCTGTCAGAGACCAGTTGGAGAGTTCTGAGGTCTGTCAGAGACCAGTTGGAGAGTTCTGAGGTCTGTCAGAGACCAGTTGGAGGTATGATTTGAGGTCTACCAGAGACCAGTTGGAGTTATGGTTGGAGGTCTGTCAGAGACCATTGTTGGAGCTTCGTTTTAGGTCTATCTGAGACCAGGGTTTGAGGACTTCTAAAGAGTCTGTTTGAGACCTCTTGATATGGTTCAGGCTATTCAGCTACGACATTTGGTCCCTGTTGCATGTTATTTGCATTGCATTGTTTGCATACCCATTATCATTGCATCCCATTAACGTGTGTCTGTGCTGCAGGTGCATTTGCATATCCTCCGATTCTAGTGCCCAGACTTCTGAGTATTGGTTATGGCTGGTTTGAGGAAAACAGTTGCGTATAAGCTGCCTACACCTGATATTACTCCTTTGCTCGGTCTGATATCTCTTGCTGATGAGGAGGTTAGGAGAAGCTTCAGAATGAGTCATGGGAGATTACTGAGACTAGTCTGCAAGCCCACTGCTGATGAGATGAACGGGCTGTATACCTTGATGAAGTTCTACGACCCCGCATTGAGATGTTTTACGTTTGCTGACTTCATTCTAGGGCCTACCAGTGAGGAGTACGTCGAGTTTACTGAGCTACCAGTGCAGAACAAGGTTCCCTTTATTCACTCTGCTGCTGAGCCCAAGTTGGAGGACTTAGCCAAGGCCTTGCATATGGACGCTGCAGAACTGTTAGTGACTTCTTGGCTTGGGGTTTCAGGTTTCTCTCTTGATTTCCTGGTTGGCAAGGCTCAGGAGTATGCCAAGAGCGGATGTTGGGTGGTTTTCAATGCTATTTTGGCTCTATGCATTTATGGGATTGTGTTGTTTCCTAACTTGCCCAATTTAGTAGACGTGGACACTTTCCATCTATTTGCTGCCGGCAATCCAGTACCAACGTTGATCAGAGACTTCTACCGCTCCTTGCACTACAAGAATGAAAACAGAAGGGGAAAGGTTGTTTACTGCTGTGCTCCTTTGTTGAATATGTGGTTCAAGAGTCATCTTCCCATGAAGGGATCTTTTGTGGAGAGTGCAACCACCGCTAGCTGGTCAGAGCGCCTGATGAGGCTATCTTCCGAAGACGTTGAGTGGTTTGATCGAGAGCTGCTAGGGTCTGAACTTATATTCAGTTGTTCTGGGTACCCTAATGTCCCGCTGATAGGAAGAAAAGGGTGTATCAACTACAACCCATCTCTGTTGGTCCGTCAGTTCGGATACGCGCTGAAGAACCCGCCAAAGGAGGAAGAAGTACAGGAATCTCTGTACTTCACTGGTGATTTGAAGGGGGAGTTATTAGCCAAGCTGCAGCATGCCTGGACGCGTATTAACCGAAGAGGGAAGCCGTTGTTAGGGAAGAATGACTGTCAGGCTTACGCACCTTACAGAGTTTGGATCCAGGAGAGAGCAAGTCAGTTGCGGATGCCGTTTCCAGATGCACCAGCCCTTGTTCCTATTCCGGTAGCAGAGCCAACTACTGTTTCTAGGGAAGCCTACGAGCAAGTTGTGAAAGAAAAAGAAGCCTTGATGAAGATCAACGAAGGGTTAGAGCAGGAGCTAGCCCAGATACGCAGTGAGAAAAACAAGGTCGTGCATGCTTTCCAACAGCAGATCGAGCTAGTTAACAGACTAGGGGCTGAATTGACTGAAGAGAGGAAGAAGCGCGAACGTCTGGGGCAAGAGTTCAGAAGCTCCCATGACATGCTGGAATCCAAAAAGAAGGCACTCGACGCAGCTCACCGAGAGATCTCTTCTTGCAATAAGACTTGGAATGCTACACTGACCAACAATAAGAAGAGGGAGGATAAGTTGAAGCAGCAAATTTCTGATCTCGAAGAGCAGTTGAAGTCTAGCATCAATAAGTATGAAGAATAGGTGATGTCCAGGTATAGTCTCCAGAATGCGTTGAACAAGGCCATCAAAGGCAGGGACGAAGCTGTGTCTCAGAAGCGGAAGCTAGAGGATCGCTTCGGAGAAGGGACATGGGAAGAAACTGCTGGAGACGTGCGACGTGTTCTTAAGAAAAGAAACCAACATGTTGAAGGGCTGCTTACTCGACCAGGTCATCCAGAGACCAAGAAGTTGATAGAAGAGTATCAGGCTTATGGGAGTACTTGATCATTTCATGTATTAACTTGTATGCTTTATTTGCATAGTACTGACCATCACCAGGATTGTTGGTTGAGGTCATGCCTTCTTATTGTACTCAGTGATATTGTATTCTTGGCCTATTGGTTTTCTCTGCAATATATGAGGCTTTCTATGATTCAGCTCCGATCTTTGTATTGCTAGCACTGTCACCGCACTGGCACTTTCACACTAGAATCGGGGAATGCCATTCCCTAATGCGCAGACACACACATTGCATTGCATTCATATTCATATTGCATTACAGGTAATTATTAAACTGTATCTCATCTCCTGTATCTTCCATGTCCTCCAAGCTTAGCGACCGAAGAATTCCCTAGCATTCAACCAGAAGCAGCAGTAAGGAAGTCATGAGTCAGGATCAGACTGAGATGCAAGAGGTGCACGACAACATAATGAGGCTCATACAGGTAATGGAAGCCATGGCCGAGAGTCAGAAACAGTTGCAAAATATGGTGCAACCTCTGATTGCACGGGCTAATGATAGGGCTGCCGATCTTGCTCAGCAAGAGAATCAAGGTTTTCTCCCAGGCCGCATACGCCAACTTGTGGGGATAGACATCAAGCAGGTTCAAGCAGAACTAACGGATGTTCGAGGCCGGCTGGGGCAGTTCACGAAAGATATGCAAGTGTTGCGCTCGAATCAAGAGACGCTAGAAGAAGATAACTGCCGATTGAAGGCACAGATAGCGTTGATGGCTGAAATATTAAGGAATGTACTCAGGAGAGAAGGAGGGCAAATGTCTGAAGACGCGACTGGCTTATCTGCTCCTCAGGGGTCTGAAGAACCATTACCCACGCATGATAGGCGTAAGAGACCCTCTCCATGATTCGAAGCTCAGGATTCTCCTCGTCAGCAGTCGCAATTGATTTTGCAGGATAACCCGAGGAGGGGTGGCAAGAGGATGAGGCCTTCTAACAGAGTATTTGATGAGATCCCTGTGGATTATGATCAGCTGGTGCAACTCTTGTTCCAACTTCAACTGGTTGAGCCCCGCATTTTGGTTCCACTGACAGGGCAGCCGCCACCAGACTATGACTTGAACGCCCATTGTGCCTTCCACTCCGGCGCACCGGGGCATATCATTGCAAACTGCAAAGCTTTTAAGCATAAGATTCAAGATTTGCTGGATGAGAAAATAATTGAGTTTGTACCGGGGGGCATAAGAGTTTCAGGGACTGACATTCCCATTTCTCCGCCGGAGGTTGCAGACGAATCGAGGTATATCCCAGAGCCACTGGAGGATAAGTCCCCATGTCCACAACAGTTGCCGATGCCAGGGTTGAATTTAAGGATGATAGCGCGTGAGCCTGAGGAAACGTCCGAGCAAAGCCAGCAGCATACGAGATGCCAGTATCCGACTCAACAAAGAATTCGGGGAAAGAAACCAAGGAGGGTGTTTGAAAAGCCTCCCTCAACGTACGCAGATTTGTTACAGACGCTACTAAGATTGAACTTGGTGGAGAAAAGAACTGGCGCCAATAACAGGCACTCCTCCGTATGGCTATGATGCAAGCAGGCACTGTGAATTCCACTCCGGGGCTCCCGGACATGATATTGAGGGTTGCCACGCGTTCCAGCATAACGTCCAAGATTTAATCGACAGCGGGGTTATTAACTTCTCTGATAGGGTCCCCAAGGTGGTGCAAAGCAATAGACAAGCAAAAGTCGGGGTGGTGAAAAAGTTTCCCAGGTTTGATCGGGCCGTTGAGAGGAGATCGAGACAGCAGTAGACTACCCCTGATAACAGTTTTGAGGATGGTTGACTCGCCAATAAGTCGAAGTGCAGGAAGTCCAGTTCTGAGACACCGACATTTTTCATGTTATCTTGTTCATGTCTTCGCATTTGTAGTTTCTTTTCTGTGTAATTGCAAATTTCGCTTCTAAAACTTGTTGTTTTTTCAATTGATATTGATAAACGAAATGAATATGCATGTTTTGAATTAATCCAGTCGTGTTCACTCTTTGTGTTTCTTTAATGCTTAATGCTTGTTTTAGCAGGAATCCGGGGAGGATGACGAAAACAGATGACGAATAATATTTCGATTGTACGCTTTTGGATAAAAACTTGTTGATGAGATACAGGCATTGTTTCAATCCATAAACACCGGAGATATAAGGAAGATAATCCCTTGATAACCCCTTTCGAGCCAGTAGTAGGAGTTTCTTTTTGAAAATGGAAAAAACCCTAAATCTTAACCCGGGGCAGGGTAGGTGTCAGTTAGTTTGACCGAGCGTTCGAATTACGAAAGGAGTGTCCGTTTGAGGACAAATCACATTTGTATAGGTCGTGCCTAAAGAACCACAATGGTTAAACCTTGCCGACAAAGAGTGAAATAGTCACATTGTTCCACAAGAAGTCAGACAAACCAGTGTCCCACGACTTGTTCAAAAATAAGGAAAAAAGGGAAACGAAAAGCGAAAAGAATCAAAAGCCCGCTAAGTCAAAGCTTGAAAACAAATGACTTAGGCAAAAAACAGGGGCATCTCGCTGGACTGGAAAATCAAAAGAATCTCAAAAGATACTCAGTCCAGGCAAAAGTTAGGGAATGAAAAAAAAACGAAAGACGAAAAGGATTGTCAAAGAAAAGAAAAATCCTCGAAAAGGACAAAGTCGTGTGACTCTAGGCACCCAAAGACGAAAAGCAAATGACTGCCATTCAAAAACAAAAAAATGTGTGGTATCCTGAACCATCACTCCTATCATTCCACCTCTAATAGGTGAACGCTGAAGTCAGATTAGCTGAACACAGGATTGGAGAACATCATGGAGAATGGGTGGGTTAAAATAAACTTTGAGCCTTTATCTTTCCTTGTTAACCGTGAACCTGACCACGTTACAACCCGAAAAAGTCCTAATTGAAACAGGTTTAGTCTGGGGGCATACTCCGGTAAAGGTCGCGTTGATTCTGACTCCTAAAAGGGTTCCTCTTACCAGCTTTCATATTGACATTTTGATAATTGATTCATTACATGTCGCAAAATTTTTTCCAGTGAACAGACTTGGATTTTAAAACTGTCATGTGCATTGCGTTTAATATATCTTTTATGCAGAAAAACCTGTGTTACTTGCGAGTAAGCGCATGTCAACAGGAAAGATTCCTACAGTGGAAGGTCTGATCGGGATAAAATGCAGAATGCCCAAATGTTTCGTGAACTGGGGCAAGCTATACTGATTAATTCCGGTAGAGTCATTCATCCTAGAATCAGCAAATCCGGGGCAGTCAGGTCAAGATTTGGCAAATCTCTCATAGCTATGGGCATTGCTCCACGAATCAGTCAATCAGGGGCAAAGGCATTACCAGGCCAAGATAGGTCACCCTAAGAGCACGAGAGCTACTTGTGACAGGGCACCTCTTCGAGGGTCGAAATTGTAGAAGCGGTCCATGTCCGGCCATCACGACACAAAGACTACAGGGTCCATTCCAAAATCGTTGCAGATTCAGGGGCAAGTTATTTCAAGATAGAGTCCTGACTAGGATTTCCTTTCGAGAAGAAGAATGCAAGAACATAGAATGGGGCATGTTAGTGTCCCCGAAGCGGAGCTCCAAGAAGGTGGGCTATCAAAAGATTGCAGTGTGGACCAGGAGTTCGATTCGATCCCCACGCAGGTCGCGCTTCCGAGATAACTCTGTTCCCCACTGAAGAAGTATTGAATTTCCCGGCATAGTCGCAGCTTATCCAAAGGACATTCCCCAGCCAAGTCATTTATCCTCAGCGGGTGTGGCGGATTCCTTATCTCAAGCAGAATGGTTTAGCCGCAGCAGATTAATATTTGTGAGCTGAACCCAGACAATTCACCTTTCCCCGCAGGGTCATTTACTCTCCCCCAGCGGAGTCAGTTGATTGTCCCCAAGAGGATCATTCCGTCCCCAGCGGAGTTCTCTCTTTTCAGCAAGTATTTTCAGTCCTCCCAGTGGAGCTCGAAGATTAAAACTCTCCCCAGGCAGAGTTGGTTGTGTGTCCCGACATTTATTTTGTCGGAATACCGTGGGGTACCTGTTCACTCTCCAGCAGAAATCCAATCATATTGTGCACATCTGCTATTCCCCAGCAGAGGTATATTCCCCAGCAGGGTGTTCCTTCAACGAGGTGCTTGGCTAAGTTCCCAATTTCCCAGCAGGGTTGACTTCACTCTTCCAGCATTTATTTTGCTGGAATAATTCTGTAGCACCTGGCTATCCCCAGCGGAGTTGGCATTATCTTCAGCATTTATTTTGCCGAAGCAGTTTCTGTATTCTAGCAGCAGGTGGAAAGAGCTCTTGCCCAAATGAACTACCAAACATTCAAGATCTCGGCATGAGACATTCAATGATAATGTCAGTTTCGGCAGTATTCCCCACAGAGTTATCAGGATAAGTTTCTCTTTATTCCCAAGCAGAGTTATTTGTCATCAAAGGGTTTCATGGATCAGGATTTCAGAAGTTGCCTCCGGTTATCAGAACAGGCATCCGGTGATTTGGTTTCCAGATATCCCCAGTAGAGTCCGCCTCAAAGTCGCTGTCACGTCAGTGCTAAGAAGTTTGTGGGTTAGGATCAATGAAGAAAATGAGTCCTGACGTGGACATTCTTATTGACGGGATTTCTTCGTGTTGGAGAAGTGGGTGTCCTAACGTGGACAAATTTATTTCCTCGGGTCGATGAGATGTGTTAGTCCTAACGTGGACAGATCCGGGTTCTCGGTATTGGTGGAATGTGAAGTCATGACGTTGACAAAATTGATTACTCTTTGTGTTGGTGTCCTGACGTGGACCATTTATTCTCAGCAGTTATCTTTCTTCGTGTTGGTGAAGCGTGAGTCCTGACGTGGACAAATCAGACGAAGATGTGAGTCCTGACGTGGACAAGTTTTATTTTCTCAGCAGAGGAGATGGGAGTCCTTACGTGGACAAATCAAGACGAGATCAGAGTCCTGACGTGGACAAATCAGACGAAGATGTGAGTCCTGACGTGGACAAGTTTTATTTTCTCAGCAGAGGAGACGTGAGTCCTGACGTGGACAAGTTTTACTTCCTCAGTGGGTCGAAGATGCCTGAGTCCTGACGTGGACAAATCAAGACGAAACATGGGTCCTGACGTGGAACGAAGTTTATTCCTTACGTGGAAAGTTTGTATTCCTCACATGGAAAGATTGAAGTCCTTACATGGACAGATTAAGAGGTATTCCTTACGTGGAAAGATGATTCCTTACGTGGAAAGAGAAGTTGTTTCCTTACGTGGAAAGTTTAGTCCTGACGTGGACAGATCAAAGTTTGATTCCTAACGTGGACAGATTGAGTCCTTACGTGGACATATCAAGTGGGAGTCCTTACGTGGACGAATCAAAATATGATTCCTTACGTGGAAAGATTGATTCCTTACGTGGAAAGATGAGTTTATTCCTTACGTGGAAAGATTGAGTCCTTACATGGACATATCAAGATTTATTCCTTACGTGGAAAGTTGTATTCCTAACGTGGAAAAGAAGTTGATTCCTTACGTGGAAAGAGAAGTTGTTTCCTTACGTGGAAAAGTTTGGTCCTGACGTGGACAGATCAAGATGAGTTGCATTCCTTACATGGAAAAGTTTAGTCCTAACGTGGACAGGTTTCCTTACATGGAAGAAGATATGTTTCCTTACATGGAAAGAAGAAGTATTCCTTACGTGGAAAAGATGGTGTTTCCTTACGTGGAAAGATGATGATTCCTTACGTGGAAGAGTTTAGTCCTGACGTGGACAGATCAAAGATGAGATTCCTAACGTGGAAAAGAAGTGGTTTCCTTACGTGAACAAATGAGATTCCTTACGTGGAAAGATTGAGTCCTTACGTGGACATATCAAGTTGGATTCCTTACGTGGAAAAAGGTATTCCTTACGTGGAAAGATTATATTCCTTACGTGGAAAGATTGGAGTCCTTACGTGGACAGATTAAGATGGTGTTCCTGACGTGGAAAGGTGGGTCCTAACGTGGACGGTGTTCTCCTTACGTGGAAAGACGATGGGTTCCTTACGTGGAAAGAAGATGGTTTCCTTACGTGGAAAGAGATTGATTCCTTACGTGGAAAGTTTAGTCCTGACGCGGACAGATTGAGAAAAGAAGTTATTCCTTACATGGAAAGTTTGTATTCCTTACGTGGAAAGAGATGATTCCTTACGTGGAAAAAGATAGATTCCTTACGTGGAAAGATGTATTCCTTACGTGGAAAGTTTAGTCCTGACGTGGGCGGATTCAGAAGAAATTTTATTCCTGACGTGGAAAGAAAGAGTGTATTCCTGACGTGGAAGAGTTTAGTCCTAACGTGGACAGATCCAAAAAACGATGGAGTCCTAACGTGGACAAGGTTATTCCTAACGTGGAACGGTTATTCCTTACGTGGAAGGGTGAGTCCTAACCTGGACAATGTTATTCCTAACGTGGACAAGAGTTTACTCCTGACGTGGGCGATTTATTCCTGATGAAATGCAGACGAGTCGTCCCCAGCACGGTCGCTAATGGATCAGTTGGTTTCCGTAACAGTCAGATCCAGGCAGTGGATGTCGTTCCCCAAGCAGTGGCGCAGTTTATTTCTGCGGTTGGCAAATTTCCGGGTTCTTAGTATTCAACCGTCTCGTACCTCGAATGTTTGAAGGTCGTTCGCGCTTCACCCAGTCGGGTCCAAGTCGCTTGAATAGGGGCAGCTGTTGCACCCTAAAATTTGCCCAACCTGATTCACTTGGTTTATGTTTCAACTGCATAGTCATTTGCATTGTCATCATGTATATAGTGCATTCATCTACATTGCATAGCATAGCAAATCATCCAACAGGGACCAGGCATTATTCTCATCTCTATGAGCCTATCAAGAGGTTATTATCTGAATTCAATCCCATTCAAGTCATCAGAAAGAATTTGAAAGCTAAAGAAGTCAATGGATCGAGCAAGCAATCTATCTCCTATCTGAGGGTATCTGGGGATCATCAAAGAAATTGTGAGCTGTGGGCTGAGCATGGAGAGTATCTAGACATCATGGGAGACTTAGAAAGTCATTTGGAGAAGGAGACAAGTTGTTGATGTGATCACAAGAATTGCAGTTGAAGACAATCAACTAGGGTTTCATCTGGGTCAACTCTAGGTCAATTGACTGATTGAAAGGCATTAAGGGCTATTGGAGAGATGTGGGGTTCCTCATTTGACATGAAGAATAAGGATATGGTGTTGTGCTAAGAAGAAATCAAGAGAAATCAAGGAGAAGAGGAGTTTCTAAATTAGGGTTTCTGTGTAAAATCCCCTAGTTTAGGTCAAATTTCCAAGCAAGATAAGTCAAAATGCAAGCTTCAAATGGATCCTTGGCCAACATGAAACTTGTATAGGATCTCAAGACCTTTAATTTGAGTGGTGGAAGACATCAAGGAGATTTATAGAACTCAAGTTATGGTCCTTGCAAGTTACAGGTCATCTGAGGTATCTGAAAGTTTGTCTGTGAAAATGACTTGACTTCCAAGAAATTTTTACCCCTCAAGGAGATTTCAAATGAATTTATGGTCAACCTAAGAATTGTTCCTCATTGTCTTAGCTTTCTAGAATGGTATAGTATGCCTTCATCTGATTTGTGGAACTCTACTTATGGTCTTGGCAAGCAAAGGGTATTTTGGTCACTTGAGAATTACAGGTCATTTCAACCTATGCCTAAAACTCATACAAGGAAGCTTCAAATGAAAAACGTCACAACATCAAAGTTGCTCAAAATGCCATTTTAAGTCTAGAAAAGAAGTAATGGAATTTTGTAAATGCATGGAAGGAGACTTGACCAGAGTTGGTGGAAAATGACCTAAAAAGGCATATAAGTTGAAAAAGTTGAAATAAAAAATTGGTTTGAGAGATCTACAAATCCAATATGGGTCATCCAATATACCAAATTGATTCCCAACATCATTTTAGAGACATTGGTTCAGCCACGTTTTTGAGTTAAGGGTTAATTTTTGGACTTGCTTTGTTATTTTGTTACTTGCATAATAAGATACACATGAGAAGGTCAACATAAAGCAAAAATAAAGGCATGTAAGCTCTCTTATCAGTCCAATTTGTCATGCAAGGAGATATTCACTCATGGTTAAGGGGTTGCTAAGAGATAAAGGAGAGATATCATGAGAATTCAACATACCATCACATGAGAAGTTCATGAAATTTCCACAACTTTCTAGAATCCTCCAAGATCATTCTAGAAGCTTCTCAATCAGTTAATCATCATCTATATAATGAATTGAAGCCATTTGTGCAAGGGGTTGGTGCATTGAAGGAGAGAAAAGAGAGAACTTCATAGTTGCTTCCATTGTAAGAAAGTGCAAGAATCATCATAATCTTCCATTTCTGATCACTTCTTTTCTTCATTCATCATCCATTGAAGTTTGTGAGTGGGAATGAGCATGGAGCAAGGTCCAACAATGGAGGATTGAGGAGTTAGGGTTCACATTGCAAGAAGGCATATCAGAACTGCAGCCAAGAATCCAAGTTTCTTCATCCATTTCTTTTGCATACAGTAGGACCAACACCTCCCAAAGATCATTGGTGAGAGCTTACAAGGGTTGAATCGAGCTCCTTCTCATCTGTTTCATCAAGAATTGCAGGTTGGTGAAGTTTCTTTTATCTCTCTGTTTAGGTGTTGATAGGTTAGATTATTGGTGTAGGATTGTTAGGGTTAGGAAGATGAACATGTATACAAGCTGTTGTAACCATTAGTGAAGGTTTGATCCATGGCAGTTTTTCTTTGAGGACCTAGAACACTCCATTTAGGGCATGATGATACTAGTGAGATAGCTCAGGATACTCACCATAATCTGTAGATCATTCTGGGGTAATTTGAGCAAGAATTATTGAGGTTCATGACAGAGTTAATCAATGGTGTCCAGAACTTATGGCTATCGGGTTTGGTTTCTGGGAGGGCCTTAGAGAAAACTAAAAGCATAGTCTTGTAGAGGGGAAGAAATGGAGTGAATTTGGTCTTTACAAGTTTTGTTTTCATGGCCTATTGAGGGAGAACGAGGAACTCGAAGGTTCGTGCATGGCTGTGAACTCTGCAAACCCTAGGTCTGATTTGGAGAAGACGATGAGCTAGCCGTTGGATTGATTCTTTTGGTTGAAATTTTCATTTAATCGAGCGGCTGATATTCAATTTGAGAAATGGAGGGAGTTGACTCTCATGTGAAACGCAGCGTTTCATTTAAAATGAAGCGTCGGCCCTGGACTCAGATCACTATCCTCACCCCCTTTTGGATAGGCCCAATGGAATGCACGCGAATTTATTACTTTCTGCACCGAGGATTTGTTTCTTTTTCTGGCATTTTTCAGTTGGTTTTTCTGAGCGTTCTTGGGCCTAGTATTATTGATATCTGCACCCCTGCTCTGTGGCCCACCTGGGAATACAACTAGGCGTGTATGCTATTCAGACCCCCTCCCCTTTTATTTCTTATTTTGTTATTTTTAATTCCTTTTATATTCTTACATCTTTAAAAATTCACAAAAAATAGGAAATTGAGATTTTTAATTCCTTCTTTTTGCTATAGGTCCCTTATTCTGTCTAGAAAAATAGGAAAAAATAAAAATGGCACTTTATTTTGTTTTAATATTTTTCATGCATTTTTCTTGTAAATAGCATTTTGTTAAGTTTAGTTTGATGCTTAAATTTGATGATTTTTGTTCTAATAGATGCTTTAGTATTTTTAATCCCTTCTTTTTAGGTTGATTAGGTTATACATGTATCTTGTATGTAGGATTTAATTCACAATTTTAGAGATTAATTTTAGGAGATTTGATTAGGTGTGAACAACATGAACAAAAACTAGGGTTTAGGTGACAACATAGGAGAATTGAATCACTTCCCTTAGGATTTAGAGATTGAAAGTTTGGGGTATGGGACTATAGGGATTATGGGTAGTTATTAGATCCCTTATAAATCATTAGGATTCCCCTACTGCTATTGATATACTACTGTATTTGTCTGACTGGTGTGGTGTGCCCTCTGGGGATTATTGTTTGTTTGTGTGGGTATTGGGATTGCTTGGGGATTGGGAGAGCTGAAGACTTGTGATGATGAAGCCATTGGAGATCCAGAGCTTGAAGATCAACTTCCAGAGTTGAAGAGGAGATTCCTGCTAGCAGCTGTTGAGGAGACTAGGGTTTAGGAGCTAGGCAGAGCTCTAGATTAGAAAGCTTGTTTCTCAAACATGGAATGCCTTGTCTGCATCCATCCTTTCTCTATGATTCAAAGTCTCTTTCAAATACCCACCTCCTTCCTTTGGAAGGATCAGTGAATGTATTTGAAAGATAGAACTTTTGAGGGAGAATTGTCTATATAATGTTAACAGTTAATGAACCACCCTTGGTAGGTAATTGACTGTTTAACATTCATTCACTTCATCTTGTTGATTGATGTTCATCTTGGAGTTTGAGACTGGAAGAAAAGCCATTGTAGATGGAAGATTGATGATCAAGACCTTGCTTGAAGGCTGTGGAGATGGAGATTGATGCTTGCTGAAGCTTGTAGCTGTTTGGAGATGACTTGAAGACGGATGTTGATGCAGAGCTGCTGTGGCTGTTTATTTTTGCTGTTCATTTCTGATGTATTGATTGGTTTTCTGGACTGTATTGTTTGCTGTTTAACCTGTTGGGTTGAAAGTGAATCCTGTTCACTTTTGCCTATTGTTTTCTAGGTTCGAGGTTGAGTGGGACTCCCTTGCCTCGCTTGTATTGCTGCATCCATGCATTTTACTGCTTTACCGTATATATATATGCTATTGTTTCTGTTTCCGTCTATTCCCTCAGGATCTCTGTTTCTCTCTGTGCAGGAGAGGAGCATGATAGACACTAGGTCTTAACCCATGCATGATAACAGTAGGTTAGTTTGATTCCCTTCGTAACCGTAGGTTAGAGTTCTGTCTCTTCTTCCTCAAAACAAACAGAAAAACACAATAAATATTTCAAACACAATAAAAGACGCTTCTTCCGTAAAAGAATGTGAACTCATCAAGATGTCATTTTTGTCCGCTGGGACTGTTAATCAGAAAAACCTTTTTCAGAAGGAATAAAAAAAACCAAGACAAGTTTGTGTCGTACGTGGCCCGAACTACGTTTGCTCTGATCTTTCATGCTGTGTGAAAGTACGTAGGCATAGGATGCGATATCCTAGCGAGCAACCTTCCCCTCCTTTCCAGTAGGTAGGCGAACTACGTGGACTCTGATTTCTCGTTTCAGACGGGAATACGTAGGCATAAAGTGCGATACTTTGCCGAGTCATTTTATTTTCTTTTAACCTCTGACCTTAGTTTAGATAGAATAACAATCCATACCCGAAATCAAGCGTGGATCTCGTCGAGTACGACGGACGTGAGGGGTGCTAATACCTTCCCCTTGCGTAACCGACTCCTGAATCCAGGTTTTGGTTGCGACGACCATACCTTTCCCGTGTTGTGAGAGGTTTACTCTGAGCGTTTCCTTTCCCTCCCGTGGGATAAATAACGCATGGTGGCGACTCTTCTGTCAGCCGGCGCCGATTTTCGCAGTAGCGACACATACACCAGTGAGAAATGAGTTTCCTCAATCGATGTATGCACCGAAGTATGATAACCATGTAAAGAAAAGGGCAACATCTCATTCCAATCTTTATAACTCACCACCATCTTTTGTACGGTCTTCTTGATGTTCTTTTTTGTAAGCTCAACAACGCCATTCATCTTCGGACGGTATGGAGAAGAATTGTGATGCTCAATTTTGAAGCTTTGGCACAGCTTCTTCATCATCTTATTATTCAAGTCCAAACCATTATCCGTAATGATTCACTCTGGTATTCTGTAATGGCAGATGATCTCCTTCTTTATAAAAAAAGCAACCACTTACCTGGTGACATTGGCAAATGAAGCTGCCTCTACCCACTTTGTAAAGTAATCGATGGCAATTAGAATAAAGAGATTCCCATTGGAATTAGTCGGCTCTATCTTTCCCATCATATCGATTCCCCATGTTGCAAAAGGCCAAAGAGATGTCAACACATTCAGAGGGTTAGGTGGCGCATGCACCTTGTCAGCATAAATCTGGCATTTATGGAATTTTTGGCATATTTGAAACAATCGGACTCTGTAGTCATCCAATAATATCCAACTCTTAGCAATTTTTTAGCCATTGCATGCCCACCAGCATGAGTACCGAAAGAACCCTCGTGAACTTCTTCCATCAAAAAACTTGCTTCATGCTCACCAACATAACGCAGCAAGACCATGTCGAAGTTTCATTTATACAACACACCATCCTTGTTCAAGTAGAAGTTTCCTGAAAGCCTCATCAGAGTCTTCTTGTCTTTGCTTGATGCCCATGGTGGATACTCTTCAGTCTTGAGAAAATGTCTAATGTCAAAATACTAAGGTTTTCCATCTGATGCTTTTTCAATTACAAATACGAAAGCTGGTCTGTCAAGACGCATGATAATGATTATTGGAGCTTCATTCCAAAATTTCACTTTATACATCGATGATAACATTGCCAAGGCGTCTGCCATCTAATTTTTGACCCTTGGTACATGATGAAACTCAACTCTATCGAAGAAAGGCAGCAGTCTTCTTACATAGTTCTTATAAGGCACCAGGTTGGCCTGGCGAGTTTCCCACTTTCTCTTGATTTGATTGACGACTAGAGTTGAATCACCATATACATCTAGATTCTTGATCCTCAGATCGATGGCTTCTTCTAAACCCATGATGCATGCTTCATACTCAACTTTATTATTCGTGCAAGCAAACATCAACTGGATGGTGAACGGTAGGTGAGAACCGTGAAGAGTAGTAATGATTGCCCCGATTTCGTTGTCGTATGAGTAAACAACACCATTAAAAACCAATTTCCACTGAGATCCAATCTCAAGACCCTCATCAGACAAAGGCTCATCGCAATCCTTCATCTTCAAAAACATTATATCTTCGTCAGGAAATTCAAAGCTCATTGGTTGATAATCCTCAATCAGGTGCTCAGCAAGATATTTTGACAAGACACTCCCTTTAATGGCTTTTTGGGAAACATATTGAATATCATACTCTGTCAAAAGCATCTTCCATCTAGCGATCCTTCCAGAAAGTGCTTGCTTATCAAATACATATTTGATTAGATCCATCTTCGAAATCAACATGGTTGTATGGTTTAACATGTATTTCCTTAAGCGTTTAGCTGCCCAAGCAAGTGCAAAACATGTTTTCTCAAGCATTGAGTATCTCGACTCATAATCATTGAATTTCTTACTCAGGTAGTAAATAGCATGTTATTTCCTACCTATCTTGTCATGTCGATCAGGCACACAGACCATTGAATTCTCCAGAACCGTTAAATACATAATCAGAGGTCTTCCTGCAACTTGAGGCATTAATATTGGAGGTTCCTGCAAATACTCTTGTATTTTCTCAAAATCCTTCTGATGGTTTTCATTCCAAATGACTGCCTGATCTTTTCTCAGCAATTTGAAAATAGGCTCACAAGTGGATGTAAGGTGGAAAATGAATCTTGCAATGTAGTTCAATCTCTCAAGGAAACCAAGAACCTTTTTCTCCGTTCTTGGCTCAGACATCTCTTGAATTGCTTTTATCTTTGCAGGATCCACCTCAGTTCCTCTTTCGCTGACAATGAAACCTAGTAGCTTCCAAATCTCACCCAAAGGTGCATTTGTTAGGATTCAACCTCAACTTAAATTCTCTTAACCTTTAAAACAACTTTAGAAGATTGACCATATGTCCTTCCTTCGTCTGTGACTACGCAATCATGTCATCAACATATACTTTGACCTCATGATGAATTATATCATGAAAGAGAGTCACCATTTCCCGCTGTCATACCCCAAATTTTACCCTTAGATCATTAGGTTCATTTCGCATTTCATTTTAACTAAACGTTAACCGGTTTGTTCAGTCTATTTGTTTTTGCAGGAAAGCAACATTGTGTGCGCTTTAATTTAGAAGGTGCAAAAGGGTCATTAGTTAACCTCTGTTGACGATTATAAAGCAAAGACATCATTAGAAAGTCCTCAAACAATTAGGGTTTCTATCTCCGAGTCATGCAATTTTTATTTGAGAATGGGTTGAATTTTACGACAATATGGACGTCAGGTTCCTCGTGACACAATATTTTTTGTTCAAGGCAGGAGTAGTCGTCAGTTGGGTTTTGAGATGCTGTTTGATTCATAAGCCATATAGAGTTGAGGGCGTTGAAATATAAATGAATTTGGGTTGAATCGGTGCAAAAATCGGTTTCAAAGAATTTATTCTAGCAAGCGCATGTTTTCCTGTTTTTCTACTATTTACAAATTAATTTTTGGAGGAACAGTGAAATTTTGTGTCGCATCAGAATTCATGAATAATATTAATTGGTTTTATCACGAGTATCAAGTGAATCGATTCGGAGTACAATGTCAGGTTACTCAAGATATAGTCTGGATTTTAAACGCGGAGGAAAGTTCGTTTTGCCACTAAATTGGATTTCTCTGTTTATCTGTTCAGGGACATATTCACTAATTTTATTATCGAATACGAGTTAATCATCAGGGGATTAGTTCTGAGACTCAGAAGTTACGGATTTAATTTCAAGTATTGTGCAAAATTGTTAATTGCCGAATTCAAATTATGGAATGTCAAGTAGCCGAAAGAAAATATGGACTGAAGTTAGCCGAAAAATAAGAATTCATTTATTAAAGATTGAATTAATTTATTCAAGTTCTATACAATTTTTATTACAACATATTCGGATATTTACATTTGTTGAATTACAAATTAAATTCTAACTTTGTCCCAAAAATTTCTAATTTTCCTAAGAGGTCTTCATGTCTGATCTCCAATCTCCGAGCCTCCGAAACTGCAAAACAGACAATGTCAGAAAATATTCGGTGAAGGTTAAATTAATTTTTTGGATCAAAAATGGTTTTTTAGTTGTTGTGATATCCTCAGAAAATTCTCATCACTGGGCATGTCGGAAGGGCAACAATGATAAGGTCGCCGCCAGCTCCCGTTTTCCATTTCTGACCTCCGGTAAATCTGGTAGCTTCTGTTCTTTGAGAGAGAGAGAGAGAGAGAGAGAGAGAGAGAGAGAGAGAGAGAGAGAGAGAGAGAGAGAGAGAGAGAGAGAGAGAGAGAGAGAGAGAGAGAGAGAGAGAGAGAGAGAGAGAGAGAGAGAGAGAGAGAGAGAGAGAGAGAGAGAGAGAGAGAGAGAGAGAGAAGAGTTTTTACGGAAAAATGATTTTTTTTGTTTCAGCCAAACAAGTCATAAAAAATCTAACGGTCCAAAACCAATCTGGATATCCAAAATTGCAAAATCCATATCCAACTGAACCAAATCATATCTAGACATAAAAAAATCCAACGAGTCAAAAATCTGGATATCCATCAGAAGCGAAATCCATATCCAGTTCACATCAAGAACAAACAAATCCGCAAAACCGTGAAACAAAATCATCAAATAATACCAACAAATTCGCAGATTTCTGTTTCAAAACCATCAAAGCAGAAAAATCGTAACAACATAATCAAACCCAGGCCCAAAGAATAACAAATTAAAAAACAGAATATAAGAACATCAACAAAGTTCATCAGGATCAGAGAAGTTCATCAAGATCAAAGAAGTTCATCAGGATCAAAGAACTTCGTCAGAAAAAGGTGAAAGAACCCTAAGTCTATCATCTTCAACCGGCGGCGGCCAAGCGAACCACCAAGAACCCAACGGCTGAAGAACAACAACGCCAATCATCACGAAAATCCCTAACGTGGATCACCACGCAAGCCAAACGAGACGCCCAGTAACAGCCTCAGAAGGATTATGCATCATCGGTCACCGCAAGCCAAACACTGTCATCGCATGCATCAAATCAAATCCAGCAAGCAAACCGCTTCAAACCCGGAGGTGAGCAATTTTTCTAACATGGTTTTAGTTGTGTTCTTTACAGAAAACGTAAATGGAGAAGAAGCACCAAAGCTACGGAGAAGAAGAAGAAGAAAAGCTACGAAGCAAACTCAGAGAGAAAGAGAGACGAAAAAATTACAGCCATCCCTCCCAAAAGGATCTGCATCGCCGCAACAAGAATAAGGGAATGGGTTTTCAAACCCTAATGGCTGCAAAAGCCATTTATACGACCATTCCTTTTTGTATTATTTTTTATATTTTTAATCTTATTGTCTTATTACTTTAGTATTAATTATTTAATTTTCAAATTTCTGTTTTTAAAACTACAACTTATAAAGTTTCTAAATCTTCCAATTTAAACCAACTTAGTGTTAATTAATTAAAATTTAAAAATTTTAAATAATTCATTATTATAAATTAGTTTCATTAAAACAAAATTTTTTTTTACTCCTTTTACACTAAAACTAATACTCTTGTACAATTTAATCTAACATTGTTTATTAAAATTAACTTTGTTGATAAAATCTCCTTTTTAAACTAGCCACCCTTTTTCTAAAAAACAAAAAACACTTTTTAAATCTAATATTTTTTGAAAAATCTAATATTTAATTATTAAGATTAACTTCATAAAAAGTAAAAAGATTTAAATCTTTTTTTTTTAAATTAACAAAACTAACTTCTCCTTAAAAATTAAAATCCATTCTTTTTGTAAATAAATTAATACTAAATTTTTTAAAATAATTACTCACATTTTCTAAAAACATTAAAATTAAAACTCATTTTCAATTAATTATAAAACTTTTTCTAAAAAAATATGTCTAACCTAAATTTCTAACATTTCACTTTTAATTTCATTGAACTCTTACCTAAAAATTCTAAACTAAAAAATTCCTAACTTCCGCCGTTTAACTTTGTCTAATTTTATGTCGTTCCTAACACTATTCATTATTCGTCCGTGGTTACTATCCTTGATATTTTTGTATTTATTTTTCATGGTTGTAAATCATGCGAGGACATCGTCGCTTATCCCGTTATTGTTCATTCTTGCATATTCCCCCTATATTTCAATACTGTTGCTTGATAATTTTTTTCATATATTTATTTACCGTAATTCCCCTCCGAAGGATAGGTCTAGCTGTTTGACCGTCGCGTCAATAGTCCTTACCTTTGAATCTTTCACCTTTCAAACCCTAAATGCTTAGGCGTCCCGCCGCGGACAATTTTATCCTTTACCCTAGCATTAGGATAAGGAGTTGCCGCACTCCCTACTAGGTTCCCCGCCGTGGAATACCTATCTTACCCTTTTCAACTCCTTACAACGTAGAGATTGGAGTCGTCGCACTCCATGTAAGCACTTCCTTAAGAACGTTTACATCCCCGTTGAAACCTTGACCACAGTCAAGAAGTTTATATTCTTCCCTTTCGAGGGGAACTATGATTATTCTGATTCCATCCCCTACCTCGGATACGTAGGCACAAGATGCAAATCTTGGCGAGTAAACTTAGGACAAACCCTTAGGTCTTTCTTTTCACCTTCTAACCTTTAACATATATCCTTAAGCAAATAACTTTAGAAAAATATCAGCATTAAAACAAGAGGTTCCTGTAGAGTACTACAAAAGTTTAGGGTGCTAATACCTTCCCTAAGCTTAACCAACCCCCGAACCCTAGATCTCTCCCCGCATTGTGTTTACGATGCAAAATTAGGTTTTTCCTTTCTTTGACCTTTCCTTCGAATAAATCAAAGATCGGTTGTGAACTAAAGATGCGATTCAAATTAATTAATAATTTGATATCCTATTCTCACCGCAACACTCGCTAATAAGTTGCCCCAATATTTTTCAATCCAAAGGGAATCACTTTGTAGAAAAAAGTCCTCTGCGGTGTAATGAAGGTATTTTTCTCCATGTCCTCTGGGGCCATTTTGATTTGGTTATACCTAGAGAAACCATCCATGAAGGAAAACAAAGAGTATTGAGCAGTGTTATCAACCAACACGTCAATGTGGGGGAGTGGGAAATCGTCTTTTGGGCTCACTCTATTTAGATCTCTGTAGTCAATGCACATCCTGACCTTTCCATCTTTCTTAGGCACAAGAACAATATTAGCAACCCAAGAAGGATAATTGGTGATAGCAAGAAAACCAGCGTCCAGCTGCTTTTGAACTTCTTCCTTGATCTTGACTACCATATCAGGCATTGTCCTTCTCAACTTTTGTTTCACTGGCGAACATTCTTCTCGAAGAGGTAGCCGGTGCACCTTTATGTCTGTATCCAGTCCGGGAATGTCTTGATAAGACCAAACGAAGATATTCATATATTCACGGAGCATCTCTATTAGTCTTCTCCTAACATCTTCTTCCAAAGCAGCCTTTACTCTGACTTTCTTCTTCTCATCCTCGGTACCCAGATTGATAACTTCAACACCCTACTGATGAGGCAAGATGACCCTTTCCTCTTGATAATATTTGAAAGATGGACTGATGACTTTAGGCACTTCTTTAGAACCCTTGTTCTGTAGGTACAACTAACTTATAATACATACCTTTTGGGGATGGGTAGACCTTGACTCCGCTCATATTCCTCTAACCTAGTACTTTTATTTGCTTGTGTGTAGTTTGTGCATTGCATCCATAAAGCATCATATTGCATTAGATTTCATGGAATTCAAACTTTACTCATGAACATTGCAGGATATCATGGATTACAATAGGAAAAATGATTTGAAATATTCTTTTAAGGGTCTTAAGTTAGATGACCAAAGGAAGTTAGGCGATTTGGTTGAAGATCAAGAGGGATTCCGAAACAAATATGGAAAGTTGCTATCTTTGTTAAAACTTTAAGTGGACGAGGGACTTCTTTCTACTTTGTTACAGTTCTATGACCCGGATTATCATTGCTTTACGTTCCCAGATTATCAACTCTTGCCTACCTTAGAAGAGTACTCTCAATTGGTTGGTTTACCTATTTTAGATGGATCTCCTTTCCCTTTCTTGGAGAAGGACCCTAAAGAGCAAGACATTGCTAGAGCCATATGTTTGAAGGTATCCGACATCAAGGGCAATATGATTACCAAAGGTGGAACTTTTGGGTTACCCACAACCTTCTTAATCAAGAAAGCCCAATACTATGCCGATCATATGAGCATGAATACATTTGAGGCAATCCTCGCCTTGCTTATTTATGGGGTGCTACTTTTCCCAAGTTTTGAAGGTTTCGTTGATCTTAACGCCATCAAAATCTTCATGAAGCATAATCCAGTACCGACTTTATTGGCTAACGCTTACCATTCCGTACATCTCCGAAACATCCATGGTGGAGGGATGATCACCTTTTGTGTGCCGTTATTATACAAGTGGTTTATTTTGCACTTGCCTAAGTTTGTTCCTTTTTGGGATCTCAACAAAGGACGCTAGTCACAAACAATTATGGCTCAAACTCACTCGGACATTGATTGGTATAACCGTGTGTATGATGGGACATTAATCATTGATGGTTGTGGAGACTTTGCCAATGTACCCTTACTTGGTTTTAATGGAGGAATCAGCTACAATCTAGTTCTAGCTCGCCGACAGCTAGGATATCCATTGAAGGAACCACCTAAGAGTGTTCATGTGGAGTGAATTTTCTTCAAGGACAACAAAGAACTTCGAGATAAGATTGTGTCTGCTTGGCGTCACTTGCATAAGAAATGGAAAGAAAGTCTGGGAAAGCCCAATTGTGTGTTTATTGAGCCATATCTTCATTGGGTCCGAGAAGGAGCAATCAAGTTGAAGATGCCTTATCCTCTTCAAGATCCTTTGCCTCCGAGAAGGGAACCTATTCTAATTTTCATATCCGAAGCTGAAGAGTTGAAGATCGCTTTGAGAAAAGCACAACATGAGGCAGAACCATTGAAGAATAAATATCAGTGAGAATGCTGAACTTCAGAAGAAACTTCAGTCGAAGAATGAAGAGTCATTTTCCTACAAGAAGAGAAAAGCCCACGAGGATTTATTTTCCTCCAACTCTCAGCCTACCCTTTGAAGTTGATTGTGGACAATGATTCCTTAGGACTTTATTAGCTTTTATTTAGCTATTATGTTAAGACTTATTTTAAGAATATTTACTTGTAATCCATTTTCAAAATTAATAAATAAAAGCTTTCTTTGATATCTAGCGATATTCGTAAATACTTAAATTCCATGAAATCTTTCATCTGCATTCTGCATTTTAGCATCATGTTTTGCATTGCATTTGTATCCCGGTTTCTTATTCTCGGTTATCTCGCCTTCCAATTTCGTCACCTTGAGTTCTTTGCATCAGTACAACACTAGAGCCTAAGCTTGGAAAAGGATGGAAGAGCAAATTCAAGAGATGGATCGTGTCAATAATGAACTTGAAGACCTTCGAGGAAGTGTGGGACAGATTATGGAAATATTGCAAGTCATTAATGCAAAGATGGATACTCAGACCACTGTTGTCTCTGAGATTACCAATACTATTGTGGATCCTCCACCGGTTGTTACCGTTGCGAACGTACCTCCATATGGTCTTCAACCTGGTTTCGTGCCTCCTCCCATTGTTGTTCCTACTGTCCAACCAATTCAACAAGTTGTTCCTTTGGTTTCCGAAGCTCCTTAAGTGGTTCCTAGTTTTGCACCAGCAGCTGTCCACACTCGTGTGCAACCTTATTTCAATGAGCCTGCTTATGAGATCCCTGACGATAATGATGAGGGAAACGAGTGACATGAAAAGCTTCGTGAGAATGTTGAAACTATTGATAAGAGACTAAGGAAGATGGAAGGTGACCAAATCTTTGGTGTTGCTGCCAGAGATGTCTTTTTGGTTTCCAGTTTGGTTATTCCTTCGAAGTTCAAAACTCTGAACTTCAATTGTTATGAAGGTGCTACTTTTCCAAAGAATCATCTAATACTGTATTACTGTAGGATGGCTGCTCATGTTGAGAATGACAAGCTAATGATTCATTACTTCCAAGACAGTTTGAAGGGTGCTTCCTCAAAATGGTATCTAACTTTGGATCAGTCTCGCATCAAGTGTTTCCAAGACTTATCTGATGCCTTCATCAAACATTACAAGTACAATATGGATTTGGCTCCCGATAGAAGAAAATTGTTGAGTATATCGTAGAGGAGTTCAGAATCATTTAAGGAATATGCTCAGAGGTGGAGAGAGATTGCTTCGCAAGTAGAACCTCCTTTGACTGAAAAAGAGTTAGCTGATTGGTTTGTTGACACCGTTCGTCCAGAATTCTATGAGAGGATGGTTGGCAGTGTGACTACAAATTTCTCTGACATCGTTGTTGTTGGTATTAAAGTTGAGTTGGGTCTGAAGAGTGGTAAAATGTCAAGTGCTTCTGGTAGTTCAAGCTCTAAAGACCAAGCGAAGAAATCTCCCTTCAACTCTCAAAAGAGGAAAGAGGGTGAAACTAATGTTGTATCATCAAGTAGATGAAGAAATAAACCTTATCAACATGCACAGAATTATGCTCAACCTCAAGGTTATTCGGTTCAGTATGCTCAACAACCATATGTGGCTGCTGTGGCACCTTCTTTCAATCAGCAAGTTCCTACTTATCAGCCCGTGCAACCGACTCCTGTGTATCAACCTCCTAATCATCAACAAGTGTCCAATGCTCCTGCCTATCAACAGCCGAGGTATCAGGTACCCCGTCAAAGTGGTCCGAATTAGAGACAATACAAGCATTGTCCTCTGATTCCTATGACTTTTACCGAGTTGTACCCTTCATTGGTGCAACAAGGTCTGATTGTTACCCGAGCTTTGGGTCCACCTCCTAATCCTTTGCCTGCCAATTACAACCCTGTCGCTCATTGTTTATTTCATGAGGGTGCGCTGGGCCATGATTTGGAAAACCGTTATGCTCTTAAGAACCTTGTCAGAGATTTGTTGGAAAAGAAGATTTTGTCTTTCGATGATCCTCAGCCAAATGTCAAGAACAACCCTCTGCCTAACCACGGGGTTGTTAATGCTATTGATGATTCATCTGATGAAAGTCTTATTCTTGATGTTGCTCAAATCAAGACTCCTCTCAAGGTATTCCATTTGAAGTTGTTTGAAGCCAGTTTAATATCTACTTCTCATGTTGATTGTACAAGTTGTGATGTTTGTGTTAAGGGTTGTTTATTGGTTCAGAATGATATTTAGAAGTTGTTCAAAGACGCTTTTCTACAAGTGGTCAACAAGGTGAAGAAGGATGAAGTTGTCGCGATTGAGCCTGTATTCAATTTCCCAGAACCAAAGGTTAAGGTGCCAATGTTTAATTTTCCAGGGGCAAGTTCTGCCAAACCAGTGTTCAATATATCGAAGCCTGTTACTCTTGTAGTGGATCAGCTGAAGCCGATAATTATTCAGAAGCCGAGTCAGTTTCCCTTCAGTGATCCTAAAGTTGTACCCTAGAAATATGACGTGACCATGATTGAAAAAGAACCTGGGAAGGTTATTCTGAGGGAAGAGGTGAAGGCTGATAATGAAACCGTAACCAATATAATTGGGGCAAGTAAGATGACACGCGGTGGTCGCATCTATACTCCCCATTTCAATGAGGCTCCGCCTAAGGAAACAGCTACCACTACCACTGTGCCTGTCAAAGACAAGGGTAAAGAGGCAGTTACCAACGATGAAGATGCTGAATTTTTTAGGATCATTACGAAGAGTGATTGCAAAGTTATTGATCAGCTTCATTAGACTCCTTCCAAGATCTCTATCTTGTCTCTGTTAATGAGTTCACCCGCTCATAGAGCTGCTTTGCAGAAGGTATTGACTCAAGCTCATGTCGCTCAGGACATTACTACCGGTCAGTTTGATGGTGTGATTGCCAATATTACTGCCTGTAACACTCTCAGCTTCAGCAATAAGGAGCTACCGAGAGATGTCCCGAATCATAATCGTGCTCTACATATATCAGTGAAGTGTCAAGAGGATAATTATAAAAGGTGCTTGTGGATACCGATTCATCTTTGAACGTCCTACCCAAGAGAGTTCTTACCAAGTTGGCTTATAAGGAGACTGTGGTAAAGCCTACTTCTTTGATTGTCAAAGCTTTTGATGGTTCTCGCAGATCTATGATTGGAGAAGTGGAACTTCTGATTTTGATTAGTTCGCATGTTTTCAGTATCACATTCCAAGTCATGGACATTAATCCCAATTACAGTTGTCTACTTGGAAGACCTTGGATCCACGCTGCTGGGGTAGTAACTTCAACTCTGCATCAGAAGATGAAGTTTGTGGTCAACGAAAAGCTGGTTATCATACATGGTGAGGAGGATTTGATGGTCAGCAACCTATCTTCTTTCCGTTATATTGAGGCCGATGAAGACGCTTTGGAAACTTCTTTCCAAGCACTTGAGATCGCCAATGCTGTTCTATTAGAAGTTGAAGAAGCAGTGGGCCAGGGCACTCCATCTTTTGCATCTCTCAAGAGCACCAGATTAACGATTGACATGGGCATTCCTGAAGGTTGGGGAGAGGTAATTGCTATTAAGACTAAGACTGATCGCCACGGGTTGGGTTAGAAACCAACTCATGATAAAGCTTCAACTGTCAAAGGGCGTCCGAAGATTATCCAAGAAGTGTTTGTTAGAGGAGGTTTCCAAGTCAATGCTATCAGCGACTATGATGAAGATGAAGACTTGAGCAACCTGGTATTCAAGAGCGATGCAGCTTTGAGCAACTGGGAGGCTATAGAGATTCTTGTTATTTTACCCATTTCAAAGTAATTTAATGTTTTCATTTATGTTTTCAACTCTATAGCTCTGCCCAAGGCTATTGGATCACTTTGTAGGGCCACCTTTCACTTTTAAAAGGATGCATTTTGTCCAATTCCATTTGTTTCACTAGCGTTTTTCGTTTTCACCTTTTTAAATGAAATTGACAATCTTTTCAAAAAAACTATAAAAAAAGCATTTTTTGTTCTCTTGCATTTTTCTTCGAGCATTTAATAAAATAAGCCTTCCAACATGTTGTGATATCACAAACCCTGTTGAATCCAATGACTCTACTGTCACTCCTGACTGGGATTCACCCATTTATCAAGCTAAAGATGAGGGTGAAGAAGATTTTGATGTACCCACTGAACTGGAAATGTTGGTTGAGTACGAGTACACAGAACTCCAACCACACAAGGAGCAAGTGGATTTGGTTAATCTTGGCACATATGAAGACAAGAAAGAGGTCAAGGTTGGTACAGTATTTGGGGTTAAGGTCAAGCAGAGATTGGTAAAGCTTCTGAGAAAATATGTTGATGTGTTTGCATGGTTGTATCAAGTTATGCCCGGTTTAGACACATATATTGTTGTTCACAAGTTACCATTTAAACCAGAATGTCCACCTATCAAGCAGAAGCTTCAAAGAACAAGACCTGACATGGCTTTGAAGATTCGAGATGAGGTTAAGAAACAGCTGGATGTAGGTTTCCTTACAGTTGCGAAGTATCCTGATTGGGTTGCTAACATTGTACCAGTGCCAAAAAAGGACGGTAAAGTCAGAATGTGTGTAGATTACAGGGATTTGAACAAAGCCAGCCCAAAGGATGATTTCCCTCTGGCGCATATTGATACCCTTGTTGACAATACAACTAGTTTTGCAGTTTTCTCTTTTATGGATGGTTTCTCCGGTTACAATCAGATCAAGATGGATCCTGCCGACAGAGAAAAGACTACATTCATTACCCCTTGGGGAACCTTTTGCTACAAAGTTACGCCCTTCGGTTTGAAGAACGCAGGGGCAACATACCAGCGCGCCATGACAACGCTCTTTCACGACATGATGCACAAAGAGATCGAAGTTTATATGGACGATATGATTGCCAAATCTCATAATGAAGAGGATCACTTGGATCGTTTGTTGAAGCTGTTTGAACGACTCAGGAAGTACCAATTGAAGTTGAATCCTGCTAAGTGTACTTTTGGCGTTAGATTGGGAAAACTACTTGGTTTTATTGTTAGCCAATGAGGAATTGAAGTAGATCCTGATAAAGTCCGAGCCATTTAAGACATACCTGCTCCGCAGACTGAAACACAAGTCAGAGGTTTCCTTGGATGTTTGAACTATATTTCTAGGTTTATCTCTAACATGACTGCTACTTGTGATCCGATATTCAAGTTACTATGCAATGGTAATACTGTTGATTGGAATTCCGATTGTCAGCAAGCCTTTGAAAAGATTAAGGATTATTTGCAAGAGCCTCCTATCTTGATTCCTCCTATTCCAGGAAGACCATTATTCATGTACCTTACAGTTTTTGAGAAGTCTATGGGTTGTGTATTGGGTCAACACGATGAGACTGGAAGAAAAGAACATGTCATATACTATTTGAGCAAGAAGTTTACTGATTGTGAAAGTAGATATTCACTTTTGGAGAAGACTTGTTGTGCGCTAGCATGGGCTGCTAGGCGTCTCAGGCAATATATGATTTGTCACACTACTTTGTTGATTTCGAAAATGGATCCAATAAAGTACATTTTTGAAAAGCCTGCTCAGACTGGAAGACTTGCCTGTTGGCACATGTTGTTATCAGAATATGACATCCAATACATAACTCAGAAAGCTATCAAAGGAAGTATCTTATCAGGCTATCTTGCAGATCAACCAGTCGAAGATTATGAGCCTCTTAAGTTCGACTTTTCCGATGAAGACATTATGTTAGTGAAGGATTGCAAAGAGCCAGGACCCGATGAAGGTCCCAAACCAGGTCTCTGGTGGAAAATGATGTTTGATGGTTCCTCCAATTACAGGGGCACGACATAGGCGTCGTTTTAATGAATCCAAAGGGTGGTTATACACCGTTTACAACAAGGTTAGACTTTGAATGCACGAACAATATCGCCGAATATGAGGCATGTATTCTTGGCCTTGAAGCAGATATTGACCTCAGGATCAAACTTCTCGAAGTAAATGGAGATTCTGCTTTGGTTATCTATCAAGTGAAAGGTGAATGGGAGACCAAACATGAGAAGTTAATCCCTTACAGAGCCTACATTGTTGAAATGATTGAATACTTCGATGAGATCAAGTTCAAACATGTTCTGAGATCTGAGAATCATATTACTGATGCTCTAGCCATGTTAGCATCAATGTGGAAAGTCATACTAGTTAATGAAGCACCACTCATTCGAATCGAGCGCAAGACTGAGCCTGCTTAGTATCATATGGTTGAAGACGAAACTGATGACAAGCCTTAGTTTCATGACATTAAGAATTATTTGCTCAAGCAAGAGTATCCGGCTGATGCTACCAATCTTGACAAGAAGACTTTGAGAAGACTGGCATCCAGGTTCTTCATCAGTACTGATGTGCTATACAAAAGAAATTACGACATGGTCTTGCTTAGATGTGTTGACAGACGTGAAGGAGACATGTTACTTCAAGAGATTCATGAAGGGACCTTTGGAACCTATGGCAATGATTATGCTATGTCTAAGGAGATCTTAAGGGCTGGATATTACTGGTTAACCATGGAATCCGATTGCATCCTGTTGTGGTGAAGTTTTAATGTCAAGCTATTGATTAACTTGAATCTTAATTCATTTACAACCGGTCTTTGATTTATCCGAAGGAAAGGTTAAAGAAAGGGAAAAACCTATTTTGCATCGTAAACACAATGCGGGGAAAGATCTAGGGTTCGGGGGTTGGTTAAGCCTAGGGAAGGTATTAGCATCCTAAACTTCTGTAGTAGTCTACATGAACCTCTTGTTTTAAATGTGCTATTGCTATAATCATCTGCTTAAGGGTATATGCTAAGGGTTAAAGATTAAGAGAAAGACCTAAAGGGGTTAGTCCTAAGTATACTCGCCAAGACCCGCATCGTGTGCCTACGTATCCTGGGTAGGGGATGGAATTAGAGTATTTGTAGTTCCCCTCAACGAGGGAGGAAGAGGAACTTCTTGACTGTGGTCAAGGTTCCTGGGGGAAAATAAACATTCATAAGGAAACGCTTATTTTGGAGTGCAATGACTCCTATTTCTACGTTAAAGTTCGAATTAAAAGGGTGTAGGATAAGTATTCCACAGTGGGAAACTTATATGGAGTACGGCGACTCCTAATCCTAAGGCTAGGATAGAGGGTTGGAACGTCCACGGCGGGACGCCTAAGTATGAGTACGGCAACTCGGATCCTAAGGCTAGGATGGGGAAATGGTAAGGGTGTGGGTTGTTGAGGTGGTGAGATATGGATGGATTATTTTGATTTTAGTTGACTTAGAAGCTGAAGTTAAATATTTTGAGAATTTTATGGCTAAGTTGAACATATGCTTAGAAAATAAATTATTTTGCAAATTAAAAGAGTTTATTTATCTTTAAGATTTTTATAATGAATTAGGTCTAAGTTAAATGGGAGATCGCTAGTTTATTTTATTTTATTAGATTAATTAACTTAAGTAAAAGAATAAATGTTAGAGGTTATTTATTTATTCATTTTTTTTAGAAGTTTCGTGTCTATGTGGAAAAGTAGTTAGAAAATAGAAATAACTTGCAATAAAATTAATTGGTTTTTAAATTAAAAATATTATTTTTAGCCAAAGTGGAAATCAACAAGAATATTTGAGTAGCTACCAAACTTTTAAATTATATAACAAAGTTGATGAAAAATAAATCAATTAAACTCTAAAATTATTAGTATTTTGTTTTTAATTATAAATGAATACTTGTTTGTATGAGCTTTTCTTTATTATACAAAAGAGGAATGAAACAAATTTAAAATTTAAATTCAAATGCAGTTTATCTTTATTTATTATAAACTTAACTAAAACTGTCTTTCGTTATTTGTTTATCTAAAGCTCAATTTTATTATTTTTTCATAATTAACTTTAAATTAAATTATCTTTACTCTTTTATTATTTTTATTTTTATTATAATTATTAACAATTTAAATTTAGATTTTATTAAGTTAATGGTTAGTGGTTAGTGGTTAGCATTTTTATTAATAACAAACAATAAATAATTACAACAGAAAATAAAGAATAAAAGAAACACAATAAAAGGTAAAATATAAAACAAAAAAAAGATGGGTCGGGCTGGGTGATGAATCCCCAGACCCGACCTGGTTAATTGAGAAAAGGAACGAGGGAGTTCTGAAAACCCTAGCCCCAAAAGGAACGAGGCGCCTCCCGTTCTCCCTTCCTCTCACTCGATCCTCTTCTCCTTCATCTTCAATCTCTTTCTTCTTTCCGATTCACGCCTTTCCCCTAATTTTGAACCTGTGAACAATCAAGAAAAACACATAAAACCCACACAAAGTATCAAACGTTTTACCGAAATAAGGAGATGATGGTATCTCCGGGTCTTGCGTCGTCGACAGGGACGATTTCCGACGATAGGGGTTTCGAGGGAGGCTTGCGGGCGAGGTGCGCGTTTCCGGCGATGCTTCGCGGACGGAACTGTTGAAGGTTCACGACGGAAATGGCTTGCGGCGCCTCCGGTACTGTGCACGGCGGAACTTCGAAGAGGTAGGTCTTTGCAATTAGGATTTTCTGCGTTTTTGTCAATCTTTGGATTTCCGTTTGTGTTGAGTGTTTTCTGTTTGTGAATTTGAGAATTTATGTGGATTCCTCTTGTTATTCTTCTACGAGGGTTTTTGAATGTCCTTTTCTGTGAATCTTTGAACCTCTTTTATAGCTATTCGAATAATCGAAACCATGAATTTCTTTCCACTTTCATTCGGATATGTCCTAAACATGTTTTGATTTTGTCTCTTTCGGCAATTACAGTTTGATATTCCTGCACTTAATATTTATTAGTCTACTTTGAAAATGATTATTTCCTCCTGATTTTGCCTTGAGTTTGTTTTGGAAATAACATTTCTGCTTCAAATTATGTCAAAACCTGTTTTGGAATTCTTCAACCCTCTCTTTAAGCACAATGACTACCTTGAGATTGTGTCTGATTTAATTCTGATTGTATTTGAAAGCTATTAAAATTTTCCTTTTTTAATATGATTGTGTTGGATCATTGTTTTTGATAGAACTTCACGTGTTTGATTTGGTTTTGGAAGTGTCTTTCTTGTCATTAATCTTGCTGTTTTTCTTCTTTTGCAGTCAAAACAAGATTGTCGTTACTACAACGACTTAATAAAAAAATTTTAAGCAGTGATACCGCAACAACCGGCGAATCAAGCTTGCTCAGAGAAGATTTATTTCCTAGTTAAAACACAACAGCCTCCAATCTGAGAATCATAGACAATGCTCTTTGGTTCTGTCTTGGTGAGTGAATAATGTTCCGAGTTCTCTTAATGTCTTGATGATATCGGCAGCTCTTGTAATCACTTCTACTTGAAACACTTACTTCCTTTTTTTTCATGAATTTCCAGGACTGGCTCTACACAACTCAACACATATCTAAATCTTGCGATACCCCGACAATGGAGTTTTAGAGAAGACTTGGATCCCTCTGCTTCGGTCAAAATGAAGGTAAGATGGTGAGATGGTGGTCCTCTACCTTCTTTAAGCAACAGATTTGAGATTCTGTTACACAGCCATTTAAAAGTTGCATCGTCCATATATGCCGCCTCATGCTTTAACCCGTAGAAATTCAAACTCCTACAGGTCTGTTTTTCCACATCAGCTCTTGCGTAGTATTAATACCCTATGAATGACGTCCAGGATGACCAGCCGAAACAAATGACATTTGTTTATAACCAAGTTCCTGAACATTTTGATGACCTGTAACTCCATATGCCTGGAAGGAGGAGGGTTGCTGTAATTGTTGATGGTGGGGAACTTGTTCTCGGACATGACTTTGAGGCTGGACCTGTTGGTTTCGTTCAATTTGTTGGGTGGGTGGTATTTCTTTAAGGTCTGTAACTTCCTAGTTATTTTTGAATTAAACTCAATGAATCTTTTACCGAAATCAAAATTGAAAATTTATTCCAATTGGCCTGTTTAATGTTTCACGCTGTTATTGCAGGTTCAGAAACTCAACGGCGGATTCCTCCTCTCAGCGGCTTAATGCGGGTTTTGATAGCCGAATTTACTTTCATGTTTAAAGACAGAAACTTCTTGTAACAGCAATGTGTAAATTTCACCTGTTGTCATAGAGAAAAGTCTTGCTTGTGAGGTTGTAGATTTGTAGTGATGAGCCGTAAAATAAGAGGCTTGGCTTCCTTAAGTTTCAACAAATGTTTTAAATGCTAAAGCTTGGCTTAAGCATGAGTATGTTGACTTGTATATATTTCTCTTGCATCAGGTAGCTCATAGTGAACTTGTAAGCATGGATGGGACGAGATGGATGATATTTGGACCAACAATGATTCTACTCGAGAATTGAATGAAGAGGTGAAACACTACCATGGCTTGGATATAACTTTGAATAAAATGTGTTGTCTACTAACTTTCAAACTGGTATAGCAGGTGGGTTATAAAGACCAAACCTACTTCAAGATTGTTGTTTGAAACGTGGCGCAACTTGTTTCCCTAGGCAATACTCAGGATTATGATGCCGGCGTGATGAAGCATTGACTTACAGGCATGCGAAGGTTGGAATGTGATGGTGATATCTGGTGAAGCAACGTAAGCCTTCGCGGGGTCTCAAAGAGTAGTAATGATGAAACGAATTACTTTCGGCATCCCCTGAAGTGGAGATTTTAGTCTGTTAAGATTCATCTGGAAAACCGAGTGTACTCTAACAATGTTGCATTTTAATTATTGTTCTTCTCAAATTAGTCTCGATAGGATGATGCTTGAAACACTCATGTGTAACTTTTCACAATGTTAGCATTAATTTTGTTTACTGGTTCAAATTGTGCCCCTTTTTTAAAAACAACAATAAAGTGATCATTTGCCCACCAAAAGAAACATGCTGAATAGCATGAATATTCTTTGATAGTAGGATGAGTATTGAAGTCGTAATGAGGAAAATGAAACAGTGTGATGCATTGAACTTCTGGATTTAACCTTAAGAATTGGGTTTTCGGGACAACTTGAATTATTGGATCTTGCACTTTTGGATTAAAACTCTTGAGACCAAATAAGGTATAAACCAACTGTGACGTTTTGAAATTGCCGCTTGGATAAAAAATCTTTCCATGATTTTAAATTTGAATACTAAACCTTTTAAGAAATTCTAAACCAAGACTTGCGGCAAAGTTTCGTATTCGTGAGCGAAGTTAAAAGAAATTCTAAACCAAGACCTGCGGCAAAGTTTCGTATTCGTGAGCGAAGTAACAACTTCTTTGAGTTTGGAAAAGGAATAACTATTAACGTGATGCCTTTTGTATTGAAGTCGTGAATTAGGCAATGGATCTACTTGAATTCTCTTGACTTTTTAGACTTTGGAATTCTTCTTGAAACTTATATCTTCGAAACTTGGAAACAAGCCTTGTGCAAATCATATACAAACTTGAATGGTGACTTTTCACCGTAAACAAATTAGTAACAACTTTTGAACCTTCGAGAATCACTCTTGCATCTTGAATAAATGATTTGAAATTTAGAACTTGTACTTCGCAAATCAAGTCTCACACTAATCTCCTTAAATTGCATAAATTAGCATTTCTTTTGAAAAAAAGCATAAATTTACACGAGAGATTTGAGTGTTTAGAACCGGGAATCCTTTACCGAAGCCATAACTTAGTTCTGGTGTAAAACTCTTTCTAAACACCACCATATAAACAGATTTTTTTGAGATACCATAAACAATGGTCCTAACATATAACACTTCTAAAGTCCAGCAATTCCGAATTGAAGTTCATGCTCAAAACTACGTTAATATTCTGAACCACAAAGATTAAATCTTGGCCCTGTCTTCACAGAACAAAACAAACAAACTGGTTAGGATGGTTAGCTATGCATGGATGATCAGCTTACATGATATGGGGCTGATCAATGAATCTAAGGGTAAAATTTAGGGTACGACAGTTGCCCCTATTTAAATAACTTCACCTGATGATTTGGGCGACGTAGGCTCGAGAAATCATGGTGAAAGGGATTTAAATATAGATAACCAAAAAAATTGCCCTTAGATGCAGTGATATGCAATGTTGCGGACAAAACGACAATGCCGACGATGCCATGAATCTAGAATGCTGCATATGATGAAAATGATAAATGCAAGGATACAAGCGAAACAACGACACAGGGAAAGACGATGCACTGGGGAGACAGCGCGGAACCCGGGGAAATCTAAAGTGGTGGACCAACGAGTTCAAGCATGACCAGTTGTTCACTTTAGGAAGACAAACAAGAAGAGATCCTCAATGGAGATGGCACCGGCGAGACGACCTCCACTGGGGAAAAAAATTCGAGAGTAACTGTTCAACAGGTCCAGGCACGACCGACTGACACTCTAGGATGAAAAGGTAGCTCAGGATCCACACGGCGGTAGGACCAAGTAAACAGAATGTTGGATCATTGAGCAAAGAATAACATCCAAGCTTCTGGGAACTCTTGAGCGAAAAGATCAACCAGACTCTTTGATGGAGATGGCACCGACAAGACGGCCTCCACTGGGGGAAAATAACCAAGAGTGGCTGCTCAACAGGTTCGGGTACGACCGATTGACATTCTAGGGTAGGATCAAGTAAACAGAAAGCTGGAGCATTGAGCAAAGAATAACATCCGAGCTTCTGGAAACAGGATATTCAGGAATCATTAGAATATATACAGGGTGAAAACCTACTATATGCCAAAATAAATGGACTTCAAGGGGAATGCCCTGATAAGCTTCTCGAAGGAGAATGCCACTTATCGCTGAAAGGGACTTACATGCCGAAAAGGATAAGCTCTCAAGTAAAGAGACTGTTGCTTATCTGGGGGTACAAATGAAATGATAAGCTCTTCTAGAGGGGTTGTCGCTTATCTGATAAAAATAAACTTCCATAGGGTCCTCAATGAAGAAGGCACCGACGAGACGGCCTCCACTGGGGAAATAAACAATAAGATAAAGATTCAACAGGTTCAGGCATGACCGGCTGGCATTCTAAAGTGATGGACCAACAGGTTCAGGCATGACCAGTTGACACTTTAGAAAATAGATCCTCAATGAAGAAGGCACAGGCGAGACGGCCTCCATTGGGGAATATTTGAGAGTACGACTCAACAGGTTCAAGCGTGACCTCCTGATACTCTAAGATAAAGGATAAGCTTCCATGATCAAAATATGATTTAGCTTCTTCTTTAACTAAATGATTCATTTAGAAAGGGTTAATAACTTCTTCACGTTTCAAGGTCTATTGCTCCCTGAATATGATTCTGTTTCTTCTTTTACTAAAGGGTAAAATAAACCTCCCCCAAACTTCAAAGGTTTGTATTCCATGAACGGGTCTCAGTTTCTTCTTTTACTTGAAAAGGGTAAAAATTTGTCTACAGCGGGACGCCCAAGAATGAGTACGGCGACTCAACATCTTAAGGTTTAGGAAAAGATATGCCCACGGCGGGACGCCTAATAATGAGTACGGAGACTCAACGTCTTAAGGTTTAAGAAATGATATGTCCACGGCGGGACGCCCAAGAATGAGTGCGGCGGCTCAACGTCTTAAGGTGAAAGGATATGATATGTCCACGGCGGGACGCCCAAGAATGAGTGCAGCGACTCAACGTCTTACGGTTGCGGTCACTTATTGCTAGTCATAATGAAGATAGAGTAAGTTTCTTAGGCGAGAAATGTTGCAAATCTTTGTTGTAATAGGGCTCTTCTTGAAAGATAGTGCAAAAAAAATGCACGTCCAGGTAGGTTCGGCGACTGACAGAGACCGAAGTTCAATCTAGGATCGAGCTAGAAAGAAACTGTCAAACAAGACTCCATTGAGGGAATGAACTCAAATGGGAATTATCTATTCCTGGCGCGGAGAAGATAACTGAAATAACCATCATCCACGAGGGTTGAAGTCTGTGGGGAAACTGAAAATGGTAGGTATTTTATGCTTAAGGTTGACGGTATACTTTGGAGAGAACGGACAAACCCAGTTATTTGGTGGTAACCACAGCCAAAATAACGACAAAGACAACGGGGGTAGCAACATGCAAATGATAATGCGTATGTCAATGCGTATGCAACATGAAAATGCAATGCTGACAAAACAAACGAACGGAGGAGGAAACAGGAGATGAAATAAACATCTCGATGGGAATGCTCGACGACCTCTACAAAAATACATCTACCAAGGTATAGGAAAGTTGATGGCGGAACTAAACCTTGCTTCAAAGCTCCAAATTCTCTAGGGAGAACAAAATTCCACTTGGGGATATAACATCATGACTTCACTGGAGATAGCTTAAGGCTCGTAACGTACGAAAGAAATCATTCATGATTACTGTATCTTAAACTGTTTTGAGATGAGAAGAGAACAGGCCCAACTAGGAGGGAGACTATCAAGTCCTACTGTTGTCATGCCATGGATTCATCCTATGGTTGAGGTTTGAACAGGGAACTCCTAGATGTTGTCATGCATAGGTTTCAACCTAAAAGTCTATCATCAAATCCTTATCAAAGGAAATGAGAGTCCTAAGGGATCATGTCAATGATACACCAAAACAGACAAAGCATCAGCTTAACAGTAAAATGCATGCAATGCAAGTGAGGGAGGAAATGTGTGTGGGGCTTCAGCCTCCACAAGCTCGTCTCAACCTCAAGCCAGTCATGAAATAACAGTAATCATACTGAAATATAAACAACATGCTACCAAGCAATAAATAGTAAACTGCAATCATACAGATAAAAGAAATGAAATGCCATCAGGCAAACAAACCACATGGGCAAGGGAGTTGGGCTCTACCGAATACCCGCAAGCAAAGCCACGCAATAACAATACAAGCAGAGGGAGCAACTCAACCTCTAATGGAATCATGCTCCTAGATTCTACTTATTCTAGATGGACTTAATCTAATGCAACAGACAAATCAAACAAAACACACAATACAGAAAAGAAAACAGAAGAAAGCCTCAGCTCCTCCAGCAGCAACCCAGCCTTCAGACTTCAATCATCAACTGCTTTCCAGGTATCAACCCTACAACATGAGTTTCAACTCATCTTCTCCCTTAAGCTTCAGCTTCTTGACCAGCTCCACCTTCAGGCTTCACCATCTTCAGGGATCTTCAAGTATCAACTTGATCTTCATGCTCTTCAAGCTTCAGCTGGAATGGCAGTCTTCAAGGATTCATCCTCTTCAATAATCTTCACTGAAGTCTTCATCTTCATGCTCAGGCTCTGACAGCTCTCAAGACACTCAAACCAGAGAGAATCACTTACTGGATAAGCTAAGGGATATTGAACTGCTTATTTGATCACCAAAGGTGACCTATAAGGGTTCAATATCAAATGATGGGTTCCCTCAAAAGTTCTACCCCCTGGGTATAACACTAATCCCTCCAAAGGAGAGAGGTGTATACCCTGGAAGGACTTTGAATCATAGGGAGGAATGGATGTGAAGAATACTATCCATGTTTAAGAAAGAAATTATCTACATCTAAGCTCTCCCTAATCCTAACCCTAAAACAACAAAAAGAAAAGAAGAACAAGCTCCTCAAGCTCCTCCAGGCCTCTTCCAATCTTCTAGTATGCTCCATCAAGCTCCACAATGAGATGCCAAGCTCCTCAAACCAAAGGGAAACTCCAAAGCAAAACAGACTGAACAAAACTTGCCCTAAAGGCCATACAAACAATCATTCAATTCAAAAATCAACCAAAAATAGTATATTATTCTATTTAATCCTAATATAAATGCTAGGGTACCCTACATAACTACCCTTAAGTCCCATATATTCCCCATAGACTAAATTGCCCTAAAAAACCTAAATCTAAAATTGTTATTGACCTATACTAAAGTTTTAATCAAATTCTACACTACTTAGAACTACCTAATTAAAACTACCCTAAAAATTATCACAAAATTATGAAATTAATTCAGGGGGACCCTAAACCATTCATCTAATCATCCTAAAAAAATTGAACTTAAAATCTTAAGGGAACTACCCTAATTAAATTCTACAAGCCAACATACCAACTAAAAGAATTAAAAAAGCAATTAAAAGTAAAAATGCACAAAAAAATATAAAACTGAAATAAAATGGCTATTTTATGTTTTTATATTTTTCTAGACAGAAAATGAAAATTGGGAAAAAAAGTTTCATTAAAAAATAATGATTTTTTATTTTGTTATGAATTTTTAAAGTGAAAAGAAATTTGGAGAAAAAATTAAATGAGAATTGATACATGGGGTGCAGATAGTATGAATATCATGTTGAAAATGATAATGGGCCCAGGAGGGGGGGTGCGCCTAGCATGGCGCGCCTGGGCCCAGTTCAATTCAGAAAACAAAAGAAAAAAGAAAAAACTGTGGTGTAAAAAGCAGGAAATTATAGTGCAAAACGGAACTGGGCTTGGACAGGGGGTGGGAAGATCAAATTCGCGTGAGGCCCATGGCTGCTCATTAAGCAAAACGTTGCGTTTTGCTGCAGCTTTTCCTTCCCATTTCGTGCGTGAATCTGAGCCATCCGATTGGCCTCCAAGTCAAACATTCCATGCGATCGGACGATACCCATGTTGTCTTCAACCTTTGTCCATTAGGGTTCGTAATAACACCATTGAAACACACTCCATGCATGAGACTTACAGCCCATCGTTCTCCCTTGTTTCTCAATCAAATTCAAAATTCAAAAAGCAAAACCACTCTATTTTTCTCCCTGAACACAATGGTGATCTTAGATTCCACTGAAACACACTCTATCTTCCAAACCGAATGGATAAACAAACCACCCTCAACATATCATCAAATTTCGACTTCAATATTTCTCATCTTTCTTTATACAGAAATGACCTCCATGTTATGCTCATCATCCTAAGCTATAGCACACGAAATAATACTCACTACAACCCGAGTTCTTGACCATTAAAGAATCGTGTCCAATTTTCAATCTTCACCAATGGCTCTATAACTTCCCATGATTAATCACCTAATGGTCACTAATGGTTTTCCAACAAGAAATAACCCTAGCCATGCCTAAAGTGAGAGGTAAGAACAGTTTTTCATACCTCGACTCTTGCAATGGTGGATGTTGAAAGGTTTCGAATCAATCCTTGTAGATCTTCACAAATGGTCCCTAGGTAATGAACAATACTCTTCTTGCACAAGATTTGATGGAGATGGCTTGTATCTTCAGATTCAATCCCTTTTGCTCTCTTGCAACTTCACTTGGAAAGCTCCAATTCTTCAACAATGGAACCTTACTCTAGCATGAACATGTTCAGGGAGGTTTGTAGTGATGATTTGTGGAAGAAAATGGAAGGGTAATGAAGAGAAAAATGAAGTTTCAATACAATTTGCAAAATGGAAAGCTTTGGTTCAAACTCTTTTTCTACCACCATTAACATCAACAATCACCAACCTTTCACCAATGGGGAATGCATTCAATATATAGAGATGTTTAGAAAGATCTAGAACCTCTTAGAATCATCTAGAAAGGACTTGAAGTTTCTAGGATATGGTATTTGCATTTCACTTCCCACCACATGAGATATCATGACAAAAACCCTATAACTTGAGTAATTAACTTGATTTTCTCCTTAGGTGGTATTTTGGACAATATACAATGCTTAAACACCTTGTTTATTAAGCTTTTCTTTGATTTGGCTAGGTACCCCATTATGCAAGTAAGACTTTTACAAAGCAACTCCAAAATTTAAGCCTCAAATCAAAATTGTGGCTGAACCATTATTCTTAAAATGCCCTTGGGAGTCAAAATGACCTATCATATGCCATGGTTAGGGTTTATAGCTTGGATTTTAGGATTTTCCATTTCACTTGAATTAACTTATGTCCCATTTTTAGGTCATTTTTATCACTTTTTTCTATGAGCTTTTCCAACATCTCATGACCACCCTAATAGCCTTAAAACATCATTCTAAGAAACTTTGATGTTGAAAGTTTTTCCATTTGAAGCTTGGAAGTAGGAGATATGGCCATATGCTTGAAATGACCTATAAGTTCAAAATGACCAAAATGCCCTTGGCTTGTCAAAACCATAACTTGAGTTCTACAAATCCTATCAAGGACTTCTAGTACTCTCTAGAAAGCTAAGAAGATGCTATTAAACATTCATGTTGACCAAGATATCATAGGAATCATCCTACTAGGGCAAAAGTTGTCTGCAAGTTGGGTGACTTTCAAGGACCCAGATTCACATATCTCAGATGACCTGTAATTTGTCAAAACCATAACTTGAGCTCTGCAAATCCTATCAAGGACTTCTACCACTCAAATTAAAGCTAAGAACAAGCTCTACAGCATTCATGTTGTGGGGAAGATGATAGGACAATCACATCTTGAGCTAAAACTGCCTGGAAGATAGGGATCAAACTAGGGGATTTTACACTATCAATCCTTAGAAACCCTAGCTTAAAACTTCTCAAACTCCTCAATCATGATGAGTTGGTCTAGGAATCATCCTTATAACATCTCAATACATCATTCCATGATCACATGGCTCTTGGATTAGGTCTCAACCTTCTCCAAATCAACAGTTGACCTAGGGTTGACCCAGTCAAAACCCTAATTCTACCATTCATGGCTGAATCTTCTGAATTCTTGCATAATGACCTCTCTGGGCTTCATGATGACTTTCAAGACATCTCATAAGCTTCCTCGAAGCTTCAAGTCCATTCTCAAAGTCTCAGAATCATCTGAGGAGCACCCACAACCCTCAAGTTATGAGACACACAACCTTGGTTTCAACCAATTCCTCTGAGGATCTCTTGAACTTTCTGATGAAGGTATCAACCTTCAAACACTTGATGGATAAATAATTGTTGGTCAAATTTTGGGGTGCAACAGGCGCCATCTAATGCAGTGAAATGCCTTTGTCCCTAACTTTTGCCTGGATCGCCCTTTCGGGTTTTCAATCCACCAGGACACTCATTTTTACCTAAGTCGCCCTTTCAGGTTTTTAGCTTAGCGAGCCATGTATTTTTTTATTTTCATCCCTTATTTTTGCCTGGATCTCCTTCATAGGTTATGATCCACTGGGATACCCATTGTTGCCTAAGTCGCCTTTTCAGGTTTTCGACTTGGCGGGTTATTTTAGGCATAATATTTTCTGACTGCATCAGAGTTCACAGGATGTGCAAGCTCTTCACCATCCATAGTTGTAAGAATTAATGATCCTCCAGAGAAGACTGTCTTCACAACAAATGGGCCTTCGTAGTTGGGCATCCACTTCCCACGCATGTCTTTGTGAACTGACAATATTTTCTTAAGTACAAGCTCTCCCTGATGGAACTCACGGATTCTGACTTTCTTGTCAAAGGCTCTCTTCATCCGTTTCTGGTTTAACTGACCATGGCATATAGCTGTCATGCACTTCTCGTCGATAAGATTCAGCTGGTCAAATCTGTCTTGAATCCATTCGACTTCATCAAGCCTGGTTTCCCTCAATACCCGTAAGGAAGGCAACTCAACTTCGATGGGGAAGACGACGTCCATTTCGTATACCAATGAGAAAGGGGTTGCCCCTGTTGAAGTTCGCACTGAAGTTATGTATCCATGTAAAGCAAATGGTAACATTTCGTGCCAATCTTTGTAAGTCTTGACCATCTTTTGCAGGATTTTCTTGATGTTCTTGTTCGCAGCTTCAATAGCTCCATTCATCTTAGGACGGTAAGGAGAAGAATTGTGATGTGCAATCTTGAAACCTTAGCACAACTCCTTCATAGTCTTATTGTTCAAATTGGTACCATTGTCAGTTATGATCCGACTTGGAATTCCATAATGGCAGATAATCTCTTTTCTGATCAAGCGGGCAACTACTTGCTTGGTCATGTTGGTGTAGGAAGCAGCTTCTACCCATTTGGTGAAGTAGTCAATAGCAACCAGAATGAATCGGTGACCGTTGGAAGCTTTCGGCTCAATTGCCCCAATCATGTCAATGCCCCACATTGAGAAAGGCCATGGTGAAGATAAAACATTCAATGGTGTTGGAGGTACGTGGACCTTGTCAGCATAGATTTGGCACTTATGGCATTTCCTGGCATACTGGATGCAATCAGATTCCATGGTTAACCAGTAATATCCAACTCTCAGAATCTTCTTAGACATGGCGTAACCGTTGGCATGAGTTCCATAGGTTCCTTCATGAATCTCTTGAAGTAACATGTCTACTTCACGTTTGTCAACACATCTAAGCAGGACCATGTCGTAGTTTCTCTTATATAGCACATCATTGCTGATGAAGAACTTGGATGCTAGTCTTTTCAAAGTCTTCTTCTCGAGAGTGGTAGCATCGGTTGGATATTCTTGCTTGAGCAGGTAGTTCTTAATGTCATGAAACCATGGTTTATCATCAGTTTCCTCTTCAACCATCTGACAGTAGGCAGGCTCAGTCTTGCGCTCAATTCGAATAAGAGTAGCATCATTAACGAATCTGACTTTCCACATTGAGGCTAACATGGCCAGAGCATCGACAATGTGGTTTTCAGATCTCAGCACATGTTTGAAATTGATCTCGTCAAATTACTCGATCATTTCAACAATGTAGCCTCTATACGGGATTAGCTTCTCATGTCTGGTTTCCCATTCACATATGACTTGATAAATAACCAAAGCTGAATCTCCAATCACTTCAAGAATTTTGATTCTGAGGTCAATAGCTGATTCAAGGCCAAGAATGCATGATTCATATTTGGCGATATTGTTGGTACATTCAAATTCTAACCTTGCTGTAAATGGGGTATAACCACCTTTTGGATTCATCAGAACGGCACCTATGCCATGCCTACTGTAATTAGAGGAACCATCAAACATCATCTTCCAACAGAGACCCGGCTCGGGACCCTCATCAGGACCTGGCTCTTCATAATCCTTTACCAACATAATGTCTTCATTAGGAAGGTCAAACTTGAGAGGCTCATAGTCTTCAACGGGTTGATCTGCAAGATAATCTGACAAGAGACTACCTTTGATAGCTTTCTGAGTCACATATTGGATGTCGTATTTGTTGCACCCTAAAATTTGACCAACCAATTCTTGTATTTGCCTTATGTTTCGACTCATTTCATTTTGCATCTGCATACCGCGTACATTGCATTTTTCAGTCAGATTGACTTTATCGGGATTACAGCCTTCTCCTGGCGTTTCAGGAATTTCAGGCCAGTTCGAATAAGCAAGTTTTGATGTGGGATTTGTGCCCGTCCCGGTGTTTTCAGCGTTCACTGTTATTTTTGAGGACATTTCGGTGTCCGGTTTTTACCGCTTATTTCGCTATGTTCGCGCATCTTTTTTTAATCGATTTAATTGACCTTCCTTGCATTTTCTAGATTTTTTTCCTTAATTTCTAGAATTTTAAATATATTTTTAAATAGTTTTTAAATAGATTTAAATAGATTAATTGTTTTTCTAGAATTTTTAAATAGGTCTAATAGATTTTTTTTCTATTTTTAATGGGTTTAGAATTTAATAGAGTTAATTATCTTTATAGATATTACTTGGTTTAGAATTTGGTAGATTTAAATCACTTATTAGATATTAATTGAATTCGTTTAGATATAATAGGTTTTATTAATAGATTTAATTTTCTTTTTTAGATTTAATTGAGTTTTAGAATTTAATTGGATTGTGATCTTGTTTTTAGATTTTTAATTAGGAGTTAATATAGTTCAGATTTTAATCCATCTTTAAGCATGCATTAATCAATTTTAATGAGTATTAATTGGCAGTTGTTAATTAGGTCCAGACTAGTCTTAATTTTTGTTTAGGAACTAATTGAGTTTTTAATCATCTTAATCATCATGTTTAGTGCATTAGTTGGAGCCAGTAATTTTGGTCAGAGTGTTTGAATCCTTTTTTGTCCATTGTAGGCCAGGTGGCCGTTTTGGAAGCCCACAAGTCCACTGCGATGCCACTTGTCACTATAAGAAGGGATCCACGCGTTTCTTTCTCTCACTTCCACCTCACTCGCTCACACTCTCACGCCACCTACACACACGTTCCACCCACATGCCACCCGTTCTGCCACGCGTCCCTCTCTCTCATGCATGCACGCCACGTGCCTCCCACCTCTTCCCTCTCTCGTCGGCCATGCAAACTCCGGCGACTCCTCGCTGGAGAAATCAAACGCAGCCGTAACTACCCGCCGGAAGCTTGTAACTGTCGCCGGAGAACTCGACAGACCACCGGAACATTCATCGTCTTCATCATTCCTTCAACATACATCATCAACATCACGATCCATTTTCCAGATCCCCACCTAAGTCCACCGTGTTCGTCCAGAAATCGGTGAAGATTCATCCACCTGCATCCATGTCCACACTCTTTTTCATCAGAATCCTTCAACCGTATTCATAAAGTTCATCCCTCAAGTTTGCCAGATTCCCAGAATCATCCAGATCTTCAAGAACTCGTCACCTTCATCAACACTCTCCATCAAATTGCAAGATCTCTAATAAACGAATCAACATGTTATCCACATCCGCTTCATCCATGCATGAACAACTTCAACAACAAATTCTCCAGGTTCCCAGATCCTCAAGAACGCTCATGAACCTTTATCAACCATTGTCCAGAATCCTCATCAAGCTTCCTTCGTGTTCATCTAATTCCCCAGAAACGCGTTAAGCCTTCGTAACGTTCATCAGATTCCAGATCTTCTTCAAACACCTTTATCACACGTTCAAGAAGCTTCCAGAAATCTTCATCCAAGATCTTCAACCTTCGATTTTCTTCGACAACCACAACTCAAGAACTATAAGATCTTCATAACCCCTTCATCATCAATATCCAACAATCAACGCACATCTCTGAATATTGTGGCCTGATTTTTGAGTTTTTGTTTGAGGTGAGGTTTGGTAAGAAGGAGTTGTGAGAGAAGTGTGGTTGAGGTTGGATGGAAAAAGAAAGGAGTTTGAGACGTAGAGAAGAGATGGAGGTTGAGACGGGTTGAGATGGAGAAGGAGGTTGAGGATGAAGCACCGGCGGCGGCTGAGGTTGTGAGAGGAAGGAGAACGTCCTAGGGTTTCAGAGAGAAGAGGGAACCTGTGTGGATAGTGGGCTCTATTTGGCCCAATCCGTCTTCCCTCAGTCCATACCCACCATTTCCGTAATGCACCCCGTCCCCTTGTTTTTTTTCTTTTTTTGGCTGTATTCAGCTTTGGGCTTACAAACCCTCAAGCCCAATGCCAGCTTTTCTAGACTACGCACCTCCGTTTTGCCGTTCGCACCCCCATCCCACTGTTTTTTTTGTTTATTTTTCTGGATGATGTATTATGGGTTGGGCCCAGAGAGTGGTTTTTTTACTGCTTTCCACCCCTGTTTAGTGGTTGTACCCCCTTCTCTTTATTTTTTATTTCTTGCTTGTATTGGATGGTTGATTGTAATAATTGTAGTTTTTATTTTTCTATTTTTTTTTTCTTTTTAGGAATTATAGTTTAGAATATTATTACATATTTTAATATAGATTTTATATTGTAGAATTTATATTCAATGTTTCTTAATTAGGAGATTATAGAATATTATGCTTAGTATAGGTTTTGCATTCTATTTTTTTTATAGCAAATTATAGAATATTATAGCATTTTAGGATAGAATTTTTATGCTATTTTCTATATGCATTTCCTCATAGTATTTCTTTAGAGTTTTATTCTATTAGAAATTAATTGCTAATTTTAGGAGTAGAATTTTATTTTCATTTGTGATTGGATTTCTCTCCTCATCTCTTTTCTGCTATCCGATTTTATCTCTTATTTTATTTTTGGCTGGCCGTGTGACATGATTCAATTGGAGAATGATTTTTGATATCATTTCTCTATCTTGTCTTTGACACGGATATCAATACGCTACCTCTGAGAGTTTGATTTATCGTATAAGTCAAATCATGATGGTCTAAGCGTTACATTGGTTCTGGTTCGAGCGTCATCATCAAGGATCTAGAGAGGAGAAGATTGGAATGGAGCTTGCGTACATGTCAAGAGCCAACGGAGCCGCTTCGTTCGTCATCATCTTTCTTACTCAAGTCTACGTGCAACCGTCGAGTGTTATCAGCTGTAGCGTTAGATACGTGGGAAATGACAATTGAGCGGTCTCCCCTCGATCGTTTAGAGTGTTTAGTATATGCCCCTTGGGTGACATACGACGCACTCACTCCTATGCCTTAGGTTCTTGCGTGTGTGTCCCGAGTTCCTTCCCGTTTAGGCATGTTAGGTCTGCTTCCTCTTTGTTCTCGCCCTCGTGCGATCGAAACCCTTTTCTCTCGCGTTCAGGCGATCGAGACCCCTTCTCTTGCCCCTGTACAATCGAGACCCATAACCCGTAGTGCGTCGAACTACGTTTGCTCTGATCTCTCGTACCAGACGAGAGTACGTAGGCATAGGATGCGATATCATAGCGAGCTCCCTTTTTCCCTTTTCCCCTTTTGCTGTAGTTGGCTGAACTACAGCTGCTCTGATTTCTCGTACCAGACGAGAATATGTAGGCATAGGATACGATATCCTAGCGAGCACACTAACAACTAACTTCTTTGTTCTCTTGCTGCCGTGCGATCGAGACTTTCCCGCTGACGACTAATTTTCCCTTTCTCTTGCCCTAGCGCAATCGAGACCAGACCGTAGTTCTAGAACCCGTAGGTTCCCGTACCTCTAAAACCCGACATACTACGTCTGTTCTACCGCAAACAGGTAACACCTTAGTCTCCGTCGAGCGAGCAACACACACCTAACTGCTAGAATGCGTACGCTAGTATCGTCAGTCCTGTCTCTCACCCCTGTGTGATCGAGAACACCCCGGTTATCCGTAGTTAGCCCGAACTACGTAAGCTCTAATCTCTCATACCTGTTGAGAGTACGTAGGCACAATACTGACGTATTAGCGAGCCACCTTTCCCCGTACCCCGTAGTTTCCTGAACTACGTTGACTCTGACTTTCCCATTGCACGAGGGAATACGTAGGCATAGAGCGCGATGCTCTATCGAGTCAATTCCTTTTTGTTTAGCCTTAGAAGCCATAGATAGATTGTTTTTCACCTGTAGACAAACCAACAAGCGTGGATCCCATCAAGTACAATGGACGTGAGGGGTGCTAATACCTTCCCCTTGCGTAACCGACTCCCGAACCCAGACATTGGTTGTGATGACCTTGTCTTATACCTTTTCGTCAGGTTTTTCTGATCGTTTCCTTTCCCGTTCTGAGGGATAAATAACGAAAGGTGGCGACTCTTCTGTTTTGCCGACACCTTATTTTCGCGGTAGCGACGGTATTCTGATAACAACATGTGCCAACGGGCGAGTCTTCCATTCTGAGCAGGCTTTTCAAAAATGTACTTTATTGGATCCATTTTCGATATCAACAAGGTAGTGTGACAAATCATGTATTGCCTGAGACGCCTAGCAACCCATGTTAATGCATAACAAGTCTTCTCCAAAAGTGAATATCTGCTTTCACAATCAGTAAACTTTTTGCTCAAGTAATATATGGCATGTTCTTTTCGTCTAGTCTCATCATGTTGACCCAATACGCAACCCATAGACTTCTCAAGAACAATAAGATATATGAACAGTGGTCTTCCGGGAACCGGAGGAATCAGGATAGGAGGTTCTTGCAGATAACCCTTGATTTTCTCAAATTCTTGCTGACAGTCAGAATTCCAATCAACAATCTGACCCTTGCAGAGTAATTTAAAGATCGGCTCACAGGTAGCAGTCATGTTAGAAATGAATCTGGAGATATAGTTTAGTCGTCCAAGAAAACATCTCACTTGTGTTTCCGTTTGCGGAGCAGGCATGTCCTGAATGGCTCGGGCTTTATTAGGGTCTACTTCAATTCCTCGTTGACTGACGATAAAACCAAGTAATTTTCCAGATCGTACACCAAAGGTACACTTAGCAGGGTTCAATTTCAACTGGTACTTCCTGAGTCGTTCAAATAGTTTCAGCAAATGATTCAAATAGTCCTCTTCATTTTGGGATTTGGCAATCATATCATCAACATAAACTTCGATCTCTTTATGCATCATGTCATGAAAGAGAGCGACCATAGCTCTTTGATATGTTGCCCCTGCGTTCTTCAAACCGAAAGGAATAACTTTGTAGCAGTAGGTTCCCCAAGGAGTAATGAAGGTGGTCTTTTCTCTGTCGACAGGATCCATCTTGATCTGATTGTAACCGGAGAAACTATCCATAAAAGAGGAAACTGCAAAACTGGTTGTATTATCAACAAGTGTATCAATATGCGGCAAAGGGAAATCGTCTTTTGGGCTTGCCTTGTTCAAATCCCTGTAGTCTACACACACTCTGACTCTACCGTCCTTTTTGAGCACTGGAACAATGTTGGCTACCCAATCAGGATACTTCGCAACTTTAAGAAAACCTGCATCAAGTTGCTTTTTAACCTCATCTCGAATCTTCAGAGCCATGTCAGGTCTTGTTCTTCAAAGGTTTTGTTTGATAGGTGGACATTCTGGCTTAAGTGGCAGCTTGTGAACTACAATATCAGTGTCTAAACCAAGCATATCTTGATACGACCATGCAAACACATCATAATACTCTTCTAGAAGCTTAACCAATCTATGCTTGACCTCGGCCCCAAGTGTTGTACCAATCTTGACCTCTTTCTTATCTTTATCAGTGCCAAGATTAATCAAATCTACCTGCTCTTTGTACGGTTGAAGCTCAGTGTACTCATACTCAACCAATTTTTCCAGTTCAGCGGGTACTTCAAAATCTTCATCACCCTCATCTTCAGCTTGATAAATGGGTGAATCCCAGTCAAGCGTGAAAGCAGAGTCGTCGGATTCAATAAGGTTTTGGATATCACTGCAATGTTTGAGCTTATTTTATTAAATGCACAAGGAAAATGCACGAGGAAGAAAATGCTTTTAAATTTATGTTTTGTAGTTTTCGAAAAGGTTTGCCAATTTCATTTTAAAAAGTGAAAGCAAAAAAATGCAAGTGAAACAAATAGGATTTTAATAAAATGCATTTATTAATATCATTTTAGAAAGTGAAAAGGCGGCCCTACAAATTATCCAATAGCTTCGGGCATAGCTATGGAATTTTTGAAAACAGCAAATGAAAATATTAAATTACTTTGAAATGGGAAAAAACATGGGGATTTCTATAGCTTCCCAGTTGCTCAAAGCTGCATCGCTCTTGAATAACAGGTTGCTTAGGTCTTCATTGTCATCCCCGTCGTTCATAACATTGACTTGGAAACCTCCGCTGACAAACACTTCTTGGACAGTCTTCGAACGCCCTTTGACAGTTGTAGAAGCTTTATCATGAGTTGGTTTATAACCCAACCCGTGGCGATTAGTCTTGGTCTTGATGTCGATCACTTCTCCCCAACCTTCAGGAATGCCTCTGTCGATTGTTGATTTGGTGCTCTTGAAAGATGTAAATGATGGATTACTCTGGCCCACTGTTTCCACAACTTCCAATAGGACGGCATTGGCGATCTCAAGTGCTTGGAAAGAAGTTTCCAAAGCGTCTTCATCGGCCTCAATATAACGGAAAGAAGATAGGTTGCTGACCATCAGATCCTCTTCACCATGTATGATAACCAACTTTTCATCGACCACAAACTTCATCTTCTGATGCAGAGTTGAAGTTACTGCCCCAACGGTATGGATCCAAGGTCTTCCAAGTAGACAACTGTAATTGGGATTGATATCCATTACCTATAAAGTGATGTTGAATACATGTGGTCCAATCAGGATCGGTAGCTCCACTTCACCGATTACGGATCTGCGAGAACCATCAAAGGCTTTGACAATCAAGGAAGTAGGCTTCATCACAGTCTTTTTATAAGCCAACTTAGCTAGAACTCTCTTGGGTAGAACGTTCAGAGATCAGCCGGTATCCACAAGCACCCTTGATAAGTTATCCTCCAAGCACTTCACTGATATATGTAAAGCACGGTTGTGATTCTGACCTTCTCTCGGTAATTCTTCGTTACTAAATCTGAGAGTGTTGCAGGCAGTAATGTTGGCAATCACACTATCAAATTATCCGGTAGTAATGTCCTGGGCAACATGAGCTTGAGCCAATAACTTCTGCAAAGCAGTTCTATGAGCAGGTGAATTCATCAACAGGGATAAAATTGAGATCTTGGAAGGAGTCTGATGAAGCTGATCAATAACTTTGTAGTCGCTCATTTTGATGATCTTTAGAAACTCAACATCTTCATCATTAGTAACTGCTTCCTTATCCTTGTCTTTGGCAGGCATAGTGGCAGTAGAGGTTTCTTTTGGCGGAGCCTCGTTGAATTGGGGAGTATAAATACGACCACTGTGAGTCATCCTGCTTGCCCCAACTATGTTTGTCAAAGTTTCATTATCAATCTTCAATTCTTCCCTCGGAATAACTTTCCCAGATTCTTTGTTAATCATGGTCACCTCGTACTTCCAGGGTACAGCTTTAGGATCACTGAAATGAAACGGACTTGGCTTCTGAATAATCACTACCTTCGGCTGATTTACCGTAGGAGTCACAGGTTTCGGTATGTTGAACACGGGCTTTGCAACACTCGACCTTGGCAAATTAAACACCAGCACTTTAGTATTTGGCTCTTGTAAATTGAAGACGGGCTCAACCACAACAACCTCATCCTTCCTCACTTTATTAACCACTTGTAAGAAACCATCATTGATCAACTTCTGAATATCATTTCGAACCCACAAACAGCCCTTGATACTGACATCACAACTTGTACAGACAATATGAGAAGTAGACACTAAACCGGCTTCGAACAGCTTAGAATGGAAAACCCGAAGAGGAGTCTTGATCTGAGCAACATTAAGTATAAGGCTATCATCAGAGGAATCGTCGATAGCATTAACAACCCCATGGTTAGGCAAAGGATCGCTCTTGACATTCGGCTGGGGGTCATCAAAAGACAAGATCTTCTTTTCCATTAACTCTCTGACAAGATGTTTAAAAGCATAACAACCTTCTAGATCGTGACCTGGCGCACCCTCATGAAATAAACAATGAGCGGCGGCGTTGTAATTAGCTGGTAGCAGATTAGGAGGTGGACCCAAAGCTCTGGTAGTGATTAAACCTTGTTGTACTAGTGAGGGGTACAACTAAGTATAAGTCATCGGAATGGGAGGACACTAGTATTGTCTCTTGTTGGGACCATTCTGATGAGGAGCCTGATTCTTTGACTGATATGCAGGAGCGTTGGGCGCTCGTTGATAGTTAACAGGAGCTTGTGCAGGCTGATAACCAGGAGGTTGTTGATATACCGGAGGCTGATAAACAAGAGCCGATTGCACAGGCTGATATGTAGGAATCTGCTGATTAAATGCATGAGTAACAACGGCCACATAAGGTTGTTGAGCATACTGCACAGGATAACCTTGCGGTTGAACATAATTTGGCTGATGTTGATAAGGCTGACTTCTTCGTCTGCCTGCAGATACAACATTAGTTTCACCCTCTTTCTTCTTTTGAGAACTGAACGAAGGTTTCTTGGCATGATCTTTGGAGCTTGAACTACCAGCAGCACTTGACATCTTACCACTTTTCAGACCCAATTCCACTTTTACACCAACGGCAACAATGTCAGAAAAGTTAGAAGTTACACTACCAACCATTCTCTCGTAGAATTCTGGATGCACTGTGTCAACAAACCAATCGGCTAATTCCTTCTCGGTCAGAGGAGGTTCCACTTGTGAAGCAATCTCTCTCCACCTCTGGGCATACTGTTTGAATGATTCTGAGTTCTTCTGGGACATACTGAGCAGTTGTCTTCGATCAGGAGCCAGATCCATATTATACTTGTAGTGCTTAATGAAGGCATCAGACAGATCTTGGAAACATTTGATATGGGACTGATCCAAAGTTAGGTACCATTTTGAGGCAGCACCTTTTAGACTATCCTGGAAACAATGTATCATTAGCTTGTCATTCTCAACGTGAGCTGCCATTTTACGGTAATACATTATCAAGTGGCTTTTCGGACAAGTAGCACCTTCATATAGGTCAAAGCTCGGAGTTTTGAACTTGGGGGAATAGTCAATCCAGATACCAAGCAGACATATCTAGCAGCAGCACTAAAGATTTGCTCACCTTCCATCATTCTCAGCCTCTTGTCAATGATTTCAATGTTCTCACGCAACTTTTCGTGTCGCTCATCTTCGTCATCCTTCATGTCAGGGATATCAGAAACTGGCTCATTAAAGTAAGGCTGCACACGAGTATGAACAACAGCTGGTGTAAAGGTTGGAATCACTTGAGGAGCTTCAGAAACCAAAGGGCTTGAGGAACCGATTGAGCGATAGAAACCACAGGAGGAGGAGGCACAAAACCAAATGGAAGACCATAGGGAGGTACACTCGCGGTAGTAACAGGAGGTTGAGGATCCACAATAGTATTAGTAATCTCGGACACAATAGTAGGCTGAGTATCCATCCTTGCATTAATGACCTGAAGCATCTCCATTATCTGCCCAACACTTCCCCGAAGGTCTTCGAGTTCGTTGCTAACACGATCAAGCTCTTGATTCTGCTCCGCCATCTTTTTCCGAGCTCGACCTCTGGTATTGTACTAGTGCAGAGGACTCAGGGTGACAGAACTGGAAGCGAAAGAGCCAAGGATGAGAAACCGGAAGGGAAATGCAAATGCAAAAACAGGATGCAATGCAATACATTGGTTTCAAGGATTTCAACGGTCGATTGCAAATATTTTCGAGGAAATCTTGAAAAAGCTTTAGATTTTGAAATGTAGGATTTTTTTTTGAATTTGCATAAGGACAGTTGAACTCCTTGAAACCAGGAATGTTATGATGTTGGATGCAATGCACAAGCACACAAAGCAAACAAAAATCCTAGGTTAGAGGAACACGAGTGGAGCCAAGGTCTACCCATCCCAAAAGGTAAGTACTATGGGTTAATTATACCTGTAGAACATGGTCCTAAAGAGGTGCCCAAAGTCATTAGTCCATCTTTTGGATATTATCAACTTCCCAATTACTCGGTGATTAATAATATTCTCAAGAGGACTTCTTTTGAGTGTAGCATCGCGTAGCACTACTTTGGGAGTACTCCCTCATAGTCCCGCGCTACATCCTAATAAAGGCCAAAGTGAGGTTAAGGTAACTATGGTCCTCAGTATCACGGACTCCAATCGTCAATAGTAAAAGTTTTCACGATTACTCATTCAACCGAACCATTTTCGAAAGGGTCTCAACTGAGCGTGATTTTCGAGTCAACTTGGTCGGGATTCAACTCCCTATAAGCCTCGTCGAACATATCACTATCCTATCCTAAGTTCACTCAAGTCCGGGTGTAGGACTTTGTCTCACCACTCAAAGGTATCAACCCAAAAGCAATAGATAAACAATTATACAAATAACAGATATAAAGCAATAAACAAGTAAAAATAAGTTAGGGAAACCCCACTGAGTTTCCCCAGTGAAGTCGCCATTTTCTGTAGTGGTGAAATTTTGATGTCAAGCTATTGATTAACTTGAATCTTAATTAATTTACAACCGGTCTTTGATTTATCCGAAGGAAAGGTTAAAGAAAGGGAAAAACCTATTTTGCATCGTAAACACAATGCGGGGAAGGATCTAGGGTTCGGGGGTTGGTTAAGCCTAGGGAAGGTATTAGCATCCTAAACTTCTGTAGTACTCTACAAGAACCTCTTGTTTTAAATGTGCTATTGCTATAATCATCTGCTTAAGGGTATATGCTAAGGGTTAAAGATTAAGAGAAAGACCTAAAGGGATTAGTCCTAAGTATACTCGCCAAGACTCGCATCTTGTGCCTACGTATCCTGGGTAGGGGATGGAATTAGAGTATTCGTAGTTCCCCTCAAAGAGGGAGGAAGAGGAACTTCTTGACTGTGGTCAAGGTTCCTGGGAGAAAATAAACGTTCATAAGGAAACATTTTATTTTGGAATGCAATGACTCATATTTCTACGTTAAAGTTCGAATTAAAAGGGTGTAGGATAAGTATTCCACGGTGGGAAACTTATATGGAGTACGGCGACTCCTAATCCTAAGGCTAGGATAGAGGGTTGGAATGTCCACGGCGGGACGCCTAAGTATGAGTACGGCGACTCGGATCCTAAGGCTAGGATGGGGAAATGGTAAGGGTGTGGGTTGTTGAGGTGGTGAGATATGGATGGATTGTTTTGATTTTAGTTGACTTAGAAGTTGAAGTTAAATATTTTGAGAATTTTATGGCTAAGTTGAACATATACTTAGAAAATAAATTATTTTGCAAATTAAAAGAGTTTGTTTATCTTTAAGATTTTTATAATGGATTAGGTCTAATTTAAATGGGAGATAGCTAGTTTATTTTATTTTACTAGATTAATTAACTTAAGTAAAAGAACAAATGTTAGAGGTTATTTATTTATTTATTTTTTTGAGAAGTTTCGTGTCTGTGTGGAAAAGTAGTTAGAAAATAGAAATAACTTGCAATAAAATTAATTGGTTTTTAAATTAAAAATGTTATTTTTAGCCAAAGTGGAAATCAACAAGAATATTTGAGTAGCTACCAAACTTTTAAATTATATAACAAAGTTGATGAAAACTAAATCAATTAAACTCTAAAATTATTAATATTTTGTTTTTAATTTTAAATGAATACTTGTTTGTATGGGCTTTTCTTTATTATACAAAAGAGGAATTAAACTAAACCCTTAAACTAAATATTTTTTGTTTTTTTTATTATACAAATGAAACAAATTTAAAATTTAAATTCAAATGCAGTTTATCTTTATTTATTATAAAAACTAAAACTATCTTTCGCTATTTGTTTATCTAAAGCTCAATTTTATTATTTTTTCATAATTAACTTTAAATTAAATTATCTTTACTCTTTTATTATTTTTATTTTTATTATAATTATTAACAATTTAGATTTGGATTTTATTAAGTTAATGGTTAGTGGTTAGTGGTTAGCATTTTTATTAATAACAAATAATAAATAATTACAACAGAAAATAAAGAATAAAAGAAACACAATAAAACATAAAATATAAAACAAAAAAAAGATGGGCTGGGCTGGGTGATGAATCCCCAGACCCGACCCGGTTAATTGAGAAAAGGAACGAGGGGGTTCTGAAAACCCTTGCCTCAAAACGAACGAGGCGCCTCCCGTTCTCCCTTCCTCTCACTCAATCCTCTTCTCCTTCATCTTCAATCTCTTTCTTCTTTCCGATTCACGCCTTTCCCCTAATTTTGAACCTGTGAACAATCAAGAAAAACACATAAAACCCACACAAAGTATCAAACGTTTTACCTAAATAAGGAGATGATGGTATCTCCGGGTCTTGCGTCGCCGACAGGGGCGATTTCCGGCGATAGGGGTTTCGACAGAGGCTTGGGGGCGAGGTGCACGTTTCTGGCGATGCTTCATGGATGGAACTGTTGAAGGTTCGCGACGGAAATGGCTTGCGACGCTCCGGTACTGTGCACGGCAGAACTTCGAAGATGTAAGTCTTTGCGATTAGGATTTTTTGCGTTTTTGTCAATCTTTGGATTTCCGGCTGTGTTAAGTGTTTTCTGTTTGTGAATTTGAGAATTTCTGTGGATTCCTCTTGTTATTCTTCTGTGAGGGTTTTTTAATGTCCTTTTTCTGTGAATCTTTGAACCTCTTTTATAGCTATTCGAATAATCAAAACCATGAATTTCTTTCCACTTTCATTCGGATATGTCCCAAACATGTTTTGATTTTGTATCTTTCGGCAATTACAACTTGATATTCTTGCACTTAATATTTATTAGTCTACTTTGAAAATGATTATTTCCTCCTGATTTTGCCTTGTGTTTGTTTTGGAAATAACATTTCTGCTTCAAATTATGTCAAAACCTGTTTTGGAATTCTTCAACCCTCTCTTTAAGCACAATGACTACCTTGAGATTGTGTCTGATTTAATTCTGATTGTATTTGAAAGCTATTTAAATGTTCCTTTTTTAATATGATTGTGTTAGATCATTGTTTTTGACAGAACTTCACGTGTTTGATTTGGTTTTGGAAGTGTCTTTCTTGTCATTAATCTTGTTGTTTTTCTTCTTTTGCAGTCAAAACAAGATTGTCGTTACTACAACGACTTAATAAAATTTTTTTTAAGCAGTGATACCGCAACAACCGGCGAATCAAGCTTGCTAAGAGAAGATTTATTTCCTAGTTAAAACACAACAGCCTCCAATCTGAGAATCATAGGTAATGCTCTTTGGTTTTGTCTTGGTGAGTGAATGATGTTCTGAGTTATCTTAATGTCTTGATGATACCGGCAGCTCTTGTAATAACTTCTACTTGAAACACTTACTTCCTTTTTTTTCATGAATTTCCAGGACAGGCTCTACACAACTCAACACATATCTAAATCTTGCGATACCCCAATAATGGAGTTTTAGAGAAGACTTGGATCCCTCTGCTTCGTTTAAAATGAAGGTAAGATGGTGAGATGGTGGTCCTCTACCTTCTTTAAGCAACAGATTTGAGATTCTGTTACACAGCTATTTAAAAGTTGCATCGTCCATATATGCCGCCTCATGTTTTAACCTGTAGAAATTCAAACTCTTGCAGGTCTATTTTTCCATATTAGCTCTTGCATAGTATTAATACCCTGTGAATGACGTCCAGGATCACCAGCAGAAACAAATGACGTTTGTTTATAACCAAGTTCCTGAACATTTTGATGACCTGTAACTCCATATGCCTGGAAGGAGGAGGGTTGCTGTAATTGTTGATGGTGGGGAACTTGTTCTCGGACATGACTTTGAGGCTGGACCTGTTGGTTTCGTGCAACTTGTTGGGTGGGTGGTATTTCTTTAAGGTATGTAACTTCCTGGTTTTTTTTTAATTAAACTCAATGAACCTTTTACCGAAATCAAAAATGAAAATTTATTCCAATTGGCCTGTTTAATGTTTCACGCTGTTATTGCAGGTTCAGAAACTCAACGGCGGATTCCTCCTCTCAGTGGCTTAATGCGGGTTTTGATAGCCGAATTTACTTTCATGTTTAAAGACAGAAACTTCTTGTAACTGCAATGTGTAAATTTCACCTGTTGTCGTAGAGACAAGTCTTGCTTGTGAGGTTGTAGATTTGTAGGATTACTTTTTGCATCTTCATAATGATGAGCCGTAAAATAAGAGGCTTGGCTTCCTTAAGTTTCAACAAATGTTTTAAATGCTAAAGCTTGGCTTAAGCATGAGTATGTTGACTTGCATATATTTCTCTTGCATCAGGTAGCTTATAGTGAACTTGTAAGCATGGATGGGACGAGACGAATGATATTTGGACCAACAATGATTCTACTCGAGAATTGAATGAAGAGGTGAAACACTACCATGGCTTGGATATTAACTTTGAATAAAATGTGTTGTCTGCTAACTTTCAAACTGGTATAGTAGGTGGGTTATAAAGACCAAACCTACTTCAGGATTGTTGTTTGAAACGTGGCGCAGCTTGTTTCCTTAGGCAATACTCAGGATTATGATGCCGGCATGATGAAGCATTGACTTGCAGGCATGAGAAGGTTGGAATGTGATGGTGATATCTGGTGAAGCAACGTAAGCCTTCGCGGGGTCTCAAAGAGTAGTAATGATGAAACGAATTACTTCCGGCATCCCCTGAAGTGGAGATTTTAGTCTGTTAAGATTCATCTGGAAAACTGAGTGTACTCTAACAATGTTGTATTTTAATTATTGTTCTTCTCAAATTAGTCTCGATAGGATGATGCTTGAAACACTCATGTGTAACTTTTCACAATGTTAGCATTAATTTTGTTTGCCGGTTCAAATTGTGCCCGTTTTTTAAATACATCAACAAAGTGATCATTTGCCCACCAAAAGAAACATGCTGAATAGCATGAATATTCTTTGACAGTTGGATGAGTATTGAAGTCGTAATGAGGAAAATGAAACAGTGTGATGCATTGAACTTCTGGATTTAACCTTAAGAATTGGGTTTTCGGGATAGCTTGAATTATTGGATCTTGCACTTTTGGATTAAAACTCTTGAGACCAAATAAGGTATAAACCAACTGTGACGTTTTGAAATTGCCGCTTGGATAAAAAATATTTGCATGATTTTGAATTTGAATACTAAACCTTTTAAGAAATTCTAAACCAAGACCTGCGGCAAAGTTTTGTATCCGTGAGCGAAGTAACAACTTCTTTGAGTTTGGAAAAGGAATAGCTATTAACGTGATGCCTCTTGTATTGAAGTCGTGAATTAGGCAATGGATCTACTTGAATTCTCTTGACTTTTTAGACTTTGGAATTCTTCTTGAAACTTATATCTTCGAAACCTAGAAACAAGCCTTGTGCAAATCATATACAACTTGAATGGTGACTTTTCACCGTAAACAAATTAGTAACAACTTTTGAACCTTCGAGAATCGCTCTTGCATCTTGAATAAATGATTTGAAATTTAGAACTTGTACTTCGCAAATCAAGTCTCACACTAATCTCCTTAAATTGCATAAATTAGCATTTCTTTTGAAAAAAAGCATAAATTTACACAAGAGATTTGAGTGTTTTGAACCGGGAATCCTTTACCGAAGCCATAACTTAGTTCTGGTGCAAAACTCTTTCTAAAAACCCCCATATAAACAGATTTTTTTGAGATACCATAAACAATGGTCCTAACATATAACACTTCTAATGTCCAGCAATTCTGAATTGAAGTTCATGCTCAAAACTACGTTAATATTCTGAACCACAAAGATTAAATCTTGGCCCTGTCTTCACAAAACAAAACAAACAAACTGGTTAAGATGGTTAGCTATGCATGGATGATCGACTTACATGATATGCAGCTGATCAATGAATCTAAGGGTAAAATTTGGGGTACGACATATCCAATATGCCAAAAAAATGTCAAAAGTGCCAAATTTATGCTGACAAGATGCATGTACCGCCTGCATCGTTAAATGTTCTATCTTCACCGTGGCCTTTCTCAATGTGGGGCATTGACATGATTGGGGCAATTGAGCCGAAAACTTCCAACAGTCACCAATTCATTCTAGTTTCCATTGACTATTTCACCAAATGGGTAGAAGTTGCGTCTTACGCCAACGTGACCAAGCAAGTAGTTGCCCGCTTCATCAAGAAAGAAATTATTTGTCGTTATGGAATTCCAAGTCGGATCATAACAGACAACGGTACCAATTTGAACAATAATATTATGAAGGAGTTGTGTGAAAGTTTCAAGATTGCACATCACAATTCTTCACCTTATCGTCCTAAGATGAATGGAGCTATTAAAGCTGCAAACAAGAACATCAAGAAAATCCTGCAAAAGATGGTCAAAACTTACAAAGATTGGCATGAAATGTTACCATTTTCCTTTCACGAATACAGAACCTCAGTACGAACTTCAACAGGGGAAACCCCTTTCTCATTGGTGTATGAATGGACGCCGTCCTCCCCATCGAAGTGGAATTACCTTCCTTAAGGGTGTCGATGAAAACCAAGCTTGACGAAGTCGATTGGGTTCAAGACAGATTTGGCCAGCTGAATCTCATCAACGAGAAGCGCTTGACAACTATGTACCACAGTCAGTTATACCAGAAATGGATGAAGAGAGCCTTTGATAAGAAAGTCTGAATCCGTGAGTTCCTCCAAGGAGAACTTGTACTCAATAAGATATTTCAAGTTAATAAAGACATGCGTGGGAAATGGATGCCCAACTACGAAGGCCCATTTGTTGTTAAGACAGTCTTCTCCGGAGGATCGCTAATTCTTACAACAATGGATGGTGAAGAGCTTGCACATCCTGTGAACTCTGATGCAATCCAAAAATATTATGCCTAAAAGAAAAAACAAAAATACACAGCTCGCTAAGTTGAAAACCCAAAAGGGCGGCTTAGGCAAAAATGAGCATCCAGGTGGATTGAAAACCTGAAAGGGTGGTCCAGGAAAAAGTTAGGGACAAAGGCCTTTCATTGCATCATATGACACCGATCACTGCAATTACATTTTACAGACGAGATCCATTCCAATCCAATCACTCTTGTCAGAAGCAGGGTTTTGGGTAGTCTTAGTTATTAGGGTCAGTATGTGTCGTTGGATTCAATGTAGCCTTTCCCATATTGCCAATTTCAAATTGTAATTTTCCATGGAGCTATGCGTTTAGCGAGCTACCATTCTTTAATAAAATTAAACCTTTTTCTATTCAATTTATTTGTTCACATTATCTCTATTTTCATTTTTGTTATACAAATTGCTATTTGTTAATAAAATTTTGAAAGTGAAAAGTTTTTCAAAACTTAAAACTGTTTTTTGAAAATACATTTGAAAAATAAAAGTTGCTTTGACTTATGGAAATCTCTGAAGGATCTCTTCATTCCCCAGTAAGCCTCATGGTTGCCGAAGCACTTTTAAACCATTGCTTCAGTGCAAGTCCCCAGCGAGACTATAAGCTGACAACACTTGTGTACCGATCTGGTAATCTCCAGTGGCTATCAAGACTGCCGAGATCTCCCCAACATCTTCTGAGTGATACATATTATTCAAAGGCCCACTCTCACTGGAATCATCTGTTCCTCATTGAAATTGCCTTACTTTCCTCAGGAAATACTCCCCAGGAGATTTCCGTTCTCCCCAAGGAGTCGAGATACGTCCCCTTGGGAAGTTTGATTTACCTTTCCCCAGGGAAGTATGATGTATTTTCCCCAGGAAGTTGATGTACTTTCCCAGGAAGTTGCTACACTTTCTCCATGAAGCTGCCTAACTCCTCATCCTCCCTATGAAGCGGATATTTATTTTATTCCCGAAAGTCTCCAGTCCTCAGATGACTCTCCTAGTGAACAAGCTTCTTTGATCAGAATTCAGATTCATGATGGCAATCCCTCCAGTGAAGTTGTGATATCGTACCCCCATATGGAAGTCATGATATTGTATCCCCAAGTGGATTATTTTCTCCCTAGAGAAGTTGGAACTTTGAAGCAAGATTTGGTTCCGCCATCAACTTTTCCTATCCCTTGATAGATGTACTGTTGCAGAGGTCGTCGGGTATCCCCGTCGAGATGTTTATCTCATCCCACTTCCTCCTCTCGTCTGTTTTTTCAGCACGTGCATAAGCCAAAGCATTGCATACTCATTGCATTTTCATGTACATACGCATTCGACACACACATTAGCATCTGCATGTTTGCTATCCTCGTTATTTTTGTCGTTACTTTGGCTGTGGTTACCGCCAAGTAACTTGGTTTTTCCGTTCTCTCCAAGGAGATCGTCAGCCTTAAGCATAAAATACCTACTCTTTTCCAGTTTCCCCACAGAGTTCAACCCTCTTAGACGATGGTTATTTCAGTTATCTTTCGCGCTAGAATAAGATAATCCCCATTTGAGTTCATTTTCTCAATGAAGTTTTGTTTGACAGATTCTCTCTAGCTTGATCCTCGATTGAACTTTGGTCATGTCGGTCGCCGGACCCACCCGGATGTGCATTTAGTTTGCACTATCTTTCAAGAAGAGTCTCTCACAATGCCTTTGCAGATAAGCACCAGTTTTCATCCGAGAAGCTTATCATTACATCTTTCAACTGACAAGTGATGGTTCTTGTCTAAGAAGCTTATTATCATTACATTTTACAACATTGGTAAGTGACATTTCTCATTCGAGGAGCTCACCGTTATATCATTACATTATTTTTCCCCAACAAGCAACAGTTCTCGTTCGAGAAGCTTATCATTGCTACCATTGCAAATAAGCGGCAGTTCTCGCTTGAGAAGCTTATCCTATCTTCATTATGACTAGCAATAAGTGTCCATCTCTCTCGAGAATCTTTTTTCCATTACCTTTTTAACTTTTAGTAAAAGAAGAAACTTAGACCTATTCAGGGCACCAAACCTCGAAGTGTGGGGAGGTTTATTTTACCCTTTTCTTGTAAAAGAAAAAACTGAGACCTATTCATGGAGCGCAAAACTTGAAGTGTGGGGAAGTTTATTTATCCTTTCTAAATGAATCATTTAGTTAAAGAAGAAGCTGAATCATATTTTGATCATGGAAGCTTATTTTCATCAGATGAGGGACAGTCTCTCTAGAAGAGCTCATCAATCATTTCATCCATTATCTCCAGATAGGCGACAGTCTCTTTATTTAAGAAGCTTATCCGTGAATTTTAGCATATAAGTCCCTTCCAACGATAAGTAGCAATTCTCTCTCGAGAAACTTATCAGGGCATTTCCCATTAAAGTCCATTTATTTTTGGCATACAACACGCTTTTACCCTGTTATTTTTTATTTCCTAATGGTTCCTGAAGACCCCATTCGATCTCTTCGTTTAAGTAAGTTCCCGAAGTTGGATGTTATTCTCGCATGAAGGCTCCAACACTTTTGTTTACCTGATCCTACCGCCGTGTGGATCCTGTTTTACCTTTTATCCTAGAGTATCAGTCTGTCATGCCTGAACCTAATGAACCGTTACTCTTAGATATTCCTCAGTAGAGGCTGTCTCGTCGGTGCTATCTCCACTGAGGATCCCATTCCTACTTTTCTTTCTAAAGTGGAAATTGGTCGTGTTTGCACCTGTTGGTCCATCACTTTAGATTCCCCCAGTGCATCGTATTCCCTAGTGTGTGGTTGCTCGTCGCGTCTGTCACATGTGTCATCATGTCGTCTGCATCCTTGCATTTATCATTTCCATTATGTGCATCATATTAGATTCATGGCATTGTCCGTATTATAGTTCATTTCATTTTGTCCATAGTATTGCATATCCCTGCACTTAAGGGCAAAACTTTTGGTTATCTGTATTTAAATCCCTTTCACCATGATTTCTCGAGCCTCCGTTGCTCAAATCATCCAGTGAAGTTATTTAAATAAGGGCAACTGTCATACCCCAAATTTTACCCTTAGATCGTTAGGTTCATTTTGCATTTCGTTTTAACTAACCGTTAACCGGTTTGCTCAGTCTGTTTGTTTTTGTAGGAAAGCAACAGTGTGTGCGCTTTAATTTAGAAGGTGCATAAGGGTCATTAGTTTACCGTCTGTTCACGATTATGAAGCAAAGTCATCATCAGAAAGTCTTCAAATAATTAGGGTTTCTATCTCTGAGTTGCAATTTTTATTTGAGAATGGGTTGAATTTTACGACAATATGGACGTCAGATTCCTCGTGACACAGTATTTTTTGTTCAAGCCAGAAGTAGTCGCCAGTTGGGTTTTGAGATGCTGTTTGATTCATAAGCCATAGAGAGTTGAGGGCGTTGAAATATAAATGAATTTGGGTTGAATCGGTGCGAGAATTGTAACACCCTTTTCTACCCCACAATTATTAAGGCAAAATAACACAGATATCAGAGTAAATTATTTAACTCAATAAAAATCACCTCAAAGGGTGTACATTTCTCAATGGCTCAAAATAAGTCAATGTTCCGTGTACAACGGGTTTTCTCAAAATACATCAAATTGCATAAAGCAGCGAAACTCAAAAGGTATAAGTCATGGTTTTCCTCATATGGGAATATAAGCAAAATAACTCAACAATATATAGTTTAACTCAAAAGAACCCAACACGATGTTACATATCAGAGCAAGACCCTCTAAGTTAACCAAAAAGGCTAACAACTCAAAGACTTCAAAAATCCTCAACGGCGTCCACGGCTAAACCTGGTCATCTGCACGTTACCCACGTGGAGGTAACATTCAAATAGGCAGGGTGAGTAAAACGGTTCATAATAACCAATGTATAAAAATCAACATATAAATGGCATCATAATCATATTCAACACATCTGTATCCTTCAATATGCCTCAAAGGCCACAACGTCATAATTCATACAAAAAGACCCATAAATGCAATGCAACAAGACTTAATGCATGTGGCATCAATCATCACAGCTCGATGGACACTGGGCCATCAACCCTCCATAGATCCCCATCAATAGGATCGATTCTACTTGAGAACCGGAGAACATCAAAATACTTCACATCTACACCATGGGATTGAAGACAAAGTAATCGAGGTCCTGAACCGAAGTCCAGATGCACATGAATGTATGATGCACACGTCATAAATCATCCTCATAACAACATCATGGGTGCATCATTATTCATCATATTCATCATCATCAAATGTCATAGCTCATCATCATAATCATCATCATACATCATGTCATCATAGCTCATCATAATAATAATCATCATACATCATGTCATCATATAATCATAATAACCATCATCATACATCATAGAAATCATCATATAATCATATACAAATTACATAGCGCTCACAGTCATACTCATATTAATTCATCATATTATCACATATTATCACATATTAATTCATAATTATACTTGCGGTAATTCTCATACTATCGCCTATTAATCACATAAACTTCACATTCCTACTCATGTTAATTCATCATATTATCACATATTATCATAGTTACCCTCATGGTAATTCATCAGGAAAATTGCAGCATCAAAACATCAAGATATCATTGAACCAGAACATGATTCATTAATAGAACATATACACAATTGATTTCTCAAACATAATTAGATATAAAAATATTGATAAACCAATTCCCTTATCTATACTATATTATATCCCTGTTCATTAGCTTTCCAACACTTCGAACGGGGGCCAAAACGGACTTACGGATCAAAAGTTACGTCCAAAATGATTTCGACCGAAAACATGAACAGTCGTGACGGACAGCAAAACTCTGTTATGCTCCGGAACCTAAATCAACCCAAAAGTCCATAGGATTCACTTCCCTAATGCCCCCAAAACATCTCTAAATCATCCCTAAGGTCTTACGGTGATAAAGGCACAAAACCTACGATTTACTAGGCCAATCCCGTAACATATTCACGCCCTAAATCACAATTTTTCCTTCAATTACACCCTAAGGCATCAGAGTTACTCACTATCAAATATTCCTATCCCTTCATGGTTAGACATATAACAATTCAAGATTTTGGCCACGAAGGTCTACCTTTCCCTTTTCCCGAACGGATTCCAGGTTAGATTCACACTAATAGGTTTAGCCCACGAAGGCCAAAGATCACTATTTCTCATATCTATGCTCTAACAGTCAGGAATACTTACCACTACACCACAACCATCAGGGTTCTCACTATCAAATTTCCCTACAGGGTTAGACCAATGTTAAATCATAGTTTTGGCCACGAAGGCCTAGTTTCCCTTTTTCCCAAATAAATCCCTACGGTTAAAATTCTAAATAATCGATTTAGGCCACGAAGGCCAAAATTCCCTTTTTCTGATTATTCGCCTCAAAACTCTTAAACCCTTAAATCAACCTTAAATACACTAAAAGTCACACATGGAAAATTATGAAAGGTTATACTCCCCATACCTTAGTTGTCGATCAAAACCTTCTCAATCTTTCAGGGAATCTCTCGAAGCTTCTGCCTCCAATCTTCTCCTCAGAGCTCTGGTCTCAATACTTTTCACGGTTAACAAAATGAATCCTAATTCCCTTCAAAATTCATTTTTGTCAAACCTAGTCTTGGGCCCCACAATTGGGATTTTCCCATAACACCCTTACTAACTCCTCTTAATGCCCAAATTACCCTTATTTTATTTATATATATTCTAACTAATAATATTACTAATATTTCCATATTGTATACTATTAATTAAATAAATAATCTAAAAATGCATAATTCCCAATAATCCACAAAACCACCGAAAACCACCAAAATACGAATATTCTCAAATAAATAAATAAATTAAAATAATCCAATTAAATTTGGGGTATTACAACTCTCCCCCACTTAAAAGAATTTTCGCCCACGAAAATCACCTCAAGGAAACAGAGTCGGATATGACTCTCTCATCTGATCCTCATGCACCCAAGTCCAACTTTCTCCAGCTGGTCCTCCCAAAACTACCTTTACCAAGGCAATCTCTTTACCTCGAAGTTGCTTCTCGTTCATCAATCCGAACTAGCAATGCCTCAACAATCAAATCATCTCTCACTTGTACATCATTCATCTGAATCACATGCGACGGATTTGGAATGTACTTCCTCAACGGAGACACATGAAACACATCATGCAATTTCACAAGCGACAGCAGTAGGACAATCTAACATGCTACTTCTCCCACGCTTTCGCTGCGCCACTCTGATATAGACCAACAAAACATGGCATGAGCTTCCGAGACTTCAAAGCTCGACCAACACCAGTTACCGGCGTAACTCTCAAAACACACGATCTCCCCCTTGAAATTCAAGTGCTTTCCTCCTCTTATCATGGTAACTCTTCTGACGACCCTGCAAAACATCCATCTTTTCTTGGATCCTCTTGATCTTCTCAATCGTCTCTTGCACAATCTCAGGTCCGAGCACAACACTCTTGCCTGACTCATACCAACACAAAGGAGTCCTACACCTTCTACCATACAAAGCCTCATACGGTGCCATTCCGATACTAGAATGGTAACTATTATCGTAGGTAAACTCAACCAACGGTAAATAACTATCCCCCGATCCACCTTGATCCAACATACAAGCTCTCAAAAAATCCTCTAAAGACTGGATAGTTCTCTCTGTCTGTCCATTTGTCCGCGGATGATAGGCAGAGTTCAACTTCAACATGGTACCCAAAGCGTCTACAAACTCTCTCAAAATCTCAATGTAAATATCAGATTTCCATCTGACACAATACTCGACGATATCTCATACAACTTCACAACTTCCTCAATATACATCTCAGCTAGCTTAAGCACGGAATGATTAATCCTCATTGGTAAGAAATGAGCCGATCTAGTCAATCTATCCACAATCACCCAAATTAAATCATATCCCTTCAAATTCTTCGGCAAACCCGACACAAAATTCATGGAAATACTATCCGATTTCCACTCTGGAATATTCAACGGTTGCATCAGACCCAACGATCTATGATGTTCAATCTTCGACTTTCGACAAGTCTAACCAGCATATACAAACTCAACCACTTCTCTCTTTATCTATGGCCACCAAAACAATTTCCTCAAATCCGGTTACATCTTCATAGCACCGGGATTGGAAATCAATCTACCTCAATGTCCTTTTTCAATCATACTCTTTTTCCAACTCAACAATATATGGAACACAAACTCTATCACGACATCTCATGATACCATTTCCATTAATCCGAAAATCAGTTATTCGACTTTGATTCATCAAATTCAACCGATCTACCAACCCAAATCAGATTCTGACCTCCTCGAATCTCATCAAGAATACCACTAGTAAGGTCCAACATACTAAGCTTAACTCCATAAGAAGTCTCTTCACAAACCAAGCTCATATCACGAAATTGCTCAATCAGTTCTAACTCTTTTACCATCATCATCGGTATATGCAAAGATTTCCAAATCAATGCATCAACTACCACGTTTGTTTTACCCAAATGGTAATTTAACCCAAAACCATCATCCTTCAAACGTCCCAATCATCTCTTCTTCCTCACAGTCAACTCATTCTGATCAAATGAGTACTTCAAACTCTTACGATTACTACACATTTCAATTCTTGAACCAATTAAATAAAGCTTCCAAAGCTTCGACACACCCACAACAACAACCAACTCCAAATCATGTGTCAGCTAATTCCTCTTATTCCCTTTAAGTTACTTTAAAGCATAAGCTAAACTTGATGATGTTGCATTAACACACCTCCCAATCCTATCAATGAAGTATCACAATGTACCACAATGGTTCTGTCGGATTCGGAAAAATCAAACCTGAGTTGTTGTCAGTCTTCTCAAAAGCTCTTGCAACTTTTTTTCACACTTTGCATCCCAAAATAAAATCTTGAACCTTCCTAGTCCACTACATCAATGGAAAAGATAACTTGGAAAAATCCTTCAATGAATTCCAATAACAATCTGCCAACCCAAGAAAACTTCTAATTTCAAATACATGTTTTTGGAGCTTCCCATTGCTACACAGCTTCGACCTTCGTCATATCAACCACAAACTTGCCCAAATAAGTATGGAAAATCCTGTCCATACTCTATAAACCCACATGGTGCATTAGTCACACCAAATGGCACTACTAAATACTCATCATGTCCATACCCTGTTCCAAAAGTAATCTCCTGAATATCTTCAGCCCTCACACGAATCTGATGATGCCCAGTTCTCAAATCTATCTTACTGGACACACTTGCAACAACCAACTGATCCATCAAATCATCAATCCTTAGAAGTGAACACTTATTCTCGATAGTCACCTTCTTCACTTATCTATAATCCACCCAAAGCCTCACAGAACCTTCCCAAGCAAGTCTTCAAGTTGCCTCTTCAACTCTTTCAATCCCAATGCAGGCATACGATATGGAGCCATCAATATCGGACTAGTTCCAGGAACTAAGTCAATCGCAACTCCACTTCCCGTTCTGGTAGTAAATCACTTATCTCATCAGGAAAAACCTCCGGACAATAACAATTAATTGGCAAACCACCAACTTCCCCACTTTCATTAATACTTAAAGTTTCCATCATAATAAACATCTCAGAACCATCCTTCACTGACTTATCAAAACAATCTGTAAGCACTTAGCTTGACTCAAAGTAATTCACTGCTCACGCCATCTAAGCTTGCAAGACACGTCTATCCCATCCAACATGACTCCGTCCACTATCAACAAGAGATTAAAGGTGATCAGTTCCTCAAGTTGTCAATATACATCCGAAAATCATGATGGGGTATAAACCATCTTTACCAAACTATAAGAGCGTTCATCGACACACTGAGCAACCACTCCAAACTTGAAGCATCCTGGAGAAGCACAAGATTCTCCCCCACTTGTTTCATTCCCACTTCAACAGATAAAGGTTAGAAAACAAATGTGTACCGACAGTGTTTTCACACACATGTCACATACAAGGGAACAAAAAACATTAGACAAGTTGGATAGACGGACCGACCCTCTCTGATACCACGAATGTAACACCCTTTTCTACCCCACAGTTATTAAGGCAAAATAACACAGACTTCTGAGTAAATTGTTTAACTCAATAAAAATCACCTCAAAGGGTGTACATTTCTCAATGGCTCAAAATAAGTCAATGCTCCGTGTACAACGAGTTTTCTCAATATACATCAAATTGCACAAAGCAGCGGAACTTAAAAGGTATAAGTCAAGGTTTTCCTCATACGGGAAGATAAGCAAAATAAATCAACAGTATATAGTTTAACTCAAAAGAATCCAACCCGATGTTACATATCAGAGCTAGACCCTATAAGTTAACCAAAAAGGCTAACAACTCAAAGACTTCAAAAATCCTCAACGACGTCCACGTCTAAACTTGGTCATCTGCACGTTACCCACGTGGTGGTAACATTCAATCAGGCAGGGTGAGTAAAATGGTTCATAATAGTCAAAGTATAAAAATCAACATATAAATGGCATCATAATCATATTCAACACATTCATATCCTTCAATATGCCTCAAAGGCCACAACGTCATAATTCATACAAAAAGACCCCTAAATACAATGCAACAAGACTTAATGCATGCGGTACAATTCATCACAACTCGATAGACACTGAGCCATCAATCCTCCATAGATCCCCATCAATAGGATCGATTCTACTTGAGAACCGGAGAACATCAAAATACTTCACATCCACACAATGGGATTGAAGCCAAAGTAATCGAGGTCCTGAACCGAAGTCCGGATGCACATGAATGCATGATGCACACGTCACAAATCATCCTCATAAGAACATCATAGGTGCATCATCATTCATCATATTCATCATCATCAAACGTCATAGCTCATCATCATAATCATCATCATACATCATATCATCATAGCTCATCATAATAATCATCATCATACATCATGTCATCATATAATAATAATAACCATCATCATACATCATAGAAATCATCATATAATCATATACAAAACATAGCGCTCACAGTCATACTCATATTAATTCATCATATTATCACATATTATCACATATTAATTCATAATTATACTCGCGGTAATTCTCATACTATCGCTTATTAATCACATAAAATTCACAGTCCTACTCATGTTAATTCATCATATTATCACATATTATCATAGTTACTGTCATGGTAATTCATCAGGAAAATTGCAGCATCAAAACATTAAGACATCATTGAACCAGAACATGATTCATTAATAGAACATATACACAATTGACTTCTCAAACATAATTAGATATAAAAATATTGAGAAACCAATTCCCTTATCTATACTATATTATATCCCTGTTCATTAGCTTTCCAACGCTTCGAACGGGGGCCAAAACAGACTTACGGATCAAAAGTTACGTCCAAAACGATTTCGACCAAAAACATGAACAGTCGTGACGGACGACAAAATGCTGTTATGCTCCAGAACCTAAATCAACCCAAAAGTCCACACGATTCACTTCCCTAATGCCCCTAAAACATCTCTAAATCATCCATAAGGTCTTACAGCGATAAAAGCACAAAACCTACGATTTAGTAGGCCAATCCTGTAACATATTCACGCCCTAAATCACAATTTTTCCTTCAATTACACCCTAAGGCATCAGAGTTACTCACTATCAAATATTCCTATCCCTTCAGGGTTTGACATATAACAATTCAAGGTTTTGGCCACGAATGTCTACCTTTCCCTTTTCCCGAACGAATTCCAAGTTAGATTCACACTAATAGGTTTAGGGCACGAAGGCCAAAGATCACTATTTCTCATATCTAATGATCTAACAGTCAGGAATACTTACCACTACACCACAACCATCAGGGTTTTCACTATCAAATTTCCCTACAGGGTTAGACCAATGTCAAATCATAGTTTTGGCTACGAAGGCCTAGTTTTCCTTTTTCCCAAATAAATCCCTACGGTTAAAATTCTCAATAATCGATTTAGGCCACGAAGGCCAAAAATCCCTTTTTCTCATTATTCGCCTCAAAACTCTTAAACCCTTAAATCAACCTTAAATACACTAAAAGTCACACATGGAAAATTATGAAAGGCTATATTCCCCATACCTTAGTTTTCAATCAAAGCCTTCTCAATCTTTTAGGGAATCTCTCGAAGCTTCTGCCTCCAATCTTCTCTTCAGAGCTCTGACCTCAATACTTTTCACGGTTAACAAAATGAATCCTAATTCCCTTCAGAATTCATTTTTGTCAAACCTAGTCTTGGGCCCCACAATTGGGCTTTTCCCATAACACCCTTACTAACTCCTCTTAATGCCCAAATTACCCTTATTTCACTTATATTTACTTTAACTAATAATAATACTAATATTTCCATATTGTATACTATTAATTAAATAAATAATCCAAAACTGCATAATTCCCAATAATCTACAAAACCACCGAAAACCACCAAAATACGAATATTCTCAAATAAATAAATAAATAAAATATTCCAATTATATTTGGGGTGTTAAAAGAATCAGTTTCAAAGATTTATTCTAGCAAGTGCACGTTTTCCTGTTTTTCTACTGTTTACAAATTAATTTTTGGAGGAACAGTGAACTTCTGTGTCGCATCAGAATTCATGAATAATATTAATTGGTTTGATCACGAGTATCAGTTGAATCGATTCGGAGTACAATGTCAGGTTACTCAAGATACAATCTGGATTTTAAATGCGGAGGAAAGTTCGTTTTGCCACTAAATTGGATTTCTCTGTTTATTTGTTCAAGGCCATATTCACTAATTTTATTATCGAATACGATTTAATCGTTAGGGGATTAGTTCTGAGACTCAGAAGTTACGAATTTAATTTCAAGTATTGTGCAAAATTGTTAATTGCCGAATTCAAATTGTGAAATGTCATGTAGCCGAAAGAAAATATGGACTGAAGTTAGCCGAAAAATAAGAATTCATTTATTAAAGATTGAATTTATTTATTCAAGTTCTATACAATTTTTATTACAACATATTCGGATATTTACATTTGTTGAATTACAAATTAAATTCTAACTTTGTCCCAAAAATTCCTAATTTTCCTAAGAGGTCTTCATGTTCGGTCTTCAATCTCCGAGCCTCCGAAACTACAAAACAGACAATGTTAGAAAATATTCAGTGAAGGTTAAATTAATTTTTTGGATCAAAAATGGTTTTTTAGTTGTTGTGATACCCTCATAAAATTCTCATCATTGGGTATGTCGGGAGGGCAACAACGACAAGGTCGCCGCCAGCTCCCGTTTTCCGTTTCCAACCTCGGGTAAATCTGGTAGCTTCTGTTCTTTGAGAGAGAGAGAGAGAGAGAGTTTTTACGGAAAAATGATTTTTTTTGTTTCAGCCAAACAAGTCATAAAAAATCCAACGGTCCAAAACCAATCTGGATATCCAAAATTGCAAAATCCATATCTAACAGAACCAAATCATATCCAGACATAAAAAAATCTAACGAGTCAAAAATTTGGATATCCATCAGAAGCGAAATCCATATCCACTTCACATCAAGAACAAACAAATCCACAAAACCGTGAAACAAAATCATCAAATAATACCAACAAATCCGCAGATTTCTGTTTCAAAACCATCAAAGCAGAAAAACCGTAACAACGTAATCAAACCCAGGCCCAAAGAATAATAAATTAAAAACCAGAATATAAGAAAATCAACAAAGTTCATCAGGATCAGAGAAGTTCATCAGGATCAAAAAAGTTCATCAGGATCAAAGAAGTTCGTCAGAAAAAAGGTGAAACAACCCTAAGTCTATCATCCTTAATTGGTGGTGGCCAAGCGAACCACCAAGAACCCAACGGCTGAAGAACAACAACTCCAATCATCGCGAAAATCTCCAATGTTAATCACCATGCAAGCCAAACGAGACGCCCAGTAATAGCCTCAGAAGGATTCTGCATCCTCGGCCACCGCAAGCCAAACATTGTCATTGCATGCATCAAATCGAATCCAGCAAGCAAAACCGCTTCAAACCCGAAGGTGAGCAATTTTTCTAACATGATTTTAGTTGTGTTCTTTACAGAAAACGTAAATGGAGAAGAAGCACCAAAACTACGGAGAAGAAGAAGAAGAAAAGCTACGAAGCAAACTCAGAGAGAAAGAGAGACGAAAAAATTACTGCCATCCCTCCCAAAGGGATCTGCGCCGCCGCAGCAAGGATAAGGGAATGGGTTTTCAAACCCTAATGGCTGCTAAAGCCATTTATACGGCCCTTCCTTTTTGTATTATTTTTTATATTTTTAATCTTATTGTCTTATTACTTTAGTATTAATTATTTAATTTCCAAATTTCTGTTTTTAAAACTACAACTTATATAGTTTCTAAGTCTTCCAATTTAAACCAACTTAATGTTAATTAATTAAACTTTAAAACTTTTAAATAATTCATTATTATAAGTTAGTCTCATTAAAGCATAAATTTTTAATTTTTTTTTACCCCTTTTACTCTAAAACTAATACTCTTGTACAATTTAATCTAACATTGTTTATTAAAATTAACTTTGTTGATAAAATCTCCTTTTTAAACTAGCCACCCTTTTTCTATAAAAAAAAAAAACCCTTTTTAAATCTAATATTTTTTGAAAAATTTAATATTTAATTATTAAGATTAACTTCATAAAAAATTGAAAAATCTAACTTTTTTTGAAAAAAATTAACAAACTTAACTTCTCCTTAAATATTAAAATCCATTCTTTTTGTAAATAAATTAATACTAAAGTTTTTAAAATAATTACTAACATTTTCTAAAAACATTAAAATTAAAACTCATTTTCAATTAATTATAAAACTTTTTCTAAAAAAAACATATCTAACCTAAATTTCTAACATTTCACTTTTAATTTCATTGAACCCTCACCTAAAAATTCTAAACTAAAAAATTCCTAACTTCCGCCGTTTAATTTTGTCTAATTTCATGTCGTTCCTAACACTATTCATTATTCGTCCGTGGTTACTAATCCTTGATTTTTTGTATTTATTTTTCATGGTTGTAAATTATGCGACGATATCGTCGCTTATCCCGTTATTGTTCATTCTTGCATATTCCCCTCATATTTCAATACTGTTGCTTGTTAATTTTTTTCATATATTTATTTACCGTAATTCCCCTCTGAAGGATAGGTCTAGCCGTTTGACCGTCGCGTCAATAGTCCTTACCCTTGACTCTTTCACCTTTCAAACCCTAAATGCTTAGGCGTCCCGCCGCGGACGATTTTATCCTTTACCCTAGCATTAGAATAAGGAGTCGCCGCACTCCCTACTAGGTTCCCCGCCGTGGATTACCTATCGTACCATTTTCAACTCCTTACAACGTAGAGATTGGAGTCTCCACACTCAATGTAAGCGCTTCCTTAAGAACGTCTGCATCCCTATTGATACCTTGACCACAGTCAAGACGTTTCTATTCCTCCCTTTCGAGGGGAACTACGATTGTTTGATTCCATCCCATACCTCGAATACGTAGGCACAAGATGCGAATCTTGGCGAGTAAACTTAGGACTAACCCTTAGGTCTTTCTTTTCACCTTCTAACCCTTAACATATACCCTTAAGCAAATAACTTTAGAAAAATATCAGCATTAAAACAAGAGGTTCCTGTAGAGTACTACAGAAGTTTAGGGTGCTAATACCTTCCCTAAGCTTAAACAACCCCCGAACCCTAGATCTCTCCCCGCGTTGTGTTTACGATGCAAAATTAGGTTTTTCCTTTCTTTGACCTTTCCTTCGGATAAATCAAAGACCGATTGTGAACTAAAGGTGCGATTCAAATTAATTAATAATTTGATATCTTATTCTCACTGCAACACCTGCTAATAAGTCACTTTGTAGCTAAACGTCCTTTGCGGTGTAATGAAGGTATTGTTATCCATGTCCTCTGGGGCCATTTTGATTTGGTTATACCCAGAGAAACCATCCATGAAGGAAAACAAAGAGTATTGAGCAGTGTTATCAACCAACACGTCAATGTGGGGGAGCGGAAAATCATCTTTTGGGCTCACTCTATTTAGATCTATGTAGTCAATGCACATCCTGACCTTTCCATCTTTATTAGGCACAAGAACAATATTAGCAACCCACGAAGTATAATTGGTGATAGCAAGAAAACAAGCGTCCAGCTGCTTTTGAACTTCTTCCTTGATCTTGACTACCATATCAGGCCTTGTCCTTCTCAACTTTTGTTTCACGGCGAACATTCTTCTCGAAGAGGTAGCCGGTGCACCTTTATGTATGTATCCAGCCCTAGAATGTCTTGATAAGACCAAATGAAGATATTCATATATTCACGGAGCATCTCTACCAGTCTTCTCCTGACATCTTCTTCTAATGCAGCCTCTACTCTAACTTTCTTCTTCTCATCCTTGGTACCCAGATTGATAACTTCAACACCCTCCTGATGAGGCAAGATGACCCTTTTCTCTTACTTTAGAAGTCTAGCTAGTTCCTCAGGTAGATCACAGTCTTCATCAGTCTCTTCTTCAGCTTGATAGATAGGGTTGTTAAAATCATACTGAGCTATAGCCGAATCAGAATCGATGGTATCTGGGATGTACAACATGAATAATTGATGTTTTATGCTCATTATTATATGCAAACAAACACAAACACATTGCCATGTTTCTATTTAATCAAAATGTAAAAACAAAAAGGAAAAATAGTGAACAAAATTTTTGAATGCAAAAAGGACGTCTTTTTATTCATGATAAAGTTTGAAAATATCCAAAGGGGACCTACAAAATAATTCACTGCGTCTTGGGCAGAATGTAGGATTAGACATAATAAAAAAACAAGTGTGTTGCGGTGAAAATTGGATGTCAAGCTATTGAATTAACTTGAATCTTGATTCTTTTACAACCAAACTTTAACTTATCCAAAGGAAAGGTCTAAAGAAATAAAAACCCTTTTCGCGATGTAAAACAACGCTAAGAGATTTGGGGGTCAGGGATTGGTTATACCTAGGGAAGGTGTTAGCACCCTAAGCATCTGTAGTACTCTACAGGAACCTTTTGTTTGATTGTTTGCTAATTTTGTGAAATGTGCTAAGATTTGGAAAAAGGTATGAGTTGAAACCTAAAGTTATATACACTAAGTTTTATCGCAAAGACGTTGCGCATTCTGCCTACGTATCCTAACTAGGATAGAATCAGAGCAATCGTAGTTCACCTCATAAGGGAGAAAGAACACTTGATTATGATCAAGGTTCAAGGGGGAAAAAACATAACAATGTTTGTGTGGAGTTTGACAAAACTCCATAATCTAAGTTGTAATACTCAAAAGGGGAAGTAAGATATCATGACAATGATTCTTACATAGAGTTGACAAACTCTATTCTAGGGTTCTAGTTGAAGAAACTCCTAGTACAGGTGGGTTTCTTAGACTTAAAGCAAAGTCTAATGGCTTCTAAACTAAGGTCAAAGTGACTTAACAAAGTCAAGAAATGGTGAATGAGCTATCCATGACACAGGGGTCAATGAAAAGACTTTTCCTTTGGAAGGAGAAAGAGGAGGCAACTTGGATGAGAACTAACAAGTTTCATCACTTGGGGAAAAGAAAACATTTAATCAAAGTTTTAAACATGATGAAGGTAAGAGCATGGTGACAACCATTAAATGAACATGTTAAAAGTAAACACAAAAATAGGCATTAATGACAATCAAAGCAAATGATCAAGCAGGAAATGTGACAACATATCAAGCTTAAGTAATTTTCTCAGAGAAAGCAAGTAATCATGGTAACAACCTAAAGATAAAGTCCTAGCATTTTGACTAACAATTAAGGATATGAATGTAAACAGCTATCACAAACAATTACAAGTAGAACAGGAAAGAATTCATCGGCATACGTGAAAACAATCATAAAATGTACTTAATTTGCAAGTGGTTAAAAGGGATGAAAATTTGGGCAAACATGGAATTTTAAAATATGACATAAAGTTAGACATAAAAACAAACACAATGCAAAAAGAATGGGTGCAAAATGATTAAAAATGAGTGAGATGTGATTTTTTGAAGTTGGATGAAAAATGGTGAAAAATAATAAAAGGGTTGCCCTCCTCAGGGGTCGAACCCAGGTTCATTTGGTACAAGGCGCTTAGGTGACAAGGTGGTTACCACTGGGGTGGCTATACATCTGTTTGTAAATGCCACCCCATTAAAATATATGGGTAAGTTTCAAGGCAGGCTGGGCAAGTCAAGAACACACAAAACCAGTTTTGCATTTTACATCATAACTTGATCAATTCTCCATGGATTTCAACAAAATTTTAGTGTAAATTGCCTAGAATTTCATGAGGAACATGATGGTGGCATTGGTTTTCCAAGATCATGCTTCAATTTTCAAACCCGATAGCACATGCATAATGAGCATTTGAAGTGCATTTTGAAGTGAAAGTCCAATTCCAAACAATTTTAAATTAAACCAGTCATATACACACATCATAAATATGCTGTTGAATGAAATCAAGCACAAGAAATAAACTCAAAACAGTTTGTAATGCAAAGTGATTCTCAAGTGGCAAACATGGTATGTTGATGCATAATGGATGCTCAGTTCAGTTCTATGCATACTCAAATCTAATAGGCCATATACACACATTGTAAACATGATGATGGATGATTTTGAACACAAAGATTGAGCCTAAATAGACTGTGATGAAGAATGAGGTTTAAGTTGCAAATTGATGTTTTGATGAAATGCAAGATGATGCTCAAATCAGTTTTATTGCACATGCAAGTCAAACAAATTCTATACACAAACCAAGTACATGCCAACAAGTGATTTCATGCACAAGAACTAGCTATATTGTAAACAAAACAGGTTTTGGTATAATTCAGGGCAACTTTGGCTTAAAATGCAAATTGAGAGTGACAAGGTAAAACAGATGGGAACAGCTCAAACCAACAAAACACACACATCATAAACATGGTAATAAATGTGCTCAAACCAAGAAAGCAAGCAAATTTCAAGTATTGCAAGGTTTGACCTATTGGCTGTTATGCAAAACACTTTTATAGCAGGATGGTAGTGCAGTAGGTGTGTGCTTTTTCAAAGGAATGCAATTCATGTTAAACCAGTAGTGTGCACATATTATATGCATGATGACAAATGGATTCAAACACAAGATTGGTTTCAAAATGGATGGAAATGGAAAATGGCATTCTAAATGCAAGTTTTGACAAGTGAAAAGCATCATGATGCTCAGTTTTGATTCTAGTCACATATTGATCAATCTAGTCATGTACACAAGTCATATATATGAAGATAAGTGTGTCTAAGCAAGAAAAATGGCTCAAAACAGTCTGTTGTGGAAAATGGTATGTGGGCTGCAGTTTTGGCATTTTGAGGTGTCCATGAAAAGTCAAAAACCAGTTTTATGCATACTTTGGTCAAGTGAATCACATACACACATTACATACATGGTAATGAATGAGAACAAACACAAAAATCAGTCCAAAACAGCCTATGGCAGAAAATGACATTCAAACTGCTCTTTACCACTTTGAGATGCATGAAAAAATCCAAAATCAGTTTTAGGCATATTCAAATCAAATCAATCATGCACACACCTTCCAAATATACTCACAAATGAGTTCCAACATCAAAATGACCTCAAAACAAGCTGGTATGAAAAATGGTATGCAAGTTGCCTCCAAAACAGAACTTTGACATGAAAATGACACTTTTTCAACACTACCACAAGCTCAAAAATGCCAAACATGAGATTATGATATAAATGAGGAGGTTGATTGTCTACATACCTCTTGCAGACTATATTGAGCAGATTGAAACACCAATAAACCCAGAGGAACTTCAAATGCGCCTAGCTTTGGAGATTTCTTCTTTGTGAAGCAAGATTGCAATCCTTAAGACAATTGGAGAAATAAGCTACACCAGTGATCCTCAATGCTTTGGACAGTTGAGATATGATATATATGAGGTGTTTGAGTGATTAGAACACCAATAAAATGTCTAGAACAAGTTTTGACTGATTTTGTGCATTGTGGTCAAAGTAACTTGGTATGGAAGTTGACTTTTTGGAGAATGAGGTTTTTGAGTGGTTCAATGGATGGAACACCTTCTATATCATATTTATGGATTGTGGGGATGATGTTTGGTGAGTTTGAGAGTGTGGAAATGAATATGGCAGCTGTACTACAAAGACAGATTTTGTGGTATTTTGTGGTTTTGTGGTTTTGGTGAAAATGGATCAAGGAATGAAAAAGAGTGAGCTTTCAACTTCTCTGGTTTTTTTAGAAGATTTCTGATGTCTTGAATGAGGTGTAGATGTCCTCTATTTATAGGGAAAGCATGGGTATGGGCAGATTTGACGATTTCCTCCCTAAGAGGGAAAATTTGCTTTTTGGATCCAACCTCCCAAAGGAGGCTTTCTTGGCCTTGAGGTAAGCTTGAAGTCAAGTATCATGATGAGTTTAGTGTGTCTAAAGTCAGGCTAGAGTGTGTAGGTTCATGGATGGTTCAGATTTTACTTTCCACATCTTGCTTGTTTTAATATTTCTTTAATGCAAGTTGCAAGGCAACTTGCAAGTCCACTTGCAAACTTGGCCAATTCCATTTCCTCTGCATTTCCTTTGTATTTCCATGCTACAAAGTCTCTACATATCAGATAAAACATGTTTAAAAAGCTGAGATTGGCCCAATTGATGAAAGAATGGATTTTTGAAAGTTTGTCAATGTGGGACTCAAGTGTGAAAACACCATCTTGCCAAATCCATAACTCTCAGCTCACAAATGCCATTGAGATGTTCTAGTACTTTTTAGAAAGCCCTCAAATAGCTGTAAAACATTCATGTTTTCATGAGTTTCAAATTCTCAAAGGAACTAGGCCAAAAAATCTCTCAAAGTTGCTAAAAAATGAGCTTAAAAGTGAAATTTTTCTAAGTCATTTTCCCTTCTTGAAATGAATTTGGTCATAACTCCAAATCTATGCATTTTATGATCATGGACCACTTAGGGACTTTTGTAGGAATTGTGAAGAGCTTTCCAATGAGCTTTGAACCAACTCATTTGGATGTGTGGTTAAGGAGTTAGGGTTTAGCCCCTTTCAAAACCCTAATTTCCTGATTTTTTGATTACTCCCTTATCCTTGATCCAATGGTCATGAAAATTGATAGGAAAGTGCAATATGACATAAGGAACATTTTTTATTCACACCTTGAAGTCCAATTCCTTAAATTTGAAGAGTTGACTCTTCGGTCAACCGTACGATCGATCGGCGACTACCGAGTCGCCTGTTGACACTCTGGACCTCCTGAGACTTTGACACTTCTTGAATGAACTTTATTAAGCTATATGAACTTCATGGACCATGCTCCCACCATTAAAACACTTTCCAACACCCAAGTCAAACTACAGTTGACTTTTACTAGTCAGAAACCCTAATCGGGGGCTCCTGGACTGCACTATTCTTGATTCTGGAGTGACAACTTCAAATTGGATTCTCAATTGACATCATATGATACCCTTGATCTTGTTTCATGATTGAATTATCCTAAAATTTTGATTGATCACAAACCCTGAAGCTTCGATTTGACTGTACACAACCCCTGATTCATCTGTAACTTGACAAAGACAAACTTGCACTAGGTTAAGGTTAGATAATTCATGAGTATGCTCCTAAAATGATAATGAGAATCTAAGGGGTCAAAATTTGGGGTGCAACAGTTGCCCCTATTTAAATATCTTCACTAGATGGAACTGAGAGATGACAATCCTCGTAGAATCGTAGTGAAAGGTATTTAAATATAGAAAGCCAAAAATTTTGTCCCTTAGATCCGATGTATGCTAAAGGACAGGTCATGGTAATGCCATGAATTCTAAATGATGCTTTATGATGCTTGACATATGCAGATGAAAGAAAAACAAAACAACGAGTAACTACTCATGGGGACCTGGTATTGTGGACTCGACACTGGGGAAAACCGAGGTATAACAATCAACAGTTCAAACATGACTAGTGATAACTGAGAGGATAATTTCACATGAGGATGCAAGAAGTCCAATGAAGATGACAATCTCACTGGGGAAGAGCAGACACTCTACTGGGGGAAGATAGCAAATTTACACCGGGGAAGCGAAAGACTAGAGACACGAACCTCACTGGGGATGATCAGCTGAGGAACTTCCTATAGTGAAGAGTTCAAACGGGATCTTCAGGAATGGACTAGAAATAAGACCAAACACACTGGGGATACTAGTAACGACTAGATCTCCAGGGTTTGACTGGAAAATCACAGGTTTTACTAGGGATACCCATGTCGCCCAGTTTTAACAAACAGTTCAAACAGTGCTAGTACCCACTAGACTTCCTGGAGGTAATGGTAACGACCAACCTGAGATAACAACAAATGAGATTTCTCAACTCCAATCAGTAACACATAGGACTTCGACTGGGGAAATTAGTGACGACCAAATTTCAAGCAATGCCAGTAACCACTGGACTTAAAGGAGATTGGTAATGACCCAATCCGGGTACCAATGACGATTGGATTTCAAGAAATGCCAGTTACAAATGGGCTTAAAAGGAACATGGTTATGACCAAATCAGGGTATATCAACAACCTTTGGTTATAATAACACTAGCAGCCATTAGTTTTCAGCTGGAGAGGTTGGTAACGACCAAACCGAAAGATATCAATAACTATTGGATTTCAAATGATGCCAGTCACGACTGGACTTCACGGGGAAGGTTGGTAACGACCAACAAGATACCAATGACAATTGGATTTCGAACATTTTCCAGTTACGACTGGACTTAAATGGAAATCAGCTAGTAACGACTAGACTTCACAGGGGATTTGCTAGTGACGACTAGACTTCAAAGGGGAAAAAAGTTGGTAACGACCAAACCAAAAGATAATAACGAGTGAAGTTAAGACAATGCCAGTTACGACTGGTCTTTAAAAGAAAATATGGTGACGACCAAAAAGAATACCAATAACGATTGGCTTTTAAAACAATGCCTAGTTATAACTGGACTTTAAGCGGAAATTCACTAGTAACGACTAGACTTTCACGGGGAATCGACAGATAGCACACCAAACCTAAGAGACAAAATGAATCACACTGAACCTAGGCTGAAGGGTGTATGTAGACTTGGAAAATAAACCCAATCCTTGACAGGGGAACAAAGCTTTAAACAAGCTAGTTAGAGATGACAAAGTAAATTCAAACAAATGCTCAGAAATCTTCTACTAGGGACGAGTCTTCACATCATCATAAGGAATTCCTTGAGAGACAGTCTTCAAGCTTGATAACCACACATGACCAAAGAAAAATCAGCAGTTCAACTTGCTTACACTTCACTAGGGAGTGCGATAGGATTACGTATCAAATTTTCTGCTACCCTGAGGTTTTGGGGAAGTATGATTTTCCTCGACTCTTTTCCATGAGTTGAAGTTTTTACGTTTGTTAATCTTTTCAAGTTTTATTCAATAATTTGACCCCTATGCTTTCAAAATTATCGTTGATCAACGAAAAATATTTTGCATAACAAAGAAAATAAAGGAAATGGTAAATTTGCAAAAGAAAGAATGGATCAAAACTGATTTTATTCAAGAATGAAATCTTGCAAATGACAAAATTCCATAGAAGTTTTACAAGTGAAAAATGGCAACGTGGACAAGGTTACATTGAATCCCATGACCAAACTATCCCTAAAGACTAAAAACTCCCCAAAATCCTTGCTTCTGACGAGCGCGGCTGGAGTGAATTCTTGTAGGATCTTCTGCGGTAGTGACAACTCATCTGATACAGTGAAACGCCTTTGTCCCTAACTTTTTCCTGGATCGCCCTTTCGAGTTTTCAATCCACCGGGACGCTCATTTTTGCCTAAGCCGCCCTTTCGGGTTTTCAACTTAGCGAGCTCTTATTTCTCTTTTTCTTTTTCTCTCTCTTCTTCTTTTTTCTCAACCCTAACTTTTGCATAAGCCGCTCTTTTGAGTTTTCGGCTTATCGGGTTCTTTTAGGCATAATATTTCGTACTGCATCAGAATTCACTGGATGAGTAAGTTGTGTAACACCCCCTTCTATACCCCAAATAAATGCATATAAAACAATTAAGCACATACAAATTATCAGAGTAAAAAGGTTTTATAATAAGGTATAAAAGAAGAATGCCACAATTTCACCAATAAAACACTTTCACATTTTTCTCCATAAGATATGTAACATTTTCAAAATTAAGCGGAAGATCAAATCATTTAATCGTTTTCAAAATATTAATCCACGTACACACAAGTTAATCCAAATTAATACATCATATCAGTTGGATTACACAATCACATCAACTGATACATCGCAATGTATCACAAAAGAATGACTATACTAGTCTAACTACCCGGTGTTACATATCAGAGCAGCAGACTCAAAAGAATGAAGAATACTTCACAAAAGGGACTCCAGCATCCTAATCTGCAATGCCTCGTAGAGCATTATAAAACAGCAGAAGGGTGAGAAATATAACCATAATAACCAAAGCATAAGATTATATATATATATATATATATATATATATATATATATATATATATATATATATATATATATATATATATATATATATATATATATATATATATATATATATATATATATATATATATATATATATATATATATATATATATATATATATATATATATATATATATATATATATATATATATATATATATATATATATATATATATATATATATATATATATATATATATATATATATATATATATATAGGTAATCAATACAAGTTCCACTCCGTATTTCTCACCACAATTCAATTTCTTAGTCATATATATTTGCCACACATATAATGACAACACGAATATTTGTAAAGCATTTCCACATCATGCATACTCTCACAATTTCACAATCTCATCATTCACACATAAACATCTCTTCATGCATATGTCATATATTAATGTGACTCAACAACTCAATGCAACTCATGCAATGCGGTACCGACTCTCGTTATCTTTTTTCGGTTTTTACATTAAACCGGGTCCATACTTCTAGACTGATAACCCGTTATCTTTTTTCGGTTTTTACATTAAACCGGGTCCACACTTCTAGACCGATAACCACAAAGGCCCGTCCTCTAAGCCTTCAAACCCACACTTCTAGGTTTGGGACAAGCCACTAGTTTCCACGAAACTAACAGACATTGCCTCTTGACTAAATGATGCATGTACAATCAACCACAACAAATGCACTTAAGACCGACATCTTAATCTCATGCATTTACATAATTCATCTCTTCAAGAATTACACAATGATTGCACATACAACATATATCACACAATCAAGGTATTCACATCACAATACCATTTATACAATTATAAGTCATGCACACATATCCACAATGTTCTCATGCATACTCATCACATAATTGTATACCCATTAAGCATTCGCAAGTTCATTAGACAATACACATACATTCATCATTGTATTCACATGTATTTCTATTTATCATAATTAATACGCATCGCACATCAACTAGGATTCACGCCCGGAGGCTACCCACAGCACACATCATCACAATAGATCATATCTATATCATATCATAGAGGTATTAACCTATGAGAAGCAACCAAACCATCTCCACATGAACAACACAGCAAAAGAAAAATGTTGTCACATTCGCCTTCATTCGCCTGGCGAACCCTCGCAGCGAACCTTCGCCTGGCCTTCGCCTGGCGAACTCTCTCAGCAAACACTCGCTAGGCTTCGTCTGGCAAGACTTCCCAGCGAGCCCAAGTCAGTAGCTACTGACTTCATTCGCCACCATTCGCCAGCACCTTCGCTGGGCGAACCTTCGCTATCCAACTTCGCTTGGCGAACTCGCCAGCGAAGTCCACTGGCCACTGGGACTTAATCATAATTACTCGCCAGCATTCGCTAGGCTTCGCCTGGCGAAGCTTCGCCTTCGCTCGCCTGGCGAGAGCCAGCAAACCTGTGCAGAACAGAACCCTATTCTGCCTCTCCTTCATCAATCCATCATCAACCAAACCTCAAACATCCAAATCAGTACAAATAGCATAAATACATGTTACCCGACTATTCTACGGCATTATTGCTCAGTTTCAACCGATTAAATCATCAATCTACCGATTTATCCAACATTTTCCCTAAATGGAAAGTGATGAAAACTCTACCAAAACCCCAACCCAACATACATAACATCATGAAATGATCAAATAGAAACATTTCTCACCCTTACCTCGATTAATCGGAGCTTTGATGTTGGTTCTTGATGATTTCCACTTTCCTCTTCTTCTCCTCTCTTTCTCTTCTTTCTTCTTTCTTTCCAAATGTTTCTAACTTTCTTTTCTTCCTCACTTATATATTCCTTTTATTTTCTTTCCTCCCAATTTCCTTTCAATTCTCTATTAATTCCAATTAATAAAAATTAATTCCAATATTAACATAAAATCCCACTAAATCAATTAATTACTACAATTAATTATTTAATGATATTTGGGCTGTTACAACCCTCCCCCACTTAGGAATTTTCGTCCTCGAAAATGTTACCTGATTCAAACAGCTCTGGATAAGACTCTTTCATCCGACTCTCAAGCTCCCAAGTAACATTTCCACCAGCCGGTCCTCCCCAAGCGACCTTCACTAAGGCAATCTCTTTACCTCAAAGCTGTTTCAATTTCCGATCCTCAATCCGCATAGGTGATGTCTCAACAGTCAAGTTATCTCTCACCTGCACATCATCTATTTGGACTACATGAGACGGATCCGCAATGTATTTCCTCAACTGAGATACATGGAATACATCGTGAAGATTAGCAAGCGACGGTGGTAAAGCCACACGATAGGCCACTTCTCCTATCCTTTGCAAAATCTGATAAGGACCAATGAAACGCGGCGACAACTTGCGCGACTTCAGTGCCCTACCAACACCCGTCGTCGGAGTGACTCGAAGAAACACATGATCTCCCTCTTGAAACTCAAGTGCCTTCCTCCTCTTGTCATAATAACTCTTCTGACGACTCTGAGTAATTCTCATCTTCTCTTGAATCATCTTGATCTTATCAGTAGTCTGTTGAACTAACTCGGGTCCAACAACAGAACTCTCTCCGGACTCGAACCAACACAATGGTGTCCTACACCGCCTACCATACAACGCATCAAATGGTGCCATACCAATACTCGAATGGAAACTGTTGTTGTAGGTAAACTCAATCAAAGGTAAGTAGTTATCCCAAGCTCCTCCTTTTTCCAATACACAAGCTCTCAAAAGATCTTCAAGCGACTGAATCGTCCTCTCCGTCTGACCATCAGTCTGAGGATGATACGCTGAACTCAAACGCAACTTAGTACCCAAAACACTCTGCAGGCTCTCCCAGAATCTCGAAGTAAACCGCGGATCTCTATCCGAAACAATACTTAACGGAATACCATGCAGACACACAATCCTCTCAATATACAACTTAGCCAACTTCTCCAAAGGGTAATCCATACGCATAGGGATAAAGTGAGCAGATTTAGTCAACCTATCCACGATAACCCAAATAGCCTCAAAATTACTCGGTGTTGCGGTGAAAATTTGATATCAAGCTATTAATTAACTTGAACCGTATTTCTTTTACAACCGGACTTTAACTTATCCAAAGGATAGGTCTAAAGAAAGAAAGAACCTTTTGCGCGATGTGACAACAACGCTTTAAGAGATTCGGGGATTCGGGGGTTGGTTATATCTAGGGAAGGTATTAGCACCCTAAATATCTGTAGTACTCTACAGGAACCTTTTGTTCATTGCTTGCTAAGGCTGTGAAACATGCATCGGTTTAATTGGGGAATTGGGATAAAAATAAAATAAAGGCCTAAGTGGTTTTCTAAGTTTGCTCGCAAAGGCGTTGCACCTTTTGCCTACGTATCCTGACTAGGATAGAATCAGAGCAATCGTAGTTCACCTCACAAGGGAACAGAACACTTGATGACGATCAAGGTTCAGGGGGGAACAAACATGACAATGCTTGTGTGGAGTTGACAAACTCCCTAAGCTACATTGAAGGGTAGTAAGATATCATGACGATGATTCTTACACAGAGTTGACGAACTCTGTCCTAGGGTTCTAGGTGAAGAACACTCCTAGTACGGGCAGGTTTCTTAGACTTCAAGCAAAGTCTAAAGGTGATGAAATTAGGGTTAAAAGTGACTTGACAAAGTCGAGGGTATGATAGAATTGGTTTTTGGTCCAAGACATTGATTGTCAACAGGACAGACTTTTTCCTTTGGAGGACAGTAATATTGGCGATTGGACGTGCTTCGGCGCTTGGGGCCACATACAAACATTACAGGAATAAATATTGCAACATACAAACATTAAAAATAAATTAATTATTACAACCATATCGAATAATTGGAATAAAAAACAGAGAGATTAAAGTATCAGGCTTGGTACGCTGACAGTCTGTACCTGAAACGACTGTTAGTAGACAGATGAAAAAATGAAAAATAACAATTCAAGGAAAATATTTTAATATGTTGCCAAACATATCAAAACATGATATCAATCGAAATTTCCGACGAACGTGAGTGGAACAGTTCTAAATTTCATCTGCAGCTGCTTATAATTAATACTGTCAGTGCGCGGATCGCGCGAAATTCAAAGTGATCAAAAATGGAAATTGATTACATATTATGAAACTACAATTTAAATCAAGCATAACAAAAAAAGAACGGATGAAAAACGATAAAAAATGAGAAAGTTATGATACTGTGAAGTTTTGAATCTGTACTGTCAGTACGATAAAAGTATACTGTCTAGTCAAATACGTTTTGTATCATAACTTTTTAACCGTTTATCGGAACGAGACAAAATTTATATGGATTTGGGGTAGAATGATGAGAGGAAGAGGATGGTGATGTTAGTTTTTACAAACTGTTCACCTAGTGAAAAAAACGCTGACTGGTGTGTGTGTTTGTTTTGAATGCATGGAAACATAATCGAAACCAAATACGTTTTATACCGTATCTCACTAACCGCTCATCGGATCGAGACAAATTTTATATGTAAATTGGGTAGAAAAATGAGAGGAAGAGGATGGCATAGGTGGTTTTTTGAAATTCACTCTCCTGTGAAAAAAACGATAGCTGGTGTAAAATTATGACTTTATGCTTGCAAAATGAAATGAACACTTGGTATACTCATGCTACAAGTCAAGTGAGGTCACATACACATCACACATATCCTATATAACAGATAGCAAGCAAGTTTGAAGCCAAGGCATGAGTAAATATGACAGTTGTATGTAAGTTGCAAATCACATGACATAACAATGCATGATGAGGTGATTTTTGGTTCTTGAGTGTTTTGAGCAATTCCACCTGTTCTAACACCTTAAATACATCATATGGAGTGTGTATATATTAAAAAATCAGAACTGGAACATAGGTATGAGTATGTAGTATTCATTTTGCAAGTTAAAGCATTATGTGAATCATGAAGCATTATGTGATGTAAAACTTGTGTCAGTCAAATTTTCATGATTTGAATCATCAATACACATTACATATGATCATGTGAAGCTGTAGAAACAAAGATAGAACATGTACAAGCAAGAAAACTCAAACTGGCATGTAAACATGAAGCATTTTGTAAAGACATGAACAAATGAGCATGATAATAGGCAGATGAAGTTCCAGCTCAAATTGAACCAAGTTAATCATTTAGACAGCATAAACACATGATATTAAGATGATCCAAACCTTAAAAATCCATAGAAAGCCACTGTCATGAGTTTTGGCTAGTTAAATGCAAGTTTGTTCAAGTAATGATGCATATGAGAAGGCAAAACTTGACACAATGGTTTTTATCACAAGATGAGCATTTATACACATCACATATGTTCAATTTAAGATGTACAAGTCATTGGTATTGGCAGTAATCAGGTTATGGGCAGCAATCATATTTTGGTGCATTTGTGCATTTGTGTCATTTTGGCCAATATGCATAATCATGGATAAATGAAGTTCTAACTCAAATTCAAGCAAACTAATCACTTGGACAGCATGAATACATGATATTAAGATGATTCAAACATTGAAAATCCAAAGAAAGCAACTGTCATGAGTTTTGTCAAGTTAAATGCAAATTGTTCACATAAGGATGCATATGAGGACATGAAACTTGATACAAGGGTTTCTAGCACAAGATGAGCATTCAAACACTTTAAATATGTTCAAATTAAGGTGTATAAGGTACCTGTTTTGACAGCAAACCAGTTTTGTGCAAAAAACCAAGTTTTGAAGCTTCCTTGATCTTTAAGAAACAAGCCACATGAGAGGCCAAAATGAATTCTGTCCACTTCTGATGGCTAATGATGGTTTAGACAGCTTGGATATATGATATTTGATGTGTCCAAGAGTTCAAAACATTAACAAGATGCTTGGAACAAGTTTTGGTGAGTTTTATGGATTTTGGTCAAAGTAAGCTCCATGGTAAGTTGACTTTTTGATTTCTTGAGTTTTTGGGTGATCTAATGGTTGGTACACCTCATATATATGATTTAGAGAGTGTATGGATGGTTGTTTGAGGTTTGGAATGCATAGAACTCAAAATAGCATCAAAAGTGCAAATGCTGAATTTTGGTCATTTTGACAACTTTGGTGATTTTTGCAATTTGTGAATGGGAGAGAGATATGGTGAGGTGCTTGCTTCTAACAGGTTTTCAGAATGATGTTCATGTCCATAATGAGGAGTTAGATGTCTCTATTTATAGGGAAAGTGAGTGAGGAGCTTGCTATGAAACCTTGCTTCACCATGAAGAAAACTTAGATTTTTCTCTTCCAAATACAACTTGCTTTGCTTTTTCTGATTGCTAGCTGTTCTCTTCCCTTCATTAGCAAGTCTTAATGATGTTTTTGCAGATAAATCAAGGCCTAGAGGCATGGTAGAGTGGCTGGAACAGAAATCACTTTACACCTCATGCTTGGAAAAGTCAAAAATGGCAACTTTGGCAATGAACTTCCAATTCTTGATTCTATGCTATCTCCATGCTATTTCTTTGTTCTAACCTGCTAAGAATGATTAATATATCAGATAGAAGGAGTTTGTAGCATTGAAATTGATCCACTTGAGTGCTAGAGGTGTTCTTGCAAAATTCATCAATGTGGGACAAAAGTGACAAATTGCCAACTTTGAACACATGTATCTCTCAGCTCATAAATCATCTTGGGGAGTTCTTGTACTTTTTAGAAAGCCCTCACATAGTACTAAAACTTTCATGTTGGCCAGAAATCTTGATTCTATTTGAAACTAGGTGAAAAACCCCCTTGAAGTTGGCTGATTTTAGCTTTTAAGGTGAAAATAACTTAGAAATTTTCTAAGTTATTTTCCCTTCTAGGAATGTTTTTGCTTATATCTCAAAAAGTATGCATTTTCTGGTTGTGGACTAGTATGGGACTTTTGTAGGACTTGTCAAGAGCTTTCAAATGAGACTAGAACCAACTCAATTGGATGTGTGGTTAAGGAGATACGGTTTAGCCCTTTTCAAAACCCTAATTTCCCGATTTCTCGATTACTCTCTCATTTTTGATCCAATGACCATGAAAATTGATATGCAAGTCCATTATGACATAAGGAACAACTTTGATTCACAACTTGGATTCCAATTCTCAAAATTTGAGGAGTTGACTTTTCGGTCAACCGTACGATCGATCGGTGCCGATCGAGTCGCCTGTTGATATTCTGGACATCCTGGGACTTTGACACTTCTTGAATAGTCTTTAATAGCCTATATTAACTTCATGGACCTCACTCCCACCATTAAAACATTTCCCAACATCAAAGTCAAACCACAGTTGACTTTCCACTGGTTAAAAACCCTAATCGGGGCCTCCTGACTGCACTGTTCTTGATTCTGAAACAATTTCTTCAAATTGACTTCCCATTTGACTTTGATATTGTCTTTGATTTCATTCCATGATTGAATTGGCCCAAATCATTGGTTGATCCTTCCTTGATTGTTTTGAATTTGTCGGTGCGAGAACCCTGATTTCATCTGTAACTTCACAATGAAACTTTGAACTGGATTAGTGTTAGATAAATTCATGATGTATGATTCTAATATGATTATGAGGATCTAAGGTGGTCAAAATTTGGGGTATGACAGTTGCCCCTATTTAAATATCTTCACTAGATGAACTGGGGATGGCAATCCTCGGAGAATCGTAGTGAGAGGTATTTAAATACAGAAGAACCAAAAATTTTGCACCTTAGATCCGATGCTATGCAAAGGATAAATGTTCAAATGCTATGCTTCCTACATGATGATTTATGATGCATGAAGATGCAAGGCACGCAAAAGGTAAAACAGACTGCTATCCACTGGGGAATAGTCTCAGAAGACTCGACACACTGGGAATGTCCTTATAGAAGGACACGCACTGGGGAAAGAGAGACTGGATATCAGATAGTTCAGACATGACTAAATGATGACAACTGAGAATATAACTTAACTGGAGGAGCGGGACCTGACGAGGACGACCGTTCACTGGGGAAAAGGGGTATTTCACCGGGGAAAGAGATGCGTTCCACTGGGGAAAAGATAACTTTACCGGGGAAAGGGTGACTCCACATGGGGAAACAAAGGAAAATGAGTCAAACCTTGCTGGGAATGATCAGTCAAGGCCTTCCTATAGTGAAGAGTTCAAACGGGATCTTCAGGAATGGACTATAAACAAGAACCGGACACACGGGGGATACTAGTGACTACTAGACCTCCAGGACCAGACTGGAAAAGCAAAGACATGCCGGGATAAGGGTGACTACCCATCCAGAGCAAAAGGTAAGGAATGCCAGTGACAACTGGACTTTAGCTAACTGTATCGGTGACGACCGAATGGATAAACAACAATACCGGTTACAACTGGATTTTCACAGAATTTGGTAACGACCAATAGTGATGTCGGATAAGGATGCCAGCGACAACTGGACTTACTGGGGAAATCTGAGTAACAACCACAAATGACAATTTGGGTGAGAATGCCAGTTACGACTGGACTTCAATGGGGAGGTTGGTGACGACCAACACAAGATACCAATGACAATTGGATTTAATGATGCCAGTGACAACTGGACTTCACGGGGATTTAATAACAACAATTACAAACCACGGTTCGGTTGGAGGTTGCCAGTTACAACTGGACTTGACTGGGGACGTTGGTGACTACCAACAGACGATACCAATGACAATTGGATTTTGCGGTGCCAGTGACAACTGGACTTTACTAGGAAAGGTTGGTGACGACCAACAGAAATATCAGGTGCCAGTGACGACTGGACTTCAAAAGGGAATGTTGGTGACGACCAACAAACACACGGTGCCAGTGACAACTGGACTTTGAAAAGCTGTAGTGACAACTACGAGATAAAATATATGGATGCCAGTGACAACTGGACTTGAAGTAACAAACAAATAATGAGATAACACAACACTGGGGGGCGGGGAAAACCACACTGAATCCAGGCCGAGTGGTAAATAATCTGAAACTGTACTGAGGAATGGAGCTTTAATCAAGTCAATCCGCAATGTACAAGTGATCACTGTCTTTTGATAACCCTGTCGAGGGTGAGTTCTTCAACCTTCACATGATGGTTTCTTTAGTCTTGGTTACTACACATGACCAAAAGCGATCCTAAGTGAACGAATTTGTTAATGCTTCAACTGGGGGAATGACACACATGTATATCAATGCTCCTGCCACCTCGAGACATCAGGGGGCATATGATCGGGCTGAGTGTCTCACAAGTTAAAGCGTTTGTTTTTGCAAATCTTTTTCAAGTTTTATTATGAAAAATCTTGACCTCTTACGTTTTTCAAAGCTATCATTTGATAAATGAACAACGCTTTGCATAACAGAAATGATAAAGGAAAGTAATAGTTGTAAACAAAAGAATGGCTCAAGACTGATTTTATTTAAGAGGGAGATCTTGCCAATGGCTAGATTCCATAGAACATTGTACAAGCGAAAAATGGCAATTGTGGAAAGGTTACATTGAATCCCATGACCATTTATCCCCTAAAGACCAGAATTCATCAACATCCTTGCTTCTGACGAGAGCGATGGGAAGTGAGTTTTCTTTGTGTAACTTGCTGCATTGGTGACAACCTTCTGATGCAGTGAAACGCCTTTGTCCCTAATTTTTGCCTGGATCGCCCTTTCGGGTTTTCAATCCACCGGGACGCTCATTTTTGCCTAAGCCGCCCTTTCGGGTTTTCAACTTAGCGAGCTTTCAATTCTTTTCTCTTTTTCTCTTTTTCCTTTTTACCCTAACTTTTGCATAAGCCGCTCTCGCGAGTTTTCGACTTATCGGGCTTTCTTTTAGGCGTAATATTTTCTGACTGCATCAGAATTTATTGGATGAGTAAGTTGCTCTCCATCCATGGTTGTAAGGATTAATGATCCTCCTGAGAAAACTGTTTTCACAATGAAAGGGCCATCGTAATTGGGCATCCACTTCCCTCTGGCGTCTTTGTGAACTGGTAAGATCTTCTTTAGTACAAGTTCGCCTTCTCGGAACTCCCGGATACGAACCTTCTTGTCAAAGGCTCTCTTGATCCTTTTCTGGTATATCTGACCATGACACATTGCTGATATACGCTTTTCATCAATTAAATTCAGTTGGTCAAACCTTTCTCTGACCCACTCTGCTTCTTCCAGCTTAGCTTCCATGATAACCCTTAACGAAGGGATCTCAACTTCAATTGGGAGTACAGCATCCATCCCGTATACTAATGAAAAAGGGGTTGCCCCTGTTGAAGTGCGGACGGATGTTCGGTATCCGTGCAGGGCAAACGGCAGCATTTCATGCCAGTCTTTGTAGGTCTTCACCATCTTTTGCAAGATCTTTTTGATATTTTTGTTAGCTGCCTCAACAGCTCCGTTCATCTTCGGACGGTAGGGAGAAGAATTATGATGCTCAATCTTGAACTCATCACATAATTCTTTCATTACTTTGTTGTTCAGATTGGTTCCGTTGTCCGTAATGATTCGGTTGGGAATCCCGTATCGGCAGATTATTTCCTTCTTGATAAAGCGTGCCACCACCTGTCGAGTCACGTTGGTGTAGGAAGCAGCTTCGACCCATTTGGTAAAGTAATCAATGGCGACTAGGATGAAGCGGTGCCCGTTGGAAGCTTTCGGCTCAATTGCCCCAATCATGTCGATGCCCCACATTGAGAATGGCCACGGTGATGACAGTACATTTAACAATGTCGGAGGTACATGCATTTTATCTGCGTAGATTTGACATTTGTGGCACTTCCTGGAGAATTGGATGCAATCATTTTCTAATGTCAGCCAGTAGTATCCGGCTCTCAAGATTTTTCTGGACATTGCGTACCCGTTGGCGTGAGTGCCGAAGATTCCTTCGTGGACATCTTTCATTAATAAATCTGCTTCTCTTTTGTCAACGCATCTGAGCAGAACCATGTCATGATTTCTTTTATAGAGTATACCATTGCTGATGAAGAACTTTGACGCTAATCTTCTCAGAGTTTTCTTGTCGAGAGACGTAGCATTTGTCGGATATTCTTGTGTTAACAGAAAGTTCTTTATGTCGTGATACCACGGTTTACCATCCGTCTCTTCATCGATCATCTGACAGTAAGCAGGTTCTGTTTTTCGCTCAATCCTGATGAGGGTGGCATCATTAACATCCCTGACTTTCCACATGGAAGCCAACATGGCTAAAGCATCGGCAATGTGATTTTCAGACCTGGGTACATGCTTGAAGGTAATCTCGTCAAAGTACTCGATCATGTCGACAATATATGCTCTGTATGGGACCAGGTTTTCATGTCGGGTCTCCCATTCGCCTGTGACCTGGTAGATGACTAGTGCTGAATCGCCGCTCACTTCTAGAGTTTTAATTTTGAGATCAATGGCCGCTTCGAGACCAAGGATACATGCCTCGTATTCTGCAATGTTGTTTGTACAATCAAAATCCAACCGAGCCGTGAATGGCGTGTAACCACCTTCAGGATTCATTAAGACTGCCCCCACTCCGTGTCCGCTGTAATTTGAAGAACCGTCAAACATCATCTTCCAAGGAGAACTTGGTGGTGAGTCTTCAACAGGATCAACCCTTTCACAATCTTTTACTGCCATAATGTCTTCATCGGGAAAATCGAGCTTAACAGACTCATCATTTTCAACTGGCTGTTCGGCAAGGTAATCTGACAAGATACTGCCTTTGATAGATTTTTGAGTTACATATTGGATGTCGTATTCTGACAATAGCATGTGCCATCTGGCAAGTCTTCCGGTCTGAGCGGGCTTTTCAAAGATATACTTGATAGGATCCATTTTTGCAATTAGTAGAGTTGTATGGCAGACCATGTACTGTCTTAGTCTTTTGGCGGCCCATGCTAATGCACAACATGTCTTCTCAAGGAGCGAATAACGGCTTTCACAATCAGTAAACTTTTTGCTCAAGTAGTAAATGGCGTGTTCTCTTCGTCCAGATTCGTCTTGTTGGCCCAACATACAGCCCATAGAATTTTCAAGGACAGTAAGGTACATAAATAATGGCCTCCCCGGGACCGGGGGTATCAGGATAGGTGGTTCTTGCAAATATCCTTTAATTTTGTCAAAGGCCTGCTGACAGTCTTCGTTCCAAACCACTGGCTGATCTTTGCGCAACAGTTTGAAGATGGGTTCACAGGTTGGTGTCATGTTAGAAATGAACCGAGATATGTAATTCAGTCTTCCCAGAAAACCTCTGACTTGTTTTTCAGTTTGAGGAGCTGGCATGTCTTGAATGGCACGGACTTTATCCGGATCTACTTCAATTCCTCGTTGACTAACAATGAAACCAAGCAGCTTTCCTGATCTTACCCCAAAGGTACATTTGGCAGGATTCAACCTCAGTTGGTACTTTCGGAGCCTGTTGAATAATTTTAACAGATGTTCGAGATGACCCTCTTCACTTTGGGATTTGGCAATCATGTCATCCACGTAGACTTCGATTTCTTTATGCATCATGTCGTGGAACAGAGTGACCATGGCCCGTTGGTAGGTGGCACCAGCATTCTTTAAACCGAACGGCATGACTTTGTACCAGTAAGTTCCCCACGGGGTGATGAAAGTAGTCTTTTCCCTATCATCGGGATCCATCTTGATCTGATTGTACCCAGAGAAACCATCCATAAAAGAGAAAACTTCGAAACGAGCAGTGTTGTCTACTAACGTATCAATGTGAGGTAACGGGAAATCATCCTTTGGACTGGCCTTGTTTAAATCTCTGTAATCTACGCACATCCGGACTTTACCATCCTTCTTAGGCACTGGGACAATGTTGGCTACCCATTCGGGATATTTGGATACAGCCAAGAACCCTGCATCTACCTGCTTTTTTACTTCATCTCTGATTTTGAGTGCCATGTCTGGTCTGGTTCTGCGGAGTTTCTGTTTTACTGGCGGGCACTCTGGCTTGAGCGGAAGCTTGTGAACCACTATGTCAGTGTTTAGACCCGGCATATCTTGATAGGACCAAGCAAACACATCCACATATTCCTTCAAAAGTTCTTTTAATTGCTGTTTGATATTCGTCTCTAGACTTGCCCCAATCTTGACTTCTTTCCTGTCATCTTCTGAACCCAAGTTGATGACTTCAACCTGTTCTTTGTAAGGCTCGAGCTTTCTGTCTTCGTCTTGAGTTAGTCTTACCAGTTCATCAGGTATTTCAAAGTTTTCGCCCTCCTCTTCAGCTTGGTAAACTGGTGAATCAAAGTCAGGAGGAGATGCCTGGTCATGGGCGTCAATGGGTTTTTGAATGCGGCTGCAGGTGGGAACGGTTTAATTTTATTAAACATGCACAGATAAATGCAGCACACAAAAGAGAAGATTTGTTTTTTGGTTTTTTATGATTGCCAATTTTCTTTTTAAAAGTGAAAACGATAAAAGCATCAAAAGAAATGAGGAAATTAGCAAAACAGTCCATTTTCATTGATATTCTTTGAAATTTCGGGGCCCGTACAAAATATTCCTATGACCTTGGGCACGGTCATGGAGTTTTTGAAATAACAAAACAAGAAAAAGACACAAAGCAAATTACTTTAACTCGTGACACACTACAGGGATGTCAACAGCCTCCCAGTTGTTCAAGGGGGAGTTGCACTGATATACTAAGTGTCTGATATCTTCAATTTCTTCTTCGTCCCCTATTGCGTCGATTTGGGACCCTCCGCTGATGAATACTTCCTGGATTGTTTTGGGATGCTTTTGGTCAGTCGTCGCGCCTTCATCCAGAGTTGGTTTGTAACCCAACCCTTGTCTGTTCATTTTGGGACGAACTTCAATAACTTCTCCCCATCCTGCAGGAGTGCCTTCTTCTAATGCTGACTTGATGCTCTGGGCTGAAACGAACGATGGATTACCTTTGGCTACTGTTTCTTCTATCATTACCGCGTGAGCTATTTCCACAGCTTGAAATGAGGTCTCCAGCGCGCCTTCTTCCGCTTCAATGTATCTGAAGGATGATAGATTACTCACCATAAAGTCTTCCTCGCCGTGCACAATTATTAGCTGATCATTTACCACATACTTTAACCGCTGATGTAGAGTAGATGTCACCGCCCCGGCTTCATGTATCCATGGTCGGCCCAGTAAACAGCTGAAGGCGGGATTAATATCCATTACCTGGAATGTTATATCAAACACGTGTGGCCCTACCATGACGGGTAATTCCACTTCTCCAATAACAGCCCTTCTTGATCCATCGAAAGCTTTCACGATCAAGGAGGTAGGTCTCATTTCTGCTCCTACATAGGCCAATCTTGCAAGTGACCTTGCGGGCAACACATTTAAAGATGATCCGTTATCTACTAAGACTCGTGCGAGTGTATCTTCCTGGCACTTTATAGATATATGTAAGGCTTTGTTATGGCTACGACCTTCTTTTGGCAATTCAGCGTCACTAAAGCTCAACGTATTGCACGCTGTGATATTGGCTACTACCGAATCAAATTGCCCCAGTGTTATATCTCTGGTTACATGGGCTTGTTGGAGTACTTTCTGCAGCGCCTCCCGATGAGCGGGGGAATTTATTAATAAGGACAGGACAGATATTTTGGCCGGCGTTTGGTGGAGCTGATCCACTATCTTGTAATCGCTTTTCCGGATAATCCTCAAAAACTCATCATCTTCTTTCTCGGGATCTGTCACCTCTCTGTTCTGTGTTTCCACCGGGGTAGTGGGTTTCGGAGTCACTATCGTAATTTTGGGCTGATAAATTCGACCGCTGCGGGTCATCTTGCTCGTGCCCACGATGTTCGTAACATCGTCTTGCTCTTTCTGTTCTTTCTTTTCTTGGTCCGCATTTCTAGGTGTCACTGTTAAACCATATTTCCAAGGAACTGCTTTTGGATCATTGTACGGAAATGGCTTCGGCCTTTGAATTACAATGGCTCGGCGTTGAGAGATCTCTGATCTGTTGAATACAGGTTCTGCACTTTTGGGTGCTTGAATCCATTTGTCTTTGTTGGGTTGATCAAACGATGGTTTTATCACGGCAATATTTTCACTTTTGACCTTACTGCACACTTGTAATAATCCTTCATCAATCAAACTTTGGATGTCTTTCTGTACTGTACCACAAACCTCAGCATTGACAGAACATTCCCCACAGTCGTTGTGATTACCCTGGATATAACCTGTTTTCACCAGTTTTTCATGCAACATCTTTAATGGTGTTTTGATCTCTGATACTTCAGTAATTAGCCTTTCAGTTGAGGACTCATCCACAGCGTTAACCCCTCCATGGTTCGGTAGCGGGTTACTCTTGACATTGGGTGGAATATCATTAAATGACAGGATCTTTTTCTCAATCAATTCCCTCACCAAATGCTTCAAGGCAAAGCAACTTTCTAGATCATGGCCAGCGGCTCCTTCATGGAATGCGCAGTGGGCGCTTGGATTGTAAAAGGGAGATGTTGTATCAGGGTTTAGGGGCCTTGTAGTCACCAAACCTTCCTGGACCAATGAAGGGTATAATTCTGTGTAAGTCATCGGGATCTGCGGGAAATTTGGCTTGTTTGTCGGTCTTCTATTTTGAAAGCCCTGGCGGGGTGCCGGAGCTCGAGGTTGTTGTTGTTGTAGTTGTAGGAGAGGCGGAGCGTTGGGCGCTCGTTGTTGCCTTTGCTGAAACGGTTGATATCCGGGAGCAGGTTGTGTTGCCTGGTAGTTGGGACGAGTGAAAGCAGGGGTAACAGCTGCCACATAGGGTTGTGCGGCATACTGTGGTGGATATATTGCTCCGGGGTAACCTTGTTGCATATAACTTGGCTGTATTGGTTGATTGTAATTCAGATAAGGTTGCTGTTGGTAAGGTTGTTTTTGCGTATGTCTACTTTTTCCGCTGGTGATGGCGTTGGTCTCGCCTTCCTTCTTCTTGTGGAATGGATTACCAGTTTTCTTGACCTGACCACTTGAACTGCTGGAACTGCCTGTAACTCTTCCGTTTTTCAGTCCTAGCTCTACTCGGACTCCCACGGCTACAATATCCGAGAAGCTGGCAGATACACTACTGATCATCTTCTCATAGAACTCTGGTCGGACAGTGTCAACAAACCAATCAGTCAATTCTTTCTCACTAAGCGGAGGTTCCACTTGTGAAGCTACCTCTCTCCATCGTTGAGCGTACTCTTTGAAGGATTCAGAACTTTTTTGGGACATACTCAGTAATTGCCTTCGATCAGGCGCCAAATCCATGTTATATTTGTAATGTCTCATGAAAGCATTGGCCAAGTCTTGGAAGCTGAGAATTTTAGTCTGATCCAAACCCAAATACCATTTTGTCGGTGCACCTTTCAAACTGTCCTGGAAACAATGTATCATCAATTTGTCATTTTCAACATAAGCCGCCATCCTGCGGCAATACATGAGAAGATGTGTTCGTGGGCAGGAAGCCCCTGAATATTGGTCAAAATTTGGAACTTTGAATTTTGGCGGAATTATCAGCCCAGATACCAAGCACATATCCCGGGTGTCTGCCCCAAATATATCATTTCCTTCCATAGCTTTTAACTTTCTTCCCATGGTCTCGACACTTTCCTTCAACCTCTCGTGTTCTTCATTCTCTCCTTCATACTCTTCTTGATCTTCGACCACTGGTTGATAATTATGAAACATTGGGCGCACTTGCGCTTGCACAGCTGTTGGAGCATAAGTAGGGATAGCCTGGGGCATTTCCCCTCTCAAAGGAACATTCTGCTGATTTACTGGAGTTGGATGTAGAAAATCCGGGTGTAAGCCGTACGGTGGATTGTTGGCGATGGTGTCGGCCGTTGGAACTGGATCTATAGCAGCACTAGTAATCTCAGAAACTACAGTAGCCTGGGTATCCATCTTCGCTTTTATCACCTGTAAAGCTTCCATAATCTGCTTGAATCCGCCTCGGAGATCTCCGAGCTCGTCGTCAATTCTTACAATCTCTTGATTTTGGGCCTCCATTAGTTGACGGGCTCTGGCTCTCGTGTTGTACTTGTGTGTTGGATTCAGTGTGCTTTCCTCTGTTTGAAGATCAGACAGCGGGGTGAGACACGACACAGGAAACAACACTTACGATATGCTTATGACATGTTTATGATATGCTTATGATATGCAGACATGCGGATGCAATATTTCGAACATTCAAGGGGTTCTTAGAAGTCATTCATAGATATTAAAAAGGGGAACATTACAATCATTTTTTTTTATCCCTCTACTGGGGAGCTTACAACAGCTGGAAATCTGGGATACAAAACAGAGATTACATCACCACACAATGATCTGGGACTGTCTAACTTGAAGGTCCTTCCTCTTCTGGTTGATTTCTTCCTCTACCCTGGAGAGCTTCCTTTTCTTGCATAGCCAAGAAATACTTGTTCCTCTATGTTTTTCCTTCTTTTTCTGCTTTTACCAAGGCAGTCTGTAATTCTTCCTTGAGCGTGGGTTCTGTTGACTCGGGTTCGAATCGGGTATAGAACATTTTCAGAGAAGCCTCTTTCACCCATGCTAGGTAGGAGTTTGATACAGCCGTGTCAGGGTAGTCTAAAACAGTCATGCCCCTGACGTTGATACGGCGCCAAGCGTAGATGATCCTGGCTTTGTATTCTTGGTCTTTTCCGTCTTGAATGCAGAAAACTCCTCATCAAGTTAAAATCTGGTTCGCCCATCATTGGATACCCTAACTGTCTGCGAGCAAGGATCGGGTTGTAGCTGATGCACCCTTTGGTACCTATGAGTGGTACATTCGGGAAGTCTCCACAACTCTGGATCATGGGGATCCCTCCATAAGTGGGGTCGTACCATTGAATGTCGGTGTGCTGGAGTAACAGTATCCTCTCAGTCCATGGGTTACTGTTTCGTATATCCCACAGTGCTGGATATCTTGGCAAGCGTGAAATGAACCATTTGTAGAGGAGAGTGGAGCAACATTCAATCGGTCCGGCCTCATACAAGTGTCGGCGGTGAATCGCGTAGTAGGTATCAGCCAGGAGAGTAGGAACGGGATTTCGGAGCAGGAACAAGTTGACTGCGTTTTTGTGGATGAAACTGTTGTCAGACGGGAACAAGAAAAGTCCGTAGATTAACAACACCAATAGAGCTTCAAATGCCTCCCAGTTCTTGGCTTCGGCGTGAAACTGTGCTTTTTCAAACAAGCATCTGGTAGGTAGATCGTAAGGGTGTCCTTGAGCGGTCATTAGGGTTCGTACTTCAGCTACTTCAAGATGAATAGCTTCGGCGATAGTTCTTTCATCAGGGAAACTTTCTCTTCCCGAAAACGGGCTCGGAGTAACATTCAATCCCATCAGCACTGAGTATTCTTCCAGAGTTGGCAACAGCTGGAAATCTGGGAAAGTGAAACAGTGATAGGTTGAATCGTAGAACTTGACGAGCGCGGACAATATTTCCTCATCTACCTGAATCTCAAGTAAGGATAACATATTTCCGTGTCGGGTTTTGAAGGCTTCAGGGTCTTCTACCATTCTTCCCAATATTCTCAGGTTCTCCAAATCTGGTTGTCGGAACTTGAACTCTACCGCTGATCTCCTTCTTGGATCCATTTCTAACACCTGTGAAATGATTTTAAAACCCCTTGAATGTTTAAAATAAAAATGCGGATGCAAATGCGTAAAGTTTTATAGGACTCAGATCTCGGGATTCAAAACATCACGGATTTTATTTAATTTTTCGATGTTGCACTACAAAATCTTTTAGTACACATTACAAGAAAACTAAACAGTGCTAAAGGAAATCCTCTGACAGAAACTCCACTGTGGCATTTGCTTTTTGCAGTTCTTCTTCCACTCGAATCTTTTCTTCCATGAGTTTCTCAACCATTGTCTTCCACGGAGTAGACTGATTACTGAAGTAGAACAAGTTTTCCTGGGCCTTTCTTTTCTTGCTTGCCTTTATTTCCTCCTCCTTTTCTTGAAGCTGCTTGCGGAGCATTTCATTTTCTTCCATTACCACCTGATATTTATACCTCCAAGATACCTCCGTCTGTTGTGATTTTCTCAATGCAATCTTCAGTTTTTCCTCCTCAGAGAAGAAAATCAACGGGCGTTCTTCTTTTAGGACCATGGGTTCTTGCAAGGCGTAAGGCATCTTCAACTGAATAGCTCTCATTCGAACCCATTGGAGATAAGGATCGAAGGAAACACAGTTTTGCTTTCCCAGGCTTTCTTTCCCTCTTTTGTGAACATGTTTCCAAGCTTCCAGAAACTCTCCTTTCAATTCAGATTCTCCCAAAAAGAACAAGCTTTCAACACGAGCACTGTTAGGACGGTCTTTCAGTGGATACCCGAGTTGTCGTCGGGCGAGGACTGGATTATAGCTGATTCCTCCATCTGTAGTAAGGAGGGGTACGTTGCCAAAGTTTCCACAGCTGTCCATAATTTTTATCCCATCGTAATCCCTACTGTACCATTCAATATCAGAATGTGACAGTGCCATAATCTTCTCAGACCACCAACCTTCTCTCCAGAATACATGAGCCTTGGGCATGTGAGAGTGGAACCACTTGTACAACAACGGAACACAGCAGATGATCATACCTCCCTTGTGAAGATTCCTGAGGTGAATGGAATGATGAGCACTACCCAGCAAAGTTGGTACTGGATTCTTCTTCAGAAAGATCTTAATAGCATTGAGATCCACAAAGTTGTCGATGTTGGGGAACAGGAAGATCCCATAGATGAGTAAGGCTAAGATTGCCTCGAACGCGTCCATACTCAGGTGGTCGGCATAATACTGTGCTTTCTTGATCAAGAACCCAGCAGGTAAACCAGAGATTCCTCCTTTGGTAGTCATGTTTTCCTGTATATCCTTTACTCCCACACATATTGCTCTGGCGATCTCTTCCTTCTTAGGGTCCTTCTCCGTGAATGGAAAAGGAGAATCTTCAATGATGGGCAACCCGATTAGGCAGGAATACTCTTCAAGTGTTGGTACGAGCTGATAGTCTGGAAATGTGAAGCAATGATAGAGAGGGTCATAAAACTGTAGCAAGGTGGAGAGGAGCCCCAAATCCATCTTCTTCTTAGTTCTCAACAGTGACAACAAGTTACCATATCTGCTCTTGAAACCCTCTACATCTGTGATATAAGTGCTCAACCTTTCAATGTCATCCAGTTTAGGACTCTTGTATGTGTACTTGATTGTTTTCTTTTTTGTTTGATCCATGATGTTCCTAAAATTTTAAAATGAGAGACTGAGTTCCATAAAACTTTTATGTTATGATGTTATGAATGCATGGATGCAGCAAACACAAGTATTCACATATACACATCAAGTTTTGGTTTAGGGAAATTCAATCAGGAGCCAAGGTCTACCATTCCCAATAAGGAGTGTACTAGAGCTTTCTTCCACCTGTAGAACAGGGTTCTAAAAAAAGTTCCCAGAGTCCTCGATCCATCTTTCGGATACTATCAACTGCCCAAATAACTCAGGGGTCGATAATATTCTCAAGAGAATCTCATCTGAGTGTAGTATCGCGTATCAACTACTCGGAAATACTCCCTCATAGTTATCGCACTACATCCTAATAAGGCCAAGTGGGGTAATGTGTTCTAAAGGTCCTCAATGGCATGGGCCCTTTATAGAAAGTAACATTGTTTTCACGAATACTCGATCAACAACACTACCCTCTAAAAGGACCTTCATTGAGCAGCGGTTTTCAAGTTGGCTTATTCGGGAATCAACTCCCTATAAACCTCCTTGAATATACCACCTTCCTATCATAAGTACTCTCGAGCACGGGTATAGTGCTGTCTCACCATCTTTCATTTCCCAAAAGCCAAAAGAACAAGTCTGCACATATTCACAAATATTCACAAATAGCAAGTATATAAGCAGAATAGGTTAAACCCTCAAACAATAAAACTCCCCAGTGAAGTCGCCATTTTCTGTTGCGGTGAAAATTTGATATCAAGCTATTAATTAACTTGAACCGTATTTCTTTTACAACCGGACTTTAACTTATCCAAAGGATAGGTCTAAAGAAAGAAAGAACCTTTTGCGCGATGTGACAACAACGCTTTAAGAGATTCGGGGATTCGGGGGTTGGTTATATCTAGGGAAGGTATTAGCACCCTAAATATCTGTAGTACTCTACAGGAACCTTTTGTTCATTGCTTGCTAAGGCTGTGAAACATGCATCGGTTTAATTGGGGAATTGGGATAAAAATAAAATAAAGGCCTAAGTGGTTTTCTAAGTTTGCTCGCAAAGGCGTTGCACCTTTTGCCTACGTATCCTGACTAGGATAGAATCAGAGCAATCGTAGTTCACCTCACAAGGGAACAGAACACTTGATGACGATCAAGGTTCAGGGGGGAACAAACATGACAATGCTTGTGTGGAGTTGACAAACTCCCTAAGCTACATTGAAGGGTAGTAAGATATCATGACGATGATTCTTACACAGAGTTGACGAACTCTGTCCTAGGGTTCTAGGTGAAGAACACTCCTAGTACGGGCAGGTTTCTTAGACTTCAAGCAAAGTCTAAAGGTGATGAAATTAGGGTTAAAAGTGACTTGACAAAGTCGAGGGTATGATAGAATTGGTTTTTGGTCCAAGACATTGATTGTCAACAGGACAGACTTTTTCCTTTGGAGGACAGTAATATTGGCGATTGGACGTGCTTCGGCGCTTGGGGCCACATACAAACATTACAGGAATAAATATTGCAACATACAAACATTAAAAATAAATTAATTATTACAACCATATCGAATAATTGGAATAAAAAACAGAGAGATTAAAGTATCAGGCTTGGTACGCTGACAGTCTGTACCTGAAACGACTGTTAGTAGACAGATGAAAAAATGAAAAATAACAATTCAAGGAAAATATTTTAATATGTTGCCAAACATATCAAAACATGATATCAATCGAAATTTCCGACGAACGTGAGTGGAACAGTTCTAAATTTCATCTGCAGCTGCTTATAATTAATACTGTCAGTGCGCGGATCGCGCGAAATTCAAAGTGATCAAAAATGGAAATTGATTACATATTATGAAACTACAATTTAAATCAAGCATAACAAAAAAAGAACGGATGAAAAACGATAAAAAATGAGAAAGTTATGATACTGTGAAGTTTTGAATCTGTACTGTCAGTACGGTAAAAGTATACTGTCTAGTCAAATACGTTTTGTATCATAACTTTTTAACCGTTTATCGGAACGAGACAAAATTTATATGGATTTGGGGTAGAATGATGAGAGGAAGAGGATGGTGATGTTAGTTTTTACAAACTGTTCACCTAGTGAAAAAAACGCTGACTGGTGTGTGTGTTTGTTTTGAATGCATGGAAACATAATCGAAACCAAATACGTTTTATACCGTATCTCACTAACCGCTCATCGGATCGAGACAAATTTTATATGTAAATTGGGTAGAAAAATGAGAGGAAGAGGATGGCATAGGTGGTTTTTTGAAATTCACTCTCCTGTGAAAAAAACGATAGCTGGTGTAAAATTATGACTTTATGCTTGCAAAATGAAATGAACACTTGGTATACTCATGCTACAAGTCAAGTGAGGTCACATACACATCACACATATCCTATATAACAGATAGCAAGCAAGTTTGAAGCCAAGGCATGAGTAAATATGACAGTTGTATGTAAGTTGCAAATCACATGACATAACAATGCATGATGAGGTGATTTTTGGTTCTTGAGTGTTTTGAGCAATTCCACCTGTTCTAACACCTTAAATACATCATATGGAGTGTGTATATATTAAAAAATCAGAACTGGAACATAGGTATGAGTATGTAGTATTCATTTTGCAAGTTAAAGCATTATGTGAATCATGAAGCATTATGTGATGTAAAACTTGTGTCAGTCAAATTTTCATGATTTGAATCATCAATACACATTACATATGATCATGTGAAGCTGTAGAAACAAAGATAGAACATGTACAAGCAAGAAAACTCAAACTGGCATGTAAACATGAAGCATTTTGTAAAGACATGAACAAATGAGCATGATAATAGGCAGATGAAGTTCCAGCTCAAATTGAACCAAGTTAATCATTTAGACAGCATAAACACATGATATTAAGATGATCCAAACCTTAAAAATCCATAGAAAGCCACTGTCATGAGTTTTGGCTAGTTAAATGCAAGTTTGTTCAAGTAATGATGCATATGAGAAGGCAAAACTTGACACAATGGTTTTTATCACAAGATGAGCATTTATACACATCACATATGTTCAATTTAAGATGTACAAGTCATTGGTATTGGCAGTAATCAGGTTATGGGCAGCAATCATATTTTGGTGCATTTGTGCATTTGTGTCATTTTGGCCAATATGCATAATCATGGATAAATGAAGTTCTAACTCAAATTCAAGCAAACTAATCACTTGGACAGCATGAATACATGATATTAAGATGATTCAAACATTGAAAATCCAAAGAAAGCAACTGTCATGAGTTTTGTCAAGTTAAATGCAAATTGTTCACATAAGGATGCATATGAGGACATGAAACTTGATACAAGGGTTTCTAGCACAAGATGAGCATTCAAACACTTTAAATATGTTCAAATTAAGGTGTATAAGGTACCTGTTTTGACAGCAAACCAGTTTTGTGCAAAAAACCAAGTTTTGAAGCTTCCTTGATCTTTAAGAAACAAGCCACATGAGAGGCCAAAATGAATTCTGTCCACTTCTGATGGCTAATGATGGTTTAGACAGCTTGGATATATGATATTTGATGTGTCCAAGAGTTCAAAACATTAACAAGATGCTTGGAACAAGTTTTGGTGAGTTTTATGGATTTTGGTCAAAGTAAGCTCCATGGTAAGTTGACTTTTTGATTTCTTGAGTTTTTGGGTGATCTAATGGTTGGTACACCTCATATATATGATTTAGAGAGTGTATGGATGGTTGTTTGAGGTTTGGAATGCATAGAACTCAAAATAGCATCAAAAGTGCAAATGCTGAATTTTGGTCATTTTGACAACTTTGGTGATTTTTGCAATTTGTGAATGGGAGAGAGATATGGTGAGGTGCTTGCTTCTAACAGGTTTTCAGAATGATGTTCATGTCCATAATGAGGAGTTAGATGTCTCTATTTATAGGGAAAGTGAGTGAGGAGCTTGCTATGAAACCTTGCTTCACCATGAAGAAAACTTAGATTTTTCTCTTCCAAATACAACTTGCTTTGCTTTTTCTGATTGCTAGCTGTTCTCTTCCCTTCATTAGCAAGTCTTAATGATGTTTTTGCAGATAAATCAAGGCCTAGAGGCATGGTAGAGTGGCTGGAACAGAAATCACTTTACACCTCATGCTTGGAAAAGTCAAAAATGGCAACTTTGGCAATGAACTTCCAATTCTTGATTCTATGCTATCTCCATGCTATTTCTTTGTTCTAACCTGCTAAGAATGATTAATATATCAGATAGAAGGAGTTTGTAGCATTGAAATTGATCCACTTGAGTGCTAGAGGTGTTCTTGCAAAATTCATCAATGTGGGACAAAAGTGACAAATTGCCAACTTTGAACACATGTATCTCTCAGCTCATAAATCATCTTGGGGAGTTCTTGTACTTTTTAGAAAGCCCTCACATAGTACTAAAACTTTCATGTTGGCCAGAAATCTTGATTCTATTTGAAACTAGGTGAAAAACCCCCTTGAAGTTGGCTGATTTTAGCTTTTAAGGTGAAAATAACTTAGAAATTTTCTAAGTTATTTTCCCTTCTAGGAATGTTTTTGCTTATATCTCAAAAAGTATGCATTTTCTGGTTGTGGACTAGTATGGGACTTTTGTAGGACTTGTCAAGAGCTTTCAAATGAGACTAGAACCAACTCAATTGGATGTGTGGTTAAGGAGATACGGTTTAGCCCTTTTCAAAACCCTAATTTCCCGATTTCTCGATTACTCTCTCATTTTTGATCCAATGACCATGAAAATTGATATGCAAGTCCATTATGACATAAGGAACAACTTTGATTCACAACTTGGATTCCAATTCTCAAAATTTGAGGAGTTGACTTTTCGGTCAACCGTACGATCGATCGGTGCCGATCGAGTCGCCTGTTGATATTCTGGACATCCTGGGACTTTGACACTTCTTGAATAGTCTTTAATAGCCTATATTAACTTCATGGACCTCACTCCCACCATTAAAACATTTCCCAACATCAAAGTCAAACCACAGTTGACTTTCCACTGGTTAAAAACCCTAATCGGGGCCTCCTGACTGCACTGTTCTTGATTCTGAAACAATTTCTTCAAATTGACTTCCCATTTGACTTTGATATTGTCTTTGATTTCATTCCATGATTGAATTGGCCCAAATCATTGGTTGATCCTTCCTTGATTGTTTTGAATTTGTCGGTGCGAGAACCCTGATTTCATCTGTAACTTCACAATGAAACTTTGAACTGGATTAGTGTTAGATAAATTCATGATGTATGATTCTAATATGATTATGAGGATCTAAGGTGGTCAAAATTTGGGGTATGACACTCGGCGTCCTCGGCAAACCCGATACAAAATCCATGGAGATACTATCCCATTTCCACTCAGGAATAAACAACGGCTTCATCAAACTCGATGGCTTCTGATGCTCAATCTTTGACTTCTGGCAAGTCAAACAAGAATATACAAATTCCGCGATATCCTTCTTTATACTAGGCCACCAAAATACTTTCCTCAAATCCTGATACATCTTAGTAGCACCCGGATGAATACTCAATCCGCTACGATGTCCTTCCTCAAGGATGCTCTTCTTAAGCTCAACCATGTTCGGAACACAAACTCGATCCCGACATCTTATAATACCATTCTCATCAATCCGAAAATCACCACCTTGGCCTTGGTTGATTAAAGTCAACCGACCAGCTAAGCTCAAATCCGATTTCTGTCCTTCTCGAATTTCATCCAAAATACCACTTGTAAGCTTTAACATACCCAAATTAAATCCAAAAGAAGTTCTCTCACATACCAAACTCAAATCTCGAAATTGCTCGACTAATTCTAACTCTTTCACCATCAACGCCGACATATGCAATGATTTCCGACTCAATGCATCCGCTACTACATTCGCTTTACCCGGATGGTAGTTCAAGCCAAAATCAAAATCCTTCAAAAGTTCAAGCCATCTTCTTTGTCTCGCATTCAATTCCTTTTGATCAAAAAGATATCTCAAACTCTTGTGGTCACTAAACACTTCAAATCTTGCGCCAAATAAATAATGCCTCCAGAGTTTCAACACGAACACAACGGCGGCCAACTCTAAGTCATGCGTCGGATAATTCTTCTCATGCACTTTGAGTTGCCTCAAAGCATAAGCTACAACTTGGTTATTCTGCATCAACACACCTCCTAAACCCATCAAAGAAGCATCACAATACACAACGAATGGTTCCTCTGAATTTGGCAGAATCAAAACAGGAGCTGTCGTCAACCTTCGCTTAAGCTCTTGAAAACTCGCTTCACACTTGGCGTCCCAAACAAAGGCTTGACCCTTCCTAGTCAACTGCGTCAATGGCAACGATAACTTAGCAAATCCTTCAATAAACTTCCGATAATAACCGGCTAAACCAAGAAAACTTCTGATCTCAAAAACTGACTTCGGAGTCTCCCATTGCGACACCGCTTCAACCTTCGACGGATCGACCGCAATACCACTACTAGAAATCACATGACCAAGGAAACTAACTTCCTTCAACCAAAATTCACACTTAGAAAGCTTCGCGAACAACTGCTTCTCTCTCAGCACAGATAACACAATCTTCAGATGCTCGGCATGCTCTCCTTCGCTCTTCGAATAAACCAAGATGTCATCGATAAACACCACCACAAACTTATCCAAATAAGGATGGAAAATCCTATTCATGTACTCCATAAATACACCTGGTGCATTAGTCACACCAAATGGCATCACGGAATACTCATAGTGTCCATACCTCGTCCGAAAGGTCGTCTTCTGAATATCCTCAGCTTTCACACGGACCTGATGATACCCAGATCTCAAATCAATCTTGCTGAACACGCTTGCACCAACCAACTGATCCATCAGATCATCAATCCTTGGAAGTGGATACTTATTCTTAATAGTCACCTTGTTCAACTGTCTGTAATCCACACAGAGCCTCATAGAACCCTCTTTCTTCTTAACCAACAACACCGGTGCACCCCACGGTGACACGCTCGGGCGAATAAACCTCTTTTCAAGCAAATCCTCAAGTTGACTCTTCAACTCTTTTAACTCCGAGGCCGACATACGATATGGAGCCATCGATATCGAACTAGTTCCAGGAATCAAATCTATCGAAAACTCCACTTCTCGCTCCGGCGGTAAATCCTTTATCTCTTCAGGGAATACTTCCGGAAAATCTCTAACAATGGGCAAAGCATCAATCTCTTCACTTTCACTAGTCCTCAAAGTTGCCATAAGCATAAATACCTTAGCCCCATCTTGCACCGATTCCTTCACTTGTTTCCTCGTCATAAACAAATCCCTTTCAACATCCGAATCGGGAAAAATAACCGTTTTGTCAAAACAGTTAATATAAACACGATTGAATTTTAACCAATTCATTCCAAGAATGACATCCAGTTGATCCAAATGAAGACACACTAGATCAATCCCAAAGTCTCTACCGAAAACACTCAACGGACAATTCAAACAAACATACGGTGTAGTTACCGAACCCATAGCAGGAGTATCAATAACCATACTGCCACCAATCACAGACAACTCAAGATTCAACCTTCTAACACAATCCAAAGAAATAAAAGAATGCGTAGCTCCGGTATCAATTATAGCGATCAAAGGTGTACCATTAATGAAGCACGTACCTCAGATCAATCGATCGTCGCTAGCAGTCTCAGATCCAGATAGAGCGAACACTTTCCCGCTCCCTTGATTCTTCTTCGGCTTATCGCACTTGGTACTGATGTGCCCCCGCTCACCACAGTTATAGCAAGTAACACCCGCACCGCTTCTACACTCTAGAGCCTTGTGGCCTGGCTTGCCACACTTAAAACACTTTTGTTCAACACTTTTGCACTCCGGAGCACGATGCCCCGCTTCACCACAAGTGTAACACCTGACCGGGGTAGAAACTCCCCCACTTGGCTTCTTGCCAAAACCAACCTTTTGTTTCCCCTTATCGGCAGGAGTTACATAAGGTTTTCCTCTGAATTATCCTTTTCCTTTCTTATCACTTAGGCTCTTGTAGTGGCTAGACCTAGCCCTACTGTCTTCGTCATAAATTCTGCTCTTGTTAACCAACTCAGAAAACCGTCTGATTTCCTGGTACCCAATAGCTTGTCTAATCTCGGGTCTCAAACCGTTCACAAACTTGAGGCACTTAGACCTCTCAGCATTACCAGTATTATAGTGAGGACAAAATTTGATCAACTCCTCAAATTTCGCCGCATACTCAGCAACCGTCGAATTACCTTGCTTCAACTCAAGAAATTCGATCTCTTTCTTCCCCCGCACATCCTCTGGAAAATACTTCTCCAGAAAGATTTCTCTAAACGAATCCCACGTAATCACAATATCATCTTCCTCAAATCTTTGGCGAGTATTACCCCACCAATCTTCAGCTTCTCCTTCGAGCATATGAGTCCCAAACTGCACCTTCTGTGCATCCGAGCAGTTCATAACTCGAAAAGTCTTTTCCACAGCTTTCAACCAAATTTGTGCCTTGTCCGGTTCATGAGTTCCCTTGAAGACCGGAGGGTTATTCTTTTGGAATTTCCCCAAAGCACGGAATCCATCATCAGCATGATTCCTCACATTCACATTGGCCGGAGGATTCTACCCAATTGCCCCCGCCAATCTCGTCAATGCCTCTGCAATCGCTTTGTCGTTCCTTCCTGCAACCATCTTACTAATTCCAGCAACAGAACCACGTAAGAACAACCAATATTGATAATGCAACACACGCATATCAATAACACACAGGAAAAAAAACACTCTAACAACTTGGCCGGACGGACCGACCTGCTCTGATACCACTATTGTAACACCCCCTTCTATACCCCAAATAAATGCATATAAAACAATTAAGCACATACAAATTATCAGAGTAAAAAGGTTTTATAATAAGGTATAAAAGAAGAATGCCACAATTTCACCAATAAAACACTTTCACATTTTTCTCCATAAGATATGTAACATTTTCAAAATTAAGCGGAAGATCAAATCATTTAATCGTTTTCAAAATATTAATCCACGTACACACAAGTTAATCCAAATTAATACATCATATCAGTTGGATTACACAATCACATCAACTGATACATCGCAATGTATCACAAAAGAATGACTATACTAGTCTAACTACCCGGTGTTACATATCAGAGCAGCAGACTCAAAAGAATGAAGAATACTTCACAAAAGGGACTCCAGCATCCTAATCTGCAATGCCTCGTAGAGCATTATAAAACAGCAGAAGGGTGAGAAATATAACCATAATAACCAAAGCATAAGATTATATATATATAGGTAATCAATACAAGTTCCACTCCGTATTTCTCACCACAATTCAATTTCTTAGTCATATATATTTGCCACACATATAATGACAACACGAATATTTGTAAAGCATTTCCACATCATGCATACTCTCACAATTTCACAATCTCATCATTCACACATAAACATCTCTTCATGCATATGTCATATATTAATGTGACTCAACAACTCAATGCAACTCATGCAATGCGGTACCGACTCTCGTTATCTTTTTTCGGTTTTTACATTAAACCGGGTCCACACTTCTAGACCGATAACCCGTTATCTTTTTTCGGTTTTTACATTAAACCGGGTCCACACTTCTAGACCGATAACCACAAAGGCCCGTCCTCTAAGCCTTCAAACCCACACTTCTAGGTTTGGGACAAGCCACTAGTTTCCACGAAACTAACAGACATTGCCTCTTGACTAAATGATGCATGTACAATCAACCACAACAAATGCACTTAAGACCGACATCTTAATCTCATGCATTTACATAATTCATCTCTTCAAGAATTACACAATGATTGCACATACAACATATATCACACAATTAAGGTATTCACATCACAATACCATTTATACAATTATAAGTCATGCACACATATCCACAATGTTCTCATGCATACTCATCACATAATTGTATACCCATTAAGCATTCGCAAGTTCATTAGACAATACACATACATTCATCATTGTATTCACATGTATTTCTATTTATCATAATTAATACGCATCGCACATCAACTAGGATTCACGCCTGGAGGCTACCCACAGCACACATCATCACAATAGATCATATCTATATCATATCATAGAGGTATTAACCTATGAGAAGCAACCAAACCATCTCCACATGAACAACACAGCAAAAGAAAAATGTTGTCACATTCGCCTTCATTCGCCTGGCGAACCCTCGCAGCGAACCTTCGCCTGGCCTTCGCCTGGCGAACTCTCTCAGCAAACACTCGCTAGGCTTCGCCTGGCGAGACTTCCCAGCGAGCCCAAGTCAGTAGCTACTGACTTCATTCGCCACCATTCGCCAGCACCTTCGCTGGGCGAACCTTCACTATCCAACTTCGCTTGGCGAACTCGCCAGCGAAGTCCACTGGGACTTAATCATAATTACTCGCCAGCATTCGCTAGGCTTCGCGTGGCGAAGCTTCGCCTTCGCTCGCCTGGCGAGAGCCAGCGAACCTGCGCAGAACAGAACCCTATTCTGCCTCTCCTTCATCAATCCATCATCAACCAAACCTCAAACATCCAAATCAATACAAATAGCATCAATACATGTTACCCGACTATTCTACGGCATTATTGCTCAGTTTCAACCGATTAAATCATCAATCTACCGATTTATCCAACATTTTCCCTAAATGGAAAGTGATGAAAACTCTACCAAAACCCCAACCCAACATACATAACATCATGAAATGATCAAATAGAAACATTTCTCACCCTTACCTCGATTAATCGGAGCTTTGATGTTGGTTCTTGATGATTTCCACTTTCCTCTTCTTCTCCTCTCTTTCTCTTCTTTCTTCTTTCTTTCCTCTTTCTTTCCAAATGTTTCTAACTTTCTTTTCTTTTCTTCCTCACTTATATATTCCTTTTATTTTCTTTCCTCCCAATTTCCTTTCAATTCTCTATTAATTCCAATTAATAAAAATTAATTCCAATATTAACATAAAATTCCACTAAATCAATTAATTACTACAATTAATTATTTAATGAAATTTGGGCTGTTACAAGCTGCTCTCCATCCATGGTAGTGAGAACTAACGAGCCTCCTGAGAAGACTGCTTTCACAACAAACGGGTCGTCATAGTTAGGCATCCATTTTCCCCGTGCATCTTTGTGAACTGGTAAAATCTTTTTGAGTACAAGCTCCCCTTCTCAGAATTCTCGGACGCGAACTTTCTTGTCAAAAGCTCTCTTGATCCTTTTTTGATATAACTGACCATGACACATTGCAGACATGCGCTTCTCGTCGATAAGATTCAATTGATCAAACCTTTCTCTCACCCATTCTGCTTCTTCAAGCTTGGTTTCCATTATGACTCTCAAAGAAGGTATCTCGACCTCAATAGGAAGTACCGCATCCATTCCATATACCAAAGAAAAAGGGGTTGCCCCTGTTGAAGTGCGGACGGACGTTGTGTACCCATGCAAGGCAAATGGTAGCATCTCATGCCAATCTTTGTAAGTTTTCACCATCTTTTGCAAAATCTTTTTGATGTTTTTATTCGCAGCTTCTACAGCTCCATTCATCTTGGGACGATAAGGAGAGGAATTGTGATGTTCAATTTTGAAGTCATCGCACAACTCTTTCATGATTTTGTTGTTCAAGTTGGTACCATTGTCCGTTATGATCCGACTCGGAATTCCGTAACGACAGATAATCTCCTTCTTGATAAAACGGGCCACCACTTGTCGAGTAACATTAGTGTAAGATGCGGCTTCAACCCACTTTATGAAATAATCAATAGCAACCAGAATAAATCGATGTCCGTTAGAAGCTTTTGGCTCAATTGCCCCAATCATATCAATGCCCCACATAGAGAAAGGCCACGGTGATGACAACACATTTAGCAATGTCAGAGGTACATGCATCTTGTCCGCATAAATCTGACACTTGTGACACTTTCTGGCATATTGAATACAGTCAGTTTCCAAAGTCAACCAGTAATATCCAGCCCTCAAAATCTTTTTAGACATAGCATATCCATTGGCATGAGTGTCGAATATTCCTTCATGAACATCTTGCATTAACAAATCTGCTTCTCGTCCGTCGACATATCTAAGCAGGACCATATCATGATTTCTTTTGTAAAGCACATCATTACTGAGAAAGAACTTGGATGCTAATCGTCTCAGAGTTTTCTTGTCAAGTGACGTAGCATCTGCTGGATACTCTTGCTTTGACAGATAATTCTTGATGTCGTGGTACCAGGGCTTATCATCAGTTTCTTCTTCAACCATCTGACAGTAGGCGGGTTCGGTCTTGCGTTCAATTCGAATAAGAGTGGCATCATTGACATCCCTGATTTTCCACATTGAGGCTAACATGGCTAGGGCATCAGCAATGTGATTCTCAGATCTCGGAACATGCTTGAAAGTGATTTCATCAAAATACTCGATCATCTTGATGATGTAGGCTCTGTAAGGGATCAAATTCTCATGTCTAGTCTCCCATTCTCCAGTAACTTGATAGATAATCAAAGTTGAATCTCCACTTACTTCAAGAAGTTTGATTTTGAGGTCGATAGTTGCTTCGAGGCCGAGAATGCATGCTTCATATTCGGCGATATTGTTTGTGCTGTCAAAATCTAACCTGGTTGTGAATGGAGTGTAACCACCTTCCAGACTTATTAAAACGGCGCCTACACCATCCACTGTAGTTGGAGGAACCATCAAACATCATTTTCCACCAAAGACCTGTCTGCGGACCCTCATCGGGACTTGGCTCTTCACACTCTTTTACCAACATAATGTCTTCATATGGGAAATCAAATTTGAGAGACTCATAATCTTCCACTGGTTGATCTGCAAGATATTCTGACAAAACACTACCCTTGATAGACTTCTGGGCTACATACTGGATGTCATATTCTTATAATAACATATGCCAACGGGCGAGCCTTCCAGTCTGAGCAGGCTTCTCAAAAATATACTTTATCGGATCCATTTTTGAAATCAACAAAGTGGTATGACAAATCATGTACTGCCTCAAGCATCTAGCAGCCCATGCCAAAGCATAACAAGTTTTCTCTAGAAGTGAATATCAGATTTCACAATCAGTAAACTTCTTACTCAAATAATAAATAGCATGTTCTTTTCGTCCGAACTCATCCTGCTGACCTAACACACAACCCATTGAATTCTTGAGCACTGTCAAATACATGAAGAGAGGACTTCCCGGAACAGGAGGTATCAAGATCGGAGGTTCTTGAAGGTAACCCTTGATCTTATCAAACACTTGCTGACAATCTGAATTCCACACGACCGTCTGATCCTTGCGTAACAATTTGAAGATGGGCTCGCAAGTAGGAGTCATATTAGAAATAAATCTGGATATGTAGTTCAATCTTCCAAGAAAACCTCTGACTTGCTTCTCAGTCTGTGGAGCTGGCATATCTTGAATGGCTCGGACTGTATCTGGATCTACCTCAATCCCTCGGTGACTGATAATGAAACCGAGTAACTTCCCAGATCTTACTCCAAAGGTACACTTGGCTGGATTCAGTCTCAACTGATATTTTCTGAGTCTTTTAAATAATTTCAAAAGATGTTCCAAATGGTCCTCCTCACTCTGAGATTTGGCGATCATGTCTTCAACATATACCTCTATCTCCTTGTGCATCATGTCATGAAATAAAGCTACCATGGCTCTTTGATAAGTAGCCCCTGCGTTCTTCAGACCGCAAGGCATAACTTTGTAGTAGTAAGTCCCCCACAGAGTAATGATAGTAGTTTTTTCCATGTCATCGGGATCCATCTTAATCTGATTGTAACCGGAGAAACCATTCATAAATGAGAAAACTGCAAAACGAGCCGTATTATCCACCAACGTATCAATATGCGGCAAAGGGAAATCATCCTTTGGGCTGGCCTTGTTTAGATCCCTATAATCCACACACATTCTGACTTTCCCATCCTTTTTCGGTACAGGTACAATATTGGCCACCCATTCGGGGTATTTGGACCTTGCTAAGAAACCCGCATCAATCTGTTTCTTTACCTCATCTCGAATCTTAAGAGTCATGTCAGGTCTTGTTCTTCGGAGCTTCTGTTTAACCGGTGGGCATTCTGGTCAAAGCGGTAACTTGTGAACCACTATGTCAGTGTCTAAACCCAGCATATCTTGGTATGACCAAGCAAATACATCCACATATTCTTTTAGAAGCTTCTCTAGTTACTGCTTGACTTCTGCCCCTAGAGCTGCCCCAATCTTGACTTCTTTCTTGTCTTCTTCTGTGCCAAGATTAATGACTTCTACCTGTTCTTTGTAGGGTTGAAGCTCTGTGTACTCATAGTGTGCCCATTTTACCAGTTCATTAGGGATTTCAAAATCTTCGTCCTCATCCTCAGCTTGGTATATTGGTGAATCAAAGTCAGGAGGGAATGCAAAGTCATAGGATTCAATGGGTTTTAGGACATCACTGCACGTTGGAATGGCTTAATTTATTAAAACACACAAAGACAAATGCAGCACACAAAAGAGAAAATTGTTTTGGGTTTTTTAAGATTGTCATTTTTCTTTTAAAAAGAAAGCAAAAGCAGTAAAGGAAATAACACAAGGAAATTTAACAAAATAGTTCATTTTCCATTGATTTTCTTGAAAGCACGGGGCCCTTACAAAACATTCCTATAGCCTTGGGCATGACTATGGAGATTCAAAACAACAACAGGAAAAGAAAGACAAACAAATTACTTTAACTCAGGAAATACCATAGGAATCTCAATAGCTTCCCAGTTGCTCAAGGTAGATTTTCCATGATACACTAACTATTCAAGGTCTTCATCTTCAAAATCTTCTTCCACAACACTGACTTGGAATCCTCCACTGATGAATACTTCTTGTATAGTCTTTGGGCGTCCTTTGTCATGTGTCGGTGCTTCATCATGAGTTGGTTTGTAACCCAACCCTTGGCGATCCATCTTTGGCTTCACTTCAATAACCTCTCCCCAACCTGCAGGAGTACCTTCTTCCAGTGTAGACTTGATGCTCTGAGCGGATGCAAAAGATGGACCACTCTTAGCCACTGTTTCCTCTAACATCACTGTGTTAGCTATCTCGAGTGCCTGAAAGGAAGTTCCTAAGGCGCATTCATCTGCCTCAATATATTTGAATGATGACAGATTGCTCACCATTAGGTCCTCTTTACTGTGTACAATCACCAGTTTGTCACTCACAACAAATTTCATTCTTTGATGTAAAGTGGAAGTCACCGCCCCAGCTGCGTGAATCCACGGTCGTCCCAACAAACAACTATAAGCTGGGTTAATGTCCATGACTTGGAATGTAATATCGAACACATGAGGTCCTATCATGATTGGCAATTCTACCTCTCCAACAACCGTTCTTCTTGAACCGTCAAAAGCTTTTACAATCAATGACGTCGGCTTCATTTCTGCCCTTGCATATGCTAACCTTGCGAGCGACCTTACGGGCAATACATTCAATGAGGATCCAGTGTCAACTAAAACTCGCGCCATTGTGTCTTCTTGGAACCTGACAGATATGTGCAACACACGGTTGTGATTACGTCCTTCCTTTGGCAATTCTGCATCACTAAAACTCAGGGTGTTACATGCCGTAATGTTGGCTACCGCTGAGTCAAATTGGCCGAGAGTTATATCTTTTGTCACATGTGCCTGCATCAATACTTTTTGAAGAGCTTCTCTGTGGGCTGGAGAATTCATCAAAAGAGACAAGATTGATATCTTTGACGGGGTTTGGTGAAGCTGATCAATAACCCTGTAGTCACTTTTCCGGATAATCCTTAGGAATTCCTCGTCGTCTCCCTCAGTACTTGGTACCTCTTTCTCTTTTGCAGCAGGAGTAACCTCTTTTGGAGTGACCACTGTTACCTTTGGCTGATAAATCCGACCACTACGGGTCATCCTGCTTGTACCTGCAATATTTGTCACGTCCACTTGGTCATCTTTCACTGTCTCTTTCTGACTAACCTTCCCAGATCCTCGGTCTATCACAGTCATGTCATACTGTCGCGGTGAAAATAGGATACCAAACTATTGATTAGTTTGAATCTTTAATTCATTTTGCAATCGGTCTTTGATTTGTCCAAAGGAAGGGATAAAGATCGAAATTCCCACAATGCAATGCAAATGCAAGATTAGAGAGTTATAGGTTCGGGGGTTGGTTAAACTTAGGGAAGGTACTAGCATCCTAAGTTTCTATAGTACTCTACAGGAACCTCTTGTTTTATGTTTGTTTATTGCTAAGGATTATCTGCTTAAAGGTATAAAAGACCTAGGGGTTTATTTCTAAGTATACTCGATAAGATATCGCATCTTATGCCTACATATCCTTACAGGAGTGGAATCAGAGTATTTTGTAGTTCTCCTAAAGGGTTTGAGGAGTTCTTTGACTGTGGTCAAAGTTCCTACGGGTTTAGGGTAGTTGATTGATTGATTTTAGGAGAAGAGATGAGTCTTCATTTTAAGGGAGATTTAACCGCCACAAATTGTAGGAATGTAGTCTTTGCATCATCTTAAGAGAAGGGCTCAATTACTCGGTTAGGGATCGACGAGGTACACCTTTATCTCTCTTAAGAAAAAGTTCCTACGGTATTGACTGTATTGATGTGGAGTGGAGATTCTATCTCGCTTAAGATGATTAACATCTTTCTCTAATGTGTTTGAATATTGTTTGAATTGAGTTGTATGTTCATTCTAAGTTGTAAAGATAACGGTCCTTCCTATGGGGTAGGATCTATCCTAAGAGATCGACTTGAATGGGATCAAGGATCAAATGGGAGAATGATGCAAATGAGATGCACTACACACAAGTGTTGACTCATGTGTAGGGTTTTCCTTTGGACGGAATGCAAGGCGGAAATATAAATACGATAATGTAAATTGCGAAAATAAATTGCGGAAAATAAACCATACACACGCATGAAAGCGCTAAGGTGTAGGTGAGTGAATTGTGTATGTGAATGTGGATGTGCACGGTTGATTACATTACAATGTTGAGATTGATTTTAGACGGATTGATTTAAAGGGGGATGTTGAGTTGATTTTATGAGGATATTATTTTTATGAGAAAGAAATATGTTGCTTTTGGTGAGATTGGTTTTGAGAAAGGTTTGAATTGGTTTTAGGCGATGTTCTTTAAGTAAAAGGTTATAATAGGCTAAATGATTTATTATAGAACTTAAAAGGATTTATTTTATTTTTATGGCTATTAAGGGTTGAATCAGGTTATATGGGTTATATAAAAAAGTATTTCATTATTTATTTCTAAAACACTAACTAGGTTTTATTATTAATTATAGATAAATTGGTGAATGTGAATTATTATTATTATAAAACATACCAATTATTTAAATTATATGAAAATATTGTCCTTATATTTTTTTAGAAGAGAATAAATTATAATCTTATAAATTAATTATCCTATTATCTAGAAAAGGGTTTATAGTAAAAAGTATTATGAAATCTAATAGAATGACGTTAAAATAAATTGATAGAAATAAGTTGGTTTTATTAAAAAAGTTGATGAAGAAGTTAATTAGTTTAGAAACATATTATTTTAAATAAAGGTTATTAGCAAACACAATGAAAAGTTGATTAAAGGGGTAAATTTTAAATAGGTTTTTTTTAGGATTAATTAGAATAAAGGGGCTTATTTAAAGTGGCTGATTTAAAAGGGGTTAATTAAGTAACTAATTAATTAGGTTAATTATAGGTTAATTGTTAATCAAATCAGATTAGGGGTCGAAGGGTGGTTAACGAATAATTTAGTGTGGTGCGGGTGTATTGGATATGGTGGGTGCGCAGATGTGAATCGTGTGATGTGTGATGGAGGGCGGTGATTACATGTGTACACGGTAACTACCGTGGGTGCATGCGTACAGAACATAATATAAAACTTTACAGAAAAAAGACTCGGGAAACCCTAGCCTCCCCAAATTCTTCTCTCCGCCGATCTTCTCGTTTCCTTTCTCCCACCTTTCTTCTTCTTTCGTGTTCTGTTTCTTTCGCCTTCTTCTTTCTCATATTCTTCTCTCTTCTGCGATTCTTCCGCTTCTCTTCTCCCTTCGACTTCACCATTTCTCCTCTTTCCTCAAATTCTTCTCGCTTCCTCCGCCATCTTCTTTCTCTCTTTCATAAACCTTCTTCTTTTCCTCCTCGATTTCTTCGCTTGATGTCCTAAAAGAAGAAACAAAGCTCAACAGATTAATGTTAGTCAAAACAATGGTTTCGCGGTTTTGTTGACGGGTTGTGTGGCAGCGATGAATGGAGGTGGTGGATTCACGGTGCCGGCAAAGGAAGAGATAAGCTTTCAACTCTCTCTTTTCGTATTTTTAGGGTTTCCTGATCTGGGGATTTTTTGTGTGTTTCTGAGAACGGTTGTGTGTGTTTTTCTTCAATTCTGAATCCCTTTTTATAGGCTCAGAGTGGTTGCTACCAATTGATGGATCATTGATGGGGTTTCCATTTCAATTATTGACATGTTTGATTACGGTTTTGGAAAAGATTAAATTAGTTTGAATGTGAATTGAAACTTGCTCTTTCTGACTTATTTGTCTGATGCTTGTTGTAGGTTTTGAAGATACGATATCATGGTGATAAAACTCCTATGTGGCCTTAGCGTACTTCTTCTTCATTCTGATTAAATGTGGTTGTCTCCTTGCAGGTTTGAATTGGGAACAAGGTTTTGGAACAAAATTAAGGACGTGATTTCTATTTTAAGCCCATGGATGTATGCGTTTAACGCTTCCGAATTGATGTAGTCTCATTTCTGATTGCTTCCGTGTACTTGGGTGGCCTAATTTTGAAATATAACCTTCTTCATTTATCCGTTTTCAGGACGAGGGATCTAGAGTCAAAATTCCTCTAAACTTGCTTCTGGCTTCAAGAAGAGCCTTCCCGATTGTAGGCTCAGGTGTTCTTGGGTCGTTGGGGGACTTGATCGATGGTGGACGAGGTCTACACGGGTTGACTTGTTTGAAGTTGTTTGGACTTCGAGAGTGGCGATTGAACTGTTGAGTTAAACTTTGCCCTCCTTAGCTCGTTGGGTTGTCTTAAGTTATGTTTCTAAACGAAACTTGTTACCTCGCATGACCTACTCTTTCGATGCAAGGTTCATCTTCGGCAGGAGCTCGTGGAAGGTTTGATACCATGTTTGAAAAAAGAATTGACGGTTGTTTAAGAATGTCTGAGCTTTTAACACCTGTTTCTCTTTTATGCAGGATACTGGTGTTGTTCTATCCTGGTTGCAGTGGTGTTGTTAATGCTATATGTTGAAAAATAATGTTCTCTAATGATGACCGTGTGTTTCGAAGTATGACCCTGCGAGTGAGAGCGACGGAGGAACCCGTAGTGGTGACCTTGCTTCAACGAACGATGGCAGGTCAGGTGTGTGATTGCCTTGGGCTTTATTCTGTAATATGATTTTGTCATGATTGTATTTTGGATTTCTAACCATCTTTCTTCTTCTAACTGCAGCGGGTTTACATGTTCAATATCCAGCTTCAAGGCTTCCTTCTCAATAACAAGCAAACCAGTGGTTGAAGGAAGTGCCAATCACTTGCCGTTGTGAGTAGCATTCGGAGAATTTGACATGGGTGCTCCAACATTGAGGCGCTGCCCGAGATATCAAGTCCCGGGTTATGAAAAAAATGGGTAATTGCTCTGTATTATTAACTTCCGCTAATCCATGTTGTACGTGAAAATAGTGCGTCTTGATTCTTCACTTTAGACAAGTTGCTGGTGCAAACTAGTTGTTGAACTTATAGGACATTTCCTCATGGTACTTAATGCTGACTTTCTTGCTCTTGTCCTTAAACAGGTTATGGGTTGTTGTTGTGATAGGGAGGAGGTTTTGTTTGAGAAGAAGCTCTTGTTTTGCAGCGAGTGTTTATTTCCAAATAAGCTGCTGACTTTGGTTTTGGAATGGTACCTTAAGAGCATCCAACCGAGTTTTAACGATAAGGTGAGGGCTACTTGGTATTGAGCTATAAGAAAAAACTGTGAGTTGATTGCGTTCTTTTATAGTGAAATAAATTCTTCTCCTTTTTGTCAACATGTTTTGGAAAGAAGTTGCGGTGCATTGCGGGTGGTCAGTTCGTTTTCTAGTCCTTTGCAAAAAAAACTGATAGAAACTAATTCTTCAAAGCGTGACAGTTTGATGTGGATCAAGGCGACTGCCTCCCGACTCTCTTCTCCATGAGACATGATCTTGTCAACATATGGTACAGTTACGTGACTTCCGTGGCTATTATCCTATTGTTTGCTTACCGATAGTGTCACCGTTAGTAAGGAAATATTATGTGCAGGGCTAACACAACTCTGGTGTCGAAACAATGAGAAAGATATGAAGCAATGGTACCAAAAAAATGGTTCATACTACATGACGGCGGACCGACCAAAAAAGGATGCGTATAGCAGAAACCTCTTGCCTTCATGGTAATGAGCGGAATTAAGGAGGCATGTAACTTGTGAGTCCGTAATTCATACTCGTGGCCTTGATATTTGGATAAGTATCCTAATCCTTAACATCGTATCTTCTCCCGTTTTCTCTTTTGCAGGCCCATCAATACAAGCATAGATAAAGGATGCCTTAAGCATGGGAACAAAGTGGTCAGCGGAAACTCCCATCTCGGCATTGTCCGTCTGTAAGTTCAAATGTATCGGGTGAGGTATTGCGGTTAGGAAGTGGTACCAGACTTCAGTTCTGGCGTAGCAGAAGGCAAGGAGACATTCCTTCTTTGTATTGACTAGAAGTGTGGCTTGTGATTGAGTTTGCCGAGTTTGCAACCGTGGAGTTTAAACTGTAATATTCTTGCATGATTGTAAGCTTGTATGGCATTACCTTAAGTTGTTGCCTGAAGGTGTATACCCTTTGTAATGAGCACGTTGAAAAAGTAATTGTGAAATTGTCCATTCACATTTCCTACTTAGTCTTCCCCTTGTAACTTTAATGGTAGAAGTGGCCAAGAAAATTCAAATCCAAACAGGAATGGCGTTTTTGACAATAGGACCCGAGATAAACCTGAAGCCTTAAATATATGGGCCTAATTTAATGAACTGAGTCGTCCATGATTAGAATCTGGACTGCTGCAACTGATAATAACATCACACCCTTGATTTCACGCAGCTGGGAAAGTTCCCATGGACAAATAACACCATTTTAATAAAATCTAAGAAAGCAGTATGTTTCTAAAGAGAATTTCATGGAAACGGTTCTGCTTCACATCCTTAATGTCGCCAATAAATCTTAGTGAAAGAGATCTTGAGTTTTGGCATTTAATATTGAAAATTGTCTTGTAATCTCGACACCCTTGGTGTGAGGTTTAGTTGAATTTAAATTGTGAAGTTCTGAATTTGGAGTACATGGACCGATACGATGATTTGTCTCTTTGAGTTCTAGATTTCGCAATTGTTATCAACAAATCATGTTCTACATGGACACGTCCTCTAGAAGCCTCCTCAAAAGTGGACATCCCACCCTTAACACTTATCAACTTGATCCAAAAAGCACCAAATAAACTCAAGGTTTTAAGAACCAGACTTGGTTACCAAACGACTTCCAGTATTTTATTCTATGAAATCTCCTTAACGTAATTTCCTTTGCTTGATGGATTGGGCCTGAGAAAACTGCACATGCCTGTTAGTCGCGAAAAAACATAAATATTAACGTAAAGTTAAATAACAATAGAAAATGTGCAACAAGAGGTGGAATTTTAAGGTCAAAAATTAGGGTGCAACACATACTTCCATGGAACAGCCTTTGTGCTTTCAAAAGGAAACGGTTTTGGTTTCTGAATAATAACCGGTCGAGGCTGCTCAATAGCCGATTTGCTGAAAACAGGCTTCACACTTTTGTTGGTCATATTGAACACCAGAACTTTCTCACCTTTCTTTGGTAAATTAAAAACAGACTCAATTACCGAAACTTCTTCTTTCCTCACCTTACTACACACTTGCAATACTCCATCATCAATCAATTTTTGTATATCTCCTCGTACCGCATCACACTCTTTAGAATCACTAGAAAATTCTTTATAACCATTATGGGTATCCTCTATCAGTCCTGCTTTCAGTAGCTTCTCGTGAAGTAACCTTAATGGGGTCTTGATCTCTGACACACTCCGGACTATCCTTTCATCTGAAACATCTTCTACCGCATTAACCCCTCCATGATTCGGTAATGGATTACTTTTAACGTTAGGGGGTACATCATCAAAAGACAAGATCTTCTTTTCCATTAACTCCCTAACAAGATGTTTTAAAGCAAGACAACCTTCTAAATCATGACCGGCAGCGCCTTCGTGAAAGGCACAATGAGCATTAGGATTATAGTGAGGAGATGTAGTGTCTGGATTTAACGGTCACGTTGTTACCAATCCTTGTTGCACCAAGGAGGGGTACAACTTGGTGTAAGTCATCGGTATCTGAGGAAGTGGAGGTTTTGTTGTTGGTCTCCGATTCTGGTAGTTCTGTCTGGGTGCCTGAGCTCTAGGCTGATGATGTTGTTGATAGAGTGGAGCATTGGGCGCTCGTTGATACCCTTGTTGAATTGGCTGATATACAGGTGCTGGCACTGCCTGATAATTGAGAACAGGATGATTGAAAGCCGGAGTTACAGCTGCCACATATGGTTGTTGGGCATACTGCAACGGATACATTGGTCGTTGTTGCTGAGATTGTTGAACATAACTTGGTTGAGGATGCTGAACAAAGCCTTGCTGAGGTTGCTGATACTGTTGATAAGGCGGTCTCCAGGTGCAACTTTTTCTTCCCGCGGTTATGGCATTTGTCTCCCCTTCTTTCTTTTTATGAAAATTACTGCTGAACTTCTTGACATTGTTGTTACCAGAACTGCTGGAACCACTAGCCATCCTTCCATTCTTCATTCCTAACTCCACTATCACCCCCACTGCTACTATATCAGAGAAACTTGCGGTTACACTACTGATCATCTTCTCGTAAAACTCTGGTCTTACCGTATCAACGAACCAATCTGTCAACTCTTTTTCACTCAAAGGAGGTTCTACCTGAGAGGCAGTCTCCCTCCACCGTTGTGCATATTCTTTGAAGGATTCTGAAATCTTTTGCGACATACTCAAAAACTGTCTCCTATCAGGAGCCAGATCCATGTTGTACTTGTAATGTTTTATGAAAGCATCAGCCAAGTCTTGGAAACTGTGAATACGAGACTGATCCAAACCTAAATACCATTTAGCAGGAGCTCCTTTCAAACTATCCTGGAAACAGTGAATCATTAACTTATCATCTTCCACATGCGCGGCCATTCTTCGGTAGTACATAATCAGATGTGTTCGAGGACAAGTAGCCCCAGAATGCTGATCAAAATTGGGAACTTTGAATTTTGGCAGAATTATCAATCCAAACACTAAGCACATATCTCTGGCATCAGTACCAAAGATGTCATTCCCTTCCATTGCTCTGACCTTCCTGCCTATGGTCTCTACACTCTCTTTCAACTTTTCATGTCGTCCACTCTCTTCTTCAGACCCATCAAGACCTTCATACACTTGTGGAGGGTTATGGAAAACAGGGCGTACTTGGGCTTGAACAGAAGCTGGAGTATAGGTAGGAACAACTTGAGGAAATTCTGCCCCTAGGGGGACTACTTGTTGGTTGACTGCTGGTGGAGGTACAAAGCCAGGTGGTAACCCGTATGGTGGAACATTTGCAACAGTGACTGCCGTTGGGATCGGCTCCACAGCTATGCCAGTGATTTCAGAAACAACAGTGGCTTGAGTGTCCAGTTTTGCACGAATGACTTGTAGGGCTTCCATGATCTGCCCCATGCCTCCTCGTAGCTCTCCGAGTTCATTATCAATCCTGTCCACATCCAAATTCTGTCCTTCCATTCTCAGACGAGCTTGGGCTCGAGTGTTGTATCGGTGTTGAGGATTCAGTGTGATTCTCTCTAGAGACAAGACAACGAGATGAGACACAACACGAGAATATGCACATGCAATGCTTATGAATGCAAAAAATGCAATGCAAAATTAATCATTCAAGGAATTTACAGAAATATTTGCAATCATTATAACAATGGGGAAATAAAGCAAATTCAAAGTCTTCATAGATTAATAGCTGAGAGTTTTACAACAACGATTCTGAAACTGGAATACAAGTCTTCAACACAGATACATGATGAAATAAAACAGAAAACAAAAGGATCTTTAGATCTTCTGGTTGAAGGGCCCTTCGTCTTCTGGTTGACTCTTCTTCCCACCTTGATGGATCAACTCTTGAAGCTCTTCCTTCTCTTGCATAACCCTGAAATACTTATCCCTCCAAGTCTTTCCTTCTTTTTCAGCTTTTGCCAAAGTAGCTTTCAATTCTTCTATGAGAGTAGGTTTGGGTGAGTCAGGCTCAAAGCGAGTATAGAACATCTTCAACGCTGCTTCTTTTACCCATGATAAGTAAGATTCTAAAATAGTAGTGTCATGGTAACCTAGGGTTGTTACTCCCCTCGTGTGGACATGACACCAAGCATACACAATCTGAGCCCTGTAAGCGGGATTCTTCCCCTCTTCAATGTAGAAATTTCTCAAAAAGTCTGGGTCTGGTTCATTCTCCATCGGGTGCCCCAACTGGCGATGAGCTAAAAGAGGGTTATAGTTGATGCAACCATTAATGCTGATAAGCGGTACATTCGTGAAATCCCCACAGCTTTGAATCATGGCAATCCCCCCATACATAGGGTCATACCACTTAACATCTGAATGTTTGAATAACAACAGCTTTTCTATCCATGAGAGCCCATTTGCTTATCCCAGAGGGCTGGAATTCTTGGCAAGTGCGAAATAAACCACTTGTGCAAGAGAACGGTGCAACACTCAATCTGACCAACTCCATAATGGTTCCTACGGTGGATGGAAAAGTACACATCAGCCAACAAGGTAGGTATAGGATTCTTGATTAAGAAAAGATTGATTGCATTTGCATCCACAAAATCATTAGCAGTCGGGAACAGGAACAATCCATAAATTAGTAAAACCAGGATGGCCTCAAAGGCTTCAGAATTTTTCGACAAGGCATAACTTTGAGCTTTTTCGTACAGGAACATAGCTGGAAATCCATACAACCCTCCCTTAGCAATCATATGAGATCGTACTTCGTCCACCTCCAAATACGCGGCCTCTGCAACTGCTCTTTCATTAGGAGTCCCTTCTCTTCCAGAAAATGGTCTAGGAGTGACGCCTACTCCCATCAGGGCGGAATATTCTTCCAAGGTTGGCAGCAACTGATAATCTGGAAATGTGAAACAGTGATAGGTTGAATCATAGAACTGCACGAGTGCGGACAACATCTCTTCATATACTTGAACTTCTAGCAAAGACAGCATATTCCTATACTTCTCTCTGAATGCCTCGGGGTCTTCTACTAAACTTCCCAGTTTCTTCAAGTTCTCCAATTTTGGGCTTCGAAACACAATCTCTGCTTTCTTTCCAGAATCCATCCTATAATATCTGCAAAATAATCTTTAGTTCTTTGAATGATTAATAAATGTGAATGCAAATGCGCAAAGTATCATGGAAATCAGATTCGCAAACATCAAAACATTGTTGATTCAAAATTCTGTGGATTACAAAATTTTAGTACATCTTACAAAAGTCTTAAGCAGAAAGCTAAATAAAAGCTAACAAAAAAACCTTAAGAAGGTTCTCCTAACAGCTTCAAGTTGAGCTTCTCAATCTCTTTCTCCATCTGCGCCTTCTCAAGAATGAGCTTGTCCATGATTAACTTCCATGGAGTTGACTGGGGGCTAGAAGAAAATAAATCTTCTTGCGCTTTTCTCTTCTTGCTGGAGAGCACCTCTTCATTCTTCAACTCTAATTGCTTCTGGAGCTCTACGTTCTCTTCAACAACCACTTGGTACTTGTGCTTCCAAGCGTCTTCGGTTTATCGTGCCTTGTTCAAAGCGATCCTTAACTACTTCTCTTCAGACATAAAGACCAAGGTAGGCTCCTCTTTTAAAGTCATAGGTTCTTGTCGAGAATAGGGAATCTTCAACTCAATGGCTCTCTTTTGGACCCATTGGAGATAAGGTTCCAAAGAGACACAATTAGGCTTTCCCAAGTCCTTCTTTCCTTTCTTGTGCAAATGACCCCAGGTTTTTAGAATCTTCTCTTTCTGCTCTTGATTATTACCTTATTCTTTAAAGAAAATGTTTTCCACATGAACACTGTTGGGCCTATCTCTTAAAGGGTATCCCAACTGTCGACGGGTGAGGACGGGGCTGTAACTGATTCCTCCATTGGTATCAAGAAGAGGTACATTACCAAAATTCCCACAGCTGTCAATGATCATCATCCCATCATATTCGCGACTATACCAATCAATATCAGAGTGCGTGAGAGCCATAATCTTCTGTGACCACCACCCCTTCTTCGGATCCCAAAAGGCGTGGGCTTTAGGCAAGTGTAAAATAAACCACTTGTACAATAAAGGAGCGCAACAAGTGATCATCCCTCCTTTGTGAAAATTCCTGAGATGGACAGAATGATACGTGTCTGCTAGCAGAGTAGGTACAAGGTTTTTCCTCAAGAAAATCTTAATGGCGTTGAGGTCTACAAAGTTTTCAAAGCTGGGAAACAAAAAGATACCATAAATGAGTAAGGCAAGAATAGCCTCGAATGCATCCATACTCAAATGATCGGCGTAGTACTGAGCTTTTTCAACCAAGAATTCTGCACTTAACCCAAAAACTCCTCCTTTTGTGATCATGTTCTTTTGAATATCCACTAATCCCAAACATGTGGCTTTGGCAATATCTTGTTATTTAGGGTCCTTCTCCATGATTGGAAAAGGAGAGTCTTCAAGAATAGGCAAACCAACCAACTGAGAATATTCTTCTAGTGTAGGCACTAACTGATAATCAGGGAAAGTGAAACAGTGATAGAGCGGATCATAAAACTGAAGAAGCGTAGAAAGAAGTCCACTATCCACTTTTATCTTCAATAACAACAACAGCTTCCCATACCTACTCTGGAAACCCTCTGGATCTGTCACCAAGGTACCCAACCTTCTTAGGTCATCTAGTTTAAAACTTTTGTAAGTGTACTTTAATGTTTTCTTTCTTTCATTATTCATAGTGATCCCTGATGTTTACAAACAAAAAGAATCTGAGTTCCATGAAACTTTATGAGATGATGTTATAAATGCAAGGATGCACAAACACAAGTAAATGCAAAGAGTCACATATATGCACAAGCACAGGTCTAGGTTTAAAGGTCAAGCGTGGATCCAAGGTCTACCCATCCTAAAAGGTATGTACTAGGGGTTTCAAACCTGTAGAACAAGGTTCTAAAATGGTTCCCAGAGTCATCAACCCATCTTTCGGATATTATCAACTTCCCAAATTACTTGGTGATCGATAATATTCTCAAGAGAGTCTCGTCTGAGTGTAGTATCGCGTATCAACTATTTCGGAAATACTTCCTTATAGCCATCGCACTACGTCCTAGTAAGGCTAAAATTGGGGTAGAATGTAATCTAAAAGTTCATAGTGTCATGGGCTCCTTCGTCGAAAGTAGCATTGTTTTCACGAATACTCGATCAACAATACTAAACTCTCAAAAAGGGCCTACACCGAGCGGTGGTTTCTCAAGTTAGCTTGGTCGGGAATCAACTCCCTATAAGCCTTCTTGAATATACCACCATCCTATCATAATTATGCTCAGGTCCGGGTATAGGACCATCTCACCACTTAAAAAGGTCCCAAGATCCAACAAACAAATATACACAAATATACATGTAAACCACATATTCACAAATATAGCAAATAAACAAAATAGGCTAAACCCTCAAGTCTTTCCCCAGTCAAGTCGCCATTTCTGTTGCGGTGAAAATTGGATATCAAGCTATTGAATTAACTTGAATCTTGATTCTTTTACAACCGAACTTTAATTTATCCAAAGGAAAGGTCTAAAGAAAGAAAAACCCTTTTCGCGATGTAAAACAACGCTAAGAGATTCGGGGGTCGGGGGTTGGTTATACCTAGGGAAGGTGTTAGCACCCTAAGCATCTGTAGTACTCTACAGGAACATTTTGTTTGATTGTTTGCTAAGTTTGTGAAATGTGCTAAGATTTGGAAAAAGGTATGAGTTGAAACCTAAAGTTATATACACTAAGTTTGCTCGCAAAGTAGTCGCGTCTTCTGCCTACATATCCTAACTAGGATAGAATCAGAGCAATCGTAGTTCACCTCACAAGGGAGAAAGAACATTTGATTATGATCAAGGTTCAAGGGGGAACAAACATAACAATGTTTGTGTGGAGTTTGACAAAACTCCCTAATCTAAGTTGTAATACTCAAAAGGGGAAGTAAGATATCATGACAATGATTCTTACATAGAGTTAACAACCTCTATCCTAGGGTTCTAGTTGAAGAACACTCCTAGTACAGGTGGGTTTCTTAGACTTAAAGAAAAGTCTAATGGCTTCTAAACTAAGGTCAAAGTGACTTAACAAAGTCAAGAAATGGTGAATGAGCTATCCATGACACAGGGGTCAATGGAAAGACTTTTCCTTTGGAAGGAGAAAGGGGAGGCAACTTGGATGAGAACTAACAAGTTTCATCACTTGGGAAAAAAGAAAACATTTAATCAAAGTTTTAAACATGATGAAGGTAAGAGCATGGTGACAACCATTAAATGAACATGTTAAAAGTAAACACAAAAATAGGCATTGATGACAATCAAAGCAAATGATCAAGCAGGAAATGTGACAACAGATCGAGCTTAAGTAATTTTCTCATAGAAAGCAAGTAATCATGGTAACAACCTAAAGATAAAGTCCTAGCATGTTGAATAACATTTAAGGATATGAATGTAAACAACTATCACAAACAGTTACAAGTATAACAGGAAAGAATTCATCTGCATACGTGAAAACGATCACAAAACGTACTTAATTTGCAAGTGGTTAAAAGGGATGAAAAATTGGGCAAACATGGAATTTTAAAATATGAAATAAAAGTAGACATAAAAAAAACACAATGCAAAAAGAATGGGTGCAAAATGATTAAAAATGAGTGAGATGTGATTTTTTGAAGTTGGATGAAAAATGGTGAAAAATAATAAAAGGGTTGCCCTCCTCAGGGGTCGAACCCAAGTTCATTTGGTACAAGGTGCTTAGGTGACAAGGTGGTTACCACTGGGGTGGATATACATCCGTTTGTAAATGCCACCCCATTAAAATATATGGGTAAGTTTCAAAGCAGGCTGGGCAAGTCAAGAACACACAAAACCAGTTTTGCATTTTACATCATAACTTGATCAATTCTCCATGGATTTCAACAAAATTTTAGTGTAAATTGCCTAGAATTTCATGAGGAACATGATGGTGGCATTGGTTTTCCAAGATCATGCTTCAATTTTCAAACCCGATAGCACATGCATAATGAGCATTTGAAGTGCATTTTGAAGTGAAAGTCCAATTCCAAACAATTTTAAATCAAACCAGTCATATACACACATCATAAATATGTTGTTGAATGAAATCAAGCACAAGAAATAAACTCAAAACAGTTTGTAATGCAAAGTGATGCTCAAGTGGCAAACATGGTATGTTGATGCATAATGGATGCTCAGTTCAGTTCTATGCATACTCAAATCTAATAGGCCATATACACACATTGTAAACATGATGATGGATGATTTTGAACACAAAGACTGAGCCTAAACAGATTGTGATGAAGAATGAGGTTTTGTTAGAACACAGATTGGTGTTTCTTATATCTCTATGTTTTGATGATAACTTTTATGGAATTTTGTATTAAGAATATATACACTCTAAAATTTGTTCAAGTATTATTGTTTCAGGTATAAAATTAAATACTCTTAAAGAAGCAAAATACATAAGTACAAAGAAACTATGCAAAGCTCTGAAGCATCAGATACAAGACTATCAGAAGATTCTAAAGCGCTGCCAGAAGGATCTGAAGCAGAAGCTATAGAATAATCTTAAGGGATAATGAAAGAAGTATACAAAAGTTGAAAGCTCTGATCTTATCAGACTCTGAAGTTCTTTCCACTGCAAGTTCAGAAGCATTGATAACCAGACTCTCATCATTAATATTCACACTCAAAGCACATACTGCTGCACACTCTGATGAAGACTCTGATCAAGACTGGGACTCTAATATATTAAAGATCTGATCATCTATCAAAACTCTGATCATCTCATTCATTCTAGCTCTGATCATCTTGAAGTATTTCATACCTTTAAACTTGTTACATGTTCTGAAGTGCGGATTATGAAGACTTCATCTTGAAGGAAGCTTGTTGAAGAAGCTGTAAACTTGATTAGACGTGGTGCTACTTGTAACGCCCCATATTGCTTTTAGGATTATCGACTGACCCCACAAACCAACACGGGTCTTTTCAGCATGCTTTGTCCTCAATCACACGCTTTCCAGGAAACTTCCCAGAAGGTCACCCATCCCAGAATTGCTCCAAGTCAAGCACGCTTAACTGTGGAGTTCTTATGAACGGGCTACCGAAAAGAAGATGCATCTTGTTTTCGGTAGCCCGTTCATAAGAACTCCACAGTTAAGCGTGCTTGACTTGAAGCAATTCTGGGATGGGTGACCTTCTGGGAAGTTTCCTGGAAAGCGTGTGATTGAGGACAAAGCATGCTGAAAAGACCCATGTTGGTTTGTGGGGTCAGTCGGTAATCCTAAAAGCAATATGGGGCGTTACAAATGGTATCAGAGCCATACATCTCCCAGTACGATGTGGTTTGGGGATGAACCAAGCGGAAGCTGGTGGGCATGTAACACCTGAGGTGAAAGAGGACGGTGGTTACATGTAACACCCGTGGGCGAGGGAGTGGTTGTCGGTGTCATGAGGCATGACAATGAGACACTCCTAGCAGCTTCTAGGGGAAAACCGAATTCACATCCGAATGAGAGGGATCCTGAGGCTATGCAGGTATGGGACTGCATGGTTGAATGAAGGCTTATAAGGATAAATTGGTACTACCTATACCAACAAGATGCATCTTCTTTTCAGTAGCCCGTTCATAAGAACTTCATAGTTAAGCGTGCTTGACTTGGAGCAATTCTGGGATGGGTGACCTTCTGGGAAGTTTCCTGGAAAGCGTGTGATTGAGGACAAAGCATGCTGAAAAGACCCGTGTTGGTTTGTGGGGTCAGTCGGTAATCCTGAAAGCAATATGGGGCGTTACACTACTTCCAAAGTAACCAACGGCTAAATTGTCCAAAGAAGTGACGTGGTACAAATCCCAAGGCTTCTACAACCATACCTTTCTACAGAAAGCATATCTCTGCCCATACTTTTGGTGATGAAAAGTCTTACAAACTTAATATTATATTCAGCTGCACATGACTCAAGGCATTTGAAAAAGCTATAAAAGGAGAACTACTTCAACATTTTGAGGTTGCTAATTCACTACTTATCATTTGCTCATTGCAAGTTCACTTAGAAAGAAATACACGCTTGATTCATAAAAGAGAAAATCTCACAAGATCTTATTCATTTGATCTTTCATAAAACCATATAGTTTTTGTTGTACTTAATCTTAAGTGTAAACATCACAGTTGTGATACAGCTTATTAGAATCATTCAAACACTTGTTAGTTTACATTAAATTGTAAGAAGTTCCTTAAGAAGACCAAGGTGTGGTCAGTAGTTCTTGAGAAAACTAAGACAGGTGTTCTTAGTGCTTTCTATTGTAATCAGTTGATCAATAGTGGATTAAGTCCTTGAAGAGAAAGGCAAATCATCTTTGATAAGGTGGACTGGAGTAGTTGAGTTCAACGAACTAGGTTGGCTTTGACGTCAGATACCTTCAAACGGAGGGCTTTAGCAATTTCTTTCTCATCGGGGTCCTTTTCCAAGAAGGGGAAAGGAGATTCTTCTAGGACAGGTAAACCAACCAAAAAGGAATACTCTTCCAACGTTGGTAACAACTGAAAATCTGGAAAGGTGAAACAATGGTAGAGAGGATCATAGAACTGTAGTAGAGTGGCAAGAAGTCCTTCATTCACTGAGCAACCCAACAAAGATATCAGTTTCCCATATTTGTTCTTGAATTCTTCTTGATCTTTGATGAAACCCTACAACTTCTTTAGGTCATCCAATTTGGGACTCTTAAAAGTATATTTCACATTATGTCTTTCATTTGAAGTCATAGCGACCTACAATGTTCATAAACGAAGGTAAATCCCATGAAGTCCCATGCAGAATGATGCTATATGAATGCAGCAAACACACGTATTCACATAAGGACACAAAGATAAACAAACAAAGGGGCACCCTAGGTTTGCAACGAGCATGGAGGAAAGGGTATACCCATCCCCAAAGGTTTAAGGACTAAAGGTTATTTGTACCTGCAGAACAAGGTTCTAAAGGGACTCAAAATCATTAGCCTATCTTTCGGATATTATCAATTTCCCAATTACTCGAGGATTAATAATATTCTCAAGAGAACTTCTTTTGAGTGTAGCTTCGCGTAGCACTACTTCGGAATTACTCCCTCATAGTCTCGCACTACATCCTTATAAAGGCCAAAGTTGGGTTTAAGGTAACTACGGTCCTCAATATCATAGGCTCCAAGGTCAAAAATAGTGAGTGTCTTCACGATTACTCGTTCAACAGTACTACCTCGAGAGGGCCTCAATTGAGCGAGATTCTCGATTCAACTTAGTCGGGATTCAACTCCCTATAAGCCTCCTCGACTATATCACCATCCTATCTTAATTTCTCTCAAGTTCGGGTGTAGAACTTTATCTCACCACTCAAGAATAATACCCAAAAAAGGACAAACATAAGAGAAAATAAACAGTTAAGCAAGTAAGCAGATATATAAGGCAATAAACAAGATAAATAAAGCAAGATAGGGAAACCCACTAGGAAGGGTCCCCAGTGAAGTCGCCATTTCTGTCGCGGTGAAAATCGGATACCAAACTATTGAGTAGTTTGAATCTTTAATTCATTTTGCAACCGAACTTTGATTTGTCCAAAGGAAGGGATAAAGATCGAAATTCCCACAATGCAATGCAAATGCAAGGTTAAGAAAGTTATAGGTTCGGGGGTTGGTTAAACTTAGGGAAGGTACTAGCAAAGAAGAAACTCATTGGTTTGATCTTATCCCATTGACTTACCGTCAATTATGGTTTTATTTCATCCGAAACTCGGTAATGACACCTAGAAAGACTAGAACCATGAACTCTCACCCACCGTGGTTCAACCCAAACACCAGCTGTGAATTTCATGATGGAGTGTTGGGGCATTCGATCGAAGATTGCAAAGTTTTTCAAGAGAAAGTTCAAGAAATGATTGATAATGAAGTGCTAACCTTCAAAGGAGAAAGACCGATCATGAATGGAATACCATTATGCTGATATAAGTGAAAACTCCGGAAGAACTGAGAAGGGCCCTTCGGCTGTTTATTTTGTTTGCTTGTGCGTTTTTTTTCTTTGATTGAAAGCATATTTGGCGTGTAAGAACTTTCTATTTTGAATAAGTAATACAATAACTGTTTGACTTGAAGAAATCCATTCGTTTTCACTCAAATTGTTTTTCAAAATTATTTATAATGTCGACGTTTACCCGATCTCTTGCTCTGACAGAGAATTGGAAGGAGGAGGATGAAGTAAAACACATGATCTCTTGTTGTATGCTTCGAATAAAACCTATTGATGATGTAAGGCATTATTTCAACCATCTAAACACCAAAATAGTTAACCCTTCTTTTAAACCTTGAGAAAAGATTTGTTTTTTCTCCCAAACCAAAACCTCGTTTTTAGCCTGGGGCAGGGTACTATAAAAAAAATGAACATTTTTCAAATTGGGTGGGCACAAATATACCAACCTTTTATTCCTCCATTTTACCAGTCATAAATTAAGCCCATATACAACCTTCAAAGTCCTCATTGAAGTAAGGTTTAGTTCGAAAGCATACTCGATGAGATATTGTTTCCTGACTCCTTGAGTTACGCTCAAATTAAATCGGCTTTATAAATCTATATCCTAACTAGTGGTTTCGATCACAAGTTATTGCGATATCTCCTTTCAAAAAAAAAACTTCAAGACGAACGTGTTGCATTACCCGTTTTGAAATTAACATTTCTGACTTGCTAAATACGCTCGACATCCTAGAAAGATTACACGGACTTTGATGGACTTGAAGACCTTGCCCACCTGGGGCAAGTTATTTTTAAGAGGGTTGATCCGTACCAATTTGGAAGACTCAGTATACTGCCGATCAGGGGCAGTTATGTCGAGATTCGGCGAATCTCTAGAGAGTTTGAAAACAGTGGGGCATTTGGACATCAAGTTTTCTGTAAAATCCTCTCTAGATGTTGTTTCTTAAACCATAGACTTGGGGCATTTGAAATTTGAAGCGAGGCGGATGTTCATTTCATCCCCAGGAAGCTCAACTCCAACATGTTCAACAGCTTTGATGACCAAGGATATTTAATTTATCCCCTGTGAAATTTCGGTTTGGGTACCTCCGTCTACAACTTCAGACAACCTTTCGCACCTATCAAGATGTTACATCCCCAAGTGGAATGCTTTCTATTCCCCAAAGATTTTGAAGTCTTGAAGCAGGGTTGGGATCCTATATTTAGTTCTCTATCTATCCTCAGTGATACTTCTATCTTCAAAGATTGGTCGAGATGTTTATCTCGAGATGTTTATTTCATCCCCGTCACCTCTTTCTGTCGGTTTTGTCAGCATAGGCATACGCATAGCATATAAGTAGACAGCATGGCATGTGCATTGTTCGCATTCCTTATATGTGTTTTATTCTACCGCTTTGACTGTAGTTATCCCTAGGTGTTTGGATGTATCTTATCCTTCCAATTAGATTCGTCCCTAGGCAAAAAGAGCACAATGTTTCATTTTCCCCATGAATTTCAACCCTCATGGAAGACGGTTATTTTAGTACAATTCCATTTGAGTTCACACCTCAATGGTCAAGTCTTGCTTGACAGTTTCTTTTCGGCTACTTCCCGAATCGAACTTCGGTCTTTTGACAATCACATCGTGGACGTCTCCAACCTTTGAACATGGATTAAGTGTGCATTTATTTTGCACCCTGTTCCCCAGGAAGAGTATTCCTAAAGACAGACACATCTTCAACAATAGCATCACAAGATTTTATCGAACGTCAATCTCTTTATTTGAGCAACTCGTTTTGATCAGGATCCTATTCAAAACGACAAACGACAGTTTTCACAAGACAGATCATTCACCCTCAGTGGGCCCTTCGAAATCATCAAATCATCAAAAGGCATCGCCTCATAAATTCATCAAAGAAGCTTACCGAAGACATTACAAGACATCTCTCTTTATTTGAGAGCTTACAGAATGTTCTACAATTATAAAGTGACATCTCCCCGGAGAAGTCGAGGAAGTTTGTCATATTAGTCTCTCTTTATTTGAGAAAACGTACACTACAATTCAACCGGCTTACATCTCTTCCGAAGATCCCCGGTGAAGCTTTACAACTACAATTACAAATTGCATCTACAACAACTAAGTACATTATAGATTACATCAACAACGAACTACATCTACAGGGTTCTACAACGAACTACACCTACAGGGTTCTACAACGAACTACATTTACAGTCTACAACGACATCTACAATCTACAAAATTACAACCCCCTATGAAGGTGCTCTCACGAGTTTTCATCATTTCGGGAAGGGACCGAGACCAGCTCATGATTCCCATATCATGATGCTCGGGGAAGTTCTACATCAGAAACTGAGACCAGCTCATGATTCCCATATCATGATGCTCGGGGAAGTTCTACACCAGAGACCGAGACCAGCTCATGATTCCCATATCATGATGCTCGGGGAAGTTCTACATCAGAAACTGAGACCAGCTCATGGGTCCCACACCATGATGTTCGGGGAAGTCCTACAACTACAACGTCTACAACGACATTTACATCTACACCTACAGACTACAGTGATTCTACCATCTGCAAAGTTTTGACGTTTCAGGAAGAGACTGAGACCAGCTCGTGGTACCCTTATCATGATGCTCGGGGAAGTTATACATTTACTATTTCAAGTTGAGCTCCAAAAAGAAAGATATACAAAAAAAATATATATATAGAAAAAAACAAGAAAAGAAAGAAAGAATACGAATAAAACTGAACCATCGACTCAATTCATTTGGATTGTCACCGACCACCACATTATGGTAATAAGTATATCTTTTGACTAGAAGCTTTTCCCATTACCATATCCCCAGTGTGTGAGGTACTGTTACTTTGGAGATTCCCCATTGGCGATTGTTTCCTGTCCCCGTGGAATCTCGCTCTTTTAATCCTGTTTTTCCCGTGCTGTGTCCAATCACTCCCCTGTGGCACCATTTCTCCACAGGACCCCCCCTCTGCCTTGCATTTCTCATATCATTGCATATCATTTGCATCCGGTGGCCTCTTAGGGCCAAAAATTCGTGCAATGTTTGTACTTAAGTCCTTCCTATCTCGTCGAGACAGAGATTTCAATCTCCATATCTCCGAATAGGAGTAACTTAAATAGGGGCATCTGTCGCACCCTAATTTTTGACCGTAAAATGCCACCTATTTTTTTGTGCATTTTTCTCTCGTTATTTGACTTTATTTTAATATTTATGCGACTAACCAATTTGTGCAGACGCGGTAATATCGAGTGGAGATGGCGTTCCTCATAGTCGATCATTGTACATATCTAACCGTTTAACCCACTTGTTCGTTTTGATTTGTGAAAGGTTGGGTTACTGTTGGAAGTTTAGGGAATCATGAAGTGATACACATAAGGGCTTATTATTCGAAGATTGAATTTTATGCCATTACAATTACTCCATAATTCATCAATTTGAGAGGGTCAAGTCAATTCCTGTTTTGAATATCAACTGGTTCTACTTTGAATGGGTGTTTGAACGAGGGTTGTTCTACATGGTGATTCAATTTATGACAAAGACGAAAGTGCAGAGGAAGTAAGGATTCATGGGTACATAATCCAGGCGCAGTCGGATGGGGGGTTTATAAGCCAATTTCACAATTAAAAAACAAATTAAGGCTTCTTTCTCCAGGTATCCCAGTTCAAAGATTTTCTTGTATTCTTGTAATATAAGTCGTTCACGGATGGAGAAATGGGATTAAGGTTCAATTTGAATATTATTACAAGTGGACCCTTGGGTTCAGTTCAATTGAGACCATATTCCATGAGGTTTACACCTTGAATTAAGTTCAAGTGTTGTGAATTGTTTCAAGAATTAATTGGTGAACCATAAAAGGCATGCCTCTCGAAGTTATTTCCCACTGTAGGAACCAAGTCTTTGAGCGAGATCAGGCCATGATCAATTTAGTTCTTTGAGCCTTTGAATTATAAGCCTAAATTGCATCTGATACAAGGAATTAAGGTTTTAGTACAACATTCACAAGAAAACTACAATAAACGCAGGGCCTAAACTTTCACTTGTTCCAAGTACTCTCAAGAATACACATTCATTCCAAATAATGAAGGATGTTTGTTACAACACGAAGGATCCACATATACATATATACTGGAGCGCTATCTTTATTACAAGGATTTGGTTACATTACTCGACATCGACACCACACTTTGATGATATAACTAATGACTAATACAAGGTAATCAAGTTCAAACTTAATGCCGCTACGGTACCCGTTGACACATAATCCTCCAAGCGATGATGTTCATGCGGTGACTGCCGACACTAGCCATACCTCCAGAATTGGGATTTCAAAACGGGCGCAGGGATTTTTGTCATCAGTTTGATTACCCCATTTCCTGCAAAATTACAACAGTCAGCTAGTCCTTGTGTTATAACTTTAACTCATGATATATTTTTCTCCAAGATAAAGACTTCACAGACCAGGATGAAACCAGCATACCTTCACATAACCTTCAACACTGCAGCCTCTTGAGTTTTGTGTTACCATAGCTAGCGAACAACAATTTTTACCAAAGAAGAACTGAAGAGGTAGCTGATACGCAGTACCTACTAAACCTGCATCCACAACAATGACAACCTGTTATGAAAAACTTATGGCTCCCCTTGATAACGACAACTCGATTCTACGCTTCAGTTTTGATACACGTGATCAACAAGCCATGGCTTTGAGGAAGTTTTGGATTTCTACAGAAAGTTTGTTCCAAACTCTATCAGTGCAGATTTTTAAAGGTGGAAATCAAAAAATCAGCCACGGAACAAATGGTAAGGAGGTGACTGTACTCACCAAAGATCAGCATGGTCCTTATTTCATCACCTCACTAGGCGTCATCTCCCAGTGCCTGCAATAAACATGATGCGGGTCTATAAGAATTCTTTTTTTTCAAAGATGTTTTAAGCATATCAAAGTCAGGAAGTCAGATTGTATCATCCAACACCAAATCCAAAGTTGAACTGAAACTCTTGCGGAGCAGTTTTTTAATAAGTACCTGCCAAAGTCAGTAGGGAAAAGGGAAATTTACAACAGCAGCTGCTCAAAGCTCCGAAACGCTCCTACTGCGCCCGATCATCCATTCCATTGCAACTCTAGGCCTGCGTAGGAAGGATCACAAAAAGACAGCATTAAATCTAATGATGCACTTCTGATGAAAATAATGCTGAAGAAGAGTTTAAGAAGAGGACAGATCAGAATCTTGGTGTGCTCGCATCAGTTATGTCCCAGAGTCTAATGGCGAATGAACTTAAAGCTAGAAGATGATACAGGAGGTCAAATGCATTTTAGTGTCGTGAGAATACTCACTCAGGTCTCTTGAAGACGCCGTCTCCTCCAATGTTGTCTAACGTGTCCTGCAACAAGCTACATTACGGAAGACACGGTTACGTGATCCAATAATAAGTATAATAATTAAAATACCACCAAGCCAAGTCACAACATTATCAATTGAGCCCAACCGTGATACAATATGTTAAATTAACAGCTAACCTTCAGTATTAGTTACAAGCAATGTGATTAAGCACCACCAAAAGCAACCTGTCAAAACCAACAACAATGTTCATAGAAGGTTAACATAAGGAGAAATCCATTCGGAAAGTGACGGTGTTGTCCATAAATTACCAAGTTATGTGGTAGTGTCGCCCATCCGCGGCACTCCGCCTGCATCCCAGAGCTGTCAAACCTGTCATAATTCATTGGTTTATCAGTAGGACAATACTTCTGAACCAACTACAAAACAAGTGTGATACTTAAGTCAGTCTTCGTCTCTCGCATGCACCTATGAAGAAGCCAGGCGCCAGAAGCTCCTATTATACCTACAAAACATAGCGCGAGAATATTAAACAGCAGCATTTCCCTCAAAAGAAAACAGAGCTAAGGCAAGATTAAAAACATTAAATCAGGCGTTAATGAGAAATATGGATGGACAGGTAAGGTATGTCATCATCATAAACCGTGTTCTTAAACAGCACTCTAACGTGTTTTCAGGCAATATCAGACTACTAGGAGTTTAACCAGATGCATACAACTGCCAGCTTACAATGTTATCAATTCCCAAGCGTACCTGCGAGCAGCATGTTCAGCGAGTTCTTTCTCAGCAATTTAGAACGAGATTGACAATCTCAATATCAAGACGGAATTACCGAATCAGACTTCACATTCCGCAAACCGGCATACAACAAGCCATCTCCCTGCACAACATCGAGTGAAATATTACCAAATTACAAAGAGGAGGAGTATGTGAATACGGTCGTTGACTAAGGATACTAACAATAAATGTTGAACAAGACCCGTGTTTGACTATTGAAGAAAATAATACAAGTTTATCTAGTGCTGAAGGGGTGGATGACACGTCGATTGGTGAGACAGAATTAAGTTAAGCCTCTTTGTTCAACGTATCAACCGATGTTGATAAAGGTGATAATGATATACTAGATGAAGTTTCACTTGCTGTACCATCTGTATCTTGCAAAAGGCTTCAGACTTCAAAGGTTCTTTAGTTTCCGATGGCCCATATTCAGAATCTCACAAATGCAGTTCAGGATGTGTTGCTCTGTGTAATCCAGATAGTCCCATGGCACATGTATGTTATGAGCTCCCCCAGCAGTAGTGTCCCATCCTGTCGATAACAGCAACATTGTTAAAACGAGTCATCAATATGTTAAGAATATAAGTCATCTAGATTTCCCTGGTGAAAACAGGGCCAAGACAAAGCAATGCACCATGACTATACACTCAAAAACACCTGCACCAAGAACAAAGGAAGCAAGTCTTCACACCTGCTGGCTTTGGAGAATCGCTAAGGCTCACGCTCTTGCACAGGATTTTGGCCATCATGAAGCCATTGGTTAAGAGCTCAGTGTGTTGATTGAACCTATAATCATCGCAACCTACAGACAAACCTACCCACTCCGCTACCGTATTTGCTTCGGGCCGTCCGTCTACTGGCCCAATAACTTGATTGCTACTCACACCTGCAAATCATAATTGCCAAGTCAACAAAAAATCAATCATAGAATATCCCTAATATGATTCGAATATCCCAATCTAAATCGTGGAACAGATTGATACAATATCAAGATTTGATTTTCGTTCAATAGACATTAAAGAGATCAGACAGAAAAAGGGAAAGTTTTCAAATTGCATCCCAAAACAGAAGGTCCAACTACGGCAATCATGGTCATTATCACAAATCCAAATTGGAAAGTTGGGAAATTTGAAGCTTATAAAAGGGCATCAAAGGCGAAAGAAAAAGGGAGCTTACACAGAAATCCCTAAAGCAAACCCTAACACAAAATCACATAGAAATCCCCAAACTCCTAAGTCCAAAAAACCTAAATTTCGTAAATCAAAAAGGTTAAGAGCTTACCTCTCGAGCTCTGCCGCTATCAGCTTCAAAGTGGTCCACCGTGAAACCCATGTCGCCGCGAAACAGCTCCAAACGCCATCGCAAGCTCCACCATTCCTCATCGCCCGTATCAGCGTGACCCCCGCATAACCAAAGCTTCGCGAACCCTCAAGTTCGCCGGAAAAGCTTTTCGGAGACTTTCCGCTTTAACACCGCAGTTGCCCCTCATTTGGTAATTTATTGAGTTCCTTTTGTGTAAATCTCTTGACTGTTTGCTCGTTTCAGGTTAAGAAAAGAAGAGATGAGGCGGAAATAGGAGGAGAAGAGAAGATTGAAGGGAAGTCGAAGAGGATGCGGAAGAGAAAGAACGATGGAATTAGGGCTTCGTTCCTAATTTTGTTTTTTTCTGTTTAATTTTGTTGTAATCTGATGTATGCCCACTTACACCACTTATCATACACCCTCATACCCACGATAACTATCAGTCCCCCTAATCAATCCATTAACCACTAACATTACCCTTTAATTAACCACCAACTTTAATTAATCTAATTAATTGAGATATGGTTCCTTATTAATCTAATCAATTGATAATCCCCCTCTAATCGTTTTTAATCAATTTAGTTAATTAGTAATTAGGTTCCTTACTAATTAGTTTTTAATTAATCTAGTAAACCCTTTTAATTGACTCTTTTTCTCCAATTCCAATTAAACCATTAATCTACTTTATTTAGTCTAATCAAATTATCACCTAAGTGCTAATTAAGCTCTATCTACTAATTTATTTAATCTAATCTTTTAATTCAAAAAACTATTTTATTTAATCAAATAATTAATTAACCTTTTGTAGTTAATTATATTCAAACCTTTTATAAAACTTTATTTAATCTAATCTAAAAAAAACACTTTATCTAATTAACATCTGTCAAATAATATCAATATTTCGCTTAGTTGAGTTTTTTTATTTTAATAAGTTTAGTAAATAAAATAAGTTTTCTTTTAATCTAAAAATAAATTTATTAAAAAAAAAACCTTGTTAACCTAAGAACCCATTTCGTAATGACCTAGTAATTTGTTTTTATAATAATACCCTTTTAACACAACTTTCTTTTTAAATAATTGACTTATTAATCAACTCATAATCCAAATTCATAATTAAGGATTAATATAGCATTTTCATACCAAAACTAATATTTATTTTCGCCTAAAAATCAAACAATTCCACTTAAAAACAATTCAACCTCGTCTAAAATCAAGTCAAACAGTTAAAATCAAACAACATCGTAAAACTCAATCTAATCATGCACCCCACGACACTTCCACTATCACACACCTCAGCGCTTTCATGCGTACGTGTATGGTTTACATTTCCGCAACTTATTCATTACAATTTACATTACCGCATTTACATTATCGCATCGCATTTCGTCCAAAGGAAAAACCTACACATGAGTCAACACTTGTGTGTAGTGCACGTCATTTGCATCATTTCCCCACGATCCTTGATTCCACTCGAGTTGATCGCTTAAGTTTAGGACCTACCCCATAAGGAGGACCTTGTCTTTATCTTTACAACTTAGATAAACGAACAATCAACAATACAATACAAATTTTTCAAACATAATAGAGAATAGATGTTAATCATCTTAAGTGAGATATAATCTCCACCCCCACAATAATACAACCAAACATGTAGGAACTTTGCCTTAAGAGTGATAAAGGCATACTCGTCAAACAATTTGAGTACTTAAGCCCTTTTCTTAAGACGATGCAAAGACTATTTTCCTACAACCCCCTTTACACTTGTGGTGGTTACATCTCCCTTAACATGAAGACTCATCTCTTCTCCTAAACCCAATCAAAACAACTACCCTAAACCCGTAGGAACTTTGACCACAGTCAAAGAGCTCCTCTAACCCTTTAGGGGAACTACAAGTACTTTGATTCCACTCCCGTAAGGATATGTAGGCATAAGATGCAACATCTTATCGAGTATACTTAGAAATAAACCACTAGGGTCTCTAATCCTTTAAGCAGATAACACTTAGCAATAAACAACATAAAATAAGAGGTTCCTGTAGAGTACTACAGAAACTTAGGATACTAGTACCTTCCCTAAGTTTAACCAACCCCCGAACCTATAACTCTCTTAACCTTGCATTTGCATTGCATTGTGGGAATTTCGATCTTTATCCCTTCCTTTGGACAAATCAAAGTTCGGTTGCAAAATGAATTAAAGATTCAAACTACTCAATAGTTTGGTATCCGATTTTCACCGCGACACCAGTTACCAACAATGAGGCCGAATATGAAGCGTGCATTATGGGGCTCGAAGAAGCTATCGATCTGAGAATTAAAAATCTTGATGTGTACGGAGACTCTGCTCTAGTTGTGAACCAAATCAAGGGAGAGTGGGAGACTCGTCAGCCCAATCTGATACCCTATATGAATTATGCAAGGAGTTTGTTACCTTTCTTTGACAAGGTGGAATTGCACCATGTACCACGAGCAGAAAATCAGATGGCAGACGCTCTCGCGACTTTGTCTTTAATGTATAAAGTTAACTTCTGGAATGAGGCTCCCAGGATAGTTATTTCTCACCTTGATAGGCCCGCTTTCATATTCGCCATTGAGGAAGCTTCTGATGGCAAACCGTGGTATCATGATATCCAGAATTTCCTGAAGAACCAAGAGTATCCGGCTGGGGCATCCAGTCGTGATCAGAAGACTCTTAGGAGATTGGCTGGCAATTTCTATTTGAATCCGGATGGGGTTTTGTACAAAAGAAACCAAGAATTGGTGTTGTTGCGGTGCATGGACGAGAAAGAGGCTAAGTTGCTCATGGAAGAAATCCACGAGGGTACATTTGGTACGCATGCCGGCGGACATGCAATGACGAGAAAGCTATTAAGAGCAGGGTATTACTGGCTAACAATGGAAACAGATTGTTTCAAGTTTGCAAAGAAGTGTCATAAATGCCAGATTTATGCGGACAAGATTCATGTGCCTCCGAGCCCTCTGAATGTTATGTCGTCACCTTGGTCGTTTGCCATGTGGGGAATTGATGTGATTGTAAAGATTGAGCCCACGGCATCTAACGGACATCGTTTTATCTTGGTAGCTATTGATTACTTCACCAAATGGGTTGAAGCGGCATCGTATGCTAATGTTACCAAGCAGGTGGTAGCCAGATTTATCAAGAAAGATATTATCTGCAGATATGGAATCCCGAAGCGGATTATCACTGACAACGGTTTGAATTTGAATAATAAGATGATGAAGGAATTGTGCCAGAATTTCAAAATTGAACATCACAACTCTTCTCCTTATCGGCCCAAGATGAATGGCGCTGTTGAAGCGGCCAATAAAAACATAAAGAAGATTGTTCAGAAGATGGTTGTGACCTATAAGGACTGGCATGAAATGTTGCCTTTTGCTTTGCACGGTTATCGTACGACGGTACGCACATCAACCAGGGCAACTCCTTTTTCATTGGTATATGGTATGGAAGTTGTCCTACCATTGGAGGTTGAGATTCCTTCTCTGAGGGTTTTGCGGGATGTCCAACTTGATGAGGCAGAATGGGTGAAAGATAGATTGAATCAGCTCAATTTAATGGATGAGAAGAGGCTGGCTTCTCTAGCATACGGTCGGCTATATCAGAGCCGGATGAAGAAAGCTTATGATAAAAAGGTGTGTCCTCGAAGCTTTCAGACGGGCGATCTTGTGCTGAAAAAGACTCTCCCACCACAATCAGATCACAGGGGCAAATGGACTCCCAACTATGAAGGCCCATATGTCGTTAGAAAGGTCTTCTCTGGAGGAGCCTTACTGTTGTCCACCATGGATGGTGAGGATTTTGTGTCCTCTGTGAACTCGGACGCAGTTAAAAAATACTTTGCTTAAAAAGACCCGCTGGACAGAAAAAAGAGAGTCCAGGCAAAAATGGGGAATCCCGGCGAACCATAAAAAAGGAATAAAAGGTTCAGGCAAAAGTTAGGGATAAAATTGAAAAAATGTACACCCGCGAAGTTGAAAACCTGAAAAGGGCAACTTCGGCAAAAAAGGGTATCCCGGTGAATTGAAAACACGCAAAGGGCGATTCACGCAAAAGTTAGGGATTTAAAAAAGCCAATGACTGCAGTCCGAGTTTGATACTGCGTTGCTTAGTGGTGTGGGTGTACCTGAGGGTCGTACATCCGAAACAATCTCTTCCGAAGATCGAGTATCAGGAAAGTGTCAGAATCAGGCGAGTCATAGGAGGATCAGCTCATGGTGTTCGTCTGTACCACGTTGCCGACATGTATACAAATTTTCTTTGTACTTTTGTAATACTTGTATTTTGCTTGTGCGTAACTTCCTCTTTTCAGGAGTTGCATCCAGTGTACAAAATTTTGCCTATTTACAGGCCCGTTATCAATAAAGCATGTTATTCAGTACTTGATGCTTGTTCTTTACTGTTTTGCTTGTGAAAAACGTCGATGTTTTGATAAACTTGCATGTGCATAAACTTGCTGGCCCTTTCCAAGAATTGCTAAAACTTCGAATTGACTGAATGAATGTCACGAATACTAACCGGAATAGATTTTGTTGTATAGATTTGTTTTGTCTCGTTTGTGTTTTGCAGGGTTCTCACCTTTGGAGAAAACAGGCAGGGAAGTTGTATTCCCCAGTCAGAGTCATGTGACATATGGATTGTATCACTCCTCAGCAGATGGAAGTCACATCTTATCTCAGAAGATTTGAGATGGCACTTATCCCTATTGAATGTGGGTGGTACTCCCCAGAAGAGTATTCCCCGGGAAAGTTGCCAAGAGAGTATCCTCAGTGGATCTGAATGTCCCCAACAGAAGGTGCATTCCCAGCAGTGAGCATGTTAACACTCAATTCCCAGCATGGGTAACTCCCGCAGAATATACCCAAGTCGTCTTTGGTTCAGAAGGATTATCCCCGCGCAGGACTGTTTTTCCTTCTCCCCAGCAGGTTGTTTTTCCTCAGACAGGATGAACATCCTCATTAGAGTTTGTAATTTCAAGCTTGTGAGTCATCCTCCAATAGGATGATTATCCCCAGCAGAGTGGGTTGCACCGTTCCAGCATTTATTTTGCTGGAATATGTCTGTGGTACCCGTTCATCCCCAGCGGATTGGGTCTTGTCTTCAGCATTTATTTTGCTGAAGTGCCTCTTGGCATCTTTGCATTTTGCATATATCATCATATTTGCATCTACCCAAATGCGTAGCATTTCCATTCTGTATGGAGCATTACGCCATTGTCAAACATACGCATTTTGAAACATAAGCCAGGTTGGTTACCTCTTTGTTTTCAGGTGTTATCCCTTGCAGAGGAGTGAGATTCTTGCTCAGAAGGATTTCTAGCGTGAGAAAAGTGATGATAACGTTCGTCCCCTAACAGAGTTGCTCAGTTAAGTTTCTCTTTGTCCCTGGCGGGATTCTTCTTAGGTTGCTGTTACGTCAGCATTGAAAGATTTCATGCCTTAATCCTTCAGAGGTGTCACTAGTGATTTTCCCCACTGAGTTGTTTGGTTAAGTTTCTTGTATTCTCCAGCGAAGTATTCTTCAAATGTTTCACTGTGTTGACAGAGATTGTTATCCGTGTTGACGGAATCATACCCGTGTTGACGGTGATTGTTCTCCGTGTTGACGGAATTGTACCTGTGATGGACAGTGATTGTCATCCGTGTTGACAGAATTGTTCCCCGTGTTGACGGTGATTATTATCCGTGTTGACGGAATTCTTCCCTGTGTTGACAGTGATGGTTACCTGTGGCTGACAGAGATCATGCCTGTATTAACAGTGATTATTATTCGTGATTGATGGAATTATCCCCAGTGGAGTCGTTACCCGTGATTGACGGAGTTGTCCCAGTGAAATCGCCAGAGATTGTTATTCGTGTTGACGGATTTGTTACCTGTGTTGACAGTGATTGTTGTCCGTGTTGACGGAAGTATTACCCGTGTTGACGGACAATGATTGTTACCCGTATGGATGGAGTTATTACCCGTGGTCGACGGAGTTGTCCCCAGTAAAGTTAACAATGATTGTATCCGTGTTGACGGAGTCATTACCTGTGATTGACAGAGATTGTTATTCCAATTATGAACGCAATTGTACCCATGGTGATGGAGTCTCTCCTCGTGTTGACGAAGTTTAGTCCTGTTGTGGATGGAGTTTCCTTGCAAAGTTAATTCGATGCCTGTGGCGTAACACAGGGGGTTGGTGTTGAAATCCCAAATTCTATCAGATGATTGATCAGTTGTTGCCGTAACAACTGGGTTCAGCACAACGAATGTTGTTCCCCAAGCAGTTTTTTGCTGTGTATTTCTGCGGTTGGCAAATTTCCGGGTTTCTTGGTATTCAACCGTCTTCTACCTCGATTGTTTGAAGGTCGTTCGCTCTTCATCCAGTCGGGTCCAAGCCGTTTGAATAGGGGCAGCTGTTGCACCCCAAAATTTGCTCAACCTTTTCTTACCTGGTTTATGTTTCATTGCTCAGTTGCATAGTTATATCATTTGCATATCATGGTATCATTCATATAGCAGGGGATCAAGTGTGATTCTTCTCAAGAGAAGCCTAGCAAGAGGTCTCATTCAAGATTGAGAAGTTATCAAAGTCATCAGAAGGTTGTTTGAGTGCCTAAGGGTTTAGATGTTTGAGTGTGAATCTTCTCCTAACTTGAGGATCAACTGAAGTCCATCAGAGGGTTGTGAAGTGTTGAATGAGAAAAGAGGATGTGTATGGAGATCATAGAATGACTAGAGGGCCATGGGAGAGCTTAATCAAGTCATTGTGTCAAATGCAAGAGCCACAGTTGAGGTGCAAGCAATTAGGGTTTCATCTGGATCAATTCTAGGTCAACTGTGCAATTGAAGGGTATCAAGGCCTACTTTTTGGTTATGGAGTTCATGAAAAGATATGATAAGACATTTTTGGTGTTGTGCCAAGATCAAATCAAGAAGAGTCAAGAGTGTGGGAAGTTGCTAAATTAGGGTTTCAGTGTAAAATCCCCTGTTTAGTGCCTAACTTCATGACCATATAAGTCAAGATACAAATTTCAAATGGATCTTTGGCCAACATGAAACTTGTAGAGCATATCAATACATTTAATTTGAGTACTAGAAGTCCTCAAGGGGATTTATAGAACTCAAGTTATGACCCAGACAAGTTAGAAGTCCTCAAAGGCCACTAAAATTTGTCTGTGAAAATTATATGACTTCAAAGCTATTTTTGACCTAGAAGGAGGTTTCATCTGAAATTTTGGAAAACATGAAAGTTGTTCCTCATGATCGTAGCTTTCTAAATTGTACTAGAAGTCTTCCATCTGATTTGTAGAACTCAAGTTATGAGGTTTACAAGTCAGGGGTATTTTGGGAAAGTGAGATTAGAGGTCATTTTCAATCATAGGCCAAAATCTCCAACTTGCACTTGTCAAAGGCAATTTTTTTCAACATGAAAGTTGTTCAAAATGGGGTTTTTATGCTAGCCAAGAGGTCATGATGGATTGATTGAGCTTATAGCAAGACTTGGTTTGAAATGGTTTCAAAAGGGGAAATTTTCAAATGAATTAAGGAGGGAAAATTCCAATTTTGAGTTATAGGACCAAAACATGTCAAGTAACTACATTTTTTGAATGGAAATTTAATTTTAGACACTTTGGCATTACCATAATTTTGAGTTTAGGCCAAGTTTCATGAGGTGTCATGTAGTTGCTTCAAATGCAAGTTACATAGCCAATTCATTTTACAATGTAATTCAGGTTGTGCTATCAATCCAATTTCACTCTAAAATCAATTTGCAAGCTGATAGAACCTTCTAGAGCAAGTGACACAGCCTGAAATCGTGACTGTTACATTGGATTTCAAGGAAAAATCAGAAATTGCAATTGGCTGGATTGGGCTTCAAACACACTTCAAAAGCCCATAAAAACATTATATATATTCATTGCAGTGAATTCAGAGTGGTTTTGGCTTTCATTTTGGGGAAGAACACTGAAGTTGCAGTTGAGTTTTCAAGAGGAGCAAGTGAAATCATGTTTTGAGTTCTAGGCTGATTCAGAGCAAATTGAAGCTTACAACATCTTTCTCTTGTATCATTGAATGATTCTGGAAAGTTTTGAAGGAAGAATCAAGCTCTAAGCACCTCTGTTACTAGATCTACAACAGGTTAGTAACTTTCAAAATTCCATATGAATTAGCATGATGTAGTTAGATTTGAACTTGTGGTTAGGATTTAGACAAGATGTAGATCATTTTAGGATCAATTTGGAAGCAATTGGTGATGTTTGATTATGAGGTGCCATTTCTGTTTTGATTCGAGTAGATCTGATCTTAAGGCTATAACATGATTTGGATAGATCAGGATGATCAGTGTAGCACAAGGATGATTTTTATGATCTTAATTGTGCAATTGGTGATGTTTGATCTAGATGCTATTTCTGAACATTGCTTCGTGTCTTAAAATCCATGGAGAGTTAGTACATTTGGATAGTAGATTTGAATTCTTGATGAAATTTGGAGTGAGATTGGTATGAGGTTTGGAGTTTCTGGACACCTATAACCACCTGCTCGCCGGAGAAGACGACCGGAGTCTTCTCCGGCCACCGTCCCTGATCTCTACTCAGGTCAGCCTGTGAGTTGGAGAAGATGAGTCCATAGCCATCAGATCTTGCCTTTGACCTTGACTGACCACCAAATCTAATGGTTGTGTTTTAATCTGAGAAGTGAGATTTTTAATTCAAAACGCAGGCGTTTCATTTAATGAGGTGGCATGCCCTCAGCGCTTGGATCAGTGGACTAGTCTCCTCATCTTGTGGCTCACATTTTATTTCAGAGTTTTATTTTCTTTTATTCATTTTGTTTTATTTTAAATGCTTTATTGATTCAAAAAATCACAATAAATTCAATTTTGATCCAAAAATTATTTTAAAAATATCTCCATGATCTTGAGAGAATTTGTGATTTCTGATATCAATAAAATGCATTTTCATGCATGTTTCATTTTTAATTTGATTTTTCTTATTTTGTTTAATTCTTTTAATTTTGCATATTTGACCATCTATTTTGTTGAATTTTGTTCTTCCAATTGGTGATGAATTTGCCTTTGATTTTTTAGTATATGTTAGGATAGACATATATGCTCCCTTAGAATTTTTTTTAGAATTTTATAACAACTTTAGATTCTGTTTTAGGTGTTGAGATTAGAGCCTTCCCAAACTTATGGATTACCTTGATACCTTTCAATCTAGAAATTATTTAGGTGACTTAGAAGTTGAATTAGGCTTTAATATTTTAACCCTAGGTTGTTTAAACATGTATGTTCCCCTAGGAATTTTATTAGAATTTTGCAACTTTGTTTTCTATTTTGGTTGTATTTTGCAAGTTGCTTGTGCTTGTGGTGTTCTATCTTGTGTGTCTTGGTTTGCTTGGTCTTGTTGATGACCTTGGAGCTGGATTTGCTTGGATTCCTTCTTGGGAGGTCTTCTGGACATCTTGTAGCTGTTGTGGCTTGGCTTGTGGAGCTTGGAGTTGAAGTTTCCTTTTCTTTTAGGAGTTGTTTTAGGAGCTTAGGAAATTAGGGTTTTAGGAAGAGCCATTAGAACTAGTTTTGATTCTTTCATCAAACATAGAATGCATTGTGTGCTTCTATTCTATCCAATGATGTAAAGTCCTCCTAGGGAAACTCCATATCTCCTTTGGAGGGATGTGTGGTATGCCCATAGTTGAGTAGAACTTTGAGGATGCCTTTCCATTTCAATGTTGGTACTTGATGATTTCCTTTGGTTTTCATTAAGTTCTTAACATTGTAACCTTGATCTTAGTGATTATTCCTCTGCTTGGAGTGTGCTTGCTAGAGCTTGAAGATGAAGTTTAATGAAGCTTTAATGTAGAAGCTAGCTTGAAGATGAAGTCTTTTGCTGTCAACTTTGCTGTCAAGAGGATTTGCTGTTTAGAGTTGTTGTTGCTGAGTATTGAAGTTGATGTCTGCTGAAGACTGTTGTTGTTGCTTGGGTTGTTTCCTCTGTTTCTTTTCTTTTGTTGTATTGTCTGTTTGCTTGTGTTGATTACCTTTGGGTTTGAGGTGGAGCTTGTCTCCTCTTGCCTGTTGTTCTCTCCCTTGCCTCGCTTGTATTGTTGCATAGCATGCATTTTTACTGTTTACTGTTTACTGCTTGCTTTCTTTTGCTGTTTCCCTTAGGATCTCTGATTTCCTCTGTGCAAGAGGGAATTATGACAGACATTAGGTTTTGACCCATGCATGATAATTGTAGGTAGATTCCCTTTCAACCATAGTTTTAGGGTGTCTTTCTTTTCTCATCTCAAAACAATTCAAAAACACAGTAATAAGGTTAATTGAAGTCGTGCGTTACGAGCCTTAAGCTATCTGGGAAAAGGTTGGTAGAGGGTCTCTCTCCAGTAATCTGGATGTTAGTGTGGTACCCTTTGGGTGACATAACAAAGCGTTCACTCCTGGGTCATAGTCTCTAATGCGACTGAGATTGCAAACATCTTAAAAAATAGTTCTTTCGTAAAAAACTCAAACAAACATTCAAACTCTGTTTTTGTCCTCTTGGGCCTTTAATCAGGAAAACCCTTTCTTAAGGAGATAAAAAACTGTCAGACAAACTTGTGTCTTCCGTAGCCCGAACTATGTTTGCTCTGATCTTTCATGCCGTATGAAAGTACGTATGCACGAGATGCGATATCTCGACGAGCAACCTTCCCCCATAACCCGTAGTTAGGCGAACTACGTTGGCTCTGATTTCTCGTTCCAGGCGGGAATACGTAGGCATAAAGTGTGATACTTTTCCGAGTCATTTTCCTTTCTTTTTAACCCAGACCTTTAGAGTAGATAGACAAACATACCCCAGGTAGAAAACAAGTGTGGATCCCGTCGAGTACGACGGACGTGAGGGGTGCTAATACCTTCCCCTTGCGTAACCGACTCCCGAATCCGGGATTTGGTTGCGATGATCATTCCTTTCCCTCTTTGCGTTAGGTTTACTCTGAGCGTTTCCTTTCCCTCTTGTGGGATAAATAACGCACGGTGGCGACTCTTCTGTCATAGCCGGCGCCGATTTTCGCAGTAGCGACAAACGTTATTCTGAATACCTTCGTCAGTTGCCTGTATATCTCAGATAACTGTTTATGTTCCAAAGTTTCATTCAATGTTCTTTTAAATGACTTTGATGGTTGTTACTATTCTTTTCCAGAGTTTTGTTCAATGCATTTATGACAAAACTTCTGATGACTGTAACCCTTTTGCAGTAAAGTTGCTTCTGTTTTCTAGATGTGTTTGTTATTCCACAGTAAAGTCCTCTGCTTTCTGGATGTCTCTGTTATATTCTCAAATTTTTGGTCTCTTTCCACATCTAATGTTTTTCTATATGTTTCTGATTTGTTTTTCAGATTGTGTTGCTCTCAGCATCCAATGCTTTATGTCTGTATCTTTATTCAGAGGTTGACCCTATGTTTTCAAGTATTATTGGATACTCTTTGTCACCTTGACAGATGTTCATAATATCTTGTATTCCTCAGTTGTGTTTCCTTGATACTTTTCCCCGTGAAGTTGTCAATCTTTCCCTAGTGGAGTTGTAACATCTTCCCAATATATTCATCCCATGTGACATCTTTCATCACAGAACCTTTGTCTTACATTTTATATCATATCATATCATAAGCGTTTTTTGTGGCATCTTAGGGCTAGAAATTGCGCATGTTTGTATTTAAGTCTCTCTGATCTTGTTGAGGCAAAGATTTCACTCTTCATATCTCTGGATCGAAGAAATTTAAATAGGAGCATCTGTCATACCCTAATTTTTTACTCTAAGATCTCACTCATTCTTTTGCATCGTCTGCATAGCATATCATGTCTGTCATCTTGCATAATACACAATTTATCAGTTGGAATAAAGTTGTTGAAATTACAGCCTAATTGGCCAAACTAAAAGTCAATTATATGAAAAATCAGCGGACAACAAATTTTTAAATCGAGCCTGCAAACGTCAGTGATATTAATCTATGTTTCACGTAGTTTAAACTGACGTGCTCATTTAAATTTTTCGACAACTTTTCGGTCGCATTTTTGGATAGTTTAAGCCATTTTAGCGGGTAAAATTTATTTCAAAATTTGACTAAACGCTGTATTTTTCCGAATCGTATATTTTATGCCGATCATTTTGGTGTATTTTTTTATTTATTTTAGCACTTTGATACCGATTCAATTATTATTTTTTTACCTTTTTTTTTATTTCTAATTTAATAATTATTCTAAGTCATACAAACACAACCTTTCTTACATACACCTAACCTCCCTTCCAACAATTTATTTTTTTCTCAGTAACTGTTGTTTTGGAAGTGATAAAATTAAAGCATTTGTCTTCTCTCACAACCATATAAACCTAACTCAAACTTCACTTTTTATTTCCTCGTTCAACCTTCGTTTAGCAATTCAATCTCCACTTTTCACCATAACTTCTCCCTCCCTTACATAATACACATGCGGACCACCATTTCATTTCACTCAAGACCACCCTTCAAACATCTTGCCGCCACCATGCAGCAGCTTTAAACCATCATCACAGCTAGCACAAACTCTGGTTAGCTCCCTTTCGCGTGTTTCCGGACAACAGCTCAACATAGCAGTAGCTTTCAAGTCGCATTTAGGTAATGATTCTTGTTATGTTTACGTTGATTTTATGCTCATATTTTATTATTTTCGTTTTCGATTGTAATGCCCTGGAAACGTTTGTCAAGAAAAATGTTGTGTTCCGTTAAAATCTTGCATTTGTGTTGTTTCAAAATCATGATGTTGCTGTTTGTAACTTGAAGGCGTATTGTGTGAGTATATATTTTTAAAAAAACTTGTTAATGTTGTCTTACTCTTTTTAATATATATACACTTTTTGCTTTGATTTTATTATATATTTTTACTGCTTGTTATATATATATATATATATATATATATATATATATATATATATATATATATATATATATATATATATATATATATATATATATATATATATATATATATATATATATATATATATATATATATATATATATATATATATATATATATATATATATATATATATATATATATATATATATGTTCTATGTTTTCGAGTTCAAAATTTATATATTTTACTGTGAGTTTAAGTTTTATATATTTTACAAATTCTAGTTTCATAGTTATATAGACTTTATGTAAGTTTAAGTTTTATATACCTTACTGTAAGTTCAAGTTTTATATGCTTTCTGTAGATTTTATTTCTATACCCATATATGCATAGTTTAAATTTTATGTATATATCTATCTTGTTGGTTTAAGTTTATATGTTTTTGTTTTTTATTTTTATTTTTTATAGTATTATATATATATATATATATATATATATATATATATATATATATATATATATATATATATATATATATATATATATATATATATATATATATATATATATATATATATATATATATATATATATATATATATATATATATATATATATATATATATATATATATATATATATATATATATATATATATATATATATATATATATATATATATATATATATATATATATATATATATATATATATATATATACTTTTGTATTTTGTATTTTTATATATATTTTTATTTAGTCGTTTTGTAAATATTAGAAGAAAAAAAAGTGTAAAAGAGAAGGACCATTTTTTTTTCTTTTATTTAGTAATTTTGTAAATTGTGTGGTTTATATATTGTAAATCAATTAAGAGGATTTGTGTTATTAGATTTTGATTATTCAATTTATTGATTATTTTTGAAATTCTCATTTGAGTTACTAATGTAATAATATTGTTTTGTTTAAAGGAAAATGTTCTGGCCTGGACCCCGGCCTCGTCTCGCGGCCCAGCCCAATAGTATACGGAATAAAGTCCGGTATGGGTTTAGTGAGATAACCGGGCACGTGAACCCTCGACGGGCAGAGTCCGCGCCCACCCAGGGGAACAGTGTGCCTCAAGACAACCTGCGGCCTCCTCTTCGCGGGAAGACATTTGCCAGTCGGCGTCCCCTCGTCGGACAGAACAGCCCTCCGCGGGCGGAATCCCCATACCGATGAGCAGGACAACGTGTTTCCCCCACGCCCTCGTGCGCACCCCCTCCGCGGGAGAACAACGCACCTTCGGGGAACCTCGCGAGCTCCCCTTTGCGGGGAGATCAACGTGCCATTCGCACGTTCTCTACGTGCTCCCTTCCACGGGGACACGTCACCGACCAACTGTCCACCTCCGAAAGAGCAGGTCAATCCCACTTTCTGGAGATCACGGGACAGTTGGACTAGGGCGAAGACCACGTCCTGGTCTTCACTACGCCACGTAAGCCCTAGCAATCACCTGGGTTGGGTCTGGAAATCCAGCCCAACGCAAGTGACCGTTGGCCCAGCGCTGGGGTCTCTCTATAAATACCCTCTTTCACAAGAGGGTCAGGTAATTCACTTCTTACCCCTTTTTCTGTGCTTGTGACCACTCTGTCCTTACTTACTTTGGCATCGGAGTGTCTTGCAGGTACACCCCCTCCTCCTCGTCCTCATCACCGGCGAACAGGTGACAGTCCAACAGCGTGTGGTCAGCCAGTGATCCCCTTCTGATCAAATTCACCCTTCCACCGCAGATCAAGTGAAAGGGCGACGACGGCGGGCCCGCGAACAAAAGACAAACCCTCGGGCAGGCCCCGAGGGGCACTCCTTACCACTTTTCCTCAGGGCATTCAAAGCTAACCTATCACCCCTCCCCGGGAGCTTCATCGGAAGAAGCATCCGTCCCCGGGGCCTTCATCAGAATAATCATCCCTCCCTAGCGCGTTCATCCAAACAACCTTAAAACTCCACCAGATACGGCGGAGCATCGCGTCTCTCCTTGGGGCATTCATCGTGCCCCGACCACAAACTCAAAATAAACGGTGAAAAGAAAAGAAAAACTCCCTTTATAGGCGGCGATTAACGGAATGCGAAACGGACGACGCGGCGGCGATTCACGGCAACGGCGGACGGGGAGAAATTACGGAGCTTCGCGAGTGAAAAGGCAAAGTGAAAAGTAAAAAGAGCGCGGGGACCCCCATATTTATAACCCGGCGCGGAACCCCAAGCGACACTAGGCCCTTGAGTGCCCTAGGGTAGCCGCCCTCGCGCCCACTCAGGGCATGACATGTGGCAGTAGGCTGACAGTCGCTCCCTTTCGGATGCCTTTGCCACGCGCACCCGGCGACGTGGAAAGATTACCGCACACAGACACCTCGACGGGCATGAGTTGGCGCAATCACGCACCTCGCAACCTTCTTCCCCGAAACGGTGTTTTCAAGTCCTCGCTCGTCCACCGAAGAGCTTCGACTAGGGGGGCTCCTGTTCTGGCCTGGGCCCCGGCCTCGCCTTGCGGCCCAGCCTAATAGTATACGGAATAAAGCCCAGTATGGGTTTAGTGAGATAACCGGGCACGTGAACCCTCGACGGGCAGAGTCCGCGCCCACCGAGGGGAACAGCATGTCTCAAGACGACCTGTGGCCCCCTTTTCGTGGGAAGACATTTTCCAGTCGCCGTCCCCTCGTCGGGCAGAACAGCCCTCCGCGGGCGGAATCCCCATACCGACGAGCAGGACAACGTGTTTCCCCCACGCCCTCGTGTGCCCCCCTCCGTGGGAGAACAACGCACCTTCGGGGAACCTCGCGAGCTCCCCATCGCAGGGAGATCAACGTGCCATTCGCACGTTCTCCATGTGCTCCCCTCTGCGGGGACACGTCACCGACCAACTGCCCACCTCCGAAAGAGCAGGTCAATCCCACTTTCCGGAGATCACGGGACAGTTGGACTAGGGCGAAGATCACGTCCTGGTCTTCACTACGCCACGTAAGCCCTAGCAGTCACCTGGGTTGGGTCTGGCAATCCAGCCCAACGCAAGTGACCGTTAGCCCAACACTGGGGTCTCTCTATAAATACCCCCTTTCACAAGAGGGTCAGGTAATTCACTTCTTACCCCTTTTTCTGTGCTTGTGACCACTCTGCCCTTACTTACTTTGGCATCAGAGTGTCTTGCAGGTACACCCCCTCCTCCTCCTCCTCATCACCGGCGAACAGGTGGCATTCCAACAGCGTGTGGTCAGCCAGTGATCCCCTTCTGATCAAATCTACTCTTCCACCACAGGTCAAGTGAAAGGGCGACAACGGCGGGCCCGCGAACAAAAGACAAACCCCTGGGAAGGTCCTGAGGGGCACTCCTCACCACTTTTCCTCGGGGCATTCAAAGCTAACCTATCACCCCTCCTCGGGAGCTTCATCGGAAGAAGCATCCGTCCTCGGGGCCTTCATCAGAATAATCATCCCTCCCCGGCGCGTTCATCCAAACAACCTTAAAACTCCACCAGATACGGCGGAGCATCGCGTCTCTCCTTGGGGCATTCATCGTGCCCTGACCACAAACTCAAAATAAACGGCGAAAAGAAAAGAAAAAGGGAAGAAAAACTCACTTTATAGGCGGCGATTAACAGAATGCGAAACGGACGGCGCGGCGGCGAATCACGGCAACGGCGGACGGGGAGAAATTACGGAGCTTCGTGAGTGAAATGGCAAAGTGAAAAGTAAAAAGAGCGCGGGGACCCCCATATTTATAACCTGGCGCGGAACCCCAAGCGACACTAGGCCCTTGAGTGCCCTAGGGTAGCCGCCCTCGCGCCCACTCAGGGCATGACACGTGGCGGTAGGCTGATAGTCGCGTCCTTTCGGATGCCTTTGCCACGCGCACCCGGCGACGTGGAAAGATTACCGCACACAGACACCTCGACGGGCATGAGCTGGCACAATCACACACCTCGCAACCTGTAATACCCCAAATTTTACCCTTTCTTTTTTATTTTTATTTTAAATTCTTATTAACCTAATAAATTAACCTTTTTTTTAGATCTTGTTTTTTTAACTAATAATAATTTAATTAAATTTTTTTATAACTTTACTAATATTTTTTATTAACTTTTTTTTTTTCTATTTAGTTTATTTATTTAAAGCTCTTCTTACTAACTTTTAGGATTTAGATTAAAATTTAACTTTTTTTTTTCTTTTCTTCAAGAGTAAATTTTTTATAACCTTTTTTTAAATTAATTTCTAACACATTTTTTAATCAAATTCTAATATTTTTTTTTTTTTTTTTTTAAAATAAAAATCTAACTTCTTTTTAAAATTAAATCTTTTTTCTAACTTTTTTTAAATCTTTTTCTAACTCCTCTTTAAAGTTAAATCTTTTTCTATCTTTTTTAAAATTAAATCTTTTTTTCTAACTATTTTTAAAGCTAAATCTTGTTTTCTAACTTTAAATCTTTTTTTTCTAACTTTTTAAAATTAAATCTTTTTTTTTCTAACTTTTTTAAAATTAAATATTTTTTTCTAACCTTTTTAAAACTAAATTTTTTTTTTCTAACTTTTTTAAAATTAAATCTTTTTTTCTCTAACTTCTTTTTAAAATTAAATCTTTTTTTCCTCTAAATTCTTTTTTAAAATTAAATCTTTTTTTTTTCTCTAACTATTTTAAAAATTAAATCTCACCTTTGTCACTTTTTTTGTTCTTTATTATTTTTACTCTAAATTTTTCTATCTTTCATTAAAAAAATAACAAAAATAGTTTTTTTATTATTATTTAATTATTATTTTCGTATTTTAATTAAATCATTTTTTAAAATATTATTTTTTTCACTTTTTTCTAAATTATTCATAAAAATATCCAAAAAATCATAAAATAAAAAATATTGAAAAATTTTGTTCCTTTTATAATATTTTTTATTTTAGGAATCAATAGGATTATTAGTTTTTATTTTAAGTTTATTTTAATTATTTTTAAATTATTTAAATTTTATTTTTTCTTAACTAATTATTTAGTTTGGGCTTTAAAATGGGCTTTAGGGACATTATTGACAATTTGGTGTTAACCCTAATTTGTTCCCTATATATACATGTGTTGCCTTGTTGGAAAAGAGGGGAGAATGAAAAAAACCTAAGAGGGGTCAGAAGGTTTTCTTCAGAAAAGAGGAGAATGAAAAAAAAACCTAAGAGGGGTCAGAAGGTTTTCTTCAGAAAAGAGGAGAGAGAGGGAGAAACAAAGGAGATCCCCAGAGAAGAAAGGCGGTCGTTCCCACAACTCGTTAGAAGGATTGGAGCTCTCCAGTGTTCCCTTATTCAAACCTTTTTCACATTTACCGAAGCAAACATCCGCTTCGTAGGTTAAATTACTAAACCTTTTGCCTTTTCATGTTTATGTGCATATTTTGCCATGTTAATGTGTTTAGGTCCGTTAAATTACTAAGTCCTTTGCATTTTTCATATTTATTTGCATCCTTGCCATGTTAACCTTCATTGTTGTTTAGATCCGTAGATTTTGATATGTATGAACCATGATTGTGTCGTATAGGATTGTTTGCATGTCCATTATTTGTCTGTTTGCATTTGCAATTCTATTGTTATTTTTTTTTTATCAAAACATTTTTTTCCCAAAAAAAAACCTTTTTTGTTCCCGTAAACATTTTTTCCCAAAAAAAAACCTTTTTTGTTCCCGTAAACATTTTTTCCCAAAAAAAACCTTTTTTTGTTCCCGTAAACATTTTTTCCCAAAAAAAAACCTTTTTTGTTCCCGTAAACATTTTTTTCCCAAAAAAAACCTTTTTTGTTCCCAAAACATTTTTTTCCCAAAAAAAACCTTTTTTGTTCCCGTAAACATTTTTTTCCCAAAAAAAACCTTTTTTTGTTCCCGTAAACATTTTTTTTCCCAAAAAAAACCTTTTTTGTTCCCGTAAACATTTTTTTCCAAAAAAACCTTTTTGTTCCCAAAAACATTTTTTTATATATAATTTAAACTTAACATTTTTTTTATAATTTAAACTTAAATTTTTTTTAACTAAGTAATTCCATTTTAAAATTAAAACCTTTTTATATATATAATTAAAATATTAAAAAAATTAAAACATTTTTTTTACATAATTAAAATATTAAAAAATTAAAACCTTTTCGTAAGGAACTCCTTATGTTTGCCGTGTCATTTTGTGTACCTTTTATTTTCTTTATTCCTGCATTTCATTTGCATGCTTGAGGTTGAGATGTGCTTGTGGTGGCCACAGCCCCACACTATTTTCCTCCCTCACTTCATTCTAAGTGTCATTACATATTTTCATATTCTTCATGTTTTCAGAAATGTTTCTTTGTTTCTTTATACCCTCTGCCTTTATTACTTTCCTTATTTTTGTACCTTAATTATTCCTCCATATAATGATTTGTCATATTTTCACATTTTTTACAGTTTTATCCTTCCGAAGGAATTAGGTCTAGCCGTTTGACCGCCGTGTCAATAGTCCTCAACCTCAAAACCTCAAAACTACACCTTACAAACCCCAAATTTTCACAAATGCCTCGCCGCAGGCAAGATTACAATTTTACCCCTAGCTTTAGGTCAAAGAGTCGCCGTACTCTGTTTTAGGGTTTCCCGCCGCGGAATCCCTAACCTAACCTAACCCTAATTACAACTTAACAATTCAACGTAGAGATTTGGAGTTTCTACACTCCATGTAAGCGTGTCCCTAAGATACGTTTATTCCCCATTGAAACCTTGGCCACAGTCAAGACGTTTCTAACCTCCCTTTTGAGGGGAACTACGATTACTCTGATTCCACTCCCGTAAGGATACGTAGGCACAAGATGCGATGTCTTGCCGAGTAAACTTAGAACTAACCCCTTAGGTCTCTTTTCTCACTTTTAATCCTTTGTACATATATCTTAAGCAAATAAATAAAGCAAATAGTAAACATCTGAACAAAAGGTTCCTGTAGAGTACTACAGAAGTTTAGGGTGCTAATACCTTCCCTAAATTTAACCAACCCCCGAACCCTAGATCTCTCCCCGCATTGTGTTTACGATGCAAAATAGGTTTTCCCTCTTTTGACCTTTTCCTTCGGATAAATCAAAGAGCGGTTGTGAATTGAATTGTGATTCAAACTCATTAATAGTTTGTGATCCTATTTCCACCGCAACAGAAAATGGCGACTTCACTGGGGACTAACTTTAACTTTTGAGGGTTATCCCTAACTTGTTCATATTTATTACTATCTGTGATATTATTCATTTGCATGTATATATTTGTGCTTTGATTATGGGACTGTTCCTTGTGCTGTGAGATAGGTCCTAACCCGGATCTAGTGTACCTTAGGTAAATGGCAATAGACCAAGGAAACTGTACGACGTATATCGATACGGTTGATCTGGTGGCCATAGTTAGTGCGACTTCTTGGTTGGTGCTTATATTCCTAAAGTCAAGTTGAGGATAATATTGAGGCTGCCATATGTTGTCAATGCACTAACTGACTTTTAGAACCCTAGTTAACTCATCTTGGCCTTTAGAAAGTAGTGGGGTAACCGGCTTTGGTGCAGACTGAAGTTGGTTGACACTCGATACTACGCTCATTGAGATCTTAAACTTGGAGGGTTTTGGTTGGCAAGTCAGTTGCCTTCTGAACAACCACCCTTGTGAAGGATCAATGATATTGAGATCCCTTAGAACCTGGTTACTTTTGTAGGACAGGATGAACCATCTAACTTCAAGGGAGGGTACTTGCCTTTGAACCTCATGCAAGCCTTTAACCTAGGACTTTGTGTGTTTTCATGCATTGCATCCATAAAGCATCTCATTGCATTGTATTTCATGGAGTTCAAATATCATTTATGGATATCGCGGGATACCATAAATAAAAAAAAATATAAAATGAAAAAACAAGAAAAAGATTTCCTTGGTACTCCACGACATTCGTAAATGTTTTGAATTCCATGAAATCTTCATTTACATTCACATTTTAGCATCATACTCTTGCATTGCATGTGTCTCCCGATTTCTCACACTCGGTTCTCTCACCTTCCAGTTTCGTCACCCTGAGTTCTCGGCACCAATACAACACCAGAGCTCAAACTCGGAAAAGAATGGAGGATCAGGCAAAAGAGATTGATCGCCTTAGCAATGAACTTGAAGACCTTCGAGGGGGTATGGGGCGAATGATGGAATTGTTACATGTCATGAATGCTAAGATGGATACCCAGCCCACTGTTGTTTCTGAGATTACCGGCGTTACTGTGGACCCTTCACCAAGTGTGACCGTAGCAAGGGACCCACCTTATGGTCTTGCTCCCGGTTTTGTGCCTCCTCAAGCCACTGTTCCGATTAATCAACCTGTTCAGCAAGCCGTGCCTTTGTTTTCTGAAGTTTCTAGGGGGGCTCCTATCTTTGCACCACCTGTTGTACACACTCGTGCGCAACCGTACTCCAATGAGACAGTTTTTGATAATCTTGATGAGAATGTTGAGGGTTATGAGAAACATGATAAGCTTCGTGAGGAAGTAAACACTATCGTCCAGAGATTGAAAAAGGTAGAGGGTGATCAAATTTTTGGGACTGCTGCAAGGGATGTTTGTTTGGTCTCGGGTTTAGTTATTCCCCCGAAGTTCAAAACTCCGAACTTCGATCGCTATGAAGGTGCCACCTGTCCTAAGAGTCATTTGATCATGTATTATCGCAAAATGGCTGCCCATGTTGAGAATGATAAACTGATGATTCATTGCTTCCAAGATAGTTTGAAGGGTGCTTCCTCCAAGTGGTATTAACTTTAGACCAGTCTCGCATTAAGAGTTTCCAGGATTTATCTGACGCTTTCATCAAACACTACAAGTACAATATGGATCTGGCTCCTGACAGAAGACAGTTGTTGAGTATGTCGCAAAAGAATTCTGAGTCATTCAAAGAGTATGCTCAAAGGTGGAGAGAAACTGCTTCGCAGGTAGAACCTCCTTTGACCGAGAAAGAGTTAGCTGATTGGTTTGTCGACACAGTCCGTCCAGAATTTTACGAGAGAATGGTGGGTAGTGTGACTTCAAATTTCTCCGACATCGTTGCTGTGGGTGTCAAGATTGAATTGGGTATGAAGAGTGGTAAAATGACAAATAATCATGGCGCTTCTAAGGATCAGCCGAAGAAACCTCCTTATAGCTCCCAGAAAAAGAAGGAGAGTGAGACTAATGCTATATCCTCTGGTAAACCAAGGGAACGCTTTTATCGGCATCTGCAAGGTTATGCTCAACCTCAAGGGTACCCGGTCCAATATGCTCAACAACCCTATGTGGCAGCTATTACACCTTCTTTCAATCAACAGGTTCCCATGTATCAACCTATGCAACAACCTCCTGTTTAGCCGCCTCCTGTCAACTACCTACAGGCACCCAATACTCCTGCTCCTCAACAGCCAAAGAGTCCGGCTCCTCGCCAGAATATGCCAAACAGAAGAACGTATAAACCTTGTCCGCCGATCCCGATGACTTTTACCGAGTTGTATCCCTCTTTGGTCAAGCAAGGTCTCATCACTACTCGGGCTTTGGGTCCGCCTCCTAATCCTCCGTCTAATCCGTTACCTGCAAGTTACAACGCTACCACTTATTGTTTATTTCATGAGGGTGCGCCCGGCCATGATCTAGAGAATTGCTATGCTCTTAAGAAAGTTGTCAGAAATTTGCTAGAAACGAAGAAGTTGTCTTTTGGCGATGCTCAGCTGAAGATCGAGACTCCTTTCGGGGTTCCTCACTCGTCAAGTGCAAATTCTGCAAAGCATGCTACGCCTATCAGCCGAATCCAGTCATTATTCAAAGGCCTAGCCCGCTTCATTTCAGTAACCCTCAAGGTGATATGACCGGGATCAACAAAGGATCTGGGAAATTTATTTTGAAGCAACGACTGAAAACTGTTGAAGATGTGACCAGCATAACTGGGGTAAGCCATGACGACTCACAGTGATCATGAACCAGATGTCCTTTCCATTGAGGCTCCGCCAAAGGAAACTGTTACTCTTGAATGCAAGATTTCATAAACATTTAGAAGGATTTTTCCGACAGTTCATTTGTTTATTTATATGCATTTCTCTTTGATTAAGCATATTTAGCATGCACGAACTTGTTTATCTTTGATGCAACGCATATGTTTGTCTTGAATAAATCCATTCGCTTCACTCATTCAAAAATGTTTTCATAAATTATAATGCCAACTTTACCCGATCTCTTGTTCTGATGGAGAATTGGGGGGAGGATGACGAACCCAAAACGTCAGATTTCTTGTCGTATGCTTTCGATTGAAACCCGCTGATGATGTAAGGCATTGTTTCAAATCCCAAACACTGGAGATATAAGGATGTTAATCCCTAGTCAACCCTTTGAACCTTGAAGTAGGAGTTTTTCTTTCTTTTTAAGAACCTTCATCCTAACCTGGGGCAGGGTAGGTTTCAGTTAAACCGATCGAGCGCTTAGATCCTCAAAAAGGAAGAGCAAACCTTCGAGAATTTATCCTTAGCATCTTAAGAAGTCCAATACAATGACTATCCCTCGGTTACCTAAGGAGTGGGGCAGTCACGAGCCTTTCAAAAGATTTACACGACTTGTGCATAAAGGAATATTCAAAAAAATAAGAGCCCGCTAAGTCAAAAACCTATGAAGGAGACTTAGGCAAAACTGGGGCATCCCGTTGGACTCCAAAGTCAGATCAAAAGACGTTGTCCAGGCAAAAGTTAGGGAATAAAAGCAAAACAAGAGGGTACAATAAATAGTCCCTAGTAAAGAACAAGATCGTGTAATAGGTGAGCGACTGCCATGTCCAAAGCCTTGATAAGTTCTCGACCATAGCAAATCCGCTTGAGATATGAGCGTTCGTATCCGGTTAACTGAATTAGGATTGGAGAACATCACGAAGAATGGGTGGGTACAAATATAACTTTGAGCCTTTATCCTTTTGTTTCTTAAACCGTGAACTGAGCCACGATACAACCTTTAAAAGACCTAATTGAAGTAGGACTTCGGTTGAAAGCATACTTGACAAGATCACGTTTCCTGACTCCTACGAGCTATGCTCAGAAAAAAATTCATGATGGCATTATAATTAAAACTTATATCCTGACTAGTGATTTCGGTCACAAGTTGTTGCGATATCTTTTTTTCAAAACAAAAATTCAAGACAAATATATGTGTACATTGACAAGCTCAGGATAGGCATTTCAGGCATGACAACTTTGCTTGATATCTTAGAGATTTACATATGAACATAACCCGTGGAACTTGAAGATCCTGCTGAACAGGGGCAGGCAGTTTCCCAATTCGCTTACCAACGCGAGTCTGACATTCTTAAGAGCTATTTCCCAAACATTTCGTCGTAACACGATTAATTTGTGCCAGTTACGTCGAGACCTGACAAATCTCTCAAAGAGTTTGAGAACAATGGGGCAACCGGACTCGGTGTTCTCTATAAAATCCTCTTGAGATGACCCTACCTCGCAACGCAAGTATCCTGGGGCACCATGTTTTTGAAGAAACAAATGGCGGCTACTATAAGGTCCTGCAAGATCAAAACCATGGGATTTCACAATTTTTTCATCCACCCGATGGATTTTACTCACAGCGGCCTTCATACCCCAGTAAGCCTCATTGTTGCAACAGGTTCCTAAACCATTGCTCTGATTCAGTCCCCAGAGAGACTATAAGCTGACAATTTTTTCTTGGGTAACTCAAAAGTGTCCCCCAGGTTTTCTTCTCCCCATAAGAAGGCGTGATACTGTACACCACAAGCAGATTACCTTCCCTCAGAGAATTCAGAACTTTAAAACCAGACTTGGTTCTACCATTGATCCTTCTTACCCATGATTGACGTATTGGTTGCAGAGAACGCAGGGTATTTCCGTCGAGATGTTTATTTCATCTCTCGTCCCGTCTCTAGTCTGTTTCGTCAGTATACGCAAGGGCATAAGCATCACATGCCTATTTCATTTCATATTCATTACATACTCATTACATACTCATTTCATAACATCTTGCATAGTTACATACATAGACATCAACATACATTCATATTAACATATCCATTAACATACGCGATAACATGCACAGGTTCATCGTGTCTCCATCATTGGTCGTTACCACCGAGTAATTGGGGTTTGTCCATTCTCTCCAAATAGATTGTCAGCCCTAAGCATAAAATGCTTACTTGTTTCCAGTTTCCCCACAGAGCTCGATCCTCGTGGATGACGGTTACTTCAGCTATCTTTCCTCGCCAGGATTAGATATTTACCCTTCGAGATCATTCCCTCGATGGAGTTTTGATTTCCAGTCTTCTTTCTAGCTCGATCCTAGATTGAATCTCAGTCTTGTCGGTCGTCAATCCCAACCGGACGTGCATTTATTTTGCACCATCTAAAATTTTCACCATACATTGGCAGATACGCGACTATCTCGCTTGAGAAGTTTATCACTGTACCCGGACGTGCATTTATTTTGCACTGTCTTTCAAGAAAATCAACTACAATCCTTTACAGATACACGCCAGTTCGCGCCTGGAAAATATATCAGTACAACACTTTACAATCCTACATGTTACAACCTTTTACACTTTACATTTTACAGCATCAACATACGACATTTCTCACCTAAGAAGTCGATCATATCCTCGTTATGACTCGCAGCAAATGGCCATCTCCGTGGAGCAGTTGGGCTTCCATTTACCTGCCGTCTTGAGGTTTGAACCAAATCGTATTCAGGAGAGCACGATCTTGAGTTACGAGAAGGTTTGAGCGAAATCATATTCAGAAGAGCACGATTCTGAGTTATGAAGAAGTTCATTTATCCTTTAGTAAAAGAAGGAACGGAATCATATTCAGGAGAGCACGATTCTGAGTTATGAGGAAGTTCAGTTGGCCGTTTTTCAGGAGAGCACGATTCTGAAGAATGAAGAAATTCAGTCATCCAGTTTCATATTCAGGAGAGCACGATTCTGAAATATGAAGAAATTCAGTCATCCAGTTTCATATTCAGGAGAGCACGATTCTGAAATATGAGTATATTCAGTCATCCAGTTTCATATTCAGGAGAGCACGATTCTGAAATATGAGTATATTCAGTCATCCAGTTTCATATTCAGGAGAGCACGATTCTGAAATATGAGTATATTCAGTCATCCAGTTTCATATTCAGGAGAGCACGATCCTGAAGTATGAGGAAGTTCAGTTTACCCTTTTCATGTTCAGGAGAACATAATCTTGAAGCATGAAGAAGTTTATTTATCCTTCAGTAAGAGAAGAATCAGAATCGTATTCCAGGCGCCGACCTTAAATGCGAGAAGATTTATTTATCAGATAAGCAGCAGCCTCTTTATTTGAGTGCTTATCCATTTTGGCACATAAGTCCCTTCCAACGATAAGTGACAGTTCTCCCTCGAGAAGCTTATCAGGGCATTTCCCACTCAAAGTCCATTTATTTTGGCATACAACCGGTTCTTTTCACCCTGTATATTTGCTACGGATTCCCGAAAGGTCCGTTTGATCCTGTCACGAGGGGTAGTTTACAGAAGCTTGGATGTTATTCCTTGCTCAATGCTCCAGCATTCTGTAATCGATCTTACAATCGTATGGATCCAGTTTTATTTTTAGATTCCCCAGTGGAGGCCGTCTCATAGGTACCATCTCCATTCGAGGATCTCGTTCCTTTTCTAAAAGTGACAATTGGTCATTCGCACCAGTTGACTATCATTTTTAGAATTCCCCAGTGATGTACTGTGTCTCAGCGCGTCGTTTTCCCCAGTGTGTTCTTCTCGTAGCATCTGTGTCGTCGTATTCGTCAGCATTTTCGCATTCATCATTCCAGCATACGCATCACATCATATTCACGGCATCATCTGCATTAATCTGTTCTCGCTTTGTCCATAGCATTGCATATCGCCGCATATAAGGGCAAAATTTTCGGTTATCTATATTTAAATCCCTCCACCATGATTCCTTGAGTCTCCGTCACTCAAATCATCTGGTGTAGCTATTTAAATAGGGGCAACTGTAATACCCCAAATTTTACCCTTTCTTTTTTATTTTTATTTTAAATTCTTATTAACCTAATAAATTAACCTTTTTTTTAGATCTTGTTTTTTTAACTAATAATAATTTAATTAAATTTTTTTATAACTTTACTAATATTTTTTATTAACTTTTTTTTTTTTCTATTTAGTTTATTTATTTAAAGCTCTTCTTACTAACTTTTAGGATTTAGATTAAAATTTAACTTTTTTTTTTCTTTTCTTCAAGAGTAAATTTTTTATAACCTTTTTTTAAATTAATTTCTAACACATTTTTTAATCAAATTCTAATATATATTTTTTTTTTTTTAAAAATAAAAATCTAACTTCTTTTTAAAATTAAATCTTTTTTCTAACTTTTTTTAAATCTTTTTCTAACTCCTCTTTAAAGTTAAATCTTTTTCTATCTTTTTTAAAATTAAATCTTTTTTTCTAACTATTTTTAAAGCTAAATCTTGTTTTCTAACTTTAAATCTTTTTTTTCTAACTTTTTAAAATTAAATCTTTTTTTTTTCTAACTTTTTTAAAATTAAATATTTTTTTCTAACCTTTTTAAAACTAAATTTTTTTTTTCTAACTTTTTTAAAATTAAATCTTTTTTTCTCTAACTTCTTTTTAAAATTAAATCTTTTTTTCCTCTAAATTCTTTTTTAAAATTAAATCTTTTTTTTTTCTCTAACTATTTTAAAAATTAAATCTCACCTTTGTCACTTTTTTTGTTCTTTATTATTTTTACTCTAAATTTTTCTATCTTTCATTAAAAAAATAACAAAAATAGTTTTTTATTATTATTTAATTATTATTTTCGTATTTTAATTAAATCATTTTTTAAAATATTATTTTTTTCACTTTTTTCTAAATTATTCATAAAAATATCCAAAAAATCATAAAATAAAAAATATTGAAAAATTTTGTTCCTTTTATAATATTTTTTATTTTAGGAATCAATAGGATTATTAGTTTTTATTTTAAGTTTATTTTAATTATTTTTAAATTATTTAAATTTTATTTTTTCTTAACTAATTATTTAGTTTGGGCTTTAAAATGGGCTTTAGGGACATTATTGACAATTTGGTGTTAACCCTAATTTGTTCCCTATATATACATGTGTTGCCTTGTTGGAAAAGAGGGGAGAATGAAAAAAACCTAAGAGGGGTCAGAAGGTTTTCTTCAGAAAAGAGGAGAATGAAAAAAAAACCTAAGAGGGGTCAGAAGGTTTTCTTCAGAAAAGAGGAGAGAGAGGGAGAAACAAAGGAGATCCCCAGAGAAGAAAGGCGGTCGTTCCCACAACTCGTTAGAAGGATTGGAGCTCTCCAGTGTTCCCTTATTCAAACCTTTTTCACATTTACCGAAGCAAACCTCCGCTTCGTAGGTTAAATTACTAAACCTTTTGCCTTTTCATGTTTATGTGCATATTTTGCCATGTTAATGTGTTTAGGTCCGTTAAATTACTAAGTCCTTTGCATTTTTCATATTTATTTGCATCCTTGCCATGTTAACCTTCATTGTTGTTTAGATCCGTAGATTTTGATATGTATGAACCATGATTGTGTCGTATAGGATTGTTTGCATGTCCATTATTTGTCTGTTTGCATTTGCAATTCTATTGTTATTTTTTTTTTATCAAAACATTTTTTTCCCAAAAAAAACCTTTTTTGTTCCCGTAAACATTTTTTCCCAAAAAAAAACCTTTTTTGTTCCCGTAAACATTTTTTCCCAAAAAAAACCTTTTTTTGTTCCCGTAAACATTTTTTCCCAAAAAAAAACCTTTTTTGTTCCCGTAAACATTTTTTTCCCAAAAAAAACCTTTTTTGTTCCCAAAACATTTTTTTCCCAAAAAAAACCTTTTTTGTTCCCGTAAACATTTTTTTCCCAAAAAAAACCTTTTTTTGTTCCCGTAAACATTTTTTTTCCCAAAAAAAACTTTTTTTGTTCCCGTAAACATTTTTTTCCAAAAAAACCTTTTTGTTCCCAAAAACATTTTTTTATATATAATTTAAACTTAACATTTTTTTTATAATTTAAACTTAAATTTTTTTTAACTAAGTAATTCCATTTTAAAATTAAAACCTTTTTATATATATAATTAAAATATTAAAAAAATTAAAACATTTTTTTTACATAATTAAAATATTAAAAAATTAAAACCTTTTCGTAAGGAACTCCTTATGGTTGCCGTGTCATTTTGTGTACCTTTTATTTTCTTTATTCCTGCATTTCATTTGCATGCTTGAGGTTGAGATGTGCTTGTGGTGGCCACAGCCCCACACTATTTTCCTCCCTCACTTCATTCTAAGTGTCATTACATATTTTCATATTCTTCATGTTTTCAGAAATGTTTCTTTGTTTCTTTATACCCTCTGCCTTTATTACTTTCCTTATTTTTGTACCTTAATTATTCCTCCATATAATGATTTGTCATATTTTCACATTTTTTACAGTTTTATCCTTCCGAAGGAATTAGGTCTAGCCGTTTGACCGCCGTGTCAATAGTCCTCAACCTCAAAACCTCAAAACTACACCTTACAAACCCCAAATTTTCACAAATGCCTCGCCGCAGGCAAGATTACAATTTTACCCCTAGCTTTAGGTCAAAGAGTCGCCGTACTCTGTTTTAGGGTTTCCCGCCGCGGAATCCCTAACCTAACCTAACCCTAATTACAACTTAACAATTCAACGTAGAGATTTGGAGTTTCTACACTCCATGTAAGCGTGTCCCTAAGATACGTTTATTCCCCATTGAAACCTTGGCCACAGTCAAGACGTTTCTAACCTCCCTTTTGAGGGGAACTACGATTACTCTGATTCCACTCCCGTAAGGATACGTAGGCACAAGATGCGATGTCTTGCCGAGTAAACTTAGAACTAACCCCTTAGGTCTCTTTTCTCACTTTTAATCCTTTGTACATATACCTTAAGCAAATAAATAAAGCAAATAGTAAACATCTGAACAAAAGGTTCCTGTAGAGTACTACAGAAGTTTAGGGTGCTAATACCTTCCCTAAATTTAACCAACCCCCGAACCCTAGATCTCTCCCCGCATTGTGTTTACGATGCAAAATAGGTTTTCCCTCTTTTGACCTTTTCCTTCGGATAAATCAAAGAGCGGTTGTGAATTGAATTGTGATTCAAACTCATTAATAGTTTGTGATCCTATTTCCACCGCAACACAACCTTCTTCCCCGAAACGGCGTTCTCAAGTCCTCGCTCGTCCAACGATGAGCTTCGACTTGGGGGGCTCCTGTTCTGGCATGGGCCCCGTCCTCGCCTCGCGGCCCAACCTAATAGTATACGGGATAAAGCCCAGTATGGGTTTAGTGAGATAACCGAGCACGTGAACCCTCGTAGGGCAGAATCCGCGCCCACTGAGGGGAACAGTGTGCCTCAAGACGACCTGCGGCCTCCTCTTCGCGGGAAGACATTTGCCAGTTGTTGTCCCCTCGTCGGGCAGAACAGCCCTCCGTGGGCGGAATCCCCATACCGACGAGCAGGACAACGTGTTTCCCCCACGCCCTCGTGTGCCCCCCTCTGCGGGAGAACAACGCACCTTCGGGGAACCTCGCGAGCTCCCCATCGCATAGAGATCAACGTGCCATTCGCACGTTCTCCACGTGCTCCCCTCCGCGGGAACACGTCACCGACCAACTGCCCACCTCCGAAAGAGCAGGTCAATCCCACTTTCCGGAGATCACGGGATAGTTGGACTAGGGCGAAGACCACGTCCTGGTCTTCACTACGCCACGTAAGCCCTAGCAGTCACCTGGGTTGGGCCTGGCAATCCAGCCCAACGCAAGTGACCGTTAGCCCAGCGCTGGGGTCTCTCTATAAATACCCCCTTTCACAAGAGGGTCAGGTAATTCACTTCTTATCCCTTTTTTTGTGCTTGTGACCACTCTGCCCTTACTTACTTTGGCATCGGAGTGTCTTGCAGGTACACCCCCTCCTCCTCATCATCATCACCGGCGAACAGGTGGCAGTCCAACAGCGTGTGGCCAGCCAGTGATCCCCTTCTGATCAAATCCACCCTTCCACCACAGGTCAAGTGAAAGGGCGACGACGGCGGGCCCGCGAACAAAAGACAAACCCCCGGGCAGGCCCCGAGGGGAACTCCTCACCACTTTTCCTCGGGGCATTCAAAGCTAACCTATCACCCCTCCCCGAGAGCTTCATCGGAAGAAGCATCCGTCCCCGGGGCCTTCATCAGAATAACCATCCCTCACCGGCGCGTTCATCCAAACAACCTTAAAACTCCACCAGATACGGCGGAGCATCGCGTCTCTCCTTGGGGCATTCATTGTGCCCCGACCACAAACTCAAAATAAATGGCGAAAAGAAAAGAAAAAGGGAAGAAAAACTCACTTTATAAGCGGCGATTAACAGAATACGAAACGGATGGCGCGGCGGCGATTCACGGCAATGGCGGACAGGGAGAAATTACCGAGCTTCGCGAGTGAAAAGGCAAAGTGAAAAGTAAAAAGAGCGCGGGGACCCCCATATTTATAACCCGGAGCGGAACCCCAAGCAACACTAGGCCCTAGAGTGCCCTAGGGTAGCCGCCCTCGCGCCCAATCAAGGCATGACACGTGGCGGTAGGCTGATAGTCGCGCCCTTTCGGATGCCTTTGCCCCGCGCACCTGGCGATGTGGAAAGACTACCGCACACACACGCTTCGACGGGCATGAGTAGGCGCAATCACGCACCTCGCAACCTTCTTCCCCGGAACGGTGTTCTCAAGTCCTCGCTCGTCCACCGAAGAGCTTCGACTTGGGGGCTCCTGTTCTAGCCTGGGCCCCGGCCTCGCCTCGCGGCCCAGCCCAATAGTATACGGAATAAATCCCAGTATGGGTTTAGTGAGATAATCGGGCATGTGAACCCTCGACGGGCAGAGTCCGCGCCCACCGAGGGGAACAACGTGCCTCAAGACGACCTGCAGCCTCCTCTTCGCGGGAAGACATTTTTCAGTCGTCGTCCCCTCGTCGGGCAGAACAGCCCGTCGCGGGCGGAATCCCCATACCGACGAGCAGGACAACGTGTTTCCCCCACGCCCTCGTGTGCCCCCCTCCGCGGGAGAACAACGCACCTTCGAGGAACCTCACGAGCTCTCCTTCGCGGGGAGATCAACGTGTCATTCGCATGTTCTCCACGTGCTCCGCTCCGCGGGGACACGTCACCGACCAACTGCCCACCTCCGAAAGAGTAGGTCAAACCCACTTTCCGGAGATCACGGGGAAATTGGACTAGGGCGAAGACCACGTCCTGGTCTTCACTACGCCACGTAAGCCCTAGCAGTCACCTGGGTTGGGCCTGGCAATTCAGCCCAACGCAAGTGACCGTTGGCCCAGCGTCGGGGTCTATCTATAAATACCCTCTTTCACAAGAGGGTTAGGTAATTCACTTCTTACCCCTTTTTCTGTGCTTGTGACCACTCTGGCCTTACTTACTTTGGCATCGGAGTGTCTTGCAGGTACGCCCCCTCCTCCTCCTCATCACCGGCGAACAGGTGGCAGTCCAACAGCGTGTGGCCAGCCAGTGATCCCCTTCTGATCAGGTCAGATCAGAAAATGTAAAAAAAATATGTTATTAGTTGATTTAAACGTTTTCATTTAATATTGATTAATTAATTTATTAATTAATCTTATTAAATATTTATATTGAAAATATTTAATAATTTCTTGAGATCCGATTCGATTGTCTTTACTTGTCTGTGCCTTTGTTTTATCACGATACTTTTTTGTGATTGTGTTTTCTCTCTGTTTTATTTTACGATGCTTTGCCGCGAATGTATATTATTTTATCACGATGATTTATCATGTATTTTTTATCTGCTTTCACACGATGTTTTTCCGTGAATGTATATGTTTCTATATGATGTTTTGTCACGTATCTTTGTCTGTTATACATGATGTTTTCCTGTGTATTCTTGTTGACTTTTATTGTCTGAAACCATGATGTTTTGTCATGTATATTTTGTGATATCTTATATGTCTGGCCATACATGAGACTTTTCTATGTACTGTGTCTGTATATTCTTACTTGCCATTTATATATTATTTTTCCATGTATTTGTTGCTTTCTATCCTTGTTGACCTAATCTAGAGGGAGGGATTGTATGTTGACTTATTGTCATTGCGCATGTCCCTTGCTTATTTGTCTTTATTGTTGTTCTTGGTTCTTAAAACCTAACAACCCGTGGTTCCACGAACTACAGACGCTCTGATTTCTCAAGTTCCTCTTGAGAATACGTAGGCACAAGTCCTCGATCCTTGGCGAGTACACTTTTCTTTTTTCCCTCGTTTCTCCTTTTACATCATTTTTCATCGTAGTTTCTGAACTACGATTTCTCTGACTTCCTATTAAGGATACGTAGGCATAGGATTGTGAGATCCTAGCAAACTACCTTTTTTATTTTTCTACCTTTTTATATTTCCACCTTTTCCTTTTACTTAGCCCATATTTATCCTTAGCAAACAATTTTAGCAAAACACAAATATTTTAAGAGGTTCTTGTAGAGTATTACAGATGCTTAGGGTGATAATACCTTCCCTTAGTATAACCTACCCCATACCTTTGATCTCTCTTTGCTTAGCTTTAGGCCTTGCTTTTTTCTTTGCATTTTATTTATAGATTATTCTTTCTTTTCCCTTCCCTCGAATAAATTAAAGATCGGTGGTGATATTTTATGATTTGTGATTCAAGTTAATTCAATAGCTTGATATCCGATTCTCATCGCTATAGAGATCTTAGGTACATACTCTTTTTATTTTACCTCAAGAATAACATCTGGTTCAGGTGTGACCTCAACAACTTTCTCAATTTTTTCTAGGGCAGAATCTGCAACTTTTTCGGATCTCAAGGACATTGCACTCACATTAGGACCTTTAGGATTCACCACTGTTTGGGAAGGTAATTGGTTAGATCCTTGTGTTTGATGTATGCCATTAATGGAAGAGGCAAGTTGTCCTATCTGTGCCTACAGAGTTTGGATACTGGAACCCATTTGTGTCTGCAAGGTTTGGATAGTGGATTTTGTCCGCTGCTAGAATTGGAGATTATTGATAGTCATTTGCTTAACAATATCCTCTAATGAAGGTCTGGGAGTTGAGGCAGAAGTGGTTGCATCATGTGGATGGTTTTATGGTGGTGGTAATGGTAACATCAATTGTTGTTGGGTGGGTTGCTGATTTCCATATCGAAGGTTTGGATGGCTCCTCCAATTTGGATGATATTTATTAGTGGATAGGTCAGGAATGTCGTACCTGTTTTGATTGTTACCTTGATTGTAAAGGGCTTCTGCATATGCTTGAGGTAACTCAGTAGTCTTTTCATCTTGCAAAATAGGACATGTATCAGTGGGATGGTCAGGAGAAGTACGAATACCGCATAACCTTGTTGTTTCAGTTGTTGTTTGAGCTTTACCTACCACTACCAATTATTTCACTAATTTGGTTAGCTCCTCCATTCTATTTTTGAAGGCCTTGCTAGAAGAAGAAACATGAACCTCATTCACACCTTTGATTTGGACAAGATTGTTTCACGTTGTGAAATTTTAGGAGTTAAACGACATGTTCTCAATCAGGGCTTTGGCAGCAGCTGGAGTCTTATCAACAAGTGTTCCACCACTAGCAGCATCTAAAATATTCCTATCAATTGGTTGTAACCCTTCATATAAATACTGAATCAATAATTGCTCGGTGATCAGGTGTTGTGGGCAACTTGAAACTAATTGTTTGAATCTCTCCCAATACTCAATCAATGATTCATTGTCTAGCTGTCTAATACCATAAATATATTTTCGTATCGAGGCAGCTCTAGAGGCAGGAAAGTATCTCTCTACAAATACCTTATTCAAATCATTCCAATTTGCAACAGAATTTGGCTCGAGATAATACAATCAATCTTTGGCCGCACCTTGTAGTGAAAACGGGAAGGCTCTCAGCTTGATGTGATCTTATGTAATTCTTTCAGGCTTCAGTGGAGTAGAACAAACGATCTGGATTTCTTTAAGATGCTTATGTGGATCCTCACCTGCAAGACCACTAAACCTTGGCAACAAGTGTATTAATCCAGATTTTAATTCAAAAGGAACAACAAGGTCAACATATTCAATACACAAGTCATTATAATTTACGTCAGGAGCAACAAGTTCTGTTAATGTTCTTTGGTCAGCCATTTTATCATCGAAAGCCAATTCAGAATTAAACAAGCAATGTGAAAACAAAGAACCAAAATCATAATCATTAAGGGGTGGTGAGCTAGGGCTGGCCTGATTGTCTCTAAGACGTGCGTGCAAGGTTCTCTATATTTCAGGATCAAAACAAACAAGGTCAGAACAAGAAGATCTAGTAGTCAGGGCTAATGCAGCAACGAATGAGATAATGCCAACAATGTCCCTATAGAGGCAGAAACAAAACCAAAGAAGAAAGATGATTAAAATAAATTAATAAAAATCTAAAAACACAAAATTTAATCTAATTAGGTAAAATAAGAATTTTTTGAATTTTTAAGAATTTTTTGAAGCTACGAAAACAGTAAAAAGTTCATTAAAAATAGAAAAATGATGAATTTAGGGTTTTGAGGGCGAAACAGATTTTAAAAAGGAGGCGATGTTCACCAAAACCGATTTTTTACTAGGTCAGACTAGGGGTAGCAAAATGGATGGATTGGATGGATATGAATTGGATTGTTAATGGATGGATTAAAACAATTCATTAGTCCATTAACAATCCACTAAATTTTTTTTAAAATTATCCAATCCAATCCATCCATTAAGAATAAAATCCACCCAATCCAATCCATCCATTAAGAATAAAATCCATCCAATTCATCCATTAACATATTTTTAATGGATGGATATCCATCCATCCAACTTTTTTTTTATTTTCAAAAAATAAATATATTTTTTTTAAAAAAAAATCAATTTTATTTTATTTTCGAAAAATTCATTTTTTGTATTTAAAAAAATTGTTTTTTAATATATTCATGAAAAAAATTGAATTTTTTGTATTTTTAAGAAAAAAATTAATATTTTAATTTTTGAAAAATATCGATTTTTTTCGAGAAAAAACCTTCTTTTTTAAAAAAATTGTTTTTTTTTCGAAAAACATATCAGTTTTTTATTTTGGAAAAAAAACCAAATTTTTTTCAAAAAGAATCGTTTTTTTTTTCGAAAAAAAATTCGATTTTTTTTTTGGAAAAATTCCGGTTTTTTTGTTAGAAAAAAATCAATTCTTTTCTTTTAAAAAAAAATAAATCTAATGAAAATAAAAATAATCCATTGGATCTTTAAAATATGTTGGATGGATCAAATCCATCCATGCATATAAATGAATGTATTTAATCCAATTCATTAACTTATTTTTTATATGGTGGATGGATTAGATGGATTTTTTGATGGATGGATTGGATAGATTTTGCCTTAATGGATCCAATTGTCACCTCTAGGTCAGACGCAAGACGCGAAAACGGACATCCGGATGGGAAAACGGTAAAACAAAAAAACGGAAGTTCAAAACGCACTAATCAACACCTATGACTCAACTAACGGTTAAAAATGACAAGAATCCCTAGCAACGACGCCAATTTGATCTGCTGTCGCGTAGGGATCAAAACGAGTATTTTTTTAAAACAGTAGTAACGGAAAGCGACACTCGGATGTCGTATCGCAAGGATTCTTGTATTGTTGTTAGCCAACCGATTGGACAATGGGGAATTTGAATTTCGATTAAATAGAAAAGAAATAGTGCAAATAAGTGATTATCAAATACGCTGAAAAGTTAATTTGCTAATTGGTTCCTACCAATCATTGGTTATTATGATTTCAATCTCCTAACAAATTATCTATTCCTATTCGAATACAAATTCGTTGGAAAACGTAATTTGTATGTGTGATGTAGGTTCCTATTATCCGAATTAAGCAAACGGAATTAAGCCCTTGTGAATTAAGTAAACACGATTTGATCAATCATGTTAATAAATTAAGCAAACGATAATGTGATTACGGTTAAGGATCATGCAACAATCAAATTAAATCAACAAAATCTATGAAATTTGGATTAAGCAAGCAAGATTCATATAATAAGATTGAAAGAAATAAAAACTAATTTGAAAATATTATAACCTCAAGGTGTCGGAACCGAATACAGCAAATCAACGATTGAAATTAGTTCTCCATGAATTTTCCATACAAAGCAAAAGGTAAAATTGTGAAAAGAAGGTAAAAGCTACAGTAGCGTGGCTGCTATGTATATGAAAGCATCAACAATTTCGCTTCTAACCCAACTGGGTCGAATAACATAAAAAAACCAGCGCAAAACTAAATATTCCTTAAGGTAGAATTCGGGTCCTGACTTCAACGAATTTTCCGAGCCTGCTACACTATGAATCAGCTTCTTCCTACAACATGAAAGTTGTAGCTCTCTGCCTTAACTTTCCAACGCCTATTAGAACGCGTCGATCTGATCATCGTAACTCCAATTATGATCCAAATAGTGGACAGATATCAAATGGCCGCTAAAGTTGAAAATAAGTTGCGAAAATAGATTAAAGGCAAACAAAGACTTAATTCTAAAAGTATAATAAAATAGTAAAATAAAAAAACAAACTAAGGAAATGCCTAAGTATAAACATAAGAGAATGTGCATTAAGATGTACTAATCAATGGATGTAAAAAGTGTGTTTCAAAATGGTTACATTCAAGAGGAGGTATTTATTGATCAACCTTCAAGCTTTATCAACCCTACCTTTCCAGACCATGTTTTCAAGCCTAAGAAGGAACTATATGGTCTGAAATAAGCACCGAGAGCATGATATGATCGGTTAAGTAAATTTTTGCTTGAAAATAAGTTCTAGAGATGACAGATTGTTAAATCCTTTTCATCAAGAAAATGTATCATAACATTTTACTAGTTCAAATCTATATTGATGATATCATCTTCGATATTACTAACGAATTCTTATGTATGCAATTTTCTAAAATAATGCAGAACAAATTCGAAGTATAACATTAACCGTCTTATAAACTTATCTAAAAGAAATTTAAGACAGATATAATCTTTTTTTGTTAAACTTGAAATTTAACTTGAATGTCAAGTTATTCATCAACTTTATTTGTTAGGAAAAATATATATTTTATGATTATCTGTAACTAAATTATTAAAATATAATTAGAGATTTGCTATCTTGACATCTTTTGTGTACACCTACATCATAATCATTGTTCCTATATACTCATTCGCTTAACAATTTATGACAATTTAATGATATTGTTGGTCTTGTGGAAAGTCAATCAAAATCTGAATCAAACATGACTATAAGAGTGAAGAACCAATAAAGGAAGCATGAGAGGAAGACTAGGATGAATTTATAATGCACAAATTGTGGTGCAAATCAAGAAAATTTTATTTAGAATTTGAAAAAAATAAGTTGTATAACACAATTGATGTTGCTCTATTTTGATGTCTCTATACTAAATGTTTAGTAACCAATGTACTGTTTTGATTACGTGCACATATTATTAACCAATCACTTAATTGTATTAATCAACTCTTTGCACTACATTAACCCACTAAGGTGGTATGATGTAAAAAATTTCAAATTTCAAATACCAAACTACCAAATAGATTCTCAAATGTTTAAAGAGAAGTTAACGGTTAAAGGATAAGTTTGAGGAATAAGACTGAAGGCTATAATACATCTAGTTAAATTCTCAAATGACATATTTCAATTAACAATATTTAATTAACATTGTTGCAGTCAGGTTTGACGTCTGCAACGAAAGCACGACGAAATTATCAATGCTCAAAATCACCATCCCTTAATTATAAATTACTCATAGCTACAAAGTGATTCTTAAATTAGATTAAAAGTAATGATATTTAAAGATATGGTACTATTCACATGAGTAGAATAATGTCTAAAACATAGGGTTGTTGGAAAAAGTAACACTACAAGTGGTTGAAACATTGTCAACTATATAAATTATATAGTAATAGTATAACTACTAGTTTAAACCTGTATCTTTTTAAAGAAACAAATCGAGATGATTCATCAAAGGCTAATTATCCACAAGATGGACCCACCAAACCGTCCACCTTGCAATCTCTTATCCATCGCAAAATCAAATCATTCATATATATATATATATATATATATATATATATATATATATATATATATATATATATATATATATATATATATATATATATATATATATATATATATATATATATATATAATACTCAAATCTTACTTTGAAATATGAGTCATTTGATTTTATTGGATATAGAGAAACCCACAATCTAACATTGATTGATGTTATGTGGTAGAATTAGAATTGTTCTATTGTGAGTTTGAGATTTTGGTACTTATTCAAATCAGAAGATAACGAAAAGTGATATGAGAGTGAGAATGGATTTGAACACCTAAGAAATGACATGTTTTTCCTCTTAAATAGTGGGAACGATTCTCAACAAAAAATATGGAGTGAGGCATGAATCGCGGTCAGTTGTCAGATTGATCTAGACGGTCAAAAAAGCTCTCGAGATAGAGTTACCTGCATGGGGAATAGAGATCTATCAGTTTTGTGTATCTTGTTATTTTCACTTTGCCATTGGGCCTTGTGGTCAGTCCAGAACAATTGTCACCCAAGTCCTTGTCTTTGCTTTATAGTACGGGGTTTTCCATATATGCCCTAGTTTCGCCGATGGGTCCGCAGAGGGGTAAGCATTTGATGAGACATCACAACTAATGGGAACATGTGAATTTAATGCCTCATTTGTAACACGTAACGTTTCAGCTAGCATAATCGATGTGTGTCTTTACGCTAGTTGGTGGCAATATTTCCTCTTCTTTAGGGCACTTGACTATGTGGAACAATCTTCGATGAAATCTCAATCGTTAGTGATACGTAGTGGATCGTATGATCCTTAATGGATAACGCACATATAGATAGCTTCTAAAGCAACACTTTACTCTTTTTCTGCCATTAACGACTTGAAATATATATTCTTTCTACTTTCTACAATCATTCTTTCTTGAGAGTTTTGTTGTTCCAGTTTTTGGTTTTGCTCATTGGTTAAGCTCATACGTGATATTCCGCAAGTGCATATGTTCCCTTATGGGTTTTCGTCTTTCATTCAATGATTTCGAGATCAGTGTTATGAATTATTTAATGATCGCCTCTTTGCAATTGTACCTGGTGAACTAGGTGTTCGACAAGGTTTTCAATATTGGTATGAATATAATGGGGTAAGTCGACCATGGCGCTATTCTTTTCTCCAAGACTTAAAATAACACAACTAATCATGTCTTGGTCTAGGTCTTATTTCTTTAAGGCAAACCTTCAGAATCTTCGAAACCTATTTTGACAGTGTGAAATATTTCAAGGATCTCTATTTTCCCGTTACTCCCGTTAACGAAGAAGCTCATGCAAAAATATTTAAAATAGAACTAGGGTTGTCATATGTGTGTGCACATTTATTCTGTAAGTTTTTTAGTCAGGGTCATTTCTTGACGGGGAAAAATGGTATGTTTACAAGGATGGCGTATCTAAATAAGAGGTGTACTTGAAAAGGAATTCGTGCGCCTTCTACAAGGATCTTGGTTATATTTGTGATATGGTTCCTCTTGATGTAGTGTCAAAGAAACGGGTAAAAATGTTCATGAGACCCGTTGATTGGTGGATGCTAGAATCAATGGGGAAGAAGGCTATTTTTGGTAAGTGACATTAAAATCTTACTCCTCTCAAATGTTTTCTTGAATAATTCCTTTTATGATGCCTCCCTCATTGGTTATGCAGATGTGATGAAGAGTGAGGAATCAATGTTGTAGATGAAATAGGATCTAAGTGCAACCTCTCTTCTGACAAGTATTTCAAATACTTTGTATATTAAAGGAGATTCTTCCTCGAGCACTTTGATCGGACCTACTGTTCATACTACCCTTTCTCTAGTATAAAAGGAAGTCTGAGTTTCACATGCTCGAGTCGTGATGGACCATGGTCTATGCCTATCGCAACCTAAGAGTGAGAGAGGTATGGGTTTTATCCCTGAACTTGAAGAACATCTAGTAGAAAGACCAATAGCCTATTGAGGAGCATATATCAGCTTCAACTGGGTTTCCTCCTTCGTTGTTAGCCCGTCATGGCCAAAGAACAGCCAGGGAGTTTCAGTATTCCATCTTTGACGAAGATTACTTTTATTTCTCAAATAAGTATGAAGAAGCTCACTAGGGGGAGTTAGCGAAGTAGGCCTATCACACTCGTCAGGTATCTGCCGTATTTTTCTTTGATGGCTTCAGACGGAGTAAATTCTTCCAACCCGACCTTCTTTAGAGGAAGTAAAAGATGCACAAAGAGTAGGTCGACGCCCTTACCTATGAGAAAAATCGGTGTTTAGGGGATATTTCAGAAGCATCTTCCTTATTTATAAGTAAAGAGGTTGTCGTGGAACCTTTAGGGTATCCCAACACTCAGGTTGAAAAGTTGAAGTTACTTTCTCAAGAGGTGAAAGAGAAGAACAGGAGCATTAGCATCTACTCGAGCATCGTTATCTAGGGTAGAGGTCGTTCTTGAAGGTGAGAAAATTACATAAGAAGGGGGGTTGAATTGTGTTTTCTGTTTTCTTAGTTTGCATATGATCAGAGTTCAGAATCTAAACTGGTTTTCAGATTCTGGTTAATTCTTAGCGGTAGAATGTTAACATAAGCAAATAAATAATAGCAGAAGACACAAAGATATATATTGGTTTTCCCAAACTGAGAGTAGTTCAGCCCCCTTACTTCACAAGAGATTTTCATTATAATCAAATCATGATTATAATCGCTTAGGCATTCTGCACAAGACTTTTACATTTGCTCAGACCCAAGGTCCAAGAATTCTTGCTCAAGCTCCTCACGCGAGACTTTTTGCTTAGGTTCCAAAAACCCAAGACTTCTTTGCTAGGCCCTCATCCTAAGACTTCTGCTCAAGTCCCTCGGACCCAAGACTTCTGCTCCAAGCCACTCTAGCTGAGCCTTCTGCTCCAAGTCCTATGAAACGAGCCTCCTTGCTTGAACCCCTGAGATTCAAGACTTACTGCTCCCAATTTCATGTACCAAGCTAACCTGCTCAAGCCACACTAACTGGGACTTCTTCTCCAAGTCCCATGAAACTAGCCTCCTTGCTTGAATCTCTCAGATTCAAGACTTACTGCTCCCAGCTTTATGTGTTGAGCCAACCTGCTCAAGCCACATTGGCCTAATACTTTCTTGCTCAATCAATCCACTTAACAAAGGCTTTTACAACTCAAGCACATAGCAAGAGACTTATGTGGCTCAAGCATCTTAGCTTGAGACTTCCTTGTTAAAGTCCCAATAACTTAAGACTTCTGCTCAATCAACCTAGTTGATTAAGACTTGCATTTCTCAAGCACATAGAAAGAGACTTACATGGCTCAAGCATCTTGGTTCGAGACTTTCTTGCTTAAGCCCCAATGACTTAAGACTTTTTCTCAAGCATATAGCAAGAGACTTTGATCTAAACTGCTAAATTAGTTCAGCAGAATAGAGAAAAAGGTGTACTTAATACAAGTATCAGAGGTACGGGAAATCACCATAACAAAGACCTAAAGCACTTAAGATTTCTAAGATATTCAATGTGTAAGAAATCTTATGGCTTTTGCAATTACAATCAACAATAGAAAATATGCATATACAATTGTGTTGATAATTGATGATCGTGTTGCTCCTTCTTCTGGATAATCCTTTTTAAAAATTCAGTTTGAACCTTCATCCATATATATAGCATTTTCAGAAACTATTCGTTGAAGAGGTAACTTGATCAAGAGTCTTTGCTTTTGCTCTATAGTACGAGAAACGTTGAAGATAGATACACCAGAAGATCTTGATCCAATGTGTAATATGTTTAAACTTTGACTCTTCAAGAGATCATATACTATTAGAGCCGTTGAGATTGGATATTCATAAAGCAAGCCAGCTTTTCTTGAGCCTTAGAATTTGTAGATTCTAGCTGACGACCTGATTTGATAATACAGCTTGATTTATGCAGTACAGATAACTTCAGCTTTATCACCAACTCTGAATGGTATCATAAGCTAATTTGCATTCACTAAGTGTAGAGACAATTATGTTGTTTCTTATGATGCTGAGACCTTCAGCTTCAGAGTCTATGCCAGACATCACTTAGCAAGTGTTCTTCAGATTCTTCCACCAGAAGCTAGCAGTTCAGCAACTCCCAAGTGTGCTAATGTAAAACAGATTCTGACTATAATATTTACAAGTATTAGAACTTGAACATATGTAACACACATAAAATAAACCATTGTTCTTTCAATATTTTATTATCATCAAAACCCAAGAAAAATATATCATGAATAAATCTTGTTCTAACAGTTCTTAATGAAGAAAGTTAGTCCTTGAACCCTTCCCAAAAAAGGATAAAAGAGCTTGAGGTGTCTTTGAATGAGTCTCAAGAAGATCAAAATAAGGGTGAGGATGTTCTTAGTGAGATACATCTTAAGAAGCTTAATTTTCTGAGTATGTGAGTTCATTGGAAGAGAGATATTGTTCATGACTCTTTTGAGAATGCCTTGAAGCAAGTGGAACATTTCATCCCATTGGATCGATCTCTCGAGAGTAATTCAACCTTGACCAAGCAATTAAAGATGGGAAAGTGGTTTCCTCAGTGGATTATATGGATATACATTTTTTTTCTTTCTTTTTTTCGCGTACATGATATGTGTATATTAAATGAATAATAATACTTTATGATTCATGTTCTACAATGTTCATTAAGTTTTTGTTACTTACCATTGTTTTAACATATTTATGTAATATTGTTGTCAATCTTAAGTTTCTTTCTTTGGGATACATCTTTTCCTCTAAGGTCGTGCTTGAAGTTTTATTAAACATATCTAGGTAACGTGTTTGACCAAGGGTTGATACCCCTTCCCTGCCCCTAGATGAAAACAAGGTTTAAAGTCGGCCTATTTTTTGACTCACCACTGCCTCTAAAGTGGCTAGCTACCAATAATGGTAAGCTGGTACTTGCTACTTTGTGGCCTACTTTCTTTATGTCTATGTTGGTATTATGGGGTTTTTATATCTTTAGTTATATGTGTGTGACATTTGTGGCAACACCCATGAGCCTTTTTGATGGATCTATGTTTCCTTGGTGGATTACCAGGATATATATATATATATATATATATATATATATATATATATATATATATATATATATATATATATATATATATATATTATATATATATATATATATATATATATATATATATATATATATATATATATATATATATATATATATATATATATATATATATATATATATATATATATATATATATATATATATATATATATCTTTTTTTTTTCTCTTACACGACATGTGTGTATTCAATGAATAAGAAAACTTTATGATTCATGTCCTGCAATGCGTATTTCAATTTTCTTACTTACCATTACTATTTACGTGATATTATTATTGGTCATGAATTTGTTTCTTTGGGATACAACTTTTCCTCCGAGATCATACTCGAAGTTTTATTGGACGTATCTAGGGATTATGTCCAACCAAGGGTCGATACTCGTTCCTTGCCCCAAGATGAAAATTTGATTTAAGGTTGACATATTTTGGACTCATTGCTGCCTCTGGAGTGACTAGTCATCAAAAAATGGTGAGTCGATACTTGCTACTTTGTGCCATGCTTTCTTTGTATATGCGCTGGTATTATGGGGATTTGAATTCTTTAGTCCTACGTCTGTGATGTTTTTGACAACACCTTTAAGTCTTTATAGTGGGGCTTTGACTACTTTGGTCACACGCCAGCGGGTTTTATGACAAAATTCCTGACTCATTGTTACCTTTTATAATCACAAGGAAATATGGTGTTTAGTGGAAATTTATTTATTTTCTGATGGACTAACAGTGTACGTTGTGAAGTGCATCATAACTTTATATATTAGCTGAATAAAAAATAATCAAGTGGAATAATGATTGCTTACTAACCATCAGGGATGTGATGGTTGGATTTGACTTTAACTAAATTAGTTACCTACACATATTCGGATGAGATGATCTGCCTTACTTACCAGGGGCTGAATATTTGTGTCTCTCAACTCCCTAATTAGGGAAACTACGTTAATCTCAATATATTTTCCTTCACCTTTCTGGTCTAGTCGCAGTGTTTTTTATATCCTCTTTTCCCCAGATTAGCTAGTGTGTATCGTCATCGGCTCATCATGGAATTTGTGGAAGTTCAACTTAAGGGTGATCGGGGACGCCATTACGTCTAATATTGTCATGAATGATCTTCCTAGGATGAAATTGTAGGTATTTTTAAGGGAATGACCAGGAATTAAGAGTTAGTTGTTCTAACATCTTATACCTCTCCTAAGGTGACCATCAATTCAATGTACCCGCAAGGCCAAGTTAATGTGTTGTTGAAGTCTCACGGGTCGGATCCATCATAGGGCTATAACTTTTATTTATTTAGCCCCATTTTTTCAAAAAGGTCCAAGTACATAATATTTCATGGAATGCCGCCATCAATAAGCACCTAGTAGACGTTAAAATTATAAATCATGGTTGTTATCACCAAAAGGAAATATCTTGTTTGGGATCCCCCTATACTTTCTCACTGTTACTAAATCAGAGGATTGGCCTACCCGACATCCCGGTTAAAGTTATTCCCTCCTTTTTGCTAACTGCAATTAGCTCGGAGATCTTCCTCGTCATTGTCCCTTTAGAGGGATTCATTTATTTTAGGACACCACCAATGATGGAAGTAATCTACTGGTGCTTCCTTTTATGGATTTATCATTAGTCGATGTTGGTATCTTTTCCTTTGGATCTGCCAATAACATTGATGATTTTATTAGGGGATATCTTCATCCTAAAAGAGCGCTTCTTCTTCAGTGGACATTCCTTGGCCCCTCTTATTATCTCTGGTGTATTCAGTCATCCACACTTTATTAGTGCTTCCATTGCATATTTTGGCTGGATGCAGTCATTCGTGTTATGGCCATAAATCTTATAGAAACGAAAGTACTTAGACTTATATGTCTGGGAAGGCTGCTTGACTAGTATAGATTCCTGACCCTGACCTCCTTAAACTTTGTTATTGCGCATTCCTTCCCAATTTTATTCCTATGAGTATTCATGGGAGTGTACACATTAAACCTGTACAGGGGGTTCGTGTTCGCCTTCTTCTTTGTGATAACCACTATTTTTCTCAGGTGCGCGATTGAGTTCGGGATTTCTTGCTCCTCAACCATGAGTTTCTTTTCATAATTAATTTAAGGTTATACCTTAATCAATAAATATTTTAAGTTATAGGCCTCTTTAAATCCTAGCTTCTCTTGGAACATGTAATCTGACCTTAAACCCTTCTCGAAGATCCAACATTTTAGCATGTCATATGTGTCTCCCACGACTATTGCCACTTTGGTAAAGCGGACCATGTACTCCCATATGGTCTCTTTCTTCCCTTAAGTGATCCCACTAAGCACGACAATTATTGTGGGATGCCTCTTTCAGGAAACATGCTCTCATCTGTGAGGGTCTTGAGCCAAATCATTGAGGATTCAGTCAAGATTAGTGAAAAGAGCTTACATATTACAATCATGTGGATGTGATAATAATCTAATTGGTTGTCCATGTGTTGGACGTGTTCGTCTGTGTCCCCAATCCCATCGTAGCTTTGATGTTTCAAAGGTTTTTCTAGGGTTATTAGATTCTTTCTATCAAGGACTCAAGCAGACAGAGGATTTGTTTTCCATTATGGAATCGGGGCATCTTCGTCATATCTCTCCTTCCTTGGAGGACAGAAGACCACCGGGGGAGTGTGACTATCATTTCCCCCTTTAGAATTGAGGGAAGAAGTCATGTGTCTTTAGTAGCGGAGGCAACTCAGTGATCCTGGAATTTCTCCATACGGCGTTGTTACTCTAGTGGAATCCGACTCAGGAATGATAACTTGATTTCTTTGGGAGGTTACCTCCCGCATAGTACTATTATTCATATTCACGTGTTGTAGGTTTATCTTCAGTCCTAAACATCCTTTCAACCAGAAATTGTGAATTATGATATTGCACCAGATTGTATACATTGGTAGCTCTTTGGATCCCGAGCTTATGCGAAGAGTTTGCTATCCAGGAATCATAGGGAGTGGTAGAGGTTTATGCGAAAGGTCTCTTTGATGAAATAGTTGTGTCGATTTGAAAAACTGAAGAGCTTGTAATACTACTTAATTGACTCTCAATTGAACAGGATCTTGCTGCAAAGGATTAGATAGAGATGTTATCAAGACTATATCGTCTTCTGCTTAAGCAAAAGGAAGTGGATTTTTGAATGTTTCAGCAGCAACAGATTGTCGTTGGACAGCGAAACTAGTGGCTTTAGATGCTACCATGGTTGATAAATCTGAAGAAGGATTTTTTGGAAAAGAAGTTGAGATTCAAAGAGGAAGATCAAGAAAAAGAGAACTAAAATTTTAATAGAGGAAACCTAGATCTTTGGATCGGATGAGATATAAACATGGAAATACGCGTAAATTAAATTTTGTTTCCCACAGACGGGAAAAACTCATCAATGGAAGAAATGTGTCACGTAGTCTCAATTTCACAGTTAAAAATTATGAATATCTCATGTAGATTGAGACTTATAAATTTCAAGTAAGGAAAGCATTCCTTAAGTTTAAAAACAGATCGGTTGATATCGGTACTGGTTCAGCCTATGAGGGATTCATTGAGTGAGGAAGGGGTTCTAAATCCTATAGAATAAGAATTGTTCAATGAACGGTGAATAGTGTTTTATAAGATAAATTTGAGATTCTGATACTATGGACAAAGGGTTAACTTGCAATATTAGTACTACAATGCTTAAGTGTGTAAGAGAATGTAAAGTGATGGGAAAGTAAAAATAAATTTGAATACTTGAGAAATAACGTGTATTTTATCTTAAATATTGGGAACGATTCTCAACAAAAAAATGTTGATCGTAGTCATCTATTGGATTGATTCAGATAGTCTGGAGAGCTCTCGAATGCAGAATTACCTGCTTCAGTAAAATATAAGTTTACCTTTTTTGCACACATTAATGCTTTCTCTTTTCCATTAAACCTTTCATCACGAGTCTTGTAGTCAAAACAACAATCAATAAATTTTGTTTTAAATTAAATAACAAGGACATTTTAATATTTATTTGAGGAATAAACTATTTTACACCATAACATAACATGCCATCTCCAGATAGAATAAATGAAAATGCAATACTTATTAAACTTTTACAAATACACTATGCCAAAACAGACCTTTAGCAGCGCTTTTTTTGACCTTTAGCAGCGCTTTAAAGCGCTGCCTAAAGTGGCGCTGCTAAAGGTAAAGGCAGCGCTTTTTTTTGTGGAAAAAGCGCTGCTAAAGACATCACCTTTAGCAGCGCTTTTTTACCCCTTTAGCAGCGCTTTTTTAGCGCTGCGTAATCTCCCCTCCCCCCCTTTAGCAGCGCTTTTCTAAAGCGCTGTCTTAGACCCCCCCTATAGCAGCGCTTTATGGAAGCGCTGTCTTAGACCCCTCTTTCCCCACCTATAGCAGCGCTTTTTTAGCAGTTTCTTTGTCCCCTTTAGCAGCGCTTATACATAAAAGCGATGTCTAATGTGCACGTTTTGAAAAAAAAATTCCTGATTAATGGCATTTTTTATATATTTTTCAATAAACCTGCTTATATTACAATACCTGCTTATATAATTTAGCCCTTTATTTCAGCACTTTGGCTTTATATACACAATTCAACACTTTGGCATTATGTGCACAATTCAACACTTTGGCATTATATGCACAATTCAACATCACAAATTATATACAATTCCACTTTAATATATATAATTCAAAAGCTTCACAATTCAACATCACAAATTGTATACAATTCCACTTTAATATATATAATTCAAAAGCTTCACAATTCAACATCACAAATTATATACAATTCTCAACTCGAAATTCAACATCACAAATTATACAATTCTACTTTAATTTCTTCCAATCTTCATTGCTGGCCATAATATACCTGTAATTCAGGAAAACTAAAGTATCAAATGAATGACATTCAAATATGTAAATAAGAAATATATATATATATATATATATATATATATATATATATATATATATATATATATATATATATATATATATATATATATATATATATATATATATATATATATATATATATATATATATATATATATATATATATATATATATATATATATATATATATATATATATATATATATATATATATATATATATATATACACATAAGAAACATATAAATAAGAAATAATATGTTATTTTATTGAATGAGACAATATGTAATTTTACAAGTACCTTTAACATCTTTTTCTTTTTTTAGTTCGAAGGTGCTTTACTTGTCTCTTAACAACACGGACGGATGGATTGATCCAAATTCCCTCGCTATGATCATTTCTAATATATGATTCGTCTGCTATAATATTCTCATCTGGATCATCCCTAACATAAGATTCATTCTCAACATCAACCTCCCCCTTTTCTCCAATGTTATCGTTGATTACTTTGTTGGAAAAAAGAACTATAGACCATTTCGTACTTTTCGGATCAGTGACATAGAACACTTGTTTAGCTTGCGTGGCTAGAATAAAAGGCTCATCTTTGTACCCCACCTTATTAAGATCCACTTGCAAAAAACCTGACTTATTCATACGTATGCCACTATTACTTTCAACCCACTTGCATCCAAAGATAGGAATCTGAAACTTCTCATAATCAAACACCCAAATGCGCTCGATTACCCCAAAATATGAGGAAATGCGCTCGATTACCTCAAATTAAAACTTTCTTTCCTATATCCATCATAAACCTCCACACCGTTCTCCCATAATTCTGTGAAACTTTTATCCGACCATCCATTACCCGCCTTTAAGTTGTACAACTTTAATACCGCAGACAATCTTGTGAAAGTAGTGCAACCTTTATACAACGGCTTCTCTGCATCGCTTACCAACCTCTCAAACATCTTTGGACAATCTTTAAGATCTTCTTCAAGTGCTTCTGCAATATCTTCGACTCGATCACAATCGTATGTATCCCTACCATTGTCCTTTGAAGTAGAGGTCGTATTGTTCTGGGGTTCAACATTCTCGTTACTTATCTCACCGTGTAATGTCCAACATGTGTAACTTCGATCAATTCCATGTCTCATTAAATGAGATTCCAACTGAACCGCGTCAATTCGACGCCCATAACAGCAACCTAAGCAAGGACATGTGATCCTACTGGGGTCTTTGGCGTGTTCAACAGCAAACTTAACGAAGTTCGATACCCCATTCTCGTACTCTTTTGACAATCGATTAACAGACATCCAATTTTTATCCATACTATGAAAGTTAGGCAAAAACAGAGAATACCTGTAAAGAAATCACTAACTTCTAAGAAAGTTGTACAGTAGGATGCTTGGAAACAATCACAACCTTGCTCTTCTCAGGTAACCCCTATAACAGACAATATATACATTTTATTAAAATCATATTAATAATTAACCAAAACAAAAAAACTAGATAATCCAACAAAACAAATCATATTAAAAAAAAGTAGATATACTATAATAAATTATTCTACTATTAAAGCATACTTTCATTAATATGATTTTAAACTATTCTATACTATTTTATAATGCTCAAAATGACATGGACTAAATTAAAGCATACTCTCATAAATGGTGGAAATGGACTAAATTATTCTAAACTATTCTAAACTATTTCATTAATATGATTTTAAACTATTCTAAACTATTAAATCATACTCTCAAAAATGGTGGAAATGGACTAAATTATTCTAAACTATTCTAAACTATTGCATTAATATGATTATAAACTATTCTAAATTATTAAAGCATACTCTCAAAAATTTTGGTAATGGACTAAATTATTCTAAACTAATTTATAAAGCTCAAAATTCATTGTGGCATTTCAACAAACACCTTCCATACAAAACTCAAGCCAATATCAAAAGAGTAATGCTCATCAATGGTATCAACAAAAATAAGTCAATAACTCAGAAAGAAGTAGCACTAACATCATCTAATCCAGAAAAATGCAATACTAAGACAATAATCCATAAAAATGTCGTAACAGTCGCGGATTTACCGTAACGGTGGAGGAGAACGAACGGTGAACGGCGGCGAAAGGGAACGGCGAACGGCGGCGAAAACAAATGGAAGACGGCGGCGCAAACGGACGGCGACGAAAGCTTCAACGGAGGGCGAAAATGGAAGATAGGGCAATGGAGAAATGAAGAAACGAAGAAGAAAACGAAAAAACGCGTGTTCTGTTTCGTTTACAATTCTGGAGGGTATATAAAAATTATTATACTAATACCTTTAGCAGCGCTTTTTAAAGGCCTTTAGCAGCGCTTTTAAAAGCGCTTTCATAGGGTGCATTAGCAATGACAAATAGCAGCGCTTTATAAAAAAAGCGCTCTCGTAGGGTCCCCTTTTAGCAGCGCTTTTAAAAAGCGCTTTCTAAGGGTCCCCTTTTAGCAGCGCTTTTAAAAAGCGCTTTCTAAGGGTCCCCTTTTAGCAGCGCTTTTTAAAAAAACGCTGTCTTTGGTAGATAATTTTTTTCTTTTTTTTTACTGACTATTTAGCAGCGCTTTTTTTAAAAGCGCTGTCTTTTGTGCGCTGCTAAAAATCAAATCTGGCGTAGTGTATTTTGGAAACAATTAACAAAAATGAAACTAACGATTCCTTTTACTTTAGATCATTATTTTTGAATAAAAACACATGCACTCATGGAACACCTGACGTTGAAATTTAATATTTAGATTAAAAAAGAAACAACTGGTAATAAAAGAAGTAAACGTCAACTTCATTTTATAAACTGTTCATTTTTTTATATAAAGACACACACTTCACAATAGCTAGCAAAACAGCACCACCATTAATTTTCATACTCTAACAACTCTGAGTTATTTATAGAGAAAACATTATTAAGTTTTTTTCTTCTATTTTGCTTTTGAAGAAAACAAGTTATTTTTTATCAGTATGAGTGAAGAAGATTCAGTTTCAGCATATGATATAATTGCAAGATGGATTATAAGTCCCTCCTGTATATTCCTGATCGTAAACCTTGTCATCGGCACCATTGCTATTACCTCTCGATTCGCCACTCAGAGAAAAAATCAACCTGACTCGTCGCCGCAACTAGGCCCTCCCACGTCGTCGTTTTTTGATCGAGTGACGTCATTTGGACTAGGTTGCTGTAAATTCAAACCACCAACAACGTCGGTGGAAAGTCAGATCGAATCTGTTCAAAATCAAAACTTGAACAGACTCGACCAGACTGTATTGAACCAGACCAAATCGAATGACACAGACCTTGGTATGGATAAGTTGATTGTGAATCCGCTACCAAGAGCTCCGTTGCTCTTGGAACGGCTCATGTCGGGGAATTTTGGCCGGTTGAAGTCTGTAAAGGTGGAGGAGGAGAAGAAAGTTGGATCAGAAATGGAAGAGGAGGAAGTGGATGCAAAGGCTGATGATTTTATAAAAAGGTTTAAGCAGCAACTTAGGATGGAAAGGCTTGATTCCATTCTACGTTACAGGGATGTACTTCATAGACGCTCATGAGAATAAAACTTATATTTAAGAAATGAGTTGGTGTAGTTTGTTGTTTGTAAAAATTGTGGTATATGGCGTTTTGCTATGTGAGTTGATAAAACTCATGTTGCTAGGTTTTTATTAGTTTAGTGGTATTGAATACGTTGATGATTAGTTTTAATTGGAACTGATCATGATTCTTATATACTATCATACAATTAACTGCTTTTGATTAATGAAAATTAATTTTAGTTGCTTTGATTTATAGTTGTTTTTTTTACGGGTAACTTAAAGTTTTTGTAAACACCCAAAATCAAAATAAATTTTTGTGGTAAATTTGACTTGGAGTAATTCAGAGATGGATGATCTTCTCAAAAGTTTTATACAAATTGTGGACAAAGACATACTGAAAATAATTATGTTAGGTTTTTGTGGGGAAAATTGGTAGCTCTGAAAGTCAATAATTATGTTAGGTTTGTGGGGAAAATTGGTAGCTCTGAAAGTAACATGGGACGTTACAATCAGCCATTTTAGTGGAGCAAAGAATTCCAAACGATGTTGATGGGTGCAATGTTTAAGCATCTTGTATTTTTATCCTTCGAGAATATAATTACACGTTTGGAAGATCCATGTTTGGGATGCTATCTTTTAGTTAAAACATATTATTCTCATCAGCATGCTATTCGATTTCTCATGAGATACACCCACTCTAGTTCCTTCTAATATCGTTATATCTAAACTTATAGTGAAAGAGCTTAATAATTCTAAACATACAGATTAATATTCGACAAGGTTGTTAAAAAATGTGTATGTTGAAGTTGGCAATTTGCAAGCAGAAATGGGTAAAGTAAAGTGCATAATTTCAGAAAATAGTGCAAAATTGAAGTAAATAAACCTTTTTCATCCTATTGCATCTATTCGCACACAACTGATTGAACATAGTGTAACTGAAAATATATGTTGTATTATGCCCTAATACTTGTTATGGGGGGAGAAAAGGAGGGCTTCAATGGCTAAAAGTAGTGTTTAAACATTAAATACCAAATCACTCAGCCATTCCCTTCAAAATACATAATTATAGCTGATTCTAACGACCAGTTTAGAGCCTTTTAATAAATACTCAAAATCAAGCAGCTGGAACCTTCTTCCCATCTTCTATAAAGAAAATTGCTCTTTCCGGAACCTGCAGAAAGAAGATAGATTTTCAAATTATATAAGAGTTAGCTAGGTTTGGGATAAAGAGAACTATTTGCATTTTGGGTTAATATGATTTTTGCTCCTAAAAGATAAGCACTTTCTAAGTTTAGCCCATTTTAAGTTTTTCTTGGTCTTTCAAGTTTTTTTGGGAGTAGTTTTAGTTCCCACTAAAAATTATATTGTATAACTATCCTTAAACTCTTAAAAACTTTTTAATGATTTATAACAAACATTATAAAAAATTCATTTATTAAAATTTAGAATTTTTTAACATAAGATGAATTAAATTTCTTGCGGAGGACCAACTATTTATTATGTTTAAACATAAGATGAATTAAATTCCCCTTCCTGTCTCTTATTACAGAAACTCTGCTAACAGAATACTGCCACATCATTCCTATTTCCCTGTTCAGCCTCTATTGGACTACGTCCCAAATCTAGTATCCTATCAGATTATGAAACAGATTAAACCATGGAAGATACTGTTGCACAAGCTCATCAACTCTTTCAGTCATAGATTCATATTTTCCTAGGCTCACTAGTATGGATTAACTATCTTGTTTATGCATGATCATTGGATGTGTTTCCTCTGGGTTTCATAACCATAAACAACAAACCCAGCATAATAAAATCTACCAATTGGCTCCATTCAGCAATTATATCACAGGTTGATTAAATGTTCAATAAATCACATAGGCTGGTGTCAAAGACAGATTGCTATTTTAAATAACACATTTCCCTAGCTAATAACTAACCTAAATAAAACATCCACCAGTATCTCTTCCACATATGAACAAGCAAATAAGAACAGAAATTATACTACTAAAAATGATAAAGCTTCATTTTTTATATAGTACTGTTCAGTGGTTACCACTACCAGGGGTACATATTAAGTTAAATTATAATGTCAAACAATAGACAATAAAAACCACTCACATCAGGCCATGTATCTGTAATGAACTCCACAATGTCGTAAGATATATCCCCTTGAACATCAATTTGTTCTTTCTCAGTTGGGCCCTGACACCAATCAAAAAATTAGTATAAGACATTATATACAACTACTAAGCAACAATATGTTTCCATTATGGATAAGCCAATAAACCTTGACGACAGAAGCTCCTGTAGCAAACTTTTTCCCAAGTTTCTTTGAAGCATCACTGAGCTTGACACCTAAAATGCAATAAAAGGTACTCCAAAATTAAAGCCACACATGTAACGGGCAGATAGTTGTACCCGGTACCCATTGGGTACTCATGGATACTTATCTCGTACATTCGAAAAAAGAAAATCAACTAGAAAGAAATAACTGAGTATCAAATTTGGGAAAATGAGGGTACCACCTGGACATGGATTTTATTTGGATATATCGACAAAGTTGCAAACCTGTACCCGCAGCCGAATAGATTCTAGGAATGTTTAGTAAAAAACATGAAAAATGGTTTTCCCCATTCCTTTTGTCAAATTACCCTATTTTTTGCTTTGTATAGTGTATATATCCCCTCCCCAAATTTCAGATTCAAGTGACAGAGTAGCAATTCAGTACCAATTCTAGTTTTTTATTTAGGTAATTCAAGTTCTTTATCCTCTAAAATCTAGGTCTTCTTCTGAGGTATACATATAGTTTCATGTTACCTTAAAGTTACCTAGATTTTTGGAAAACCATGTACTCCACCATACTAGATCCGAGTATTGTCAAATATCAATATCGGAAAATATCGGATCACCAAAAAACCGATATGAAAAATATCGGATCGCGTAGCAGGCAAATATTGGAAGTCGCAAAGCGGTTAAAACAGAAATAAAAACTCAAAGCTGAAAATTTAAATTGAAAATTTCAAATCCAATAACTAAAACAGAAAAGCTACAAACAGAAATTTAAAAGGAATTAAAACTCAAAAAGTTAAATTGTTCAAACTAATAACTAGTAGTTCTTCTAAGTCTAACTAATGATAAAAGATTTAATTATTCTCCTTTTCTCCTTTCCCAACATAATCGTTATTCTCCTTTTGAGATAGTGAGGCATATCCTTCAGCTTCTTCAATTGAATCATCTGAATCAATATCCTCAAATTCTACTTCTGATTCTTCGATGACATAATCTTCCACTTCAATCACTTGTTGCTTTCCCATCCTAGATGAAGAACCTGCCGACTTCTTTGTTTTAGATGAAGTGCCTACAACATTAGGGTTGGGAGTTTCGTTTCTCTTTTTAGTTGTTTACCTGGTATATCTTCTAGGCTCTCCAACTCCTAAAGCTCAATAAACAGTTTCCCAATTAAGGACATCCTCATTGTTCTCATCCTCAAAGACTCTTTCTAGTGTTGTATAATACTAGGCGGTGACTCAGTAGTCCACATTTTCCTTTTTCAATGTTTCCACATCTTTAGATTCTACTTTTCCACCTCTACCCCTTAACCTCTTTAATGTTTCTACTTTTCCACCTCTCCACCTTACCCCTTTAATGCTTTTAAAAATGATTTATTATTAAAAAAAATAATAAAAACATGGCTTCCGATATCGCGAGCATCGCGAAATTGAAATGTTATACCGGCTTTCGTATCGGATAGCCAAAATTCCGATACGCAATACCGGTATACCGGCACTATACCGAATATTTAACAACAATGCGAGCAACATAGATATAAAGATAGAGAATAAATAGAAATGGAATGAGATTAGTTTCCGATTTTGGGTAGAACTTCATAGAATCTATTTCACTCCATTCCATATAATACCTTGATCATCTCTCATCCCAAAAAAAAAAAAAAATTTAAGTATGGGCTGAAATACTTTTTGTTAATAATCTCCTACCATTCCATTTCATTCATTATTTCTCAGTCCTCTTCAGTTTCATTCCATTCTACACATCATCGCTAGATATCCAAACAAAACCTAAGAGAATGAAAAATACAACTTACCAAAAAGTTCCAAGCCTTTAACGGTGGTGATAGATTTTCGTTTGTTACGTACAACCTTCTCAATTATAACCTCTTGCTTGTCCTGAAAAGGAAAAACCACAGCTGATAGCATCAATCAAATGATTGTAATTGTAATCATGAACATATAACATCAAGTGAAAATTGCATTTTAGAATTCCAAAGCATGCCTTCTTCTTTATCTTCCCACCTGGAAGGCGTTTAACCTCTTCTGGCTTCCCTGTTAAAATAACAACATAGGGAATCAAATAATAATCACCAATTGCCAAGCAATAGGTTATTAAAGCATAAAAAATAAAAAAATAAAAAGAGAAACACCATTAACCATGAACCATCAAAGTTGGGACAGCAAAATCCGACAACTTCTCAAATGGTAACACAGTTCAATAAGTGGCTAATGGGTATATCAAGATTGAATACTACATGAACCATCAAAGTTGAACACTATTACCATAATTCCAGGTATTTGAACTACTAGCAGGGTAGTTAATAGCGGTAGCGGAGCAGAGGCTGAACACTATGGGAAGATACTTAGCAGTGCAGAAAACTACTATAGACTAGGATAGCAGAGCAGCGCGGTTCCTGGCCTGCTAATGCTATCCTCTTCCCCTCTAAAACACCGAAATTACCCCTTAAATTTACAATGTTTTAAGTATTTTGAGTTTTTCAATCAAATTTGAGTTGAGACTCAAACTTAACCTTCCTTGATAGTCGTTTATGCACTTCAAGGGTCATGTGTGCTTTGATTTATGAATATTTATGAGTTGAGTTATTTGTTTAATTTTACATTAAATAAATGTTTATAATCATTATATGTAATTTTTCCAAAAAAAAATTATCAAATAAAGTGGTCATTCCACTATACGCTGTCCCACTATACCACTTTTGGGGTCGGCCTCCATGCCGCAGTCCGGGAATGACTACTCTGACTAAAAGTCCAGTACATAGCTAATAAGTTGCAACACAAAACCTGATATATTTATCAACCATATCAAACACTTAATTAACCAAGTGACTGAACTGCATTGATTATTATAAAAGCTATCTAGTTACTTTCTGTTATCTCAAATTGATGTTCAATAACATTTTTTTTTTTTGAAAAATAACAAAAAATAAATAAAACAAACCTGAAGAAGCAGCACCAGCACTAGAAGCAGAAGATATACCAGTAGCTTGTAACTTATCAGCAACTTTATCAGCTTCCTTCTCGTTTGCCTCTACACAAAAACAACAACAATAGCAACAATAACAATTATGATGAAGATAATAAAATAAAATAAATAAATCACATTAAAATATTGAAAAAAATCGAAATTAAATTGGGAAAGATGAATTGGTTTGATTATGTGAGAAATCCATACCGTTAAGAAGATTAGGGTATAAATCGGGTACATTTTGGATCAACCAGGGTTTGCATTTATCGAAATCGGATCCGAATTCGCAATACTCAGGGGGTAAACTGCAAACCTGGCAGTATAATACCCGAACCGGTTGGGGTTTTTCTGCCATTGTTATGCAGTGATGTTAACTTCGATTATTCTCTTGCTGCTTCTTCAGTTTTTTAGGTTTTTTTTTTTTTTGTAGAATGGAGAATAAAAACGATTCTTTTTTGAAACGCAGGTTTAGAAAAAAGACGGTGTATATAGAAGATGGTGGATTTTGAGAAATTTGGTAATCGTGTTTGTACGACGTCGTTTAAACGTGACCTCTATCACCAAGACAATTTTACTCTTTTTTGAGTAAAAATTTTAAAAAAAAATTATATATATATATATATATATATATATATATATATATATATATATATATATATATATATATATATATATATATATATATATATATATATATATATTGGAGATCAAGGTAAGTTTTTTTAATCTATACATCATAGTCTTTAAATTGAATCTAAGCTAGTGGTTAAATTAGCACTTTTATTTATATTCATTCGATTAAATCTAATTTAAAAGTTATGATTGTGAAGTAAGTTATAAAAACTTACTTTTGGAGTAAGTTGATTCCCACTTTTATATATATATATATATATATATATATATATATATATATATATATATATATATATATATATATATATATATATATATATATATATATATATATATATATATATATATATATATATATATATATATATATATATATATATATATATATATATATATATATATATATATATATATATATATGCAAAATACCATTTTTCGTCTCTTAATTTTATCTCGGGGTTCATTTTGAGTCGCTTAATTTTTAAAATGTTCAAATTGATCCCTTAAGTATTAAAAACGGAGCACGTTAGTCCTTTCGTATATTTCCATTAACGTGGCTTAATTGATGGCTTACATGGCTATAACATGCTATATTATTCACTATTACGAAAAAAGTCATTTTCAGAAAGTGAAGTGAAGAACAATAGAAAATGTTGTGAAGAACAATAGAAAGTAAATGCGAAATCCATCGTTTTACATGTGTTCCTGAAAGCGAGATCGAAGGCCGAGCGAACGTTTGAAATCATCGTTGTAAACAGATTAGAAATTTGATGTTTTGTATCAGTTCTGATAGTGGTAGAAATTAGGGCTTTTAATGTTTTCATAGATTATCATGTTTTCGTTTAGATAATGCTACAAATTTAGGGGTTTTTATGTTTTCAATATGAGAACGGTACTTTTAGGGCTTTGCATGTTTTTCTTCTTATAGTGGTTCAAATTTAGATTTTTTATAACTTTAAGGTGTCGTAACAGTTTGCTTATTAATCTTTATTTTGAACTGACTAGGCGAAATGGACGAGTTTCTAGTACTAAGAATTCATCATAGTGGTGATAGTTGTGGTGTTCAAAAAAAAAGGTTCACCCAATGTTTAAGATGCAAAAGGACACTGATGATTTCAAATGGGAGGCAGGAGTGTACTTTAGTTCAAAAGATGATTTTAAGGAGGCAATAACATCATATGATGTCCACAGTGGTAGAAATCTTAAGTTCAGTCAAAATAACAAGGTAAGGGTGAGGGTAAAATGTAAGGATGGATGTGATTGGGAAACTTATTGTGTTGAATTGTCAAATGAAGAATCTTGGCAATTAAGGAAGGTGAATGGTGTACATAGTTGTAGCAGGGATTATAATGTGAAGATGATAACTACCAAGAAGTTGAGCAAGAGGATCCAAAACTCATTAAAAATCAATTCTAGGATGAAAATAAAGGATATAAAGGCAAAGGCACAAAAGAAATGGAATGTAGGTGTGAACAAAACTAAGGTAATAAGAGCAAGGCTTAAAGCTTGAGATATGGTTGATGGATCGTTTTTAAGGGATTACACCAGAATTTATGATTATTGTCATGAGTTGTTAATAGCGAACTCGGGATCCATAGTGATGCTTGGTGTTGAACCTGCTCAAGAAGATTTAGATGATCAAAGACCATATTTCAAAAGGTTGTATATATGCTTTGTAGCATGTAAGGAAAGCTTCAAGTTTTCTAGGCATGTCATAGGACTTGATGGTTATTTTCTTAAGGGGTTATGCGGAAGGAAAATTCTGGTTGCTATAGGTAGGGATACAAATGATCAAATGCTACCTGTAGCATTTGCAGTGGTGGAAGGAAAAATAGAGATAGTTGGACATGGTTTTTGGAGTTAATTATCGATGACCTTGGGGAAAAAATGAATGTATCACATACAAATTCATTTCAAATCAACAAAAGGTATGTGAACATTATTAAATTGAATTCATTGATTTCTGTGAAGATGGTTTTCTCTTATGCTTTGTATTGATGTTGTTTGTTGTGTTGCAGAGTTTACTACCAGCCATGGATGAACTGCCAAGAACTAGAGGGACACCTGTTACTCAACAATCAACACTAGGAAGACCAAGTAAGTTGGGTGTTAGGAGGCCATCAACACCTTTTGTTTCTCCTGGACCTACTATAAGACTAAGTGTTGCCAAGAATGTGATTGACCCAACTATAAGGAGGACAACTCCAACTAAGAGGACCACACCCAAGAAAATATCTTAGATGTATTTAAGATGTTGTTTAATGGTATTAAGTGTATTTGGAACCACTTTTGGTATACTGTCATTTTGTGTTATGGTTATGGATGTCATTTTGGAATGTTGTTATTTTGTGTAATGGTTATGGATATCATGTTGTAATGTGTTTTAAACAAGTTTATATGTTAATGACAATCATGTGTTATGGTAAAATTTTATGTTGAGCAAGAGTTTAGAAATTATATGTTGAACAATTATGTGTTATAATAATTATGTGTTATGGTAAAATTATGTGTTGAACAAGTTAAACAAAATTTTCACCGATGCATTTCACTTCTAAATGGCACAAGATTCAACTGATACAAACCAAATCATTTCACTACAACATAATTTTTTAAGGTTCAACTGATACAAAATAAACATTTCACTGCTAAATGCAACTAATTTAGAAACTGATGAAAACCTAAACATTTCAAATAATCATTGTTGCGGTGAGAATCGAATATCAAGCTATTAAATTAACTTGAATTACAAATCATGAAGTTCACCACCGAGCTTTGATTTATCTAAAGGAAAAGGTAAATATCGAAGAAAACCCTAAGTGCGCTATGTAACAACACAGCTAAGAGATCTAAGGTTCGAGGGTTGGTCATACCTAGGAAAGGTGTTAGCATCCTAAGTATTTGTAGTACTCTACAGGAACCTCTTGTTAGAATTTTTGTCATGCTAAAGTTTGTTTGCTAAGGGAGTTATGCTAAAGTAAATATCTAAGGGAATATATAAAGTATGCTCGCCAAGACATCGCATCTTGTGCCTACGTATCCTGACGGGAATGGAACCAGACAACCGTAGTTCCCCTCAAAAGGGGTGAGGAACTCTTGACTGTGGTCAAGGTTCTAAAGGGAAAAGTAAATGTCTGCAGCGAGACACCTACATAGATTACGAAAACTCTAAACCAAAGTTAAGTTAGCAAGGAAAGGAATGTCCACGGCGGGACGACTAAATAGAGCACGACGACTCCAAGTCTTATGGCAAAGGTAAACAAAGGGAATGTCCACGGCGGGACGATTACCCAGAGTACGGCGACTCCGATCCTAAGTCGAATATTAATAAAATACTATAAAGAAAAAGTAAAGAAAATAATAATTATTTTTGTTTTTATTTGATTAAAAAAACTAAACTAATTAACCTAATTATTATTAATATTTAAATTATTAACTTAAAATAAATCAATAACTAAATACTAAGTCAAATTAATCAATAAAATATTTTTCTAGCAAACAAAAAAAAAATATTGAACATATTAAATAAGATTAAAACAAAAACAATTAAAAAGCACAAAAAAACACATGGGTCAAGAATGAAAATGTAGGCCCAAACTAGGTGAGTGACACATGGGTTGTTGGATCAACCCGTCATGCTTGTAAAGGAAAACGGGTTATGTGAACCCTACATTAGCCACTGCAAAACCAATCATGAAAAGGAAAGAAATTTTCTCTTTTAAATTGCGTTCTACCTCTCTCGAGACTCCCTCAAAACTCTCGCGATTTCTTCAAATGATAATGGCTTCTTCTTCACCGTGTCTCTCTCTGCTTGTTTCTTTGTTTTGGATTTCACTCACTTCCTCTCCTCTTTCTCTATGTTTGGAATCACTATTTGGGTTTTGATGTTGAGGATTTGAGGGATTTAAGATTGTTTGAGGTTCGTGTGAGGTTGTCGGTTGCGACGGCGGAGGGAGATAGGTCGAGTTTGTGAGGTGCGACGGAAACAGTTTGTTGGGTGCTGATATGTGTAACAGCCCAATTTTCATTAATTAATTATTTATGTTAATTAATTGATTTATTGAAATTATTGGATGATTACTTAAAGGAATTGGTAGATATTTTGAGAGAAGAAATGTATTGAGGAGAAATAAAAGAGAAGGATATGTAAGAGAAAGTGGAAAGAAAAAGACAGAAATAGAGAGAAAGGAAAAAGAAGAGAAAGAAAGAAGGCAGAAGAGAGAAGGGGAGAAAACAGAGGAAAAGCTTGGAATCATCAGAATGATTTCTAGCTTCCGATTAATCAAGGTAAGAGTGTGAAATCTTATTATTCTATCAATGTGTATGATTATGTATGTGTTTGTTGAATTGGTTTGGATTGTTGGAGAGTTTTTGCTCATTTTCCATTTTATGGCAGAAATGAGTTTAATCGATAGAAACCAATGTTTTTGCGGATGAAACTCGAAATAAATTACGTAGTTTAGTCGGGTAATGTTTAGCCGTGATTATTGGATTTTGTTTGATTGAATTTGGTTGAATTTGTGAGTTTTGACATTTTTGGACAATTGGAGGTTAAGATTTTGGATGAAAATCGGAAGTCGTAGAATTTGCGTTTTATGATCCTAAATTGTTACTATATGATTGGTAATGATGAATAGGTATTTAATTGAGAGAAAATAATTAAATCGGTCGGGTTTGGGGGGGTTTTGGGCACAAACCCGTAACTTGTTTTTCCAAAATTTTCAGGTGTTAACCGATTAACGGTACATAAAAATGGCCAAAAACTGAGTTTTGGAGTTGTTAACCGGTTAACTGATGTGTTAACCCGTTAACACTGTAAGTGTGAGAAAAATATTATTTTTTCCAAACTTTGAAAATTCATAACTTTTTCACCGTTTATCAGATTTTGTCGTTCTTTATATCAAACTGAAGCTAATAATACGTTTTATAACTTGGTGAAAATAAATATTATTTTTAGTCGAATTTTAGCCAATTTTACCGATTAATCGAGATTAATTATTTTAAGTAAGTGAGGCTTAAATAATTAAAGTGTTCGGCTGCCGTTTGGCATGATAATGTGAATGCATAATGATTTCTATGCGATTGTATATGATAATATGTGAAGAATGCATGAGAACATATTGTGAATATGTGTGCATTGCTTGATAAATGTGGTCTTTTGACAAATATATGCATTGTTTAAATTGATTAAAAATGCATGATGATTTCTGATGAGGTTCGTTGCCGTTTGGCACAATATTGTGAATAATGCATGAGAACATATTGTGAATATGTATGCATTACTTGAAAATATGGTGATGGTATTGGATTGTGAATGCATATTGATTGTATGCAATATTGTGAATAATGTATGAGAACATATTGTGAATATGTGTGCATTGCTTGATAAATGTGATGATGTTGAAAGTATGAATACTTTGATATGATGTGTGAGTGTGCAATCATGATATAATTCTTGTGTGATGAATTATTTGACTATGCATGGGATTAATATGCGAGAACGGTCTTAAGTGCATATGGTTGTTGATTGCATACGCATCATTTAGTCAAGAGGCAATGCTTGCTAGTTTCATGGAGACTAGTGACTTGTCCCAAACCTAGAAGAGTGGGTTTGAAAGCTTAGAGGACGGACTTTTGTTGTTATCAGTCTAGGGGACGGACCCGGTTTAAATGTAAAAACCGAAAAATGATAACAAGTGTTGGTATCACATGGCATGAGTTGCATCGAGTTGCATTGAGTCTCATGGCATGAATATATGATTGTTGTATGAAAATTATGCATATGTGTATGTACATGACTTGTGTAATTAAGAATGATGAATATGTGATTGCGGTATGAAGGTATGCATATGTGTGTGAATTGTTGAATTGAGAACTTTGGATATATGCATGATAAATATGCTTGGTGTTATATATATATATATATATATATATATATATATATATATATATATATATATATATATATATATATATATATATATATATATATATATATATATATATATATATATATATATTATATATATATATATATATATATATATATATATATATATATATATATATATATATATATATATTATATATATATATATGTGTGTGTGTGTGTGTGTGTGTGTACTTTATGATGAATTGTGATGAATAAACATAAGTGTAAATGTTTATGTGCAATGATGTGAATTATGAATGTGTAATTGTGAATGATATTGACTGAGGAATTAATGAATAAACATGATTGTATATGTTTATACAAATTGTGGTGAATTAAACATAATGTGTATGTTTAGGTGAATTGATTGAAATTATGGATGTATGTATGAGGAAATATGCTTGGTGATTATCCATATATATTGTATATACATGGTGACGTATATGGATGACTTGTGGTGAGAAATGCGGATGTGTGTATTCTATGCTTGTATATATATAATTATATGCATTGATTATTATGATAATATTTCTCACCCTTCTGCTGTAATGATGTTCAATCTGGCATCGTGCAGGTATCAAGAGTAGAGCTGCTTGTAGTTGCGAAGTCGCTATTGGTGTAGCTGTTTAGTAATTTAGTTATATTGGGTCGAGTCATGCTTTGGTCATGTAACACTGGGATCGTTTGGTTTATGTTTTAGAGATACATTATGTACTCTATGTTATGTTTTTATATTCATTGGAATATTGTGATGTTGGCCTTGGTGCCTAAGAAATGTTGAATTATATGATGAGCATGATTATTCTGTTAAGAGAATTATGTTATAAATTGAATCCGCTGCTACATGCAAAGTGAAACTTTGAAAAGCATGATTATTTATTGAAGTGTTAATGAGCATGACAGGTGGTTTTTGATGTTTGAAAGTTATGTGTGACGCCCTTTTGTGAATGCATGATTATTTACTCTGATTATTCATATATTTTCCGTGGGGTTTAGAAGGGTGTTACAATATGTGTGTTGTTGATATGAAGATGTGGGGTTTAGATCGATGGTAAAGGGTGGCAATTATTGTGCAGCAGTTTAAAGAAAATGGTGAGTTTTGTTCATTATGATGATGAAGAGTGGTAGACAGAGGGAGATGATGTGGTTTTTCTGCAAGGTTAAGGTGTTGTTGAGGATGTCATGTGAGGTTGGAAGAAAAATTGTAGAGGTTCGCGGTCTGTAAAAAAAATGTAGTTGTTAGATGATTCCGCACGCCAACTATTTGCAAAAAAATGCTGGTTTTTGGTTAGGCAAAACTGTTAGTGAAGGTCTTTAATATTAGTCGCAAGCTTGGAGAGGAGAGATGACTTTAAGGTTTTTCCCCCTCTGTCAATTTTGTTTTCTGAATCATTTGTATATTCTTCTTTTCAAAAAAAGGATCTGGGCTGTTGTAACACCCCACTTCCCAAAATTCAAATAAATACAATTATTTCAAAATAACATCAGAGTTTTCCCCCAAAGTGGGATATCACATCAAACAGTTCAACATATCTCTTAATTATATGATTTTCAAAATAAAGCAGCAGAAAATTATTATTATCTATCATTCACGGTCATCCGCCAAAATACACAAGTATTCATTAACAAGGTCCACCACAATGATACGTCACAGGAATAAAACAAGTTCAACATAAAAACAAATAAACACCCAAGTCCCGTGCTATGTATCAGAGCATCCTAAGACTCGACTCGTACACCACTATCCAAGCTAGCTAAGTACCTGGATTATCTGTACCTCCGAAGAAGCACAGACCAAAACAACAACAAAGGGGTGAGAAAACATGATCAAAATTATCGGTAATAAGATACATGAATAAAAGGCAGTAAATATACAAATCATCACCCCACCAACATCAATCACGACCTACTGTCCAATCATCAACACAACATACAACAATGCAAAATATGCAACTCAACACCATGCATACGGTACCGACTCATTGGTTCATTCAATCGAACCCCAGATATATCACATACACCTCTCCTTGACAATGATCTATCCCCACCACTCTCCACAAAGGAGTACGGATGATCGCATACACTCCTCCTGAGCAACAATTTCATCCCACCAAAATATCATGATATGCACGACAGCCAATACACAACAAATAACTCAAGTACGCTACGTGCACACGATCCTACTGATCACATTACCATACACAACCAATAAATTCAAGCACACTAAGTGCACACGATCCTCCTGATCACATCACCATACATCATATATATATAACACCAATTAATCATATTAATTAAATCAAATATCATGGGAATTCAGATTCTAACACCCAGTATACACTCTTCACCACCAAACATCATCCCTATACCCATTATAACCAAAGGGATCCTATAAAACATCAATATTGGATGGAACCACAAAAATAAAACAAGTTATGTCATGCTCGCCACCCTGCTCGCTTAGCGAGGCTCTGGCGCACGTTCGCTACCTGTTCGCCTAGCGAAGGCAGACAGTGGCTACTGGAAGTGTTCGCTACCTAGCGAGTGCACGCTACCTGCTCGCTTAGCGAACCTGCTAGCGAGCGTCTGCGATACTCAAAACCCTCACTGTCCAAAATGTCACTTTGATTAATTCCAAGCTTATCATTCTTCATCCATCTTCTACCCATTATTACTACGACTATTATGCACAACTCTAATCAACTGTTCCTCAATGTTTCTCTCCAGAATCAAAACTCATGGTTATTACCAAAACCACAGAAGTTACACAGAACCTCCCAAACTCACAACTCTGCTACACAGAATCTCACCATTCACCTAACAACATATGCACAAATTCATCGTAACGGCAACAATTATAAACATATTAACAATACCAATCATATTCATCAAATCCCTATGGGGTTAAGGAATCCCCTCTACCCAATTCATGTAAAATACCAATCCCAATCAGTTTCTCCCCCTTACCTCGATTAGATGCTCATATTGACGAAGAACTCTGAAGAATTTGACAGCCCTAGCCTTGTCTCTCTTCCTTTCTTATTCTTCCTTCTCTCCTTCCTCTAAACTGGTTTTATCGTGTTCTCACGCTCTTCTACCCAAAACCTTCTTATATCTCTAATTCCTTATTTTACTTATTCCATCCACTAATAATACAAATACTACTACTACTACTACTACTACTACTACTACTACTACTACTACTACTAATAATAATAATAATAATAATAATAATAATAATAATAACAATAACAATAATAATAATAATAATAATAATAATAATATTATTACTACTAATTATTAAATTATTCTCATTATTAATTATATTATATTAATATTATAGTCTACCTTTTATTAACCAATTCCCTATAAATTAAGGACACCCACCAACACACTCAGACACACCCCCACATAAGGACACCCCAACATAAAATAACACCAAAAAGACTAAATAATTAAAATGGGTGTTACAACTCTCCCCCACTTTAATTATTTTCGTCCTCGAAAATTACCTGATGGAAACAATTCCGGATACGCTTCCCGCATCCTGCTTTCCAATTCCCAGGTCACACTGCCTCCTGCAGCACCTCCCCAAACCACTTTCACCAAAGATATCTCCTTCCCTCGGAGTTGTTTCATCTTACGATCGTCGATCCTCAACGGCATCGTCTCAACGGTAAGATTCTTCCGGACTTGAACGTCATCTCTCTGAATCACATGAGATAGACCTGAGACATACTTTCGAAGTTGCGACACATGAAACACGTCATGCAAATTCGAAAATTCAGGCGGTAATGCCACTCTATAAGCTACAACACCAATTCTCTGCAAAATCTGATACGATCCAATAAACTTAGGATCCAGCTTCTTGGACTTCAACGTACGACCCACATCAGTCACTGGGTTAACCCTGAGGAACACGTGATCACCTTCACTGAATTCCAGTTCTTTTCTTCGGTTATCATGATAACTTTTCTGCCTACTCTGAGACGCTTTCATCTTTTCACGAATCATCTGGATTATCTTAGTAGTTTGCTGCATAATTTCTGGTCCCAATACCATATTCTCATCTGTTTCATACCAACACAGAGGAGTTCTGCATCTTCTACCATATAAAGCTTCAAACAGTGCCATTCCAATACTAGAATGGTAACTGTTATTATACGTGAACTCGATCAACGGTAAATGAGTATCCCACACACCACCCTTTTCCAACACACAAGCTCTTAGCAAATCCTCCAGCGACTAAATAGTCCTCTCTGACTGACCATCAGTTTGTGGATGGTAAGCTGAACTCAGCTTCAACGTAGTACCCAAAGCTTCCTGTAAACTCCTCCAAAATTCTGAAGTAAACCTCGGATCTCTATCCGACACGATACTCAATGGAACACCATGTAGCTTCACAATTACCCGAATATAAATCTCTGCCAGCTTCACCAACGGAAAGCTGATATTAATAGGCACAAAATATGCAGACTTCGTGAGTCGATCCACAATCACCCAAATAGCATCAAATCCTCTCGCCGTATTCGGCAAACCTGTAACAAAATCCATGGTTATACAATCCCATTTCCAAACCGGAACTTCCAATGGTTGCATAAATCCAGAAGGTCTCTGATGTTCCACTTTCGACTTCTGACATATCAAACAGGCGTAAACAAATTGGGCTATATCCCTTTTCATACCGGACCACCAAAATAACTTCTTTAAATCGTGGTACATCTTCGTAGCTCCCGGATGGATACTCAAACTACTATGATATCCTTCACTCAGAATTGACTTTTTCAGTTCATCATTATCCGACACATAAATCCTGCCTCTGAATCTCAACACACCTGTACTATCCAACTCAAAATCACTATCGGAGTCACTTCCTACTCCAGGCATCAAATCCACTAACTTCACATCTAGCTTTTGGTTTTCTCTAATCATATCCAAGAAATCGTTGTTCACCTGCAACTTGCCCAACATCACACCATCTGCCGTTGTCTCACAAACCATGCTCAAATCTCTGAACTGCTCAATTAGTTCCATTTCTTTCACCATCAAAGCCGACATATGAATCGTTTTTCTGCTTAAAGCATCAGCTACTACATTCGCCTTTCCTGGATGATAACTCAAACTGAAATCGTAATCCTTCAAGAATTCCAACCATCTTCTCTGTCTCATATTTAGCTCTTTCTGATCGAACAGATACTTCAAACTTTTATGGTCACTGAACACCTCAAATCTCGAACCATACAAATAGTGCCTCCAAATCTTTAACACGAAAACTATCGCAACCAATTCAAGATCATGAGTAGGGTAATTCCTTTCATGCACTCTCAATTGTCGCGAAGCATACGCCGCCACCTTACTATTCTGCATAATAACTCCGCCTAATCCCATCTTAGACGCATCATAGTACACCATAAAAGGTTCACTCGGAGTCGGCAACACTAACACCGGTGCCGTAGTCAACTTCTTCTTCAATTCTTCAAAGCTTTCTTCACAAGCAGAATACCACATAAAAACTTGATCCTTTCTCGTCAACTGAGTCAATGGCAACGCCAAATTAGAAAACCCCTCAATAAACCTTCGGTAATATCCTGCCAAACCCAAAACGCTTCTAATCTCCGTCGTTGTCTTCGGCGGTTCCCATTGCAACACTACATTCACCTTCGATGGGTCCACCGATATACCATCACCGAATATTACATGCCGCAAGAAACTCACCGTCTTCAACCAGAACTCACACTTCGATAGTTTAGCAAACAACTTATTATCTTTCAACACCTGCAAAGCAATTCTCAAATGTCCTGCATGCTCTTCATCAGACTTAGAATAAATCAGTATATCGTTAACAAACACAACAATAAACTGATCCAAATAAGAATGGAAGATTCGATTCATATACGCCATAAATACTTCTGGCGCATTAGTCACTCCAAAAGGCATTACAACATATTCGTAATGTCCATATCTGGTTCTAAATGTCGTCTTCTGAATATCACCTTCTTTCACTCTAATCTGATGGTAACCCGACCTCAAGTCAATTTTGCTGAACACACAAGTTCCCAATTGATCCATCAAATCATCAATCCTTCGAAGAGGATATTTATTCTTAATGGTCACTTTATTCAACTGACGGTAATTGATGCATAAACGCATACTACCATGCTTCTTCTTTACCAAGAGCATTGGAGCTCCCCACGATGACACACTCGGTCTGATAAACTTTCTATCCAACAATTCTCCAATCTGAGATTTCAATTCACCCAATTCCACTGCTGACATCCTGTACGGCACCATAGATATAGGTCTCGTACCAGGAACAAGATCAATGCTAAATTCAACTTCTCTTGTCGGAGGTAATTCTGTTATATCATCAGGGAACACTTCGGGAAATTCATTCACCACCGCCAACTCTTTTATTGACGTCTTGCTGTCAACAAATAATGATGCAAATAAAGCAAACATTTTAGCTTCGTCCTCCTACAAGGTCCTCAATTCCTTATTAGAGAAGGAATTCGCCAATGCTTCCTCTTCTGGAGTAAGGAACAACAACACCTTCCGAAAATAATCGATGTAGACTCGGTTGAACTCAAATCAGTTCATACCCAGAATAACATCCAAATTACCAAGTGGCAGACAAATAAGATCTACCCCAAAGTCTCTATTGAAAATAGTCAGTGGACACTTCAAACACACCAAAGAAGTATTCACTGAACCAATAAAGGGAGTTTCAATAGTCATCCGTTGCTCAAGAGTAGACGACACTAATCCTACTCTCTTCACACGCTCAACAGAAATGAACGAGTGGGTTGCACCCGTGTCAATCATAGCAGTCAAAGGAATATTACTGATAAAACAAGTACCTTTGATAGAACGCTCATCACTGGCTGATTGAGTTCCTACCACAGCAAACACTTTACCGCTGTCCTGAGACGCTTGAGACTTCTTCGGCTTCTCGCAATACGTACTGATATGACCTTTCTCACCATAGTTATAACAGGTAGGCATAATGGCCCTGCAATCCGCTATCACATGGCCTGGCTTACCACACTTGAAACACTTCTTCACCTCATTAGGACACTCATTAGCACGATGACCCGCGCCACCGCACTGGACACATTTTAAATCAGCAGATGTCTTCCCTTCTCTGGACTTCTTATCAGTAGCGGCCTTATGTTTTCCCTTATCAGCAGGAACACTGTAAGGAGTACCACCAAATCTCTGCTTACCTTTACGGTCATTCACAGTCTTATAATGTGCAATTCTGACCCCGTTATCACTATCATAAATCCTGCTTCTGCTTACCAGCTCAGGATAATTCCTGATCTTCTGACAAGCGATCCCCAGCTTGACTTCCGGACGCAGCCCATTCTCAAATTTCAAACACTTGGAGGTCATTGTCGCCTCAGTATTGTAATGAGGACAATACTGCACCAGCTCTTCAAACTTAGCAGCATACTCTGCTACAGTCAGATTACCCTGCTTCAGCTCCAGAAACTCTATCTCCTTAGCACTCCGTATATCTTTCGGAAAATACTTTTCCAGCAAACCAGTTCGAACCACATCCCAAGTAATTGCAGTTCCAGCAGTCTCCAATCTTTGGCGACTGTTATCCCACCAAGCCTCAGCTTCACCTTTCAGCATGTGAGTACCAAACTTCACCTTTTGCTCATCACTACAACCCATCATTCTGAAAATTTTCTCAATTTCCTTCAGCCACTTCTGTGCAGCTTCAGGATCCAAAATTCCTCCTTCAAACGTCGGTGGCTTGTTACTCCGAAACTGTGCCAAATCTCGGAATTGCGCACCCGCAGCTTGGTTCTGATTAGCAACCACCTGCGCCATCGCTTTCATAGCAGCAGCCAAAGCATCATCATTCCTTCCTGCCATACTGCTTCACAATAGCAACACTAGGTTAAAAAGGTACACAATCTCTATCCTAAGGACAGGCTCAACTACTACACTGGTTGGACGGACCGACCTGCTCTAATACCAATTATAACACCCCACATCCCAAAATTCAAATAAATACAATTATTTCAAAATAACATCAGAGTTTTCCCCCAAAGTGGGATATCACATCAAAAAGTTCAACATATCTCTTCATTATATAATTTTCAAAATAAAGCAGCATAAAATTATTATTATCCATCATTCACGGTCATCCGGCAAAATACACAAAAGTATTCATTAACAAGGTCCACCACAATGATACGTCACAGGAATAAAACAAGTTCAACATAAAACCAAATAAACACCCAAGTCCCGTGCTACATATCAGAGCATCCTAAGACTCGACCCTCACACCACTATCCAAGCTAGCTAAGTACCTGGATTATCTGTACCTCCGAAGAAGCACAGACCACAACAACAACAAAGGGGTGAGAAAATATGATCAAAATTATCGGTAATAAGATACATGAATAAAAGGCAGTAAATATACAAATCATCACCCCACCAACATCAATCACGACCTACTGTCCAATCATCAACACAACATACAACAATGCAAAATATGCAACTCAACACCATGCATGCGGTACCGACTCATTGGTTCATTCAATCGAACCCCGGATAGATCACATACACCTCTCCTTGGTAATGATCTATCCCCACCACTTTCCACAAAGGAGTACGTATGATCGCATACACTCCTCCTGAGCAACGATTTCATCCCACCAAAACTTCATGATATGCACGACACCCAATACACAACAAATAACTCAAGTACGCTACGTGCACATGATCCTACTGATCACATTACCATACATAACCAATAAATTCAAGCACACTAAGTGCACACGATCCTCCTGATCACATCACCATACATCATATATATATAACACCAATTAATCATATCAATTAAATCAAATATCATGGGAATTTAGATTCTAACACCCAGTATACACTCTTCACCACCAAACATCATCCCTATACCCATCATGACCAAAGGGATCCTACAAAACATCAACATTGGATGGAACCACAAAAATAAAACAAGTTCAGTCACGCTCGCCACCCTGCTCGCTTAGCGAGGCTCTGGAGAACGTTCGCTACCTGCTCGCCTAGCGAATGTGCTAGCGAAGGCAGATAGTGGCTACTGGAAGTGTTTGCTACCTAGCTCACCTAGCGAGTCCCTAGCGAGTGCTCGCTACCTGCTCGCCTAGCGAACCTGCTAGCGAGCGTCTGCGATACTCAAAACCCTCACTGTCCAAAATGTCACTTTGATTAATTCCAAGTGTTGCGGTGGAAATAGGATATCAAACTATTAATGAGTTTGAATCGCAATTCAATTCACAACCGCTCTTTGATTTATCCGAAGGAAAAGGTCAAAAGAGGGAAAACCTATTTTGCATCGTAAACACAATGCGGGGAAAGATCTAGGGTTCGGGGGTTGGTTAAATTTAGGGAAGGTATTAGCACCCTAAACTTCTGTAGTACTCTACAGGAACCTTTTGTTCAATGCTTACTATTTGCTTTATTTATTTGCTTAAGGTATATGTACAAAGGATTAAAAGCGAGAAAATAAACCTAAGGGGTTAATTCTAAGTTTACTCGGCAAGACATCGCATCTTGTGCCTACGTATCCTTACGGGAGTGGAATCAGAGTAATCGTAGTTCCCCTCAAAAGGGAGGTTAGAGACTTCCTGACTGTGGTCAAGGTCTCAAGGGGAATAAACATGTCTTAAGGACACGCTTACGTGGAGTGTAGAAACTCCAAATCTCTACGTTGAATTGTTAAGCTGTAATTAGGGTAATATAGGGATTCCGCGGCGGGAAACCCTAAAATGAGCGCGGCGGCTCTTTGACTTAATGCTAGGGAGAAAATTGTAATCTTGCCTGCGGCGAGACATGTATGAAAATTAGGGTTTGTGAGGTTGTAGGGTTTGAAGTTTGAGGACTATTGGCGCGACGACCAAAAGCTAGACCTAACCTTCGGATGTGTGTAGTGTGATAGAATGATTGATAAATGTGAGAACCTAATCATACGAGCAGGGAGATAATGACAGAAATTAAAACCATACACGCAGAAATTTAAAGGCATGAATTAGAACGCGATTGTTAGGATTCGCGAGGTTACAACCGAGAAGCAGTTACAATAATGATGAAAAATAAACCAACCACGTAATAGTAGTAAACATGAGATGCAAATGATGAACACCGTTAGTAAACAAAGTTAGACAGTAATGGGACGGGTCAGGAGAAAAAAATGCAATATTGGAGATTTTTGTTGTTTTTAAAGGAAGAAATTTGATTAAGTGCAGAGATGTTAACGTAAAAAAGATTAATTTTAATTTTCGAAAAAATGGTTTTAATTTAATTATCTACAAATTAAAAAGATTTGATGTTATTATTTTTTTTTCAAAAAAAAGACATTTTTTAGTTATTATTTTTAAAAAGGTTTTTAATTTTATTATATGAAAAAAAAAGAGGTTTTTTATTTATGATAAAGAAAAGTTTTTTTTAGTTTTTATTTATTTTAAAAAAAAAACAAATTCAAAATTTATACAAAGAAAGGTTTTTAAAAACAGTTTTTTAATTATAAAAATCAAAATAAAATAAAAAAATTTTTTAAAAAAAGTTTATAAAAATAACAGGGGTTGGGCCGGTACTTACTTCCGGACCCAACCCGGTTGATGATTAACAAAAGCTACAATTAGGGTTTCATAACCCTGTTATCCCCGCGGCGCCGTTTCGGTGCTTTCTCCTTCGTCTCTCTCTCTCTCTCTCTCTCTCTCTCTCTCGCAATCTCATCACGATTTCACTCATTCTTCTTCTCCGTTTATGGCTTCTGTTTCCGCTTTTTCCTGAAAACATAACAAAACAACATATTAAACAAGTGATGGCTTACGTTTCCGGTTTCACGGCGGGATTATGAACGGTGATGACGACGATGATGACACCGAGAATTTCCTCGTGTCTGAGTCTAACAGGCTTTGGCGTTTTGATGGTTTATGGGTGATCAATGGTGGTATTGGCCGATGATGAGCTCTCTGAGGCTGGGAGTGTTGGTTGCCCGACGTTCGTAATGAACGGCGACGGCGATCTTCTCCGTTCGGTGTGTATCAGTCTATTTTGATGACTCACGGTTTATGTTGGGTGATTCTCTGAACGATGATGACGATTATACTTTCGTCTGAGTTCGCGGTCGTCTTCGTTTGCGCCGCCTAGGGTTTTGCTTGTGATTGATGATCGTCGTTTTTTCTAGGGTTTCAACGAGATGATCTAACTCCTTTTTATATCTATCTTTTGGGCCTTTGATACCAGTGGATTTGCGTTATTTTTCTGAGATTGATTGTGATTTGGTGATACAATTTGATTTTATCGGATACTGATTCGAACTTTCCTTTTTTGTTAACAGATATGGTTTGGATTTGCCTTGATGGGATTTTCAGATATGGATTTATGAACTTGGTACTTTGACTCGTTTTGATTCACCTGATACCGATTTAATTTTCCCTGATTTGGAATTGATATCAATATCAAAATCGCTTTCTGTTATTTTTTCTGATATAGTTTGCCTTGCACCTTCAGGTTGGATACGAATTCAGTGTTGGATATCCATGGATACGGTTATGATTTATGATATCTGATATTGATTATGTCATGGATTTGGTTTGCTTTCCAGATGCTGATTGGATTCATTCCTGATACGGATTCTGTTTTCATTTTTCTGATAAGATTCGGATTCCTGATTTCCAGCTGATACGGATTGATACAATCTGGATATGGTTTTTTGCTGATATGGATTCTTTTCCTGATGCAGTTTGGATTAACTTTTCCTCTTCTTCTTTCAGAGAGAGCTGGTACTACGGCTTTAGTCGAGTCAAACGCTGTCGAGAAGGGGGTATACGGCGATGATGACAATGTTCTGAGCCTGATGAGGGATACTATTCGATGATGCCGCGGTTGCCTTCGACAATGGCTTTTGATAGTCTCTGCTGTGTTCTGTTGAATTTGGGTCAGAACATGAGTTCTGGGCTTGATTGTGACTGATACTGCTTGGATACTCATTCGATTTGTCCGATTGTGGATCGCTTTGGCTGATGGCATTTGTCATGATTTTTCAGATGTTGCTGTTGATTCTGATTTGTTTTCTGATATGGTCTTGCAAATTTGCTCGCATGTGTGATTTTGATGATTTTATTCTAATGCTCCGTTTGGTTATTGATTTTTTAGATGTTGACCCGTTGGGATTCTGTTCGAGGCGAGTTTCAATCGACTTGTCATGTAATCCAATTTGGTGCAGTGGAGTTGGATTCTCTGTTTGATTCAGACTTGTTCTTGAACTGCACTTGCCCTTTTGGTTTATTGCATTGTTGCTGTCGTGAATTCCTGTTTTATGAATCAATTTTGATGCATCTCTGAACTCAATTGAACTGGCTGAACTCTTTTCTTGCGTCTGTTGTTCCATTGGTTGAGTGACTTATGAATTCCATGCAGCTTGTAAATCTTTTGAGTTTGGTTAGGAACTTTGGAAAATTCTGATGTTGTTTTTGTGAATTTCAGGTGTTGGATAACCTTGAAAACAACACGATTCAGACCTGCCGGCATCCGGGTCTGAGTCCAAATTTACCTTTGTATCAGTTTGGAAATCCAATTGCGGCAAAAGCGAATCAGTCCCGCTTCTTTTATCACTTCTATCTCTCGGATGTCCTGCGTGATAAGAACAGATGTTACTTGATCTGACGCCAACGGCGCGGATTGGTAACGGGGGTAGGACGCAGCTTCGGTTGTGCCACTCCCGGCACTCGATGATGACGATGTTCTGAGAGTGTCAAAAATAATTTCTAACCCCTTCTATTCTGTTCTGTTTTGTTTTGTTTCTTTGTGCAGGTTAATCGGAGATTTGCGGAGAAGATCGAGGGAGCATCATGAAGAACACTAATGGATGTTTAGAACTTAGGATTTTTAGGATAGAAGTAACATCTGTAATTGTAATTTTACAGCGATTCAGAATGTGAAACAATTTACTCTTTTTTTGTATAATGATATCCTTTATGAAATAAAAATGCCAAAACTTCTTTTATATATCCATGATCGCTCAGTTTCGAATCTATTTATATTTATTTCTGGTTAAAAAAATTATAAACGTTTGTGAATAAATCCACAAATATTTAAATTCATTAACCTAGTCATAAACCGTAAACATTCCCGAATGATATTCTTGTTCGTGCACTTGTCTCATTTGTAGTCCTAATCTCATCACCTGATTAAATTCACTTGCATTCCAACTTAAATGCTAACCAACAATTTTATAACCAAACACGGATGTGCGCCGTAATCACAACAGATTCAGTATCAACAATAACATTGCCCGTAATTGAATTCCACTGACCAAATGCTAAGAGCAACAATCCAATAATACCCAATTAAATTGTGCCTTATTAACAGAAACGGAAGTGTGCCGGAAATAAGCCATGAGCGATAAAATAGGTCTTAAATCCAGTTGGGCCCGACAAATTTCAATACCGAACACATCGAATTGGCGCCTTGATATAGTCAAACCCGGTGATAAATAAATGCCTCAGAAATAGTGTCTCAAATGCCTCAAAACTTAGTAACAACCCGTCTTCAAGGAATTAGCAGAATCCACGTAAAATGACCAAAATACCCCTGGAACCAATCCTGCAAAACAAACACCTCCATGACTTGATAGTGGTTAGCAAATGCACAGATGAGATGCTATGCGAAATGACTGACTAAATATAAGGGTAAAATTTGGGGTATTACAGTTGCCCCTATTTAAATATCTACACCAGATGTTTTGAGTGACAGAGACTCGAGGAATTGTGGTGGAGAGATTTAAATATAGATAACCGAGAATTTTGCCCTTATATGCGGCGATATGCAATGCTATGGACAAAACGAGAACAGACTAATGCAGGTGATGCCATGATTATGATGTGATGCGTATGCTGAAATGATGACGACACAAGGACAGACGCTACGAGAAGAACACACTGGGGAAAACGACGCGCTGGGACACAGTACAACACTGGGGAATTCTAGAATGATGGTCAACTGGTGCGAACACGACCAATTGTCATTTTTAGAACTGGAACGAGATTCTCAAATGGAGATGGTGCCTATGAGACGGCCTCCACTGGGAATCTAAAAGTAAATCTGGATCACGTACGATTGCAAGATCGACCACAGAATGCTGGAGCATTGAGCAAAGAATAACATCCAAGCTTCTGTAAACTATCTCTCGTGACAGGATCAAACGGACTTTTCGGGAATCCGTATCGAATATACAGGGTAAAGACCGGCTGTATGCCAAAATAAATGGACTTTAGGAATAAGGTCCTTAAATGGAGATGGCACCTATGGGATGACCTCCACTAGGGAATGTCTAATAATAAAACAGGACCTACACGGTTGCAAGATCGATTACAGAACTCTGGAGCATTGAGCAAAGAATAACATCCAAGCTTCTATAAACTATCCTTCGTGACAGGATCAGACGGACTTTTCGGGAATCCGTATCGAATATACAGGGTAAAGACCGGCTGTATGCCAAAATAAATGGACTTTAATGGGAAATGCCCTGATAAGCTTCTCGAGGGAGAACTGTCACTTATCGTTGGAAGGGACTTACATGCCAAAACGGATAAGCACTCAAATAAAGAGGCTGCTGCTTATCTGATATATAAATCTTCTCATATTTAAGGTCGGTGCCTAGAATACGATTCTGATTCTTCTTTTACTAAAGGATAAACTGAACTTCCTCATATTTCAAGATCGTGCTCTCCTGAATATGATTCCGCTCCTTCTTTTACTAAAGGGTAAATGAACTTCTTCATACTTCAAGATCGTGCTCTCCTGAATATGATTCCGCTCCTTCTTTTACTAAAGGGTAAATGAACTTCTTCATACTTCAAGATCGTGCTCTCCCGAATATGATTTCGCTCAAACCTCCCCGTACTTCAAGATCGTGCTCTCCTGAATACGATTTGGTTCAAACCTCCCCATACTTTAAGACAACAGGGAAAATGGAAGCCCAACTTCTCAATGGAGATGGCCATTTGCTGCGAGTCATAACGAAGATAGGATTGGCTTCTTAGGCGAGAGATGTCGCTTATTTTGCAAGAGTGGCAATAATAAGCTTCTCCTGTAAGAACTGCTTGTAGATGTGATAACAGCTGATGATAAGCTTCTCAGGCGAGAACGGGCGTGTATCTGTAAAGGATTGTGATTGATTTTCTTGAAAGATAGTGCAAAATAAATGCACATCCGGGTATAGTGATAAGCTTCTCGGGCGAGAACAGTCGCATATCTGCCATGGTATGGTGAACATCTTTAGATGGTGCAAAATAAATGCACGTCCGGTTGGGCTTGACTACCGACAAGACTGAGATTCAATCTAGGATCGAGCTAGAAAGAAGACTGGTAATCAAGACTCCATCGAGGGAATGATCTCGAAGGGTAAATATCTTATCCTGGCGAGGAAAGATAGCTGAAGTAACCGTCATCCACGAGGATCTAGCTCTGTGGGGAAACTGGAAGCACATATGTATTTTATGCTTATGGCTGACAATCTATTTGGAGAGAATGGACGAACCCAGTTACTCGGCGGTAACAACCAATGATGGTGAAACACAATGAACCTGTGAATGCTAATGCATATGTTACTGTGAATGTATGTTAATGAATATGTTAATACGAATGTATGTTAATGTCTATGTAGTTAAATATGCGAGATGTAATGAAATGAGTATGTAATGAGTATGTGAAATGAATATGTAATGAGTATGTGAAATGAATATATGAAATGGGCGTGTGATGCTTATGCCCCTGCGTATGCTGACGAAACCGACTAGAGACGGGACGAGAGATGAAATAAACATCTCGACGGAGATACCCTGCGTTCTCTGCAACCAATACGTCAATCATGGGTGAGAAAGATCAATGGTAAAACCAAATCTGGTTTCAGAATTCTGACTTCTCTGGGGAGAAGGTAATCTGCTTGGGTGCACAGTATCACGTCTTCACCTGGGGAGAAGAGCCTAAGGGACACTTTCGAGTTACCCCAGAAAAAGTTGTCAGCTTATAGTCTCGCTGGGGACTATGATGAGGCACTGGTTTAGGAGCCTGTCGCAACACTGAGATTTACTGGGGAATGAAGGCCGCTGTGAGTAAAATCCCTCGGGTGCACGAAGAAAAGTTGTGAGACTCCATGGTTTTGATCTTGAAGGACCTTATAGTAGTCGCCATTTGGTTCCCCCTGTTTAGAAAACACGGTGCCCCAGGATACTTGCATTGTGAGGTATGGTCATCTCAAGAGGATTTTATAGAGAATACGGAGTCTGGTTGCCCCACTGTTTTCAAACTCTTTGAGAGGTTTGTCAGGTCTCGACATAACTGGCACAAATTAATCGTGTTACGACGAAATTTTTGAGAAATAGCTCTTAAGAACTTCAGACTCGCGTTGGTAAGCGAACTGGGAAACCGCCTGCCCCTGTTTAGCAGGATCTTCAAGTTCCATGGGTTATGTCCATATATAAATCTCTAAGATATCAAGCAAAGTCATCATGCCTGAAATGCTTATCCTGAGCTTGTCAATGTACACATATATTTGTCTTGAATTTTTGTTTTGAAAAAGATATCGCAATAACTTGTGACCGAAATCACTAGCCAGGATATAAGTTTTAATTATAATGCCAACATGAATTTTTGAGCATAGCTCGTAGGAGTCAGTAAACGTGATCTTGTCGAGTATGCTTTCAACCGAAGTCCTACTTCAATTAGGTCTTTTAAAGGTTGTATCGTGGCTCAGTTCACGGTTTAAGAAACAAAGGATAAAGGCTCAAAGTTATATTTGTACCCTCCCATTCTTCGTGATGTTCTCCAATCCTAATTCAGTTAATCGGATACGAACGCTCATTTCTCAAGCAGATTTGCTATGGTCGAGAATTTATCAAGGCTTTGGACATGGCAGTCACTCACCTATTTCTAATGGCAATTGGTCACACGACCTTGTTCGTTATAGGGATCCTAGAAAAACTACTGGTTTGTTCTTATTCCCTAACTTTTGCCTGGACAACATCTTTTGATTTGCCTTTGGAGTCCAGCGGGATGCCCCAGTTTTGCCTAAGTCTCCTTCATTGGTTTTGACTTAACGGGCTCTTATCTTGAATATTCTTTTATGCACAAGTCGTGTAAATCTTTTGAAAGGCTCGTGATTGCCCCACTCCTTAGGTAACCGAGGGGTAGTCATTGTATTGGACTCCTTAAGATGCTAAGGATAAATTCTCGAAGGTTTGCTCTTCCTTTTTGATGGATCCAAGTGCTCGATTGATTTAACTGAAACCTACCCTGCCCCAGGTTAAGATGAGGGTTCTTAAAAAAAAAACTCCTACTTCAAGGCTCAAAGAGGTTAACGAGGGATCAACATCCTTATATCTCCAGTGTTTGGGATTTGAAACAATGCCTTACATCATCAGCAGGTTTTAACTGAAAGCATACGACAAGAAATCTGTCGTTTTGGGTTCGTCATCCTCCTCCCAATTCTCCATCAGAACAAGAGATCGGGTAAAGTTGGCATTATAATTTATGAAAAAATATATTTTGAATGAGTGAAACGAATGGACTTATTCAAGACAAACATATGCGTTGCATTAATCAAAGATAAACAAGTTCGTACATGCTAAATATGCTTAATCAAAGAGAAATACACATAAACAAATGAACTGTCAAAAAAAAAATCCTTCTAAATGTTTATGAAATCTCGCATTCACGAGTAACAGTTTCCTTCGGCGGAGCCTCACTGGAAAGGACTGTCTGGTTTATGATCACTGTGAGTCGTCATAGCTTGCCCCAGTTACGCTGGTCACATCTTCAACAGTTTTCAGTCGTTGCTTCAAAATAACTTTCCCAGATTCTTTGTTGATCCCGGTCATATCATCTTGAGGGTTGCTGAAATGAAGCGAGCTAGGCCTTTGAATAATTACTGGACTCGGCTGATTTTCCCCAGGAGTAGCATGCTTTGCAGAATTCGAACTTGACAAGTGAGGGACCCCGAGAGGAGTCTCGATCTTCATCTGAGCATCGCTAAAAGACAACTTCTTTGTTTCTAGCAAATTTCTGACAACCTTCTTAAGGGCATAGCAACTCTCTAGATCATGGCCGGGCGCACCCTCATGAAATAAACAATGAGCGGCAGCGTTGTAACCTGCAGGTAACGGATTAGGCGGAGGACCCAAAGCACGGGTGGTAATCAGACCCTGTTGTACCAAATGGGGGTATAATTCAGTGAAAGCCATCGGAACTGGAGGACAAGGCTTATACTGACTCTTACGGAGACAAGGAACCTGATCCTGTGATTGCTGGTGAACAGGAGTGTTGGGCACTCGTTGACGGTTGACAGGAACTTGCATGGGCGGATAACTGGAAGGTTGTTGATGAACCGGTGCTTGATATACCGGAGCTGATTGCAGAGGCTGGTGTGTAGGAAACTGCTGATCGACAGGAGGTGCAACAGTAGCTACATAGGGTTGTTGAACATATGGGAGCGGATAACCTTGAACATAATTCTGCTGATGTTGCCAAGGTTGAGGAGTATCCATTTTGCAGTTCCTCGAGCGTGTAGGTCCTTTACCATGGTCGGAGTTAGGAGTTTTGCACTTCGGAGGGGTAGCTCGTCGAACTGGCTGAGCACTAGAAGGCACCAAACCGGATTGAAGACCATGATGAGGTACGTTCTCGACAGTAACAGCTGGTTGAGATTCCATAGCGGTATTAATAGTCTCAGAAACAACAGTAGACTGAGCGTCCACCTTCACGCTAAGAGCTCGTAACATCTCCAAAATCTGCCCCACACTTCCTCGAAGATCTTCGAGTTCATGGCTGACACAGTTGATATCTTGGTTTTGATCTTCCATCCTTTTGAAGGGTCGTATTGATGCAGAGAACTCAGGGTGACAAAACTGGAAGGTGAGAAAACCGCGTATGAGAAAACGGGAGACACATGCAATGCAAAAGTATGATGCTAAAATGTGAATGCAAATGAAGACTTCATGGAATTCAAATATTTACGAATATTGCGGAATACCAAGGAAACTTTTAATTCATTGAAGACAAATTACAAATAATATTCTTGCAACCAAAATAGCCAAATAAAAACCTAGAAAATCCTAGAGAAGCATCTTCCACAACTTCAGTGAGCAGACGGAGATCCGGAGGAAAATAAATATTCGTAGAGCCTTCTCTTCTTGTAGGATTGTATCTCATCATTCTTCGACTGAATCTGCTTTTGAAGTTCTTCGTACTCGCTGGCCATCACATGGTATTTGTTCTTCCATGATTCTGTTTCGCGTTGTGATCTCTTCAAAGCGATCTTCAAAGTCTCAGCTTCGGTCATGAAATACTGGACAGGTTCCCCTCTTTGAGGTACAGGATCTTGGCGAGAGTAGGGCATCTTCAACTCAATAGCTCTTCCTCGGACCCATTGAAGGTATGGTTCCATGGACACACAATTAGGTCTTCCCAAACTTTCTTTGTCCTTCCTATGCAGATGATTCCAAGAGGATAGAATCTGATCTTGAAGCTTTTTGTCGTCTTTGAAAAAGATTTTCTCCACATGAATACCTTTAGGCGGTTCCTTCAAGGGGTATCCCAACTGTCGGCGGGCTAAGACTGGATTGTAGCTAACTCCTCCATTGAAACTGAGCAAAGGCACATTGTTGAAGTTTCCACAACTATCAATGATCGATATCCCATCGTACATGCGATTATACCAATCAATATCAGAGTGAGTTAAAGCCATAACTTTTTGCGACCAACGTTCTTGATTAGGTCTCCAGAACTGACCGGGCTTGGGTAAGTGAGAAATAAACCACTTATATAGTAATGACACACAACATGTAATCATTCCTCCACCATGAAAGTTTCGAAGATGTACTGAATGATAAGTATTACCCAATAGCGTTGGAACTGGATTTCTCCTCATGAAGGTCTTGATTTCATTAAGGTCCACAAACCCCTCGAAACTAGGAAAAAGCAGCGACCCATAAATAAGCAACGCAAATATTGTCTCAAAGGCAAACATGTCTTTCTGATCGGCATAAAATTGGGCCTTCTTAATTAGGAAGTCCCTGAGAAAACCGGAGGTCCCCCCTTTGGTGATCATATTGTTTCTGACATCGGATATCCTTAGACAAATGGCTTTAGCAATGTCTCGTTCTTTAGGGTCTTCCTCCAAGAAAGGGAATGGAGACTTATCCAAGATAGGTAATCCCACCAACTGAGAGTACTCTTCTAAGGTCGGTAAAAGCTGATAATCTGGAAAGGTGAAGCAGTGATAATCTGGATCATAAAACTGTAGCAAAGTCGCAAGAAGTCCTTCGCTTACTTGAACCTTCAACAAAGACAATAGCCTTCCATATCTGTCTTGGAACTTTTCTTGATCTTGAACCAAATCCCTTAGCTTCTCTAGGACTTCCAAATTAAAACCCTTAAAAGTAAATTTCAAAGTATGCTTCCTAGAGTGATCCATGGTATCCTGCAATGTTCATAAATAGAGTTTGAATTCCATGAAGTCTTAATGCAATATAATGCTTTATGGATGCAATGCATGAAAACACACAAAGTCCTAGGTTAAAGGTACGTGAGCGGAGTTAAGGTCTACCCATCCCCAAAGGAGTGTACTATAGGTTAGTCGTACCTGCAGAACAAGGTTCTAAAAAGTGCCCAAAGTCATCAGCCCATCTTTCGGATATTATCAACCTTCCGATTGACTCGGGGGTTAATAATATTCTCAAGAGAACCTCTTTTGAGTGTAGTATCGCGTAGCAACCGTTGTAGGATTACTCCCACATAGCTCCCGCACTACGTCCTAAATAAGGCTAAGGTGGTGTTAAGGTACTACGGTCCTCAATATCACAGACTCTCATCGACCATGGAAAAAGTTTTCACAATTATACTCGATCAACCGAACCATTTTCGAAAAGGTCTCAACTGAGCGGTGATTCTCGAATCAACTTAGTCGGGATTCAACTCCCTATAAGCCTCATCGAATATATCCCCATCCTATAATAATGTCACTAGTCCGGGCGTAGGACTTATCTCACAACACAAGGAATAGTCCCAAAATCAAAGCACAAATATATACATGCAAATGAATAGTAAAACAGATAGTAATAAATATGAACAAGTTAGGGATAACCCTCAAAAGTTTTAGAAGGTCCCCAGTGAAGTCGCCATTTTCTGTTGCGATGGAAATAGGATATCAAACTATTAATGAGTTTGAATCGCAATTCAATTCACAACCGCTTTTTGATTTATCCGAAGGAAAAGGTCAAAAGAGGGAAAACCTATTTTGCATCGTAAACACAATACGGGGAAAGATCTAGGGTTCGGGGGTTGGTTAAATTTAGGGAAGGTATTAGCACCCTAAACTTCTGTAGTACTCTACAGGAACCTTTTGTTCAATGCTTACTATTTGCTTTATTTATTTGCTTAAGGTATATGTACAAAGGATTAAAAGCGAGAAAATAAACCTAAGGGGTTAATTCTAAGTTTACTCGGCAAGACATCGCATCTTGTGCCTACGTATCCTTACGGGAGTGGAATCAGAGTAATCGTAGTTCCCCTCAAAAGGGAGGTTAGAGACTTCCTGACTATGGTCAAGGTCTCAAGGGGAATAAACATGTCTTAAGGACACGCTTACGTGGAGTGTAGAAACTCCAAATCTCTACGTTGAATTGTTAAGTTGTAATTAGGGTTAAATTAGGGATTCCGCGGCGGGAAACCCTAAAATGAGCGCGACGGCTCTTTGACTTAATGCTAGGGAGAAAATTGTAATCTTGCCTGCGGCGAGACATGTATGAAAATTAGGGTTTGTGAGGTTGTAGGGTTTGAAGTTTGAGGACTATTGGCGCGGCGACCAAAAGCTAGACCTAACCTTCGGATGTGTGTAGTGTGATAGAATGATTGATAAATGTGAGAACCTAATCATACGAGCAGGGAGATAATGACAGAAATTAAAACCATACACGCAGAAATTTAAAGGCATGAATTAGAACGCGATTGTTAGGATTCGCGAGGTTACAACCGAGAAGCAGTTACAATAATGATGAAAAATAAACCAACCACGTAATAGTAGTAAACATGAGCTGCAAATGATGAACACCGTTAGTAAACAAAGTTAGACAGTAATGAGACGGGTCAGGAGAAAAAATGCAATATTGGAGATTTTTGTTGTTTTTAAAGGAAGAAATTTGATTAAGTGCAGAGATGTTAACGTAAAAAAGATTAATTTTAATTTTCGAAAAAATGGTTTTAATTTAATTATCTACAAATTAAAAAGATTTGATGTTATTATTTTTTTTTTAAAAAAGACATTTTTTAGTTATTATTTTTAAAAAGGTTTTTAATTTTATTATATGAAAAAAAAAGAGGTTTTTTATTTATGATAAAGAAAAGTTTTTTTTAGTTTTTATTTATTTTAAAAAAAAAACAAATTCAAAATTTATACAAAGAAAGGTTTTTAAAAACAGTTTTTTAATTATAAAAATCAAAATAAAATAAAAAATTTTTTAAAAAAAAGTTTATAAAAATAACAGGGGTTGGGCCGGTACTTACTTCCGGACCCAACCCGGTTGATGATTAACAAAAGCTACAATTAGGGTTTCATAACCCTGTTATCCCCGCGGCGCCGTTTCGGTGCTTTCTCCTTCGTCTCTCTCTCTCTCTCTCTCTCTCTCTCTCGCAATCTCATCACGATTTCACTCATTCTTCTTCTCCGTTTATGGCTTCTGTTTCTGCTTTTTCCTGAAAACATAACAAAACAACATATTAAACAAGTGATGGCTTACGTTTCCGGTTTCACGGCGGGATTATGAACGGTGATGACGACGATGATGACACCGAGAATTTCCTCGTGTCTGAGTCTAACAGGCTTTGGCGTTTTGATGGTTTATGGGTGATCAATGGTGGTATTGGCCGATGATGAGCTCTCTGAGGCTGGGAGTGTTGGTTGCCCGACGTTCGTAATGAACGGCGACGACGATCTTCTCCGTTCGGTGTGTATCAGTCTATTTTGATGACTCACGGTTTATGTTGGGTGATTCTCTGAACGATGATGACGATTATACTTTCTTCTGAGTTCGCGGTCGTCTTCGTTTGCGCCGCCTAGGGTTTTGCTTGTGATTGATGATCGTCGTTTTTTCTAGGGTTTCAACGAGATGATCTAACTCCTTTTTATATCTATCTTTTGGGCCTTTGATACCAGTGGATTTGCGTTATTTTTCTGAGATTGATTGTGATTTGGTGATACAATTTGATTTTATCGGATACTGATTCGAACTTTCCTTTTTTGTTAACAGATATGGTTTGGATTTGCCTTGATGGGATTTTCAGATATGGATTTATGAACTTGGTACTTTGACTCGTTTTGATTCACCTGATACCGATTTAATTTTCCCTGATTTGGAATTGATATCAATATCAAAATCGCTTTCTGTTATTTTTTCTGATATAGTTTGCCTTGCACCTTCAGGTTGGATACGAATTCAATGTTGGATATCCATGGATACGGTTATGATTTATGATATCTGATATTGATTATGTCATGGATTTGGTTTGCTTTCCAGATGCTGATTGGATTCATTCCTGATACGGATTCTGTTTTCATTTTTCTGATAAGATTCGGATTCCTGATTTCCAGCTGATACGGATTGATACAATCTGGATATGGTTTTTTGCTGATATGGATTCTTTTCCTGATGCAGTTTGGATTAACTTTTCCTCTTCTTCTTTCAGAGAGAGCTGGTACTACGGCTTTAGTCGAGTCAAATGCTGTCGAGAAGGGGGTATACGGCGATGATGACAATGTTCTGAGCCTGATGAGGGATACTATTCGATGATGCCGCGGTTGCCTTTGACAGTGGCTTTTGATAGTCTCTGCTGTGTTCTGTTGAATTTGGGTCAGAACATGAGTTCTGGGCTTGATTGTGACTGATACTGCTTGGATACTCATTCGATTTGTCCGATTGTGGATCGCTTTGGCTGATGGCATTTGTCATGATTTTTCAGATGTTGCTGTTGATTCTGATTTGTTTTCTGATATGGTCTTGCAAATTTGCTCGCATGTGTGATTTTGATGATTTTATTCTGATGCTCCGTTTGGTTATTGATTTTTTAGATGTTGACCCGTTGGGATTCTGTTCGAGGCGAGTTTCAATCGACTTGTCATGTAATCCAATTTGGTGCAGTGGAGTTGGATTCTCTGTTTGATTCAGACTTGTTCTTGAACTGCACTTGCCCTTTTGGTTTATTGCATTGTTGTTGTCGTGAATTCCTGTTTTATGAATCAATTTTGATGCATCTCTGAACTCAATTGAACTGGCTGAACTCTTTTCTTGCGTCTGTTGTTCCATTGGTTGAGTGAATTATGAATTCCATGCAGCTTGTAAATCTTTTGAGTTTGGTTAGGAACTTTGGAAAATTCTGATGTTGTTTTTGTGAATTTCAGGTGTTGGATAACCTTGAAAACAACACGATTCAGACCTGCCGGCATCCGGGTCTGAGTCCAAATTTACCTTTGTATCAGTTTGGAAATCCAATTGCGGCAAAAGCGAATCAGTCCCGCTTCTTTTATCACTTCTATCTCTCGGATGTCCTGCGTGATAAGAACAGATGTTACTTGATCTGACGCCAACGGCGCGGATTGGTAACGGGGGTAGGACGCAGCTTCGGTTGTGCCACTCCCGGCACTCGATGATGACGATGTTCTGAGAGTGTCAAAAATAATTTCTAACCCCTTCTATTCTGTTCTGTTTTGTTTTGTTTCTTTGTGCAGGTTAATCGGAGATTTGCGGAGAAGATCGAGGGAGCATCATGAAGAACACTAATGGATGTTTAGAACTTAGGATTTTTAGGATAGAAGTAACATCTGTAATTGTAATTTTACAGCGATTCAGAATGTGAAACAATTTACTCTTTTTTTGTATAATGATATCCTTTATGAAATAAAAATGCCAGAACTTCTTTTATATATCCATGATCGCTCAGTTTCGAATCTATTTATATTTATTTCTGGTTAAAAAAATTATAAACGTTTGTGAATAAATCCACAAATATTTAAATTCATTAACCTAGTCATAAACCATAAACATTCCCGAATGATATTCTTGTTCGTGCACTTGTCTCATTTGTAGTCCTAATCTCATCACCTGATTAAATTCACTTGCATTCCAACTTAAATGCTAACCAACAATTTTATAACCAAACACGGATGTGCGCCGTAATCACAACAGATTCAGTATCAACAATAACATTGCCCGTAATTGAATTCCACTGACCAAATGCTAAGAGCAACAATCCAATAATACCCAATTAAATTGTGCCTTATTAACAGAAACGGAAGTGTGCCGGAAATAAGCCATGAGCGATAAAATAGGTCTTAAATCCAGTTGGGCCCGACAAATTTCAATACCGAACACATCGAATTGGCGCCTTGATATAGTCAAACCCGGTGATAAATAAATGCCTCAGAAATAGTGTCTCAAATGCCTCAAAACTTAGTAACAGCCCGTCTTCAAGGAATTAGCAGAATCCACGTAAAATGACCAAAATACCCCTGGAACCAATCCTGCAAAACAAACACCTCCATGACTTGATAGTGGTTAGCAAATGCACAGATGAGATGCTATGCGAAATGACTGACTAAATATAAGGGTAAAATTTGGGGTATTACACCAAGCTTATCATTCTTCATCCATCTTCTACCCATTATTACTACGACTATTATGCACAACTCTAATCAACTGTTCCTCAACTTTTCTCTCCAGAATCAAAACTCATGGTCATTGCCAAAACCACAGAAGTTACACAGAACCTCCCAAACTCACAACTCTGCTACACAGAATCTCACCATTCACCCAACAACATATGCACAAATTCATCGTAACGACAACAATTATAAACATATTAACAATACCAATCATATTCATCAAATCCCTATGGGGTTAAGGAATCTCCTCTACCCAATTCATGTAAAATACCAACCCCAATCAGTTTCTCCCCCCTTACCTCGATTAGATGCTCAGATTGACGAAGAACTCTGAAGAATTTGACAGCCCTAACTTTGTCTCTCTTCCTTCCTTGTTCTTCCTTCTCTCCTTCCTCTAAACTGGTTCTATCGTGTTCTCACGCTCTTCTACCCAAAACCTTCTTATATCTCTAATTCCCTATTTTACTTATTCCATCCACTAATAATACAAATAATACTACTACTACTACTACTAATAATAATAACAATAATAATAATAATAATTAAATTATTCTCATTATTAATTATATTATATTAATATTAGAGTTTACCTTTTATTAACCAATTCTCTATAAATCAAGGACACCCACCAACGCACTAAGACACACCCCCACATAAGGACACCCTAACATAAAATAACACCAAAAAGACTAAATAATTAAAATGGGTGTTACAACTGTCATGTTGTTTTCATGTATAAGTTATGCAGATTTTTCTTGGACCATTGTTGTAGCAATTAGAGCAGGCTTTTGTGAATGTTGCGAGCTGTTGGTTTCTTATTGTATTAGCTGCTGTTGTTGGTTGTTTTTGTGAATATAGCAGGTGCATCATTGTTTTGGGTTATACGGGTAGTAGTAGTGTTTGTGTTGTACAAGGTTGATGCATAAAAAATTGAAAATGGTTATGTTTGGAAGATGTGATGCAGTGGTTTTGTTGAAGCAGGCTAGTAGCAGAAAATAGACCCTTATTTGGTGAATGAATGGAGCATATGGTTTTGCCTTGTAGTGATAGTATTAGAATTATGGATGATAGCAGCAAACAAGATTTTTTGAGGGGTAATTTGGCATTGTTTGGATGCAACGTTGTATTGTCCTTGTTGTGCAGAGGAGCAGGATTTGGATTGCTAATAATACTAATAAAATGAATAAAAATAAAATAATAAAAATAGTAATCACTAATAACAATAACTAATAATAATCTTAAATAGAAATAAAGAAATAATCTTAAACTAATCTAAAGACTTAAAAGTAATAATAATAAAAAATTAAATTAAAAACTTAATTAACTAAGTAAATTTAAACTAATTTAATTAAAATAATATGTAATTTAGAAATAAAATTAAAGTAATAAAATAAAACATGGTTAACTAAATTGGTTCTAAATAAATAAATAAAAATAATTAATTAAACAAAAAAACTACAAACAAAAAAATTAATAAATGCGAACAAAAAGGCCAGGCATCGAAATTTCCGAAAATGAACAAAGACTGCACCAAGATTATCAGCATGGAATAAAATTGCTCGGAAAATACCGCATTTGTCAGATTTTGAAATTAATCGGGACCGAAATTCAGTTTGACTGACTCGTCTGTAAATCCAACAAGTTCATTCCAGCTGATGAATTAGAACATGCAATATGATTGACCTAGAACGACATGTGAAAGATCAAAGAATCTGAGGGTAAAATTTGGGGTATGACAGTTGCCCCCATTTAAATATCTTTATCGGATGAAATGAGTGATGATAATCCTCATGAAATCAAGGTGAATGGTATTTAAATAGAGATAACCAAAAATTTAGCCCTTAGATACAATGACATGTTATGCTATGAACAAAAGAAAATACTATGTAATGCTGACATGCAATGAACTCTAGTATGATGAAAATGATGAAAAATGATGGGATGCAAGATACAAAATGCAGACAGACGCAAAAGCAAACTGGTATAGAGATAACACAATGAGTAACCAACACTGGGGAGAGACAACAGCACTGGGGAAGCAACAATCATAATCCATGAACGAAACTGGATGGAAAAGAGTCACAATATTCAGAAGATCATTAAATGAGGTGAGGAGAATCTCTTAAAATAATCAATAAATGTTAACCAAAGTCAGAAATAAATTGAAAACATCTAGAAGAGCATTAGATGAAGACAAAGATTCTGAAGATACATCCGAAACATTTATAAGAACATTAAATGTACGGGAAAAGAATTTTGAAGACATATCTAGAAGTACGTCAGATAAGCAACAAAGGAGTTCTGGAAGAACATCAGAACAAAAATACATATCCGGAAAAGCATCAAATAGGTACAAAGGAGTTTCTGGAAAAACATCAGAAACGAAGTCAATTTCGAAAAAGGATCAAATAGACACAAAAGGGGCTCTGGAAAAAACATCAGAAGCAAAAGTACATATCCGGAAAAGCATCAAATAAGTACTAAGGAGTTTTAGAAGAACGTCAGAACAGAATACATATCTAGAAAAGCATCAGATAAGTACAAAGAGGCTTTGGAAAAACATAAGAAGCAAAATTCATATCCGAAAAAGCATCAGATAGACACGAAGGGGATCTGGAAAAACATCAGAAGCAAAAGTCGAATCCAGAAAAGTATCAGATAGACACAAAAGGGGTTCTGGAAGTACATCAGAGCAAAATACATATCTAGAACAACATCAGATAAGTACTAAGGAGTTCTGGAAGAACATCAGAACAGAGACTAAATCTGGAAAAACATCAGAGAGATACAAACAATGGTGACATCTAAGAATGGCATTGGATAAAAAGATACCAGACATCCAATACTGACTTTGAATGAAAGGTAAAAACATAATATTTGAGAATAGTATTGGATGTAATAGGAACAGACATATCCGAAAAAACAATCGGACATGAAAAGTCATATCTGGAAGAACGTCAGATAAACACGACAATATTTGTTTGGTAGGTGCCAAGTGTGTTGGACTTTGACCACAAGGTAAGACATGGATAACAACACGACCTCGGGAGAAATGCAAATGAGGATGAAACACTCATGATATGCATATGTAAATTTGCTATGATATATGATCGAATGCAAATGCAGATGTAGATGTTGACGACAAGGCTCGACTCTTTTGGTGAGATGACAAGACTGAAAGACTGATTCCTCAACATAAAGATCACTTTCATTCTACTCGGGGACTAAAGATGCTACTTCTGGGAACATCTCTGCCACAATAGTGAACTGTGTCAAGTTGATGATCCTTGGAGGAAGGATTGAGAGCTGCTTGGGGATTCTTTAAGTAAACTGCCCCAGATTAGCTGACTATTATAGATGAGTTGATGATTGCTTCAGCTTATCTGATTCTTGAAAATGACTGCTTTATTGTGCCCTCGGAAAGCTTGTCCCAGTCTAAGTCTTGAAAGATCTTCTGGATAAACCAATTCTAAGAAGGACTTGCCCCTGACAGGATCACAGACAAAGTTTCTCAACTGTTTTAAAATTCCTTAAGAGGGAAGCCAATTTGCAAACAAAAGTGTTCATATAAACATGGTAATTAAAGGTTCATGCTACTTTTGAAATCAAAGTTATTTTTGAAAGATGTAAAGTATAAGATTACATGTCAGAATGCGGAGGTTCAAAATACTCAAAGTGGGAAGTAAAGCAAAAGTGGTAATGTCAAAATAAATTATCTACAAAGATCTTTTGGAGTCAGATTACGCAACCTTGTTGTAGTATGTTTTCAAAATAACCTTGCTTCAGTTAGCTCTTTTGAGGGTTGTAATGTGGTCTGGTTCATGGTTTAAGAAACAAAAGATAAAGATGGACCCTCATGTTGTGACCCTCATTGAGTGATAGGTTGCAATGTCATGCTGTTGTGACCCTCCTATACAACCGATCCATCTCGGCCCATGTTTTTTTTATCCATTGTTTTTTTATAAGGTGGACTTGTCATAAGCCCAAGATCTTGTTTCTAAAATCCCACATCCTTTTAGTTTTGTTTCTTTTGGATTTTTTTTACAACTTAGTTTCCATTTATTTATGTATTTTCTTTTTTACAAAGGAATAATCTTTTTTAAAAATTTAATCATTAGATAATAATTATGTGGTTAATTTTGATTAATTGTATTTTTAATCGATTAATTAGAAGTTCTTAAAATTTTAATTGATTACTTAAAATTCTAAATCAACTTTAATCAAAATTTTAATTGATTATGACGTCAGTTTCAATTACTTATCTGTTAATGTTCTTGTGAATTTATAAATCCTCGGGAATCCTGATTTGCCATGTCCTCTTAAGTGCTCAATTCAATTTTATCTTCGATAAGTTGAATTCGTACAAACTTTAGAGTTTGAGCTTTTGCATGATAACAATATGAGAGCTTTCCCTTTCAAGCTCGATTTTTAGAATCATAGTATTATGTTAAATTTCCATGCTTAACTAAGTATTTTCCTAATAAAAAATACAAGAATATTCTAGTTGTAATCTCTAAATGTCTTTATGCTTTCTTAGTCTCCCTATACACTTGACATGGCATATACTTGATTCATAATATGATGTCTCGCTTTATAAGTTAGTTATACTGCATGCCTTACATGATTCAATCCTGGTTTGTAGCTTTGATGCTTAATGCTTCTATTTGTTTTCCTTTAATAATATGATTGCATATGTCTGTATCCAAGGGAAGAATTTGCATGTGACTTTATAAGTCATACACACTGCATCGTCATTTGCATCATTTACCCCCGCTTGATTCGTGACTCCTTTTAGGTTGATCAGCTTAGGTTATCCCCCTTGTATCTTAAGGTAGGATCCTCTAAGCTTTCAATTTAGACAACTTATCAGATTAAGTTCCCATTCTCCCACAAGAGAATTAGACATGATTCATCTACGTAATCGAGATATAATTCTCCTGCCCCATGACATAATCGAGAAAGATGTAGAATCTTTTCCGCTTGAGAGAGGTATGTGGCATACTCGTCGATTATAGATCCGAGTTGGAGCCCTTCTCCCAAAGTGAAGCAAAGAGCATCTTCAATACGCTTGTGGTGGTTAAAGTCGAGCATTCTCCCTAAAATAACGACTTGTCTCTTCTCCTAGAATCAATCAACAAACCTCTCCCCTAGAACCTTGACCACAATTAAAAGTTCCTCAATCCCTTTAGGAGAACTACGAATGTTCTGATTCCACTCCTGTTAGGATACATAGGCACAAGATGCGACTTATTGGCGAGCATACTTAGAAACAAACCCTTTAGGTCACCCTTAGCAAACAACAATAACACCATAAAACAAGAGGTTCCTGTAGAGTACTATAGATGCTTAGGATGCTAACATCTTCCATAAGTATAATCAACCCCCGAACCTTAGATTCTCCCTAACTTTGCATTGCATTGCATACTCATGGGTTATTTCGATCTTTTTCCCTTACCTTAGACAAATTAAAGACTAGTGGTGAATTATGATTTGTGATTCAAGTTAATCAATAGTTTGATATCTAATTCTCACCGCGAAAACTACCTACCACAATGGTTACTTTAAACAACCGTTGTGGTATATTAAAATGCAAAATATTTAAGAACGGTGTTCTAGACAACCGTTGTTGTATATAGCCCTGAATTTATTATAAATTATGTTGAATGTTTATTTCGCCAATGCTCACTAAACATATAACCTTTCAATCTACACTAGAACATTATAATATGACAAATTAAGTTATATTAGAAGAATAAATTCACATTCAATACTTGACCAGAGTTCTTCAAGTTATTATCCATATTTTGTTCTTTGACAGTAAGAACTCGGTTTAATGATCCTAGTTCTTCAACAACCCCTGCCTTCAACTCTAATTCTTTTTACAAAATATTATTTACTTTGCAAACAAAATTAGAGGTGGAGAGAGGGGTGGTTGAAGATCTAGGATCACTAAATCAAGTTCTAACGGTCAAGGAACAAAATGCAGTTAACAGTGTGAAGAATTCTTATCAAGAATTAAACGTGTACTTATTTTCTAATACAGTTTTATCTATCATATCATAATTTTTTAATGCAGTTTGGGAAGTTATATATTTGGTAAGGGATTGGAAAAATAGTCAAACCATATAATATACAATAAACTCATATTTTAAATAGACATTAACAACAACATTCATCAAAACCATTCATCAACAACAAATAATAACAAACAAACATGATACAACAAACATATCAAGGCGCAAAATGCTTTAGAAACATACCCTACATGTCAAGTCCCATAATGGTGTTTCAACAATGAAATAAGGATGAAGACAAATTTAGACTAGTGAACTTGTGTATATTTTGAATGGATGTCATTCTGGATCTTTGACACAAGTTTGACAGGTTAAATTTATCTTCGTTCTCTTTATTGCAATAATCATCTATACCTATAAGGGGAAAAAAGAAGAAAGTTCAAACATCATGAAATAAGAAATTGAAATAGATTTTGAAAAAAAAAACTACAGAGAAAACGAACATGTAAATACCCATCGGCTAAGACTTGTTATTATGGTTTTGTTTTATGGTATCTGTTGCACCCCAAAATTTGCCCAACATTTCTTTACCTAGCTTATGCTTCATTTCATTCACATTAGCATTATCATTTGCATTTCATTGACATGTATGCAGGAGATAAAGAGGTATGATTACCAATAAAGGGCTATACAAGACTATGAAGCTAGCTAAGAAGGTTATTCAAGTGTTAAAGGGTTGATATCCTTGCCAGAGAAGTTAAAAGATCCTCAGATAGAGTGGTTGAAACCAAGTGTGTGTGTCTCCTAGCTTGAGAGTTGTGGGAAGATCATCAGATGATTATGAAGCCATGGAGTTGGACTTGAGGTCTTGAGAGAGCTCATGAGAAGTGTTGAAGATCACTTTGAGGCCTAGACAGGTCATTGTGTAGGATTAAAAAGCCTCAGCCATGATTGGTGCAGTTAGGGTTTGACTAGGTCAACCCTAGGTCAACTGATGATTTGAACAAGGTTGAGACCTAATTCAAGAGCCATGTGATCATGGATTGATACATTAAGATGTTCTAAGGATGATTCCAAGGTCAACTCATCATGATTGAAGAGTTTGAGAAGTTTCAAGCTAGGGTTTCTAAGGCTTGACAGTGTAAAATCCCCTAGTTTGACCCCTATCTTCAAGGCAGTTTAGCTCAAGATTTGATTGTCATCTCATCTTACCCCCAACATGAATGTTGTAGAGCATAATCTTAGCTTTAATTTGAGTGCTAGAAGTCCTTGATAGGAGTTGTAGAACTCAAGTTATGACTTTGACAAGTTACAGGTCATCTGAGGTATGTGAATTTGGGGGCTTGAAAGTTGCCCAACTTGCATGAAACTTTTACCCTAGAAGGATGATTCCTATGAACTTTTGGTCAACATGAATGTTATTAATTATCCTCTTAGCTTTCTAGAGAGTACTAGAAGTCCTTGATAGGATTTTTAGAACTCAAGTTATGGCTTTGACAAGTCAAGGGCATTTTGGTCATTTGGAGATTATAGGTCATTTCAACCATAAGGCCATAACTCCTATTTCCAAGCTACAAATGGGAAAATGTTCAACATCAAACTTGTTCAAAATGATGTTTTAAGGCTAGTCAAGAGGTCATGAGAGGTTGGAATAGCTTGTAGCTCAAAATCACAAAAATGGCTTAAAATGGGGGTATAAGTTAAATGAACCAAAGTTGGAAATTGATACTTTTGATCCACATATCCAAACCAAGGCATGTAATATATCATTTTGACTCTAAAACAAATTTTAAGAACATTGGTTTAGCCACATTTTTTAATTGAAGTTCAATTTGTGGACTTGCTTTGAAAAGTAGTTACTTACATCTTAAGTAACATTTGCAAAACCAAAATGCAAGGCATAATCAAGGTCCCTTGCAAGCCAAACACTTCCAAAATGTCACTAGGGGAGAAATTGGAAGGGAATGGGATTGATTTCAAGCTGTTAACAGGATTGTGCATGCCATGGCATATAAGTGAACTTCTCATGTCATGAGAGATTGAATTTCTCCTTGGAAGGATCTAGAGCTTTCTAGATCATCCCTACACACTCTATATATTGAATACAAGTGGTTCAGATCTTTTTTTGGTGAGGATTGAGAGGAAAAAGAGAGAGTGAGTTTTGAAACTTCCATTTTGCAACTGAATTCGGTTACTCCAATTGAGTTCATTTCAATCCATTCTCTTGATCCCAATAGCTTCCATTTGCATTGTTGAATGATCCCAGAGTGAAATCACAGCAAAAGCATTGAGGATTTGAGTGTTAGCATTTGGATTTTTCAACCTGCAACTCACTATTGGGTTTCAAGTTCTAGGAGGTTTCAACCAGTTCTATTGCATACAGAAGCAAGGAAATGATCCATTGATCGTGTCTGGAAGGTTTGAGAGCTTGATTTGAAGATTTTGTGCATCTGTTCATCAAGAATTGACAGGTATGTAAACTTCTTCCTCCAGCATAAATTAAGTAGAATTAGCACGGTTTGTTAGGTTAGAATGATTGTAGGTTAGTATGTGGAGCTTTTTGGTAGCATTTGGTGAGGTTTGGTGACAATTATTGGAGTGACCAAATTTCTGTTCTTGATCATATCTTGGTGGTTCTTGAGAGTTAACCCTAGCTAGATGGTGGAATCAACTCAGGATAACGTGGTGATGATGTTAGACACTTTAATTTGGAGAATGATGATGATTGGATCTTGGTCAGTTTCTGAGCTTTTGATCATGTTTTGAGAATGGTGATGATTCAATAAGAATGATTGGCATGGTTAGAATCAGGGTGAAAAATGGAGTGGATTAGGGTTTTAGAGTTTGACTTTTAGTGAAGATTTGATGGAACCCGAGTTGGAGAAGATGAGTGTTCTTCACCCTGCATCCATGGCGTTTCTCCCTCCATTTTTGGTTCAAATGAAGAAGATGATTAGAAAACCATTGGATTAACATGAAGACTTTGACTAAACCATGTATCCCACGACCAGGATTAATTTGAATTCATGAGTAAGTGAAACGATGCGTTTCACTTACTAGGTGGTGTTGGGCTTAGGTTCAAGTTGTTATCCCCACCCCCTTTATGGCCCAGTATGTTATAGTGAACTGATTTTCATTACTATCTGCACCGCGCGTTTGTATATTTTATTTTGATTTTCTTTATTTTTTCATTTTATTCATGGTTCTTGAGAAAATCATAAAAAATGGAAAAATAATTCAATTGACCCCATTCTTTTTGCATTAGATTCATGACAGGGTCTAGTATTTTTTAGATAAAAAATATTTTTATTTCATGCATGTTCTAATTTTATGGGGATTTTCACATTTTTATTGAAATTAAAATAGTCATGCTTGATGCTTGATGTTGTGGAATTTTGTGTGATTAATTGGTGATGATTTTGATCCTGATTTTTTGTATGTGGCTAGCATAGATATACATGATCCCCATAGATTTTTCTCACATTTTTGTGATGAATGTAAGTGGTAGTTTTAGGGTGAAACCTTAGAAGCTCCATTTTTAGGGTTTATGGTTGATACCTTTGGATTTAGGACTTAATTTTAGGACTTAATAGATGGTTTAGTCCTTGGTTTTTGTATGAGGCATTCTTAATTGAATTAGGATCCCTTAGGAATTTTTGTAGAAATTTATAAGGTAGTTTTCTATTTTTGATTGATTTTAGTTTAGGTGCTAGTTTTAGATGATTCTAATGCACTAATCCAACTAGATTAACATCTTTAGTTCCCTTAGATTAGGGTTTTGTTTTGCTTGATCTTGGATGATGGTGAAGACAAGTTGAAGATGCATTGGATTGCTTGAAGAGGCTTGGATTTGAAGATCTTCCCTTCTTGTGGTGTAGTTTTGATTAGGTTAAGATTAGGGTTTTATAGGCAGAGCTTCTAGATAGATTCTCTTCCTTCATAAACACGGAAGATGTTGATCACTTCCATTCTTCCCTATGATGTAAGGTCCCCTTGTAAAGGCCTCATCCCTCCTTTGGTAGGATGTGTGGCTCTTGGCAAGATGGTAGAACCTTTGAGGGTCCCTTTCTCTGATGATAGGAGGCTTAGTGGTGACCTTTGGTCTTCACTCTGCTGCCAATAATCCAAACTTTGCTCTAGATAGATGAATCTTTCTCCCTTGTTAGAGGATGGAGTTCCTTGCTTGAAGAAGATTGAAGGATGAAGTTGATACTTCTGTGTGTTTGAAGATTACTCTGAGAAGCTGAAGCTTATAGATGAAGAGGATCAAGTTGATACTGGTGAAGAGGAAAGAGCTGAAGCTTGAAGACCAAGTTGATACTTGTGAAGAAGACGCAATTGAGATTGAGTGAAGAGCTGAGGCTTGAGGAATAAAGGATAAGTTGACACTTACATTGATGCATTGAGAGACTGAAGGAGTCAAGTTGATACTTGACATTAGGGTTGAAACCTGAAGGTGGAATTGACTGAAGAGCTGAGGCTTGGAGAAAGAACAAGTGGATACTTATGTTTGATGGGTTGAAACCTTGGAGAAGCAAGTTGATACTTGTCATTGAGGATGATAGTCTTGAAGGGTGGTTGAAGTCTGAAGACTGGACTGCTGTCTGAGGAGGGCTTTATTGTGGAAGTTGTTGATCTGTTTTCTTTTCTGTATTGATGTGCCTTGTTTGATTTGCTTGATGCATTAGAATAAGTTCATATTTAGACTAACTTTAAGCTAGGAGCATGATTGCACTAGAGGTTGAGTTGCTCCCTCTGCTTGTATTTTTACTGTATGGCTTTGCTTGCGGGTATTCGGTAGAGCCCAGCTCCCTTGCCTATGTGGTTTGAGTTGCTTGATAGCATTTCATTTCTTCTGTGTGATTGCAGTTATTATTGTGTTTGCTTGATAGCATGTCGTTTCTCCTTTATGATTACTGTTATTCATATCTGGCTTGAGGTTGAGACGAGCTTGTGGAGGCTGATGCCCCACACACATTTCCTCTATCACTTGCATTGCATGCATTTTACAGTCGTTTACTGTTTACTGTTTAAGCTGATGCTTTATCTGTTTCTGTTTATCATTGACATGATCCCTTAGGACTCTCACTTCCTTTGATAAGGAAGTGATGATTAGAACTTTAGGTTGAAACCTATGCATGATAACTTCTAGGAGTTCCCTGTTTCAAACTTCAACCATAGGATGAATCCTTGGCATGACAACATTAGGACTTGATAGTCTCCCTTTAGTTGAGCCTGTTCTCTTCTCATCTCGAAACAAATCGAAATACAGTAATAAAGGTTAACTAACGTCGTACGTTACGAGCCTTAATCTATCTGAGAAAGGATTGTTGGAGAGTTTCTTTTCAACAGTCTGGATGTTTAGTATGGCACCCTTTAGGGGGCCCATAATTCAAAGGAAGCTTTTCTGAAGAAATGAGTGTCGTTAACTCCCAGTTCTACCGCAAACGGTAACGCCTAAGTCTCCAAGGGTCGAGCTGCGTACACCAAACTGCTGGAACTGTTTGTTAACCCTACTCGATAAAACAGATGAATCTGAGTCCCGTAATCCGTATTATCCCGAACTACGTAAGCTCTGATCTCTCATATCTGTTGAGAGTACGTAGGCACAATACTGACGTATTGGCGAGCCACCTTCCCCGTAACCCGTAGTTAGCCGAACTATGTTGACTCTGATTTCTCGTTCTCTGACGAGAATACGTAGGCATAAAGTGCGATGCTTTGCCGAGTCATTTTATTTTCTATTTAGACCAGCCTTGATAGGTAGTTAGATAAAACCAACCCGTCCAATAAACACAACAAGCGTGGATCCCGTTGAGTACAACGGACGTGAGGGGTGCTAATACCTTCCCCTTGCGTAACCGACTCCCGAACCCAGACAGTGGTTGCGATGACCTTGTCTTATACCTTTTCGTCAGGTTTTTCCGATCGTTTCCTTTCCCGTTCTGAGGGATAAATAACGAAAGGTGGCGACTCTTCTGTTTTGTCGGCACCTTATTTTCGCAGTAGCGACAGCTGGCGACTCTGCTGGGGACTCTATAGTACTGGGATCCATCGTCCCTTATGCGAGTCAGTTTAGGGATCCAACGTCCCCCGCGAGAGTCAAGCCTAGCGCTTGTATGATTACTTGTTGGGCTGTGTTTATTTATCGCACTTTATTTCCCGCATTTTACTTTCAGTATGATATGATTATCTGTGCTGTTGTGGGAAGGGCATTCTGATGAGTGAAAAGCCAGACCCAGGCTTGAGTGTACCTAGCATTAGTCGTGGAAATTAGTGGGCGCGTGCTTGCTTGGCAGACACTAGTGTCTCATGAAATCCACGCTCAGACGAGGTTCTCCCGGTTGACTTCTTTTTCAACCCTTTGGGTTGAGGGGGTTGTTGGTTTGGAGGATTATCGACTCTGGGGACCGATCATTTGGAATTCAGCCGAGTGAGGCCGCTTCATGAGCTGGTGATGCCACACCTTCTGGGTATCGTATCACCCCTCTTGAATGTCTGTAACGCTGATGACCGCATAGGATGCCGAACTTGTGTCAGTTTAGGTCCATACCTGTGAGCAGGGTTGGATTTGTTGCAGGAAACCTTAACCTTCAGACTTCCTGGTTTTCTTGATAGTGAATCAATTTTGTTGGTACCAGAGGTTCTCATCACCAGATATATGATTGTTCTTGACAGAGCAGATTTATGGTCCTGTATCAGAGGACCTTATCTTCAGAGATGTACGTTTGTTCTTGACAGAGCAGGTTTTTGATTGGGATCAGAGGATCTCATCAGCAGGTGTATGTTTGTTCTTGATAGAGCAGATTTACGGTCCTATATCAGAGGTCCTTATTTTCAGAAATATGGTTGTTCTTGACAGAGCATATTTATGGTCCTGTATCAGAGGTCCTTATCTTCAGAGATGTGTGTTCTTGACAGAGCAGATTTGTGGTCCGATACCCGGGGTTTCCTTCTTATCAGAGATAATGGTCGTTCTTGACAGAGCAGTATTGTGGTTTTGTTGACACAGAACCTTCATCTCTTCAACAACACAGTCGTCTTGATCTCCTACTGCATGATTGCATTTTACATTGCTTTGCATACCCATTTGCATTTCATTAACGTGTGTCTGTGTTGCAGGTACCGTTTCCCCGATCCAGGATTTCTTGCCTTCTATTGTGCTATCATGGGTTCTCTGAGGAAGACCGTGGCTTACAAGCTCCCTGCTCCGGATGTTGTTCAGCTGACCGGTTTGATTGCTTTAGTAGATGATTATGTGAGAGATGAATTCAGAAAGTCTTACGGTAAACTGCTCAGTTTGGTTCGTCGACCATCTGTGTTTGAGTTGAATGGGTTGCACGCCCTGCTGCAGTTCTACGACCCTCCGTTGAGATGCTTTACTTTCCAGGACTTTGTTCTCGCACCCACGCTAGAGGAGTATGTTGATTTGTTAGGTGTGCCTATCAAGAGTCAGATGCCCTTTGTTCATATGGATGTTGAGCCTAACCTCGCTAGTCTAGCTTCTTCACTTCATCTGGATGCCTCCGAGTTGGTATTGTCTAGTTGGAACAAGGTTCCCGGTTTCTCCTTGCAGTTCTTGGTGGGAAAAGCTCAGCAGTGCGCCAAAGACGGATGTTGGGTCGTGTTCAACGCCATTCTCACTTTGTGCATATATGGCATCATTTTGTTCCCCAATATGCCCGACTTTGTGGACTTCGACGCCTTCCACATCTTTGCTTAGGGGAATCCAGTCCCTACCTTGATAGGAAATGTCTACCATTCCATCCACTATAAAAACGAGAACAGAAGGGGCAAGAATGTCTCGTGCTGTGTACCCCTGCTCTATAGATGGCTTGATAGTCACCTACCCAAAAGGGGTCCCTTCGCCTCGTCTGCAGCCACAGCTGAGTGGTCCGAGCGTTTGATGAGTCTATCAGCGGAGGATATTGATTGGTTTGACAGAGATAGGTTGGGCACTGAGATTATCTTCAGCTGCAGCGGGTTTCCGAATGTGCCTTTGATAGGCAGGAAGGGCTGTATAAACTATAATCCATCCCTGCTGGTCTGACAGTTTGCTTATGCTTTGAGAGCTCCGCCGAAGGATGGAGAGGTGCAGGAATCTTTGTACCTCACTAGTCTTCTCGAGGGGGATACGTTGTCCAAGCTTCAGCGCGCTTGGAATGGTATCAGTACGAGGGGAAAACCATTGCTAGGGAAAAGTAATAGTCAAGCCTACGCTCCGTATGTGACGTGGATCAGGGCCAGAGCAGATGCTATAGGGATGCCGTTTCCTCCTGCCAAGCCAGAAAGCCCTCCAGTGATCGAAGAGCCCACCACCGTGCCTATTCAACAGCATAATCAGGTGCTAGCTGAGAGAGATGAATTGAAGAGGGTAAACGAAGAACTGGAGAAAGAATTGGCTCAGCTCAGAAGCGAGAGAAGCGAAGCCGTCCATTCCTTCAAGAGGCAGACCGAGCTAGTGAACCAGCTGGGGACAGATTTGACTAAGCAGATAGCTGAGCACGAGCGCATGGGTCGAGACTTCAAAGCTGTCAACGACGTACTGGCCACTAAGAAGCAGCACTTGGACGAAGCATATCGGAGGATATCCAAGTTTAACCAGCATTGGAAGGCCACCCTAGCCAACAGGAAAGAGCGGGAGGATAAGCTGATGCAACAGATCTCCAAGCTAAAAGCCCAGGTGAAGGCTAGTGAGAAAAGGTTTGATGAAGAAACCGCTCGCAGGTATGCCGCCGAAGGCCAGCTCAACAGGGCTCTTGCTAACCTGAAGGAGCACAAACTGACGTTTGAGTCCAAGAAGCGGAAGCTAGAAGATTGTTTTGGCGAAGGAGCATGGGAAGATTCGGTCGAAGGTCTTCAGTACACCATTATGCAGAGAGAGTTACTCGTTGAAGGGTTACTCACTCGGCCTGGTCATCCAGAAACGAAGGGGTTGTTAGAAGAGTTTCGCGCCCGTGGCCGTGCTTGACTGTTTGTATTCCTTTTGTTGTGATCATTGTTGTATGCTGACCATCACCAGGCTTGTTGGTCGAGGTCATGCTATTGATTCTGCTTGTACTCAGTGACGTTGTGTACTGCCTTGATGGGCTTTCTTTATATATGAGATGTTATTTCCATGACTGGACTCGGACTTCTTATTATCAGCACTGGCACTCAGGCACTAGGATCAGGGGATACCTCCCTAACGCACAGACACACATTTGCATTTGCATGAAGCATTTGCATAACGAGCACTTTGTCGTTTTTCCTAACCCTTTTGTGTTTTCAGGTTGTTTCAGGTTGTTCCAGGATTGATCAGAGACCAATCCACCGCTATCCGACCAGAGCAAATCAAACCAGAATCATGGAGCAAGTGCAAACTGATGTTCAAGAACTCCGCGAAAGAATGGACCGCTTCATGGAGCTCATGCAAGCGGTCGCCAATGGCCAGGATCAGCTCAGAACCTTGGTTCAGCCTCTGATTTCAAGGGTCGATAGCAATGGCGTACTTCATGGTGAGACCGTGCCTACTCCTCCGCCAGTTGAAACTCCTCAGAATGGCGTCCCCGTAACTGGGGGGAATGGCAGTGCCAACGGCAATGTGATAGCTAACATGGGGCTCAATGGTAATACGACGGGCGCCGGTAATGGGAATTTTGAAGCTAACGTCAATGTTGGGCTGGGCAACGGCACTGCGGGTGTTGGAAACCTGCTTGGGCCTCAGCCGTGGTTAGAAGACCGTCAAGACGATGTGTTCTCACAGAGAGGTGCTAAAGGGGAGCTGACTGCCGAAGCACGGCTAAGGTTCAAGGCACTCGAGGACAAGATGAGGAATATTGAGAACTAGAACACCCTGGGTGTTGATATGTCCAAGTTAGGACTGATTGCTGATTTCAAAGTGCCTCCCAAGTTCAAGGTACCTGACTTTAAAAAGTACAAGGGCACCACTTGCCCTCGCGTCCACCTGAGATCATACTACAGAAAAATGTCCGCTCATTCTGAGGACGAGAAGTTGCTGATGCACTTCTTTCAGGACAGTCTGTCCGGACCCTCCCTCGAATGGTACATGAGTCTGGAACCTACCAGTGTGCGCACGTGGAAGGAACTTGCTGAAGCATTTGTGCACCACTACCAATATAACAGTGACTTGGCCCCGAACCGAGTCCAACTACAGAATCTGTCGCAAAGGAACAACGAAGGGTTCAAGGAATACGCCCAGCGGTGGCGTGAATTGGCAGCCAGGGTTCAACCGCCGATGGTTGAATGTGAGCTTGTGGAAATGTTCGTAGCCACCCTCCCAGGGGTTTATTATGAGAAATTGGTCAGCAGTATGTCTGGAACCTTCTCAGATCTCGTTATCACGGGTGAGCACATTGAAAATGGGATCAAACTGGGGAAAATTCAAGGTGATTCATCCTCAGCTGGAGGAGGCAAGAAACCTTATGGTGGCAAAAGGCGGGAAGGAGAAACGAGCGCCGTGACCAACGCTCGAAGGAAGGGTAAAGGCCCTCACCCACAGGTGGCCAACATAACTATCCCGACAGTTCAACAACCACAGCAGCAGCAGCCAAGTCAACAAGGTTACAGAAAGTATCAGAACAGGGCACCTCTGTCCAACCGTCACCTTGAGACACCGCCCATGTCTTACGCTCAACTATTGCAAACTCTGCTCCAGTTACAGTTGATTCAGAAGAGAACCTTGGCTCCCTTGACAGGGGCACCTCCGCCAGGTTACGATGCGAATGCAACTTGTGAGTTTCACTCGGGGGCACCAGGCCACACAATAGAGAATTGTAAAGCCTTCAAGCACAAAGTGCAAGACATGGTGGACGCCAAGATCATCAACTTCTCAGATAATGTGTCAAACGTCACGAAGAACCCTATGCCGAATCATAGGGGAGGTGGGGTAAATGCCATTATTGAAGACGAGAGTTTGGATTTGTTGACTGACGTCAGAGATATGAAGACACCACTTAGCTTCGTTAAAGCTAAGCTGATGAAAAGGGGTTTCTTTCCAGGTTGTGGAGAACTGTGCATGGGCTGTGCGACAAGTCCTGATGGATGTGAACCGTTGATAGAGGGGATTCAAAGTCTGATGACCGAAGGAATCCTGCAATTTAGCCGAAGGGCCAAAAGAGGATCAGGAGAGGTAATGCTGAAGCAAGATGACGAGGTTGCCACCATCACCATCCCTCGCCAGACGATAACTATTTCTGCACCCAGGCCGCCCATAATTACCATCACCAAAGCTGGGCCAATACCTTTCGAAAGCACCAACGCTGTCCCATGGCATTATGGGGCAGAGGTCTACTGCAACGGACAGAAGTTGGAACTAGAACCGTTTGGGTCGTATGTGGAGAACCTAGCGGGCGTTAGCGGAGTTACTCGCAGCGGAAGAGTATTTGCACCACCTGAGGTCGTGGCGGACAAAGCGGACAGAGTTGATGCAATAGATAAAGGTAAAAGTAAAGTCATTGAAGAGATCCCTTGTGGGGTAGAAAAAGACTTACTTGTTAAAGACGCCGAGGAATTTATGAGGTTGATTAAAAAGAGTGACTACAAGATCGTGGATCATCTCCATCAAACACCCTCGAAAATTTCCATCCTGAACTTGTTGTTGTGTTCTGAGGCACACCGCAACGCACTGCTGAAGGTGTTAAATGCCGCGTATATACCGCAGGAAATATCGGTAAACCAGTTAGAAGAGATCGTAGCCCACGTGAATGCCGGAAATGGGTTAGGGTTCACTGACCTAGAGCTGACGCCGAAGGGGAGGAACCACAATAGCGCCCTGCACATCTCGATAGAGTGTAGAGGAACGATTATGTCTCACGTGTTGGTGGACACAGGGTCGTCGCTCAATGTTCTCCCGAAGAAGGCATTGATGAAGTTAGACACTCATGGAGTGATTTGCACACCCAGTGATCTGGTTGTGAAAGCGTTCGATGGAACCAAACGCCATGTTTTCGGAGAGGTGACCCTGCCAATCCGAGTTGGGCCGGAAACATTCGACGCGGTCTTTTACATTATGGACATCATGCCCGCCTACAACTGTCTCTTAGGCCGACCATGGATCCATTCTGCTGGAGCCGTGACCTCCACGTTGCACCAGAAGCTCAAGTATGCCGTCGGAGGTAGCATTGTGACTGTATGTGGCGAGGAAGACATAATGGTGAGCCATTTGTCGTCCTTCAAGTATGTTGAGATGGATGGGGAAATCCACGAAACCCTATGTCAAGCGTTCGAAGCTGTTAAAGTCAAGAACGTAGCTCCTGCAGTCACTGAAAAGCCAGAGATGACTCTCTCATCCTTCAAGGAAGCCCGAGCCGTTGTCCAAGCCGGATCTACCCCAGGCTGGGGGCGAATCCTAGAGATACCTAACAAGCAAGACAAGTTTGGGTTGGGATACTCTCCTGCGGCTGAAGCCTCCTCTTCTTCTAGAAGTGCGTCACGAGGTAAAGGACCGATCCAGTTTACTAGTGGCGGGGTGATATTTGAAAGCGTCAATGCGGTGTCTGAAGACAGCGGAGATAGCGACTATGACTTAGACTCTTGGATCCAGCCAAGCAAGCCAGGCGAGAGCCTCAACAACTGGTCCGTCAAGGATATTATCCAGATGACAAGCGAAGAGTAATTATTTACTTTTTCCAATCATTGTACAACCCTATGTCCTACCCGGGGCATAGTGGTTTTAGTGTCAGGGCCTCGTTTGATTATGTACATGCATTTTATCAACAAATCAAAAGGCGTTTTTCTTCGTATTCAAATGTTGTGATCTCTGTTATTCCTGTTTTATATTTGTTTTGAAAAACAACAAAATGGCAATGGGGTTTGTGCTAACCTGCATATCCTTGTTTTAAGCTTAACCCTTGTTATTGCAGGATCCGCATAACAGATGACATCGACTCTGGACCTTCTACGACTCACTTCGACTTTGATTGCCCGATCTATCAAGCTGAAGAAGAGATTGATGAAGACGAAGACCTTCCCGAGGAGTTGGCCCGTTTGTTAAAACAAGAAGAGAAAGTTATTCTGCCTCACCAGGAAGAGATTGAGATTGTGAATCTGGGTTCTGAAGAACTTGTCAGGAACGTCAGGATAGGGGCCGCATTGCAGAGTGATGTCAAGCAGAGATTGATCGAGATGCTAAGAGAGTATAGTAACATCTTTGCTTGGTCATACGAAGATATGCCCAGACTTGACACTGACATCGTGGTCCATCACTTGCCGCTGCGAGAAGACTGTCCTCCCGTTAAGCAGAAGCTTAGGAGGACACGACCAGATATGGCCGTTAAGATCAAAGAAGAAGTGCAAAAGCAGCTTGATGCTGGCTTCTTAGCGGTCACTACTTACCCTCCGTGGGTCGCCAACATAGTGCCTGTACCGAAGAAAGATGGTAAGGTGCGAATGTGCGTCGATTATCGGGATTTGAATAGGGCGAGCCCTAAAGATGATTTCCCGCTCCCTCATATCGATGTGTTGGTCGACAATACAACTCAGTTCTCCGTGTTTTCGTTCATGGATGGCTTCTCCGGCTACAGTCAGATCAAGATGGCGCCGGAGGACATGGAGAAAACTACGTTTATTACACCTTGGGGAACATTTTGCTATAAGGTAATGCCTTTCGGTCTGAAGAACGCAGGGGCCACTTACCAACGAGCAATGGTCACTTTGTTTCATGACATGATTCATCATGAGATTGAAGTCTATGTTGATGACATGATTGTGAAGTCCCAAATGGAGGAGGGACATCTGGTTAATTTGCTGAAGCTTTTTGAGAGGCTTAGGAAATTCAGGTTGAGGCTGAATCCTAACAAGTGTACTTTCAGAGTACGGTCTAGAAAACTACTGGGGTTTATCGTGAGTGAAAGAGGCATTGAGGTTGATCCTGCAAAAATAAAAGCGATACAAGAGATGCCAGCGCCAAAAACAGAAAAAGAAGTTCGTGGTTTCCTGGGCAGAATAAACTACATTGCAAGGTTTATTTCTCAGCTCATGGCCACGTGTGAACCGATGTTCAAACTACTGAAAAAAGATCAGGCGATTATCTGGAACGAGGATTGCCAGAAGGCATTTGATAAGATAAAACAGTATCTGCAGGAACCTCCAATCTTGATACCCCCGGTGGCCGGACGATCCTTAATCATGTACTTGACAGTTCTTGAGAATAGTATGGGGTGTGTTCTCGGTCAGCACGACGAGACGGGCAGAAAGGAGCATGCCATTTACTACTTGAGTAAAAAGTTCACAGATTGTGAATCTCGTTACTCGATGCTGGAGAAAACGTGTTGTGCACTAGCCTGGGCTGCCAAACGTTTACGACAGTACATGCTCAATCACACGACCATGCTAATTTCGAAGATGGATCCGATCAAGTACGTCTTCGAGAAGCAAGCGCTTTCGGGCAGGATTGCCAGATGGCAAATGGTGTTGACAGAATATGACATTCAATACGTTTCCCAGAAGGCCATCAAGGGAAGCGTATTGTCTGAGTACCTTGCCGAACAACCAATCGAGGATTATCAGCCGATGAAATTTGAATTCCCTGATAAGGATATCCTGTTTCTCAAAGCGAAAGATTGCGATGAACCGTTGCCCGACGAGGGTCCAGATAGGAAATCCCAATGGAAATTGATATTTGACGGGGCGGTTAATTCTTATGGAAGTGGCATTGGGGCGATCATCACGACTCCCCATGGATCCCACATCCTGTTTACCGCAAGACTGACGTTTCCGGTCACCAATAACGAAGCGGAGTACAAAGCATGCATCATGGGTCTAGAAGAAGCTATTGATTTGAGAATCAAGAACCTAGATGTATATGGTGACTCGGCACTTGTGATCAACCAGATTAAAGGGGAGTGGGAGACTCGTCAATCGAATTTGGTGCCGTACATGAACTATGCCAAAAGGATGCTTCCGTTCTTTGATCGAGTGGAACTCCATCATGTGCCCAGGGCCGAAAACCAGATGGCTGATGCCTTAGCCACGTTGGCTTCGATGTATAAAGTCAATTTTTGGAATGAAGCTCCAAGAATTGTCCTTTCTCATCTTGATAGACCAGCATTCGTCTTTGCAATCGAGGAAGCCTCCGACGGCAAGCCATGGTTCCATGACATCCAGACTTTCCTTATGACTAAGGAGTATCCGGCGGGAGCGTCAACCCAGGATAAGAAGACTCTGAGGAGGCTGTCTGGAAATTTTTATCTCAATCCTGATGGAGTTTTGTATAAAAGAAACCACGATCTCGTGCTACTCAGATGTGTAGATGAGAAAAAAGCGAGTATGCTCATGGAAGAAGTCCATGAAGGCACATTTGGTACGCACGCCGGTGGGCATGCTATGACGAGAAAGATCCTGAGAGCAGGATACTACTAGCTGACGATGGAATCAGATTGCTTTAAATTCGCAAAGAGATGTCATAAATGCCAGATTTATGCTGATAAGATTCATGTACCACCATGCCCGTTGAATGTCATGTCCTCCCCGTGGCCGTTCTCCATGTGGGGCATCGACATGATAGGCAAGATCGAGCCCACTGCATCTAACGGTCATCGCTTTATTTTGGTAGCCATCAATTACTTCACCAAGCGGGTGGAGGCAGCCTCATATGCTAATATGACCAAGCAGGTGGTGGCTAAATTCATAAAGAGGGACATCATCTGTCGTTACGGAATTCCCGAGCGGATCATTACTGATAATGGTTCGAATTTGAATAACAAGATGATGAAGGAGTTGTGCCAGAGTTTCAAGATTGAACACCACAACTCATCTCCTTACCGGCCGAAGATGAATGGCGCCGTTGAAGCGGCCAATAAGAACATCAAGAAGATTGTTCAGAAGATGGTTGTGACCTATAAAGATTGGCACAAGATGCTGCCATTTACATTGCACGGTTATCGTACAACGGTGCGTACATCAACTGGGGCAACTCCTTTCTCCTTAGTGTACGGTATGGAAGTTGTCCTACCGTTAGAAGTGGAGATCCCTTCTTTGCGAGTTTTGGTTGACGTGAAACTCGATGAGGCAGAATGGATTAAGAACCGACTAAACCAACTCAGCCTGATGGACGAGAAGAGATTAGCATCGATTGCGTATGGTCGTCTGTACCAAAGCCGAATGAAGAAAGCTCATGATAAGAAGGTGCGTCCTAGAAGCTTTCAGACGGGTGATCTCGTCCTGAAGAAGATTCTTCCTCCACACTCCGACCACCGGGGCAAGTGGACTCCTAATTACGAAGGTCCGTACGTCGTCAGCAAGGTCTTCTCGGGAGGAGCCTTGTTGTTATCCACGATGGATGGTGAAGATTTTGCATCCCCGGTGAACGCGGACGCAGTTAAAAAATACTTTGCTTAAAGAATGACCCGCTGGAAGGCAAAAGAATATCCAGGCAAAAAGGGGGCATCCCGGCGAACCATAAAAAAGGAAAAAGGTTCGGGCAAAAATTAGGGATATAAAGAAAAGAATGTACACCCGCAAAGTCGAAAACCCTGAAGGGCGACTTTGGCAAAAAAGGGTATCCCGGTGAATCGAAAACCCGAAAGGGCGATTCAGGCAAAAGTTAGGGATTTGAAAAAGCAAATGACTGCGTTCCGCGTGTGGACTTTCATTGTTTAGTGGTTTGGAAGACCTGAGGGCCGTTTATCTGAATCAATCTCTTCTGAAGCTGAAACGTCGGAGAGGTATCGAAGTCAAGTGGGTCATAGAGGGATCAACTCATGGTGTTCGTCTACGCCTCGTTGCCGACATGTGTATATACTGATGTATATTTATGTTTTATATTTGCGCAAGCTTCCTCATTCCAGGAGCTTGCATCTGTTGTAAAACATTTTTACCCATTCAGGGGTTCGTAATCAATAAAATGTATACTATTCAACAATTCTGTTTGTTTGTTTAGCATCTATCTGTTTTGTTTGCGAAAAAGAACGCCGATGTTTTTGATAAAATGCGCATACATAAACTTACTGGCCTAAGCCACTGATTGTTGAAACAATGAATTACTTGAACATTGTCATAAGAGGATAACCTTGATAGGTCCCTTTGAGAAGGGTATCTTGTCTGTTTGTTTGTATTGTCGCAGGTATGGCATACTCCAGGCAGTACGCCGTATGCGTCCCCAGGCAGAATGACTCCTTCCTCTCCAGCAAGTTCAGTAGCCTCTCCCCACAGAGTCTGAACGTGAGATCGTAAAGCATTGATATGTCTCCCCAAGCAGATAAGATTCTCTCCCCAATCAGATGCATCCCGAAGGGTCGTCATCTCCCCAGCTGAGTCACATACTGAAGGGTGCAACAATTGATAGGTCCAGACTGAAGTCTCCAGGAGAATTGAAATCCCCCGCAGAGTTGTACTCTCCCCAGTAAGCAGGATGATTCCTTCTACCCCAGCCGAGCCGACGAATCCCCAAGAGAGCCGAGTCCTTGGAAAGCAGTTAGGACCATGATTGGTTTTCCCCAGTAAAATGTTGAATAACTGATGCTGTATTTCCCCGCCGGAGTCGTTTCCTCCAAGAAGGTTTGGCCGCGATTGCCGTGCAGTTTATTTCTGCGATTGACATCGCTGTCCGCAGCAGGTCCAGGTTCTCGTAGAGCTTCCTTCCCCTGCAGCAGTTGACTGAAGTTCATTTCCCCAGGCGGAGTCCGATTGGGATTGGTGTGACTTCTTCTCCTTGGCAGGATGAGTCCTTCCTCTACCAGAGTGGTTATTTCTCCTTGACAAGAGGATTTTCCCTTCGGCATTTATTTTGCTGATGGGGTCATAGCGTCTTGCATGATTGCATAGCATCTACCTTAAGTGCGTAGCATTTCCACCGTGTGGAGCATTACGCCATTGTTAAACATATGCATATGAAACATGAGCTAGGTCGTTACCGTTCTTGTTTTGCAGGTGTTCCCCGGCAGGGTGTCCGCTCAGGATGATTCTTGAAATATTGGAAGAGTTAAGTGGCTCAAGATGATTCTTGAATTCCCCAGCAAAGTCGTTTGCCCAAGATGATTCTTGAATTCTCCAGCGAAGTGGTTTGCTTAAGATGATTCTTAAAATCCCCAGTGAAGTCTCCAGAGTTGGTCGCTCAAGTTGATGCTTAGAGTTCCCCGACAGAGTATTTGATCAGGATGATTCCTGAAATCTCCAGCAGAGTTAATGGTTCAGGATGATTCTTGAAGTCCCCGGCGAAGTTGTTTGTTCAAGATGATTCTTGATTTCCTTAGTAGAGATGATTCACCCAGAATGATTTCTGGATCCCCGAAGCAGAGTTACTTGATAGGTCTCCAGAATCCCCAGCGGAGATGCGTCATCCCCAGCAGGTTTCTGAGCAGAGAAGCTGGAGTTTCCCTTGAAGACTTGATGATTGAAGTCCAACTGTGTTAACGAAGCAGTTCTCTCAGCTGATACGGAGTGCCTGATGGCAGAAGTTTGGATATCCCTAATTGGTTCATGATTGACTGAGAATGCTATTCCCAACTTAGTGATGAGGTCTGGCCGACGCCCAAAGATTTCTTTGAATGCCCGATGGCATGATTAACTTGATTGTTGACCTGATGAGTCCCGAGGAATCCTGATGCCTGACGACATGATCAACCATCCATTACCGGTTACCGTGTGACCAATTCCCCAACTAGTTGCCGTGCGGCTAATATTTCAGTTTCCGAAGATTTGTTCCCATCAGAGTACCGTGTACTGGTGCAGTTGGCAAATTTCCGGGTTTATTGGTATTCAACCGTCTTTTACCTTGATTTTTTGAGAGCCGTTCGCTTCTCACCCAGTCAGGTCCAAGCCGTTTGAATAGGGGCAGCTGTTGCACCCCAAAATTTGCCCAACATTTCTTTACCTAGCTTATGCTTCATTTCATTCACATTATCATTATCATTTGCATTTCATTGACATGTATGTAGGAGATCAAGAGGTATGAGTATCAATCAAGGGCTATACAAGACTATGAAGCTATCTAAGAAGGTTATTCAAGTGTTCAAGGGTTGATATCCTTGCCAGAGAAGTTAAAAGATCCTCAGATAGAGTGGTTGAAACCAAGTGTGTGTGTCTCCTAGCTTGAGAGTTGTGGGAAGATCATCAGATGATTCTGAAGCCATGGAGTTGGACTTGAGGTCTTGAGAGAGCTCATGAGAAGTGTTGAAGATCACTTTGAGGCCTAGACAGGTCATTGTGTAGGATTAAGAAGCCTTAGCCATGATTGGTGCAGTTAGGGTTTGACTAGGTCAACCCTAGGTCAACTGATGATTTGAACAAGGTTGAGACCTAATTCAAGAGCCATGTGATCATGGATTGATACATTAAGATGTTCTAAGGATGATTCCAAGGTCAACTCATTATGATTGAATAGTTTGAGAAGTTTCAAGCTAGGGTTTCTAAGGCTTGACAGTGTAAAATCCCCTAGTTTGACCCCTATCTTCAAGGCAGTTTAGCTCAAGATGTGATTGTCATCTCATCTTACCCCCAACATGAATGTTGTAGAGCATAAGCTTAGATTTAATTTGAGTTCTAGAAGTCCTTGATAGGAGTTGTAGAACTCAAGTTATGACTTTGACAAGTTACAGGTCATCTGAGGTATGTGAATTTGGGGGCTTGAAAGTTGCCCAACTTGCATGAAACTTTTACCCTAGAAGGATGATTCCTATGAACTTTTGGTAAACATGAACGTTGTTCCTTATCCTCTTAGATTTCTAGAGAGTACTATAAGTCCTTGATAGGATTTATAGAACTCAAGTTATGGCTTTGACAAGTCAAGGGCATTTTGGTCATTTGGAGATTATAGGTCATTTCAACCATAAGGCAATAACTCCTACTTCCAAGCTTCAAATGGGAAAATGTTCAACATCAAACTTGTTCAAAATGATGTTTTAAGGTTAGTCTAGAGGTCATGAGAGGTTGTAATAGCTTGTAGCTCAAAATCACAAAAATGGCTTAAAATGAGGGTATAAGTTAAATGAACCAAAGTTGGAAATTGATACTTTTGATCCACATATCCAAACCAAGGCATGTAATATATCATTTTGACTCTAAAACACATTTTAAGAACATTGGTTTAGCCACATTTTTGAATTGAAGTTCAATTTGTGGACTTGCTTTGAAAAGTAGTTACTTACATCTTAAGTAACATTTGCAAAACCAAAATGCAAGGCATAATCAAGGTCCCTTGCAACCCAAACACTTCCAAAATGTCACTAGGGGAGAAATTGGAAGGGAATGGGATTGATTTCAAGCTGTTAACAGGATTGTGCATGCCATGGCATATAAGTGAACTTCTCATGTCATGAGAGATTGAATTTCTCCTTGGAAGGATCTAGAGCTTTCTAGATCATCCCTACACACTCTATATATTGAATAGAAGTGGTTCAGATCTTTTTTTGGTGAGAATTGAGAGGAAAAAGAGAGAGTGAGTTTTGAAACTTCCATTTTGCAACTGAATTCGGTTACTCCAATTGAGTTCATTTCAATCCATTCTCTTGATCCCAATAGCTTCCATTTGCATTGTTGAATGATCCTAGAGTGAAATCACAGCAAAATCATTGAGGATTTGAGTGTTAGCATTTGGATTTTTCAACCTGCAACTCACTATCGGGTTTCAAGTTCTAGGAGGTTTCAACCAGTTCTATTGCATACAGAAGCAAGGAAATGATCCATTGATCGTGTCTGGAAGGTTTGAGAGCTTGATTTGAAGATTTTGTGCATCTGTTCATCAAGAATTGACAGGTATGTAAACTTCTTCCTCCAGCATAAATTAAGTAGAATTAGCACGGTTTGTTAGGTTAGAATGATTGTAGGTTAGTATGTGGAGCTTTCTGGTAGCATTTGGTGAGGTTTGGTGACAATTATTGGAGTGACCAAATTTATGTTCTTGATCATATCTTGGTGGTTCTTGAGAGTTAGCCCTAGCTAGATGGTGGAATCAACTCAGGATAACGTGGTGATGATGTTAGACACTTTAATTTGGAGAATGGTGATGATTGGATCTTGGTCAGTTTCTGAGCTTTTGATCGTGTTTTGAGAATGGTGATGATTCAATAAGAATGATTGACATGGTTAGAATCAGGGTGAAAAATGGAGTGGATTAGGGTTTTAGAGTTTGACTTTTAGTGAAGATTTGATGGAACCCGAGTTGGAGAAGATGAGTGTTCTTCACCCTGCATCAATGGCGTTTCTCCCTCCATTTTTGGTTCAAATGAAGAAGATGATTAGAAAACCATTGGATTAACACGAAGACTTTGACTAAACCATGTATCCCACGACCAGGATTAATTTGAATTCATGAGAGAGTCTGAGTAAGTGAAACAATGCGTTTCACTTACTAGGTGGTGTTGGGCTTAGGTTCAAGTTGTTATCCCCACCCCCTTTATGGCCCAGTATGTTATAGTGAACTGATTTTCATTACTATCTGCACCGCGCGTTTGTATATTTTATTTTGATTTTCTTTATTTTTTCATTTTATTCATGGTTCTTGAGAAAATCATAAAAAATGGAAAAATAATTCAATTGACCCCATTCTTTTTGCATTAGATTCATGACAGGGTCTAGTATTTTTTAGATAAAAAATATTTTTATTTCATGCATTTTCTGATTTTATGGGGATTTTCACATTTTTATTGATATTAAAATAGTCATGCTTGATGCTTGATGTTGTGGAATTTTGTGTGATTAATTAGTGATGATTTTGATCCTGATTTTTTGTATGTGGCTAGCATAGAAATGCATGATCGCCATATATTTTTATCACATTTTTTTGATGAATGTAAGTGGTAGTTTTAGGGTGAAACCTTAGAAGCTCCATTTTTAGGGTTTATGGTTGATACCTTTGGATTTAGGACTTAATTTTAGGACTTAATAGATGATTTAGTCCCTGGTTTTTGTATGAGGCATTCTTAATTGAATTAGGATCCCTTAGGAATTTTTGTAGAAATTTATAAGGTAGTTTTCTATTTTTGATTGATTTTAGTTTAGGTGCTAGTTTTAGATGATTCTAATGCACTAATCCAACTAGATTAACATCTTTAGTTCCCTTAGATTAGGGTTTTGTTTTGCTTGATCTTGGATGATGGTGAAGAAAAGTTGAAGATGCATTGGATTGCTTGAAGAGGCTTGGATTTGAAGATCTTCCATTCTTGTGGTGTAGTTTTGATTAGGTTAAGATTAGGGTTTTGTAGGCAGAGCTTCTAGATAGATTCGCTTCCTTCATAAACATGGAAGATGTTGATCACTTCCATTCTTCCCTATGATGTAAGGTCCCCTTGTAAAGGCCTCATCCCTACTTTTTTAGGATGTGTGGCTCTTGGCAAGATGGTAGAACCTTTGAGGGTCCCTTTCTCTGATGATAGGAGGCTTAGTGGTGACCTTTGGTCTTCACTCTGCTGCCAATCATCCAAACTTTGCCCTGGATAGATGAATCTTTCTCCCTTTTTAGAGGATGGAGTTCCTTGCTTGAAGAAGATTGAAGGATGAAGTTGATACTTCTGTGTGTTTGAAGATTACTCTGAGAAGCTGAAGCTTATAGATGAAGAGGATCAAGTTGATACTGGTGAAGAGGAAAGAGCTGAAGCTTGAAGACCAAGTTGATACTTGTGAAGAAGACCCAGTTGAGATTGAGTGAAGAGCTGAGGCTTGAGGAATAAAGGATAAGTTGACACTTGCATTGATGCATTGAGAGACTGAAGGAGTCAAGTTGATACTTGACATTAGGGTTGAAACCTGAAGGTGGAATTGACTGAAGAGCTGAGGCTTGGAGAAAGAACAAGTGGATACTTATGTTTGATGGGTTGAAACCTTGGAGAAGCAAGTTGATACTTGTCATTGAAGATGATAGTCTTGAAGGGTGGTTGAAGTCTGAAGACTGGACTGCTGTCTGAGGAGGGCTTTATTGTGGAAGCTGTTGATCTGTTTTCTTTTCTGTATTGATGTGCCTTGTTTGATTTGCTTGATGTATTAGAATAAGTTCATATTTAGACTAACTTTAAGCTAGGAGCATGATTGCACTAGAGGTTGAGTTGCTCCCTCTGCTTGTATTTTTACTGTATGGCTTTGCTTGCGGGTATTCGGTAGAGCCCAACTCCCTTGCCTATGTGGTTTGAGTTGCTTGATAGCATTTCATTTCTTCTGTGTGATTGTAGTTATTATTGTGTTTGCTTGATAGCATGTCATTTCTCCTTTATGATTACTGTTATTCATATCTGGCTTGAGGTTGAGACGAGCTTGTGGAGGCTGATGCCCCACACACATTTCCTCCCTCACTTGCATTGCATGCATTTTACAGTCGTTTACTGTTTACTGTTTAAGCTGATGCTTTATCTGTTTCTGTTTATCATTGACATGATCCCTTAGGACTCTCACTTCCTTTGATAAGGAAGTGATGATTAGAACTTTAGGTTGAAACCTATGCATGATAACTTCTAGGAGTTCCCTGTTTCAAACTTCAACCATAGGATGAATCCTTGGCATGACAACATTAGGACTTGATAGTCTCCCGTTAGTTGAGCCTGTTCTCTTCTCATCTCGAAACAAATCAAAATACAGTAATAAAGGTTAACTGACGTCGTACGTTACAAGCCTTAAGCTATCTGAGAAAGGATTGTTGGAGAGTTTCTTTTCAACAATCTGGATGTTTAGTATGGCACCCTTTGGGTGACATGCGACGCATTCACTCTCAGGTCATAATCTCTAGTGCGATACTAGTTGCAAACAAACATAAAAAACAGTTCTTCCGTAAAGAACAGAAAACAAACTTCAAATCTTTTTGCCCCGGGGGCCCATAATTCAAAGGAAGCTTTTCTGAAGAAAAGAGTGTCGTTAACTCCCAGTTCTACCGCAAACGGTAACGCCTAATTCTCCAAGGGTCGAGCTGCGTACACCAAACTGCTGGAACTGTTTGTTAACCCTACTCGATAAAACAGATGAATCTGAGTCCCGTAATCCGTATTATCCCGAACTATGTAAGCTCTGATCTCTCATATCTGTTGAGAGTACGTAGGCACAATACTGACGTATTGGCGAGCCACCTTCCCCGTAACCCGTAGTTAGCCGAACTACGTTGACTCTGATTTCTCGTTCTCCGACGAGAATACGTAGGCATAAAGTGCGACGCTTTGCCGAGTCATTTTCTTTTCTGTTTAGACCAGCCTTGATAGGTAGATAGATAAAACCAACCCGTCCAATAAACACAACAAGCGTGGATCCCGTTGAGTACAACGGACGTGAGGGGTGATAATACCTTCCCTTTGCGTAACCGACTCCAGAACCCAGACAGTGGTTGCGATGACCTTGTCTTATACCTTTTCGTTAGGTTTTTCCGATCGTTTCCTTTCCCGTTCTGAGGGATAAATAACGAAAGGTGGCGACTCTTCTGTTTTGCCGGCACCTTATTTTCGCTGTAGCGACAGTATCCACATGAGAGAGACGAGTGACAAGGTTGTTAGGGTTTCACTTTGAGAGACGAGTGAAAGAGTTGTTAGGGTTTTGTTTTGAGAGAGACAGTTGTATGTACTGAAGCGTCAGATAATTTTGCTTATATATAAATAAATATCACGTTTCATCACGGTTGGGAATAAAAATCGTGGTGATATACATGGTCAATTATATTTTTTATCACGAGAAATGGCTAATTGTTGGTGATAGAATTCGAACCATTTCACTCCTTGTACTTTTCACTACGATTGCTACTTCCGTCTGTAGTGACATGTCATCTAGTAAATAAAAAAACACCCAGGATAAATATATTTCCACAATTAACGCTATGTCTGTTGTAATATTGGTGTTACGAAAGGCTTGATTTGAAGTAGTGATAGAACCATTCAAAATACCCACACCCCAGTTGCATTGTTCCTTGCAATTTAGATAAATTGAAATTCAACAATGGATAATTCAAAATGTAATCAGCATACAAACTGCTTGTATAGACGATGCCAACGTGCGCATTCTAGCAGTTAGGTGTATTGAACCTCGCTTGTGGAGTCTTAGGCGTTACCTGTTTACGATAGAACGGACGTAACACGTCCCTCTTTTGAAAGGAATTAGTTTTCACCATCTAGGCAAGATGTCACATTTGATTTATGAAAGTTGTTTTTAGGGGTGAAATAAGTCCTCTGATGGTAACCCCTTGCGGGTAGTACCCAATTCTTTATCTCAGAAGATTTATTATGAAAATGGTGTGGCGAATATAGTCACGTCTTTATATTGAAAGACGAGTATTGAGACCATACACTCTAAAGTGAATATCCTAATACTCGGAGAGGAAGAAGTCTTCACCCAATCCTCTTTCTTTAGTTCAATACAAAAAGAATTTTATTCTCTTATTAAAGATGTTTTGATTTTAAATGGTAAGTGCTTTATGACAGTGAACCCTAAAGGTAATGTCAAGCACTCGGGATAGGACAGGGCCTTCGCCTAACCACTCCACAAGCATCCCAATTTATTAAGAAAAGAGTTTGAAAATGTACTTGGTACCTGTCGCTACTGCGAAAAAAGGCGTCGACAATGACAGAAGAGTTGCCACCGTTCGTTATTTATCCCAAAAGAGAGAAAGGAAACAATCAGAGAAAACCTAACGGAAACGGGAGAAGACAGGTCATCGCAACCAAATCTCGGGTTCGGGAGTCGGTTACGCAAGGGGAAGGTATGAACACCCCTCACGTCCATCGTACTCGATGGGATCCACGCTTGGTTATCTATCTAAAGGGTGTTAAACTATCTAACTAAAGGTCTCAGGGATAAAAGAAAAGAAAAGAGACTCGGCAGAGCATCGCCGCTAGGTGCCTACGTATTCCCTCGTGCAAGGGGAAAGTCAGAGTCAACATAGTTCGAAAAACTACGGGTGAAAGGTGGGGGAAGGTTGCTCGCCAAGAAATCGTGTCTTGTGCCTACGTATTCACATCTGGTATGAGAAATTAGAGCAAACGTAGTTCGGGCTAACAAGAACATCGGTTGGTTCAAAATGTTTTACCCGAGTAGGGTTAAAACTTAGTTCTAGCAGTTGGGTGTATGCAGCTCGACCATTGGAGACTTAGGCGTTACCTGTTTGCGGTAGAACCAAGAGTTAACAAAACTCTCTTTTATGAAAAGATTCCATTATTAAGATCCTGAAGGATGAAAAAAGGTTTGAACTTTGATTTTGAAGTCTTTTAGAGAAGAAGTGCATTGATTATTGTTTGTAATTTATGTTGCACTAAAGACTATGACCTAGGAGCGAATGCGTTGCATATTGTTGCACCCCAAAATTTGCCCAACATTTCTTTACCTAGCTTGTGTTTCATTTCATTCACATTAGCATTAACATTTGCATTTCATTGACATGTGTGCAGGGGATCAAGAGGTATGATTACCAATCAAGATGTATACAAGACTATGAAGCTAGCTAAGAAGGTTATTAAGATGTCCAAGGGTTGATATCCTTGTCAGAGAAGTTAAAAGATCCTCAGAGAGAGGATTGAAGCCAAGTGTGTGTGTCCCCTAGCTTGAGAGTTGTGGGAAGTCCTCAGATGATTCTGAGGCCATGAAGATGGACTTGAGGTATTGAGGGAGCTCATGAGAAGTGTTGAGAATCACTTTGAGGCCTGGACAGGTCATTGTGCAAGATTAAGAAGCCTCAGCCATGAGTGGTGCAATTAGGGTTTGACTGGGTCAACCCTAAGTCAACTAATGTTTTGGAGAAGGTTGAGACCTAATTCAAGAGCCATGTGATCATGGATTGATACATTGAGATGTTATAAGGATGATTCCAAGGTCAACTCATCATGATTGAAGAGTTTGAGAAGTTTCAAGCTAGGGTTTCTAAGGCTTGACAGTGTAAAATCCCCTAGTTTGACCCCTATCTTCAAGGCAGTTTAGCTCAAGATGTGGTTGTCATCTCATCTTGCCCCCAACATGAATGTTGTAGACAATGCTCTTAGATTTAATTTGAGCACTATAAGTCCTTGATAGTATTTGTAGAACTCAAGTTATGACTTTGACAAGTTACAGGTCATCTGAGGTATGTGAATTTGGGGGCTTGAAAGTTACCCAACTTGCATGAAACTTTTGCCCTAGAAGGATGATTCCTATGAACTTTTGGTCAACATGAATGTTGTTCCTTATTCTCTTAGCTTTCTAGAGAGTACTAAAGTCCTTGATAGGATTTGTAGAACTCAAGTTATGGCTTTGATAAGTCAAGGGCATTTTGGTCATTTGGAGATTACAGGTCATTTCAATCATAAGGCCATAACTCCTATTTCCAAGCTTCAAATGGGAAAATGTTCAACATCAAACTTGTTAAAAATGATGTTTTAAGGCTAGTAAAGAGGTCATGAGATGTTGGAAGTGCTTGTAGCTCAAAGTTGCAAAAATGACCTAAAATAAGGGTATAAGTTAAATAAACCAAAGTTGGAAATTGATACTTTTGACCTACACATCCAAACCAAGGCATGTAATATATCATTTTGACCCTAGAAATCATTTTAAGAACATTGGTTTAGCCACATTTTTGAATTGAAATTCAATTGGTGGACTTGCTTTGAAAAGTAGTTACTTACATCATAAGTAACATTTGCAAAACCTAGAATCAAGGCATAACCAAGGCCCCTTGCAAGTAAAACACTTCCAAAATGTCACTAGGGGAGAAATTGGAAGAGAATGGGATTAATTTCAAGCTGCAAACAGAACTATGCATACCATGGCACATGGTTGAAATTCTCATGACATGAGAGATTGAAACTCTCATTAGAAGGATCTAGAGGGTTCTAGATCATCCACAGATGTTCTATATATTGAGTAGAAGAGGTTCAGATGAGAGGTTGGTGATAATTGAAGGAGAGAGCAGAGATTGAGATTGAGATTGAGATTTCATTGCTTGTAACTGAATTCGGTTTCACCAATTTCTCCACTTTCCATCCATTTTCTTGGTTGCAACCTCTTCCATGGAGGCTAGGGAATGATTCCAGATCATAATCAAAGGGAATTCGTGGCTGATTGGTGTTCTTGAACTCAGATTTTTCCACCTGCAACTCACCATCGGGTTTCAAGTTTCAGGAGTCTTCAACCAGTTCTTGTGCATACAGAAGCAAGGGAATGATCCATTGATCGTGTCTGGGAGGTTGGAGAGCTTGATTTGAAGATTTAGTGCATCTGTTCATCAAGAATTGACAGGTATGTAAACTTCTTCCTCCAGCATGAATTAGGTAGAATCAATACGAATTAGGATGTTAGATGCATTGTAGAACGGTGTAGGAAGGTTTTCAGATAGTTAGTTTGAGAATTAGTGACCAATTAAGGATGTTACCATTTTCGATTGAGAATTGGTTATGGCGAATCTTGAGGTTTCAGAGAGAATAAAGGGCATGAATGAATTCATGGCGAAATTTGGGACAAGTTTCATGTATAAACCACTTGCAATGGAGGATCCTAGAGAGAGTTAGGGTTGGGGACAATGACCGGAGCACCACCGGTGGTGGCCGGAGCTGCGCGTGAGGTTCAGACATTCAAAACGAGGAAGATGACTTTAGAGCCATTGGATGGGGCTGAGACCTTTGACCAGCTGAAGATCCAACGGCCACGTATTGATTTGAGTTTGTGAAGGACCCTGAATTGGATGAAACGATGCGTTTCATTAATGTAGTCTGGGTGGGCTTAGTGCAGATTGATACTCACACCCCCTTGTTGGGCCCAATCCATGAATTGAACTGACTTTCATTGCTAGCTGCACCGTGTGTTTATCTTTTTCTTTTGATTTCTTCATTTTATTCATGGTTCATGATTAAATCATAAAAAATTGAAAAATAAGTAAATTGATCCCATTCTTTTTGCATTATATTCATGATTGAGTCTAGTATTTTTTTAGATAAAAAATATTTTTATTTCATGCAATTTCTGATTTTAGGGGAATTTTCATATTTTAGTTGATATTAAAATAGTTATGTTAAATACTTGATTTTGTGGAATTTTGTGTGATCATGTGGTGATGATTTTGATCCTGATTTTTTGTGAGTTGTTAGCATAGATATGCATGCTCCCCATAGAATTTTATCACATTTTTGTGATGAACATAGGTGGTAGTTTAGGTTGAAACCTTTAGAAGCTCCATTTTTAGGGTTTATGGTTGATACCTTTGGATTTAGGATTTAGTTTTAGGACTTAATAGGTGATTTAGTCCCTGGTTTTTGTATGAGGCATTCTTAATTGAATTAGGATCCCTTAGGAATTTTTGTAGAAATTTATAAGATAGTTTGCTATTTTTGATTGATTTTAGTTTAGGTGCTAGGTTTAGATGATTCTAAGGCACTAACTCAACTAGATTAACATCTTTAGTTCCCTTAGATTAGGGTTGTGCTTTCTCTTGTTCTTGGATGATGATGAAGACAAGTTGAAGATGCATTGGATTGCTTGAAGAGGCTTGGATTTGAAGATCTTCCCTTCTTGTGGTGTAGTTTTGATTAGGTTAAGATTAGGGTTTTGTAGGCAGAGCTTCTAGATAGTTCTCTTCTTTCATAAACATGGATGATGTTGATCACTTCCATTCTTCCCTATGATGAAAGGTCCCTTTGTAAAGGCCTCATCCCTCCTTTGGTAGGATGTGTGGCTCTTTGCAAATTGGTAGAACCTTTGAGGGTCCCTTTCCCTGATGACAGGATGCTCAGTGGTGACCTTTGGTCTTCACTCTGCTACCAATCATCCAAAATTTGCTCTTGATAGATGCATCTTTCTCCCTTGATTAGAGGATGGAGTTCCTTACTTGAAGAAGATTGAAGGATGAAGTTGACACTTCCATGTGATTGAAGATTGCCTTGAAAAGCTGAAGCTTATAGATGAAGAGGAAAACTAGTTGATACTGGTGAAGAAAAGAGAGCTGAAACCAGAAGACCAAGTTGATGCTTGTAGAGAAGATCCAATTGAAATTGAGTGAAGAGCTGAGGCTTGGAGAATAAAGGATAAGTTGACACTTACACTGATGCATTGAGAGCCTGAAGGAATCAAGTTGATACTTGTGGTTAGGAGTGAAGCCTGAAGGTGGAATTGACTGAAGAGCTGAAGTTTGGAGAAGAGAGAACAAGTTGATACTTATGTTTGATGGGTTGAAACCTTGGAGGAGCAAGTTGATACTTGTTATTGAAGATGATAGCCTTGAAGGGTGATTGAAGTCTGAGGACTGGACTGCTGTCTGAGGAGAGCATTATTGTGGAAGCTGTTGATTTGTTTTCTTTTCTGTACTGATGTGCCTTGTTTGATTTGCTTGATGCATTAGAATAAGTTCATATCTAGACTGACTTTAAGCTAGGAGCATGATTGCATTAGAGGTTGAGTTGCTCCATCTGCTTGTATTGTTACTGTATGGCTTTGCTTGCGGGTATTCGGTAGAGCCCAACTCCCTTGCCTATGTGGCTTGTGTTTGCTTGATAGCATTTTATTTCCTCTGTATGATTGCAGTTTATATGTTGCTTGATAGTATGTTATTTCTTCTGTATGATTGCAGTTATTCATATATGGCTTGAGGTTGAGATGAGCTTGTGGAGGCTGCTGCCCCACACACATTTCCTCCCTCACTTGCATTGCATGCATTTTTCAGTCGTTTACTGTTTACTGTTTAAGCTGATGCTTTATCTGTTTCCGTTTATCATTGACATGATCCCCTAGGAATCTCACTTCCTTTGATAAGGAAGTGATGATTAGAACTTTAGGTTGAAACCTATGCATGATAACTTCTAGGAGTTTCCTGTTTCAAACCTCAACCATAGGATGAATCCTTGGCATGACAACAGTAGGACTTGACAGTCTCCCCTTAGTTGAGCCTGTTCTCTCTTCTCATCTTGAAACAAATCAAGATACAGTAATAAAGGTTAACTGACGTCGTACGTTACGAGCCTTAAGCTATCTGAGAAAGGATTGTTGGAGAGCTTCTTTCCAACAGTCTGGATGTCTAGTATGGTACCCTTTGGGTGACATGCGACGCATTCACTCTCAGGTCATAGTCTCTAGTGCGATACTAGTTGCAAATACAATAAAAAACAGTTCTTCCGTAAAAGATAGAAAACAAACTTCAAACCTTTTTGCCCCGTGGGCCCATAATTCAAAGGGAAGCTTTTCTGAAGAAAAGAGTGTCGTTAAACTTCAGCGCCATCGCAAACAGGCTTTCTCCCTAACTGCTGGAACTGCTGTTTAACCCTACTCGATAAAACAGATGAATTTGAACCTCCCGCAATCCGTATTATCCCGAAATACGTAAGCTCTGATCTCTCAAGCCTCTTGAGAGTACGTAGGCACAATACTGATGTATTGGCGAGCCACCTTCCCCGTAACCCGTAGTTAGTCGAACTACGTTGGCTCTGATTTCTCATTCTCTGATGAGAATACGTAGGCATAATGCGCGACGCTTTGCCGAGTCACTTTCTTTTCTTTTTAAGCCAGCCTTGATAGGTAGATAGATAAACCAACTCGTCCAGTAAGCACAACAAGCGTGGATCCCATCGAGTACAATGGACGTGAGGGGTGCTAATACCTTCCCCTCGCGTAACCGACTCCCGAACCCAGGCAATGGTTGCGATGACCTTGTCTTATACCTTTTTCGTCAGGTTTTTCCGATCGTTTCCTTTCCCGTTCCGAGGGATAAATAACGAAAGGTGGCGACTCTTCTGTTTTGTCGGCACCTTATTTTCGCGGAAGCGACACATATCACCCAAAGGGTGTACACTAAACACTCTAGGCCATTGAGAGGAAGCCCCCCAATCACCGTTTCCTAAGTAGCTTAAGGCTTGTAATGCACAACATTCATTAGCCTTTATTAAGTGTTTTAAGAGAATTTGAAGAGAAGAAGAGAAAGGACACACTAAAGGGAGACTAACTCAAACCTAAAAGTTGTCATGCAAAGTATACCTATGATTGAGGTAAAAGGGAATGCTACCTAATGTTATCATGCATGGTTTCAATCCTAATATCTATCATAATCATCCTTGAACAAGGATATTAGAGATCCTAAGGGAACATGGCAAAGAAGAAAGAAGAAGAAGGAAGCATAAAATAACATGAAAGAAGAAAGAATGCATATGCAATGCAACACACAAGTAAAGGGAGGAAAAAGTGTGGGGTAAATACCTCCACAAGCACATCTCGACCATTATTAATGCAAGAAAGGAGCTGCACAAAGAATGCACACAAAGCAAAGAAATGCAATGAGGCAAGCAATCATGCAAATGCAAGCACAAAAGAGAAAGGATGAGATGAAATGGGAGAAGCGAACTCCTACGACCATCGGCCATCAATCATCGGAGAAGAGTGAGAGGAAAACAAGTGCGGGGTAGCAGCCGCCACAAGCGCATCTTGACCACTCGATTCTCACACTCAAGCAAGACAAAAGAAAACGCACATCACTTCGAACAACATATACGAGAGTATGCATCCGAGTGGAAAGCAAGCACGCGTGTCGATGAAATCTCGATTAAACAACCACGAACAGCGACATGTATCCAAAATATCTCACTCCTAATGCATCACACTGATCCATGATGATTCGAAGTGAAACGATACCGAAACAAGCATGAAAAACAATAAAAACAGGCCTGTTGGAGCAGTGTTAATCGATTAACACCAGATGTTAATCGATTAACCACTGAAAAACGCTTGAAAAACTGAATATTTGATCTGGTTAATCGATTAACACCAGATGCTAATCAATTAACACTGCTCCAACAGCAGAAAACAACAACAAAAAAGCACTTTTCAGCAACTTATCACTTAAGCAAACATCCACATGATCTCATAAACAAATGTGCACGAAATTAAATTAAAAAGAAGTGATCTAAACAAGATGTAAACACATCTAAACAACACCATCACAATTCATATGATCAAGAATCAACCAAATCAATAAAAAATGAAGATCCACATGATTATGCATAATATGCTAAAAAATGCAATGGATCTAAAATTCCAACCTTCGAAGCAGAGAATTGCTTCGGTTAATATTGATTTACTTCGAACGTGTAGATCTAAGCAAGAAATTCGGAAGACATCAAGATCCAAGCCAATTCTTGTAATAGAAGTGATGATCAACCAAAATCAAGCCAAATTACTCTAAATAATCACTTCCAACACCACTTCAAAATTCAGATCCAAGTTTGCACGAAAATTGAATAAAGAAATTGATTCAATGAGGATGATGGATGAAGTTTTGAGCTCAAGAATTCATTGATTCCAATGAAGAATCAAGGAATTCTAATGGAAGAGAGCTTTGGTGAAGGTTTTGGAAAATGGAAAGTTGAGAGAAACTGGAGAGAATTGAGATGAATTCTGAAAATGAATGAAATTATGAGGATTAGATGTGTGAGGTTTGGAGTAAACCAATTAAATACCCCTTAGGTTTGGATCCAAATGAGAGGTTTGGAACGTGGTTTGTGAAATTTGGTTTGGAATGAAGAATGGGATTTTGGAAAGAAAATTAAATTAACCAAAATTCAAGATGGTTCTAGATCCTTCCCAAGGTGTAAAATTGAACTTTCAAGTGATCAAAATTGGACCGCTAAGTGACCCCCTTTGAAAATTCACGTGCAGAGGCAAAATCTGCACTGGTTAATCGATTAACAATTTGGGTTAATCAATTAACACTGTTTAAAAAATTCAAATCTGGACTGATTTTGACTTGGTTAATCGATTAACACATTGGGTTAATCGATTAACACATTGGGTTAATCGATTAACACATTGGGTTAATCGATTAACACCTTAAAAATTTTGAATTTGGCGCCTTTTGAAGGGAAATCTGCACTTTTTCCCGTTTTCAGCCGTTCTGAGCTCTGTTCAACTTCTGAGACTTGCTCTTGAATATCATAACCATGAAAATGCTTGAGATAGCCTGAATGCTGCTTTCTGAGCTGAAAATACCTTGCAAAATAAAATAAAATCAGTCACCCGACCGCTGGGCAAAATAAATGCTAGAGCCTCTGATGCTCGCTGTTCAGGTTCATGCATTGAGATAAAAACTGAGCTACGGGAAAACCTTGATCCTCTGTCTCAAGGATGACTGCTATGCAAATGCAGAAATGCGAAAATGCAAAGAAACAAAAGCCAGATGCTGCTAAAACGGAAAGGAAAAATTTGGGGTGCTACAGCTGCCCCTATTCAAACAACTTGGACCTGAGGGGATTGAAAGCATCCACTTTCAAACATTCAAGGTATAAGGTGATTGAATACAAAAGAACCCGGAAATTTTCACCCTGCGGGGATGCAAAACAGCGAATACCAACTAAGAGTTGGAATACGACACGCTGGGAATAACGATCCAATACGACCTTCATTCCAAAAAGGTATCAACCAAGAGTTGGGATAATGAATCCTCGGATACCAACAAAGAGTTGGGATAACAAACAGAGGATACCAACCAAGAGTTGGAACAACAAGCAAAGGATACCAACCAAAAGTTGGAATAACTCTCCAAAAGATACCAACCAAGAGTTGGGATAATGCAAGGTACGCCAACCAAAAGTTGAGATAACGACCAAAGGATACCAACCAAGAGTTGGACTGACGACTCCGCCGGGAAAGAAAAAGAAAATTAACCAAGCAGCCTTGTGGCGACTTCACTAGGGAAAGAGTAGACTAACCAGACGACTCTACACGGGATAAACATCCATCCCAAGATACCATCCAAAAGACGGGATAATACTTACTCTCTAGGGATAACAATCAAGCACTACCAACCAAGAGTTGGAATCACCGCAACACTAACCAAAATTTAAATGGCGAGGCGACCTCGCTGGGGAGGTACACTGACCAAAAGTCGGAATCATCAACCAGGAAACAAAGGTTACCAACCAAGAGTCTGAATAACGTCAACAAGACGACCAAATCAGATATTACCAACCAAAAGTTGGGATCAGGGGAACCAAAGACTACCAACCAAAAGTTGGAAAACAAACGTGACGACCAAGCTGGGTATTGCCAACCAAAAGTTGGAACAACACTTAACAAACGAAAGACCACCAATAACGACTGCAGGGAATACAATCCAACTAAAAGTTGGGAAGCAAGATTACTAACCAAAAATTAGGATCACTATAAAAAGATCACTATCGCCCAAAAGTCGGAACAAGAGCTACTAACCAAGAGTTAGGATGCCAGGAAAAACCCTCATCGAACAAAATATCGGAACAAGAGCTACTAACCAAGAGTTAGGATTGCCAGGAAAAATCCTCATCGACTAAAAGACGGAACAATAGCTACTAACCAAGAGTTAGGATTGCCAGGAAAAATCCTCATCGACCAAAAGTCGGAACAAGAGCTACTAACCAAGAGTTAGAATTGCCAGGAAAAATCCTCATCGACCAAAAGTCGGAACAAGAGCTACTAACCAAGAGTTAGGATAGAAACTACTAACCAAAAGTTAGAATAAAAGATACTAACCAAGAGTTGGAATTGCCGACCACGCTAAATGAAAACAAGCTGACCACAACAAAGGTTACCAACCAAAAGTTAGAATCCCCGACTCTGCTGAGGAAAATAAGGATTAACCACCAAAAGTTGGAATAACATTCAAACACCAATGGGTCACCAACAAAGAGTCGAAATGAAACAAAGATTACCAACCAAGAGTTGGAATAAGGACTCTGCATAGGGAATCGAAGATTATAAACCAAAAGTCAGAATAACGTACCCAGAACAGGCATGCAACATAACCAATCCGACTAACCAAGCAAAGACATCCTTGATAAGAGAAGTTTACACAAGCGGTTCTGCCAAGGAACATCGGTTAAACCACCACTCTGTTGGGGGGAAATGTCTGACCAATAGACTCGACCAGGGAAGACAACACTCGCAAGCGACTCACCTGGGAAGAACGAAGACATTTAACCAAACGAACCAGCTGAAGAAGAAGATGTTTGACCAAACGACTAACTGGGAACAATCCACCAACATGAATAACCCAAAGATCCACCCTGACACGGATAACACGAAAAACTCTTGAATCAAACAACCTCTGCTGAAAAGACAACCGGCCTTAAAGGTACCAATCCTGGGTTATGCTTCAACGCATATGCTTGAAAATGGCATAATGCTCCATATAAAATGGAAATACCACGCATTTGGGAGGATGCTATGCAAAAATGCAAATGCAAAGGAACCACCCCAGCAACATAAATGCTAGAGAGAAGCGACCAATTCTGCCAGGGAGAAATAGGACGTGCCGAGTATGATCAGACTCATACTAGGGAACAAACAAGCCCTAGATATGGAGAAGAATTGTGATGCTCAATCTTGAAACTCTGACACAGTTCCTTCATCATTTTGTTATTCAAATTTGAACCATTATCAGTAATGATTCTCTCAGGAGTTCCATAACGACAAATGATGTCCTTCTTTATGAATTGGGTGACCACCTATTTTGTGACATTGGCGTATGACGCTGCTCCTACCCACTTCGTAAAGTAATCAATCGCAACCAGAGTGAAGCGATGTCCATTAGAAGCAGTCGACTTAATCTTTCCGATCACATTGATTCCCCACATAACAAAAGGCCAAGGAGACGTTAACACATTCAGAGGAGCCGGTGGCACATGCACCTTATCCGCATAAATCTGGCATTTATGACATTTTCTGGCGTATTTGAAGCAATCGGATTCCATAGTCATCCAATAATATCCATCTCTCAACAATTTTCTAGCCATTGCATGTCCGTTGGCATGAGTACCAAAAAAACCCTCGTGGACTTGCTCCATCAACAGGTTTGCTTCAAGTTCATCAACACATCGCAGCAAGACCATGTTGAAATTTCTCCTGTAGAGCACATCGTCTTTGTTCAGATAAAAGTTACCGGCTAACCTCCTTAAGGTCTTCTTATCTTTGTTGGATGCCCCAGATGGGTATTCCCGAGTCTTGAGAAAATGCTTGATATCAAAATACCAAGGCTTTCCATCTGATGCTTTCCCAATTGCAAACACAAAAGCAGGTCTATCAAGACGCATAATGGTGATGGTTAGGGCTTCATTCTAGAAATTCACTTTGTACATCGAAGATAGCATGGCCAAGGCATCTGCCATCTAATTCTCGACTCTTGGCACATGATGGAACTCGATTCTATCAATGAACGGCAACAATCTCCTTGCATAATCCCTGTAAGGCATCAGGTTGGCCTGACGAGTTTCCCACTCTCCTTTGATTTGGTTAACGGCTAACACTGAGTCACCGTACACATCCAGATTCTTGATCCTCATATCAACGACCTCTTCTAAATCCATAATGCACGCTTCGTACTCGACTTCATTATCGGTGCAGGCGAAAGTCAATCGGGCAGTGAACGGTATATGAGAACCATGAGGAGTAGTAATAATAGCCCCGATCCCATTGCCATATGAATTAACCACTCCGTCGAAAACCAGTTTCCACTGAGATCCAATCTCAGGACCCTTGTCAGGTAAAGGCTCATCACAGTCCTTCATCTTAAAAAACATGACGTCTTCATCTGGAAAATCAAATTTCATCGGCTGATAATCCTCAATTGGCTGTTCCGCGAGATATTCCGACAGAACGTTTCCCTTAATGGCTTTCTAGGAAACATACTGAATATCGTACTCTGTTAAAACCATTTGCCATCGGGCAATCCTTTCAGAGAGTGCTTGTTTTTGAAAGATGTACTTGATCGGATCCATCTTCGAAATCAACAGGGTTGTGTGGTTTAACATGTACTGTCTCAAACGCTTAGTGGCCCAAGCGAGTGCACAACATGTTTTTTCCAGCATCGAGTATCTTGACTCACAATTAGTGAACTTCTTACTCAGATAGTAGATGGCATGCTCTTTTCTACCCGACTCGTCTTGTTGACCGAGCACACATCCCATTGAGTTCTCAAGAACCATGAGATACATGATCAGTGGTCTCCCTGCAACTGGAGGCATGAGTATTGGAGGTTCCTGCAGATATTCTTTTATTCTTTCAAACGCTTTCTGGCAATTTTCATTCCACCTGACCGTTTGATCTTTTCTTAGCAATTTGAATATTGGTTCACAAGTGGCTGTAAGATGAGATATAAACCTTGCAATGTAGTTCAATCTCCCCAGGAAACCACAAACCTCTTTTTCCGTTCTCGGCTCAGGCATATCTTGTATAGCTTTTATTTTGGCTGGATCTACCTCAATACCCTTTTCACTGACAATGAAACCCAGTAACTTTCTAGATCTCACCCCAAAGGTGCACTTGTTAGGATTCGGCCTCAGCTTGAACTTCCTCAACCTTTCGAAACAATTTCAAAAAATCGACTAGATGTCCTTCCTCCATCTGTGACTTTGCGATCATGTCATCAACATAGACTTCAACCTCATGATGAATCATATCATGAAACAAAAAGTTGCCCTTGTGTCGCTACCGCGAAAATAAAGTGCCGGCAAAACAGAAGAGTCGCCACCTTTCGTTATTTATCCCTCAGAACGGGAAAGGAAACGATCGGAAAAACCTGACGAAAAGGTATAAGACAAGGCCATCGCAACCATTGTCTGGATTCGGGAGTCGGTTACGTAAGGGGAAGGTATTAGCACCCTTCATGTCCATCATACTCGATGGGATCCATGCTTGTTGTGTTTATCTGACGAGTTGGTTATATCTATCTACGCTAAAAGTCTGGTCTGAAAAGAAAAGAAAATGACTCGGCAAAGCGTCACGCTTTATGCCTACGTATCCTCATTAGAGAATGAGAAATCAGAGTCAACGTAGTTCGACTAACTACGGGTTACGGGGAAGGTGGCTCGCCAATACGTCAGTATTGTGCCTACGTACTCTCAACAAATATGAAAGATCAGAGCTTACGTAATTCGGGATAATACGGCTTACGGGGATTTCAGATTCATCTGTTTTCGAGTAGGGTTAACAGACAGTTCCAGCAGTTTGGTGTATGCAGCTCGACCCTTGGAGACTTAGGCGTTACCGTTTGCGGTAGAACTGGGAGTTAACGACACTCTTCTCTTCAGAAAAGCTTCCTTTGAATTATGGGCCCACGTGGCAAAAAGGTTTGAAGTTTGTTTTCTGTCTTTTACGGAAGAACTGTTTTTTTATAGTTGTCTGTAGTTTGTATAGCACTAGAGACTATGACCTGGGAACGAATGCGTCGCATATCGTCTAAAGGACGTATACTAAACACTCTAGACGATTGAGAGGAGGCCGCTCAATTATCATTTCCCAAGTATCTTAAAGATCGTAACACGCTTGTACTAACTTGCCTTTATTACGTTTTTTACTGTTGTTTTGAGATGAGAAGAGAACGAACTCTATGGGGAGACTGTCAAGTCCTAATGTTGTCATGCCAAGGATCCATCCTATGGTTGAGGTTTGAAACAGGGAACTCCTAGAAGTTATCATGCATAGGTTTCAACCTAAAGTTCTATCATCACTTCCTTATCAAAGGAAGTGAGATTCCTAGGGGATCATGCCAGTGGGAAACAAAAACAGACAAAGCATCAGCTTAACAGTAAACAGATATACATATAAACAATAAAGATGCACATGCAATGCAGCAATACAAGCAGAGGGAGACTCACTCAACCTCTAGGCAATCAAGCAAAGAAAGAACACAGACACGCAAAGATAGACAGACTCAACCTCTAAGGCTAACACATAGATGAAAAGAAAAACAACACACAAGAAAGGGGAGGATCACCTCAACCCTTAATGCAAACAAGCAGAGGGAGACCCACTCAACCTCTAAGCAATCATGCTCATAGCCTAAAGTAATCTAAATATGAACTTATTCTAATGCATCAAGCACTTAAAACAAGGGAGAGAAACCAAAATGAGCAACAGGGAAGTCATCCCAGGCTACATCAGGTTGGAGGTGTATCAACACCAGAGTCCATCATGGGTTCAACCTCTTGAGGAATGCACAAAATCCAACCAAGGGAAGGATTAGGCTCTCCCAAGAGGGACCCTATGTCAATAGGACAGAAAAGACTGGGTATTAGTCCTAGATATCAATCTAAGGGTAACTGATTGTAGTGTATCAACACAGAATGTCCATCTCAGGCTCAACCTATTGAGGAATGCACAGAATCCAACCAAGGGAAGGATTAGGCTCTCCCAAGAGGGATCCTAAGAAAAGGACTTTGAGATGGATGACAGTCTATAAACCAAGGGAATATACCATGCCAAGAATGTCCATCCAAGGCTCAACCTCCTGAGGAATGCACAGAATCCAACCAAAGGAAGGATTAGGCTCTCCCAGGAGGGCTCCTTATCAAGACTTGAAAGAAAAAGATAGTACAAACCAAAGGAATGTACTATACTGGGTAATGTCAATTCAAGGCTCAACCTCCCGAGGAATGCACATAATCCAACCAAAGGAAGGATTAGGCTCTCCCAGGAGGGTTCCTCTTCAAGACTTGGATAAAGAAGGTGGGGCAAAGCCCAAAGAGGAAATCACATAGGGGACAGAAGGCAACACAACACTCCTAGGAAGCCCTACAAGCTAGCTACAAGGATCACCTAAGCTAGGGGAATCAAAAGCTCTATCAAGGCTTTAGCAAAGTTCTAATGAGGTATCTACCTACTTACCAATCTATCAAGAAAGAATACACTACTTAGAATCATCTAATGGCCATGTACAAGGTTAATCTATGAAGTTCTCTAAGTCAGGATCACCTAAACTAAAGTTAACTTGTAAAATGGGGAACTAATTCGAAATCATTCCTAAAAATTCTAAGGAAAATAATATATTATCCTACATGTATTAAAATTCTATGGTACAAAAATCAGGGGCTAAACCTAAATCAAAAGGCTCAAACTAAACTTAAAACCTCAAGGGTACCCTAAAGGGATCCAACAATGAATACTCCTAAACAACTATCTCAAAATCACATTTAGAATCATCTAAAAATCTCAACAAAAATCACATAACATCATCAACATATCTATTACCAGCACACAAAATTTCAATATCAAACTCCAAAGCATGAATGAGAAATAAAATCACAAAGCTCAGCACACAATTATCCAATTATTAAAAACATACTAAAATAGAAAATATGCCATTAATTGAAAATGCATGAAAATAGAAATTAAAAAACATGAGAAAATTCTAAACACATCAAGGTATTCACATGATTTATTTCAATATTTATTGACAACATTTCATATTTTTACCTGAATTAAAACAAACAAGTATTACAACAAAAAATAAAAGAAAAAAAAGAAATTAAAAGAATTAAATGGAGGTGTAAGCAGTAATTAGTCCATGTGTTAATCCGTGTGGGCTTCTTGTGAGGGGTGAGAACAACGCTTTGATCAAAGCCCAACTGAGTTTCACACTCAGCCTTTTATTCACTAATTGAAACAGTGCCAGGGGGTGCACTAGTAATGATCTACGCGTGTTAATTGGTTTGGGCCACACATGAGGGGGTGTGGATAACATTGGGATCAAAGCCCAGAGTTTCCTTTAGTGAAACTCTGCATTTCACTTAAGGAGCAAAGGCCACACGTGGAGATGAATACCAGCCATGAGATGCGCTTACAAAGTCAACGATCTTGCTCGATCTAACGGTCCAGACATGATCTGGAAATTTTAAAACACTAAAACAGAGGGAATTTCAGACGGTGGTCGGCCAAGCGCCGGTCATCTCCTACCTTGCGACGGGAACAGTGGCCTTCCACAAAAATCGACGAAACTCGCGATTTCTTATACCAAACAACTCGTCTCTCTCCCTAGATCACCACTCTATGATTTGTTTTTATTTTTAACCACTACTCAGAGAGATATCTAAACTACAACTTGGAATGCTATGGTAAAAATCGTCATGATTCACTACGAAACTTATACAAAATCCATCTATGTTTCAGGTAGATCCTAACCACATGTATCTAAGGCTTGGAAAATGCATAATTTAAGAGGAATTTTGAGAGGAAGAAACCTGGTTTGGAGCATCGCGTATGGTGTTCTTCAGGGCTCAATTCTCTTCCAAAAGATGCAGAATCTTCCACTGAATGATGATGAAGATGTAAGAGCACAGATTGTGTCTTAGTTATATCTCTATGTTTTGATGATAACACTTATAAATTTTGTATTCAAGAATTATATACTCTAAACGTGTTCTAGATTGTTTGCTACAGGCACTAAAGAAAATTATCTTAAGAAAGCAAAATTGGATCTGAACATTGTTCTTATGAAAGGCTTCATAAGTTCAAGAGCATCTTAAGTGAAGATCTGAACACTGCTCCCAGAAGAATCTGACTACTGTCTCTTGAAGATTCTGAAGAAGGAGCCTCTAAAGCATAGAAGACTCTGCTCTGAAGGATTTACACGCTCAAGCACACTAGCTGCACATACTCTGATTCAGCTCAATCTGAAGAACTTTCAAGACTCTGAAGATCCAGATGATCCTTGGTCTGGAGACTCTGAAGATTCAGATTCTAATGTTGAAAGCTGAACTTACTTTGAAGAAGATTTAAATATGTACGTTGGTTTTTCTCAACAGCTCTTTCCTATTTTGTGCTAGACACAAGGACACAGACAAAAAGGTTTTATCTGTGCATTCCATTCTGAGGAAAGTTTTCTGCAAGTGAAGACAAAAAGCATCAGGCTTGTTTCAGCACAGCCTCCAATGTGAAGACAAAAGGCTTCAGGCTTTTCTGCACAGCCTTCAACGTAACAAGACTTCTTGGATCTTAGTGCCTATATAAAGAAGTCCACTCCATCTTCTTCAGCATCGAATCTCTAGCAAAATCACTCCTCAAAGCAAATCTTTCAAAGCTCTTAATTATATTATTTTGCTTTAACTTTATTCTTAACTTAAGAGAAATATCACTGTTGTGATAACAGCTTATTAGAAGCATTCTTACTCTTGTAATAGTTTTACTTTGTTTGTAAAAGGTTTTCCTTAAGAGGATCCAGTTGGGATCAGTTGCTCTTGAGAAGACTAAGAACGGTTGTTCTTAGGTGTTGCTATTTGTAATCTGTTTGATTAAAATAGTGGATTAAGTCCTTGACAGAGAAAGGCAAATCACTCTTGAGAGGGTGGACTGGAGTAGTTGTTTTCAACGAACCAGGATAAAAATATCTGTGTTCTAATCGTTGATTTTTAGTCCTACTTATTCAACCCCCCCTTCTAATTAATTTTCTCACCTTCAGTTGGCATCAGAGCTCCGGTTCTGCGTGTGCTCCACTTAACCGTGACAGTTAAAGATCCAGTGAGAAAGATACTTTGATATTTGTTTTGTTGCCAATATGGATACATCTACATCAACTTGCAACAACAAATATGAAGGAGATAGGATCAGTACCAAGCCACCCATGTTTGATGGGGAAAAATTTGACTATTGGAAAGATAGAATAGAAAGTTTTTTCCTTGGGTATGATGCTGATCTTTGGGATATGGTCATTGATGGATATAAACATCCTACTGATGAGGATGGCAAAAAGATTGATAGAAAATCAATGATTGAAGTACAGAAAAGAGATTTCAAGAATCACCACAAAGCCAGAACTATATTGCTTAATGCAATTTCTCATACTGAGTATGAGAAGATTACAAACAGAGATACCGCTCATGACATGTTTGAGTCACTCAAAATGACTCATGAGGGAAATTCTTAGGTTAAAGAGACCAAGGCGCTGGCGCTCATACTGAAGTATGAGGCATTCAAAATGGAAGAGTCTGAAAATGTTGAAACTATGTTTTCTAGATTTCAGATTCTTACTGCTGGTCTGAAAGTTCTGGATAAGGGCTACTCAACGTCAGATCATGTCAAGAAGATCATCAGAAGTCTTCCCACCAGATGGAGACCAATGGTGACTGCATTGAAGATGGCAAAAGATCTGAACAAGATCTCCTTAGAAGAACTTATCAGTTCTTTGAGAAGCCATGAAATAGAGCTGGAGGAAGATGAACCCCAGAAGAAAGATAAAGGTAAATCCATAGCTTTAAAATCTAACAAACCTGTTAAAGCTTTGCAGGTAAAAGAAGAAAGTTCTGAAGAATCGTCTTCTGAAGAAGAAGATGAACTGTCCATGCTTTCCAGAAGAATCAACAAGCTCTGGAAGCACAAGGGAAAGAAGTTTAACAACTTCAGAAAAGCTGACCACAGGAAGGAATCTTCTGGACACAGAAGATCTGGAAAGAAAGAGGTCACATGCTATGAATGCAAGGAACCTGGGCACTACAAAAATGACTGCCCCAAACTTCTCAAGGAGAAACCCAAGAGAAAGTTTGATAAAAAGAAAAAGGTTCTTATGGCAACTTGGGATGATTCAGATGAATCTGAATCTGAATCTGAAGCAGAAGAAGAGTGTGCCAACATGGCATTAATGGCTGGAATAGAAGATCAGAATGAAGAATTATCATCTGAATCTGAGTCAGACTCCGACTCTGACGCTGAAGAGGTAATGTCCAAACTTACCAAAGATGAACTTATAAAGGTGTTATCTGAAGTTTTGAAAAGCTACAATAATATCAAACTCAAGAACAAGAAGCTGAAAAGCAATCTTGAATCTGAGATTGATAATCTGAAAACAGAACTTGTTGAGCAGAGAGAAATAAATTTAAAAATAAAAAATGATTTGGAAATTGTCCAACAAGAATCTGACTCTGAAGCTAAGTCATCTGAAAATATTTTGGAAAAATATGACTCTAGTTTTCAGAGGTTCCTCACTAAAAGCATAGACAGAAGCAAGATGGCTTCTATGATCTATGGAGTTAGTAGGAATAAAAGAAAGGGAATTGGATTCCAATCTTCTTCTCTTGAAAAAGATGTAAGACCAATACCTGTAGATGATCTGATCATTAAGATATCTCCTTTATACTCTAATTTTAAATTTGGTCATTTAAATGATATTAAACACACGAGCTCTGAAAAGAATACTCATGTGTTTAGATCTAAGGCAAGTCTAAACAAAAACTATGTTGAAAAACAAAAGTTTAGACAAACCTACAAGGCAACTAACCCTAAAGGACCCAAGAAGATCTGGGTACCTAAAGACAAAATAATCCCTGTTGCAGATGTCCTTAGCAGCAAAGTCAGGACACCAATCATGGTACCTGGACTCTGGATGCTCACGACACATGACGGGAGAAAGGTCTATGTTCCAAAGTCTGGAACTTAGATCTGGAGGGGACGTGAAATTTGGAGGGAACCAGAAGGGCAAGATCATTGGCTCTGGAACTATAGGTAATGGCAACCTACCCTCTATTTCTAATGTTCTGTTAGTTGAAGGATTGAAACATAATCTATTGTCCATAAGTCAATTAAGTGACAATGGTTATGATATTATCTTTAATCAAAAATGTTGCAAAGCTGTATGTCAAAAGGATGGTTCTATCCTATTCAATGGAAAGAGGAAACACAACATTTATAAAATTAACCTTTCAGAACTTAAAGTTCAAAATGTAAAATGCCTCTTATCTGTGAATGATGAGCAATGGGTCTGGCATAGAAGATTGGGGCATATTAATATGAGACGTATATCTCAGATTAATAAACTCAATCTGGTCAGAGGACTTCCTAAGTTGAAGTTCAACTCAGATGCTCTGTGTGAAGCATGTCAAAGAGGCAAATTTTCAAAATCTCATTTTAAATCAAAAAATGTTGTTTCTACCTCCAGACCATTGGAATTACTTCACATTGATCTGTTTGGACCAGTGAAAACTGCATCCATCATAGGCAAGAAGTATGGGTTAGTCATTGTAGATGACTACAGCAGATGGACATGGGTAAAGTTTCTAAAACACAAGGACGAGTCTCATTCTGTGTTCTTTGACTTCTGCAATCAAGTCCAGACTGAAAAAGATTGTAAAATTATTAAAGTCAGAAGTGATCATGGTGGAGAATTTGAAAATAAACATTTTGAAAAATATTTTTCTGAAAAAGGCATTGCACATGATTTCTCCTGTCCTAGAACTCCACAACAAAATGGAGTTGTAGAGAGGAAAAATAGAACATTGCAAGAAATGGCCAGAACCATGATCAACGAGACAAATCTGGCAAAATATTTCTGGGCAGAAGCAATTAACACAACTTGTTATATTCAGAACAGAGTGTCTGTAAGACCTCTTCTGAAAAAGACTCCCTATGAATTGTGGAGAAACAGAAAGCCTAACATTGCTTATTTTCATCCTTTTGGATGTATTTGTTATATGCTTAATACTAAAGATAATCTGAACAAGTTTGATTCCAAAGCACAAAAGTGTTTCATGCTTGGTTATTCTGAACGCTCTAAAGGCTACAGAGTATTCAATACTGAAACACAGATTGTGGAAGAATCTATTCATGTCAGATTTGATGATAAGCTTGGCTCTGAAAAGCCAAAGCAGTTTGAAAGTTCTGCAGATAGAGAAGTGATTCTCACAGACTCTGAAGGCTCAGAGGCAGAAAAGGCAAAGAACAAAGAATCTGACGCAACCCCAGATGCTACACCTTTGACTTCCCAACTAAATAACTTGCATATTTCTGAAAGACCAACTGTCAGAGGATCTTCTTCCAGAATCAAAGCTTCTCATCCAGAAGATGTGATAATTGGAAAGAAAGATGATCCTATAAGGACAAGATCATTTCTCAGAACTTCTGAATCTTCCTTATTTGGCTTAGTGTCTATGATAGAACCAACATCTGTAGATGAGGCTCTGGAAGATAATGAATGGATTATAGCTATGCAAGAAGAGCTGAATCAATTCGCCAGAAATGAAGTTTGGGATCTGGTTCCTAGACCTAAAGGATTCAATGTCATTGGAACAAAATGGGTCTTCAGGAATAAGCTGAATGAAAAGGGAGAAGTAGAAAGGAATAAGGCAAGGCTGGTTGTTCAAGGATATAGTCAACAAGAAGGTATTGATTACACTGAGACATATGCTCCAGTGGCAAGGTTAGAATCTATTCGTCTTCTTATTTCTTTTGCTGCACAGAATAACATCACTCTATATCAGATGGATGTTAAAAGTGCTTTTCTTAATGGTATTATAGAAGAAGAAGTATATGTCCACCAACCTCCTGGTTTTGAAAGTGAAAAATTTCCAGATCATGTTTTCAAATTAAAGAAATCCCTTTATGGATTAAAACAAGCTCCCAGAGCTTGGTATGAGAGGTTGAGCAACTTCCTTCTGAAGAAAAATTTTATCAGAGGAAAAGTGGATACAACTTTATTCTGTAAATCTGTTAAGAAAGATCAGTTGATTTGTCAAATTTATGTAGATGACATTATTTTTGGATCAACAAATATTACGCTTGGAAAGGAGTTTGCTAAATGTATGCAGGAAGAATTTGAAATGAGCATGATGGGAGAATTGAGATTCTTCTTGGGAATCCAAGTCAATCAGACTCCAGAATGCACCTACATACATCAAACCAAATATGTTAAAGAGCTTCTGAAGAAGTTCAACATGGTTGATAGCAAAATGGCAAAGACTCCAATGCATCCTACAAGCACTCTAGGTAAGGAAGAGGTAAGTAAGAAGGTAGATCAAAAACTCTACAGAGGTATGATAGGATCTCTTCTATACTTGACTGCTTCTAGACCAGATATTCTGTTCAGTGTCTGCTTATGTGCTAGATTCCAATAAGATCCTAGAGAATCACACCTAACAGCTGTTAAGAGGATTCTGAGGTATCTGAAAGGTACTGCTAACATGGGTTTGTGTTACAGAAGATCTGATGAATTTTCATTAGTTGGATTCTGTGATGCTGACTATGCTGGAGACAGAGTTGAACGTAAAAGCACTTCTGGAAGCTGTCAGTTTCTTGGAAGTCATCTGATCTCATGGTACAGCAAGAAGCAACCTACTATTGCACTATCAACTACAGAGGCAGAATACATTGCTGCTGCTGGATGCTGTACTCAGATGCTCTGGATGAAGAGTCAATTAGAAGATTATCAAATCTATGAGAGTAATCTTTCTATCTTCTGTGATAATACTTCTGCTATATGTTTGTCAAAAAATCCAATCTTGCATTCTAAGGCAAAACATATAGAAATTAAACATCACTTCATCAGAGACTATGTTCAGAAGGGTGTAATTAATTTAGCTTTTGTTGATACAGATCATCAATGGGCTGACATTTTCACAAAACCCCTTGCTGAAGATAGATTTAAGTTCATTCTGAAAAATATTTGTATGGATTTATGTCCAGAGTAATATTTCTCAGAGGCAACCTCTCAGATGCAAAATGTTTAATAATCTGAAGTATTTCATCTGTCTATTCGTTCATTTATATTTATTCAATTATTTCTTTTTGTGTAAAACTCTGAACTAACAAGCTCAGAAGATCTGAAAGTTGGAAACGTTTCATTTCTTGAGAGACATCAGATGAGGCAACAAAGCAAACACGTGTCACTCAATATCTGAAAAGATGGAGTGCTCAACTGAATTGACGTTTGAGGTATTGCTTTGAAAATCTCACTTTTCTTGTTTTTCCCCCCAGCTGTCATAATTTAATATGAAATGATTGCCTTTCATTAAATGTTGTCCAAACGTGCGTAAGTGTCTTTTGTGTGCCCTATGCTTGATTTTTGGTTTTCTATATATATCACCTATCACACTATTATCACACTTTCCACATTCACTTCATTCATGCGTTTCTGCTTTCTTTTCAATCTCTACCAAAACCCTAAACCTAAACCAAGGTCTTCTTCTTCTTCAATGGCGTCTACTTCAAACACTGCTGCAAAACCCAACAAGACTATAATGTACAAAGAACCTGAACGAACCTTATTCACTCCAGTGGCTGATCTAGAGGTGCTCTGTGAAAGCTTCATTGATCTTGACTCTTTAAAGGAAAATGGGTTTGATCTCATTTCTGCCATTAAAGCTCAAGGATGGGAAAAATATTTTGAAAGGCTAATGGGTCCTGTTTTTCCAACACTGGTAAAGGAATTTTGGATTCATGCAAGCGCTGGTCCCAAGTTTATACATTCCTCGGTTCTTGGAGTGGAGATAGTCATCACTGAAAACCTGATCAGACAACTGTTTAGCTATACTGAGTCTGATGGAGTTTCAAATCATGCTTCTTCTCGCATTGATATGGCTAGGGTTTATGAAGAAGTTACTATTGCTGGATTGCCGTCAAGTAAGGTTAAAGATTTAAAACCCATTTATAGGATCTGGGCGAAAATCTTTATGAGTACGTTTTTTCACAGAAAACCATCCAACTCACCAGATTATGTGAGTTTGGAACATCTGTATTTTATGTACTGCATTAGCAAAAATGTCAAAGTGGATCTACCGTATCTCATCTTTAGTCATTTACTAACTCATGTCAAAGAAACCAGAGAGGAAGTAAGGGCGAAAGCTGGTAAAGTGAGGACGTGGATACCCCTGGGAAGGTTGATTTCTGATATACTTATTGAGAACAAGCTGGTACAGCATCTGACTGATGCGAAGATTACAGAAGATCTGACTCACATCATTGGCTCTGAAATTAATGGACTCAATCTGAAAAGGATGAAAATCATTTCAGAATTGAAAGGACAACTCAGGAAGATCAACTCTGAAGAGATTCAAGGCAGAAGAATTCCTGTGGAAGATTTTCCACTATTCAGTACAGATGAACCTAAGGAATTTGTCTGGCTGTACATTACTGAATGTCTAAAGGAAGGAATCCCTTTACCTGCCAACCTCGTTCAGAAGCCAGGAGAAGAATTGCCTAATCAGATGAAGGAAAGGCGCAGTAAGAGGAAGGCTGACGAAGAATCCGTTCAGAAGAAGAGAAAAGCACCTGAAGCGTCAAGAAAGAAGGAAAGAAGGCCAGAAGCAGTCCTAGAGAAGCTACTCTGGAAGAAATCAGAGACACCATTCAACAGGTATTAGCATCTGATCCTACTCCTACTATTCATTCACCACTATCTTCACCACAACTCTCTCCAAGCCTCATACCAAGATCTTCCAAATCTAAAAAGTCTGTCAATATCTCATCCGAACCACTATCCTCTGAACCAGTAAATTTACAATCATCTCCAGCACCAATTCCATCTGAACCACAACCTCAAACTATTCAAACAGAAATTCCACCACCAGAACCAATTCTATCAGAAAACTCTCCAACAGTAACTCCACCAGAACCAACTCAACCAGAAAATTCTCCAACAGCAACTCCACAACCAACTTTGTCACAACTAGAGAATCCCCACTTAGAGACTCTCCAACCACAAACAATTATTTCAGAACATAATCAACCAGAGACTGTTCAAACTGAACACTCTGAACAAACAATTCCCTCAGAAGATCCAAATCTTTCTGACAATATTCTTGATATTCCACCCCTCAACCAAACAATTGAAATTTCTTCTACATCTGTTCACTCAGATGAATCCTCTGATTCATCTGATTCATCTGACTGTGATTCAGAATCACTCAAACAAGCTCGCTCTGAGAGTGTTATGAAGAAACATCTTAACATTGCTTTGTTTCATACCCCACCAAACTCTCCATCTCAACAACCATCTGAAGCACAACCATCTGACACTCAAACAGCTGAAAACCAAACCATTCCTCAACCACCTGAAACTAACCCATCTGAGAATCAAACTTTTCCTCATTCATCTGAACTCCCTCAATCTGACATCCACACATCTGAACCACCCACACCTCAACCACAACCATCTGAACCTACTCCTGCTAACACCCCTAATCCTTTTTCCTCTGGACAGAATGAACAGTCAGATTTAGGATCTTGTGTTAATGCTATGTTTGATATTTTCAAAAAGGAGTTAGATTCTGAATATGATCGTGTTAAGGCTGTATGCATGTCTAGTTTGGATCCAAATGTTTCGAATACTGCTTGGAAGCGCTTCATCTGGATGTTTAACAAAGCTGCCCTAAAAGTTAGAGCAAAATGCTCTAAGCTTGCTAAGACTAAATTTGCTGAGTTAATAAAGGTAACACTGATGAACATGCCTCCTCCTCCTCCTGTGTTACTTTTGGAAGCTGCTCCTCCAGTTGTTCCTGAATTTGAAATGGTTGAACAAGCTTCTGTTGAAAACCAAACTGAAGGGAACCCTGCTGCTACTGCATCTGCTCCGTCTTCATTTGTGGTTTCAGAACTTGTGAATGATGTGAAGGATATAAAGGACTGGATGATCAAGCAAGAGAAAACAACTGATGAAATCAAGACCTGGATGTCTAAGCAAGAAGAGTCAGCCGCCAAGATGACAGAGCTTCTGACCCTCATTGCCTCTCGCCAGACCTAGTTTTATTTGTTGTTTTGAACATGATCTGATTTTGATGTTTGTTTGCTTTTAATTGTGTTATGTGTTTTTGGCCTCTGCCTGTTTGTCTGTGAACTCTGGTTTGTTTTTTTTTAATTGCATGATAACATGTTTTGCTCTTATTTGCTTCTTTTCTTCTATATCTTTCTGTCTTTGAAAATCTTTTTGATTATGACAAAAAGGGGGAGAAAAAGAGAAACTGAGTGTTCAACCTATAAGCAATTACTAAAACTAAAATTCAGACATTTTATTAACTTACCTTGAACTTAAGTCTTTCAGATTACATTGATATATCTGACATAATTCATTGAAGTTACCCTGAGACTGTGTCAACCAGAACCTGTTTCTCTAAAGAAAATCTGAGTATTCAATCAAATCTGATACATTTATTCTGAAAGAGAATTCATGCAAGATGATAACCAGACGTTCTGACTAAAGAAAGTCATATGTATCTGGCATCAAGATTTGACTCTGAACTCTTTCATCAGGCTCTGAATCTGAAATATACTTAATCAGAAAGGGAAGTATTCTATTCTATTGAAGTATTTATTTCAGGGGGAGATTGTTAATCTCAGGGGGAGTTTCTAATTCTTACTCTTTATTGAACAAATTTTATCATGTTTTGTCATCATCAAAAAGGGGGAGATTGTAAGAGCACAGATTGTGTCTTAGTTATATCTCTATGTTTTGATGATAACACTTATAAATTTTGTATTCAAGAATTATATACTCTAAACGTGTTCTAGATTGTTTGCTACAGGCACTAAAGAAAATTATCTTAAGAAAGCAAAATTGGATCTGAACATTGTTCTTATGAAAGGCTTCATAAGTTCAAGAGCATCTTAAGTGAAGATCTGAACACTGCTCCCAGAAGAATCTGACTACTGTCTCTTGAAGATTCTGAAGAAGGAGCCTCTAAAGCATAGAAGACTCTGCTCTGAAGGATTTACACGCTCAAGCACACTAGCTGCACATACTCTGATTCAGCTCAATCTGAAGAACTTTCAAGACTCTGAAGATCCAGATGATCCTTGGTCTGGAGACTCTGAAGATTCAGATTCTAATGTTGAAAGATGAACTTACTTTGAAGAAGATTTAAATATGTATGTTGGTTTTTCTCAACAGCTCTTTCCTATTTTGTGCTAGACACAAGGACACAGACAAAAAGGTTTTATCTGTGCATTCCATTCTGAGGAAAGTTTTCTGCAAGTGAAGACAAAAAGCATCAGGCTTGTTTCAGCACAGCCTCCAATGTGAAGACAAAAGGCTTCAGGCTTTTCTGCACAGCCTTCAACGTAACAAGACTTCTTGGATCTTAGTGCCTATATAAATAAGTCCACTCCATCTTCTTCAGCATCGAATCTCTAGCAAAATCACTCCTCAAAGCAAATCTTTCAAAGCTCTTAATTATATTATTTTGCTTTAACTTTATTCTTAACTTAAGAGAAATATCACTGTTGTGATAACAGCTTATTAGAAGCATTCTTACTCTTGTAATAGTTTTACTTTGTTTGTAAAAGGTTTTCCTTAAGAGGATCCAGTTGGGATCAGTTGCTCTTGAGAAGACTAAGAACGGTTGTTCTTAGGTGTTGCTATTTGTAATCTGTTTGATTAAAATAGTGGATTAAGTCCTTGACAGAGAAAGGCAAATCACTCTTGAGAGGGTGGACTGGAGTAGTTGTTTTCAACGAACCAGGATAAAAATATCTGTGTTCTAATCGTTGATTTTTAGTCCTACTTATTCAACCCCCCCCCCCTTCTAAGTAATTTTCTCACCTTCAGAAGAGTTCTTGAGGTTCAATTTCTTCTGAAACCTCCTCAATCTCCAAACTCAAAAATCCAACTTCAAGCTTCTTCCACAAACTGCTCTAACTGATTCTCAACTGAAAATGGCACTGGAAGCTTCTGAAAATGATCCAAATCTCTTTTATAATCTGTTTTGATCCATTGGGGGCCCATTCATGGCCTAATTTCTGATTTCTAACTTTCAATTTTTTCTCAAAAATCCACTTATGGTATGCATGAATTGGCTCTGTTCTTGCTCTCAATCCACTTCAGTTCACTTATTTGAGAGTTATGGAGTGTAAATGAATGAGTTCCCTTATTTGATTTCAACCAAAGATGGATGTTTGAAGTGTTACTTCATCATGAAGTAATCCACCAAAATGCCATGATATGAGTATCAAATCAAAATTCTAACAATTCCAAAGTGTTTATAACTTCTTTTCCAGTCAAAATGAGCACCAATTTGGTTTGAAATCATTCAATTATCATTTGTTTTGAATTTTTCCCTTTTAATTCATTAAAATGGCCTTTTTGAGAAATTCCTTCAACCAATGCTTGCTCTAATCCATATCAGTGGACTCTTGATACTTAGTTGGACTAAAAACATCATTTTGAGCAACTTTCAAGTTGCATAAAACTCCATTTGAGGCTTGCAAAATAGTGAAATGGACCCATAATTCAAAATGACCTGTAATGCCAAATGCCCAAAATACCCTTGACTTGTCAAAGCCATAACTTGAGTTCTATAAATCCAATCATGGACTTCTAGTACTCTTTAGTAAGCTAAGAGAATAAGGAACAACATTCATGTTGACCAAAAGTTCATAGGAATCATCCTTCTAGGGAAAACGTGTCATGCAAGTTGGGTAACTTTCAAGCTCCAAATTCACATGCCTCAGATGACCTGTAACTTGTCTGGCTCGTAACTTGAGTTCTATAAACCCTATTAAGGACTTCTAGTACTCAAATTAAAGCTAAGACCATGCCCTACAACAATCATGTTAGGGTAAAGGTGAGATGAAAATCATATCTTGAGTTAAGTGGTCTTGAAGTCAGGGGTCAAGTTAGGGGATTTTACACTGTCAAGCCTTAGAAACGCTAGCCTAAAACTTCTCAAACTCTTCAATAATGATGAGTTAACATTGGAATCATCCTTAGAACATCTCAATGTATCAATCCATGGTCACATGGCTCTTGAATTAGGTCTCAACCTTCTTCAAATCATCAGTTGGCTTAGGGTTGACCCAGTCAAACCCTAGCTGCACCAATCATGGCTGAGGCTTCTTAACCTTGCATAAGGACTTGTCTGAGCTCCCAAATGATTTTCAACATTTCTAATGAGCTCTCTCAAGACCTCAAGTCCAACTCTATGGCTTCAGAATCATCTGATGATCCCCCTACAACTCTCAAGTTAGGAGACCTACATACTTGATTTCAACCACTCTCTCTGAGGATCTTAGACTTCTCTGATAAGGATATCAAACCTTGAACACTTGAATAACCTTATTGGGTAGCTTCATTGTCTTGTATAGCTCTTGATTGGTAATCATACCTCTTGATCTCCTGCACACATGTCAATGAAATGCAAATGATAATGCTAATGTGAATGAAATGAAACATAAGCTAGGTAAAGAAAAGTTGGGCAAAAATTGGGGTGCAACACCTTGCATTTTTCAATCCAAAAGGCATCACCTTGTAGAAAAAGGTCCCCCATGGTGTGATGAAAGTAGTTTTCTCCATGTCTTCTGGGGCCATCTTGATTTGGTTATACCCAGAGAAGCCATCCATGAATGAAAACACAAAATACTGAGCGATGTTATCAACCAACACATCGATATGGGGGAGCAGGAAATCGTCTTTCGGGCTCGCTTTATTCATATCTCGGTAATCGATGCACATCCGGACCTTTCCATCTTTCTTAGGAACAAGAACGATATTAGCGACCCACGGAAGGTAATTCGTGACAACAAGAAACCCAACATTCAACTGTTTCTGAACCTCTTCTTTGATCTTGAATGCCATGCCAGGCCTTGTTCGTCTCAACTTCTGCTTGACTGGAGGACATTCTTCTCTGAGAGGTAACCGGTGTACGACAATATCTGTATCCAGCCCAGGCATGTCTTGGTAAGACCAAGCAAAGATATCCTTATACTCACGGAGCATTTCAACCAATCTTCTCTTGACACTGTCTTCCAATGCAACCCCTACTTTAACCTCTTTTTTATCATCCTCGATGCTCAGATTGATAATCTCAATATCCTCCTGATGAGGCACAATGACCCTTTCTTCCTTCTTGAGAAGCCTGGCTAACTCTTCGGGTAGTTCACATTCTTCGTCAGTCTCTTCTTCAGCTTGATAAATGGGATTATTAAAGCCATACGAAGTCATAGCTGAACCTGAATCGATGGCATCTGCTAGAAAAGACCTGCATGATGATGTTATGTTTATTATGCGATGTAACAAACAAAACACATTGCCATTTTTCTGTTTAATATAAATGTAAAACAAAAACAAGACAAACAAGGATCACAATATTAAACGTCCTTTATTTAATGATAAAGTGAAAATAACAAGAGGCCCCGCAAATTGGGTCACTACGCCTTGGGCAGAATGTAGGACTGAGCATAATTAAAACAATGAACATTACTCTGCAGTAGTAACATGAATGACTTATTCGGTAGTCCAGTTGCACAGCTTCTGGCCAGGAGTACATGGACGAATCCAAGCATCCATATCGCAGTCACTGTCACCTTCATCATCTCGAACGACATTAATCCTGTCAAATATCACGCCGCTGCTGGTGAATTGCACAGGTCCCCTGAACCTCAGAACGCTTTGAGAAGAACTGAAGGGTTTGTATCCTAGGCCGAACTTGTCCTGCTTGACGGGAACATTAAGAACTTGGCCCCACTTCTGCGATGCAGCGGATTCTACGATAGCACGAGCTTCCTTGAGCGATGACATAGAAACCTCTGGGCTCTTGGCTTCCACAGGAGACTTCCCCTAAATCTGAACTATTTCAAATGCCTGGCAGAGTGTTTCGTGGATCTCCCTATCCACTTCCACATACTTGAAGGATGACAAATGGATAACCATAATATCCTCTTCACTGCATACCGTGACTATCTTCCCTTCCACCATATACTTTAACTTTTGATGCAACATTGAGGTGTCTGCCCCTGCATCGTGTATCCAGGGTCGGCCAAGAAAACAACTGTATATCAAATATCTCTGGTCCTATCTGAATAGGCAACGTGATCTCCCCAAACACTGATCTCTTAGATCCATCGAAAGCCCTCACTACCAAATCACTTGGCGTGCATATCAAACCTTGAATGTCCAACTTCATCAATGCCTTCTTTGGAAGCACATTGAGGGATGATCCTGTATCAACCAGGACATGCGACATCAGAGACCCTCTACATTCCAAAGATATATGCAAAGCACGGTTATGGTTTCTTCGGGCAGGAGTCAGATCTAAATCAATAAAACCGAGACCATTACCGGCGTTTACATGAGCTACTACCCCTCCAACTGGTTAACATAAATCTCCTGGGGTACGTACGTTGCATTCAAGATTTTCAATAGAGCGTTGTGGTGCGCCTCCTAACACAACAATAATGACAAGATAGAAATCTTTGAAGGAGTCTGATTTAAGTGGTCCACAATCTTGTAGTCACTTTTTCGAATAAGTCTCATAAATTCCTCTACATCCTTTGAAAGATCATCAGCCCCGACCTGTGGTTGGACACTCTCTTCAATCACGACCTTTCTTTTCCTTTTGTCATTCTTATCAGCTTAATCTCCGGTGGTGAAAAGACCCTACCACTTCTAGTGATACCTCCGGCACCAACTATATTCTCAACCGACGAACTTCCATCTGTAGACGCTGTCCATTCCTGCCTTTTCCCATTACAAAACACCTCTCCCCCATAATTCCACAAGATAGCTCTAGTGCTCTCGTATGGTCCAGGTCCAGGTACAGTAATGATAACCAGAGCTGGCCTAGCAGGCGCTGAAATATTGATTGTCCGGTATGGAATGGAGATCGTAGCAACTTTGCTTCCATCATTACTCACTTTATTCTCAGCATCTTCTTTTACAACTTTATCAAATTGCAAACGACCCTCATCCATCATTCTCTGAATGCCCTTTCTCAAAAGATCGCAACCCTCAGGCTGCACTTCACACTCTTAGCAGTCAAGAGAACAACCCGGAAACACCCCTTTCTTCAATAAACTAGCCTTCACAAAGCCCAACGGAGTCTTCAAATCCCCAACATCCGTTACCAGATTTAGCTTCTCCCCTTAAATAATGGCATTGGCTCCTGCCGCCCCATGATTCGGCATCAGGTTTTGATTCACATTGGGCCCATCGTTGGTGAAGTTAATAGCTTTGGAATCAAGCAGATCCTGGAATTTGTGCTTGAAGGCTTTGCAATGGTCAATATCATGGCCCAGGGCGCCTGAGTGAAAATCACAATGAGCATTCGCATCGTAGCCAGGAGGCGGTGTACCAGTGAGAGGAACCAGAGTCCTCTTCTAAACCAATTGTAACTGTAGCAGATGTTGTAACAACTGAGAATACGGCATCGGAGGATTCTCGAACTGTCTATCAGGCATCCTGCGTCTAGCAGCATAAGGTCGCGAAATGTTGACTCGTTGCTGAGTTGTGGCCGGGATATCTACTGTAGCAACTTGTTGATGATAACGGGACGGAGCTCTACCTTTACCTTTGTGCGAAATAGCGTTCGCGTCCCCTTCCCTTCTCTTAGGGTTCGCTGAATATGGTTTCTTTGTTCCTCTCGAAGAGGATCCACCACCATTTGGAATCTTTCTAGACTTAATTCCACTTTCGACTCTCTCGCCAGCAATTACCAGATCAGAAAACCCTGTAGACATGCAGCCTATCAACTTCTCAAAGTACACACCAGGCAGCGAAGCCATGAACAGGTCGATCAACTCCCTTTCGACCATAGGGGGCTGTACCCTCGCAGCTAGATCTCGCCACCTCTGGGCGTATTCCTTGAAGCTCTCAATACTTTTCTGTGACAAGCTCTGCAATTGTACCCTGTTCTGGGCCAAATCACTATTATACTGATAGTGATGCACAAAATCTTCGGCCAATTCTCTCCAGCTGCGGATATGAGTTCTCTCAAGTCCCATATACCACTCCAAAGACGCCCCTGCCAGACTGTCTTGGAAAAAATGCATTAGCAGCTTTTCATCATTGGAGTAAGCAGACATTTTCCTGAAATACGCCCGAATATGAACTCTTAGACAGGTCGTCCCTTTATATTTGTCAAAATCGGGCACCTTGAATTTGGGAGGAATCCTGACTCCAGGAACTAGACCAAGATAAGACATATCAAGGCCCAAAGAGTTCTGATTCTCAAAAGATTTCATCTTCTCCTCGATCAGTTTAAACCTTCGGTCAGCTTCAGTCAGTAAACCACCCTCCATATCTCTCATGGAAAACACATCATCCTGGTTATCTTCCTAATGAGGGCCAGCAGCCCCGTGCACAGCGCACACACTTCCATTACCAGCAACATTACCATTCTCATTCGCAGCTCCCCCACCCAGAGGTATGACAACAGTAGGGATACCCTGTGGGATAGATCCACCGATCAGTGGAGGAATAACACCAGCTCCTCCATGCAAAACGCCCTCTTCGTCAACCCGTGCTATCAATGGCTGGACCAAAGTTCTTAACTGTTCCTGCCCACTAGCAATAGTCTGCATCAACTCCATGAAGTGAGTCATGCGAGCCCTGACTTCCTACAACTCGACTTGAACCTGATCCATTACTCTTTGCTGATTCCCTCGAGTTGAATACCTGTGGAAACTGAAATCCTTAATCCTGTTACTACGAAAACCAAGCAGAGTTAGGAACAGAAGCCACTGAGAACACCTGCGATGCAAATGAAAATGCAAGATGCAAAATGCAAACATGTATATATGCAATAGGGGAATTCCCCCCGATTCTAGTTCCGAGAATAACAGAACGACAATGGAGAACCTATAGACAATCATAGAGCCAAACACCTCATTCATACAAGAAAAGGCCAACATGCAATGTACAATCATGCAACTGACTACAAGAATCAATAGAAAAATCTCAGCCAATAGGTCTGGTGATGGTCAATACAAATATAACCAACAAGCTACAAAGGAAATGAAAGACATCAAGTACGGAACCAAGCACAAAACGCCTCCAACAACTCATGTGTCTCAGGATGGTCTGGTCTGACGAGTAAACCCTGAATGAGCGCCTCTCTCTATCTGATAGTGATCTGTAAATTCTCAGTGTAGTCCTCCCAGGCTCCCTCACCGAAGACTTCCTCTAGCTTGCACCTCTTCGAATCAGCCCTCAGCTTATAATCCTCCAAGGTTTCCAAAGCTTCGTTCAATCTGCAATTACTATCACGTGTGAGTGAGGCTTCATCTGCAATCCTCTCATCCTTTGCCCTGAGATGAGTCTTCAGCTTGTTGATCTGTAGCTTCAACCCATCCTCCCATGCCTTGCTGTTGGAAAGGGTTTCATTCCACTGATCATTGAACTTGGAGATCTCCAGATAAGCTTTGCCCAAGTCCTTCTTCTTAGAAGCGAGAACATCACTGACGACTTTCAGATCTAAACCCAAACGTTCTCGAGCACTCATTTTCTCGGTCAAATCTGTACCCAATTTGTTCACAAGCTCAGTCTGCCTCTTCAAGGAATAGGTTGCTTCATTCTTCTCGCTCCGAAGCTGAGTAATCTCTTCGTCCAACTTCTCATTAACCTTCCGCAACTCTTCCTTCTCAAACCACAACTGATTGTACTTCTGAATCTCCACGGTGGTAGGTTCCTCAATCATAAGGGGATACAGAGGCTCAACAGAAGGAAAAGGTATCAGGAACTTTGCAGCTCTATCACGAATCCAAGTCAGATAAGGGTCATAGGCTCTATTATTACTCTTCCCCAATAACACCTTCCCTTTTCTGTGAATATTGCTCCAAGCATGCTCAAGTCTGGCTAAGGCATCACCTTCCAACAATCCGGTGAGATACAGAGATTCCCGTATCTCTTCCTCTTTAGGAGGATCTCCAAACTGTCTGACTAACAAAGATGGGTTATAGTTGATACACCCCTTCCTTCCGACCAAAGGGACGTTAGGAAATCCACTGCAACTATAGATGATCTCTGTACCAAGCATATCCTGTCAAACCATATAATGTTCTCTGCAGACAATCCCATCAACCTCTCTGGCTATTCTGATGTACTGGTTGTAGTGACAAATGGGTCTGTCTTGGGCATATGACTAGCAAACCACCTATACAACAAAGGAACACAACAAGATACATTATTTCCCCTTCGGTTCTCATTCTTATAGTGGACAAAATGATAAACGTCTCCAAGAAGAGTAGGTACCGGATTCCCTGAAGCAAAAATGTAGAAAGCATCTAGGTCTACAAAATCCGGAAGATTAGGGAATAATATGATACCATAGATACAAAGAGCTAGAATGGCGCTAAACACAATCCAACAACCATCTTTGGCGAACTGTTGAGCCTTATCAACCAGGAAAAACAAAGGAAAACCAGGCACCCCATTCCACTTGGTCAATTTCCCCTCTAACTCTAAAACATTCACATGTAGTGCAACAATCAACTTAGCCAGATCAGGCTTAGCGTCAGTATAGAAGAACGACATCTGATCAAGAATAGGCACGCCTAACAACATAGAACACTCTTCCGAGGTAAGCGCCAGGATATAATCAGGGAAAACAAAAGAAAAGAGACTCGGCAGAGCATCGCCGCTCTGTGCCTACGTATTTCCTCGTGCAAGGGGAAAGTCAGAGTCAACGTAGTTCAACAAACTACGGGTGAAAGGTGGGGGAAGGTTGCTCGCCAAGACATCACGTCTTGTGCCTACGTATTCTCATCTGGTATGAGAAATCAGAGCAAACATAGTTCGGGCTAACAAGAACACCAGTTGGTTCAAAATGTTTTACCCGAGTAGGGTTAAAACTTAGTTCCAGCAGTTAGGTGTATGCAGCTCGACCATTGGAGACTTAGGTGTTACCTGTTTGCGGTAGAACCAAGAATTAACAAAACTCTCTTTTATGAAAAGATTCCATTATTAAGATCCCGAAGGATGAAAAAAGGTTTGAACTTTGTTTTTGAAGTCTTTTAGAGAAGAAGTGCATTGATTATTGTTTGTAATTTAAGTTGCACTAAAGACTATGACCTAGGAGCGAATGCATTGCGTATCACCCAAAAGGTGTACACTAAACACTCTAGGACATTGAGAGGAAGCCCCCCAATCACCGTTTCCCAAGTAGCTTAAGGCTCGTAACGCACAACATTCATTAGCCTTTATTAAGTGTTTTAAGAGAATTCGAAGAGGAGAAGAGAAATGACACACTAAAGGGAGACTAACTCAAACCTAAAAGTTGTCACGCAAAGTACACCTATGATTGAGGTAAAAGGGAATGCTACCTAATGTTATCATTCATGGTTTCAATCCTAATGTCTATCATAATCATCCTTGAACAAGGAGATTAGAGATCCTAAGGGAACATCGCAAAGAAGAAAGAAGAAGAAGGAAGCATAAAATAACATGAAAGAAGAAAGAATGCATATGCAATGCAACACACAAGCAAAGGAAGGAAAAAGTGTGGGGTAAATACCTCCACAAGCACATCTCGACCTTTATTAATGCAAGAAAGGAGTTGCACAAAGAATGCACACAAAGCAAAGAAATGCAATAAGGCAAGCAATCATGCAAATGTAAGCACAAAAGAGAAAGGATGAGATGAAATGGGAGACGCGAACTCCTACGACCATTGGCCATCAATCATCGGAGAAGAGTGGGAGGAAAAGAAGTGCGGGGCAGCAGTCGCCACAAGCGCATCTCGACCACTCGATTCTCACACTCAAGCAAGACAAAAGAAAACACACATCACTTCGAACAACATATACGAGAGTATGCATCCGAGTGGAAAACAAGCACGCGTGTCGATGAAATCACGATTAAACAACCACGAACAGCGACATGTATCCAAAACATCTCACTCCTAATACACTGATCCATGATGATTCGAAGTGAAACGATACCGAAACAAGCATGAAAAACAGCAAAAACAGGCCTGCTGAAGCAGTGTTAATCGATTAACACCAGATGTTAATCGATTAACCACTGAAAAACGCTTGAAAAACTGAATATTTGATCTGGTTAATCGATTAACACCAGATGTTAATCGATTAACACTGCTCCAACAGCAGAAAACAACAACAGAAAAGCACTTTTCAGCAACTTATCACTTAAGCAAACATCCACATGATCTCATAAACAAATGTGCACGAAATTAAACCAAAAAGCAGTGATCTAAACAAGATGTAAACACATCTAAACAACACCATCACAATTCATATGGATCAAGAATCAACCAAATCAATAAAAAATGAAGATCCATATGATTATGCAAAATAAGCTCAAAAATGCAATGGATCTAGAATTCCAACCTTCAAAGCGGAGAATTGCTTCGGTTAATGTTGATTTACTTTGAACATGTAGATCTAAGTAAGAAATCCAGAAGACTTCAAGATCCAAGCGAATTCTTGTAATAGAAGTGACGATCAACCAAAATCAAGCCAAATTACTCCAAATAATCACTTCCAACACCACTTCAAAATTCAGATCCAAGTTTGCAAAAAAATTGAATGAAGAAATTGATTCAATGAGGATGATGGATGAAGGTTTGAGCTCAAGAATTCATTGATTCCAATGAAGAATCAAGGAATTCTAATGGAAGAGAGCTTTGGTGAAGGTTTTGGAAAATGGAAAGTTGAGAGAAACTTGAGAGAATTGAGATGAATTCTGAAAATGAATGAAATTATGAGGATTAGATGTGTGAGGTTTGGAGTAAACCAATTAAATACCCCTTAGGTTTGGATCCAAATGAGAGGTTTGGAATGTGGTTTGTGAAATTTGGTTTGGAATGAGGAATGGGAGTTTGGAGGGAAAATGAAATTAACCAAAATTCAAGATGGTTCTAGATCCTTCCCAAGGTGTAAAATTGAACTTCCAAGTGATCAAAATTGGACCCTAAAGTGCCCCCCTTTGAAAATTCACGTGTAGAGGCAAAATCTGCATTGGTTAATCGATTAAAAATTTGGGTTAATCAATTAACACTGTTTAAAAAATTCAAATCTGGACTGATTTTGACTTGGTTAATCGATTAACACCTTCAAAAATTTGAATTTGGCACCTTTTGGAGGGAAATCTGCACATTTGCCCGTTTTCAGCCGTTCTGAGCTCTGTTCAATGTCTGAGACTTGCTCTTGAATATTATAACCATGAAAATGCTTGGGATAGCCTGAATGTTGCTTTCTGAGCTGAAAATACCCTACAAAATAAAATAAAATCGGTCGCCCGACCGCTAGGCAAAATAAATGGCAGAGCCTCTGATGCTCGCTGTTCAGGTTCATGCATTGAGATAAAAATTAAGCCACGGAAAAACCTTGATCCCCTGTCTCAAGGACGAATGCTATGTGTCGCTACTGCGAAAATCGGCGCCGGCTGAAAAGAAGAGTCGCCACCGTGCATTATTTATCCCAAAGGAGGGAAAGGAAACGTTCGAAGTAAACCTACCGCAAAGACGAGAAAGGAATGGTCATCGCAACCAAATCCTGGATTCGGGAGTCGGTTACGCAAGGGGAAGGTATTAGCACCCCTCACGTCCGTCGTACTCGACGGGATCCACGCTTGTTTTCTGGTACAGATTGTTATTCTATCTACTCTACAGGTCAGGGTTAAAAAGAAAAGAAAATGACTCGGCAAAGTATCGCACTTTATGCCTACGTATTCCCGTCTAGAACGAGAAATCAGAGTCAACGTAGTTCGCCTACCTACTGGAAAGGAGGGGAAGGTTGCTCGCTAGGATATCGCATCCTATGCCTACGTACTTTCATACAACATGAAAGATCAGAGCAAACGTAGTTCGGGCCACGTACGACACAAGTCTGTCTTGATTGTTTTTATCTCCTTATGAAAAAGGGTTTTCCTGATTACCGGTCCAAGCGGACAAAATGACGTTTTGATGAGTTCACATTCTTTTACGGAAGAAGTGTCTTTTATTGGATTTGAAATCTTATTGTATTTTTCTGTTTGTTTTGAGAAAGGAGAGACAGAACTCTAACCTATGGTTGACAAGGGAATCACACTAACTTAATGTTATCATGCATGGGTTAAGACCTAATGTCTATCATGTTCCTCTCTTTCGCAGAGAGAAACAGAGATCCTAAGGGATAAACGGAAACAGAGCAATAGCATATATACAGTAAAGCAGTAAAATGCATGAATGCAGCAATACAAGCGAGGCAAGGGAGTCCCACTCAACCTCGAACCTAGAAAACAACAGGCAAAAAGCGAACAAAATTCGCTTTCAACCTAACAGATTAATTGGCAAACAATACAGTCCGGGAAATTCAAACAATACATCAAAAATTATCAACAGCAAAAAATAAACAGCAAACAGCAGTCTTCATCAACATCTGTCTTCAAGTCATCTTCAAAACATCTACAAGCTTCAAGCAAGCATCAGTCTTCATCTTCAAGCCTTCAAGCAAGGTCTCTATCTTCAATCTTTCAGGGCTTTTCTTCAAGTCTCACTCTCCAAGCTGAGGAACCATCAAAAGAATGAATTGGGATGTTAAACAGTTAGTTGACCACCAAAGGTGGCAAACAGACTGTTAACAACATGTAGAATGTTTCTCTCAAGAGTTATATCTCTTAGACACTGTCACCAAGCCTTCCAAAGGAAGGGGGTGAGTGTCCTAGAGAGACTCTGCATCATAGAGAGGGATGGAGGCAAACAAGACCTTCCATATTTGTGAATCAAGTTGCTATTCTAGAGCTCTACCTAGCTCCTAGTTCCTATAATCTTCATCAGCTACAGGCAAGCTGCAATCTTCATCACCTCTTGAACTGGGTCTTTATTCCTTTGGTCTTCAATGGCTTCATCGACAAAGTCTTCAGCTCAAACCCAAAACCCCAAGCAGGCCCAATACCCCACACAATCAAACAAATAACCCTAGAGAGGGCACACCACACAATCAATCAATTACAAGAATATACTAATAGCATTAATATAATAGGGGAAGTCTAACATTTTCTAAGGGATCTATCACTTACCCATAATACCCCTATAGTCCCATCTCCTAGTTCAGTCTAAAAACCCAAAAAGAAACTTGTTTTGTTATACCTATATTATATTCACAACCCTAATTGACTATCCTAATAGTTTCTAACTAAACTACCTAGAATAAATCCTAAGAAAATGGTATAAAAATCAGGGGGGCACTTAATATCCATATCTAGTTGTACTAAAAAGAATGGGATGAAAATCCTAAAGGAAACTCTCAAACTAAATTCAACAAATAGTAGCATAAACCAAAAGAATTAAACAAAAACTATTAAATGTAAAAATATACAAAAAATATGAAAATGAAGTAAAATGATAATTTTATGTTTTCATATTTTTCTAGACAAAAAATGAAAACTGGGAAAAAAGTCTCATTAAAAAATAATGTTTTTTCAATTTTTTATGAATTTTTAAAGATTAAGAAAATTTGGATTGAATTATAATATGAAAATTGATGAGGGGTGCAAGAAGGAAATAAAATGCAGTTGGATTGGTGATGGGCCCAGATATGGTGGTGCGCATAGCAAGGCGCGCCTGGGCCCAGCTTGTATCAGAAAAATCATAAAAAAAACTAAAGAAAAAGATGGAATAGCGGTGTAAATAGCAGCGAAATGAAGTTAAAAACGTGATTGGGCTTTGCCTGGGGGTCTGGATAGCAAATTGAGCACAAAGCCCATGTTGGATTAAATGGAACGCTGCGTTCCAAGGTCATAATTTCCCTCCCTTCTCGCGTTTGAACGTGGACCGTTAGATGGTCCCCCAGTCAACAAGGTCAGCGCGTGTTCAATGGTAGAGATTTCGTCTTCAACCTTGGCCACACTAGGGTTTCAGAATTCATGCATACGCGAGCACCATGCGTGAAACTTCCATCTCGTCGTTCTCTCTCACCTCTCCATCAAATCACACGATCCAAGAACCAAACTTACCCTATTTCTTGCGTAGAACACAACCGTGGTGTTGGTTTACATTAAATCACCCTCTATCACCCAAACCGAAAGAGATAACATCAAGCAATCAAAATTTCGTCAGGTTTCCATCATCACCAATCTCACCATTCTTTGCACAACAGTAATCCTTATGCCACACTGAATAAATCTAACTAATTATCTAAGATTATAACCTCCTAACCATTGTGTTCTAGGTCCAAACCGAATTTACACTCACATGTCAACCTCCATGAAAACTTGCCTAAAGCTCCAGAATCAATCATCTAACTACCTAAACCAAGTTTAACCTAACAATTCTCTATCATACTACCTAATTCGAGCCAAAATGATAGAGATACCAACCTGGTGTAAAATTGAAAACAGATGGATGAAATCTCCACTTCAAGTTCAGCAATGCTCCAGTAGCAATCAATGGACTAGGATCTTGATTCTGTATGCACTTGTTCTTGCATAAACACCTTGGATTGCCATATCCAACTCTTCTTGCAATTTGAAAGTGAAATTCGCAGCACACAATTATGGCTTCAATTCAACCAGATCTTGCTAGCAATGTGATCTATGATGAATATGGAGTATGGTAGAATCAATAACTTTGAAGAATGATGAAGAATTGAGAGAGTTTTTGTGTGATTTGCAAAAGAGGGAATGAAAGTGAATTCTGAGATTTCAACCAAATGAAGCACCAACCCTGCATTGAATCAGCTCGAGGGTTTATATAGGGGAGGATGGAAAGTTCTGGAAGATGCTAGATTAATCCCATGAGAAGTTATTCATATCATTGCATGAGAAAATGAAAATGGCCAAATTGAAAAATCCACTCTGCATTGCCTTGTTGCATCCCCTTAAAATCTCTTGAATTTCTCCTTTCATGACAATTAGAGAGTGTAGAAACCATCCCTTGCCTTGCACCTTGATTCTAGCTTGATTTGGCAAGTGTATCTTTCCATACAAGCAACTTATGATAACCCCAATTTCTTGACTTCAAACCAAAAACTAATATTGCCAATGATTTTAAAATTCCATTTACCTTCAAAATGGTTGGTCATATGCTTGGTTTTGCTTTTGTATCAAAAAATCACAATTTTGGTCATTTAAAAAGGTACTTTTTCCTTTTAATATTGGTCATTTTTGCAAATATAAGTTCCATGCATTTCCAACTTGCCACAACCACTTTTCTAGACTCAAAATGTCATTTGGAACAAGTTTTATGTTGACCATTTTTTCATTTGAAATTTGGAAATAGGAGTTTTGGGCATATGCTTGAAATGACCTGTAATTCCATTTTCCCAAAATACCCCTGGCTTGCCAAGGTCATAAGTAGAGTTCTACAAATCATATGAAGACATAACATACCTTTATAGAAAGCTAAGATCATGAAGAACAACTTTCATGTTGGCCAGAAATCCATTTGAGACTTGAATTTTGAATTATCTTTCTTGGAAGTTTGACCTAAATCAGGGGATTTTACACAGAAACCCTAATTTAGAAACCTCTCTTCTTCTTGATTTCTCTTGATTTTTTCTTGGCACAACATCATATCCATCTCCACATGTCAAATGAGGCATCCCACATCTTTCAAACAGGCCTTGATGCCCTTCAATCAAGCATTTGACCTAGGGTTGACCTAGAGTTGACCCAGATGAAACCCTAGTTGACTGTCTTCAACTGCAGCTCTTGTGATCACATCAATGACTTGTCTCACTTTCAAAATGACTCTCTAGGTCTTCCATGATGTCTATATACCCTCCATTCTTTCCATTCATAGTCCACAACTTCTCTGATGACCTTCAAACCCCCCTCAAGATAGGAGAAAAACCCACAGATTGGTCCACTAACTTTTCAAATTTCAATCTCTTTCTGATGACTTGGATAGGTTGAGTTTGAATAAGAACCTCTTGATAGGCTCATAGAGACAAGAATTTCATTTGGCCCCTTGTTGGATGGCTTGCCCATGTTATGCTATGCAGATGAATGAATTATGTACACGACCTAATATGCAAACGCTAATGCAATTGAGACATAAACCAAGTGAAATACGTTGAGCAAATTTTAGGGTGCAACAGCTGCCCCTATTCAAACGACTTGGACCCGACTGGGTGAAGAGCGAACGGTCTTCAAACATTCGAGGTACGAGACGGTTGAATACTAAGAACCCGAAAATTTGCCAACCGCAGAAATAAACTGCGAAATAAATTGCACCACTACTTGGGGAACACTATCTACAAATCTGATCTCAACATTATCTTGTCAATACTTGAACTTATTGACTTCACTGGGAGAAGTACTTCTGTCAACAAAACATGACACTGCCACTGATACAGGAGAATCACTCTGCCATCACTATGAGAAATCACTCCGCCACCACTGTGGGAAAATTTTGTCATTATTACGGGAAAATGACTCCGCCACCACTGTGGGTACATACTCTGCCAAATACAGGAAAATAACTCCGCCTCTGCTACGGGTAATACTCTTTCGAATACAGGAAAATAACTCCGCCTCTGCTACGGGTAAACACTCTGCCAAATACAGGAAAATAACTCCGCCTCTGCTACGGGTAATACTCTGTCAAATACAGGAAAATAACTCCGCCTTTGCTACGGGTAATACTCTGTCGAATACAGGAAAATATCTCCGCCTCTGCTACGGGTAATACTCTGTCGAATACAGGAAAAATATCTCCGCCTCTGCTACGGGTAATACTCTGTCGAATACAGGAAAATATCTCCGCCTCTGCTACAGGTAATACTCTGTCGAATACAGGAAAATATCTCCGCCTCTGCTACAGGTAATACTCTGTCGAATACAGGAAAATATCTCTGCCTCTGCTACGGGTAATACTCTGTCGAATACAGGAAAATATCTCCGCCTCTGCTACGGGTAATACTCTGTCGAATACAGGAAAATAACTCCACCTCTGCTACGGGTAATACTCTGTCAAATACAGGAAAATAACTCCGCCTCTGCTACGGGTAATACTCTGTCGAATACAGGAAAATATCTCCGCCTCTGCTACGGGTAATACTCTGTCGAATACAGGAAAATAACTCCAGATATGCATAGGTCACTCAAATTCTAAATATGGCTAAAAAGTTAGCCTCAAAAGATGAGCATAGGTCACTCAAATTCTAAAACCTAATACAAGGGTATCAATGAAAACACTCATCCAAATTAAATCCAAAATAAATAAAAAATAAAAAAAATAAAAAAAAGTAAAAATTGTGAAAATTAACATAAGACACTAGTAGATCAAAATCATATGTTTGTGCATTTTTAAAATAAATGGAAGTATTTAAAATAAAATAAAATTAAAATGTGAAAATAAAAGAGAAAATAAAAGAAATAAAGTGAAATGGGGTGCATTAGCATTTTTGGACTGAATTGATTACAAGTTAAAACACAAATGGGCCCAAAAAGTGGGGGTGCAAAGAGTAATGTGTGCAAAGCCCATCCAATCAGAAACAAAAAGATCATCCAGATATATGAAACACGTCGTTTCATTAAAGGATGTGGCATGCCACATCACTTTTCAACGCAGGCATGGGCAAGGTGAAATGCCAAATCATTCAAACAGCTCAGCTAACACTTCAGACGCCAGAGCTAGGGCTCTAGGCGTCTTCCCTGGTGAGCCTCACCGGTAACCTCTGTAAATCTCAATAAAAATCAAAACCCAAGACCTATTTCTAAAGGAAATTTCATTAGGAACACGAATCTGACTTCAAAATTTGAAAAAGACTCTTCTAACATGGTGAAATCTCAACATGAAGTTTTGACATACAAAGTGGAAGTCACTCAACTGGATACCAAACTCATTCAAGCATTGCCTACACAAGGTAAGGCTTCAGATGCAACCAATATGAACCTACTTTGATGCCTAAAATAAGAAGTTCAGAATGAGAAATATTACCTCAACGGAGCAAATCCGTTGGCCCTTCAAAATGCCTCTAAGCTTCAAAGAGAAACTCCAATGTACTCATTGTATCCCAGTGATGAAGAATCAAGCAAGATGGAAGCAGAGTCCTCAAAGGAAAGTTCAATTCGAACAGAGAGAAAGTATGAGTTTTTGAAGTGGTTTTTGATATTTTCCTCTGCAGAATCACCTCCTCCTCACATTAGGGTTTTTGTGTCCTTTATATATGAGGGTTTCAGAGAGTTTTTGAAGGCCCATGATTCTTGTATAGGTTGTTTCACAAACTTGCCAATAAAGCTCAAAAGTGAGTGTACACGGGTTTGGGATGGTTGGCACACTATCTCGGGTCAACATTGTGTACCAATGAGGGTGAGAAAATGACTTGGATGATTAGAAAGGAAGGAAAAGAATTTGTGGGGAGATTTGGTGGTTTCCTTACATGGTGAAAAAAATTGAAAATACTTGAAAATGTAAAGGAATGTTTGCTCATTTTGGGTAAAGTTTGTGTTGTCATGACATGATGATGATATGATATAAAAGAAAGGCAAAACCAACCAAGATTGTGACTTGAAAAGCAAGAAAGTTCAAACTAGGTCACATATCCATGTATTCATGTTCATCATGCATTAACTTGCCTTGTAAATCATCAAATGTCATGGAATTTGAGGTCATGGTGTTGGTAAGATCTTAAAGCATAAGTTTCATGTTGTAGGTAACTTGATTTGGAGCTTTGAGGTTCATGAATTTTGACCTTGAATTGAATGATCCAAAATTAGGTCATCCAAAATGACCTTGACTAGGAAGGATCCTAACTTGAGCTCCATACATGGAAATGATGAGTTCTTAGACTTCTTGGAAATCTTAGATGAAGAATAACAATCTTTATGTTTGAAGAAAGTTGAGGAAAAACTTGGATCCACATGAAAATTGTCATGGAAGAGGGTTGTCCTTTGATGCCCTCTAAATCTTTTTCCTTGGTAAAACCAAATTGAAATCATCATAACTTGATGTATGTAGATCCAATGGAGGACTTCTTGTAATTAAAATAAATCTTGGAGAACAAGTGACAAATATCATGTTTGATGAAAAATGATATGGGGCTTGTATCATGATGAAACTTGTCAAGAAAGCTAAGTGCTAAAAGAGGGGATTTTTGCACTTAAAAAACTCTAAAACCCTAACTTAGCAATATCATGATCTTTTTGATGATACCTTCTTGATTATTCTTGTTCCAAACACATGAAATCACTTGAAAACACATTTCATTCCCTTGATTGATTTTGAGATCCAAGATCTTGACCCAATTGAATCACAATTGACTTTTGTTGACCAGATGAAATCCTAGGATCATTTCCACTGACTGAGGCTCTTGTGATGGCTTATGATGTCACATAATCCATGTAAGGAACCCTCAAGGTGTGTGTTGATATTTAGAATCATGTCTTGCCCTAAAATTAGCCACACATCTCCATTTGAACCAAAACTCTAGATAGCTATCCATGAGATAGGAGGTGGAGAATCAATGTTTGTGTTCTTGATTCAAGTGGTTGAGTGATATGCCTTGATGATGATGGAAAACTTGTGACTTGAGATTTCCACAAAGTTAAGCTTGAACTCTTTATTGAGCTTTGAAGATGAAACTCTTATTTTGATTGTTGGATAAGATTCCTTGATTACCTGTCTAAGCTCAATGCTAGGTGCAAATGCTAATGTAAATGATAATGATATGAAGGTTAAAGGTTAGGGTGAAAAAAAGAGTGTGACAGATGCCCCTATTTAATCTCCTTGTACTTGAAAGTGAGTATCATAAAGGCCTTTTTAGGTTCAAGGTACAAGGAAATTAAATACAAGAATACCCAAAGTTTTCAGCTAACCGGGGTGGAATGTATCAGGATGGAGAAACAAGATGGCTTTGAAAAAGACATTTGTCAAAAGGTAAATGGTAGTTTGATGAATTGGTTGGTTATGAGGGAAATATGATGATATGCTTAAGATGCAATGCAAAAGAACACAAGTGTTTTGCCAATCCTGAAAGAGGAAGCATCCCTGCAGTAACAAATAATAATTAGGGTTTAAGAGATACTTCTCCTACGAAAGGTAGAGAGGACCCCAAAACGAAAGGTTCGAAGAAAAAATTCCTTACGCAAAAGGCAAAAAGGAGTCCAAAACAAAAGGCTTGGAGAAAAGATAAGTTCCTTCTATATCATATATAGAAACTCCCTTCTAGATAACACGATCGAATAAATTTATGCAAAAGCATAAAAGACTCCTGAACAAAAGGTTAGGAGATAATTCCTTCTACAAAAGGTAGCGAGGACTCCAAAACAAAAGGCTTGGAGACAGCTTTCTTCTACGAAAGGTAGAAAGAACCCCATAACAAAAGGTTTAGAGAAAATGGTCCCATTATAACAAGTAAAGGATATTCCTTTGGGGAAGAAATGATCGTGAAAATTTTTGCAATAAGCAGGAAAGACTCCTGAGCAAAGGCTAGGAGAAAAACTCCTCCTATGAAAGGTAGTGAGTAATCCAGAACAAAAGGTTTGGGACACAAATTTCTTCTATGAAAGGTAGAGAAAGACAATAGAACAAAAGGTTCAGGGAAGCAAATTCCTTCTACGAAAGGTAGATAGGACTCCAGAACAAAAGGTTCAGGGAAAGGAATTTCTTCTACGAATGGTAGAGAAAGACACCAGAACAAAAGGTTCGGGAAAAGGAATTTCTTCTATGAAAGGTAGAAAAGACACCAGAACAAAAGGTTCAAAGGCAAAAGGTCTACAAAAGGTAGGATATTCTGTGGGGGAGAAAAACTTAATACATAAAGACGAACTGCCGAGGATGATGTGCAAAAGGCACAACCGGGTATGGAAAGGTGCAAAATGCACAAGCCAAAATCTTATGATGACGACGTGAACAAGGCTCATAAAAGGTAAGTTGAGGGCGATAACCACCCTTGTATAAGGTATCAGAATGTCATTAACCTCACAAGAACAACGACGGAGATGACATTCTTAGTGTGTAGTGACCATTCAGTTTTTGACAACATAGGCATCAAGTGTTCAAATTGATCAAAGATACCCAAAATAAAGTTTGGTTGCGTGTAAAAGACAGCGAAGATGCTCACAAAAGGAAAGCGAAGGGATCAGATTTCACGCAAAAGGCAATGAAATACCTTACAGCAAATAAGGTAACTCTTATGTAGAAAGGCACGAAAGGAGTTGCAAATATTAATCGTCGGAAGAGACAAAGTCCACAGGAATGCCCTATCCTCTATAGGAACTGGCTAAACAGGCGTGCAAATGATGCAAAATGTATGCAAAATGCTAGGGATATGAGAGTTTGGAGTGACGGTTGTGTCAAGCGTGGTTGGGCTTGCTAGGGCAAAGGGATGTGTACGACGAAAGGTACAAGTCATTGGTGGTTTTACAAGGAAGTGAAAGCCGAAAGCGGCTTTACAACCAAAAGGTGCCAAATACAATTGGGTTTTGGACCAGATGGGGAACGAGCTTGACTTCCCAACACCATTTCTTCATGATGCAATCAAGTTTTGGAGATGCTATGACTCCACCTTTTTGTGCTAGTTTCCTCTAGGCTAGATGATTCTTGTCTCGGCCAAGTCACTTTGTAGTTTCGGTGGTGTATCTGCATGTTGCTTAGGGTCATGGTCACCGTAGAGCCACCTTAAGAGAAGAAGTAATCCCCCACTTCCTTTCTACCACAAAATTAACATATGCAATACTTATCATCGATAAAACAAAATTTGTAAACATATGGTAAGAAATAAAAGAGAAAACTTTTTAATGAAAGTAATCTTTATTGATGAAGACCCATAAACGGAAAAATTACAAGAGGAGGAAATTCCTAAAAGAGGTAATTGCTTTGAAAGAAAATGGATGAAAAATAACAATGGCAATGTTGAAATCGGTTTCTATCGAGTTTCAATTCTACTATGACCCATATATCTCTGAAGACCCTTTATGCATTGCTTTTGAGTGCAACAATTGCATTAATCCTTCCCAATTAGAGTTTAATGATCGAGGAGGAAAATTCACACGTACTTTCAGAATGCAGTTTTTGCCTAAGTTACCTTTACGAGTTTTTTTTTTAACTTAGCGGGTTATTTCTTTTGTTTTAGTCCCTAATTTTTGCCTGGACCTTGTTCTTTTACATGGTCCAACAGGACACTCATTTTTTGCGTGGATTTTCTTTTTGGTCCACCGGGTCTATATTTTAGGCATAATATTTTTTAACTGCATCTGAATTCACAGGGGATGGAAGATCATCACCGTCCATGGTCGAGAGAATCAAGGCTCCACTAGAGAAAACCTTTTTCACCATGTACGGACCCTCATAGTTCGGTGTCCATTTGCCCCTTGGATCGGTGTGAGTTGGCTAAACTTTCCTCAAGACCAGGTCTCCTGCTTCAACGTGTCGCGGGCGAACTTTCTTATCAAAGGCTCTCTTCAACCGCTTCTGGTATAATTGACCATGACAGACGGTCGTCATGCGTTTTTCATCAATGAGATTAAGCTGGTCGAGTCATGCTTGTACCCATTCAGCTTCGTCTAGCTTGACGTCTGCTAAAATCCTTAAGGAAGGAATCTCTACTTCAATAGGCAACACTGCTTCCATACCATACACGAGAGAGAATGGGGTTACCCCAATAGAAGTGCACACTGAAGTGCGGTAGCCATGCAAGGCAAATGGCAACATCTCATGCTAGTCTTTATATGTTTTTACCATCTTCTGGACGATCTCTTTTATGTTCTTATTCGCTGCCTCAATAGCTCCATTCATCTTTAGGCGATATGGTGTTGAGTTGTGGTGCTCGATCTTGAAGCTTTCGCATAAATCCTTCATCATTTTAATCTTGAGGTTCAAACTATTATCAGTGATGATTTTATTCGGAACTCCATATCTGCAGATGATTTCTTTCTTAATGAAGCGGGCCACCACTTGCTTAGTGACGTTGGCGTAAGATATGGCTTCCACCCATTTGGTGAAATAATCAATGGCCACTAAGATGAAACGGTGTCCGTTGGAGGCAGTTGGCTCGATACGTCCGATTACATCAATACCCCACATGGCGAAAGGCTAAGGCGAAGTCAACACATTCAAAGGAAGTGGTGAAACATGTACTTTTTCTGCATAGATTTGCCATTTATGACATGTTTGGAGATGACAATAACAGTCCATTTCCATTGTCATCTAGTAGTATCCTGCCCTCAAGATCTTCTTAACCATTGTGTGGCCACTAGCATGTGTCCCAAAAGACTCTTCATGTACTTTGTTTATGATATGTTCTGCTTCGTGTCTATCCACGTATCTGAGCAGAACTGAATCATAATTCCTCTTGTATAGCACATCACTGCTGAGAAAGAACTTTCACGATAGCTTCCTAAGATACTTCTTGTCAGTGATGATGATGCCTTCTGGATATTCTTGTGTTTCTAGATACCGCTTGGTATCATAGAACCAAGGATGATCATCAACTTTAAGCTCTTCGGCGTCAGTTGCCAGGCAATAAGCAGGTTCGTCAAGGTACTATAAATGAATGGTCGGTGCCTCATTCTTCCACTTGACTTGGAACATGGATGCTAATGTTGCTAGAGCATATGCCAATTGATTTTCTGCTCTGAGAATGTGGTGAAAAGTGATCTCATCAAAGTATGGGATTAGCTTCAAAACATGCTCTCTGTAAGGGATTAACTTGGTATCAAGTGTTCCGTATTCCCCTTTGATTTGGCATATGACAAGGGCATAATCTCCATAGGCATCTAGAATCTTGATTCTATTATCAATGGCAGCTTCAATCTCAAAGATACAGGCTTCATACTTTGCCATGTTATTAATACATTTGAAGCACAATCTGGCAGTGAATGGTAGATGAAATCCTGTTGGGGAAGTAATTATTGCCCCAATTCCATAACCTTTAGCATTTGCGGCACCATCGAACACGAGCGTCCATCGTGATCCTGGTTTTGGTCCATCGTTTGGGCCGAGAGTTGTATAGCCTCTGGAAAACATGACGTCTTCGTCAGGTAAATCAAAGCGCATAGATTGGTAGTCATCCACAAGTTTGTGGGCAAGATAGTTAGACAACACACTTCCTTTGATGACCTTCTGTGTGACATACTGGATGTCATACTCTGCCAGTACCATTTGCCAATGAGCCACTCGTCCGGTGAGAGTAGGCTTCTCAAATATATATTTGACGGGATCCATCTTGGAAATCAACAGGGTTGTATGGGTTAGAATGTATTGTCTTAGGTGCTTTACAGCCTAAGCTAATGCATAACACGTCTTTTCGAGCATTGAATATCTTGTTTCACAATTGTTGAATTTCTTGATGAGGTAGTAGATTGCATGTTTTTTCCTACCGGTGTCATCATGCTGACCCAATAAACATCCCATGGATCCTTCTAACACAGTTAGGTACATAATTAGAGGTCGTTCTGGCACTAGAGGCATCAAAGTTGGTGGTTCTTGAAGATAGTCTTTTATTTTCTCAAAAGCTTTCTGACAATTGTCATTCCACCCAACGGCTTAATCTTTTTTGAGTAGTTTGAAGATAGGCTCGCAAGTGGCCGTCAGATGAGATATGAATCTTGCAATGTAATTCAATCTCCCAAGGAAACCTCAGACTTATTTTTGAGTTTTAAGTGCCGACATGTCTTGGATAGCTTTGAGCTTATCAGGGTCTACTTCAATCCCCTTTTAACTTACAATAAAACCTAGCAGCTTGCCATATCTCATACCAAAAGTGCATTTGTTGGGATTTAGTCTCAGTCTGAATTTTCTTAGTCTTGCAAAAAGCTTTTCTAGATGAATGAGGTGCTTTTCCTGAATTTGGAATTTTGCGATCATATCGTCTACAAAACATTCAATCTATTTATGTATCATGTCATGAAAGAGAGTAACCATAGCTTGTTGATATGTCGCGCTTGCGTTCTTAAGTCCGAACATCATAACTTTGTAGCAGAAAGTTCTCTATGGGGTGATGAAAGTTGTCTTTTCCATATCTTCGGGAGCCATTTTGATTTGATTATAGCCGGAAAATCCATCCATGAATGAAAAGACAGAGAACTGGATTGTACTATCCACTAGTATGTCAATGTACGACAGAGGAAAATCTTCTTTTGGACTTGCTCTATTGAGATCTCTGTAGTCAACGCACATTCGTACTTTCCCGTTTTTCTTCGGCACTGGAACAATATTTGCTACCCATTGTGGGTAACTGGACACTACCAAGAAACAAGCGTCTAGCTGCTTTTGGACTTCCTCTTTGACCTTAAAAGACATCTTTGGTTTCGTTCTTCTCAATTTCTGCTCCACCGGCGGACAGTCTTCTTTGAGGGGCAATTTATGCACTACAATATCTTCATCCAGACCGGGCATGTCCTTGTAGGACCAAGAAAACACGTCATTGTACTCTCGTAACAACATGACCAACTTTGTCTTCACCTCTGCTTCTAAGGTGGCACCTATCTTGATCTCTTTCGCATCGTCTTCAGTTTCGATGTTGATGAATTCAATCTCTTCTTGATACAGTTGAATGACCTTCGACTCTTGTTTCAACAATCTAGCCAACTCCTTTGAGAGATCACAATCTTCTTCACAGTCTTCGTCAACTTGGTAAATTGGGTTATCAAATTCATATTGTTGCACCCCAAAATTTGCCCAACTTTTCTTTACCTAGCTTGTGTTTCATTTCATTCACATTAGCATTATCATTTGCATTTCATTGACATGTGTGTAGGAGATCAAGAGGTATGATTACCAATCAAGAGCTACACAAGACTATGAAGCTAGCTAAGAAGGTTATTCAAGTGTTCAAGGGTTGATATCCTTGTCAGAGAAGTCAAAAGATCCTCAGAGAGAGTGGTTGAAACCAAGAGGGTGTGTCTCCTAACTTGAAAGTTGTGGGAAGCCATCAGATGATTCTGAAGCCAAGAATGTGGACTTGAAGCCTTGATAGAGCTTATGATATGTCTTGAAAGCCATCATGAAGCCCGGACAGGTCATGGTGCAAGATTAAGAAGCCTCAACCATGATTGGTGTAATTAGGGTTTGACTGGGTCAACCCTAGGTCAACTGATGATTTGAGGAAGGTTGGGACCTAATACAAGAGCCATGTGATCATGGATTGATGCATTGAAATGTTATAAGGATGATTCCAAGGTCAACTCATCATGATTGAAGAGTTTGAGAAGTTTCAAGCTAGGGTTTCTGAGACTTGACAGTGTAAAATCCCCTAGTTTGATCCCTATCTTCAAGACTATCTAGCTCAAGATGTGATTGTCATCTCATTTTGCCCCCAACATGAATGTTTTAGAGCTTGATCTTAGCTTTAATTTGAGTACTAGAAGTCCTTGATAGGATTTGTAGAACTCAAGTTATGACTTTGACAAGTTACAGGTCATCTGAGGTCTGTGGATTTGGGGGCTTGAAAGTTACCCAACTTGCATCAAACTTTTTCCCAAGAAGGATGATTCCTATGGACTTTTGGTCAACATGAATGTTGTTCCTTATTGTTGCACCCTAAAATTTGACCAACCGGGTCCCGTATCTGGCGATGTTTCGACGCATGACCGCATTCGCATCTGCATATCGCATACAGTGCATTTTTCTCATTTGTTTTGATTTTATCGGGATCACAGCTCTCGTCTCGCGTTTCAGGTGTTTTTAATCAGTTTAGATAGATAGAATCGTGTTTTTGAGTACGTTTCGGTGTCCGTTTATTTTTACCGGCTATGTTGATGCGCTCTCGCGGTGTTATGTGTCGTTCGGTGCTATTTTTGTTCCCTCGGGAAATTATTGTGATTTTTCTGGATTTTATTGACCATTTTTAGATTTTTTAATAGCTTTTAAAATCATTTTTAGAATATTAATAGGTTTTTAATATTTTTAATAGTTTTAATCCATTTTAGAATATTAGATATTAAATAGTTTTTTTTCTCATTTTTCTTAATAGAATAGTATAGATTTTCTTTTAATAGCTTTTCTTTTATATAAGTGATATAAATTTTATTTTTATATAGAAATAATACAATTGTTTTTTTAGAAGTTTAATGGAATTAATGTTTTTTTAGAATTTAATGGATAGTATAAAATGGATTAATAGTTTTTTCTTTTATAGAAATTGGTATAGATTTTAATCTAAAATTTAATTGATTTCATTTTGCTTATAGAATTTTCTAGGTTTCAGATTTAATTAGGTTAAATGGGTCTTAATTAGGTTAAATGGGTCTTAGTTAATTAGTGTTAATCAATCAGCTTTAATCTTTTTTGTTTTCAATTCAGATATTAGAGTTTTTTTTAGCATTTTGGGCCTCACTATATCCATTTCGCAAGCCCAGTTCGCAGGTCAGAAAGGCCCAATATCCAAATGCATTTTCATCAGTCCAGAATTGTCCAGCCAAGTCTAGAAGCATCCAGAAGAGTCCAGAGATTCTCAGCCTATAAAGCCTTCGGCATCCACGTGTAGCTCGAGGAGGGACCCCACGTTTCATCACCATCACACGCCACCTCACTTTAGACGCTGCCTCTCCCCATGCCACGCGTGGGACACGCGTCTCACATGCGGTGATCCCCTCCACTAACGCGTGCCACGCGTACGCACCACAGCGCCCCACCGTCTTCCTCACCGGCCGGCATGCATGGTCGGCGACCGCCGTGAAGTTCACCGGGAACACCCAAAACCCCCAGATTCCGGTCGATCTTCATCTTCTCCAATCCTCTTCTTCTCCGACGGATCTTCATCATCAAGAACCACCGGTCAAACTTCATCATCATCAACAAACCTCCGATCTTCATCTCCAGAAGAACTTCATCAAGCAATCATCATCAGAGTCTCCAGAAAAGAAACTTCAAGAACGATTTTTCCAGGAAACTTCATGGATCTTCAATTAATTCCCAGATCCAAACCTTCAACCGTTCATCAAGAATCCTCATCTCCAGATCAACTCCGATCATCATCCATATTCAGCATCTCCAAGACGTTTCCAGAATCGCTCCACAACTCAAGCAAAATTCCAGAAGGTTCTTCAAATCACCAACGCGTTCATCCTTCAAGATCTAGATTCTCCAGGAAAGAGACTTCAAGAACGAAAATCCTTATGAACGCAACAACTTCAAAACAAATCTCCAGAATAGTCACCTTCCTCAAACGATCTTCATCGATCGTCATGGAATGTTCAACTGCTCATCAAGAATGTTGTTCAGTTCTTCATAGACCTTCAGATGTTTCCAGAAGTTCGTCCTGAAGCCATCAGACCTTTCAACATCCATCAACACTCACTCGAACATCGTCATCCATCCGGTAATAGCGAGATCTCCACCTATATTTTCAAGTATCATCATCATTTGTTATTCTTCAAGCATCTTCCTTTGGAAGTCTTCATATAGTCTCAGTAGATCTTCTGGGTTCGGGGAGATTGGCGGTGTTTGTTGTTGAGGATTCAGAGTAGGGCCTGGAAGAGCTAAATGATGATTGGATCGGGGAAGAGGATTGGATTCAGGGAGGACGAAGGAGGTTGACGGCGGCGCTGTGAGGGAGAAAGGAGAAAGATCTTAGGGTTTCTGAGTGAGGAGAGTGAGGAAGGGAGGAAGAGACCGGGTTAGGCCGTGGGCCTTGGGGCCCAACAACATTTTTTGGAGACACCTCACCCCCTCATTTTTTTTGCTGTGAATGGGCTGAGCCCAATATAGTTTCTCAACGCACCTGCGCTTCACTTGATGCACCTCCCCCTCCGTTTTGCAGCAATAGCAGCTGGGCTGGGCCCAGTTTGCAGTTTATTTTTTTTTTATGTTTTCTGCTTATCAACCCCCAGCTGGGCTGTGTACCCCCTCCCCTTATTTTCTTTTCTTTTATATTTTTCACATATAGTTTTATGAAAAAAAAGAAATGAAAAAAGAAGTTATTGAATATGAAAAAAGAGAAAAGAACTAGAATAAAGAAAAAAAAGAAAAGAAATACAATATTGAAAAAGAAAACAAAAGAATAAGAAAAATAGTAGAAAAAGAAGTTATCAAAAAGAAAAATTTGAGAAGAAAGAATTTAAAAAAGGAAAAAGGAGAGAAAATAATGGAGAAAAATATATGAAAAAATACACAGGGAAATAGTGAGAAAAATATGGAAAATATTTTGAAAGAAAAAAGGAGAAAATGATTGGAAAAGAATAAAAAATATTAGTATAGACTTAATATTTTTTAGAGTACATTTTCTTTTAGGATATATTTCCATAGAGTTTATTTTACATCTTTTTAGAGACATCCTTAGAAGTCCACTTGTTAGGGGACTTTTTCATTTGATTTTTTTCAGGATAGGATAGGATAGTATTTCCTAGGAGATTTATTTTCAGCATTCAATCATTGTAATCATTTTTTCAGAATGTTAATAAAACGAGATTTGAGTTGTGGTCCCGAAGTAGCCGAACTACAGCTGCTCTGATTTCTCGTACCAGACGAGAATATGTAGGCATAGGCTGCAATATCCTAGCGAGCACACTAACGACTGACTTTTGTTCTCTCGCTGCTGTGCGATCGAGACTTTCCCGCTGACGACTGATGTTACCCTTTTTCTCTCTTGCCCGAGTGCACTTGAGACCAGACCGTAGTTTTGCCCATAGGTTCCCGTACCTTTGAAGCCAGTTGTTTTTCTCACTGCTGTGTGAGAATACCCTGTTTAGCCGTAGTTAGCCTGAACTACGTAAGCTCTGATCTTCCATGCAGTGTGGAAGTACGTAGGCACAAGACGCAAAGTCTTGGCGAGCCAATTTCCCCGTAGTCCCGAACTACGTTGACTCTGACTTTCTCCCTTGAGAATACGTAGGCATAGAGTGCGACGCTCTATCGAGTCAATTCCCTTCCGTTTAGATTTAGCAGCCGTAGATAGATTGTTTTTGCATCCTTTAGACAACCCAAGCAAGCGTGGATCCCGTCGAGTACGACGGACGTGAGGGGTGCTAATACCTTCCCCTTGCGTAACCGACTCCCGAACCCAGGTTTTGGTTGCGATGACCACACCTTTCCTGTGTTGTGCGAGGTTTACTTCAAGCGTTTCCTTTCCCTCCGTTGGGATAAATAACGCACGGTGGCGACTCTTCTGTCAGCCGGCGCCGATTTTCGCAGTAGCTACACTTATCCTCTTAGCTTTCTAGAGAGTACTAGAAGTCCTTGATAGGATTTGTAGAACTCAAGTTATGGCTTTGACAAGCCAAGGGTAGTTTGGTCATTTGGAGATTACAGGTCATTTCAAGCATAAGGCCATAACTCCTATTTCCAAGATTCAAATGGGAAAATGTTCAACATCAAACTTGTTCAAAATGATGTTTTAAGGCTAGTAAAGAGGTCATGAGATGATGGAAATGCTTGTAGCTCAAAGTTGCAAAAATGACATAAAACAAGGGTATAAGTTAAATAAACCAAAGTTGGAAATTGATATTTTTGACCTACACATCCAAACCAAGGCATGTAATATATCATTTTGACTCTAAAAAACATTTTAAGAACATTGGTTTAGCCACATTTTTGAGTTGAGGTCTAATTTGTGAACTTGATTTGAAAAGTAGTTACTTACATCATAAGTAACATTTGCAAAACTCAAATTCAAGGCATGAGCAAGATTCCTTGCAAGCCAAACACTTCCAAAATGTCAATAGGGGAGAAATTGTAAGAGAGTGGGATTGATTTCAAGCTGCAAACAGAACTATGCATACCATGGCATATGGTTGAAATTCTCATGACATGAGAGATTGAAACTCTCATTAGAAGGATCTAGAGGGTTCTAGATCATCCACACATGTTCTATATATTAAGTAGAAGAGGTTCAGATGAAAGGTTGGTGATGATTGAAGGAGAGAGCAGAGATTGAGATTGAGATTTCATGGCTTGCAACTGAATTCGGTTTCACCAATTTCTTCACTTTCCATCCATTTTCTTGATTGCAACTTCTTCCATAGATGCTAGGGATTGAGTCCAGATCATAATCAAGAGGAATTCGTGGCTGATTGGTGTTCTTGAGCTCAGATTTTTCCACCTGCAACTCACCATCGGGTTTCAAGTTTCAGGAGTTTTCAACCAGTTCTATTGCATACAGAAGCAAGGAAATGATCCATTGATCGTGTCTGGAAGGTTGGAGAGCTTGATTTGAAGGTTTAGTGCATCTGTTCATCAAGAATTTTCAGGTTGGTACCTTTCTTCCTCCAGCATGAATTAGGTAGAATCAATACGAATTAGGGTGTTAGATGCATTGTAGAACGGTGTAGGAATGATTTCAGACCATTAATTTGAGAATTAGTGACCAATTAGAGATGTTACCATTTTCGGTTGAGAATTGGTTATGGCGAATCTTGAGGTTTCAGAGAGAATTAAGGGCATGGATGAATTCGTGAGGAAATTTGGGACAAGATTCATGTATAGACCACTTGCAATGGAGGATCCTAGAGAGAGTTAGGGTTGGGGACGATGACCGGAGTACCACCGGTGGTGGCAGGAGCTACGCGCGAGGTTCAGATATTCAAAAGGTTGAAGATGACTCTAGAGCCCTTGGATTCAGGTTGGACTTTGACTAGAGGAGTGATCCAACGACCACGTTTTAATTTCAGTTTGTGAAGGATCTGAGTTAATGAAACGCATCGTTTCATTTAAGTGCTGATGCTGGGCTTAGTGAATTGGTTGATACTTGCACCCCCTGATGGCCCAATCCATTATATGAACTGATTTTCATTGCTTTCCACACCACGCATTTGTTATTTTATTATGATTTTCTTTAATTCTTCATTTTATTCATGGTTCTTGATTAAATCATATAAAATTGAAACATGATCCAATTAACCCCAATCTTTTTGCATTATATTCATGGTTGAGTCTAGTATTTTTTAGAAAAAAAATATTTTTATTCCATGCATTTTATGATTTTATGGGAATTTTACATTTTAATTGATATTAAAATAGTTATGTTTGATCCTTGATTTTGTGGAATTTTGTGTGATCATGTGGTGATGATTTTGATCCTAATTTTATGTGTGTGATTAGCTTAGACATGTATGCTCCCATAGAATTTTTCTCACATTTTTGTGATGAAAATAGGTGTGTTTTCTAGATTGAGCTTTAGGTGCTTCCTTTTAGGGTTTAGGTTTAGTACCTTGTAGTGTAGAATTTATTTCTAGGTCTTATTTGATGATTTGATCTCTAGAATTAATATAGTAGAGTCATGATTGACCTAGGTTCCCATAGTTATTTTTGTAGGATTTTACAATTGGTTTTAGTATTTTAGTTAGGATTAACTTTAGTACTAGGTTTTAGGTGATCCTAACTTACTAACTCAAATAGATTAACTTCTTTAGTCCCCTTAGATTAGGGTTTTGCTTTGTTTGCCTTTGGTTGAGATTGAAGACAAGTTGAAGACATGGTGAGGATGCTTGAAGTTGCTTGTAGCTTGGAGTTGCTTGTGCCTGAAGGTGTCTGATGAAGATTTAGGAGGTAGGAGACATAGGGAGAGCCCTAGAATTAGAATGACTTCTTTCACAAATATGGAAAGCATCTTGTGCTTCCATTCCTCCCAATGACTAAAAGTCCTTCTAAGATATTCACATCCCTCCTTTGGAGGGATGAGTGGCTTTATCTGGGAAGTAGAACTTTGAGGGAACCAGTCTCTCATAATGATGAACTCTTACAGGCTTCCTTTGGTTGTCAATAAGCTGTTTATCATTTCCACTCATTCTGTTAAATCAATTGTCTTCTGGTTTGGGTATCTTGAAAGATGTTGGACTTGAGTTTGAAGATGAGGACTTCACTAAAGAGTGTGAAAGAGGATGATTCCTTGAGCATTGCCATTGCAGCTGAAGCTTGAAGGGCAAGAAGAACAAGTTGATACTTGAAGATCCAATGGAGATTGAATGAAGGGCTGAGGCTTAAAGAATTGAAGGATGAAGTTGAAACTTCCAGGTGATTGAAGACTACTCTGAGAAGCTGAAGCTTGTAGGAGAAGAAGACCAAGTTGATACTGGTAAAGCAAAGAGAGCTAAAGCTTGAAGACTAAGTTGATACTTATGAAGAGGATTCAATTGAGATTGAGTGTAGAGCTGAGGCTTGAGGAATAAAGGATGAGTTGATACTTACATTGATGCTTGGAGAGCCTGAAGGAATCAAGTTGATACTTGTCATGAAAGATGATAGCCTTGAAGGGTGGTTGAAGTCTGAAGACTGGATTGCTGTCAGAAGAGCTGAAGCTTGAAATGGAAAGAAGGAGTTGTTGATCTGCTTTCTTTCTTGTCTGTTTTCTTTTCTGTATTGATGTGACTTGTTTGACTTGCTTGATGCATTAGAATAAGTTCATATCTAGACTGACTTTAAGCTAGGAGCATGATTGCACTAGAGGTTGAGTTGTTCCCTCTGCTTGTATTTTTACTGTATGGCTTTGCTTGCGGGTATTCGGTAGAGCCCAGCTCCCTTGCCCATGTGGTTTCTTTTGCTTGATAGCATGTTATTTTTACTGTATGATTGCAGTTATATCTTGCTTGATAGCATTTTATGATATTTCTTCTGTATGATTACAGTTATTCATATCTGGCTTGAGGTTGAGATGAGCTTGTGGAGGCTGCTGCCCCACACACATTTCCTCCCTCACTTGCATTGCATGCATTTTACAGTCGTTTACTGTTTACTGTTTAAGCTGATGCTTTATCTGTTTCTGTTTATCATTGACATGATCCCCTAGGAATCTCACTTACTTTGATAAGGAAGTGATGATTAGAACTTTAGGTTGAAACCTATGCATGATAACTTCTAGGAGTTCCCTGTTTCAAACTTCAACCATAGGATGAATCCTTGGCATGACAACATTAGGACTTGATAGTCTCCCTTTAGTTGAACCTGTTCGTTCTCTCTTCTCATCTCAAAACAGCTTAAAATACAGCAATCATGAATGATTTCTTTCGTACGTTACGAGCCTTAAGCTATCTGAGAAAGGATTGTTGAAGAGCTTCTTTTCAACAGTCTGGATGTTTAGTATGGCACCCTTTGGGTGACATGCGACGCATTCACTCTCAGGTCATAGTCTTTAGTGCGATTGAAATTGCAAACACAATAAAAAACAGTTCTTTCGTAAAAGACAGAAAACAAACTTCAAACCTTTTTGCCCCGTGGGCCCGTAATTCAAAGGAAGCTTTTCTGAAGAAAAGAGTGTTGTTAACCCCCAGTTCTACCGCAAACAGGCTTTGTCCCTAACTGCTGGAACTGTTTGTTAATCCTACTCGATAAAACAGATGAATCTGAATCCCCGTAAGCCGTGTTATCCCGAACTACGTAAGCTCTGATCTCTCATACCTGTTGAGAGTACTGTTGCGGTGAAATTTGGATGTCAAGCTATTGATTAACTTGAATCTTAATTCATTTACAACCGGTCTTTGATTTATCCGAAGGAAAGGTTAAAGAAAGGAAAAACCTAAAAGGGAGAGATCTAAGGTTCGGGGGTTGATTAAATTCAGGGAAGGTATTAGCACCCTAAACTTCCGTAGTACTCTACGGGAACCTTTTGTTTATTTTTTTTTATTTATTTCATTAATTATTTTGCTTAAGGGTATATACAAAGGATTAAAAATTAAAAAAGACCTAGGGGTTAATTCTAAGTTTACTCGGCAAGACATCGCATCTTGTGCCTACATATCCTTACGGGAATGGAATCAGAGTAACTGTAGTTCCCCTCAAAAGGGAGGTTAGAAACGTCTTGACTGTGGCCAAGGTTTGTTCAGAGACTTCAATCTCTATGTTAAAAAATGTTAATTAAAATTAAAATAGGGTTAAATTAGGGATTCCACGGCGAAAAACCTTAAAACAGAGTACGGCGACTCTTTTGGCCTAACACTAGGATAAAAACAATTTTGCCCACGGCGGGACACCTAGGCTAAACAGGGTTTGATCCATTAAAGGGGTAAGGCTATTGACTCGGCGGCCAAAAGGCTGGACCTAATCCTTCGGAAGGATAAAACTGTAAAAAAAATGTGAAAATATGACAAATCATTATATGGAGGAATAATTAAGGTACAGAAATAAGAAAAGTAATAAAGGCAGAGGGTATAAAGAAACAAAGAAATATTTCTGAAAACATGAAGAATATGAAAATATGTAATGACACTTAGAATGAAGTGAGGGAGGAAAATAGTGTGGGGCTGTGGCCACCACAAGCACATCTCAACCTCGAGCATGCACATGAAATGCCCAAAGAAAGAAAAGTAATAAAAGGTACATAAAATGACACGACAAACATCAAACATCAGGAGTTCCTTACGAAAAGGTTTTAATTTTTTAATATTTTAATTATAAAAAAAAAGGTTTTAATTTTTTAATAAAAAATATTTAAGTTAAAATTATAAAAAAAATTAAGTTTAAATTATAAAAAAAGGTTTTTTTTTGGAGGAAAAGTCTTTTCAGTTTTTTTTAGAACAAAAAAGGCTTTTCATCCCAAAAAAAGGCTTTTCAGTTTTTTTGGGAAAAGGCTTTTCAGTTTTTTTTTAGAACAAAAAAGGCTTTTCATCCCAAAAAAAAGCTTTTCAGTTTTTTTGGGAAAAGGCTTTTCAGTTTTTTGGGAAAAGGCTTTTCAGTTTTTTAGGAAAAGGTTTTTCAGTTTTTTTTTGGGAAAAGGCTTTTCAGTTTTTTTTGGGAAAAGACTTTTCAGTTTTTAAAAAAGGTCTTACTAAAAAAAAAGGTTTTAATAATAAATAAAAAAAGGGTTTTGATTTTAAAAAAAAAGTTTTGTTAAAAAAGGGTTTTGATATTAAAATCTAGGGACCTAAACACACATGGAGATTAACATGGCAAAATATGCACATAAACATGAAAAAGCAAAAGGTTTAGTAATTTAACGGACCTAAACACATTAACATGGCAAAATATGCACATAAACATGAAAAGGCGAAAGGTTTAGTAATTTAACCTACGAAGCGGAGGTTTGCTTCGGTAAATGTGAAAAAGATTTGAATAAGGGAACACTGGAGAGCTCCAATCCTTCTGACGAGTTGTGGGAACGACCGCCTTTCTTCTCTGGGGATCTCCTTTGTTTCTCCCTTTCTCTCTCCTCTTTTCTGAAGAAAACCTTCTGACCCCCTTTCAACAAGGCAACACATGTATATATAGGGAACAAATTAGGGTTAACACCAAATTGTCAACAATGTCCCTAAAGCCCAAACTAAATAATTAGTTAAGAAAAAATAAAATAAAAATAAAAACTAATAATCCTATTGATTCCTAAAATCAAAAATATTATAAAAAGAACAAAATTTTTTCCAATATTTTTTATTTTATGATTTTTTTGGATATTTTTATGAATAATTTAGAAAAAGGTGAAAAAAAATAATATTTTAAAAAATGATTTAATTAAAATACGAAAATAATAATTAAATAATAATAAAAAACTATTTTTGTTATTTTTTAATGAAAGATAGAAAAATTTAGAGTAAAAATAATAAAAAACAAAAAGTGACAAAGGTGAGATTCGAACTGTCAACCTCTCACACTCACAACTCCTTACACATGTCCTCTTGCCAATTATGCCATTTTTACTTTTTAGAAAAAAATGCATGCCATATGATATTTACCTGCAAAAAGTCAAACGACTACACAAATTTGTTAGTAATTGATTAAATGCAATAAAAAAGCAATGAAATGCGACGACAAATCTTAGGGCAAAATTTGGGGTATTACAAGTACGTAGGCACAATACTGATGTATTGGCGAGCCACCTTCCCCATAACCCGTAGTTAGTCGAACTACGTTGACTCTGATTTCTCATTCTCTGATGATAATACGTAGGCATAAAGTGCGACGCTTTGCCGAGTCATTTCCTTTTCTTTTCAGGCCAGCCATGATAGGTAGATAGATAAACCAACCCGTCAGATAAACATAACAAGCGTGGATCCCGTCGAGTACGACGGACGTGAGGGGTGTTAATACCTTCCCCTTGCGTAACCGACTCCCAAACCCAGACAATGGTTGCGATGACCTTGTCTTATACCTTTTCGTCAGGTTTTTCCGATCGTTTCCTTTCCCGCTCTGAGGGATAAATAACGAAAGGTGGCGACTCTTCTGTTTTGCCGACACCTTATTTTCCCGGAAGCGACAACTGGCGACTCTGCTGGGGACTTGATAGTTTCCTGGGATCCAACGTCCCGAATGCGAGTCAGTTTGGGGATCTGACGTCCCCTGCGAGAGTCAATCCTAGCACTTGTATGATTACTTGTTGGGTTGTGTTTATTTATCGCATTTTATTTCCCGCACTTTATTTTCAGTATGATATGATTATCTGTGCTGTTGTGGAAGGGGCATTCTGATGAGTGAGAAGCCAGACCCAGGCTTGAGCGTACCTAGCATTAGTTGTGGAAACTAGTGGGCGCGTGCTTGCTTGGCAGGCACTAGTGTCTCATGAAATCCACGCTCAGACGAGGTTCTCCCGGTTGACTTCTTTTTCAAACCTTTGGGTTGAGGGGGTTGTTAGTTTGGAGGATTGTCGACTCTGGGGACCGATCATTTGGGATTCAGCCAAGTGAGGCCGCTTCATGAGCTGGTGATGCCACATGTTCTGGGTATCGTATCACCCCTCTTGAATGTCTGTGACGCTGATGACCGCATAGGATGCCGAACTTGAGTCAGTTAGGTCCATACCTGTGAGCAGGGTTGGGTTTGTTGCAGGAAACTTTGACCTTTAGACTACCTGGTTTTCTTGATAGTGAATCAGTTTTGTTGGTACCGGAGGTTCTCATCATCAGATATATGATTGTTCTTAACAGAGCAGAGTTTTGGTCCTGTATCAGAGGTCCTTTATCAGATGTTTGTTCTTGACAGAGCAGATTTATGGTCCTGTATCAGAGGTCCTGTATCAGATGTTTGTTCTTGACAGAGCAGATTTATGGTCCTGTATCAGAGGTCCTGTATCAGATGTTTGTTCTTGACAGAGCAGATTTGTGGTCCTATGTGTGTGTGTTCTTGACAGAGCAGATTTGTGGTCCGATACCAGAGATTTCTTATTATCAAATATAGTGGTTGTTCTTGACAGAGCAGCATCATGGTTTTGTTGATATAGAATCTCAACAGCACAGTTGCCTTGATCTCCTGCTGCATGATTTCATTTTACATTGCTTTGCATACTCATTTGCATTTCATTAACGTGTGTCTGTGTTGCAGGTACCGTTTCCCCCGATTCAGGATTTCTGGCCTTCTGTTGTATTGTTATGGGTTCTCTGAGGAAGACCGTGGCTTATAAGCTCCCTGCCCCTGATGTGGTTCAGCTGACTGGTTTGATTGCTTTAGCAGATGATTCTGTGAGAGATGAATTCAGAAAGTCTTACGGCAAATTGCTTAGTTTGGTTCGTAAACCTTCTGCGTTCGATTTGAATGGGTTGCACGCTCTGTTGCAGTTCTACGATCCTCCGTTGAGATGCTTTACTTTCCAGGACTTTGTTCTCGCACCCACACTAGAGGAATATGTTGATTTGTTAGGTGTGCCTATCAAGAGGCAGATGCCTTTTGTTCATATGGATGCTGAGCCTAATCTGGCTAGTCTAGCTCCTTCACTTCATCTGGATGCCTCCGAGTTGGTATTGTCTAGTTGGAACAAGGTTCCCAGTTTCTCCTTGCAGTTCTTAGTGGGAAAGGCTCAGCAGTGCGCCAAAGACGGATGTTGGGATGTGTTCAACGCCATTCTCGCTCTATGCATATATGGCATCATTCTATTCCCTAATATGCCCGACTTTGTGGACTTCGACGCCTTCCACATCTTTGCATCAGGGAATCCAGTCCCTACCTTGATAGGAGATGTCTACCATTCTATCCACTACAAAAACGAGAACAGAAGGGGTAAGAATGTCTCATGCTGTGTGCCCCTGCTTTATAGATGGCTTGATAGTCATCTACCCAAGAAGGGTCCCTTTGCTTCGTCTGCAGCCATAGCTGAGTGGTCCGAGCGTTTGATGAGTCTATCAGTGGAGGATATTGACTGGTTTGATACAGATAAGTTGGGTACCGAGATCATCTTCAGCTGCAGCGGGTTTCCGAATGTGCCTTTGATAGGCAAGAAGGGCTGTATAAACTATAATCCATCTTTGTTGGTCCGACAGTTTGCTTACGCTTTGAGAACTCCGCCGAAGGATGAAGAGGTGCAGGAATCTCTGTACCTCACTGGTCTTCTAGAGGGGGATGTGTTATCCAAGCTTCAGCGCGCTTGGAATGGTATCAGTAAGAGGGGAAAACCATTGCTGGGAAAAAGCAATAGTCAAGCCTACGCTCCGTACGTGACGTGGATCAGAGCTAGAGCAGATGCTATAGGGATGCCGTTTCTTCCTGCCAAGCCAGAAAGCCCTCCAATGATTGAAGAGCCTACTACCGTGCCCATTCAGCAGCATAATCAGGTGTTAGCTGAGCGAGATGAATTGAAGAGGGCAAATGAAGAACTGGAGAAGGAATTGGCTCAGCTCAGAAGCGAGAGAAGCGAAGCCGTTCATTCCTTCAAGAGGCAGACAGAGCTGGTGAACCAGCTAGGAACAGATTTGACTAAGCAGATAGCTGAGCGTGAGCGCATGGGTCGAGACTTCAAAGCTGTCAACGATGTACTGGCCACGAAGAAGCAGCACTTGGACGAAGCGTATCGAAGGATATCCAAGTTCAATCAGCATTGGAAGGCCACCCTAGCCAATAGGAAAGAGCGGGAGGATAAGCTGATGCAACAGATCTCCAAGCTGAAAGCCCAGGTGAAGGCTAGTGAGAAGAGGTTTGATGAAGAAACCGCTCGCAGATATGCCGCTGAAGGCCAGCTCAACAGGGCTCTTGCTAACCTGAAGGAGCGCAAACTGATGTTTGAATCCAAGAAGCGGAAGTTAGAAGATTGTTTCGGCGAAGGAGCATGGGAAGATTCGGTCGAAGGTCTTCAATACACCGTTATGCAGAGAGAGTTACTCGTTGAAGGGTTACTCACTCGACCTGATCATCCAGAAACGAGGAATTTGTTAGAAGAGTTTCACGCCCGTGGTCGTACTTGACTATATTTGTAATCCTTTTGTGTTGATCATTGTTGGACGCTGACCATCACCAGGCTTGTTGGCTGAGGTCATGCTATTGCTTCATCTTGTACTCACTGACGTTGTGTACCGCCTTGATGGGCTTTCTTTATATATGAGATGTTATTTCCATGACTGGACTCGGACTTCTTATTATCAGCACTGGCACTCAGGCACTAGGATCGGGGGAAATCTCCCTAACGCACAGACACACGTTTGCATGTGCATGAAGCATTTGCATAACGAGCACTTTGTCATTTTTCCTAACCCTTTTGTGTTTGCAGGTTGTTTCAGGTTGTTCCAGGATTGATCAGAGACCTATCCACCGCTATCCGACCAGAGCAAATCAAACCAGAATCATGGAGCAAGTGCAAACTGATGTTCAGGAACTCCGCGAAAGAATGGACCATTTCATGGAGCTCATGCAAGCGGTCGCCAATGGCCAGGATCAGCTCAGAACCTTGGTTCAGCCTCTGATTTCAAGGGTCGATAGTAATGGCGTACTCCATGGTGGGACCGTGCCTACCCCTCCACCAGTTGAAACTCCTCAGAATGGCGTCCCCGTGACCGGGGGGAATGGTAGTGCCAACGGCAATGTGATAGCTAACATGGGACTCAATGGTAATATGACGGGCGTCGGTAATGGAAATTTTGAAGCTAATGTCAATGTTGGGCTGGGCAACGGCAATGCGGGTGTTGGAAATCTGCTCGGGCCTCAGCCATGGTTAGAAGACCGTCAAGACGATGTGTTCTCTCAGAGAGGTGCTGAAGGGGAGCTGACTGCCGAAGCACGTCTAAGGTTCAAGGCACTCGAGGATAAGATGAGAAATATCGAGAACCAGAACACTTTGGGTGTTGATATGTCCAAGTTGGGACTGATTGCTGATTTCAAGGTGCCTCCCAAGTTCAAGGTACCTGACTTTGAAAAGTACAAGGGCACCACTTGCCCTCGCGTCCACCTGAGATCATATTACTGGAAAATGTCAGCTCACTCTGAGGACGAGAAGTTGTTGATGCACTTCTTTCAGGACAGTCTGTCCGGACCCTCCCTTGAATGGTACATGAGTCTGGAACCTACCAGTGTGCGCACGTGGAAGGACCTTGCTGAAGCATTCGTGCACCACTACCAATACAATAGCGACTTGGCCCCAAACCGAGTCCAACTGCAGAATCTGTCGCAAAGGAACAACGAAGGGTTCAAGGAATACGCCTAGCGATGACGTGAGTTGGCAGCCAGGGTTCAGCCACCGATGGTTGAACGTGAGCTTGTGCAAATGTTCTAGGCCACCCTCCCAGGGGTTTATTATGAGAAATTGGTCAGCGGTATATCCGGAACCTTCTCAGATCTCATTATCACGGGTGAGCACGTTGAAAATGGGATCAAACTGGGGAAAATTCAAGGTGATTCATCCTCAGCTGGAGGAGGCAAGAAACCTCATGGTGGCAAAAGACGGGAAGGAGAGACGAGCGCCGTGACCAACGCTCGAAGGAAGGGTAAAGGCCCTCACCAACAGGTGGCCAGCATAACTATCCCGGCACTTCAACAGCCACAGCAGTAGCAGCCGCAGTAGCAGCAGCAACCGAGTCAACAAGGGTACAGAAAGTATCAGAACAGGGCACCTCTGTCGAGCCGTCACCTCGAGACTCCGCCCATGTCGTACGCGCAACTATTGCAGACTTTGCTTCAGCTACAGTTGATCCAGAAGAGAACCCTGGCTCCCTTGACAGGGGCACTTCCGCCAAGTTATGACGCAAATGCAACTTGTGAATTTCACTCAGGGGCACCAGGCCACACAATAGAAAATTGCAAAGCCTTCAAGCACAAGGTGCAGGACATGGTGGACGCTAAGATCATCAACTTCTCAGATAATGTGCCAAACGTCACGAAGAACCCTATGCCGAATCATAGGGGAGGTGGAGTAAACGCCATTATTGAAGACGAGAGTTTGGATTTGTTGACTGATGTCAGAGATCTGAAGACACCGCTTAGCTTCGTTAAAGCTAAGCTGATGAAAAGAGGTTTCTTTCCAGTTTGCGGAGAGTTGTGTATGGGCTGTGCGACAAGTCCTGATGGATGTGAACAATTGATAGAGGGGATTCAAAGCCTGATGACTGAGGGAATCCTGCAGTTTAGCCGAAGGTCCGAAAGCAGATCGGGAGAGGTAATGCTGAAGCAAGGTGATGAGGTTGCCACCATCACCATCCCTCGCCAGACGATAACTATTTCTGCACCCAGACCGCCCACGATTACCATCACCAAAGCTGGGCCGATACCGTTCGAAAGCACTAATGCTGTCCCATGGCACTATGGAGCAGAGGTCTACTGCAACAGACAGAAGTTGGAACTAGAACCGTTTGGGTCGTCTGTGGAGAACCTAGCGGGAATCAGTGGTATCACTCGCAGCGGAAGAGTGTTTGCACCACCTGAGGTCGTGACAGATAAAGCAGATAGAGCTGATGCAGCTGATAAAGGTAAAAGTAAAGTCGTTGAAGAGATACCTCGTGGGGTAGAAAAAGACTTACTGGTTAAAGACGCCGAAGAATTTATGAGGTTTATTAAAAAGAGTGACTACAAGATCGTGGATCATCTCCATCAAACACCCTCAAAAATTTCCATCCTGAATTTGTTGCTGTGTTCTGAGGCACACCGCAACGCGCTGCTGAAGGTGTTGAACGCCGCATATGTACCGCAGGAAATATCGGTAAACCAGCTGGAAGAGGTCGTAGCCCACGTGAATGCTGGAAATGGGTTAGGTTTCACTGACCTAGAGCTGACGCCGAAGGGGAGGAACCACAATAGCGCCCTGCACATCTCGATAGAGTGTAGGGGAACGATTATGTCTCACGTGTTGGTAGACACAGGGTCGTCACTCAATGTTCTTCCGAAGAAAGCATTGATGAAGTTAGATACTCGCGGAGTGATTTGCACACCCAGTGATCTGGTTGTGAAAGCGTTCGATGGAACCAAACGCCATGTTTTCGGGGAGGTGACGTTGCTAATCCAAGTCGGGCCGGAAACATTCGACGCGGTCTTTTATATTATAGACATCATGCCTGCCTACAGCTGTCTCTTAGGCCGACCATGGATCCATTCTGCTGGTGTCGTGACCTCCACGTTGCACCAGAAACTCAAGTACGCTGTCGGAGGTAGCATCGTGACTGTATGTGGCGAGGAAGATATAATGGTGAGCTATTTGTCGTCCTTCAAATATGTCGAGATGGATGGGGAAATCCACGAAACCCTATGCCAAGCATTCGAAGCTGTTAAAGTCAAGAACGTAGCTCCTGTAGTCACTGAGAAGCCAGAGATGACTCTCTCTTCCTTCAAGGAAGCCCAGGCCGTTGTTCAAGCCGGATCTACCCCAGGCTGGGGGCGAATTTTAGAGATACCTAACAAGCAAGACAAGTTTGGGTTGGGGTATTCTCCTGGATCTGAAGCCTCCTCTTCTAGCAGTGCATCGCGAGGTAAAGGGCCGATCCAGTTTACCAGTGGCGGGGTGATATTTGAAAGCGTCAACACGGTGTCTGAAGACAGCGGAGATAGTGACTGTGACTTAGACTCTTGGATCCAGCCAAGCAAGCCAGGCGAGAGCCTCAACAACTGGTCCGTCCAGGATATCATCCAGATGACAAGCGAAGAGTAATGATTTACTTTTTCCAATCATTGTACAACCCTATGTCCTACCCGAGATATAGTGGTTTTATTGTCAGGGCCTTGTTTGATTATGTACATGCATTTTATCAATAAATCAAAAGGCGTTTTTCTTCATATTCAAATGTTGTGATCTCTGTTATTCCTGTTTTATATTTGTTTTGAAAAACAATAAAATGGCAATGAGGTTTGTGCTAACCTGCATATCCTTGTTTTAAGCTTAACCCTTGTTATTGCAGGATCCATATAGCAGATGACATCGACTCTGGACCTTCTACGACTCACTTCGACTTCGATTGTCCGATCTATCAAGCCGAAGAAGAGATTGATGAAGACGAAGACCTTCCCGAAGAGTTGGCCCGCTTGTTGAAACAAGAAGAGAAAGTTATTCTGCCTCACGAGGAGGAGATCGAGATTGTAAATCTGGGTTCTGAAGAACTTGTCAAGAACGTCAGGATAGGGGCTGCATTGCAGAGTGATGTCAAGCAGAGATTGGTCAAGATGCTTCGAGAGTATAGTGACGTCTTTGCTTGGTCATACGAAGATATGCCCGGGCTTGATACTGACATCGTGGTCCACTACTTGCCGCTGCGAGAAGATTGTCCTCCCGTTAAGCAGAAGCTTAGGAGGACGCGACCAGATATGGCCGTTAAGATCAAAGAAGAAGTGCGGAAACAGCTTGATGCTGGCTTCTTAGCGGTCACTACTTACCCTCCGTGGGTCGCCAACATAGTGCATGTACCGAAGAAGGACGGTAAGGTGCGAATGTGCGTCGATTATCGGGATTTGAATAGGGCGAGCCCTAAAGATGATTTTCCGCTGCCTCATATTGATGTGTTGGTCGACAATACAGCTCAGTTCTCCGTGTTTTCGTTCATGGATGGCTTCTCCGGTTACAATCAGATCAAGATGGCGCCGGAGGACATGGAGAAAACTACGTTTATTACTCCTTGGGGAACATTTTGCTATAAGGTAATGCCTTTCGGTCTGAAGAACGCAGGGGCCGCTTACCAACGAGCGATGGTTACTTTGTTTCATGACATGATTCATCATGAGATTGAAGTCTATGTTGATGACATGATTGCGAAGTCCCAAACGGAGGAGGGACATCTGGTCAATTTGCTGAAGCTTTTTGAGAGGCTTAGGAAGTTCAGGTTGAGGCTGAATCCTAACAAGTGTACTTTCGGAGTACGGTCCGGAAAGCTGCTGGGGTTTATTGTGAGTGAAAGAGGCATCGAGGTTGATCCTGCGAAGATAAAAGCGATACAAGAGATGCCAGCGCCAAAAACAGAAAAAGAAGTTCGTGGTTTCCTGGGCAGAATAAACTACATTGCAAGGTTTATTTCTCAGCTCACGGCCACGTGTGAACCGATGTTCAAACTGTTAAAGAAAGATCGGGCGATTATCTGGAACGAGGATTGCCAGAAGGCATTCGATAAGATAAAACAGTATCTACAAGAACCTCTGATCTTGATACCCCCAGTGGCCGGACGACCCTTAATCATGTACTTGACAGTTCTTGAGAATAGTATGGGGTGTGTTCTCGGTCAACACGACGAGACGGGCAGAAAGGAGCATGCCATTTACTACTTGAGTAAAAAGTTCACAGACTGTGAATCTCGTTACTCGATGCTGGAGAAAACGTGTTGTGCACTAGCCTGGGCTGCCAAATGTTTACGACAGTACATGCTCAACCACACCACCATGCTAATTTCGAAGATGGATCCGATCAAGTACGTCTTCGAGAAGCAAGCGCTTTCGGGCAGGATTGCCAGATGGCAAATGGTGTTGACGGAATATGACATTCAGTACGTTTCCCAGAAGGCCATCAAGGGAAGCGTATTGTCTGAATACCTTGCCGAATAGCCGATTGAGGATTATCAGCCGATGAAATTTGAATTCCCTGATGAGGATATCATGTTTCTCAAAGCGAAAGATTGCGATGAACCGTTGCCCGACGAGGGGCCAGATAGGAAATCCCAGTGGAAATTGATATTTGACGGGGCGGTTAATTCTTACGGAAGTGGCATTGGGGCGATCATCACGACTCCCCACGGATCCCACATCCCGTTCACTGCGAGACTGACGTTTCCGGTCACCAATAATGAAGCGAAGTACGAAGCATGCATCATGGGTCTAGAAGAGGAGATTGATTTGAGAATCAAGAACCTAGACGTATACGGTGACTCGGCGCTTGTGATTAACCAGATTAAAGGGGAGTGGGAGACTCGTCAATCGAATTTGGTGCCGTACATGAACTACGCCAGAAGGCTGCTTCTGTTCTTTGATCGAGTGGAACTCCATCATGTGCCCAGGGCCGAAAATTAGATGGCTGATTCCTTGGCCATGTTGGCTTCGATGTATAAAGTCAATTTTTGGAATGAAGCTCCAAGGATTGTCCTTTCTCGTCTTGATAGACCTGCATTCGTCTTTGCGATCGAGGAAGCCTCCGACGGCAAGCCATGGTTCCATGACATCCAGACTTTCCTTATGACTAAGGAGTATCCTGCGGGAGCGTCAATCCAGGATAAGAAGACTCTGAGGAGGCTGTCTGGCAATTTTTATCTCAATCCTGATGGAGTGTTGTATAAAAGAAACCACGATCTCGTGCTGCTCAGATGTGTAGATGAGAAAGAGGCGAGTATGCTCATGGAAGAAGTCCATGAAGGCACATTTGGTACGCACGCCGGCGGGCATGCTATGACAAGGAAGATCCTGAGAGCAGGATACTACTGGCTGACGATGGAATCGGATTGCTTTAAATTCGCGAAGAGATGTCATAAATGCCAGATTTATGCTGATAAAGTTCATGTGCCGCCGTGCTCGTTAAATGTCATGTCCTCCTGTTGCACCCCAAAATTTGCCCTCACAATACAAGACTTTGTGTTCCAAGAAGGTTCACAAGGTTCACAAAATTCACAATTGGTCAGAAGAGTTGACAATTCCCTCAGACAATGCACCTCCTAAGCAGTGCATCCAAAACTAGGGTTTTGACTTTAATCAGGCTAAATGGACTTCCAAGACTTCAAGTGAGCTTCATAACATCTTATATGTGTATAAGAACCCCCATGTCAAGTTTCAAGACTTTTCTCAAAAGTTTGCTCAGTCAGATGATCAGATAAGTCAAAAGCAGTCAATGCAGTTAAAAGGTCAAACTGAGGTCAACTGTGGTCAAACCAAAGTCAAACTTCATGATTTTTTTTTGCCAACATCAAAGAGAGGTTGGGTGAGAAATATTATCATAATAACTTCGTTTGACTTTTTGCAGGTAAATATCATATGGCATGCATTTTTTTTCTAAAAAGTAAAAATGGCACAATTGGCAGGAGGACATGTGTAAGGAGTTATGAGTGTGAGAGGTTGAGAGTTCGAATCTCACCTTTGTCACTTTTTTTTTGTTTTTTATTATTTTTATTCTAAATTTTTCTATCTTTCATTAAAAAAATAACAAAAATAGTTTTTTATTATTATTTAATTATTATTTTCGTATTTTAATTAAATCATTTTTTAAAATATTATTTTTTTCACTTTTTTCTAAATTATTCATAAAAATATCCAAAAAATCATAAAATAAAAAATATTGAAAAAAATTTTGTTCTTTTTATAATATTTTTTATTTTAGGAATCAATAGGATTATTAGTTTTTATTTTAAGTTTATTTTAATTATTTTAAATTATTTAAATTTTATTTTTTCTTAACTAATTATTTAGTTTGGGCTTTAAAATGGGCTTTAGGGACATTATTGACAATTTGGTGTTAACCCTAATTTGTTCCCTATATATACATGTGTTGCCTTGTTGGAAAAGAAGGAGAGAATGAAAAAAAACTAAGAGGAGTGAGTGCCGTTTGCCGTTATTTAGTTTTCTTCTTCATCCATTACTATTGTTTCTTTTTCTTCATCGTTTACCGTTATTTCTTTTCCTTCATCTATTACTGTTGTTTCTTTTTCTTCATCTTTTACCGTTATTTCTTTTTCTTCATCTATTACCGTTATTTCTTTTTCTTTATCTATTACTGTTACGTTTATATATATATAATTTTTAAATTGTTAGAGTTTATATATATAAGATTTTTGATCGAATTATGTCGATACGATGTTTGCACATTTGTGTGCATGACGCGTGACATTTGTGTTAGTTCGATCTGGTTGCGATGATCGCATTTTTGTGTGAGCAATAACACTATTTTTTGCTTAATTTCCTTTTCTTTGCGATAAATTTTGTTTCGTCCGATTTAGATCTGGTTGCGATGAGCGCATTTCTGCGTTAGCAACATTGTTGGGTTAGTTGGCACATTTAAAATTCATTATTGCTTTTTTATTATTATTATTATTATTATTATTATTATTATTATTATTATTATTATTATTATTATTATTATTATTATTATTATTATTATTATTATTATCATTATTTATTATTATTATCATTATTATCATTATTATTACCATTATTATTATTATTGTTATCATTAATTTATTAAAATTTGTTATAATATAAAAATCTGTTTTTTAAAATAAATAACATTAACATCTTTTCCAAATTAATATGAAAACCTATTATTTTTAAGAAAAACTTTTTTTTAGATAAATTTAAAATAATAACTAAAATCTTTTTTTTAAAATAATAACTAGAACCGTTATTTATTTTATTTTATTATTGTTCAATTCAAATTTCATTATCATATTGTATCTGCTCCTCTCATGTAACCTCGCGAACTTAACAATCGCTCTTTAAATTCTGCCTTTAAATTTCTGCTTGCATGGTTTAAATTATGACATTATCTCTCTGTTTGCATGATTCAATTATCTCACGCGTTTACTATTATTTCTGTCACATTGCACACATCCGAAGGTTAGGTCTAACTGTTTGGCCGCCGCGCCAATAGTCCGTAAAACTTCACACATTCAATTTCAAATCCTCAAAACTACAAACTACAAACCCTAATTTTCACAAATGCCTCGCCGCAGGCAAAATTACAATTTTACCCTTAGCATTAGGTCAAAGAGCCGCCGCGCTCATTTTAGGGTTTCCCGCCGTGGAATCCCTAATTTAACCCTAATTACAACTTAACATTTCAACGTAGAGATTTGGAGTTTCTACACTCCACGTAAGCGTGTCCTTAAGATGCGTTTATTCCCCTTGAGACCTTGACCACAGTCAAGAAGTTTCTAACCTCCCTATTGAGGGGAACTACGATTACTCTGATTCCACTCCCGTAAGGATACGTAGGCACAAGATGCGATGTCTTGCCGAGTAAACTTAGAATTAACCCCCTTTATTATTTATTATTGCTTATTTATATTTTATTTAATTATTTTGCTTATTATTTTGTAATTGTTTCTTGGATGTAAAGTTGTTTAATTATTTAATTATTATTATGGTTAGTAATTAGGGAGTGTAACAACATGTATGTAATATTAAAATAAATTTAGATCACTTTTAAATAAAGATAATTAAAATAAACACGTCACACACGTAAGTCGATTTTAATCGCCGTCTCACTTCCTAAGGATATCCCTCAAGTTGCCTACGAATAATGGTTAAGTGGGGTGTATAAAGCAAGTCCCTCAAATAGAAAAATCATCAAAGTCCCTTATGGTTGCCTTTACGAATCGAGTCCCTTTCGAAAAATGATGATGGTCCCTTATATGTGCTTATTACATCCCACAATGGCCTTCAAAGTCAAATTGTCCCTCACATATCCCTTAACATCCAAAGTAAGGACTACCTACTCCATTATAGTAGGGATAGTCTTACTAAAGGAAAGAATGAAGAATAAGAAAGACCTTTAAACATTAGGGTAGGTTACTCCTAGGTGCTTGCTCACTTCAAAACTGTTTCGCACTTAAACAAATTTTCAACAAGTTTTCAAACAAGTTCTTAACACATCCTTACATGGATTATTTATTAACTATTCTGAAAATTTTCTATTCACACACTACAATTTCAAAACAATTCAAAAGTGAGCTTAAGTACCTAAGAGCCCATGGATAACCATGGATGAAAAGGATGCTAATACCTTCCCTTTTCATAACCTACCCCCCGGACCCAAAATATTCTCTAAGGTCTTTCCTGTTCTTTTATAACCTTTCCTTATGGATAAAATAAAAGTCGGTGGCGACTCTTGCTATCCGCAACATTGTTTAAAGTCAGTTCACCGGGTTACAGAACTGGCGACTCTGCTGGGGATTTATTTAAGAGGGGTACCCTTAGGAATTAAGATCACTTTAAATTGTTTGCCTTGTCTGCTTTATTATTATATTGTTGGGGTGCTCTTATGTGTGAAAGGTCCTAACCCGGATCTAGTGTACCTTAGGTAAATGGCAATAGACCAAGGAAACTGTACGACGTATATCGATACGGTTGATCTGGTGGCCATAGTTAGTGCGACTTCTTGGTTGGTGCTTATATTCCTTAAGTCAAGTTGAGGATAATATTGAGGCTGCCATATGTTGTCAATGCACTAACTGACTTTTAGAACCCTAGTTAACTCATCTTGGCCTTTAGAAAGTAGTGAGGTAACCGGCTTTGGTGCAGACTGAAGTTGGTTGACACTCGATACTACGCTCATTGAGATCTTAAACTTGGAGGGTTTTGGTTGGCAAGTAAGTTGCCTTCTGAACAACCGCCCTTGTGAAGGATCAATGATATTGAGATCCCTTAGAACCTGGTTACTTTTGTAGGACAGGATGAACCATCTAACTTCAGGGGAGGGTACTTGCCTTTGAACCTCATGCAAGCCTTTAAACCTAGGGCTATGGTGTGACTTGTTTGTGTGTGCCACATGTTTGTGATTGAGCATGACATCATGACATCATCATGCATCATAAGCATATCATTTTCCCTAACCATTTCAAGGACCAAAGGATTTATCTTTGTTCTTTGTTGCAGGTCATGGCTTCTGCTCGTAGAAACACCATCAGGATCAACTTTGTAGGGATACCTGCTAAGCTCAAGGAGTTGGTTTCCCTAGTGCCTGATCATTCCCAGTTCAACAAGAGACATGGTCACTTATTGGATCTAGTTACTTCAGGGTTCAGTGAAGACATGATGAGTGTGCTGTTTCAGTTCTTTGACCCTAAGCACCATTGCTTTACATTTCCTGATTATCAGCTGGTTCCAACCATGGAGGAGTTCTCTAAACTTCTGGGTATACCTGTTCTTGATCAGAAGCCATTCACAGGCTTAGAGAAGGAGCTTAAACCAGAAGTTATTGCTGCAACTCTACATTTGAAGAAGTCTGACATTGTTCTAGAGACGAGAAGTGGAGTTAAAGGTATTCTTGCCAAGGTATTAGTGGATAAAGCTCAAATGTTCTTGAAGGCTATGAGCTACGATGCTTTTGAGGAGATCTTAGCCTTATTGATTTATGGCTTAGTGTTGTTCCCCAATCCTGATCAGTTCATAGACGTTCATGCCATCAACATATTCCTGAGTCACAATCCAGTGCCTACCTTACTTGGAGACATCCTACATTCTCTTCACACCCGTACTACAAGGGCAAGGGGAACTTTGATGTGCTGCATACCTTTACTTTCTAGGTGGTTTATTTCTCACCTTCCTCGCTCAGTAATGAAGAATGAGCAAGGGTTCAGATGGTCCAAGAGGATCATGTCACTTTCTCACTCAGACATCCATTGGTGCTCCAGATCTATGGAGAATGTCACCATCATTGACCGTTGTGGGGAGTTTCCTAATGTGCCACTTCTAGGCATAAGAGGAGGCATCACCTACAACCCATCTCTAGCTTTACGACAGTTTGGTTACGCCCGGAGCGATGGTCCACATGACATGTTGATTCAGGGCATTGTGTTTGATTACGACAACGATCTTCAGGGTTACCGTCAGAGATTCATCCGAGCTTGGGGAAAGGTAAACAGGATTGACAGCAAGACACTGGAGCCTAAGTACACTATTCCTATGGAGGCTTATCTCAGATGGGTACGATCTCGTGCTCAGACACTCATGATGCCATATCCTGCCGTCCTACCAGTTACCATGGAACCTGTTGCTGAAGGAGACACAGCTTATACCATCCTTCACCCAGACATGCCTACTGATATGGAAGACTTGCAGAGATCATGGATCCAACTGAAAGAGCAAAGGGATACTTTCGAGGCTCATTACAAAGCAAGCCAAGCAAGGATCCTAGAGCTAACAAAGCTACTTCATGAGGAACGAAACCTCAACTCATACCTCAACACAAAGAGGAAACGTCCATGGGAGACTTAAAACCCCATCTTTTGTACTTATTTCGTTTTCATTTTTTGTAAGCCTAAAAGGCAAAACAAGTTATTACTAATAAAAAGTTACTTTCTTGATTGTTTAAGCAAATTTAAATCCTGCGGTCCTTGAAAACATTGCATATGCATTCCCATATCATTGCATCACAGGTTTATAATTGTGCACAGGTTTCTCATCTTCTCGCTGTTTATTTCAGCAATGGCTCTTGAACAATCAGTTAAGGATCTCCAGGCATAGAATGCACAGTTCCAAGAGCTGATCCTGAACCTATCCAAGGGGCAGGATGAATTGAAGACACTGCTGGCCAAGAAGACTAAGAAGGCTAGAAGGTCTGCTGGGTTGCTCAACATGGGAAGAAGGTTCAAAGGTCCTGCCAAGACCAAGGAACAGGTTGAAGACTATGAATCTGAAGAATCTGAGCAGGAGAGAGGCAGTCTCCACAACACTATGGGGAACTCTGATTCTGAGGCTAACTACTACCATGAGCCTAACGAAGACAAATTCAAGATGCTGGTGGATAGAATGGATGCTATGGAATTACAGAAATCATCTGGGCTGGATTTTGAGGATTTGAGCTTGATATCTGGGGTGGTCATACCCATTGGGTTCAAAGTTCCTACATTTGTTGTCTATGATGGGGTCTCTTGTCCCAAATTGCATCTGAGGTCTTATGTCAGAAGAATTCAACCCCATACTGCCGATAAAAAGTTGTGGATCCATTTCTTTCAAGAGAGTTTATCTGGAGCTCAGCTAGAGTGGTATTATCAGTTGGAGAGTGTCAACATCAGAGATTGGAATGACCTTATAGTTGCTTCATTTTGAGTGATGGGATTCAACATCTCATGGATAAATATACTATAGTGTTTGAAAGAAGACCAGCATCCATAGAAAGTATGGTGGATCATCTGACTCAGGGTAAGAAGATTGAAGAGGTTGACATGGTTGACAAAGTACCACTAAGAATCACTTCAAAGGGTCCCATTAAAATCACTCATCAGGGCCCAATCAAGATTACTGCTGAAGGTCCTGTGAAAGTTGTTGCTGAAGCCAGAGTAGCTCCTCTGATCATTACCACTCCTGGTCCTATTCCTTATACATCTGACAAAGCTGTGCCTTGGCACTATGGGTCTGATGTTTACCTCCATGGTGTCAAGCAGGAGCCTTTACCTGATATGCCTGTTGACATTGATAATATTGCTGGGTCTAGCAAGATCACTCGTAGTGGAAGAGTCTTCTCTCCTCCAGTTGCTTCTAAGAGTGCAGTTACTCCTGCTGTTACTTCCACCACTGATGCTCGGGGCAAGGGTCCTGTTATTGAGCCTGTATCTACTGATGTGCCAGCTGCTGATGACCTCTCTAAGCAGATGGAAGAAGTATTGAAAATCATTCGCAAGAGTGATTATGATATTGTTGATCAGCTGGGGCATACTCCCTCAAAGATTTCTATGCTCTCCCTGTTATTATGTTCTGAGGCTCATGCCAAGTCATTGATCAAGTTTCTAAAGATGGCTCATGTACCCAGTGCAATTTCTGTGGACCAGTTTGAGAATTGTGTTGCTCACCTGACCTATGACAACGGGTTAGGATTTTCTGATGCTGACTTGACCCCTGCCAAGAGGGATCATAACAGGGCGTTGCATATTTCAATTGAATGCAGGGGCACTACCCTGTCTCATGTGCTGATAGACAATGGTTCCTCTCTGAATGTGTTGCCTAAGGAAGTCCTGAACAAACTGAGTCCTGAAGATACGGTATTGAAGCCCAGTAATATTGTGGTAAAGGCTTTTGATGGTTCTAGAAGAGTAGTGCATGGGGAAATTGATCTTCCAATCAAGGTTGGCTCTCAGGTGTTTACTGCTACATTCTATGTGATGGATATTCGTCCTTCGTACTCATGTCTGCTTGGTCGTCCCTGGATCCATGGGGCAGGTGTTGTGACCTCCACATTACATCAAAAGTTGAGATATCCGGTGAATGGAAAAGTTGTTACTGTCTTTGGAGAGGAAGAATACTTTGTCAGCCATGTAAACACTTTCAAGTATCTGGAAGTAGAAGGTGAATACATTGAAACTCCATGTCAGTCATTTGAAGTGGTTCCCTGGGCTGTTAAGGATTGTGTGACTCCTCCTGCTGTGAAGAAGGTTCCTGTGGTCATCAGAAACCCTCCAACAATGACAATGGCCTCCCTCAATGATGCAAAAGCTGTGGTGGAAGAAGGTGGTTGTACTATTTGGGGTCAGCTTCCTGATATTCCATACAAGTCTGACAAGTTTGGTTTGGGTTTCACTGCAGAGTCCCAGAAGGCTGTCCGTCGTGCCCGTGCTGTTCGTATCACCAATCAAGGGGTTATCAATGCTGTGGGAGATCAAGATGAAGACTACAACTTGGAGGCATGGATTTTTCCTACTGTGGGTGCTGGACTCAATAATTGGACAGCTGAAGATGTTATCCCTATCTCCCTTAGTCAGGAGTAAATACTATTACTGTGTTATGTTTTTAAATTTATAATTTCTGGAACAATTAAAACTTTCAAGCCATGTGCCTTACCCGGGGCACAATGGTGTGCTTGTTACGGGTTGTCATTTCATTTGCATACTTCATTTCATAAATCAGTGGACGTTTCGTTTTCGTAAATATTGTGTTCCTTGTCTTTCTTTTTCTTTTATTTTTGCTTTATCAGCTATGTGTTCTTACACACACCCACGTCACTAAAATGCAGATCCTCATCCACTCTGGATCCAATTGATAACAGTTCTACTATTGCCAATTACAATTTCGAGAATCCGATCTATCAAACTGAAGACGGAGACGAGGACGATTGTGAAATACCTGTAGAGCTTGCTAGGTTGTTACAACAAGAAGAGAAAGCTATACAGCCACATGAAGAGCCAGTCGAAGTTGTGAATCTGGGAACTGAAGAAAACAGAAAAGAGGTCAAGATAGGGGCTGATTTAGAGGACAGTGTCAAGAGCAGGTTGGTTCAGATGCTACGTGACTATGTGGAGATCTTTGCTTGGTCTTATGAAGATATGCCAGGGTTGGATACGGACATTGTGGTTCACCGTTTGCCAGTGAAAGAAGATTGTCGTCCAAAGAAGCAGAAGGTTCGTCGTATGCGTCCTGAAATGTCAGAAAAGATCAAAGCAGAGGTAATGAAACAGTTCAATGCAGGGTTCTTGGCCGTAACTTCTTATCCCCAGTGGGTTGCAAATGTGGTACCAGTTCCTAAGAAAGATGGTAAGGTACGTATGTGTGTAGACTACAGAGATCTGAACAAGGCTAGCCCTAAAGATGACTTTCCACTTCCTCATATTGATATTCTGGTAGACAACACTGCTCAGCATAAGGTATTCTCTTTTATGGATGGTTTCTCTGGTTACAATCAAATCAAGATGGCACCTGAAGATATGGAGAAGACTACATTTGTGACACAGTGGGGCACCTTTTGCTATAAGGTAATGCCATTTGGTTTGAAGAATGCAGGGGCAACATATCAGCGTGCCATGGTGGCTTTGTTTCATGATATGATTCATCATGAGATAGAGGTATATGTGGATGATATGATAGCCAGGTCTCAGAATGAAGAACAACATCTTGATCATCTGCACAAGTTGTTTGAGAGGTTGAAGAAATACAGGTTGAGATTAAATCCAAACAAGTGTACTTTTGGAGTTAGATCTGGAAAGCTCTTGGGTTTCATTGTCAGTGGAAAAGGTATTGAAGTGGATCCTGCAAAAGTGAAAGCTATACGAGAGATGCCAGCTCCCCGTACTGAGAAGGAGGTTAGAGGTTTCTTGGGACGATTGAACTACATTGCAAGATTTATTTCCCAATTAACTACCATCTGTGAGCCAATCTTCAAGTTGTTGAAGAAAGATCAGGTGATGGAATGGAATGATGAGTGCCAGACTGCCTTTGATGAAATCAAGAGATATTTGCTAGAACCTCCAATTTTAATGCCACCAGTTGATTATGTATTTAACAGTATTAGACAACTCAATGGGGTGTGTATTGGGGCAACATGACGAGTCTGGTCGAAAAGAGCAGGCAATATACTACCTTAGCAAAAAGTTTACCGACTGTGAAACAAGATACTCACTGCTCGAGAAAACTTGCTGCGCTTTGGCATGGGCTGCTCGCCGACTAAGACAGTATATGTTGACCCATACTACCTTGTTGATTTCGAAGATGGATCCAATCAAGTACATATTTGAGAAACCTGCTCTCTCCGGATGAATTGCAAGATGGCAAATGATCTTGACGGAATATGATATACAGTATACCACTCAGAAGGCCATTAAGGGGAGTGTTGTTGCTGATCATTTGGCTCATCAAGCAGTAGATGATTACCAGTCAATGAATTTTGAGTTCCCTGATGAAGACATTATGTCTGTTACCAAAGAACCTGGACAATATGACGGACCTGAACAAGGATCCCGATGGACTATGGTTTTTGATGGTGCCTCCAATGCACATGGTAATGGTGTTGGTGTTGTGATTAGTTCCCCTGAAGGTTGTCATACCCCGATTACTGCCAGACTTTGTTTCTATTGTACCAATAACATGGCTGAGTATGAGGCATGTATCATGGGTATGCAAGTTGCTATTGATATGAAGATTCAGTTCCTTGAGAATTATGAAGGATGCAGGCTTGGATGAAGATGAGTGGATTCAGACTCGACTTGACCAGATAAATTTGATTGATGAGAAAAGGTTAGCAGCAGTTTGTCATGGCCAGATGTACCAGAAACGGATGATCAAAGCTTTTAACAAGAAGGTTAAGCCAAAGGTATATCAGGCTGGTGACTTGGTAATCAAGCGTATCATATTACCACAGGGTGATCCTAGGGGCAAGTGGGCTCCAACATATGAGGGACCATTTGTAGTCAAGACAGTGTTCTCAGGAGGTGCCATGATACTGACTACAATGGATGGTGAAGACTTCCCACAACCTGTAAACGCAGACATAGTTAAAAAATACTACGCATAAAAAGAGACCCGCTAGGTTGACAGGCCTAGGCAAAAATAAGGGCATCCCGGCAAACCAAAAGGGTTTGGGCAAAAATTAGGGATATATATATAAAAAGATGTACACCCGGCAAGTCGAAAACCTGAAAAGGCGGCTTGGGCAAAAAAGGGTATCCCGGTGGATTGAAAACCTGAAAGGGCAATCCAGGCAAAAGTTAGGGATTAAAGCGTATGACTATGTCTCGTTTGGATCACTCATGAAACTGCAACCAGTTGTACTACTTACTCAAGCTCAAACAGATAAAGCTCAATCCAATCGTTTCCGTCTCAACAGCAAGAAGATGAGATACTTGAGTGGCAATAGTAGAATTGAAACTCAATAGGATTATTTCCCACATGGCTGATTCTTTTTGTAAAACTTCATGACAAAATTCTCTTACTAGGGTTTACGTCTCCTTGTACAATCTTACCCGTGTATGGGTCACTTTTGATATAAATAAACTCCATCTTTTGAATCCAGATTTACTTTTACCCTATTTACATAAGCGAAACGTCCATTGGTTGTGTTTGAATGTATGTATGCCTTTGAATATGATTGATGTTTACCAGAAATGCATGTATGCTTTTAATATGATTGATGTTTACCAGAAATGCATGAAAATGCAGTAATAGTATTTACTAAGGACGAACGAGGGAAGGATTTCAACGAAGCTTCGCCGGTTCATCTTTACAAGACAGTTACAAACCATCAGTAGGACTAATCCATTTTCACAAAGTCTAATCTCCCCTGGAATTTATATCCATCTCTTTTATCCTCATACGGATATACGGGAAATTACTTTCCAATAAGGGCACGATGAACGAAGACGGGATGTTATACTTATCCTACTATCAAACGAAAACGAAGGTTATCTATACCCTACTATCCCCAACGACGGGAGGTTATCTATACCTTGTTATCCCCAACAACGGGAGGTTATCTATACCTTGTTATCCCCAGCAGACGGAGGGTTATATATTCTTCAACAACGAATCGGGATTTATTTTCCTTGGCCAGCAGTTGTTATACAAGGATATCCAGACACTTCCAGCAGTGTCATAGCATACATACATCATTTACATCATACCATAACATATATGTCTATAGTACATTACCTAAGTGCATCATGTCATACACTAATGTTGTTATACAGAATGCTACCTTGTTTTCAGGTTAATTATCCAACAAACAAGCTTATGATCTTTGGGACTGCTTTATTGTAACCCCAGGGTTACTTTATCCTCCTGATGAGCTTCTTATTACTTTGGGACTGCTTTATTGTAACCTCAGGGTTATTTTATCCTCCTGATAGCCTCTCATGACTTCAAGACTGCTTTAGAGCTACTGATTGCTCTATCCTCCTGAAATCATCCTATTACTTCAAGACTGCTTTAGAGCTATTCATTGCTCTATCCTCATGAGGTCATATTACTACTTCAAGACTGCTTTAGAGCTATTCATTGCTCTATCCTCCTGAAGCCATCTAATTATTTCAAGACTGCTTTAGAGTTATCCATTGCTCTATCCTCCTGAAATTACATTATTACTTCAAGACTGCTTTAGAGCTATCCATTGCTCTATCCTCCTGAAATCATTACTTCAAGACTGCTTTAGAGCTATTGATTGCTCTATCCTCCTGAAGACATATCACAAGACTGCTTTAGAGCTGTTGATTGCTCTATCCTACTGAAGCCATTCTATTACTTCAAGACTGCTTTAGAGCTATTGATTGCTCTATCCTCCTGAAGCCATTATTACTTCAAGACTGCTTTAGAGCTATTGATTGCTCTATCCTCCTGAGGTCAGATTTATCACTTCAAGACTGCTTTAGGGTTATCATTATTGATTGCTCTATCCTCATGAAGACATGCTGTTACATCAGTATTACTCCAGACTCCTGACAGTTCTCATTATACTATTGAAGAACTTTCCCCTAGTGGCATCTTTAAGCCCACTCAATCATGTTCAACCAACCATCAATATCACTCCATGCACTGGTGAGTGCAAATTTTTGGGCTTTTGTGTTCAATCCCCTTCAACCTTCCAGGTTACGACTGGCAAATATACCAATCTAACCCCTCAGGTTTCAGAAAATTGAACAGGGGCAGCTGTTGCACCCCAAAATTTGCCCTCACAATACAAGACTTTGTGTTCCAAGAAGGTTCACAAGGTTCACAAAATTCACAATTGGTCAGAAGAGTTGACAATTCCCTCAGACAATGCACCTCCTAAGCAGTGCATCCAAAACTAGGGTTTTGACTTTAATCAGGCTAAATGGACTTCCAAGACTTCAAGTGAGCTTCATAACATCTTATATGTGTATAAGAACCCCCATGTCAAGTTTCAAGACTTTTCTCAAAAGTTTGCTCAGTCAGATGATCAGATAAGTCAAAAGCAGTCAATGCAGTTAAAAGGTCAAACTGAGGTCAACTGTGGTCAAACCAAAGTCAAACTTCATGATTTTTTTTTTGCCAACATCAAAGAGAGGTTGGGTGAGAAATATTATCATAATAACTTCGTTTGACTTTTTGCAGGTAAATATCATATGGCATGCATTTTTTTTCTAAAAAGTAAAAATGGCACAATTGGCAGGAGGACATGTGTAAGGAGTTATGAGTGTGAGAGGTTGAGAGTTCGAATCTCACCTTTGTCACTTTTTTTTTGTTTTTTATTATTTTTACTCTAAATTTTTCTATCTTTCATTAAAAAAATAACAAAAATAGTTTTTTATTATTATTTAATTATTATTTTCGTATTTTAATTAAATCATTTTTTAAAATATTATTTTTTTCACTTTTTTCTAAATTATTCATAAAAATATCCAAAAAATCATAAAATAAAAAATATTGAAAAAAATTTTGTTCTTTTTATAATATTTTTTATTTTAGGAATCAATAGGATTATTAGTTTTTATTTTAAGTTTATTTTAATTATTTTAAATTATTTAAATTTTATTTTTTCTTAACTAATTATTTAGTTTGGGCTTTAAAATGGGCTTTAGGGACATTATTGACAATTTGGTGTTAACCCTAATTTGTTCCCTATATATACATGTGTTGCCTTGTTGGAAAAGAAGGAGAGAATGAAAAAAACCTAAGAGGAGTGAGTGCCGTTTGCCGTTATTTAGTTTTCTTCTTCATCCATTACTATTGTTTCTTTTTCTTCATCGTTTACCGTTATTTCTTTTCCTTCATCTATTACTGTTGTTTCTTTTTCTTCATCTTTTACCGTTATTTCTTTTTCTTCATCTATTACCGTTATTTCTTTTTCTTTATCTATTACTGTTACGTTTATATATATATAATTTTTAAATTGTTAGAGTTTATATATATAAGATTTTTGATCGAATTATGTCGATACGATGTTTGCACATTTGTGTGCATGACGCGTGACATTTGTGTTAGTTCGATCTGGTTGCGATGATCGCATTTTTGTGTGAGCAATAACACTATTTTTTGCTTAATTTCCTTTTCTTTGCGATAAATTTTGTTTCGTCCGATTTAGATCTGGTTGCGATGAGCGCATTTCTGCGTTAGCAACATTGTTGGGTTATTTGGCACATTTAAAATTCATTATTGCTTTATTATTATTATTATTATTATTATTATTATTATTATTATTATTATTATCATTATTTATTATTATTATCATTATTATCATTATTATTACCATTATTATTATTATTGTTATCATTAATTTATTAAAATTTGTTATAATATAAAAATCTGTTTTTTAAAATAAATAACATTAACATCTTTTCCAAATTAATATGAAAACCTATTATTTTTAAGAAAAACTTTTTTTTAGATAAATTTAAAATAATAACTAAAATCTTTTTTTTAAAATAATAACTAGAACCGTTATTTATTTTATTTTATTATTGTTCAATTCAAATTTCATTATCATATTGTATCTGCTCCTCTCATGTAACCTCGCGAACTTAACAATCGCTCTTTAAATTCTGCCTTTAAATTTCTGCTTGCATGGTTTAAATTATGACATTATCTCTCTGTTTGCATGATTCAATTATCTCACGCGTTTACTATTATTTCTGTCACATTGCACACATCCGAAGGTTAGGTCTAACTGTTTGGCCGCCGCGCCAATAGTCCGTAAAACTTCACACATTCAATTTCAAATCCTCAAAACTACAAACTACAAACCCTAATTTTCACAAATGCCTCGCCGCAGGCAAAATTACAATTTTACCCTTAGCATTAGCTCAAAGAGCCGCCGCGCTCATTTTAGGGTTTCCCGCCGTGGAATCCCTAATTTAACCCTAATTACAACTTAACATTTCAACGTAGAGATTTGGAGTTTCTACACTCCACGTAAGCGTGTCCTTAAGATGCGTTTATTCCCCTTGAGACCTTGACCACAGTCAAGAAGTTTCTAACCTCCCTATTGAGGGGAACTACGATTACTCTGATTCCACTCCCGTAAGGATACGTAGGCACAAGATGCGATGTCTTGCCGAGTAAACTTAGAATTAACCCCCTTTATTATTTATTATTGCTTATTTATATTTTATTTAATTATTTTGCTTATTATTTTGTAATTGTTTCTTGGATGTAAAGTTGTTTAATTATTTAATTATTATTATGGTTAGTAATTAGGGAGTGTAACAACATGTATGTAATATTAAAATAAATTTAGATCACTTTTAAATAAAGATAATTAAAATAAACACGTCACACACGTAAGTCGATTTTAATCATCGTCTCACTTCCTAAGGATATCCCTCAAGTTGCCTACGAATAATGGTTAAGTGGGGTGTATAAAGCAAGTCCCTCAAATAGAAAAATCATCAAAGTCCCTTATGGTTGCCTTTACGAATCGAGTCCCTTTCGAAAAATGATGATGGTCCCTTATATGTGCTTATTACATCCCACAATGGCCTTCAAAGTCAAATTGTCCCTCACATATCCCTTAACATCCAAAGTAAGGACTACCTACTCCATTATAGTAGGGATAGTCTTACTAAAGGAAAGAATGAAGAATAAGAAAGACCTTTAAACATTAGGGTAGGTTACTCCTAGGTGCTTGCTCACTTCAAAACTGTTTCGCACTTAAACAAATTTTCAACAAGTTTTCAAACAAGTTCTTAACACATCCTTACATGGATTATTTATTAACTATTCTGAAAATTTTCTATTCACACACTACAATTTCAAAACAATTCAAAAGTGAGCTTAAGTACCTAAGAGCCCATGGATAACCATGGATGAAAAGGATGCTAATACCTTCCCTTTTCATAACCTACCCCCCGGACCCAAAATATTCTCTAAGGTCTTTCCTGTTCTTTTATAACCTTTCCTTATGGATAAAATAAAAGTCGGTGGCGACTCTTGCTATCCGCAACATTGTTTAAAGTCAGTTCACCGGGTTACACCTCCCCGTGGCCGTTCTCCATGTGGGGCATCGACATGATAGGCAAGATCGAGCCCACTGCATCTAACGGTCATCGCTTCATTCTAGTAGTTATCGACTACTTCACCAAGTGGGTGGAGACAGCCTCATATGCTAATGTGACCAAGCAGGTGGTGGCTAAATTCATAAAGAGGGATATCATCTGTCGTTACGGAATTCCCGAGCGGATCATTACGGATAATGGTTCGAATTTGAATAACAAGATGATGAAGGAGTTGTGCCAGAGTTTCAAGATTGAACACCACAACTCATCTCCTTACCGGCCGAGGATGAATGGCGCCGTTGAAGCGGCCAATAAGAACATAAAGAAGATTGTACAGAAGATGGTTGTGACCTACAAGGATTGGCACGAGATGCTGCCATTTGCACTGTACGGTTATCGTACAACGGTACGTACGTCAACCGGGGCAACTCCTTTCTCCTTAGTGTATGGTATGGAGGCTGTCCTGCTGTTAGAAGTGGAGATCCCTTCTTTGCGAGTTTTGGTTGACGTGAAACTCGACGAGGCAGAATGGATTAAGAATCGACTAAACCAACTCAGCCTGATGGACGAGAAGAGGTTGGCATCGATTGTGTATGGTCGCCTGTACCAAAGCCGAATGAAGAAAGCTTATGATAAGAAGGTGCGTCCCAGAGGCTTTCAGACGGGTGATCTCGTCCTGAAGAAGATTCTTCCTCCACACTCCGATCACCGGGGCAAGTGGACTCCTAATTATGAAGGTTCGTACGTCGTCAGGAAGGTCTTCTCGGGAGGAGCCTTGTTGTTATCCACGATGGATGGCGAAGATTTTGCATCCCCGGTGAACGCAGACGCAGTTAAAAAATACTTTGCTTAAAAATGACCCGCTGGAAAGAAAAAGAGCATCCAGGCAAAAAAGGGGCATCCCGGCGAACCATAAAAAAGGAAAAGGTTCGGGCAAAAATTAGGGATATAAATTGAAAAAATGTACACCCGTAAAGTCGAAAACCCGGATGGGCGACTTTGGCAAAAAAGGGTATCCCGGTGAATCGAAAACCCGGAAGGGCGATTCAGGCAAAAGTTAGGGATTTGAAAAAGCAAATGACTGCGTTCCGCGTATGGACTTTCATTGTTTAGTGGTTTGGAGGACCTGAGGGCCGTTTATCTGAATCGATCTCTTCTGAAGCTGAAGCGTCGGAGAAGTATCGAAGTCGAGTGGGTCATAGAGGGATCAACTCATGGTGTTCGTCTACGCCTCGTTGCCGACATTTGTGTATACTGATGTATATTTATGTTTTATTTTGCGCGGCTTCCTCATTCCAGGAGCTTGCCTCTGTTGTAAAACATTTTTACCCATTCAGAGGATCGTTATCAATAAAATGTGTACTATTCAGCAATGTTGTTTGTCTGTTTAGCATTTACCTGTTTTGTTTGCGAAAAAGAACGCCAATGTTTTTGATAAAATGCGCATACATAAACTTACTGGCCTAGGCCACTGATTGTTGAAACAATGAATTACTTGAACATTGTCACAAGATGATAACCTTGATAGGTCCCTTTGAGAAGGGTGTCTTGTCTGTTTGTTTGTGTTGTTGCAGGTGTAGCATATACCAGGTAGTACGCCACGTGCATCCCCGAGCAGGATGTTTCCTTCTTCTCCAGCAAGTTCGGCAGCCTCTCCCCGCAGAGTCTGAACATGAAATCGTAAGCATTGATATGTTTTCCCCAAACAGAGAAGATTCTCTCCCCAATCAGATGTATCCCGAAGGGTCGTCATCTCCCTAGCTAAGTCGTATACTGAAGTGTGCAGCAAGTGGAAGTTCCAGACTGAAGTCTTCGGCAGAATTGAAATTCCCCATAGAGTCGTACTCTCCCCAGTAAGCAGGGTGATTCCTTCTTCCCCAGCCGAGTTTGCAGTTCCCCAAGAGAGCCGAGTCCTTGGAAGCAGTTCGGGCCATGATTGGTTGTCCCCAGTAGAGTGTTGAATAACTGATGCTGTATTTCCCCACCAGAGTCATTACCCCCGGGAAAGCTCTGGCTGCGAATGTCGTGCAGCTTATTTCTGCGATTGACATCGCTTTCCTCAGCAGTTCTGGGTTCTCATAGAGCTTTATTCCCCTGCAGCAGTCAACTGAAGTTTGCTTCCCCATGCGGAGTCCGATTGAGATTGGTGTAACTTCTTCTCCTTGACAGGAGGATTCTCCCTTCAGCATTTATTTTGCTGACGGGATCGCAGCATTTTGCATGATTGCATAGCATTTATCATAAACGCGTAGCATTTTCACCGTGTGGAGCATTGCGGCGTTGTCAAAGCATATGCATATGAAACATGAGCTAGGTCGTTACCGTTTTTGTTTTGCAGGTGTTCCTCCGCAGAGTCGCTTGCTCAAGATGATTCTTGAATTCCCCAGCAAAGTCGTTTTCCCAAGATGATTCTTGATTTCTCCAGCGAAGGCGCTCGTTTAAGATGACTCTTAAAACCCCAGTGAATTCGCCAGAGAGGGTTGCTCAAGTTGATGCTTAGAGTCCCCGGCAGAATGTTTGCTCGGGATGATTCCTGAAATCTCCAGCAGAGTTATTTGTCCAAGATGATTCTTGAAGTCCTCAGCAGAGTTGACTCACCCAGAATGATTCCTGGACCCCGAAGCAGAGTTACGTGATAGTTCTCCAGAATCCCCAGCGGAGATGTGTCATCCCTAGCAGGTTCCTAAACAGCGAAGTTGAAACTTCCCTTGAAGACTTGATGATTGAAGTCCAACCGTATTAACGAAGCAGTTCTTCCAGCTGATGCGGAGTGCCTGATGGCAGAAGTTTGGATATCCCCAATTGTTGCATGACTGACTGAGACTTCCATTTCCGACTTACTGACGAAGTCTGGCTAACGCCCGAGAATTTCCTTGAATGCCCGATGGCATGATTAACTTGATTGTTGACCTGATGAGTCCCGAGGAATCTGAGGCCCGACGGCAAGATCGACCATGTGTTACTGGTTACCGTGTGACCAATCCCCCAGCTAGTTGTCGTGCAGCTAATATTTCAGTTTTCGAAGATTTGTTCCCATCAGAGTACCGTGTACTTGTGAAGTTGGCAAATTTCCGGGTTTTTTGGTATTCAACCGTCTTTTACCTTGATTGTTTGATAGCCGTTCGCTTCTCACCCAATCAGGTCCAAACCGTTTGAATAGGGGCAACTGTTGTACCCCAAAATTTGCCCAACTTTTCTTTACCTAGCTTGTGTTTCATTTCATTCACATTAGCATTATCATTTGCATTTCATTGACATGTGTGCAGGAGATCAAGAGGTATGATTACCAATCAAGAGCTACACAAGACTATAAAGCTAGCTAAGAAGGTTATTCAAGTGTTCAAGGGTTGATATCCTTGTCAGAGAAGTCAAAAGATCCTCAGAGAGAGTGGTTGAAACCAAGAGGGTGTGTCTCCTAACTTGAGAGTTGTGGGAAGCCATCAGATGATTCTGAAGCCAAGAATGTGGACTTGAAGCCTTGAGAGAGCTTATGAGATGTCTTGAAAGCCATCATGAAGCCCAGACAGGTCATGGTGCAAGATTAAGAAGCCTCAGCCATGATTGGTGTAATTAGGGTTTGACTGGGTCAACCCTAGGTCAACTGATGATTTGAGGAAGGTTGAGACCTAATCCAAGAGCCATGTGATCATGGATTGATGCATTGAAATGTTATAAGGATGATTCCAAGGTCAACTCATCATGATTGAAGAGTTTGAGAAGTTTCAAGCTAGGGTTTCTGAGACTTGACAGTGTAAAATCCCCTAGTTTGATCCCTATCTTCAAGACTATCTAGCTCAAGATGTGATTGTCATCTCATCTTGCCCCCAACATGAATGTTGTAGAGATTGATCTTAGCTTTAATTTGAGTACTAGAAGTCCTTGATAGGATTTGTAGAACTCAAGTTATGACTTTGACAAGTTACAGGTCATCTGAGGTCTGTGGATTTGGGGGCTTGAAAGTTACCCAACTTGCATCAAACTTTTTCCCAAGAAGGATGATTCCTATGGACTTTTGGTCAACATGAATGTTGTTACTTATCCTCTTAGATTTCTAGAGAGTACTATAAGTCCTTGATAGGATTTGTAGAACTCAAGTTATGGCTTTGACAAGCCAAGGGTAGTTTGGTCATTTGGAGATTACAGGTCATTTCAAGCATAAGGCCATAACTCCTATTTCCAAGCTTCAAATGGGAAAATGTTGAACATCAAACTTGTTCAAAATGATGTTTTAAGGCTATTAAAGAGGTCATGAGATGATGGAAATGCTTGTAGCTCAAAGTTGCAAAAATGACCTAAAATAAGGGTATAAGTTAAATAAACCAAAGTTGGAAATTGATATTTTTGACCTACACATCCAAACCAAGGCATGTAATATATCATTTTGACTCTAAAAAACATTTTAAGAACATTGGTTTAGCCACATTTTTGAGTTTAGGTCTAATTTGTGAACTTGCTTTGAAAAGTAGTTACTTACATCATAAGTAACATTTGCAAAACTCAAATTCAAGGCATGAGCAAGATCCCTTGCAAGCCAAACACTTCCAAAATGTCACTAGGGGAGAAATTGGAAGAGAATGGGATTGATTTCAAGCTGCAAACAGAACTATGCATACCATGGCATATGGTTGAAATTATCATGACATGAGAGATTGAAACTCTCATTATAAGGATCTAGAGGGTTCTAGATCATCCACACATGTTCTATATATTAAGTAGAAGAGGTTCAGATGAAAGGTTGGTGATGATTGAAGGAGAGAGCAGAGATTGAGATTGAGATTTCATGGCTTGCAACTGAATTCGGTTTCACCAATTTCTTCACTTTCCATCCATTTTCTTGGTTGCAACTTCTTCCATAGATGCTAGGGATTGAGTCCAGATCATAATCAAGAGGAATTCGTGGCTGATTGGTGTTCTTGAGCTCAGATTTTTCCACCTGCAACTCACCATCGGGTTTCAAGTTTCAGGAGTTTTCAACCAGTTCTATTGCATACAGAAGCAAGGAAATGATCCATTGATCGTGTCTGGAAGGTTGGAGAGCTTGATTTGAAGGTTTAGTGCATCTGTTCATCAAGAATTTTCAGGTTGGTACCTTTCTTCCTCCAGCATGAATTAGGTAGAATCAATACGAATTAGGGTGTTAGATGCATTGTAGAACGGTGTAGGAATGATTTCAGACCATTAATTTGAGAATTAGTGACCAATTAGAGATGTTACCATTTTCGGTTGAGAATTGGTTATGGCGAATCTTGAGGTTTCAGAGAGAATTAAGGGCATGGATGAATTCGTGAGGAAATTTGGGACAAGATTCATGTATAGACCACTTGCAATGGAGGATCCTAGAGAGAGTTAGGGTTGGGGACGATGACCGGAGTACCACCGGTGGTGGCAGGAGCTACGCGCGAGGTTCAGATATTCAAAAGGTTGAAGATGACTCTAGAGCCCTTGGATTCAGGTTGGACTTTGACTAGAGGAGTGATCCAACGGCCACGTTTTAATTTCAGTTTGTGAAGGATCTGAGTTAATGAAACACATCGTTTCATTTAAGTGCTGATGCTGGGCTTAGTGAATTGGTTGATACTTGCACCCCCTGATGGCCCAATCCATTATATGAACTGATTTTCATTGCTTTCCACACCACGCATTTGTTATTTTATTATGATTTTCTTTAATTCTTCATTTTATTCATGGTTCTTGATTAAATCATATAAAATTGAAAAATGATCCAATTAACCCCATTATTTTTGCATTATATTCATGATTGAGTCTAGTATTTTTTAGAAAAAAAATATTTTTATTCCATGCATTTTATGATTTTATGGGAATTTAACATTTTAATTGATATTAAAATAGTTATGTTTGATCCTTGATTTTGTGGAATTTTGTGTGATCATGTGGTGATGATTTTGATCCTAATTTTTTGTGTGTGATTAGCTTAGACATGTATGCTCCCATAGCATTTTTCTCACATTTTTGTGATGAAAATAGGTGTGTTTTCTAGATTGAGCTTTAGGTGCTTCCTTTTAGGGTTTAGGTTTAGTACCTTGTAGTGTAGAATTTATTTCTAGGTCTTATTTGATGATTTGATCTCTGGAATTAATATAGTAGAGTCATGATTGACCTAGGTTCCCATAGTTATTTTTTTAGGATTTTACAATTGGTTTTAGTATTTTAGTTAGGATTAACTTTAGTACTAGGTTTTAGGTGATCCTAACTTACTAACTCAAATAGATTAACTTCTTTAGTCCCCTTAGATTAGGGTTTTTCTTTGTTTGCCTTTGGTTGAGATTGAAGACAAGTTGAAGACAAGGTGAGGATGCTTGAAGTTGCTTGTGCCTGAAGGTGTCTGATGAAGATTTAGGAGGTAGGAGACATAGGGAGAGCCCTAGAATTAGAATGACTTCTTTCACAAATATGGAAAGCATCTTGTGCTTCCATTCCTCCCAATGACTAAAAGTCCTTCTAAGATATTCACATCCCTCCTTTGGAGGGATGAGTGGCTTTATCTGGGAAGTAGAACTTTGAGGGAACCAGTCTCTCATAATGATGAACCCTTACAGGCTTCCTTTGGTTGTCAATAAGCTGTTTATCATTTCCACTCATTCTGTTAAATCAATTGTCTTCTGGTTTGGGTATCTTGAAAGATGTTGGACTTGAGTTTGAAGATGAGGACTTCACTGAAGAGTGTGGAAGAGGATGATTCCTTGAGCATTGCCATTGCAGCTGAAGCTTGAAGAGCAAGAAGAACAAGTTGATACTTGAAGATCCAATGGAGATTGAATGAAGGGCTGAGGCTTAAAGAATTGAAGGATGAAGTTGACACTTCCAGGTGATTGAAGACTACTCTGAGAAGCTGAAGCTTGTAGGAGAAGAAGACCAAGTTGATACTGGTAAAGCAAAGAGAGCTGAAGCTTGAAGACTAAGTTGATACTTATGAAGAGGATTCAATTGAGATTGAGTGTAGAGCTAAGGCTTGAGGAATAAAGGATGAGTTGATACTTACATTGATGCTTGGAGAGCCTGAAGGAATTATGTTGATACTTGTCATGAAAGATGATATCCTTGAAGGGTGGTTGAAGTCTGAAGACTGGATTGCTGTCAGAAGAGCTGAAGCTTGAAATGGAAAGAGGGAGTTGTTGATCTGCTTTCTTTCTTGTCTGTTTTCTTTTTTGTATTGATGTGACTTGTTTGACTTGCTTGATGCATTAGAATAAGTTCATATCTAGACTGACTTTAAGCTAGGAGCATGATTGCACTAGAGGTTGAGTTGTTCCCTCTGCTTGTATTTTTACTGTATGGCTTTGCTTGCGGGTATTCGGTAGAGCCCAGCTCCCTTGCCCGTGTGGTTTCTTTTGCTTGATAGCATGTTATTTTTACTGTATGATTGCAGTTATATCTTGCTTGATAGCATTTTATGATATTTCATCTGTATGATTACAGTTATTCATATCTGGCTTGAGGTTGAGATGAGCTTGTGGAGGCTGCTGCCCCACACACATTTCCTCCCTCACTTGCATTGCATGCATTTTACAGTCGTTTACTGTTTACTGTTTAAGCTGATGCTTTATCTGTTTCTGTTTATCATTGACATGATCCCCTAGGAATCTCACTTACTTTGATAAGGAAGTGATGATTAGAACTTTAGGTTGAAACCTATGCATGATAACTTCTAGGAGTTCCCTGTTTCAAACTTCAACCATAGGATGAATCTTTGGCATGACAACATTAGGACTTGATAGTCTCCCTTTAGTTGAACCTGTTCGTTCTCTCTTCTCATCTCAAAACAGCTTAAAATACAGTAATCATGAATGATTTCTTTCGTACGTTACGAGCCTTAAGCTATCTGAGAAAGGATTGTTGAAGAGCTTCTTTTCAACAGTCTGGATGTTTAGTATGGCACCCTTTGGGTGACATGCGATGCATTCACTCTCAGGTCATAGTCTTTAGTGCGATTGAAATTGCAAACACAATAAAAAACAGTTCTTTCGTAAAAGACAGAAAACAAACTTCAAACCTTTTTGCCCCGTGGGCCCGTAATTCAAAGGAAGCTTTTCTGAAGAAAAGAGTGTTGTTAACCCCCAGTTCTACCGCAAACAGGCTTTGTCCCTAACTACTGGAACTGTTTGTTAACCCTACTCGATAAAACAGATGAATCTGAATCCCCGTAAGCCGTGTTATCCCGAACTAAGTAAGCTCTGATCTCTCATACCTGTTGAGAGTACGTAGGCACAATACTGATGTATTGGCGAGCCACCTTCCCCATAACCCGTAGTTAGTCAAACTACGTTGACTCTGATTTCTCATTCTCTGATGAGAATACGTAGGCATAAAGTGCGACGCTTTGCCGAGTCATTTCCTTTTCTTTTCAGGCCAGCCTTGATAGGTAGATAGATAAACCAACCCGTCAGATAAACATAACAAGCATGGATCCCGTCGAGTACGACGGACGTGAGGGGTGTTAATACCTTCCCCTTGCGTAACCGACTCCCGAACCCAGACAATGGTTGCGATGACCTTGTCTTATACCTTTTCGTCAGATTTTTCCGATCATTTCCTTTCCCGCTCTGAGGGATAAATAACGAAAGGTGGCGACTCTTCTGTTTTGTCGGCACCTTATTTTCGCGGAAGCGACACATATCGGACAATAGCAGAACCGTTATCAATAGGAACAGAAGAGAGATCTGCACGATGGATGATTTCATGCTTTTGTTTTAAGAAAAATGAAAACGAAAAATGAAAAAAACATTGGCCTTTTAATTATTTTATGTGTAAAAATAAAAATGAAAGAAAGAGAGCGCAATTGAATGCAAAAGTTATTTATTGATGATAAGCTCATGCTTTTAAAGCGAAAGGGCCCTACAACATGATCCATATGCCTTGGGCAGAGCATAGGATTTTAGGAAAACAAAAAAAAAAACAGGGAATTACTCTTCCAAAAGAGTCACTTCAGGGATTTCCACAATGCTCTAGTTGCTTAGCATTTGATTGGGTGTTCTTGGATACACCATACACAACTCTTCAGGCATGCCTTCTTCGGTTTCCAGAAATGTGACTTGACCATCATCGAGATGGCCTCCACTAGTAAAAACCAATGGAGTTGCAAATCCTTTACCTCTATCAAAGGTGTTCTTCTCTTGCGCTTTCTGCTTGCTAGTATAGCCTAAAACGACACCATCTTTGTTGACTGGCAGTTCCAACACTCTGCCCCATCCTCGAGGGCGTCATTCTTCAATAACCATCTTTACATCCTTCCATGTCATGATTGAAGATGCAGGTTTTTCATGACTTCAAAAGCTTGGAATGGAGTCTCGTGCACTTCTCCTCCCACCTCAATATACCAGAAAGAAGCTAAATGACTTACGAGAATATCTTCTTCCCCCTCAATGAAAAACATTTGGTTGTTGATCAGGAATTTAAGCCTTTGATGAAGGGTTGATGTCACGACACCAGCTGAATGGATCCATGGTCGGCTGAGAAGGCAACTGTAAGCAAAATATATGTCCATCACATAGAATGTGATAATGAATATGTGTGGTCCAATCTTAATAGGGAGGTCAACCTCACCAATGATAGTCCGCCTGGCTCCGCCAAAAGCCTTCACAATCGTTTGACTAGGTTTCATCGTAAGTCCTTCAATTGACAACTTGCACAACAATTTTTTAGGTAACACTTTCAATGATGATCCAATATCAACTAAAACTCGAGAGAAAACAACGTCCACACACTCCACAGAGATATGTAAGGCCTTATTATGATTCTTACCCTTAAGAGGTAATTCTCCGTCGTTGAAACTTAGAATATGGCCGGAAGCTATGTTTCCTACTACCTCTTCAAACTGCACCACAAATATTTCTTGAAGCACATGAGCAACCTTCAAGAATTTCCATAACGCCTCTTGGTGAGCTTTTGAACACATCAGCAATGATAACATGGAGATCTTTGAGGGAGTTTGATTGAGCTGATCAATCACTTTATAATTGCTTTTCTGTATAATCCTCAGAAACTCCTCCACTTCTTCATTAGAAACAACCTTCTGCTTGGAAAACTGCCCCTGTTCAACAGTAACTTGCTTTCCGACATCTTTGCTTGCAGTACCATGGTTGTTAATGAGCGATGGTACTGGTGCAAAAATTCTACCACTTCTGGTGACGCCACCAGTTCCAACAATGTTTTCCACTGTCTTCTTCTCCTCTAGGATATCCTCCTCCCCAACCTTCTGCCCATTAAGAAAGACAGCTTGGTCGTATACCCAAGGAACAACTTTTATGCTCTCATAAGGAAATGGAGCAGGAGTTGAAATAACAAGTTGGTTCATCAAAGGTGGAGACATGGGTATTTCAATCGGATCGTAAGGTATATCAAGAGGCCTTCTTCCTTGATTATAGGGAAGCACAAATGATTCATCACAAGGGATCTGTAAAGGAACATAACTCTGACCATACACATTATCCCAATCTTCTTCATCACAAGGAATTGTCAACGGAGCATAAGCCAGGTTATTAAGGAGATCCCATGGTTCATCTTCATCATCGTATGGTATATCCAACGCATCAAAAGGAATATTGAGGGTGGCAACTTCTTCAGCTTTTGAGATTTGTTCTACCATAAACACATCTTGATCAATTTAGCTTTTGATACAATTCTTCAGCTCAATACAGTCTTGAGGATTAATCAAACAAATGTGACAGTCTGTTGGACAACCAGGATAAATGCTCTTTAACAAGAGTTGCTCTTTAATAATAAAAAAAGGTGTCTTCATTTTGTCAATGTTTGAAATCAATTGAATCCCTCTAGATCCCACAATCATGTTTTTGGAGTGATGATGAGAAGGCATGGGATTTGTCTTGATGTTGGGAGTATTTATGGTAAAATTAATCGCTTCCGAGTCAATGAGGTCTTGAATAACATACTTCAGAGTTTTTCAATTTTCGATGCTGTGGCCTGGAGCGCCATAATGGAACTTGCAGCGTGCATTGGCATTGTATCCAGGGGGAAGGACAACTGGAGGGTCCCTCATTTCCCTTAATTGCACTAACCCAACTTTCAAAAGGTATGGAAGTAACGTAGCATATGTTGACGAAATTGGGTCAAATCTTTTTTCTGGCCTTCGTTGTCTCTGTTGGCCTTGGTATTGGTTTTGACGTGGTTGATATGGTTGTTATTGTCGAACTTGTTGTTGAGCCACATGTTGGATAGCAGGGATATCAAGTGATTGTTGAGGAGTAACATCAGCAACATGGTGGTAACCTTGATGAGCTTTTCCTTTTTCCATAGAAGCGAAATTTGCTTCTCCTTCTTTCTTCTTTATGAATCCTTGATATGGTTTTTTGGGTCCGCTCGAGGATCCACCAGCGTTTTGAATTTTCCCAGCTTTCATCAGGCTCTCCAATCTTTCACCGGTCATCACAAGTTCTGAAAATACTGTAGAAGTGGTAGATGCTAAGCATTCAAGGATCGGACCTTGCAAAGTTCCCATGAAGGTATCAGTTAACTCTTTTTCAAGCAATGGTGGTTGCACTCTTGCAGCTAAACCTCTCCATCTTTGCGCAAAGTGTTTGAAGGATTCATTAGGCTTCTGAGTCAGATTTTGCAGTTGCATACGGTTTGGAGCCATATCATATTGTACTGATAGTGCTTTACAAAAGCGTCTGCCAACTCTTTCCAATTCTTAACATGAGAGCGTTCAAGTTACATATACCACTCTAGGGAAGCTTCAGTCAGACTGTCTTGGAAAAAATGGATCAGAAGCTTCTCATCATCTGAGTAAGCGGCCATCTTCCTACAATAAGACCTAATGTGGGTCTTAAGACAACTATTACCCTTATACTTCTCAAAAGTGGGGATGGTGAACTTTGGAGGTATTTTGACTACGGGTACAAGGCAGATCTCACTAGTGTCCAATCCTAAGACATCAAGACCTTGCATTGCTTTAACAATTTCTTGCAAAGCGTTGAACATCTTCTCCAAGTCAGTATTTTGTGGTCCATAAGCATTCACAACCGAATCCTCACGGGGACTGTAGAAGTCTTCATGGTCATTGTAATGAACTAGGGGTGGAAGCGTACCGCCAGGAGGATGAACTGCGCCAGCAGGAATGGGGATTGCACCACCTGGGGTCGGAACTGTGCCAATAGGAACCGGGATTGCACCATCTGGAGTCGGGACTGCGCCAGCAGGAGTATGAGGGTTATTAATATTTCTTTCTACATCTTGCCTCTTTTCCTCTTGGCCTCTAGTCATATTCTGAATCACCTCCATCAGTTAAGTAATCTGAGTCCTCATGTTCTGCATCTATTCTCTCATGGCAGCTTGATTCTGTTCCAGCTGGTTCATGATTCTTCTTTAATTATTTCTTGTGTTATAGGAGTGTCGAGAAGTCATCTTGTCTTACTGCAAAAGGGCAAGTGGATATGAGATCGAGTTTCATGGAATGCAAAATGATGCGTATGTGTATGCAATGCTTCGAATGATGCTCAAAAGACTCTCAAGACCTTGTGATTATCATTGGTATTATAGAAATGTGTCCAAACAGTAAAATGCATAATTTTGAAACCAAAAGCAACTCTTCATTAATTTAAGGGAAGATCAAATACAAATGACTTAATCATTGTTCAATAAGCGACATACAATTTTTTTTTGAAACAAAGAAGGACTAGACAACTAAAAGGTCTTCTTTCAAAGGCGTTCCTCAAGTTTCTTCGACTCAAACATGAATCTACGAACCATCTGATTGCAGAGCTGAATGAAGTGGTGGACTGAAGGGGGAATATTGTTTCCATCCAAATCCTGAATTGCACTTTCCAACCTCCATGGGATATCACGAATCATGAGATTGTAATGCTTTATCAGATAATTATACCTAGCACAGTACATGTCTAGAGCTGGCTGACAATGTCTGAGGGACTCCACATGAGTGTCCAACAATTTGTTGATTTGAGCCTCTTTCTTAAGCCAATGTGAACTATCCCTCTTCAAAGCTTCGAAGCGGTCCTTCCAAAGAGTGGTCGTTTCCTGAGCAGTTTGTAACTCTAAGAGTTTATCGTTCCCCATATTAAGAGTGACATATGAAGCCCTCATTGCTTCTTCTTTGAGCTGACGCTCGTCTTCAGCTAAAGTCAAGGCACCTCTTAGTTGTTCCTCAAGATCATCAATATCAACTTTGAGTTTTTCCCTATTCCTCTTTTTTCCAGTAGAAGCTAGTTCACAAAAATGCCATGCTCTTTCACAAGATTCTTTGGCCTCTTTCAAGCGCCGTCGAAGAGTCTTTACTGACGCATCAGCCCCTTGAAAACAATTTTGATACATGATCCTTAAATATGTTTCTAACTTCAACTTCTTGCTACTTTTGACTACTTGATCTTGCTCAACTTCCATCTTTCTCTTGAATTGGCCATTTCCACACCAGCTTGGTGGATTTCAGGTTGAAGATCTTGGTTCTCCTTAGTCAACCTTTCCACTACCAGCTTCATCTTCTCATATTCTTCCATGGACACGTGAGTGGGAACAAGAGGTTTTTCTTGCATGGGAGGTTCTAGAGGAAACGATAACAACCTTTCTGCCACTCTAGCCAACAACCATCTATTGTATGGTTCTTTAGCCACACAATTTTTCACTTTCAACTCCTTTCTTCCTTTTGTGTGGATCTTGGTCCATGCCTTAGCAATTTTCTTGACAAATCCCAGGTCATCTTCTTTTTTGAGCAAGAAAAAGCTTTGGATCTTCTCTGCCTCGGGCGCATCCTCCATAGCGTAACCCAATTGACGTAGTGCCATAACTGGGTTGTAGTTAATGCAACCAACTCTTCCAATCAGTGGTACATTATAAAATTCCCCATAACTGAAAAAAATAATCTCCACATCATAATACTCATGGGAGTACCAAGCAATGTCGTTTTCTATTAAAGACATGATGCGCCTCGACCACTTCAGTTTCTCTTTGTTTTCCATAAATGGTCCTTCCTTTGGCAAATGGGAAACATACCACTTGAGCAATAGATGAGAACAACATTGAACCATTCATGTTTTCTTCTCACTCCTCCAATGAATGGAGTGGTAAGTGTCAGCAAAAAGGGTGGGAATAGGGTTTTTCTGAATGAAGAGAGTAATGACAACAATGTCTATGAAATTGTCTATGTTTGGAAATAGGACAATCCCATAGGTTATCAAAGCGAGAAAGACACCAAACTTTTCCCAATCTTCATTAGTATTATAATGAATAGTCTTTTCAAGAAGAAACTTCAGAGGGAACCCATGAGCGCCTCCTTTGTTGGCCAAACCAACATCAACCTCTTCTTTAGTCATGCGGAGAGCAAGAGCAATAATGAGAGATTTTGGCTCTTCCTCCAAACTGGTATAAATGGGTTGGTCCTTAATCTTGATATTCAGCAGATGAGAGTACTCCTCAAGAGTGGGGGCCAACTGGTAATTCTGGAAGGTGAAACATATGAGTGGAGCATCATAGAATTGTGTAATAGAAAACAGAGCCCAAGTGTCCACACCAAAATAGAGAAGGTCAAGTAACTTCCAATGTTCTCCTTGGAAGTTGATTTTGATAGCCTTTGGCACGTCAATCAGAAGGTATTGGGTGACTTCTAATTTTGGCTCTCTAAACTTCAAAGAGTTAGTGCTTTTCTTCTTTTGGTCAGTCATTTTTCAGCAATACCTGGGATAGTCACTGTCTTTTAAGTCTCTTGATATGCAAAAATGTTATGCAATGCAATGCTTATGAATGCACACCAGAACAAGCTCGTAGCACAAGGATTAAGGTTACAGTATCTGCAGGACAATAAGGTATCTCTCACCTCGGGTAGGCAATCTATTGGTTTACAACAGGGCATCCTAAGGGCTTTTAAACAAAGTCCTGTGCACTAACCCTCAAAAGTTTTCCATCATAACGATGATGCGTAAGACAGTAATCCCTTCAAAGGATGAGCACAAAGTTATGTCTTAGTAACCTTTGGAATATGGTTCTATAAAAGGTCCTCAGAATCACGAACTCCCAGGTCAGAAATAAAGACGCCATTACAACTACTCGTAAGACATAATAATCCTAAAGGGGCCTCCTCTGAGTAGTGGAAGTCAAACCAACTCAACGAGTCCTAAGTCTCGTAAATAAAAAAGCAACCACCTCCTAGCTTAGTGTATATTGGAAAAGCTCGGGTAGAAAGCCTTTATCCTCATAAACCATCCCCAATAAACCCACCAGATAAGAGAACATAATATAATAAAGCAACAACAACAAATAAATCATACATACGACAAACAAACTAGGTTTGGCTTACTAGGGTGAACCATCCCCCAGCAGAGTCACCAAGTTGTCGCTACTTGAAAAAATTCAACGACATCGAGGTGGAAGTGGAAGAACAGAAGAGTCACTATCGAACTTTATTTATCCTAAAAGGGGAAGGGAAAACATCGAGAAAACAACAAGAAGAAAATGGATAAGATGGTCTCACAACTAAGAGAAAAGGTTCGGAAGCTGGTTATGCGAAGGGAAGGTATTAACACCCTTCACATCCATCGTACTCGATGGGAACAATTTGTTTGTCTATGTGTGAGGATGTTTCTAAAGGGTGTTGCTTTCAAATAGTGTTCTAAAGGGAGAGAAGGGTTGGAAACAGGGAAAAGAGGAGATGAAAGAGAGAGGAGACTCGATAGGATCTCGCGATCTGCATACGTATTTTCAACAAGTATGAGAAAGTCAGAGTCAGCATAGTTTGGAGGACTACAGATAAAAAGATGGAAGTGTGCTCACCAAGGATTGGGGCCCTTGTGCCTAGGTATCTTCACTTAAAATAAGTGAAGAATCAGAGCGTCTGTAGTTCGGACCACAGTTTGTTGGTGTTTTTTATGGATGGTGCCAAGGTGTGAATTCTAGCAGTTAGGTGTATTGCAGCTCGCTTGTGGAGTCTTAGGCGTTACCTGTTTGCGATAGAACGGACGTAACATGTCCTTCTTTTGAAAGGAATTAGTTTTCGCCATCTAGGCAAGATGTCACATTTGATTTGTGAAAGTTGTTTTTAGGGGTGAAATAAGTCCTTGGATAGTAACCCCTTGCGGGTAGTACCCAATTCTTTATCTCAGACGATTTATTATGAAAATGGTGTGGTGAATATAGTCACGTCTTCGTATTAAAAGACGAGTATCGAGACCACACACTCTAAAGTGAGTATCCTAATACTCGGAGAGGGAGAAGTATTCACCCAATCCTTTCTCTTTAGTTCAATACAACAAAAACCTTATTCTCTTATTAAAGATGTTTTGATTTTGAATGGTAAGTGCTTTATGACAGTGAACCCTAAAGGTAATGTCAAGCACTCGGGATAAGACAAGGCCTTCGCCTAACCACTCCACAAACATCCTAGTTTATTAAGAAAAGAGTTTGAATATGTATTTGGTACCAGACCAAGGTTTTTTTAGACTCAAGGAGACAAAAAAAAATAGAGAAAAGTTTTGAAAAGAAAGGGTGGTGAATAGATCAAGGTAGGTTGATGGCGATGCGTGGAGCAATCTACTTACAAAGGTGAAATTCATACAAGGTTAATGGAAGGGATAAGAAAAGGGAATGAGATGAGATAAACCCTAAAGTGTAGACCAAGTTAATGGGTTTTGAAAATGGCTTAACATTGGCTCAAGCCTTGTTTGTTCCTTTTATTTAAAATGTGTTCTAACCTACATTCATTTTAGCTTTCTTAATCAGCAAGCAAGCACAAATAAGAAGCTAAAAGAACTACACTATTACATTGTAAATGGGAGAGGGATACATAATGCCCACCAAGGGGGGAAGTGAAATATGAAGTATGAAGGAGGTATGTTCAATGATGCACTAAAAGAGAATCATTAACAACAAGACAAAGAGTCAATATAACAAGATAAGCAATGAAAGGTCATGAGTGCAAAAGCATGTAAAACATGAAGCAAATGATCAAGACATATAATATATGAGATGAAAACCAAATGGATAGAAATCATATCAATCCACAACTCATTAAAATCAATCAAAACAAGTCATGAGAATAATTTCCAAGCTATGTACAAAGTGCAAGTCAAGTAATCTTATAAGGAGCCAAGGGTCATGTGAAGTGTGTGTGAGGTAATGTGGTTATGAAATGAGGGTAAAAACACCTTATCCAACAAATTAAACATCTTAAATGAAACATATGAGGATCAATAAGCTTTAACTAACACATGTAAAGGAATATCAAAGCAAGACTAACTTAAAAGATGGGGAAGTGAAACATTAAAGCAATACCAAACTTGTAAAATCAACCAAAAATAGGAAAAAATTTCAAAGACCATGAAACCAAAGCAAAAAAGACCTAAAGGCAGTATGTTATCATATTCCAAAATGCCACAAGCTATGGTCAACCTTAACTAGGTCAAAGGATCAATAAGCTAGGCTTATGGCTCAAACATGAGGAATTATCAACAACCCTTAAAGAGGCTTCCACAAAAAATATCAAGGCACTCAAATAAAATCCCAAAAACTAACAAACATAAGTTCAAACACATATTTAAACAATTGCAAAATATGTGAAGAAGATAAGTTAAGGACAATGGTCAAAGTGATTAAAACATGCAAGATATGCATCAAATCAGGAGTGAATCGAAGGCCAAAAAGTGAGAAATGGCAAGTCACCTTAAGTAACTCAAACTAAACCCCAACCAGAAATCCATAACCCTCATTTAATGGTCTTAGTATGGCTAAAAAATTAGCCTCAAAAGATGAACATATGACACTCAAATTTTCAACCCTAATACAAGGGTATCAATGGAAACACTCATCTAAATTAAATCCAAAATAAATAGGAAATAAATAAATAAAAATCATGAAAATTAACATAAGACACTAGTAGATCAAAATCATATTTTTTTGTATATTTAAAATAAATGGAAGTATTTAAATAAAATAAAATGAAAATGTGAAAACAAAAGAAATAGAGTGAAATAGGGTGCATTAGCAATTTTGGACTGAACTGATTACAAGTTAAAACAAAAATGGGCATAAAAACTGTGGGTGAGAAGAGCAATATGTGCAAAGCCCATCCAATCAGAAACAAAAAGATCAGCCAGAAATATGAAACACACCGTTTCATTAAAGGATGTGGCATGCCACATCACTTTTCAACGCATGCGTGGGCAAGGTCAAATGCCAAATCATCCAGACACCTCAGCTAACACCTCAGACGTTGGAGCTAGGGCTCCAGTCATCTTCCCCGATGAGCCTCACCGGTGATCTTTGTAAATCTCAATAAAAATCAAAACCCAAGACCTATTTCTGAAGGAAATTTCATGAAGAACACGAATTTGACTTCAAAATTTGAAAAAGACTCTTCAAACATGGTGAAATCTCAATACGATGTTTTAACATACAAACTGAAATTCACTCTAATGGACATCAAATTCATTCAAGCATTGCCTACACAAGGTAGGGCTTCAGATGCAACCAATATGAACCTACTTTGATGCCTAAAATGAGAGGTTCAGAATGAGAAATATTACCTGAACGGAGCAAATCCATTGGCCCTTCATAATGCCTCTAAGCTTCAAAGAGAAACCTCCAATGTACTCCTTATATCCTAGTGATGAAGAATCAAGCAAGATGGAAGTAGAATCCTCAAAGAAAAGTTCAATTCGAAGAGAGAGAAAGTATGAGTTTTTGAAGTGGTTTTTGATCTTTTCCTTTGCAGAATCACCTCCTCCTCACGTTAGGGTTTTTGTGTCCTTTATATATATGAGGGTTTTGGTGAGGTTTTAAAGGCCCATGATGCTTGTATAGGTTGTTTCACAAACTTGCCAAAAAATCTCAAAAGTGAGTGTACACGGGTTTGGGATGGTTGGCACACTATCTTGGGTCAGCATTGAGTACCAATGAGGGTGAGAAAATGACTTGGATGATTAGAAAGAAAGGAAGTGATTTGGTGGTTTCCATACATGGTGGAAAAAATTGAAAACACTTGAAAATGTAAAGGAATGTTTGCTCATTTTGGGTAAAGTTTGTGTTGTCATGACATGATGATGATATGGTACAAAAGAAAGGCAAAACCAACCAAGATTGTGACTTGAAAAGCAAGAAAGTTCAAACTAGGTCACATATCCATGTATTCATGTTCATCATGCATTAAATTGCCTTGTAAATCATCAAATGTCATGGAATTTGAGGTCATGGTGTTGGTAAGATCTTAAAGCATAAGTTTCATGTTGTAGGTAACTTGATTTGGAGCTTTGAGGTTCATGAATTTTGACCTTGAATTGAATGATCCAAAAATAGGTCATCCAAAATGACCTTGACTAGGAAGGATCCTAACTTGAGCTCCATACATGGAAGTGATTAGTTCTTACACTTTTTGGAAAGCTTAGATGATGAAGAAAAAACTTTATGTTTGAAGAAAGTTGAGGAAAAGCTTGGATCCACATGAAAGTTGTCATGGAAGAGGGTGGTCCTTTGATGCCCTCTAAATCTTTTTCCTTGGTAAAACTAAATTGAAATCATCATAACTTGAGGTGTTTAGTTCCAATGGAGGAGTTCTTGTACTCAAAAGAAAGCTTGGAGAACAATGGACAAATCTCATGTTTGATGAAAAATGAGATGTGGCTTGTATCATGATGAAACTTGTCAAGAAAGCTAAGTGCTAAAAGAGGGGATTTTTGCACTTAAAAAACTATAAAACCCTAACTTAGAAATATCTTAATCTTTTTGATGATCCCTTCTTGATTCTTCTTGTTCCAAACACATGAAATCACTTGAAAACACCTATCATGCTCTTGATTGATCTTGAGATCCAAGATCTTGACCCAATTGAATCACAGTTGAATTTTGTTGACCATGTGAAATCCTAGGATCATTTCCACTTACTGAGGCTTTTGTGATGGATTGTGATGACACACAATCCATGTAAGGAACCCTCAAGGTGTGTGTTAATCTTTAGAATCATGTATTGCCATAAATTAGCCACACATCTCCATTTGAGCCAAAACCCTAGATAGCTATCCATGAGATAGGAGGTGGAGAATCAACGCATGTGTTCTTGATTCAAGTGGTTGAGTGATATGCCTTGATGATGATAGAGACCTTGTGACTTGATATCGCCACAAAGTTGAGCTTGAACTCTTGATTTAGCTTTAAAGACGAAGCTCATCTTCTGATTGTTGGATAAGATTCCTTGATTATCAGTCTAAGCTCAATGCTAGGTGCAAATGCTAATGTAGGTTAGGGTGAAAAAGAGGGTTGACATCTCCACAGTGACAACTCGGTTTCCATGGAAGATTTGAGCTCGTGAACACATTGGAGTTTAGACTTTCATGGCTTTTCTGTTTTATAGAGGACGAACCATAACCTGATTTCATCACTGATGCCGCCCTAATATTCAATTTTTGTGAATTCAGATCAACTTTACAAAAAACCCTAGTTCCTAAATCAATTCACAGTTAAACACGCAGATGGTGGTGAAATAACGAAGGAAAAATGAAGAAGAACAACCATGTCATCTGCCACGCCGTCATTCACAAACGTCCGTTTGGAGGAAACAGACGGAAAAGACTCACGTGCTCCGTTTTTAATACTTAAGGGATCGATTTGAACATTTTAAAAATTAAGGGACCAAAATGGACCCCCGAGGTAAAGTTAAGGGACGAAAAAAAGGTATTTTTTCTGGATATATATATATATATATATATATATATATATATATATATATATATATATATATATATATATATATATATATATATATATATATATATATATATATATATATATATATATATATATATATATATATATATATATATATATATATATATATATATATATATATATATATAACATACACATAAATGTGTGTTTTAAACTAGTAATACATTTGCGCGTATGGATATGACGATTGCACTGTACTAACAAGAGCAAATAATGGCATACACGTGAATTCCCAAGAAGTGAGTACAAAAACACAACCACTCGTGCTCATAACATCTTTGACTGTTGCCTTGCACATTTCCCTGTACAGTTTTGCAAGACACGCAGAACTCCAACTATAGGTGTTGCGTTTTTCTAGATCCCCTACGAAAGGAATCCAGGAAGAACGCAAAAGATTTTGACTCTTGTCGGGAAACAAAATAGTAACAATTACAAGTAAAATATAAACTTTAGCTTGTAAAATAATATTCTCTTGTGTGAGGGCAGAGTTATATTTGAAAACTTTATATAAATTTCTAGCCACGTAATCCTAACAGAACCTCTGTTTTTATCGGCTTCTGTAGGTTCCACCCCTAAGCTCTCCATGTAAACATCATTTGTGACTTTGGTAGGACCATTGATAGCTTTTCCATTAACTCGGAGACCAAGTAACATATTAGCATCTTCTAACGTTATCGTATATTCACCAGTTGGGAAGTGAAAAATGTGTGTTTCTGGTCTCCATTTCTCTAACAGAGCTACAACTAAGCTGGAGTCGATTTTGAGACTATTTATTTTTGCGATATGAGCAATACCTGTTATTTCTAGATACGGGATTATTCTCACACTTGCTTGAATGAGAGCATGAGAATGAACTCGAAACCTTGCATTAGTCTGAAATGATATGAAACAATATTGAACCAAGCAGTTATAATCATTATTCATAGTGTAGTAGAGGAAAACTTACACTAGCTTGAATATTTTGTTGTGTTCCATGGTGTTCATTGCCCATCCACAAGATATTTCAAGAAATGCTTGAGTGTTTTCTGATGCTATAAGTAAAAATGTGTGTAGGAAAAAGTTTGAGGTAAAACAGAATTTATAGATGAAGTACAAATGTTTGGAAGTGTAAATGTGACTAGTAGAAGTAACAATAATTTGAGTTTTGCATGGCTTTGGAAATGGTTACTTGCATGGAATGCATGCAAGGCTAGTAGCTAGGTCTTACACAATGTTTCATGCATGCAAGACACTTTTCAGCACCCATAATGCACTCGCCACTTGGGTGGACGAGTTGGCTCATAACCAAGAGGGTGCTCGCCCTTTGAGTGGGCGAGCAAGTACCACACATGAACATGCTCGTCATTTGAGTGGACGAGCTCAAGGGACCTTTTTTTTCTTTGCATTTTATGTGTATGTTATATATATATATATATATATATATATATATATATATATATATATATATATATATATATATATATATATATATATATATATATATATATATATATATATATATATATATATATGTGTGTGTGTGTGTGTGTGTGTGTGTGTGTGTGTGTGTGTGTGTGTGTGTGTGTGTGTGTGTGTGTGTGTGTGTGTGTGTGTGTGTGTGTGTGTGTGTGTGTATCATATCTTGTTTGTATCATAACTCAATATTTTATTAACAAGAACATAGATTTTACACATCAAATATGTCTCAGAGAAATATAATTGTTACCTGCAACTTTAATGGTGTTGTTTCAATAAATAGTACCATTGGATTCTCATTCAGCAACATAGATACTTACGCATTCAAAATTCGTGTTAATTCTGATTTTTTCCATTTCAAAGATAGAATGAAAAAAAATTAGAACGATGCGTTGAGTAGATAATATATCGTCATGCTTTACTTAATGGAGACGATTGTACAACTTTTTACGTAATGACGCCAATCAGGAACGACGAAGACGTGGAGGAAATGTTTCGGTGCCATATGATGTTTGATCAGTTACCTACAATCGAGCTGTATGTCCGACTACTAGACAATGCAGAAACATTTCTGACGCAAGAGAGACAGTCACATCGGTATGGAATAAGTCAAACATCCGATGATGAACCAACACAAAACAACCAATCTTTCATACCAAATGAAGAGGTTGGGGAATCAAGTGATGACGATCTTCAGGAGGTCAGGATGCAACATATTTTTGGTAACAACAATGACAAAGACGATGAAGATATAGTTGTCGTGTCTACGCATCCGATTCACATACAACCAATATGTTTGTACAACTCACTTGCACATATGCAAAATATATGTATGGAAAATGATGAAACAACCTCCGTGTTTGGAAGTGTCATACCAAACCATATAGGTAAAGAAATAGAGATTGGGATGGAGTTTGAAAACAAGGAAGCTTGCATCTTGGCTCTGCAACATTGGCATATAACACACATTGTTGACTATTAGGTTTATCAATCTGACAATGAAGGATACGTAATTAAGTGTAAGAAACAAGACTGCAATTTCAAATGCAGAGTTTCCTTGAGAAAAAGGAACTCAAAATGGGTGATTGGTAAGCTGTCTGGGCCTCGCACATGCACTGCCATGTCTATGGCATAAGACCCTAGGAGGCTCAGTTCAAAAATGATTATCCATAGCATCAGAGAACTTGTCAATCGAGACGCTTCACTTTAGGTAAAGGTGATCATTGCCCATATTCTTGAAAAATACAGGTACATAATATCTTACAAGAAAGCATGGATCGCTAAGTGTAAGGCCATAAAGTCGCTCTACGGAAATTGGGAAACATCTTACAACGACCTTTCAGGAAACTGGTAATGAAAACTACCTTTCAGGAACTATTATAGATTTGCAAACCCTACTTGCAATTTCAAATGATGGTTCTCAACTCTCTAGAAAACGAATCTTCCATCATCTGTTTTGGGTGTTTCGTCTGTGTATATGTGGCTTCGCCTACTGTAAGCCCATTGTGCAAGTAGACGGAACTTGGTTGTATGGAAAGTACAAAGGTACTCTATTGATGGCGGTGGCACAGGATGGAAATGCAAACATTTTCCCAATAGCATTCACATTGGTCGAAGGTGAAACAAAGGAAGCATGAAGCTTTTTCTTAAGGAACCTGAGGTTACACGTGACACCACAGCCTAATTTGTGCCTAATCTCTAGTAGACATGAATCGACAAAGGTGCATATGACAATCCCGAAAACGGATGGCAACATCCACCATCTTCACATGTCTACTACATTAGACACATTGCGCAGAACTTCATGCGCGAGATTAAGGACAAGGATCTACGCAAAAAACTTATTAACAAGGGTAACAAAATACATTTCAGTTATCTCAACTATTGTATCTTACTTTTACTATATTTTTCATACAATTTCTATTACAGGCTACACATTGACGAAGGCTACATTTAACTACTATCAAGAAATCAGAAGAACAGGCATTGAGGCTTCAAATTAGATAGATAACATACCTAGGGACAAGTGGGCTAGAGCATTTGATAGAGGGAAACATTGGGGACATATGACATCTAACTTGGCAGAGGCCATGAACTCTGTACTAAAGGCAACCAGAAACCTCCCAATCACTGCTTTGGTCCAGTATACATACTATCGAATGGGTTCACTCTTTGGTAAATGAGGACACAAATGGACCAAAATGCTAGCTACAGAGAAAGTTTTCACAGATGGTTGCAACAAGGGAATGGCCGATGAGGTAGCCAAGGCTAACACACACAATGTCATGCAATTTGATCGCGAAAGGTTTTTTTTCATGGTGTAGGAAAAAATTAATCAAAACGATGGTCGTCCAACGGGTACTTTCAGCGTTGACCTGAGGAATCGTTGGTGTGACTGTGGAAAATTTTAAGCATTTCACTTGCCTTGCTCCCACGTGACCGCAACATGTTCTAGCATATGACAAGACTACACAATTTACATTCCAGAGGTCTTCACAGTAATTAACGTATTCAAAGTCTACAAAGAAAGCTTCCTGGGACTACCGCACAAGGAGAGCTGGCCAAAATATGAAGGTTTTACTATATGCCACGATGATTCCATGAGAAGAAATAAAAAGGGACGTCCAACCAGTACTAGGATTAGAACTGAGATGGACGATACTGAAAAATAAAAGAGAAGGTGTGAGATTTGCAGAGAAATAGGTCATATGCGTAGAAAATGTCCAAATGTTGTCGACCCGTCAAACCGACTGTCTAGATAATTTTATTTATTTTGCTTGCACTTGATTTCTATGTGATCCAACATTTATTTGTAATTTAAGACAATTTTTAGATTACACCAATACTAGCAAATTACAACCATAAACTTAAAAATAAAACTCAAGAAGCTAACATACACACTAACCAACAACAACAACCAACACAAGTGGATCTGCGACTCCTCTGTTAACTTCGCCACTATGTGCTAAAAACATACATTGGACATCTTCATCATTTTATATACGATCCAAGTAATACATGTACGTACCCTTCGGGATGGCATTAGTCAGCATTATATACGGACAACGATACTCCATTTTTCTCACCGCCATGCAACGATCACCCAACTGTCGAAACCCCGTGTTAATTGCTGCAACCACGGTTCTGAAATTCCACTGCGGATCTAGGTAAACACTAATTTTTTTCTTGTCCTTAAAAAACAAGAGCTCGGGCAGACATTTTTAAAACACAGAACACTAGACACAAATGATTTGTGCTGATGTGCAATACGTCTATTTATTAAAAAAATTACGTTTGAACTCGGTCATTCAATGACTGAGAGTGTGTAAAAACTATACAACTCCTTGGACGAACATCAATCATTCTTTAAAATACATGACAGAAAGAAAAATTAAATTATTATATCATTCACAATTTTTTTCATTCTATATAATATTATATAATAAAATTAATATAATAACATGATATATAATATTGTTATAAAGATTATTTATAATTAAATTAAATATCATAATTAAACATGATATATAATAAATATTTAACATTAATATCATAATTAATTTAATATAATAATTTTTTAATATTTAAAATTATTTTTTTAATTAATTAAACATAACATAAATATGAAAAACAAAAAAAAACAAGTTCTTCATGTGCTCGCCACTTGAGTGGACGAGCATCTACACTGCCTAAAACCATGACTCAGCTCGCCACTTGAGTGGACGAGCAAGTTTTGAAAATAGGGCACCCTCGTAAATTTTTTTAGATTAGTGTAGTTTGGTATTTATGGTTTCAAACAAAAGCACTGTTGTAAAAAAGTCTGAGGTTCATGGTATTATTATGAGAAAAAAATAAAATTAGAGAGAAAAGGGTATGGTCAAAGTACGGTACATATGCATGCATGCTATGCTGTGTTATTCTATTTTTTTCACAAGATGAAGTAGAAAACAATACACCTTTTCTAAACTTGTTAATTATGTTTTTGCTAAAAATGAAAAAAAATTATATAAAAACAATAAATTAAATTAAAAATAATTAACAATAAAAAACCTAAATTAAAAAAAAATTGATTAATAAAAAAATTATTAATTAAAAATAAAAATAAAACCAGATAAAAAATGAATAATCAGACTGGTATCGAAGTGCTCAAAAAAATAAAATGAATACACCAAAATGATCAATGCGAAATAAACGACTCAGAAAAATACATCGTTTGGCCAAATTTCGAAATAAATTTTACCTGCTAAAACAGTTTAAACAATCCAAAAATGCGACCGAAAAGTGGACGAAAAATTTAAATGAGCACGTTAGGTTAAACCATCTGAAATGCAGATTAATATGACTGACGTTTACATCCTCAATTATAAAAATATTCGTCCACTGACTTTTCACACGATTGACTTTTAGTTTGACTGATTCTGCTGCAAATACAACAAATTTATTTCATATGATAAATTGAGTATTATGAAAAATGCAAGAGATGATAAACTATACAAATGATGCAAAAATACGTGAGATCTGAGAGTAAAAAATTAGAGTGTGACACCCTTTCTTGAATAGGATTTCGATGGCATCCTTGAGATGGATGCATACTTCCGTGACGTGTCTGTGGCTTCTGTGAAATCGGAAGTACTTGAACATGTCGACGTTGGGCTTAGGGGGTGTCGGCTTCGAAAAGAGGACACTGCCTCGTTGGAACTCTGAGTTAATGCACTCGGCCAAAATGCGCTTGTAGGTATCTGTGAGTAGCGTATACTCGGTGAATTAGCATGTTGGCCCCCTTTGCTCTCGGGAGTCTCGAAGCCGATCTTCTCTCCCCGCCTCGTCAGGGAGCAGCGGAGTCTTCGTGCTTAGAATTTCTAGTACTCTCATCGTTTTGCGCGCCGCGGGCGCAGTTGGTGGACTCCTTCTCTTTGTACTGGATATAGGCTTAGGCCTTTTGAAGGAGCGTGTCTAGCGTGTTAGGCCTTTCAATGCTGACCGCCTTGGCGAACTCAGTGAGAGGTCGCATTCCCCGCTCAATCAGATATCTCTTCATGTCGTCTGAGGTAGATACTTGAACAACTTATCGATTGAATCTCTCTATGTAGTCTGGGAGAGATTCTTTCTTCCATAGAATGATGGCTTCTAGTGATGCTTTTGTCTTCGGGTTTCGATGGGAAGCGATGAAGTGTCAGGAGAACTGCTTCTTCAGCTCTCTCCAAGAGGTGATAGATTCGAGCTCGAGGTACTTATACCACGCCATTGCGCCCTTCCTGAGGGTCGTGGAAAAGAGCCTACACTTTATAAACCTCTGAATGTTCTGGTAGTCAAGCATCACATCGATGCTCTCAATATGGTCGTCTAGGTTGGTTGTATCATCGTAGGTAGCCAGGGCCAGAGGCTTTTCCATCCCGAAGGGCAGGCGAGTTTCCATGATGTCCTTGGACAGAGGAGTGCAAGGATCGCCTTCATCGCTCCTGGCGGGTTATTGTGACAGGGATCTGTCATTTTAAGGACTCCTGCCGCGAATGGGAGAACTCCTTAGTTAGTTTTGTGGTTTCTCCACATACCCGTCAGTTCTGTTTCTCTTAGGAGTGTGGGATCGTCACTCTTTTCGGGGAGGAGACCGATCATGCTTCTGGGTGGCCACGGGCTAAGGCCTTTCAAGTCGCGGACGATGCTTGGGTCGTTGCAGAGAGGGACTCCGAGACTCATCATGTTATAGCCTCTGTGGGGGATGGGAAGGACGGGTTTCTCCTCGTCATGGTGATGGGCTACGAGAAACTGGACGACAATGTCTCTGCGGGGAATATTGTGATTGTCGCTCCTTTTCCAGCTTCCCGATCCGCTCGTTCTGCTGAAAGATCATCAAGTTCGTCTGATTTATTACCGTGAACAAAGCCATCATGGTTGGGTTGACGTTGGATGGCACAGGATTTGTTGGAAGGCAGTTGGGCTATCAAAGCGTCGGGCGACATTGAAGGCCACTTCATCAGGGAAGGTAGAGGCGGTACACCCGTCCTTGGCGTCGCCTTCCTCGATATTAATGGTCACGTTGTGATCGTGATCGTCGCCATTGGTGAAAGTGGCAAATGCGATTTCATGGATGTTGTTGTCAATGCGTGGGATGACCTTAATCAACAAAGATTTAAGTATACTTTGGTTCTTGGATTTCTTTGGGAGAAAGAATGGGGAAACAAGATTCCCACAGACGGCGCCACTGATCTTACTGGATCAAAAAAGAATTAGCGGCCAACTACATATTGTGAGTTCCTAAATTCATTGGTCATAGAGGAGAGGAAGGGGTGTACCTGCAAGGTTCTTCGATGCCAAAGTAAGGAATATAGTAAGAGAAAACAAGTAGAGAAAATCTAGTTGTGAATGGAATACCTAACCTTCTGGTGAAAGAGGCTATTTATAATATGCCCCCAGCACAGGGCCAACGGTTACTTTGAATTCGGTTGGATCACTTGGCCCAATACTAATAACTACCAGGGCTTATATGGTGTAGGGAAGACCACCACATGGTCTTCTCCCTGGGTCAACTTCCCTGTGACCTTCGGAAGATGGGTTTTTCCTGATGACGTATCCTCGCATGGGGGGCACATGGAGTCCGTGGGGTAGACGCGTGAGTGCTCGTTGTTTGATGTGATACACTGGGCCCTCATTAGGACCTCCCCGACAAATAAATGGGTTGGACCGTGCCCGATAGTGGGGCAGTCTCTGGCGCAGTCCAGAACAAAAACCAACACAAAGAATTAAGAATTGATACTCAAGTGAATGTAAAACCTAAATCTATATCTAGAGTATATACTGTCATACCCCAAATTTGTCCTACCTGTACATAGCTTTCATTTTATACATCCATCCATTAACCGTCATTCAGAAATTCAAAAAATTGTGTTACTTTTATCATGAGGTTAAATTGAATTGAATCAAATGTCATTTGAGGATATCATGTTATGTGTGAGAGTAATGATGCTTGGGCTTCGTCTGGTTTGACCAAATATTGGTCAAACAGGAGTTTGTTTCATGATTAAGGCTAAAGTGTGCTTAATTTAAGTGATTTGTGTTTGAGGATCTAATTATGGTTGGTTTCCAGGCTATGTCAAGTTCACTGTGCTTCATAGTCAAGTAGCAATTTCTTTCAATTAGAGTTTTGTGCAGTTGTAATATAGCTTTGTTTGGCTTATTTTGTTCAAGATCTGACTTATCAATACAAGTGGCAAACACCAAGATTAATTTAGTGATTGATTCAGGTTTAAATTTTTACTCAAGAATTGATTCAATATTTTAAAGACTAAGATGGATTTATGTTTGACTTTAATTCTCAAAGACCAAATTAAGGTGCTATCCATGTCAAGTAAGATTTGAGAATAGTTTTAATTGAGAACATGGAGTTATTCGTGTTTTCAATTATCATTGTTTTTAAAATCAAGAATTGAAATAGTCAGGAGCATTGGTTCAAATAGGCAAAGGGAAAAATTACAAAGCATGACCCAAGGTAGTGAGATGGAGGTTCGGATAACATTGTTATTCAAGGTCCATGTCATGAGAAAAGCCCATTTCAAGTCTACTACAAGAAAATTCTAAAAATAAATTCCATTCATAAAAGTTTTTTTTGCAAAGCCCATTAACTTTATTTCAAACCCATTTATAATTACCAAAAAATTCTACAACCAAAGCCCATTCGCAATCTAGAAAAATATTCTGCACAAAAACAATAAAGGTCGATGTGTTTTTTTTCTCTTAAGAGAGATTTACAATAAAATTCTACAATACAAGGCCAAACCATTTCAGCCACTTGCCAAGCCTACTTTGTATTACCCCACCCGAGTCAATTTTTCTCGCCAAAACCAATATATTTCTTAACATATTCCTATAACACTTCACATGAAAAAGAATTCCATCCCACACCATGATCTTGTTTACTCCACACAAAGTCCTCACACCAGCACTCACTAGCAATTAAACTCGTCTCGCCCCTCCATCACATGACCTACAAAATGGAAAACGAGGCAATAACGTGAAATCGTAAGTCCAACACATGACTTGCAAACCGAACAAAGCAACTAGACCACATTCCACACCATTTGGCAACACCGTTTATAAACCAACCTGGACAGAAATATGCAAACTAAAATATCTTACGCGACTCTACCCCACGAAACCGTATGATTGGCAACTCATAAATCTTCATCAGCAATTTCATTCCCACCCTTCAACTCCACCTATAAATACACGACGTTATTCTGTATCGGGGGGGCACATAAATATTTTCATAATCCTCTCCACACGAAGACTCAACGGAAACCTCACTTAAACTTCGACCTTTTCCTTCCTCCTTCACTCAATCTCCCCACAAATCGTCTCCTTCAAACCTCCATCACAGCTCAGCCACAAACCCCAACCCAACCTTCATACGCTTTCTCCCTATTCTCGAATCCACTCCAACCTTCACCAAACCCAACCATTTTCTGGGATCAATCCTCTAACAAAACAAAAATAGAGGAGAAGAAAGAGACTAGACAAAGTACGTGAGGCGAAAATAATATAAACAACACAAACCTGAGTGATTATGCAAAGAGAGTGAGGTCACACTGCAAGGAGGTTAGAAATGGCCGCACGATCTTGTTGATTTCACAATGTTTTTTTGTTGATATTTTGTTGTTTTCAAATGCGTTGAGGATGATGGTATTTTGAGTACTCGTCGTTTATTTCCCAATTTTTTTAAGCAACATTATAACCTAATATGGGTTTTAAAAGTGAAATATGCATTCTTCATGATTTTGTTTGTAAGCAATATTGTTAGTGGCATGTAGGTTGGGCTTGAAGCCCGTCCTTTTCTTTTCTTTTCTTTTCTTTTTTCCTATCTTGTACCCCCTTTCTTTTCTTTGTTTATCATGATTGTTGTACCCCAAATTTTACCCTTAGATTCATTGATCTCTCGCATATCATTTATGTCAATTATCCATGCATGAGCTAACCGTTTTACCTAGTTTGTGTTTGTTTTGTAGGTTCGATGAAGAAAGTTTGAAAGTCATGAAGCCTGTGTGTACGCCCATCAAGATTCCATGCCCTACAGGTTGTGTTGAGCTCTTGAAAAAAACATACCCTCACCCTTATGGTTTTTTCAGCCATCACAAGAATATGGATTAAAGTCTGAAGTTGATAAGATTGTGTATATCGTTTTCAAGAAAATGTCAAAGAATATTTCTTTGTTGTACAACCCAAAACCTCATCAGTTTGTAATGGATGATTTCATGGATTCACATTTAGTTTAGAAATCAAGTTCAATCTCATTCCTGGCGAGAAATTTAATTTATTCGCGATATTTTGACCTTACAAGAAAGAATTGGAAACCACTTTTTGATATCGTGAGGATGCGAGAGGATCTTGCATCAAAGTTGTTATAGGGCCTCAAATACTAAAATTCAAGGTTTAATTCCAAATTTAAACCATGTGATCAAGATTTCAAAAATTTGCACCAATTCAAGAGATGTACAAGATCATTGGCAGGGTCGTGGATTTATGGGATTACATCCCCATACAAAATTCATAATCATTTGTTTCCTCACGACTCAAGGTCGTCATATCTCCAAAATAAAAAAATCATATTACCATGAGAATACAAGTTTTGAAACGTAAGTGACAAGGTTCATGTTATTCATGGGATTTAAAACTAAAAATCGAATTTATCATGGGGTGTAAGTTTGATAAAAGTTAGAGCTCTAAAGATTGTTAAGTGCAAAGGAACACAAAAGTTCATTGCTGCCTAAGTCATAAGATTTGTTTCCACTTAAGGACGTTCACTATAATTTCCAAAGTTTTTCTTACAGTGCAAAGTCTGCAAGTTTTACAAAAAACGATGTCCAAGGAACGTTTTACCAACTCATCATAAGGATTTAAGTTACATCACCCACTTTAAGGCCAAAATTAGAATTATAACAAAAAGTTGTTTTATAGAATATACAAAGGTTGCGATTAATCGATGATGCACACGCTATATGTAACGCCCCGATTCTGAATTTCCCATTATTTTGTTGAGTCTTTTAATTTATTGGTTAATTGTTATTTTATTGTGGAATTATGTGATAATATGTTATGTGTATATGTTGTGGCATTTTATTATTTGGAGAGTTTTGGGAATTAAGTAGAGAGTGTTTTAGATAATCCTTGATTAGTGGTTATTTTGAGAGAGATAGAATAGAAAGAGTATAAGTGGAAAAGAGAAAGAATAGAGAGAATAGAAACCAAGAGGAAAGAAAAAGAAGAGAAAGAAAGGAAGAGAAGAGAAAAGAGGAGAAAAACCTAGAATCATCAAGAATCCACTTCTAAGCTTTCGATTGATCGGGTAAGGGAGTGAAACTTTATTATTCTTGCAATGTGTATGATTATGTGTGTTCTTGTTGGTTTTGTTTTGGATTGGGGAGAGTTTTTGCTCATTTTTCATTTTTAGGGTATAATGAGTTTAATCGATAGAACGGATGTTTTATCGGGTAGAATCTGATGTAAGTGTTGTAGAATAGTTAGAGTTTGATAGACTAAGGCTTTTGGAACTGATTTGATGAGAATCGGTCGATTTTGGAGTGGTGGAGGAATTCTGAACAGTTAGGAATTCTGGTTCGCAGACACTCGCAAGCATGTTCGCTAGGCGAGCTGGTCGCGAATGTTCGTTAAGCGAGCAGTAGCGAATGGTCCCAGACTTGGACAGAATGCATGTTGTGGTGTTCGCTGGTAGCGAAGGTTCGCTAGGGGTTTGCTAAGCGAGCGAGGTAGCGAACGAAGTCAGAGGCTTCTGTTTGCCTTCGCGAGCTTGCTCGCTAGGCGAACAAGTAGCGAATACTCGCTAGGAGCTCCCTAAGCGAGCAGAATGGCTAGCGTGACAGGTTGTGTTTTCTTTAGTGTTTCAATCCGAAGCTGGGTCTCCAACTTAACTTTGATTATTTTCTTGCTCGAGACATCGATCGTGCTGAGTTATATTAAACCATGGGTGGCCGTATGGCGTAAATCCTGGGCTATGAATTGTAAAATGTGTATGTGGCCGTTTGGCAATTTTGTGCAATTGTTCGAATTAATATGGAATTGCATGGTGATTTCGATATGAATGTGCATAATTGTATGTACTTGTATGATATGAAGAATGCTTGAATATGTTTGTAAACATGTGTGCATTTTAAGAGTGTATTGTGTCGTGTTGCATATGTAGCATCATGATTGCATTCTTATGTGTCTGATCCCGCGTAGGATCTGCAGAAACGATCGTGTGCCCTTGGGGGGGGGGGTGTGAGTGATCGTTTATTTTGATTCCGTGGAGAATCTGCAGAACAGTTGTGTGCCCTTGTGGGGTGTGAGCAACTGGATTGTGTGCCCGTGTGGGGTGTGAGCAATCCTGAAACATCGTGTGCCCATGTGGGGTGTGAGCGATGAGTGAACATCGTAGGCCCGACGGGGAGTTGCTTCGGTAACGAGAGATGGTTCCATTTTGGTTCTTCAATTGAACCTGCTGAATGAGTAGGTGTCGTATTTGCATTTGCATAGAGTCGTGAGTCGGTCTCTATGAGTTGCATTATCATCTTTATATGATGTTTTGGTGAAATGAACATAATTGTAAATGTTTAAGTGAAATGCTATGTATTGTGAAGCATGAATTGGTGAATGTGATTGATTATGTACGCGTACTTGGTGATGTGTTGTAACAAGTTGTGGTGAGAAATGTGAATTTTGTGTATGTTATAATTGTGTTTTATGATATACATGATTTTATGCATTGTTTGTTATGGTAATGTTTCTCACCCTTCTGGTGTTTTATAATGCTCTATGAGGCATTGCAGAGTAGGATGCTGGAGGTCTTTGTGAAGTGAGTCTGCATTTCTTTTGGTCAGATGGCTCTGATATGTCACACTGGGTAGTTAGGAATTGTTTTGATTCTTTTGTGATATATTCGCGTATGTATCTGCTGATGTTTGTTTTGTAACTTAACTGATGAATTAAATTAATCTGAATGATGTATAGAATGCTTATGTTAATGAAATGATTTCAATGTTTAGATGTTTCCGCTTTATTCTAAATGTTGATATGTGGGTTTTAAGCGTTATGCTTTGTTTTTAGTTGAAATTTACCCCTTTTGTTACATATCTTTATGAGCAGGTATTATTTATGTTTTGTTTCGATGATAATGTGATGCGCCTCTTTTATACCAGGTTTTAATTTATACTCTGATGGAACCTTTATTAATCGCTTAAATGATTTAATTGATTTATTTTAGGGTATAGAAAGGGGGTGTTACATTAAGTGGTATCAGAGCCAGTGTTGAGTCAGTTGTGTCTGTCTTCTTGTTGTATTGGTTAAACGGTTGTTTGACCTTGTTGTTCTTTTTGGGAATCCTCAGAATATGGCTGGTCGTAATGACACTGCTATGGCTGCGACATTGGAGGCTATGGCAAGAGCGGTGCAAGGTGCGCCGAATGTGAATGCGAATGATGACTTTAGAAAGAATCAGCTGCCTGTATTCAAAGGAAGGTTTGATCCTGACGGTGCCCAAATGTGGTTGAAGGAAGTTGGAAGAATTTTTAGAGTTATGAACTGTGCTGAGGGAAACAAGGTGAGACTTAGGACTCATATGTTGAGGGAAGAGGCTGATGACTGGTGGGTTAGTATGAGGCAAATTCTCGAAGTAGATGACGAAGAAATTACTTGGGATTTATTCCGCACTGAATTTTTGAGGAAGTACTATCCTAAAAGTGTGAAGGGTAAGAAGGAAATGGAATTTTTGGAGTTGAAACAAGCCAGCATGTCGGTGGTAGATTACACTGCTAGGTTTGTGGAACTAGTTCAGTTTCATCCTCATTATGCAGTTGTGACGGCATAGTTCTTTAAATGCATTAAGTATGAGAATGGCTTGCGGCCGGAGATAAAGCAAGCGGTGGGTTACCAGAGGATACGAAGATTTTCGGACTTGACCGAATGTTGTAGGATTTTTGAAGAGGAGAGTAGAGCTTGTTCTACTTACTACAAGAGTTTGAGTGAGAAGAAAGGCAAGCAACAAGTGAAGAGTGGACCTTATATGACGCCTGTTGATAAGGGCAAGTATAGGGGAAACTTTGATAGGAAATCTGGAGGTGGAAGTTCGAGAGCAGTCAAATGTTACAAGTGTGGCGTGATGGGTCACAAATCTTTTGAGTGTGGGAAGTCTACGGAGAAGTGTGCTACTTGTGGAAGTTTTGGACATACCACTTTTGAGTGTAGAAGGAAAGTGGTGATGTGCTTTAACTGTGGAGAGGTTGGTCATATTAGTACCAAGTGTACTAAACCAAAGCAAGCTCAGTCGGGTGGGAAAGTATTTGCATTAGCCGGTTCAGACACTACTAATGCGGATCGCTTGATTAAAGGTACGTGCTTTATTAATAGTATGCCTTTAGTTGCTATTATTGATACCGGAGCGACTCATTCGTTCATTTCTCTGGAATGTGCTAAGCGTTTGGGTTCGCGCGTGGTTTCTTTGAGTGGTGGCATGGTTATTGAGACTCTTGCTTCAGGGTCGGTAATTACTTCTTTGGTGTGCGTAAGTTGTCCCTTGACCATGTATGGTAAAGACTTTTTTATGGATTTGGTGTTTGCTGTTGGAAGGGTTGGATGTGATTTTAGGTATGAATTGGTTGCAATTTAATAGAGTTCATTTAGATTGTTATCATAAGTTAGTAAGGTTTCCTTCTTTTGAAGATGATGAAAGTGAGAGTTTTCTATCCACTAAAGAGTTGAAGAAACTTTTGGCGGACGAAGCTCAGTTGTTTGGTTTATTTGCATCGTTGTCGGTAGAGGACAAGGTTGGACTTGTCGTGTTTCCAGTGGTGTGTGAATTTTCAAAAGTGTTTCTGGAGGATGTCACGGATGTACCGCCTGAAAGGGAAGTTGAATTTTCTATTGATCTAATTTCGGGTACTAGACCAATTTCGATGGCACCGTATCGTATGGCAGCATCAGAATTGGTAGAGTTGAAGGAGCAGTTGAGTGAATTGTTAGAAAAGAGATTTGTTAGACCAAGTGTTTCTCCTTGGGGTGCACCGGTATTGTTAGTAAAGAAAAAGGATGGGAGTATGCGGTTGTGTATTGATTATCGATAGTTGAACAAAGTGACAATTAAGAATAAGTATCCGCTTCCTAGAATTGATGATTTGATGGACCAATTGGTTGGAGCACGAATTTTTAGCAAGATTGATTTAAGATCAGGTTATCACCAGATTCGTGTGAAGGAAGGAGATGTTCAAAAGACAGCTTTTAGGACACGGTATGGACATTACGAATATTTAGTTATGCCATTCGGAGTTTCTAATGCGCCAGATGTGTTTATGGAGTACATGAATCGTATTTTTCATGAGCAGTTGGATCGTTTTGTGGTTGTGTTTATTGACGACATTCTGATTTATTCTAAGTCTCAAGAAGAGCATGAGGAACATTTAAGGATTATGTTACAGATTTTGAGGGAGAAGCAATTGTATGCCAAGTTGTTGAAGTGTGAGTTTTGGTTGTCAGAAGTGAGCTTTCTTGGGCATGTTATTTCAGGTAATGGTATTAGTGTTGATCCGTCTAAGATTGATGCGGTAATGCAATGGGAGACACCTAGAACAGTTACGGAGATTCGAAGCTTTTTGGGCTTGGCAGGTTATTACCGGAGATTTATTGAAGGGTTTTCAAAGTTGGCACTTCCGTTAAGCAGTTAACTTGTAAGGGAGAGGCTTTTATTTGGGATGTTGATTGTGAGAAGAATTTTATGGAGTTAAAAAGAAGATTGACAACAACGCCAATCTTGATTCTGCCAAATCATACAAAACCTTTTGTGGTATATCGTGATGCTTCTTTGTCTGGTTTGGGTGGTGTTTTGATGCAAGGTGGGAAGGTTGTGGCTTATGCTTCTAGGCAGTTAAGAGTGCATGAAACGAATTACCCTACTCATGATTTGGAATTAGCAGTCGTGGTCTTTGTTTTGAAATTTTGGAGGCATTATCTCTATGGTGCAAGATTTGAATTTTTTAGTGACCACAAGAGTTTGAAGTATTTATTCGATCAGAAGGAATTGAATATGAGGCAAAGAAGATGGCTAGAGCTTTTGAAGGACTATGATTTTGGATTAAATTATCATCCGGGTAAGGCAAACGTGGTGGCCGATGCCTTAAGTCGGAAGTCTTTGCATGTGTCCACAATGATGGTAAAGAAATGGGAATTATTGGAGAATTTCAGAGATTTGAGTTTGGTTTGTGATATGACGTCGAGGAGCGTGAGACTTGGTATGCTTCATATCACAAATGATTTTCTTGCAACCGTTTGCGAAAGACAAAAGTTGGACTTGAAGTTTGTTGACTTGATGACAAAAGAGAACAAAGATTTCAAGGTTGATAATTTTGGAGTTTTGAAGTTTCGTGGTCGTATTTGTATTCTTGATGATGCGGAATTGAAAAGAATGATATTGGAGGAAGGACACCGTAGTAATTTGAGTATTCATCCGGGAGCAAATAAGATGTACCAAGATTTGAAGAAGATCTTTTGGTGGTCTGGGTTGAAGAGAGATGTGGCTCAGTTTGTGTATGCGTGTTTGACTTGTCAGAAGTCTAAAGTGGAACATCAGAAGCCGAGTGGTTTAATGCAACCATTGGTTATTCCAGAGTGGAAATGGGATGGTATCTCGATGGATTTTGTTTTGGGGTTGCCGAATACGTAGAGAGGTCACAATTCAATTTGGGTGATTGTTGATAGACTTACTAAATCCGCTCACTTTATTCCGATTGATATTAGTTATCCTTTGGAGAAGTTAGCTGAGATCTGTGTTCGGGTGATTGTGAAGTTGCATGGAGTTCCCAAGAGCATTGTATCGGATAGAGATCCAAGGTTTACTTCAAGGTTTTGGGAAAGTTTGCAAAAGTCTTTGGATTCACAGTTGAGATTGAGTTCGGCTTACCATCCGCAAACAGATGGTCAAACCGAAATGAAAATTCAATCGTTAGAAGATTTGTTACGAGCTTGTGTGCTAGAGCAAGGTGATGGATGGGATAGTTATTTAGCATTGATTGAATTCACCTATAATAAAAGTTTTCATTCGAGTATCGGTATGGCTCCATTTGAAGCGTTGTATGGTCGAAAATGTCGAACACCTTTGTGTTGGCATGAGACTGGTGAGAGGTCGATGGTTGGACCGGAGTTGGTACAGCAGACGACGAAGAAGGTGAGGTTGATTCGAGAAAAGATGAGAGCTTCTCAGAGTAGGCAGAAAAGTTATCATGATTAGAGAAGGAAGGATCTTGAATTTCAAGAGGGCGACCATGTGTTTTTGAGAGTTACGCCGGTTACGGGTGTGGGTCGTGCTTTGAAGTCGAGGAAGTTGACTTCTCGTTTCATCAGTCCGTATTAGATTATTGCACGAGTTGGTGTTGTGGCTTATCGTGTGGCGTTGCCTCCGAATCTTTCGAATTTGCATGATGTGTTTCATGTTTCGCAACTTCGGAAGTATGTTCCGGATCCGTCACATGTTATCCCTATGGACGAGGTTGAGGTAAGAGATAACCTTACAGTGGAAGCTTTGCCAATTAGAATTTTGGACCGAGAGATTAAGAAGTTAAGAGGCAAGGATATCGCGCTTGTGAAAGTAGCATGGGGAGGTGCTGCAGAAGGCGATATGACTTGGGAATTGGAAAGTAAGATGCGAGAGTCGCATCCAAAGTTGTTTGGGTCAGGTAAAATTTTCGAGGAAGAAAATTTCTAAAGTGGGGGAGAGTTGTAACGCCTCAATTCTGAATTTCCCATTATTTTGTTGAGTCTTTTAATTTATTGGTTAATTGTAATTTTATTGTGGAATTACGTGATAATATGTTATGTGTATATGTTGTGGCATTTTATTATTTGGAGAGTTTTGGGAATTAAGTAGAGAGTGTTTTAGATAATCCTTGATTAATGGTTATTTTGAGAGAGATAGAATAGAAAGAGTATAAGTGGAAAAGAGAAACAATAGAGAGAACAGAAACCAAGAGGAAAGAAAAAGAAGAGAAAGAAAGGAAGAGAAGAGAAAAGAGGAGAAAAATCTAGAATCATCAAGAATCCACTTCTAAGCTTTCGATTGATCGGGTAAGGGTGTGAAACTTTATTATTCTTGCAATGTGTATGATTATGTGTGTTCTTGTTGGTTTTGTTTTGGATTGGGGAAAGTTTTTGCTCATTTTTTATTTTTAGGGCATAATGAGTTTAATCGGTAGAATGGATGTTTTATCGGGTAGAATCTGATGTAAGTGTTGTAGAATAGTCAGGGTTTGATAGACTAAGGCTTTTGGAACTGATTTGATGAGAATCAGTCGGTTTTGGAGTGGTGGAGGAATTCTGAACAGTGAGGAATTCTGGTTCGCAGACACTCGCTAGCATGTTCGCTAGGCGAGCTGGTCGCGAACGTTCGCTAAGCGAGCAGTAGCGAATGGGTAGCGAATGGTCCCAGACTTGGACAGAATGCATGTTGTGGTGTTCGCTAGTAGCGAAGGTTCACTAGGGGTTCGCTGAGCGAGCGAGGTAGCGAACGAAGTCAAAGGCTTCTATTTGCCTTCGCGAGCTTGTTCGCTAGGCGAACAAGTAGCGAATACTCGCTAGGAGCTCGCTAAGCGAGCAGAGTGGCCAGCGTGACAAGTTGTGTTTTCTTTAGTGTTTCCATCCGAAGTTGGGTTTCCAACTTAACTTTGATTATTTTCTTGCTCGAGGCATCAATCGTGCTGAGTTATATTATACCGTGGGTGGTCGTATGGCGTAAATCCTGGGCTATAAATTGTAAAATGTGTATGTGGTCGTTTGGCAATTTTATGCAATTGTTTGAATTAATATGGAATTGCATGGTGATATCGATATGAATGCGCATAATTGTATGTACTTGTATGATATGAAGAATGCTTGAATATGTTTGTAAACATGTGTGCATTTTAAGAGTGTATTGTGTCGTGTTGCATATGTAGCATCATGATTTCATTCTTGTGTGTCTGATCCTGTGTAGGATCTGCAGAAACGATCGTGTGCCCTTGTGGGAGGTGTGAGCGATGGTTTATTTTGATTCCATGGAGAATCTGCAGAACAGTTGTGTGCCCTTGTGGGGTGTGAGCAACCGGATTGTGTGCCTGTGTGGGGTGTGAGCAATTCTGAAACATCGTGTGCCCATGTGGGGTGTGAGCAATGGGTGAACATCGTAGGCCCGATGGGGAGTTACTTCGATAACGAGCGATGGTTCCATTTTGGTTCTTCAATTGAACCTGCTGAACGAGTCGGTACCGTATTTGCATCTGCATAGAGTCGTGAGTCGGTCTCTATGAGTTGCATTATCATCTTTATATGATGTTTTGGTGAAATGAACATAATTGTAAATGTTTAAGTGAAATGCTATGTATTGTGTAGCATGAATTGGTGAATGTGATTGATTATGTACGTGTACTTGGTGATGTGTTGTAACAAGTTATGGTGAGAAATGTGAATTTTGTGTATGTTATAATTGTGTTTTATGATATACATAATTTTATGCATTGTTTGTTATGGTAATGTTTCTCACCCTTCTACTGTTTTATAATGCTCTATGAGGCATTGCAGAGTAGGATGCTGGAGGTCTTTATGAAGCGAGTCTTCATTTCTTTTGGTCAGATGGCTCTGATATGTAACACTGGGTAGTTAGGAATTGTTTTGATTCTTTTATGATACATCCGCGTATGTATCTGCTGATGTTTGTTTTGTAACTTAACTGATGAATTAAGTTAATCTGAATGATGTATAGAATGCTTATGTTAATGAAATGATTTCAATGTTTAGATGTTTCCGCTTTATTCTAAATGTTGATATGTGGGTTTTAAGCGCTATGCTTTGTTTTTAGTTGAAATTTACCCCTTTTGTTACATATCTTTATTTGCAGGTATTATTTATGTTTCGTTTCGATGATAATGTGATGCGCCTCTTTTATACCAGGTTTTAATTTATACTCTGATGGAACCTTTATTAATCGCTTAAATGATTTAATTGATTTATTTTGGGTATAGAAAGGGGGTGTTACACTATACACTTGGGTCTTGCTACTTTTAACCAATACAAGGAAAAGACATTTAGGCACCATCTTGAAACTATAAGCAAGTGTTAAAAAAAAAGAGAGAAAGGATTATACACGGTGCCTAAGGTTATCAACCACTAGTTAACACTTGAAGCTTAGAAATCTCTTTGGTAAGCTATCCAGAACTCTTCTAGCATTGCGAAGAAACAGGCGGTCATCATTAGACAAACTAGTTTCTCACTGCTGAAAGCACAAAGGTTTTGCCGACAATGACGACCCTTATGAGCCACTCTGACCCCTCGTGCTCTGGTCTTGATATGTTGGTATTACAAGCCAAGGCGAAATATCCTATCAGCCTTCATTTGGTCACTTGCACATTCTCTGGATAGCGGTTTAATTCTAAGCATGCCCCTGGTGGCCGACGATTCATTCACGAGCTGCTCCATGAGAGAGGAAGACTTTTAGGCTTAAGCGTGATTCCTGTTTTAGGAAACCTGCAACATCAAATACTAATCATTAAATTCGCTCAAACCTTTCCAAAACAAATCACAAACATTTAGAAATAGGAAGTGTTCAAAAATGGAAACAAAAATGGAAATCATATTAGACATATCAGAATAATAATCAAACATGTCTGGTTAAAAATGGAAGTTTCTTTATTATGTAATCTCAGGTACTAACTCAGAGTCAATATTTTGAAGCCTATAAAATTGAAAAGGAAAATGAAAGAGGGGGGGACCCGTGGTGAAAAATAGAAACTAACATACACGAACACCATAAAAAAGGGAAAAAGTAGAACTTATCTTCGACGGTTTGTCATCATCGTCGAACCACCGCCATGTTTCCGCGAGCCGCCACCAACCACCAATCTTCGCACTTCGTAAACCATCATTTCCATTTTGGTAAACTCTTAATCTGCCATTTGGATCTTTTGATGTTTTTCTTTTATGTTTATAGGTTGCAAATTTAGAGTTACAAGAGTTGGAAGCTAAGCGAAGAGGAAGAAGAACGAAGAACAGACAAAGAAAGAAAGGTAGAAAGAGAACGAAGAAAGAAGAAGAGAAAGGGAGATAGATCGAAGAAAGAGAGGAGACGAAGGAGAAGAAAAGTGGAAGAAGAAACGAGGAAGGAGAGAAGGGAACGAAGAGGGAGAACGAGAAGATGAAGAACGGAGGGGGCGGCCGCAGAGCTTTTAGGGTTTTGAGGAAACCCTCATTTCATTTTGTGTGTGTTTGACAGGTTGGGTCTGGATCAGCTATCGGCCCAACCTTTGTTGTGTTTTTTTTGTTCCTTTTCATTTTCTTGTTTTTTTTCAAAATCTGGGCTTGACCCAACAACCATAATAAAATATAACAAAAATATAATAAATAATAAAAAATAATAACAAAAATATAATAAAAAGAATTCAATAATTATAATTGACATTTAGATTTAATTTTCTTAAAATAATTTAGCTTTTAATTTAAAATAATAAAATAAAAACCACAAAAAAATAAAAATTAAGCAAAAACATTTTTAATTAATTTACAGTTTAATTAATTTTATTGTTCTTTAGGATTTATTTGATTTTAGATTTAATTTAAATTAATTTTAGATTAAAATAATTTAGAATACTTTAGATTCTTTTAATATCTAGGATTTAATTTATTTAGAAACTATTCTATTAATTAATCTTCTATAATTTGTACTTAATTTAATTTTAAACAAAAATAAATGAAAACAAATTTAAAATATTAGATTTTCTTGTCTTTTATTGACCTTTTTCTTTAATTTAGACTTTTTCACCATTTGCTTCTAATTTAATTTCTATTTTGTTAATCCGAGTTTAATCGTCTCCACATTCCATTTGAACATAACTCCTTAATGATGTTGATTTACATACTCACATTACTGTTATTCTATTGCATTTTTGAATATTCGCTTTATATTTCCCGTTACTAAACTTACTCCGAAGGAAAGGTACCCCACTGACTTCCATGTCACATACCTTCATCTTATCCTTATCCTAGCCTTAGGATCTGAGTCGCCGTACTTGCATTTAGCGTCCTGCCGTGGACATGCATCCTTTCACCCTTACCTTTATCCTAGCCTTAGAATCTGAGTCGCTGTACTCACGTTTAGCGTCCCGCCATGGACATACTTTATCCTTTCATCCTAGCCTTAGGATCCGGAGTCGCCGCACTCTATGCAAGTTCTCAATGTGGAATACTTACTCACCCTTTTCAACCTAACTTCAACGTAGAATCGGAGTCTCCGCACTCCATGTAAGTACTTCCCTATGAATGCTTACCTCCCCCCATTGTGTTTACAATGCAATTTAGGTTTTTTTTTCTTTAACCTTTTCTTCGGATAAATCAAAGACCGGTTATGAATTAAATATTGTGATTCAAATTAATCAATAATTTGATATCCTATTCTCACCGCAACAGAAAATGGCGACTTCACTAGGGATTTGTCATATTTTCGAGGGTTACCCCTATCTTGTTTATTCGTGCTTGCTATTTTGTATATATTATCTGTTTATTTATATGATTGTGCCTGCTTGGGTTATACATTATTGTGAGATAAGTCCTACACCCGGACTTGAGCGTAATTATGATAGGAAGGTGATGTATTCGACGAGGCTTATAGGGAGTGATTCCTGACCAAGTTGATTTGAGAATCGCCGCTCAGTTGAGGCCCTTTTGAAAATTAGTATAGTTGAACGAGTATTCGTGAAAACATTCACTATTTTCGACCTAGGAGCCTGTGACACTGGGGATCATAGTTACTCTAAACACAACCTTGGCCATATTAGGACGTAGTTCAATGACTATGAGGGAGTAGTCCCAAAATAGTTGCTACGCGATACTACACTCAAAAGAGGTTCTCTTGAGAATATTATTAACCACCAAGTTATTAGGGAAATTGATAATATCTGAAAGATGAACTAATGACTTTGGGAACTGCTTAGAACCCTTGTTCTGCAGGTACAATTAACCCTTAGTACATACCTTTCGAGATGGGTAGACCATGGCTCCATGTTCATGACCCTTTAACCTAGGACCTTTGTTTGCTTTTGTGTGATTGTGCATCCGTTCAAGCATCATAACATTCCTGGTTTCAAGGAATTCAACTGTAGGTCCTTTGCAAATTCAAAAAAAAATTCAAAATATAAAACTATTTTTCAGTTTTCCTAAGAAAATATTTGCAACTGGCTATTAAAATCCTTGAAACCTCTGCATTGCATTGCATCCTTGTTTTTGCATATGCATTTTCCTTCCGGTTTTATTATTTTCGGTTCTCTCGCCTTCCAGTTCTGTCACCCTGAGTCCTCTGCACCAGTACAACACCAGATCTCGAGCTCATAAAAAGATTGCGAAACAAAATCAAGAGCTTGATCGTGTTAGCAACGAATTAAAAGCTCTTCAAGGAAGTGTGGGGTGTCGCTTCCGCGAAAATAAGGTGCCAGCAAAACAGAAGAGTCGCCACCTTTCGTTATTTATCCCTCAGAACGGGAAAGGAAACGATCGGAAAAACCTGACGAAAAGGTATAAGACAAGGTCATCGCAACCGTTGTCTGGGTTCGGGAGTCGGTTACGCAAGGGGAAGGTATTAGCACCCCTCACGTCCGTCGTACTCGACGGGATCCACGCTTGTTGTGTTTACTGGACGAGTTGGTTTATCTATCTACCTATCAAGGCTGGCTTAAAAAGAAAACAAAATGACTCGGCAAAGCGTCACACTTTATGCCTACGTATTCTCATCAGAGAATGAGAAATCAGAGTCAACGTAGTTTGACCAACTACGGGTTACGGGAAAGGTGGCTCGCCAATACATCAGTATTGTGCCTACGTACTCTCAACAGGTATGAGAGATTAGAGCTTACGTAGTTCGGGATACTACGGATTACGGGGGTTCAGATTCATCTGTTTTATCGAGTAGGGTTAAACAACAGTTCCAGCAGTTAGGGACAAAGCCTGTTTGCGTTGGCGCTGAAGTTTAACGACACTCTTTTCTTCAGAAAAGCTTCCTTTGAATTACGGGCCCACGGGGCAAAAAGGTTTGAAGTTTGTTTTCTGTCTTTTACGAAAAAAGTGTTTTTTATTGTGTTCGCAATTTCAATCGCACTAAAGACTATGACCTGAGAGTGAATGCGTCGCATGTCACCCAAAGGGTGCCATACTAAACATCCAGATTGTTGAAAAGAAACTCTCCAACAATCCTTTCTCATATAACTTAAGGCTCGTAACGTACGAAAGAAATCATTCATGATTACTGTATCTTAAGCTGTTTCGAGATGAGAAGAGAACAGGCTCAACTAAAGGGAGACTATCAAGTCCTACTGTTGTCATGCCAAGGATTCATCCTATAGTTGTAGTTTGAGACAGGGAACTCCTAGAAGTTATCATGCATAGGTTTCAACCTAAAGTTCTATCATCACTTCCTTATCAAAGGAAATGAGAGTCCTAAGGGATCATGTTAATGATACACCGAAACAGATAAAGCATCAGCTTAAACAGTAAACAGTAAATAGTAAACAGTAAACAGTAAACGGTAAACAGTAAACGACTGTAAAATGCATGCAATGCAAGTGAGGGAGGAAATGTGTGTGGGGCAGCAGCCTCCACAATCTCATCTCAACCTCAAGCCAGAATGAATAACAGTAATCATATTGAGGAAAATAAAACATGCTATCAAGCAAAACAGTAAACTGCAATCATATAGTAACAGTGAAATCATGCTATCAAGCAAAATAAACCACATGGGCAAGGGAGCAGAGCTCTACCGAATACCCGCAAGCAAAGCCATACAGTAACAATACAAGCAGAGGGAGCAACTCAACCTCTAGTGCAATCATGCTCCTAGATTAAAGTCAGTCTAGATATGGACTTATTCTAATGCATCAAGCAAGTCAAACAAGGCACATCAGCAATATAGAGAAGAAACAGACAAGAAAGCAGATCAACTCCTCCTTCTCTCAACTGCAAGCTTCAGCTCTTCTAACAGCAATCCAGTCTTCAGACTTCAATCAACCTTCAAGGCTATCATCTTCCATGACAAGTATCAACTCAGTTTTCAAGCTTCAGCTCTCTTACTTCACCAGTCTCAACTGGGTCCTCTTTATCTATAAGCTTCAGCTTCTCAGTATATTCTTCAATCATCTGGAAGTGTCAACCTCATCCTTCAGTCTTTAAGCCTCAGCTCTTCATTCAATCTCAATTGGGGTCTTCAAGTATCAACTTATTTCTTCATGCTCTTCAAGCTTCAGCTACAATGGCAAGGCTCAGGGAATCATCCTCTTCCATACTCTTCAATGAAGGTCTCATCTTCAAACTCAAGCCCAACATCCTCAGGACACTCAAACCAGAAGAAATCACTTAACTGGATAAGCTAGGATATTAAACTGCTTATTGACCACCAAAGGTGACCTATAAGGGTTCAACATCAAAAGAATGGTTCCCTCAAAAGTTCTACTTCCTAGGTACCATCACTTATCCCTCCAAAGGAGGGAGGTGAATACCATGGAAGGACCCTGAATCATGGGGAGGAATGGAGGTGAAAGATACCATCCATGTTTAAGAAAGAAATTAACTAAGTCTAAGCTCTACTTAATTCCTAACCCTAAAACAACAACAAAACAAACAAGTCTTCAAGCTCTCAAGCTCCTTCTTTAATCTTCAAGTCTTCCACTATGCTTCTCCATGCTCCACAAAGCAAGACCAAGCCCACCAAGCCCACAAAGCAAAGCAAAACAAAGCAAAGCAAAACAAAATACAAGCCCACAAGGGCAACACAAACAACAATCAATTACAAAAATCAATTAAAAATAGTATACTATTATATTAAAATCTAATATAATTTCTAGGGGATCCTATATAACTACCCTTAATACCCTATATGTACCAATATCTAACTTGACCTAAAAACCCAAAATTCTAGTGTTATTGTGGACCTATGTTAAGGATTGACCTAAATCTACACAACCTAAAGTCATCTACTCAAAACTAATCAAAAACTAATCACAAAATTATGGAATAAATCCAGAGGGGAGCTAAAGTCCTAATATTGCTATCCTAAAAAGAATGGCATAAAAATTCAAAAGGAACTATCTAAACCAAATTCTACAAAACTATGTATCAACATAAAATGAATTAAAAAGATATTAAAAGAGAAAATACACAAAAAATATTAAAAATGCATGAAATGCAAATGTTTTGATTTTATAATTTTCTAGACATCAATGTGAAATAGGAGAAAAAACTCCCACGTAAAAATCATTAATTTTCTATTTTATATGATTTTCCAAAGTTTAAAGAAAAATGAAGAAAAAGAAAATAAAATGTGAAATGTTTGGTGCAGATAGCAATGACATGCAGTTCAAATCATGAGTGGGCTTAAATGGGGGTGTCATTAGTAAATGCGCTAGGCCCATCTATTTAATCAGAAAACCAACTCAAAAATATGAAGAAAAAGGAAAAACACGCGGTGCAGAAAGTAGAGAAAATCAGTTCAAATCCACAATGGGCCACGAGAGGGGGTGTGATTAGCAAATCAATCCACTAAAGCCCAAGACTCCAATTAATGATACGCAGCGTTTGGTTGTTTCAGACTTCCCTCTTCAAAACGTGAGATCAAAACACAGCCACACGATCTAGCTTTGGTCAATGAGTCTTCCTCCATCCAACGGCCAATACATTGTCTTCTTCCTTTGAAATGAAAAAGGAGGGAAACCACCATGGTTGCAGAGCTTCATCTTCCTCACCTTCCTCACTCAGACTCCATCCAAACTCAACCAAAATCCATGGTTCAAAACCCTAATCTGTTCTAAATTCATCCCTGATCACAACCATCCACTTAGATTTCATTGAAATGCCCTCAATCTCTAAACCCGATAACGAATCAAAATTAGGGTCAAACCTCAACTCTAACCATTCTTGAAATTATAGTGATCAATCTCTTCCTCATGTTACACTGGTTAATTCTTGCTATAGAACTCTCATTAATTCACCATATCAAACACGTTCTTGGTCCAAACAAAAATGGGGTCACTATCTTGAACCTCGCCAAATGCCCTCAAAATCTCCAGAATCCATCTCCTAGTTGTCTCTAACCATTCTAACCTAACAAATATAACTAACAATGCTTAAATTAGGGTGTAGAGTAAAAGTTGCAAACCTGGAAATTTCTGAGTAACAGGTAGATCAAATCTTCAATTCAACACCTCAAACTCTTCAGAATCACTCCTTGATTGATGTTAGTGCTTCTGTTTGCAAAAGATTCGATCCAAGAAGCTTGAATCTCTAAATCCGATAGTGACTTGTAGCTTCCAAAATCCAAATGCTATCTTCTCAATTCTTCATGATCTTGCTCTCAATTTGGTATGCACACATTCAGTATGATCAATGGAAGACGTTAGGATTGAAAGAATCAATGGAAATGATGCAGAGTATAGAAATTGATTTCAACTTGCAATGGAAGAAAATGAAATGGCAATCTCACTCTCCTCTCTAATCTCTCACCAACCTTGCATCTGAGTAAGTTCTAATCAATATATAAGATGGTTCTAAACCATCCAGAACTTTCTGGAATCATCCAATGAGAATTTGAGATTCTCATGTCATGAGTTTTTGATTTCAATCCATCTCATACACCATCTTGTGTTTGGCTCATTGCAGCACTTGTATCTGACTTGAAAATATCCTTAGATGAGATGCATGATATGTTAGGATACTTTGCTAGCTTGTGCATTGCTCTTCCTTATGTTTTGCATATGTACCTTAATATGCAAGTAACCATTTTCCAAAGCAAGTCCATGATTTAAACCTCAAATCAAAAATGTGGCTGAACCATTGTTTCTAAAATGTTTTCTAGAGTCAAAATGGTATATTACATGCCATGGTTTGGATGTGTAGCTTGAAAATTTCAATTTCCAACTTTGACTTATTTAACTTATGCCTCCATTTTAGGTCATTTTTACCATTTTGAGCTACAAGTCTTTTCAACATCTCATGACTTCCTTACTAGCCTTAAAACATCATTTTAAGCAAGTTTGATGTTGAAGATTTTTCCATTTGAAGCTTGGAAATAGGAGTTATGGCCTTATGCTTAAAATGACCTATAATCTCCAAATGACCAAAATGCCCTTGACTTGTCAAAGCCATAAGTTGAGTTCTACAAATCCTATCAGGACTTCTAGTACTCTCTAGAAAGCTAAGAAGATAAGGAACAACATTCATGTTGACCAAAAGTTCATAGGAATCATCCTTCTTGGGCAAAAGTTTGATGCAAGTTGGGTGACTTTCAAGGCCCCAGATTCACATACCTCAGATGACCTGCAACTTGTCAAAGTCATAACTTGAGCTCTACAAATCCTATCAAGGACTTCTAGTACTCAAATTAAAGCTAAGAACAAGATCTACAACATTCATGTTGGGGGTAGGATGATATGACAATCACATCTTGAGCTAAACTGCCTTGAAGATAGGGGTCAAACTAGGGGATTTTACACTGTCAAGCCTTAGAAACCCTAGCTTGAAACTTCTCAAACTCTTCAATCATGATGAGTTAACCTTGGAATCATCCTTATAACATCTCAATGTATCAACCCATGATCACATGGCCTTTGAATTAGGTCTCAACCTTGTCCACATCATCAGTTGACCTAGGGTTGACCCAGTCAAACCCTAATTATACCACTCATGGCTAGGGTCTTTAATCTTGCACAATGACCTCTCTAGGCTTCATGATGGCTTTCAAGACATCTCATAAGCTCTCTCAAGGCTTCAAGTCCATCCTCATAGCTTCAGAATCATCTGAGGAGCTCCCCCAACTCTCAAGTTAGGAGGCACACAACCTTGGTTTCAACCAATCTCTCTGAGGATCTTTTAACTTCTCTGACAAAGATATCAACCCTTGAACACTTGAATAACCTTCTTGGCTAGCTTCAAAGTCTTGTGGTTCTCTTGATTGGTAATCATACCTCTTGACCTCCTGCATATATGCAAATGATAGTGCTAATGATAATGCTAATGTGAATGAGATGAACCACAAGCTAGGTAAAGAAATGTTGGTCAAATTTTGGGGTGCAATATGGGGCAGATAATAGAGATGCTACAGGTTATACGTGCAAGGATGGATACTCATCCCACTGTTGTTTCTGAGATTACCAATGCCGCTGTGGATCCTCAACCCTCGGTTGCTAATGCAAGTATACCTCCATTCGGTCTTCCACTAGGTTTTATGCCGGCACGTGTTGTAGTTCCCATTGCTCAACAAGTTGTTCCCTTGGTTACTGAGACACCTCAGGTGATTCCTACTTTCATGCCAGTTGTTGTTCATACTCATGTGCAACCATACTTCAATGAATCGGTAAATGACATCCCTGGCGTAAAGGAAGATAAAGATGAACGTCATGAGAAACTCTGGGAAAATGTGGAAATTATTGACAAAAGGTTGAGAATGATGGAAGGAGGTCAAATCTTTGGTGCTACTGCCAGAGAAGTGTGTCTTGTATCCGGTCTGGTTATCCCTCCGAAGTTCAAGACTCCGAACTTTGATCATTATGAAGGAGCTACATGCCTGAAGAGTCATCTGATTATGTATTACCGTGAAATGGCTTCTCATGTTGAAAATGACAAATTGATGATACATTGTTTTCAGGACAGTTTGAAGGGTGCTTCATCAAAGTGGTACTCAACTCTAGATCAGTCTCATATTTAGAGCTTCTAAGATCTATCTGATGCCTTCATCAAACATTACAAGTACAATATGGACCTGGCTCCTGATCGAAGACAACTGTTGAGTATGTCGCAGAAGAAATCTGAATCATTCAAAGAGTATGCTCAGATATGGAGAGACATTGCTTCGTAAGTAGAACCTCCTCTAACTGAAAAGGAGCTAGCCGATTGGTTCGTCGACACTGTTCGTCCTGAATTCTATGAAAGAATGGTGGGTAGTGTGACTGCAAACTTCTCTGATATTGTTATTGTTGGTGCAAAGGTAGAATTGGGTCTGGAAAGCGGAAAGATGTCAATTACTGCTGGTAGTTCAAGCTCCAATGAAGACCATGGCAAGAAGCCTTCATTTAGCTCCCACAAGAAGAAGAAGGATGAAGCTAATACCGTGATATCAGGTAGATGAAGAAATCAACCTTGGCAACATCGGCAAAGCTATATTCAACAACCAGGTTACCCTGTACAGTTTGCTCAACAACCGTATGTAGCTGTTGTTACACCTGCTTTCAATCAACAAGTTCCTACATATCAGCCTATGCAACCGGCTCCTGTTTATTAGCCACCGGTCTATCAACCTCCTGGTTATCAACCTACACAAGCTCCATCCAATTACCAACGAGCTCCCAATGCTCCTTCCTATCAACAACAAAAGAATCAGGAACCTCGCCAGAATGTTCCTAACAGGAGGCAGTATAAGCCATGTCCTCCTATTTCGATAACTTATACCGAGTTGTACCCTTCATTAGTGCAACAAGGTCTGATTACTACAAGAGCTTTAGGTCCACCTCCAAATCTGTTTCTAGCTAATTACGACCCAACCATTCATTGTTTATTTCATGAGGGTGCGCCTGGCCATGATCTAGAAAGTTGTTATGCTCTTAAGCACCTTGTAAGGGAATTAATGGAAAAGAATATCCTGTCTTTTGATGATCCTCAACCGAATGTCAAAAGCAATCCTTTTCCTAATCATGGGTCTGTTAATTCTATTGATGAGATATCTGACAAAAGTCTAATTCTTGATGTTTCTCAAATTAAGACTCCTCTCCGAATCTTCCATTCAAAGTTGTTTGAAGCCGGTCTATTGAAGGTTTGCCATGATGTTTGTACAAACTGTGATGTCAGTGCCAAGGGTTGTATGTTGGTTCATACTTATATTCAGAGAATGATCAATGATGGTTTCCTACAAGTGAGTAGTAAAGTGAAGAAGGAGGAAGTTGTTGTGATTGAACTCGTCTTCAACTAGCCGGAACCAGGTGCTAAAGTGCCATTTTTCAATTTGCCAATATCAAGTTCTGCATTACCTGTTTTCAATACATCAAAGCCTGTTACTTCTGCAATTAATCAACCAAAGCCAGTGGTCATTCATAATCCAAGTCCATTTCATTTTAGTGACCCTAAAGTTGTACCCTAGAAATATGATGTGACCATGATTGACAAAGAATCTGGGAAGGTTATTCCGAGGGAAGATTTGAAGATTGTTAATGAAGATGTGACCAATATAGATAAGGCAAGCAAGATGACAAGAAGTGGTCGTATTTACACTCCCCATTTCAATGAGGCTCCGCCTAAGGAAACTGTTACCGCCGTGCCTGCCAAAGATAAAGGAAAAGAAGTAGTTGCAAATGATGAAGATGTTGAGTTTCTGAGGATCATCAGAAAGAGTGATTACAAAGTCATCGATCAACTTTATCAGATTCCCTGCAAAATTTCAATATTATCTTTTTTGATGAGTTCACCTGCTCATAGAACTGCATTACAAAAGTTATTGGCTTAAGCTCATATGGCTCAAGACATTACTACTGGTCAGTTTGATAGTGTGATTGAGAATATTACTGCCTGCAATACTCTTAGCTTCAACAACGAGGAGTTACCAAGAGAAGGTCAGAATCATAATCGTGCCTTACATGTGTCCGTGAAATGTCAAGAGGATAACTTATCAAGGGTACTTATAGATACTGGTTCCTTTCTGAATGTTTTACCTAAGAGGGTTCTTACCAAGTTGGCTTACAAAGAAACTAAGATGAAGCCTACTTCGCTGATAGTTAAAGCTTTTGATGGTTCTCGAAGAACTATAATCGAAGAAGTAGAGATACCTATTTTGATTGGTCTGCATGTATTCAACATCACATTGCAAGTTCTGGACATCAATCCTAATTACAGTTGTTTACTTGGAAGGCCATGGATCCACGCTGCTGGTGCTGTAACTTCAAATCTACATTAGAAGATGAAGTTTTTGGTTGATGAGAAGTTGGTCATTATACATGGTGAAGAGGATCTGATGGTAAGCAACTTGTCTTTTTTCCGTTACATAGAAATTGACGAAAATGCTCTAGAAACTTCTTTCCAATCACTCGAGATCGCCAATGTTTTCCTATTCGAAGTTAAAGAAATAATGGGCCAGAGTAATCCATCTTTCGCATCTTTCAAGAGCACCAGATCAACAATCGAAGGAGGTATACCAGAAGGTTGGGGAGAAGTGATAGATGTCAAGACCAAGTCGAATCGCCATGGGTTGGGTTACAAACCAACTAATGATAGAGCTTATACAACTACCAAAGGTTGTCCGAAGACTGTCCAAGAAGTATTTGTCAGCGGAGGTTTCCAGATCAACGATATCGACGATAATGATAAAGATGAAGACTTGAGCAACTTGGTATTCGAGTGCGATGTGACTTTGAACAACTGAGAAGCAATAGAGATCCCCGTGATTTTTCCCGTGTCAAAGTAATTTAATGTCTTTTATGTGTTGTTTTCAAAAATTCCATAGCTATGCCCAAGGCTACTGGACTATTTTGTAGGGCCACCTTTTCACTTTTCAAATTATTATCAGTAAATGCATTTTGTTAAATTCTTGTTATTTCTTTTACCACTTTTCGCTTTTACCATTAAAAAAAGAAATTGGCAATCTTTCAAAACCAGAAAACATTTTCTTTCTCTTGCATTCTCCTTGAGCATTTAATAAAATAAGCCTTCCAACATGCAGAACTATCCCAAACCTCGTTGAATCCAATGACCCTACTTTCACTCCTGACTTTGATTCACCTATTTATCAAGCTGAAGATGAGGGTGAGGAGGATTTCAAAATCCCCACTGAACTGGAAAAATTGGTTGAGTATGAGTACATTGAGCTTCAACCGTACAAAGAGCAGGTATATTTGATTAATCTTGGCACTGATGAAGAAAAGAAAGAGGTCAAGATTGGTGCAACCCTTGGGACTGATGTCAAGCATAGATTGGTCAAGCTTCTAGAGGAATATGCTAATGTGTTTGCATGGTCGTGTCAAGATATGCCCGACTTAGATACTGATATTGTTGTTCACAAGTTGCCATTTAAACCAGAGTGCCCACCTATAAAGCAGAAGCTTTGAAGAATAAGACCTGACATGGCTTTGAAGATTTGAGATGAGGTTAAGAAACAACTTGATACAGGTTTCCTAACAGTTGCAAAGTATCCTGAATGGGTAGCCAACATTGTACCATTGCCCAAAAAGGACGGCAAAGTCAGAATGTGTGTAGATTATAGGGGTTTGAACAAGGCAAGCCCAAAAGATGATTTCCCTCTACCGCATATTGATACACTTGTGGATAATACAACCAGTTTTACAGTTTTCTCTTTTATGGATGGTTTCTCTGGTTATAATTAAATCAAGATGGACCCTGATGATAGAGAAAAGACTACATTCATTACTCCTCAGGGAACCTATTTCTACAAAGTTATGCCCTTTGGTTTGAAGAACGCAGGGGCAACATATCAAAGAGCAATGATCGCTCTCTTTCATGACATGATGCATAAAGAGATGGAAGTGTACGTTGATGATATGATTGCTAAATTCCAAAATGAAGAGGACCATTTGGACCATTTTCTGAAACTATTTGAAAGACTTAGGAAGTACCAGTTGAAATTGAAACCTGCTAAGTGCACTTTTGGTGTTAGATCTGGAAAGTTACTTGGATTTATCGTCAGCCAACGAGGAATCAAAGTAGATCCTGATAAAGTCCGAGCCATTCAGGACATGCCAGCTCCGCAAATCGAAACACAAGTCAGATGTTTTCTTGGACGCCTGAACTATATCTCCAGATTCATTTCTAATATGGCTGTTACCTGTGAGCTAATATTCAAGCTACTCTGCAAGGGTCAGACTATTGACTGGAATTCTGATTGTCAGTAAGCATTTGAGAAGATCAAGGGTTATTTGCAAGAACCTCCTATCTTGATTCCTCATATTCCTGGAAGACCACTCTTCATGTATCTAACTGTTCTTGAGAAGTCTATGGGTTGCGTACTGGGCCAACACGATGAGACTGGACGAAAAGAACATGTCATCTACTATTTGAGCAAGAAGTTTACTGATTGTGAAAGCAGATATTTACTCTTGGAAAAGACTTGCTGTACGCTAGCATGGGCTGCTAGGCGTCTTAGTGAATACATGATTTGTCACACTACTTTGCTGATCTAAAAAATGGATCCAATAAAGTATATTTTTGAAAATCCTGCTTAGACTAGAAGACTTGCCTGTTGGCACATGTTGTTATCCGAATACGACATCTAGTATGTAACTCAGAAAGCTATTAAAGAAAGTATTTTCTCAGATTATCTTGTAGACCAACGGGTTGAAGATTATGAGCCTATCAAGTTTGACTTTCCGGACGAATACATTATGTTAGTAAAGGATTATGAAGAGCCAGGTCCTGATGAAGGTCCTGAGCCAGGTTCCTGTTGGAAGATGATATTTGATGGTTCTTCTAATTACAGCGGGCATGGCATATGCGTCGTTCTGATGAATCCAGAAGGTGGCTATACCCCATTTATAGCAAGGTTAGACTTTGAATGTACAAACAATATCACCGAATATGAAGCATGCATTCTTGGCCTTGAAGCAGCTATTGACCTTCGAGTCAAAATTCTTGAAGTGAGTGAAGATTTAGCTTTGGTAATCTACCAAGTAAAAGGTGAATGGGAAAACAGAGATGAAAACTTGATCCCATACAGAGCCTACATTGTTGAAATGATCAAGTACTTTGATGAGATCACCTTCAAACATGTTCCAAGATCTGAGAATCATATTGTTGATGCACTATCCATGTTAGCCTCAATGTGGAAAGTCAGATTCATCAATGATGCTACACTCATTTAGATTAAACGTAAGACTGAGCCTGCCAACTTTCAGATGGTTGAAGAAGAAACTGATGACAAGCCTTGGTTTCACGACATCAAGAACTATCTGATAAAGCAAGAGTATCCAATCGATGCTACTAACCTTGTCAAGAAAACTCTGAGAACATTGGCATCCAAGTTCTTCCTCAACAATGCTGTATTGTACAAAAGAAATTATGACATGGTTCTGCTTATATGTGTTGACAGACGTAAAGCAGACATGTTACTTCAAGAAATCCATGAGGGAACCTTTGGAACTCATGCCAACGGTTACACTATGTCCAAGAAGATTCCGAGGGTTGGATACTACTGGTTAACCATGGAATCTGATTGCATCCAATATGCCAGAAAATTCCATAAATGCCAAGTTTATGTTGATAAGGTGCATGTACCAACAACACCACTGAATGTTTTATCATCACCATGGCCTTTATCAATGTGGGGCATTGACATGATTGGGGCAATTGAACCTAAAGCTTCCAACGGTCATCGATTCATTTTAGTTGCCATCGACTACTTCACAAAATGGGTAAAAGCTGCTTCTTACGCCAATGTAACCAAGCAAGTGGTTGCCCGTTTCATCAAGAAAGAGATTATTTGCCGTTATGGAATTCTGAGCCGGATCATAACAGATAACGGGAGCAACCTGAATTAAAAAACCATGAAAGAGTTGTGTGAAAATTTCAAGATTTCCCATCATAATTATTCTCCTTATCGTCCTAAAATGAATGGAGTTGTTGAAGTTGCAAACAAAAACATCAAGAAAATCCTGCAAAAGATGGTAAAAGCTTACAAAGATTGACATGAAATGCTACCATTTGCTTTGCACGGATACAGAACTTCAGTGAAAACTTCAACAGGGGAAACCCTTTTCTTATTGGTGTATGGAATGAATGTTGTCCTCCCCATCGAAGTAGAGTTACCTTCCTTACGGGTATTGATGGAAACCAAGCTTGATAAAGTCGAATGGGTTCAAACCAGATTTGACCAGCTGAATCTCATAGACAAGAAGCGCGTGACAACTATGTGCCATGGTCCGTTATACCAGAAACGGACGAAGAGAGCCTTTGAAAAGAAAGTTTGAATTCGAGAATTCCGTCAAGGAGAACTTGTACTCAAGAAGATCTTGCTAGTTCACATGGACATGCGTGGGAAATGGATGCCCAACTATGAAGGCCCATTTATTGTGAAGACAGTCTTCTCCGGAGGATTTCTAATTCTCACAACAATGGATAGTGAAGAGCTTGCATATCCTGTGAACTCTGATGCAGTCCGAAAATACTATGCCTAAAAGAAACCGCAAAGCCGAAAACTTAGAAAGGCGGCTTAGGCAACAATGGGTATCCCGGTGGATCATAACCTATGAAGGAGATCCAAGAAAAAATTAGGGATGAAAATAAAAAAGTACATAATAACTCGTTAAGCTGAAAACCCAAAAGGGAGACTTAGGCAAAAATGAGCGTCCCAGTGGATTGAAAACCCGAAAGGGCAATCCAGGGAAAAGTTAGGGACTAAGGCATTTTGCTGCATCAGATGACGCCGATCATCAAAGAACATTTACAGAAGATCAACTACAATCCAACCGCTCTTGTCAGAAGCAGGATTTTGGGTAGTCCTAGTTATTAGGGTTAGTAGGTGTCGTTGGATTAAATGTAACCTTTCCATATTGCCAATTTCAAATGTAATATTCCATGGAGTTTTTCCATTAGCAAGCTACCATTCTTCAATAAAATCAAACCATTTTCTATTCATCTTTGCCATTTTTATGTTATCTCTATTTTCATTTTTGTTATGAAAAATGATTTTGTTAATAATAATTTTGAAAGTGAAAAGTTTTCAAACGTAAAACTGTTTTTGAAAATGCATTTGAAAAAGATATATAATTGCTTTGGCTTGTGGAAATATCTGAAGGACATCTTTGTTCCCCTAGAAAGTCTTAAGGTTGCAGAAGCATTTTAGACCATTGCTTCAATGCAAATCCCCAGTGAAACATAAGCTGACAACACTTTTGGGTCGGTCCTGTAATCTTCAGTGATTTTCAAGAATGCAGAGAATCTCCCTAGTATCTTCCAAGTGATACATGATTACTATTGAGGACCCACTCTCTAGTGGAATCATCTTTTTTTTTCTTCACTGAAGCTGTCACACTTTCCCTAAGAAGCTTCCTAGCTCCACATTTTCCCTGATGAAACGAATATTTATTTTATCCCTTAGAAGTCTCTAATCCTAAGATGACACTCCCCAGCGAACAGGTCTTCTTTGATAAGAAATTCAGATTCATTATGGCAATCCCTCAAGTGAAGTCATGATATCATATCCCCAAGTGGAATATTTCTTCTCCCTAGAGAATTTGGAACTTTGAAACAGGATTTTGGTTCCGCCATTAATGTTTTACCCACCCTTGATAGATGCATCCTTGCAGAGGTCGCCGGGTATCCCCGTCGAGATGTTTACCTCATCTCCCGTTTACTCCTCCTCCTGTCTGTTTTGTCAGCATAAGCATAAGCATGACATGACATACATCTCATTTCATTTAGACATATGCATTTAGCATCTGCATGTTTTCTATCCTCGTTGTCTTTTGTCGTTACTTTGGATGTGGTTACCGTCGAGTAATTGGGTTTGTCCATTCTCTCCAAATAGAGTTGTCAACCTTTAGGCATATACATACTATTTTCAATTTCCCCACAGAGTTCAACCCTTGTGGATGACAGTTATTTCAGTTATCTTTTCCAGCATGGATAAGACAAATCCTCATTTGAGCTTATTTCCTCAATGGTTGGAGTCTTGTTTGACAATTTCTTTCTAGCTCAATTCTAGATTGAACTTCGGTCCCCTTCAGTCGTCGAGCCTACCTGAACGTGCATTTATTTTGCACTATCTATCAAGAAAAACCTTTTACATTTCATTATTGATGATAAGTGGCAGTCTCTTCTGAGAAGCTTATCATATTTATCAATTTTTACCATTGCAGATAGGTGGCAGTCTCTCCTGAGAAGATTATCATATTTATCATATTGCTTACCAGATAAGTGGCAGTCTCACCAGAGAAGCTTATCCCTGTTACCATCACTGATAGGCGGCAGTCTCTCCTGAGAAGCTTATCACTACCATTTTACCGCACCGATAAATGGCAGTCTCATCTGAGAAGCTTATCCTATCTTCATTATATCCAGCAACAAATGGTCATCTCCCTCGAGAAGCTTGTTTCCATTACCTTGTTCCAGATAAGTGGCAGTCTCTCCCGAAAAGCTTATCATTTTATCCGTATCCCCAGATAAGTGGCAGTCACATATGAGAAGCTTATCGGTGTTATCTTTTCCAAATAAGTGGCAATCTCATCCTTTGAGAAGCTTATCCCGTTTTGGCGGTATAAGTCCCTTTCAACGATAAGTGGCAGTATCTTCCGAGAAGCTTATCAGGGCATTTCCCCATTTGAAGTCCAATTATTTTGGCATACAGTAGAGTTATTACCTTGTATATTTCCTGATGGTTCCTGAAGATCCCGTTTGATCTCTTCGCTTAAGGAATTTCCAGTAGCTTGGATATTATTTATTGTTTGAAGACTCCAGCATTTTATTTACATGATCCTACTGCCATGTGGATCCTGTTTTACCTTTTATCCTAGAGTGTTAGTCGGTCATGCCTGAACCTGTTGGTCCATCACTTTAGATTTCCAAATTTTTTTTGGTTCCACATTGCGTTGTCATCCCCAGTGAGTGGTTACTTATTGTGTTTGGCCTCGTCTCCGTTTTCTCTCGTTTCATCTGCATTTTTGCATCTATCATTCCATCATATGCATCATATTATAATTCATAGCATTTGTCAGCATTTGTAGGTTAGTTCCATTTGTCCATTAGCATTGCATGTCATTGCATCTAAGGGCAAAATTTTTGGTTATCTGCATTTAAATACCTTTCACCATGATTTCGCTAAGTTCTCCATCGCTTACATCATTCGGTGAACATATTTAAATAGGGGCAACTGTTGTACCTCAAATTTTACCCTTAGATTCATTGATCCCTCACATATCATTTAGGCTAATCATCCACGCATGACCTAATCATTTTACCTAGTTTATGTTTATTTTGTAGGTTCAATGAAAATTTTTTGAAAGTCATGAAGCCTGTGTGTACGCCCATCAAGATTCCATGTCCTACAGGTTGTGTTGAGCTCTTGAAAAAAACGTACCTTCACCCTTATGAATTTTTTAGCCATCACAAGAATATGGATTACATCCTGGCGTTGATAAGATTGTGTACGTCGTTTTCAAGAAAATGTCAAAGAATATGTCTTTGTTGTACAACCCAAAACCTCATCGGTTTGTAATGGATGATTACGTTGACTCGCATTTAGTTTGGAAATCAAGTTCAATCTCATTCCTGGCGAGAAATTTAATATATTTGCGATATTTTAACCTTACAAGAAAGAATTGGAAACTTCTTTTTGATATCGTGAGGTTGCGAGAGGATCTTGCATCAAAGTTGCTACAGGGCCTCAAATAATAAAGTTCAAGGTTTAATTCCAAATTTAAACCATGTGATCAGGATTTCAAAATTTTGCACCAATTCAAGAGATATACAAGATCATTGGCAGGGTTGTGGGTTTATGGGATTACAGCCCTAGACAAAATTCATAATCATTTGTTTCCTCGCGACTCAAGGTCGTCATATGGCCAAAATAAAAAATTCAAATTACCATGAGAATACATGATTTGAAACGCAAGTGGCAAGGTTCGTGTTCTTCTCGGGATTTAAAACTAGAAATAAGATTTATCATGGGGTGTAAGTTTGATAAAAGTTAGAGCTGTAAAATATTGTTAAGTGCAAAGGGATACAAAAGTTCACTACTGCATAAGTCATAAGATTTGTTTCCACTTAAGGACATTCACTATAATTTCCAAAGTTTTTATTACAATGCAAAGTCGGCAAGTTTTACAAAAAAAGACGTCCAAGGAACGTTTTACCAACTCATCACAAGGATTCAAGTTACATCACCCACTTTAAGGCTAAAGTTAGAATTATAACAAAAAGTTGTTTTATAAAATATACTGAGGTTGCGATTAATCCATGATGCATACGCTATACACTTGGGTCTTGCTACTGTCAACCAATACAAGGAAAAGACATTTAGGCACCATCTTGAAACTATAAGCAAGTGCTAAAAAAAGAGAGAAAGGATTATACATGGTGCGTAAGGTTATCAACGACTAGTTAACACTTGAAGCTTTGAAATATCTTTGGTAAGCTATCCAGAACTCTGCTAGCATTGCGAAAAAAATAGATGGTCATCATTGGATAGACCAGCTTCTCACCGCTGAAAGCTCAAAAGTTTTGCCAACAATGATGACCCTTATGAACCACTCAGACCCCCGTGCTCAAGTCTTGATATGTTGGTATTACGAGCCAAGGCAGAATACACTATCGGCCGCCATTTGGTCACTTGCACATTCTCTAGATAGCGGTTCAATTCTGAGCATGCCTCTGGTGGCCAACGATTCATTCACGAGTTGTTCCATGAGAGAGGAAGACTTTTAGGCTTAAGCGTGATTCCTGTTTTAGGAAACCTGCAACATCAAATACTAATCATTAAATTCGCTCAAACCTTTCCAAAACAACTCACAAACATTTGGAAATAGGAAGTGTTCGAAAATGGAAACAAAAATGGAAATCATATCAAACATATCAGAACAATAATCAAACATGTCTAGTTAAAAATGGAAGCTTCTTTATTATATAATCTCAGGTACTAACTCAGGGTCAATATTTTGAAGCCTATAAAATCGAAAAGGAAAATGAAAGAGGGGGGACCCGTGGTGAAAATAGAAACTAACATACACGAACACCATAAAAAAGGGAAAAAGTAGAACTTATCTTCGACAGTTTGTCATCATCATCAAACCGCCGCCATGTTTCCGCGAGCCGCCACCAACCACCAATCTTCGCACTTCGCAAACCCTCATCTCTTATTTTGGTAAACTCTTAATCTTCCGTTTCGATCTTTTGAAGTTTTTATTTTATGTTTACAGGTTGCAAATTCAGAGTTAAAAGAGTTGGAAGCTAAGCGAAGAGGAAGAAGAACGAAGAACAAACAAAGAAAGGTAGAAAGAGAACGAAGAGAGAAGAAGAGAAAGGGAGACGGATCGAAGCAAGAGAGGAGACGAAGGAGAAGAAAAGTGGAAGAAGAAACGAGGAAGGAGAGAAGGGAACAAAGAGGGAGAACAAGAAGATGAAGAACAGAGGGGGCGACCGCAGAGCTTTTAGGGAAACCTTCATTTCATTTTGTGTGTGTTTGACGGGCTGGGTCCGGATCAGCTACCGGCCCAACCTTTGTTGTTTTTTTGGAAATTTTATCCTATACCCCTACACTAAAATTTTTTGGACCAAAATACCCTCGTATAAAAAATTATAATTTTTTTGTTTGTTTACCGGAAGACTTTCCGGTTCACATTTTTTTTTATTTGTTTACCGGAAGACTTTTTGGAAGTCTTCCAGTTCATGTTTTTTTTTTAAATTTTTAATTTTTAATTTTTTTTAATATTCAAATTACAAATATATTTATTCTATTTACTCTATTTTAGTTAATTAATATATTTATTCTATTTACTCTATTTATTTTGTAATTTTTTATATTTATTCTATTTATTTATTTAATAATAATTATTCCACTAATTTGATATTTTATTAATTTACTATATTTATTTACTTAATAATAATTACTCCACTAATTTGGTATTGTTTTTTTTAATCAATAAAAATAAAAGTTATTAACTAATTTATATATTGATTGTGTTCTTTAAAGAAAGAAAATTAACAATTTAATAATATGTTTATATGAAAAATAAAAATAAAAATTATATTTAAATTATAATCCTATCATTTCTTTTATCAAAAATTTTTACCAAAAAATTATAATATATAACATTTATAATTATTTAAACAATATTTTATGGGGTAAAATATTAAATATTAAAAATATATTTTATGGGGTAAAATATACTTTTAAAAATTTTCACCATAAAATATTAACTTTTAAAATTTTATGGGGTAAAATATTAACTTTTAAAATATTAAAAACTAATTAAATTTTATGGGGTAAAATATTAACTTTTAAAATATTATTTTATAAATTTTTTTATTTAATTAAGCAACCATAAAGGTGGAGGTGGAGGTTTTAAATGTTATTATTTATGATTTAATTAGTTATTAATATTTTAAAAATTAATAATTATTGTTTAAATAATTATAAATGTTATATATTATAATTTTTTGGTGAAAATTTTTGATAGAAGAAATGATAGGATTATAATTTAAATATGATATTTATTTTTATTTTTCATATAAACATATTATTAAATTGTTAATTTTCTTTCTTTAAAGAACACAATTAATATATAAATTAGTTAACAACTTTTATTTTTATTGATTAAAAAACATTACCAAATTAGTGGAGTAATTATTATTAAGTAAATAAATATAGTACATTAATAAAAAATTAAATTAATAGAATAATTATTATTAAATAAATAAATAGAATAAATATAACAAATTACAGAATAAATATAGTAAATAGAATAAATATATTAATTAACTAAAATAGAGTAAATAGAATAAATAGAGTAAATAGAATAAATATATTTGTAATTGGAATATTAAAAAAAATTAAAAAAAAACATGAATTGGAAGACTTCCAAAAAGTCTTCCGGTAAACAAACCAAAAAAAATGTGAACCGGAAGACTTCCAAAAAGTCTTCCCGTAAACAAACCAAAAAAAATGTGAACTGGAAGACTTTTTGACTTCCAAAAAGTCTTCCGGTAAACAAAAGAAAAAATTATAACTTTTTATACGAGATTATTTTGGTCCAAAAAAATTTAGTGTAGGGGTATGGGTATAATTGTGGGGGTACGGGGTAAAATTTCCTGTTTTTTTTTGTTCCTTTTAATTTTCTTGTTTTTTTTCAGAATCTGGGCTTAGCCCAACAACCATAATAAAATATAACAAAAATATAATAAATAATAAAAAATAATAACAAAAATAAATAATTATAATCGACATTTAGATTTAATTTTCTTAAAATGATTTAGCTTTTAATTTAAAATAATAAAATAAAAACCACAAAAAAATAAAAGTTAAGCAAAAACATTTTTAATTAATTTTATTGTTCTTTAGGTATTATTTGATTTTAGACTTAATTTAAGTTAATTTTATATTAAAATAATTTAGAACACTTTAGATTCTTTTAATATCTAGGATTTAATTTATTTTGAAACTATTTTATTAATTAATCTTCTTTAATTTCTACTTAATTTAATTTTAAACCAAAATAAATGAAAACAAATTTAAAACATTAGATTTTATTGTCTTTTATTGACCTTTTTCTTTAATTTAGACTTTTTCACCATTTGCTTCTAATTTAATTTCTATTTAGTTAATCCGAGTTTAACCGTCTTCATATTCCATTTGAACACAACTCTTTAACGATGTTGATTTACATATTCACGTTACTGTTATTCTATTGCATTTTCGAATATTCCCTTTATATTTCCCGTTACTAAACTTACTTTGAAGAAAAGGTACCCCACTGACTACTGTCGCTACTGCGAAAAAGAGGCCGACAAAGACAGAAGAGTCGCCACCGTTCGTTATTTATCCCAAAGAGAGGGAAAGGAAACGATCATAGAAAACCTACGAAACAGGGGAAAGACAGGTCATCGCAACCAAATCTTGGGTTCGGGAGTCGGTTACGCAAGGGAAAGGTTTGAGCACTTCATGTCCGTTGTACTCAACGGGATCCACGCTTGTTGTCTATCTAAAAGGGTGTTAATCTATCAAAAGGTTGGCTTACAGGGACAAAATAAAAGAAAATAGACTCGATAGAGCATCGACATCTTGTGCTTACGTATCCTCATCTAGTATGAGAAATCAGAGCAAACGTAGTTCAGACTGACACAATCACAGATTGGTTCAAGTGTTTTAACCGAGTAGGGTTAAATAATCGTTCTAGCAGTTAGGGAGAATACCTGTTTGCAGTAGAACCAAAACTTAACATACTCTTTCTGAAAATGATTTTGCAAACAATCCCGAAGGATAAAAAGGTTCGATGTTTTATTTTATGTTTTTTAAACATGAAGTGAATTGAATTAAGTTTAAACTCACGTTGCACTAAAGACTATGACTTGAGAGCGAATGTGTCGCATATCGCCCAAAGGGCATACGCTAAACACTCTAGACAATATGAGAGGAGGCCCCCCAACCATCATTCCTCAAGTACTTAAGGCTCGTAGCGTACAACATTTATTATCCTTTATTAGGTGTCTTAAGATGTTATGAGATGAGAAGAGAAGACACAAACCCTAAGGGGAAACTAATCAACCCTAATGTTGTCATGCAAAATGGTCCTAAAGTTGGGATTAAAAGGGGAAAACTATCCTACTGTTATGCAAAGGATTGAACACCTAATGTCTCTCTTACTCCCATCTTAAACAAAGGGACTAGGAATCCTAAGGGATCATGTGTCGCTACTGCGAAAAAAGGGCAGACAAAGACCGAAGATTCACCACCGTTCGTTATTTATCCCAAAGAGAGGGAAAGTAAACGATTATAGAAAACCTAACGAAAACGGGAGAAGACAGGTCATCGCAACCAAATCTTGGGTTCGGGAGTCGGTTACGCAAGGGGAAGGTATTAGCACCCATCACGTTCATCGTACTCGACGGGATCCGCGCTTGTTATTTATCTACAGGGTGTTAATCTATCTAAGCTACAGGCCACATGGACAAAAGAAAATAAAATAGACTCGATAGAGCATCACCGCTCTATGCCTACGTACTCCCTCGTGTAATGGGAAAGTCAGAGACAACGTAGTTCGGAAAACTACGGGTGAAAGGTAGGGAAGGTTTCTCGCCAAGACATTTTCGTCTTGTGCCTACCTATCCTCATCTGGTATGAGAAATCAGAGCAAATGTAGTTCAGGCCGACACGACCACAGGTTGGTTCAAGTGTTTTACCAGAGTAGGGTTAAACCTTAGTTCTAGCAGTTAGGTGTATGCAGCTCGACCATTGGAGACTTAGGCGTTACCTATTTGCGATAGAACTAAGAGTTAACAACACTTTCTTATGAAAAAAGGTTTTCCATTAATCCCAAAGGATAAAAATGTTTGAAGTTTGTTTTTGAGTCTTTTAGATAAGAAGAAGTGAATTGAATTGTGTTTGTAATTCATGTTGCACTAAAGACCATGACTTAGGAGCGAATGCGTCGCATATCGTCCAAAGGACATACGCTAAACACTCTAGACAATTGAGAGGAGGCCCCCCAATCATCATTCCCAAATTATGAAGGCTCTTAGTGTAAAACACTCATTATCCTTTATTATATGATTTGAAGAAGTTTTGAGATGAAAAGAGAAGACACACTCTAAAAGGGGACACTAAACTCAACCTAATGTTCTCATGCAATGTACACCTATGATTGAGATGAAAAGGGAAGACTACCCTACTGTTATTATGCATGGGTTCAAACCTAATGTCTATCATAATCCATCTGGAACAAGAAAGATTAGAGGTCCTAAGGGAACATGACAAAGAAGAAAGAAGAAGAAAGAAATCAAACACAAATGAGAATGACAATAAAGATGCAAACATCCAATGCAACACAAAGATGAAGAAAGAGGGAGGAACAAAGTGTGGGGGCAGTAGCCACCACAAGCACATCTCAACCTCTTAAATACAATCACAAAGATGCAAGAAAAAAATAAAAACAAACCAAAGGAACTTAAACAAGTTCAAGCCAAAAGTGAGATGAAATGGGAGGAATTACAATTCCTACAACCATTTGTGCATCAATCACTAACCAAAAGGCAAACCAAAAATGAAAGAGATGAAGACATGATCAAGGTAGGGGTGGTAGGATATGCTTGGGCAGCAAGCAACACAAAGAGGAAACTCAACCATAAGCATCACAATGATCATGCAAGAAAGAAACAAAAGAAGTTCTCAAAGTGTCCTCTCATCCAAGTTAAAATGAAAGTGCAAATCAAAAGCACCAAATCAACTTGGATGAGTCCCTAAGGTCCTAGGACAGAAGTGAGAACAAGATAAGAGGGTTGTAAAACCAAAGAAGAAAACAAGCCAAAGCAATTTGCAAGATAAGGCATGGTAAAGAACCTAAGTTCTAAACACTTTCAACATTCAACATCAAATGGAAAGCCTTAAACAAATACAACTTCGTACATGAACCAAGCAAATTTATGACCTATAAATTTGCAACCAGCCACTTCAACATGTTAGGAATGTGAATCAAGAGGTGTTGGAAGCATATGGGATCCACAAGGGTCATTTCCCATAAGAACTAGGTCAACTAGTATGTATGAACCATCCTTAGGGTGACTTGACTTGCAAGGTGCACACAAAAAAGTGAAATGGTTCAAATAAAATCCAAATAAAATGTACAAAGCTCTCTGATATGTTGGCAACCAGAGGCCAAAGCAACACGATCAAAGTCCAATCAAAACATCACCAAAGGAATTGATCCACTAGGGTGCTCCATTTTGAAAGGCATTCATCGATGGTCAAGCTAATGGAAATGAAAGTCAACCGAAAAGAAGCTAAACATTGACCAAAACCATCCTCTAAGACACCTCAACTCGTCATCAAGATGACGAGGAAGTCTCATTCCTTGGTGGTTTCAATTGGTCAACAAATTCAAACAAGAACAAAGAAGAACAAATGAAAAACACTTAAAAAACACTTTCAATCATTAAATTCAAATTAAATTGAAAAATAAATGGAAAATGAAATTAAAAATTATGAAAAATTAAAAAAACATTAAAGTGTTGGAAAATATTTTTGGTTGAATTTTATCATGATTGGATGTATTTTTAATCAATTAAAATCAAACAGAAATAAAATAAAGAAAATAAAAAAACAATCAAATGGAAAATGGTGCAAATAGCAAAAAGATACGTTGAAACCAAAGGGCTAATCAATCAAGGGGGTGTGATTAGCATCTGAAGCCCAATCCACTGGCTGAAACACAAAGCATTGTGTTTCATTAATCGACGTTGAAGTAAATCTCCATGCAGGCAAGGTCAAACAAATAAGAAAGAGACATGTGCATGGTCAAAGAGTCCAAGGGAGTCCACCTCATATCTGAGGTTTAAAACCAGATGTCGGAGCCCTAGCTTCGGTCGTCTTCTCTGGCGAGCTGGCCGGAGATCAGATGACCTCAACCTTCACCAAAATTAGCAAATTTTATATCAAATTAAAGTTGAAGTGATGTAGATCACAAATTCAAGATCCATGTATCTTAAACAAGCATGAATAATGAAAATAGAACGGATGAAGTTTTAGATGCACATCTGAAAACTTCATTAAACATGGAAATTAAGTACTCAAACATGGCCTACACGAGGTAGGGCTTCAGATGCAGCCAACATGATCTTAATTCAGTGCCTAACATGAGAGAAAAGTTAATTGGAAGTTTACCTAACGGAGACACTCCGTTGGTGCTTCAATTGAGTGCTAGCTTGCTCCAAAATGTGCAGATCTACTCCAATTAGCTTGAGGAAGAGAATGCTTGCTTCAATTTGAGTTGAATTTCTCTAGATCTTGATTCACGATTTTGAATTTCTCTCTCAAAACTGAATTTGAGCTCTCTTCCACGAAATTGCACTTTTGAGCTCTCAATCTTCATTTGGAGCTTTTATATGTTTGATATGGGAATGAATTGGAGGCCCATGAAGCCTCATTTGGCTGAATTTTTGAAAATGCCCAAAATGGAAATGCTTCCCATGCACACGTGAATATGGCTTTCTACACATATGGAAATGGCTTGGATTTGCAGCTGATAACTTGAATTACACATTGGAATTGGAGTGGGCTTTGCTTGTGGTCCAATTTGTGAGCTTGAATGTGAAAATTTCTTGTGAAGCAACTTGGAATTCCACTTGATTCTGCTAACATGAACCAAATTTAACTTGTTCATTTTACTTGTTGAAGCCTTGTGAACAAAATTGGATTAAAACATGGCATGAAAAAGACCTAAAACCAATTCAATTGAAATCATGATTTAAGGTTCAATTTCACTTGAAATTTTCCACCCAATGTACATAAACAAGCATAATTCATGCCAACCTTGAGTTCCATGATGAAATTGAAGTCATTTGGAGCAACTTTCATGTTGGTTGAAGTTTCATTTGAAGTACTTAAAGGCATCAGAATGACTCATAATGAAAATGACCTATAATCAAAGTTTCCCAAAATACCCTTGCCTTGTAAGCTCCATAAATTGAGTTCCAAAAATTATATCAAGGACTTCTAAGACTTTTTCAAAAGCTAATATCATGAGGAAAAACTTTCATGTTCACCTTAAGTTGAGGAGAAAACTTGATTCCATGTTAAAAGTGCCTTGGAAGTGAGTTGACTTTTGTTGACTAAAAAATATGTTCATTTGAGACCTATAACTTGATGGAATCATAACTTGAGTTCCACAAATTCAATGGATGAGTTCTAGTACTCAAAATAAATCTTAGAACATGCCTTAAAAGTCTCATGTTTGCATCAAAATAAGATTGAACTTGTATCTTGAGGTAAAGTGCCCTTGAAGTTAGGCACTAAATAGGGGGGTTTACACTGACATCCTTTGAAACCCTAATTAAGTAACTTCTCAAACTCTTGATTCTTCTTGATTTGAACTTGAAATAACATCTTATATACCTTAACATGACTTCCCATGATTCCAATGACTTAAAACCAAGTCTCAAACTCCTTCAAATCCACAGTGGACCTTACACTAAGCAAATGAAACCCTAGGTGAACAACCCTTCACTGTGACCTCTTGCACATGGTGTACCAACTTAGAAAAGCTCCAGAATGGATTCCAAAGCACTCAATGAGCTTCTTCACATCTCCTATCCATTATCATGAACTTGTGAACCCCTGATGATCCTCAGCTGAACTCCAAGATAGGAGATAAACAACACATACCAATCTTCTCTCTCCAAAAGCTTTGACTACTTCCTGGTGGCTAGATGCACTTGATGACTTAAGTAAACACTCTTGCTTGAGCTTGAACCCTGGATACTCTTCTTTTTAATGGCACACCTCTCTTGATCCCCTGCAAAGGATAATGCTATGCAAATGCAAATGCTGAAGAAAGAAATGAAACATAAAACCAAGTAAAGAAAAAGGTTGGGCAAATTTTGGGGTACAACAGCTGCCCCTATTCAAACGACTTAGGCCTGAATGAGTGAAAAGCGAACGACTTCGAAAGTAAAGTAACTGATAGTTGCAACAACAACAAACTAGCTAATTACCAATCAAAAAGCATCGACACGCAGTCGGAAGAGACATCTGCTAACGTGTAGGCAATGACACTAAGTCGAAAATATCATTTGATTTCACCATCAGGCATCTATTGAAACCAATAGGCATCGAACTCGAAGGCCGGCTCAACATGCAGCTGAGAAGAAACATCTGACTTTGCCGTCAAGCACCTGTTAGATAAAAACAGGCATCGAACCCGAAGGCCAGATCAACCTAAAGTTGATAAGCTTCTGCTAACCAGCAGGCATTCACTAAATAAAAGCGAGCATCGAACTTGAAGGCCGAATCAATACGAAGTTGATAAAAACCTGCTTACCAGCAGGCATTCGCTAAATAAAAGCGAGCATCGAACCCGAAGGCCGGATCAATACGAAGTTGATAAACATGTGCTAACCAGCAGGCATTCTCTAAATAAAAGCGGGCATCGAACCCAAAGACCGGATCAACACGAAGTTGATAAACATCAAATGATAAATCACAAGAAACTCCGCTGGGAAAAAGAGAAACTTAACCCAACTACTTTGTTGGGGAGCACATGATAAGATGAACACATCTACCAAAGATCATTTTCCGAGGTCTGGATACCTGTACGGGCTAGAGAATCAATATCACAAATTGCCATGGTCTGAATACCATACAGGCGAAGGAAAAGTAACAGCATTTATCGTGATCTGGATATCACAAAGATAAAAAAATACAATACAAGCTGCCATGGTCTGGATACCACAAGGGAAAAATAAATCAACCACATTTGCCGGGGTCTGGATACCATGTGAGCAAAGTAAAAACAACATTTGTCGTGGTCTGTGTTGCACCCTAAAATTTGACCAACCGGTTCTCCTATCTGACTCGTGGGTTAAATTCATATTCGCAGCTCAGACATGTGATATTTGTGCACAAGCAGGGGATATCAGAGTTTACAGCTTGATCTTCGTCTATCAGATGTGGCAGATCCAGTCCAGATCACCAGGGTTTTATTTTCGGGAAATTGTGCGCTCCTCGGTGATTTTTAGCTTGCACAGTGATTTTGAGGATATTCTGATGCCCGGGGTTCTCTGTTCGATTCGATCTGGTCTCGTGCGCTCTTTTATGGCGGTCATTTGCATTCATCTGCATTTTTAGGATTTTTATAGACTTTTGTGAATTTTTAATAGGCTTTATAGATTTTTCTGGAATTTAAATAGAGTTTTTGTATTTTTTAATAGTTTAATTCTCTTTTTAGAATTTTATAGGATTTTTAAAATAGGTTTAATTGTTTTTAAATCATTTTTAGAATTTTATATAGATTTTTAAATAGGTTTAATAGTTTAATTCTCTTTTTAGAATTTTATAGGATTTTTAAAATAGGTTTAATTGTTTTTAAATCATTTTTAGAATTTTATATAGATTTTTAAATAGGTTTAATAGTTTAATTCTCTTTTTTAGAATTTTATATAGATTTTTGAATAGGGTTAATTGTTTTTTAATCTTTTTTCTTAGAGTATAGAAGAATTTAAATAAGTTTTAATTGTTTTTTAGATAATATAGAAAATAATATAGTTTTTTCTTTTATTAATGATAGATTTTGATAGATATTAAATAATGTTAGAGTTTTAATAGAGAATTAGTAGAAGTATTAGATCTTAATCATTTTTTTAATTAGGATAATATAGAATTCATTAGACTTTTAATCACTTTTTAGAGTTAATTAGGTTCTTAATCATTTTCAGATTTAATTAGGTTGATATAGAGTTAATTAGGGTTTTAATGTTTTGTTTAGAGTTTATTAGTTTTAATTAAGATATTAATCAGTTTTTTCATTTTTTTTGGGGGGTTTTTTATTCATTTTCGTATGGGCCCAGGAGGTGTCCTTTTTGAGGCCCAGTTCTCAATTAGCATTAGCTCAAAAAAGTCCAGAAAAAAGTCCAAAATGTCCAGCTGTTTCCAGTATCTTCTGGAAGCTTCCAGCGAATTCCAGTGTTATAAAAGCTGGCAGCCACGTGTTGCTTGAAGAGAGGGCCCACGCGTTGCGCATTAATCACGCCACCACATCAACTTAGAAGCCCCAGCTTACGCCACGCGTCCCACTCAGCCACCGCTTCCTCTCTCTCTCTGTGCATGCGCGCCACGCGTTGCACCTGCATCAGTCCTTGAGACACTTGGCGCCACCACAGCCAGTCACCGGAGCATCGCCGGGACTTCGCCGCCGGGCATGCAGACGCCCTGAAGCCGCCGTCCAACGTCCTCCGGCCACCGTCTTTCTCGCCGGAATCCTCAAAAAGTGCAGAAACGCCAGAAATCCATTTTCTTCCTCCTTTCTTCTCCGATTGTCTCCGATCCTCTCCGTTCGCCTTCATCCACAGTTCGCCGGAGAACTCACCGGAATCTGCAAACTGTCCAGAAATCCCAAATTCGTACTCTAATCCACTCCGATCCTCCTCAAGATCTGCAACAGTTCTTGCCTATTTTCCAGGTTTTTGACGTATTCCTCCCAGCTTCATCACATCATCCAATCTTCAACAATGAAGAGTTTCCAGAATCTGCATCAAGATCCTCAGAACTCAATCAAGCGTCCAACGCGTTCATCATCATAACCGCCATCAGAGAGATCGCCAGAACTCAGATACTTCATCCTTCGTTCCTCGTCCGATCTTCAAGAATCCTCCTCGCGTTCACCGCTCACCAGAAGATCTTCGAAAGAGCTTCAAGAACTCACGCCAAGGTTCTCCAGTTTTGGCGTAACATCTTGAGATCACCAAGTGTTTTTGAGCAAGCTCCCAGAGATTCGCAAGCAGTTCGTATCCAGGTATGTTTTCCTTTGATTGCTAGGACGTATCGATTTGTTTTGTTTCATCTAGAACTCAGTTTGAGCATGGGATTGGGTCGGAGTTTTGTTAAGATTTGGGTTTAGTGTCAAACTTTGTGAAGAGATTGAATGAGGAAGAGAGGTTAGAACTTAGGGTTGCAGAGAAGAGATAGGGTGAGGAAGACGAAGGAGACGGCTAGGTGGTTTGGGGTGAACAGTGTTAGGGTTTGGGAGAAGGATTTGGTTTTGTTCAACTGAGTAATGGGTTTAGGGTTAGGGTATTGGGCTAAGCCCAAGCGTGTGTTACTGACGCACACCCCAGTTTACTCGTCACCCCTCCCTGCGTGAGAGACAGAGTGGTTGGATTTGGGCCTTAGGCCCTTATTGCTACACGCACCCCCTCGTTTAAGCCCATAATAGATAATAACTGGGAAATTGCTAGCGCTGCCCCCCCCCCCCCCCCCTGCGTTCAGTTCAGTTTTTTGTTTTTTTTGGTTAATAAGTTTGGGCCCTGCGCCCAGTGCTGTTAGCACCCCCCATCTTCAGGGCCCAATGTAGAATGAACTGAATCCCTTGCTGTTAGCACCCCCCTCCAGTTTTATTTCAATTTTATTTTCTTTCAATTTCTTTTATTTTCTTTGCATATTAGAAAATTCCTAATAAAATGAAATAGTTGTTTTTTTAACTCTTCTTTTTTCAGCCATTTCATGAAAATGTTTAGGAAATTGTATAAAAATAAAAGTGTCATTTTATTTTTGTTTACTATTTTTGGTATATTTTCCAATTAATTGATTTCTTTTAATATCTTTAGTGCATACATATCATTAGAAAATTCATAAAAAATAGTAGATTTAGTCAAATAATTCCGTTCTTTTTTTCTGTAGACTCGTAATTCAGTGTAGAATTTTATAATATAAAAACATTAGCTTAATCATGCATTTTCATTTTAATTGCATTTTTTTCACTGTTATTGATGTTGCATAAATTGGTCTGTGGATATGTCTGTATTGCTGATTTTAGTTCTTTCATCTGGTGTTGAATTTTGTTCTGACTTTTCAGTATGTTGTCATAGAGCCATGTAGGTCTCCCATTAGATTTTTGATAGATTTTTGTAGGATGTTCTGATATGATTTGTCTGAGCCTGAAGATAGGAGAAGTCTTGATGACTTCTGACTTTGAAGTTCAACTGTGGTTGAACTTCAGAGATAGTCTCTTGTGGTTTGTTGGCCTGTGGGTTTCTTCTCAAGGATATGAGCTGGTTGAGGTCCTGTTGGAGATTGCAAGGATGCAGTGGATTGAGGCTTAGTCTAAGAGCTTGTTATCTGTTTGTGAGGTTCGAGATCCTGAAGTTTGAAGGGAGTTTATGGTACTTTCCTGAGGAAGGCACTATGAATGACTTTCATTCTTTCTTCTCACCTCTTTCTTAAGTATCCAATGATGTTGGAGCCAACTTGTGAGTTTAATTTCTCCTGAGGAGGAATGTAAACTGATCACATGTTGTTGAGCCACATGGGATACGATTCCTAAGTGGAAGCCCCTAGTACTTTCCTGAGGAAGGTCCTATGGGTCTATTCACTTAGTTCCATTAGTTTATCTAGGATTTCTCAAGTATCCAGTGATGTTGGAGCCAACTTGTGAGTTTAATTCCTCCTGAGGAGGAATGTAAACTGATCACAGTTGTTGAGCCACGTAGGGTACAATTCCTAAGTGTCAGCCTCCTAGTACTTTCCTGAGGAAGGTCCTATGAGCCTGCTCACTTAGTTCCCTTAGTGCATATAGGTTTTTCTCAAATATCCAGTGATGCCGGAGCCTCCATGTGAGTTTAGTTTCTCCTGAGGAGGAATGTAAACTGATCACAGTTGTCGAGCCGCATAGGATACGATTCCTGAGTAGTAACCTCCTGGTACTTTCCTGAGGAAGGCACTATGAGTTTGTCTGCTTAGCTCCCTTTTCTCTGGTAAGCTTGTTCTGAAGCTTGGAGACTGGGATTGATTCCTCTTGCTTAGGGTTTTGATTAGAGTTTTTGTTTAGATCTTTGCTTAGGGTATTGTTATAGAGTTTTGTTTAGAGATAGATTAGGAGATTGTTTTAGATTTGTTAGGGGCCTTGCCCAGGAGTAGCTTCTTGTTTTGTAGATAGAGGCTTGTCAGGTTAGCTTGCCTTCTCTTTGGATTGTTTGACTTGTATGATGTTATGTTGCATTAGACTTAGGTGTTCATCTAGATAGTTCTGAATAGGTGCATCTTAGAAGTAGACTTTGTGTGCATGAGAAGTTGAGGTGGTCCTCCTTCTGCTTGTTTGTTATTGCGTGGCTTTGCTTGTTGGTATTCGGTAGAGCTGAGCTCCCTTGCCTCTGTGGTTTGCGGCCTTTGCGCCTTGTTTGTTTAGTTGTTGCATTCATGCATATTTTCAGTATTCCTTTACTTTGCAGTTTCTTGTTTGTAGTTTAATCCTGTTACCATGATCCCTTAGGAGCTCTGACCTCTCCGCTGCGGAGTTGTTATGATAGACATTAGGATGGTCAACCAGGTGTGATAGCAGTAGGTAGATTCCCCTGTTTCTCAGCTATAGTTCTAGGGTTTCCCTTTCCTTTCTGTAGGAGCTTTTGAGTAGCTTGACCCGTAGTTAGCTGAACTACAGATGCTCTGATTCTTCGTTCCAGACGAAGATATGTAGGCATAGGATGCGATATCCTAGCGAGCACACTAACGACTAACTTCAGTTCTCTCGCGGCTGTGCGATCGAGACTTTCCCGCTAACGACTAATTGTTTCCCCTTTCTCTTGCCCGAGTGCATTTGAGACTAGATCATATTTGTAGGTTCCCGAGCCTTAGAGACCAGTTTGTTTTCTCACTGCTGTGTGAGAGCGCCAGTTTACCCGTAGTTAGTCGAACTACGTTTGCTCTGATCTTTCATACCAGATGAAAGTACGTAGGCACAGGACGCGATGTCCTGGCGAGCAACCTTTCCCCCGTTTAGACGTAGGAAGTCGAACTACGTTGACTCTGACTTTCCCATTGCACGAGGGAATACGTAGGCCCAGAACACCGTATGTTCTGTCGAGTCCTGTTCTTTTATTTTCTTTTCATACCAGCCATTAGCGTAGATAGATAATACATCCTTTTACCTATAAACATCAAGCGTGGATCCCATCGAGTACGATGGACGTGAGGGGTGCTAATACCTTCCCCTTGCGTAACCGACTCCCGAATCCAGGTTTTGGTTGCGATGACCATACCTTTTCCCGTCTTTGCGAGGTTTACTTCGAGCGTTCCCTTTCCCGCTCTGAGGGATAAATAACGCACGGTGGCGACTCTCCTGTCAAGCCGGCGCCAATTTTCGCAGTAGCGACAGCTGGCGACTCTGCTGGGGAAGATAGCATCTAGGGACTTTTCCCATCCCTTATGCTGGGACCGTTTCCCATCCCCTACGCGAGTCAATCCTAGCGCTTGGGTGTTTATTTGTTGGGTGTTGTGCATATTGTGTTTTACTTTTCTGCACTTTACTTTCCTGTACCTTTACCTTTCCGCATTTATTTTCCAGCATTATATTATTACGATTATTGTTGTGGGCAAAGGGAGGTTACTGTGAGTGAGAAGCCGGACCTGGGCTTGAGTACACACCTAGATATAGTTGCGGAGAAGTAGTAGACGAACCTGTCTGCTGAGCAGGCACAGTTCCCTACGAAAATCTGCGCTCAGACGAGATTCTTGCAGAGGTGCTCCTTTCCGGTCCTGAGGATCTGAGGGGAGTCCAGACGTGAGGGTTGTCGACTCTGGGGACCGATCATTTGGAAGTCAGCTAAGTGGGGCCTCTTCATGACTTGATGATGCCACTCCTTCTGGGAATCGTATCGTCATTCATGAAAGTCTGTGACGCTGATGACCGCATAGGATGCCGTACCTTTGTCCGTGGATTAGGTCTATCCTACCTGTGAGAGGGACTGGGTTATTGCAGGAAAACTGGCCTCCAGAGACCATGATTCAGTACCGTTATCAGATGGTGTTCTTGATTCATCTCCAGGTGTGTTGTTCGGGTCAGATGAGTTTCTTATCTGAGGTTGATTCTATTATCCGATGGTTTTCTCGTCAGATACAGAGGTTCAGATGGTTTTCTTACCAGGGGATTGATATTTTGAGTATCAGATGGTAGTTAGTGGCATGAGATTCTGGTGACCGTGATGGTTTTCTGTTCTTGATCACAGAGATGTTCCTCTTCAGGCTACAGCATAACCCCTGTGTTCGCAGACTGCATTATTTATCATATTGCATCATTGCATTACCATCTGCATTCAACTAACGTGTGTGTATTGCAGGTACATATTTTCCCTTCCTGTTCCGGTGTCTGTTCCTAGCAAGACATGGAAAACCTGAAGAGAGTATTGCCCTATAAGTTTCCGTCGCCGAATATCAGTCTATTGTTAGAGTTGATTGCTATTGCTAAGAAGAGGGGAATGGGTGATTTCAGAAAGAGATATGGGAGGATTCTGACCTACGTTTATCAGCCATCTGTCTACGAGACCAGCGGCATCTATACTCTGTTACAGTTTTACGATGCGGAGCTCAGGTGTTTTGTATTTCCCGACTTCGTTTTGGCTCCTACCCTGGAGGAGTACTCTGCACTTCTGGATATACCGATCCGTGAGCAGATGCCTTTCTATCGTACGGACGCTGAGCCTAAGCTGGCTGAGCTTTCTACCATCCTGTGCTTGAAAGAGTCTGAGCTGTCTGGGAAGATGATCAGAAGAGGAGACGTATGGGGATTTCCATTGGATGTTTTAGTGGAGAAGGCTCGAGAATATGCCCAGAAGGGTAGCTGGGGTGTTTTTGACGTCATCCTTGCTGTATGTGTGTATGGCATCGTGTTGTTCCCGAACATTCCTGATTTTGTTGATTCTGATGCCTTCTATATTTTGGCTACGGAGAACCCAGTTCCTACTTTGCTGGGAGATATCCACCATTCAACTCACTACCAGAATGAAAAGCGACGAGGAAGGAATGTGTCTTGCTGTGTACCTCTCCTATGCAGGTGGTTCACCAGTCATATGCCTAAGTCAGGCCCTTTTGTCACCTCTATTAATTCTCTAGGATGGCCCGAGCGCTTAATGGGATTGACTGCTGAGAACGTGGTATGGGTCAATAAAGAGGTATTCGGAGCTGAAGTCATACTCAAATGCGAAGGATTCCCGAATGTTCCGTTAATAGGAAGGAAAGGTTGTGTCAACTATAACCCTTCCTTATTGATCAGGCAATTTGGGTACATACCTCAAGGAGCGCCAAAGCCCGAGGAGATACAGGAATCTCTGTATCTCACCGGGGCAATTGGGAAGGAGATGCTGACCAAACTTGAGAAAGCCTGGAAAAACTTGCACAAGAGAGGGAAGCTTTCAGGTAGCAGAGGGGATACTCGAGTTCCTAGCCCGTATGTGGAGTGGATTCGTGAGCGAGCTGTGAAGTTCCTTATGCCGTATCCAGCAGTTCAGCCATTGCATCCTTCTCCGGTGGAGGAGCCTACCACTGTGGACATGCAGGTCTACAAGCAGCTGATGGCGGAGAAAGAAGAGCTAGCAAGGGCTAAAGAGGCTTTAGAGCAGGAGAATGCCCAGCTTCGGCATGAAAAGATTGAAACAGGATATGTTTCTAAGCAACAGGCTGAAACTCTGAAACATCTGAAGACTACGCTATTGGAATTGACTGAAACCAAGAAGCGTCTGGAGTTAGATGTAGACTCAGTTAGTAGTGTGTTGGCCACCAAGAAGCAAGAGCTGGAAAGGGCCTACACAAAGCTAGCCAAGTTCAGAGAACACTGGGATCGCACTACGACCAAGCGCAAGGAGCGAGAAGAAGAGCTGAAGACACAGATTGCTCAGTTAGAAGAACAGGTCAAAGTGAAGAATGAAGAGCTTGAAGAAGAAGCCTGTCGCCGATACGAGGCCGAGCGCAAGCTGACAGATGCCATGAAGAATTTGGAAGATTTCCAGCATAGAGCAGATGCCAAGAGACCCAAACCTGGGGACGGTGCCAATGATAAAGCTTGGGAAGACTTTGTCAGAGACATCCAAGGGACGGTCAGGAAGAGGGATCGGCTGATAGAAGGTTTGATTTATCAACCGGATCATGCAGAGACAAAGAAGATGGTCGAGGACTTCCGCAACCGTACCCGTATTTGATTTCTCTCTTGTATTCCGTATGTTGAGATCACCACCAGGCATGTTGGCTGGGATCCTCTTTGTCATATCAGTTGTATGGAGCATAGTTGTGTAACCTCTTGACAAGACTGTTATTCTAATCAATATATGAGGGTTTTTTTCCGGATATTGTCTTTATGGTTTATCTCGTCTTGCTACCACTGACACTGGAATTGGAGGGAAAATATCTCCAATGCACACATGCACGTTAGCATTTTTGTATTTCTGTTTGCATAAATCATACTGCATAGCATTTCTCTAGCAGGTCAGAGCACTTATCCAGCCTTTGTTTTCACCAGAAAGTGATTCTCGGGGAATTGTTTGAGGCAAGAGTGGAGTGTTGAAGACGACCAAGGGGCTGAAGCAGATTTGAGCAGAATCAAGCAGCATAGTCCGTTACAGGTAATTGGCAGCTATGGCTGAAGGCAATTTCCAGGTTCCTAACACCCTGGCAGGGTTTACTGTGGCGTCCAACCATCAGTATGATTCTATGGAAGGCTTCCCGCAAGCAAACAATCTTACTGCAGCCCAAGTTGTGCAGCCTGCTGTTGAGAACCGAGATCGGCATGAGCCGTTCGTTGCCCGAAATGAACGTCATCCTCCTATTAACAATCAAAGTGTTGCTTTCCCTGTGATGAATTACCGGAGAGATAATCCGGTGACCGGGTTAGTAGATCCAAGAGCTCTTGATGATGGTAGAAGACTCCGAGTGTTGGAAGAGCAAATGAAAGCCTTGGAAGCGAAAGATGCCGTTAACCTGGATGCTGTGGCCATGTGTTTGGTTCCTGACCTAGTGTTGCCGTACAAGTTCAAAGTGCCGGAATTTGAAAAATACACGGGAGATAGCTGTCCAAAGTTGCATTTGATGATGTTCTGTCGAAGGATGACTTCGTTTGTGCGAAATGACCAACTAATGATCCATTGCTTTCAGTATAGCCTGACTGGGGCATCCTTAAGGTGGTATGTGCAATTAGAGAGTAATCAGATTCGATCATGGGTGGATTTAGCCAGAGCTTTCATGAAGCAGTACGATTACAACCGGGATTTGACTCCTAGTCTCGTAGATCTGCAAGAATTGTCTCAGGCGGAGAATGAATCGTTCAGAACGTATTTGCGAAGATGGAAAGAATTGGCTGCTAGTGTTCAACCACCGCTTCCGGAAAGAGAACTGGTTGACATCTTCTTGGGTACTTTGAAAGGCCATTATTTTGACAAATTGTTCAGTTGCACAAACTTTGTGGGCCTGATGAGACTGGGAGAGATTGTTGAGAGAGGACTCAAGAATGGAAAGTTTCGAGGTGTTCCTTACGTCCCAGTTAATAAGATTGAGTCAGTTGTCAGTTCTCAAGAAGAGTGGGAAGTAGGAACTGACGTCGTCTCAGAATCTCTAGCATCTCAGGATCAGTTTTCAGACACTTCAAGTCAACGATCATCCTATCGACGATCGCGTCAGCATGCTCCACGAAGACCAAGGAAGCCTGAAAGGCAGTTTACTCAGCTACCAGTGTCGTACAGTCAGTTGTTGCCAGATCTGGTCAAAAGTGGATTGACAGTGCCGAAAGAGACTAAGCCGGTGATTCCACCGTATCCTCCAGGTTTTGATGCCAGCGCCCCCTGTGAGTACCATGATGGGGCACAGGGGCATTCAACCAATGACTGTAAGGTGCTTAGAAGCCAGATTCAGGATCTGTTAGACTCTAGCCGGATTTGCATCACGCCTCAGGGTTTTGTTCAGATTAATGATTTTCCATCATCCAGTTGTATGGGTTCGTCAGCTAATGTCATGGAAGACTCCACAGGAAGTGTGTGCTCTGAAGATTGTCGATCGGAGAGTTCAGTTGAATATGGGAGAAGTTTCTAGAGGTTTTTGCGCCGGATGTCGCATCTGTTTTCTCTGCTTAATCCGTTTAGCTTTTGTGCACTAGTATTTGCCGACCACCGCCAGGATTGTTGGCTGGGGTCATTGTATTCATACTCATTTGTGCTTACCTGCTGATTTTGTTGGTTGTACATGTGTGGGAGATGTTCGTCTGTGTGCTTATAGCTTGAGTTTCTCTTTGTCTCGTTATGAATATGTGTTTGCTTTCTGCGTTGCATTATCATTTAACAGGTACATCAGAACCGTGGGTCTTATTTCCTCATCGTCCAGTTTGTTGCAGGAATTCCTTCAGAGATATGGAACAGAATCAGTTTGAATTGATCGAAGTCCGAAGCCAGCTGGGGCAGATGATGGGAGACATGCAAGAGATGCGTCTGGAGCAGAAGATTCTCAAAGAGGAGAACAGTCAGCTGAAGACCCAAATGAGCTTGATCATGGAGGTAGTCAAGAATGTGCTTAGAAAAGAGGACGATCAACTATTCGAAGCCGCAATGAAGAAGCTCGCGCCACCTGTGCATGTGGAACCTGAGCAGCAGCAACAGAGGATACATCCGGCTCAGCGGAAGATCCAGGAAGGAAAGCCAAAGAGAATATTTGAGGCGCCACCTATGACATATGCTGAGCTCTTGCAGATCTTATTGAGGTTTAATCTGGTTGAGAAAAGAACGTTGGAGCCACCAACGAGAGTGTTTCCTCATGGGTACGATGCCAATAAGCAATGTGAATTTCATTCCGGGGCATTCGGACACGACATCGAGGGTTGTCATGCTTTTAAGCACAATGTTCAAGACCTGGTTGACTCACACGATATTGAATTCACGCCGGGCGGCGTAGCGGTGCATATTGCTCCGGTCTCGATCGATGCTAAGATGACAGATGTTTCTAAAGCTGCAGTGGGTCAGAAGCGTATCCCGGACTCCATGGTGTTAGAATCTCCAGGCCCACAACTGTTGCCTATTCCTGGGGCAGATCTGAGAAAGAAAATGGCTAAGCATAAGGAGGGCGTTAGTCAATACATTGAAGGTCAAGAAACCGATGTTGCATTTGGCACGAAGGGTATTCAAGGGTCAACCCGATACCAGCAACAACAACCGGTTCAGCAACAGCCAACGCCCCAGCAGCAGCAGCCTCAGCAGGGGGCACAGCAGGCTCAACGAAGATTCCAGGGTAGTAAACCGAGAAGAGTGTTTGAGAAGCCTCCCTCAACATATGCCGATTTGTTGCAGACGTTGTTGGGATTGAATCTGGTAGAGAAAAGAACTCTGGCACCAATAACGGGAGCTCCCCCGTTCGGCTACGATGCAAACAGACACTGCGAGTTTCATTCCGGAGCCCCGGGTCACGATATAGAAGGTTGCCATGCTTTTAAGCACAAAGTGCAGGATTTGCTTGATAGTGCAGCAATCAGCTTCGGGCCAAGAGGTCCCCAAATCATCTGAATGAAGGAGGAAGGGCTCTATAATTTGGCTGGGTCGTTGAAAGCAGATCAAGACAGCATCAAATGGTCTCTAATAAGGATAGCTAGTTCAGCAGCAGGGCAGATGTGAAAGCCCGGTTCTCGGAAGCTAGCATATTTTCTTTGTTTTAGCTTGTCATTTCTTTACATTTGTAGTTGCTTTCCTGTTTGAATTTGTAATCTTGTTTGTAAAACTTGTTGTTTTCATTCAATTGATGATAATGAAATAAATATGCATGTTTTGATTAAATCCATTCATGTTCACTAACTGTGTTTACAAATGTCCAACGCTTGGTTAAGAAGAATTTGGGGAGGATGACGAAAATGACCGACATGCAACTACCGATATTGTATGCTTTTGAGGTAAAACTTGTTGATGATGTACAGGCATTGTTTCAAATCCCTAAACACCGGAGATATAAGGAAGATAATCCCTTGTTAACCCCTTTGAGCCTTGTAGTAGGAGTCTCTTTCTGTGAATGAAAAACCCTCAATCATAACCTGGGGCAGGGTAGGTGTTAGCTAATTTGACCGAGCGTCCAAATTGCAAAAGGAGTGTCCGTTCGAGGATCAATCACACCCCTAGAGGTCGTGCCTAAAAGACCACAGTGTTTCAGTCAAGAGTGGGACAGCCACATCATTCCCCAAAGAGTCAGACAACCAGTGTCACACGACTTGTTCAAAAGAAAAACGAAAAAGAAATCAAAAGCCCTCTAAGTCAGGAAAACTTCAAAACAAATGACTTAGGCAAAAATGAGGGCATCCCGCTGGGCTTAAAAAAAAAAAAAAAAATCAAAAGAAACTCAAAAGGAGTCAGTCCAGGCAAAAGTTAGGGATATGAAAAGAGGAAAAGATGAAAAGGATCAAAAGAAAAATCCTCAAAAGGAAATACGAGCCGTGTGACCTCAAGTGTCAAAGACGAAAGAGTGAGTGGCTGTCACTCCCTACAATCGTAGCTTCTCGAACTATCATTCCTATTTTTTCAACCTCTGAGAGGTGAGCGCTAAGGTCGAATTAGCTGAACGTAGGATGGGAGAACATCAAGGAGAATGGGTGGGTTAAAGTAAACTTTGAGCCTTTATCCTTTCTTTCAAAACCGTGAACCGGACCACGTTACAACCTTCAAAAGTCCTAATTGAAACAGGTTGTTTCGAAAGCATACTCCGGTAAAGGTCGCGTCGATTCTGACTCCTAAAAAGGTTCCTCTTACCATGTTGGTACTGACGTTGATAAATGTTTTGTGCATTGTATGCTATAAACTGTTTTTCCTTTTCCCAGTGAACAGATTGGATGTCAGAGCTGTCATATGTGTTGCATTAATACATCTTTTACGCAGAACAACTTGTTTTACTTGCAAGTAAGCGCTTGACAGCAGAAACGCTTCCTACAGTGGAAAGTATGGTCAAGATAGAATGCAGAACGCCCGAATGTTCCGAGAGCAGGGGCAAGCTTTTATTGTGATCCCCGTCAGGTCAGCTTCTCGAAGTCAGTTATTCCGGGGCAATCAGGTTGAGATTCGGTGAATACGTCGTAGTTGGAGGTACTACTCTGAATCAGATAATCAGGGGCAAGGTCATTGCAGTCAGGGGCAGACCATCTTAAGCACGCAGAAGTCACTCGAGAAGCATCTGAGGTGAAGTATCTCTTAGAAGTTTAGAACGCTGAGGCATGTTATATCAGACCATCAAGGAACAGATCTGCAGATTTCCCTTCAGGGACTATCCCCACAGAGGTCCCGTAGGCTGGGGCATATCAGAAGAGAAAGGATCGGTCTTTTCCGTATCAGCAGGGCCATACAGAGTTATTCGAGCAGATGCAGTCGATTTTCGAGAGCGAGATGAATACGGGAAGTCGTGTCACTATCCCTTGACTCTTCACTAAAAGGCTGTGTATTCAGGAAGAATATTTTCCAGCGTCAATCGTACCTGACCCAGTAAGATAGCTTAAGAGCTCAAATCCATGTTTGCAATTACTGTGAAGCCCATCCGTGTTGGCGCATCAATTTCCAGATCCGAGCTTCATCAGCGCGCGGGAAGACTCCCTCCATTTTTCCAGCAAAGTCCAATTCGTCGTTGGTACGAGTAAGCTATCCCTAGAGGAGTCTAATCATATTCAGCACGTCTGCTATTTCACAGCGGAGTTATATACCCCAGCAGGTTATTACTTCGTCGAGGTGTTCGGTTAAGTTCCCAATATCCCCAGTGGAGTTGATTTCACTCTCCCAGCATTTATTTTGCTGGGATAATTCAGTGATATCCAGTTTATCCCCAGCGGATTTGGCTTCGTCTTCAGCATTTATTTTGCTGAAATGGTTCTGTACCCAGCTCTCTTCGGCAGCTCGAGCCTGCATTGGCATATTGCATGCATTATCATATTTGCATCATACTTGCATATCATCGTCAAAATGCGTAGCATTTCTATCCAGAATGGAGCATTACGCTGTAGAAAGACTAAAGCATTTGCATAGGCATACGAAGCATAAGTCAGATTTTCTATCAGCCTCACATGACGCGTGAGTTACTCTGTGATCAGTTCAGGGGCATTTATCCAGCAGCAGTATTCAGACGATTCAGCGGATTATTTGTATCAGATCTTACGATAGTTGTGCTTTGATCAAGCAGTCATCTGATATCGACAGACTTTTCTTCCCGTCAGTTCATATTGACGATGTGTTCCTTCGATAAGTGGATTTCTCCGTCTATCATTAGACGTCTGGAGTACGAATGTGGTTCTTTCCGTCTATCCATAGACGATGTGAAGTTGCGGGTGGTCGCAGTAAGGTTTCAAGAAGGGGTTTCCCCCAGGATATGCTTTCCTTCCCGTCTATCAGTAGACGATGTGAAGTTTTGGTTGATTTTCAATAAGGTTCAAAACAGAGCTTCTCTAGTAAGTAGCTTTTCTTTCCGTCTATCAGTAGACGATGTGAAGTTTCGGGTTACCGTCCAACGGGTTTCTTATTGCCAGATCATACGTATGATGGTGAGTTTCCCCAGCAAGACTTCTCTGGCTATCTTTGCTTGTTGAAGGGTTTCAAAATGATATTTCGGATAGGGGTTTACTTTCTGTTTATTGGATAAGATGACGTTTCAAGAGGTACTTTTCTGACTGTCAATCCTTATTGATGTCGAGGCTCTTCGAAGAATGTTCAGTTTTCGTGATCGTTGATTCTTATTGACGACATGGTTCTTTAAAAGGTGGTTTTTCTTCCCGTCAGTCCACACTGATGATGTGGCCCCTTCAAGGATGTTGATCTTTCCATCAATTCCCGTAGACAGAAGGATTCTGAAATTCAAGGGTTGGTGTTGGATTGCGATTATGGTGTCTTTCCGTCTATCCTTAGACGATGTGAATATAGAGATTATGAATTTCTTCCCGTCTATCTTTAGACGATGTGAATTGATTTGTTTCATCAATCAGGATGATCCCGTCTACCCTTAGACGATGTGAATATTGATTTGTTCATCGATCAGGATGATGCCGTCTACCCTTAGACGATGCAAATATGGAGATTATGGTGTCTTTCCGTCTACCCTTAGACGATGTGAGTATGAAGAATTTCTTTCCGTCTATCCTTGGACGACGTGAATTGATTTGTTCATCAATCAGGATGATCCCGTCTATCCTTAGACGATGTGAATTCGGAGATTATTTCTTTCCGTCTACCCTTAGACGATGTGAATATTGATTTGTTCATCGATCAGGATGATCCCGTCTATCAGTAGACGATGTGAATTTGGAGATTATTTCTTCCCGTCTATCAGTAGACGATGTGAATTTGGAGATTATTTCTTCCCGTCTATCAGTAGACGATGTGAATTTGGAGATTATTTCTTCCCGTCTATCAGTAGACGATGTGAATTTGGAGATTAATGTTGTCTTCCCGTCTATCTTTAGACGATGTGAGTATTCGATCAGAATGATTCCGTCTACCCTTAGACGATGTGAGTATTCAATCAGGATGTCTTCCCGTCCATCTTTGGACGATGTGAGTATATTTCTCTTCCTGCCTATCAGTAGGCAATGTGAAAGAATCAGGTATTTTGTTGCAGCCCTCGAGTTTTGTTACATAGGGTATCACAAGCAACGGGTATTCAAATCAGGAGTTCTTTATCAGATGATTAATCAGTTTGGTGCCGCAATAACTGGACTCGGTTTTCTGGACTTTATTCCCCAAGCAGTTTACAGTATATGCTCGCGGTTGGCAAATTTTCGGGTTTTATTTGTATTCAACCGTCTCGTACCTCTGAATGTTTGAAGGCTGAGCGCTCTTCAAACCCTTCAGGTCCAAGTCGCTTGAATATGGGCAGCTGTTGCACCCTAAAATTTGACCAACCAGTTCTCCTATCTGACTCGTGGGTTAAATTCATATTCGCAGCTCAGACATGTGATATTTGTGCACAAGCAGGGGATATCAGAGTTTACAGCTTGATCTTCGTCTATCAGATGTGGCAGATCCAGTCCAGATCACCAGGGTTTTATTTTCGGGAAATTGTGCGCTCCTCGGTGATTTTTAGCTTGCACAGTGATTTTGAGGATATTCTGATGCCCGGGGTTCTCTGTTCGATTCGATCTGGTCTCGTGCGCTCTTTTATGGCGGTCATTTGCATTCATCTGCATTTTTAGGATTTTTATAGACTTTTGTGAATTTTTAATAGGCTTTATAGATTTTTCTGGAATTTAAATAGAGTTTTTGTATTTTTTAATAGTTTAATTCTCTTTTTAGAATTTTATAGGATTTTTAAAATAGGTTTAATTGTTTTTAAATCATTTTTAGAATTTTATATAGATTTTTAAATAGGTTTAATAGTTTAATTCTCTTTTTAGAATTTTATAGGATTTTTAAAATAGGTTTAATTGTTTTTAAATCATTTTTAGAATTTTATATAGATTTTTAAATAGGTTTAATAGTTTAATTCTCTTTTTTAGAATTTTATATAGATTTTTGAATAGGGTTAATTGTTTTTTAATCTTTTTTCTTAGAGTATAGAAGAATTTAAATAAGTTTTAATTGTTTTTTAGATAATATAGAAAATAATATAGTTTTTTCTTTTATTAATGATAGATTTTGATAGATATTAAATAATGTTAGAGTTTTAATAGAGAATTAGTAGAAGTATTAGATCTTAATCATTTTTTTAATTAGGATAATATAGAATTCATTAGACTTTTAATCACTTTTTAGAGTTAATTAGGTTCTTAATCATTTTCAGATTTAATTAGGTTGATATAGAGTTAATTAGGGTTTTAATGTTTTGTTTAGAGTTTATTAGTTTTAATTAAGATATTAATCAGTTTTTTCATTTTTTTGGGGGGTTTTTTATTCATTTTCGTATGGGCCCAGGAGGTGTCCTTTTTGAGGCCCAGTTCTCAATTAGCATTAGCTCAAAAAAGTCCAGAAAAAAGTCCAAAATGTCCAGCTGTTTCCAGTATCTTCTGGAAGCTTCCAGCGAATTCCAGTGTTATAAAAGCTGGCAGCCACGTGTTGCTTGAAGAGAGGGCCCACGCGTTGCGCATTAATCACGCCACCACATCAACTTAGAAGCCCCAACTTACGCCACGCGTCCCACTCAGCCACCGCTTCCTCTCTCTCTCTGTGCATGCGCGCCACGCGTTGCACCTGCATCAGTCCTTGAGACACTTGGCGCCACCACAGCCAGTCACCGGAGCATCACCGGGACTTCGCCGCCGGGCATGCAGACGCCCTGAAGCCGCCGTCCAACGTCCTCCGGCCACCGTCTTTCTCGCCGGAATTCTCAAAAAGTGCAGAAACGCCAGAAATCCATTTTCTTCCTCCTTTCTTCTCCGATCGTCTCCGATCCTCTCCGTTCGCCTTCATCCACAGTTCGCCGGAGAACTCACCGGAATCTGCAAACTGTCCAGAAATCCCAAATTCGTACTCTAATCCACTCCGATCCTCCTCAAGATCTGCAACAGTTCTTGCCTATTTTCCAGGTTTTTGACGTATTCCTCCCAGCTTCATCACATCATCCAATCTTCAACAATGAAGAGTTTCCAGAATCTGCATCAAGATCCTCAGAACTCAATCAAGCGTCCAACGCGTTCATCATCATAACCGCCATCAGAGAGATCGCCAGAACTCAGATACTTCATCCTTCGTTCCTCGTCCGATCTTCAAGAATCCTCCTCGCGTTCACCGCTCACCAGAAGTTCTTCGAAAGAGCTTCAAGAACTCACGCCAAGGTTCTCCAGTTTTGGCGTAACATCTTGAGATCACCAAGTGTTTTTGAGCAAGCTCCCAGAGATTCGCAAGCAGTTCGTATCCAGGTATGTTTTCCTTTGATTGCTAGGATGTATCGATTTGTTTTGTTTCATCTAGAACTCAGTTTGAGCATGGGATTGGGTCGGAGTTTTGTTAAGATTTGGGTTTAGTGTCAAACTTTGTGAAGAGATTGAATGAGGAAGAGAGGTTAGAACTTAGGGTTGCAGAGAAGAGATAGGGTGAGGAAGACGAAGGAGACGGCTAGGTGGTTTGGGGTGAACAGTGTTAGGGTTTGGGAGAAGGATTTGGTTTTGTTCAACTGAGTAATGGGTTTAGGGTTAGGGTATTGGGCTAAGCCCAAGCGTGTGTTACTGACGCACACCCCAGTTTACTCGTCACCCCTCCCTGCGTGAGAGACAGAGTGGTTGGATTTGGGCCTTAGGCCCTTATTGCTACACGCACCCCCTCGTTTAAGCCCATAATAGATAATAACTGGGAAATTGCTAGCGCTGCCCCCCCCCCCCCTGCGTTCAGTTCAGTTTTTTGTTTTTTTTGGTTAATAAGTTTGGGCCCTGCGCCCAGTGCTGTTAGCACCCCCCATCTTCAGGGCCCAATGTAGAATGAACTGAATCCCTTGCTGTTAGCACCCCCCCTCCAGTTTTATTTCAATTTTATTTTCTTTCAATTTCTTTTATTTTCTTTGCATATTAGAAAATTCCTAATAAAATGAAATAGTTGTTTTTTTAACTCTTCTTTTTTCAGCCATTTCATGAAAATGTTTAGGAAATTGTATAAAAATAAAAGTGTCATTTTATTTTTGTTTACTATTTTTGGTATATTTTCCAATTAATTGATTTCTTTTAATATCTTTAGTGCATACATATCATTAGAAAATTCATAAAAAATAGTAGATTTAGTCAAATAATTCCGTTCTTTTTTTCTGTAGACTCGTAATTCAGTGTAGAATTTTATAATATAAAAACATTAGCTTAATCATGCATTTTCATTTTAATTGCATTTTTTTCACTGTTATTGATGTTGCATAAATTGGTCTGTGGATATGTCTGTATTGCTGATTTTAGTTCTTTCATCTGGTGTTGAATTTTGTTCTGACTTTTCAGTATGTTGTCATAGAGCCATGTAGGTCTCCCATTAGATTTTTGATAGATTTTTGTAGGATGTTCTGATATGATTTGTCTGAGCCTGAAGATAGGAGAAGTCTTGATGACTTCTGACTTTGAAGTTCAACTGTGGTTGAACTTCAGAGATAGTCTCTTGTGGTTTGTTGGCCTGTGGGTTTCTTCTCAAGGATAGGAGCTGGTTGAGGTCCTGTTAGAGCTTGCAAGGATGCAGTGGATTGAGGCTTAGTCTAAGAGCTTGTTATCTGTTTGTGAGGTTCGAGATCCTGAAGTTTGAAGGGAGTTTATGGTACTTTCCTGAGGAAGGCACTATGAATGACTTTCATTCTTTCTTCTCACCTCTTTCTTAAGTATCCAATGATGTTGGAGCCAACTTGTGAGTTTAATTTCTCCTGAGGAGGAATGTAAACTGATCACATGTTGTTGAGCCACATGGGATACGATTCCTAAGTGGAAGCCCCTAGTACTTTCCTGAGGAAGGTCCTATGGGTCTATTCACTTAGTTCCATTAGTTTGTCTAGGATTTCTCAAGTATCCAGTGATGTTGGAGCCAACTTGTGAGTTTAATTCCTCCTGAGGAGGAATGTAAACTAATCACAGTTGTTGAGCCACGTAGGGTACAATTCCTAAGTGTCAGCCTCCTAGTACTTTCCTGAGGAAGGTCCTATGAGCCTGCTCACTTAGTTCCCTTAGTGCATATAGGTTTTTCTCAAATATCCAGTGATGCCGGAGCCTCCATGTGAGTTTAGTTTCTCCTGAGGAGGAATGTAAACTGATCACAGTTGTCGAGCCGCATAGGATACGATTCCTGAGTAGTAACCTCCTGGTACTTTCCTGAGGAAGGCACTATGAGTTTGTCTGCTTAGCTCCCTTTTCTCTGGTAAGCTTGTTCTGAAGCTTGGAGACTGGGATTGATTCCTCTTGCTTAGGGTTTTGATTAGAGTTTTTGTTTAGATCTTTGCTTAGGGTATTGTTATAGAGTTTTGTTTAGAGATAGATTAGGAGATTGTTTTAGATTTGTTAGGGGCCTTGCCCAGGAGTAGCTTCTTGTTTTGTAGATAGAGGCTTGTCAGGTTAGCTTGCCTTCTCTTTGGATTGTTTGACTTGTATGATGTTATGTTGCATTAGACTTAGGTGTTCATCTAGATAGTTCTGAATAGGTGCATCTTAGAAGTAGACTTTGTGTGCATGAGAAGTTGAGGTGGTCCTCCTTCTGCTTGTTTGTTATTGCGTGGCTTTGCTTGTTGGTATTCGGTAGAGCTGAGCTCCCTTGCCTCTGTGGTTTGCGGCCTTTGCGCCTTGTTTGTTTAGTTGTTGCATTCATGCATATTTTCAGTATTCCTTTACTTTGCAGTTTCTTGTTTGTAGTTTAATCCTGTTACCATGATCCCTTAGGAGCTCTGACCTCTCCGCTGCGGAGTTGTTATGATAGACATTAGGATGGTCAACCAGGTGTGATAGCAGTAGGTAGATTCCCCTGTTTCTCAGCTATAGTTCTAGGGTTTCCCTTTCCTTTCTGTAGGAGCTTTTGAGTAGCTTGACCCGTAGTTAGCTGAACTACAGATGCTCTGATTCTTCGTTCCAGACGAAGATATGTAGGTATAGGATGCGATATCCTAGCGAGCATACTAACGACTAACTTCAGTTCTCTCGCGGCTGTGCGATCGAGACTTTCCCGCTAACGACTAATTGTTTCCCCTTTCTCTTGCCCGAGTGCATTTGAGACTAGATCATATTTGTAGGTTCCCGAGCCTTAGAGACCAGTTTGTTTTCTCACTGCTGTGTGAGAGCGCCAGTTTACCCGTAGTTAGTCGAACTACGTTTGCTCTGATCTTTCATACCAGATGAAAGTACGTAGGCACAGGACGCGATGTCCTGGCGAGCAACCTTTCCCCCGTTTAGACGTAGGAAGTCGAACTACGTTGACTCTGACTTTCCCATTGCACGAGGGAATACGTAGGCCCAGAACACCGTATGTTCTGTCGAGTCCTGTTCTTTTATTTTCTTTTCAGACCAGCCATTAACGTAGATAGATAATACATCCTTTTACCTATAAACATCAAGCGTGGATCCCATCGAGTACGATGGACGTGAGGGGTGCTAATACCTTCCCCTTGCGTAACCGACTCCCGAATCCAGGTTTTGGTTGCGATGACCATACCTTTTCCCGTCTTTGCGAGGTTTACTTCGAGCGTTCCCTTTCCCGCTCTGAGGGATAAATAACGCACGGTGGCGACTCTCCTGTCAAGCCGGCGCCAATTTTCGCAGTAGCGACAGTCTGGATACCATAGGGGAAAAATAAATCATCCATCTTTTGGAGATACACCTGAAAACATAGAGATAACAGCCTGGCTTATGTTTCACATGCATATGTTTGAAAATGGTGTAATGATCCATACGAAATGGAAATGCTACGTGTTTCTGAGGATGCTATGCACGAATGAAAAATGCAACAGAACCGAATCAGCAAAATAAATGCTGAAAACAAAAAGCAACCCTGCTGGGGAACGATAGAACGTGCCAATTACAATTTATGTTGGGAAAACAAGCCCTGGATGGCTTCCTGGAAAAGAAATTTCATGGGTAACAACATTCTAACAAGAACGAGAATTCACTTGGCTGGGGAACCAAATCACACCCTACTAAGGAAAATGCCCTAAACGGCCTTCCAGAATACAACTCTTCTAGGGAATAGACGCCTTGGCTGAGGAAAGACAACCAAACCGGGGAATCAACGACTTTGCAGGGGATAACAATCAACCTCTGAGATTAACCACACTCTTTTGAGGAAACTAGCCCTAAATGGCCTCCTAGAACACCGAAGTCCTTATAGGGCACAAAATACACCTCTGGGAGTAAATCCACTCTGCTGAAGATCAACATCCAACCTGTTGGGGATTACCCAGTAGGGAATCAACTTCTGCTGACTTTGCTGAAGATAGAGAAAACTTTGTCGACTTTGCTAGAGGACAAGCAATAAGGGGAAGCAACCTCAACCTATGTTTGGGAATTGAGTCAGCAATTTGAACTCTAAGGGGATACAAAATCACCTATTCAGGCTCTGTGGGGGAGAAATCCAGTCTCGACTTGCAGAGGAGTACATGCGTACCTACCGTCTGCTGGGAATAAGGGTATGCACCTGAACTGCATGAGGGATATCAATCCTGACCCTCTGGGGACGATTTTACTTTGCTAGAGACTTCGGTCCGAACTGCCGAGGAATGAGTGCATACAGACAATCTGCTAGAGATAAGTGTACACACGCCACTTGCTCATCCAAAAAGCATATCTTCATTTTGTAGAAACAAAACTCTACTGGGGATAGAGATGCACAAACTCCACTTGCTGGGGACAAATGAGTCTCTACTACACGCCTTCTTTCTGTGGGGATGGTGATCCTACCGAGGATACACCTCTGACAAAACTGGCCCTAAGGGTAACGATCCTACAAATGAACAAACAAACAAGATATCCTGCATAAAGGGAACTATCTCGGTCATCATCCATGACATTGTTCAAATAAATCAAAGTTTTAATGATTATCGGCCAAAGCCTGCAAGTTTATGTATGCAAAGTTTTATCAAAACATCGGGCGTTCTTCGCAAACAAAACAATAAAAATTAAAGCAAAGCAAACAATTTACTGAATAGTATATGTTTTATTGACGAATGGCCTGTAAATAGGCAGATTTTACAACAGATGCAACCCCTGAAAAGAGGAAGTTGCGCAAATTTTTTACAAAAATGCACAGAAATATACAAAATGTCGGCAATGTGGCACAGACAAACACCATGAGTTGATCCATCTATGACTCGCATGACTTTGATACTTCTCTGAGGCTTCGTCCTCTGAAGAGATTGATTCATATGAACGGTCCTCAGGTCCTCCCTCAATCCACTAATCTCTGAAGATCAACACGCACACCGCAGTCATTTGCTTTTTAAATCCCTAACTTTTTCCAGAATTCCCCTTGCGGGTTTTCAATTCATTGGGATACCCATTTTTGCCAAAGTATCCTTTTCAGGTTTTCAACTTTGCGGGTTTACATCTTTTTCTTTTTATCCCTAACTTTTTCCTGAACCCATTCTTTTTATGGTTCGCCGGGCTGCCCCATTTTTGCCTGGATATTCTTTTTCTTTCCAGCGGGTCTCTTTAAGAAAAGTATTTTTTAACTGCGTCTGCGTTCATAGGGGATGTGAAATCCTCACCATCCATGGTTGATAACAGAAAGGCTCCTCCGGAGAAGAACTTTCGCACGATGTATGGACCTTCGTAGTTGGGATTCCATTTGCCCCTGTGATCCATTTGTGGAGAGAGGATCTTCTTCAACACTAAATCGCCCGTCTAAAAGCTTTGAGGGTGCACCTTCTTATTAAAATCTTTCTTCATCGGGCTCTGATACAACTGACCGTATGCAATGGACGCCAACCTCTTCTCATCCATCAGGCTGAGCTGATTCAATCTATTCTTTACCCATTCTGCCTCATCGAGCTTGACGTCGACCAGAACTCTCAAAGAAGGAATCTCGACTTCTAATGGCAGGACAGCTTCCATACCATATACCAACGAGAAAGGGGTTGTCCCAGTTGAAGTGCGTACTGAAGTACGATATCCATGGAAAGCAAAGGGAAACATCTCATGCCAATCCTTATATGTTACAACCATCTTCTACATTATCTTCTTGATATTCTTATTGGCCGCTTCAACAAACCGTTCATCTTTAGACGATAGGGAGACGAGTTGTGATGCTCAATTTTAAAATTCTGGCACAATTCCTTCATCGTCTTGTTATTTAGATTTGAACCATTATCAGTAATGATTCGTCCAGGTACTCCATAGTGACAGATGATGTCTTTCTTTATGAAGCGGGCTACCACTTGCTTAGTGACATTAGCATACGAAGCTGCTTCGACCCACTTGGTGAAGTAATCAATGGCGACCAAGAGGAAACGATGTCCATTGGATGCGGTAGGCTCGATCTTGCCAATCATGTCGATTCCCCACATGGAAAAGGGCCAGGGAGATGCCATGACATTCAAAGGACTTGGCGGCACATGAATCTTATCAGCATAAATCTGGAATTTATGGCATTTCTTCTCAAATTTGAAGCAATCCGACTCCATAGTCAACCAATAATACCCTACTCGTAACAGTTGTCGCTACTGCGAAAAAAGAGGTCGGCAAAGACAGAAGAGGCGCCACCGTTCGTTATTTATCCCAAAGAGAGGGAAAGGAAACGATCAGAGAAAACCTACGAAAAGGGAGAAGACAGGTCATCGCAACCAAATCTTGGGTTCGGGAGTCGGTGACGCAAGGGGAAGGTATTAGCACCCCTCACGTCCTTCGTACTCGACGGGATCCATGCTTGTTATCTATCTAAAGGGTGTTTTACTATCTAAGCTACAGTCCACAGGGACAAAAGAAAAGAAAAGAGACTCGATAGAGCATCACCGCTCTATGCCTACGTATTCCCTTGTGCAATGGGAAATTCATAGTCAACGTAGTTCGGAAAACTATGGGTGAAAGGTGGGAAAAGGTTGCTCGCCAAGACATCGCCGTCTTGTTCCTACGTATCCTCATATGGTATGAGAAATTAGAGAAAACTTAGTTCGGGATAACAACACCACAGGTTGGTTTAAGTGTTTTACCCGAGTAGGGTTAAACCTTAGTTTTAGCAGTTAGGTGTATGCAATTCGACCATTTGAGACTTAGGCGTTACCCGTTTGTGGTAGAACCAAGAGTTAACAAAACTCTCCTTATGAAAAATATTTTCCATTAACCCCGAAGGATAAAAAGGTTTGAAGTTTATTTTTGTGTTTTTTAGAGAAGACGTGAATTGAATTATGTTTATAATTCATGTTGCACTAAAGACTATGACTTAGGAGCGAATGTGTCGCATATCGTCCAAAGGACATACGCTAAACACTCTAGACAATTGAGAGGAGGCCTCCCAATTACCATTTCCCAAATTCTTAAGCCTCGTAGCATACAACATTCATTATCCTTTATTATGTGTTTTTAAAGAGTTTGAAGATGAGAAGAGAGAGACATAACTCTAAAAGGGAGACTAAGACTAAACCTAATGTTCTCATGCAAAGTTCACCTATGATTGGGATGAAAAGGGAGTGCTACCTAATGTTATCATGCATGGGTTCAAATCTAAGGTCTATCATAACCTCTCTCGAACAAGAGAGATTAGAGGTCCTAAGGGAACATGGCAAAGAAGAAAGAAGGAGGAAGCATAAGATGAAAGAAAGAGAGGAGGCAAACATGTAATGCACAACAAACATAAAGAAAGAGGGAGGAACAAAGTGTGGGGCAGTAGCCTCCACAAGCGCATCTCAACCTCAAGAATGGAAGTGAGAAATGCAAAACCAAAAAGGAACGCATACAAGAGAAACCAAACAAGTTCACACAAAAGTGGGATGAAGTGGGAGAAATAGAATTCCTACTACCACTCAAACATCAACCACTAACTAAAAGCAAAGCAAAAAGGAATGAGATGAAGACATTATCAATATGAGGATGAGAGATAAAATGAGGGCAGTAAGCCATGCAAAGTAGCTCAACCAAAGGCATCACCTTGATCATGCAAAAGAAACACACCAAAAGTTCTCAAAATGAATCACCATCCAAGACATGTTCAAAGTACCTCCAAAGGAGGGACTAAACCATCTTAAATGGGACTCAAAGGTCCTAAGACAGAGGTGAGAACATAAGAAAAGGATGGACAAAGCAAAGAAGAAAACACACCAAAGAAAATGGCAACATAAGGCATGGTAAAGAACCTAGGTCTTAAACACTTTCAACATTAGAAGTCAAATGGAAAGCCTTGAACAAATGTCACTTACAACATGAACCAAACAAGTGTAAGACCTAAAAATTAGCAACCAGCCACTTCAACATGTTAGAAATGTAAATCAAAAAAAGTTGGAAGCATAAGGGATCCACAAGGGTCATTTCCTATTCAAACTAGGTCAAATAATAGGAAAATAGTTCAAGTAAACCAACTAAAATGAAAGAAGCTCATAAAGATGTTGTCAACCAGGGGCCAAAGAAACTCAACCAAAGTTCATTCAAAACATCACCAAAGGAATTGATCCACCAGGGTGCACCATTTTGAAGGAGGGTTGTCGAGGGTCAAACAAATGGAAGAAAAAAGTCAACCAAAAAGTGTCGCTACCGAGAAAATAAGGTGCTGACAAAACAGAAGAGTGGCCACCTTTCGTTATTTATCCCTTAGAACGGGAAAGGAAACGATCGGAAAAACCTGACAAAAAAGGTATAAGCCAAGGTCATCGCAACCATTGTCTGGGTTCGGGAGTCGGTTACGCAAGGGGAAGGTATTAGCACCCCTCACGTCCATCGTACTCGATGGGATCCACGCTTGTTGTGTTTATCTGACGGGTTGGTTTACTATCTACCTATCAAGGCTGGTCTAAAAAAGAAAAGAAAATGACTCGGCAAAGCGTCGCACTTTATGCCTACATATTCTCATCAGAGAATGAGAAATCAGAGTCAACGTAGTTCGCCTAACTACGGGTTACGGGGAAGGTGGCTCGCCAATACGTCAGTATTGTGCCTACGTACTCTCAACAGATATGAGAGATCAGAGCTTACGTAGTTCGGCATGATACGGCTTACGGGAATTCAGATTCATCTGTTTTATCGAGTAAGGTTAACAAACAGTTCCAGCAGTTGGATGTACGCAGCTCGACCCTTGGAGACTTAGGCGTTACCGTTTGTGGTAGAACTAGAAGTTAACGACACTCTTTTCTTCAGAAAAACTTCCTTTGAATTATGGGCCCACGGAGCAAAAAGGTTTGAAGTTTGTTTTCTGTCTTTTATGGAAGAACTGTTTTTTATGGATGTTTGCAACCAATATCGCACTAGAGACTATGACCTGAGAGTGAATGTGTCGCATGTCACCCAAAGGGTGCCATACTAAACATCCAGACTGTTGAAAAGAAACTCTCCAACAATCCTTTCTCAGATAACTTAAGGCTCGTAACGTACGACGTCAGTTAACCTTTATTACAATATTTTGATTTGTTTGAAGATAAGAGAGAACAGGCTCAACTAAGGGGAGACTATCAAGTCCTAATGTTGTCATGCCAAGGATTCATCCTATGGTTGAAGTTTGAAACAGGGAACTCCTAGAAGTTGTCATGCATATGTTTCAACCTAAAGTTCTATCATCACTTCCTTATCAAAGGAAGTGAGATTCCTAAGGGATCATGTCAATGATAAACATAAACAGATAAAGCGTCAGCTTAAATAGTAAACAGTAAACGACTGTAAGATGCATGCAATGCAAGTGCGGGAGGAAATGTGTGTGGGGCATCAACCTCCACAAGCTCATCTCAACCTCAAGCCAGATATGAATAACTGCAATCATACAGAAGAAATAACATGCCATCAAGCAAAATACAAACCACATAGGCAAGGGTGCAGGGCTCTACCGAATACCCGCAAGCAAAGCCATACAGTAAAAATACAAGCAGAGGGAGACCCACTCAACCTCTAATGCAATCATGCTCCTAGATTAAATCAATATAAATATGAACTTGTTCTAATGCATCAAGCAAATCACACAAGTCACATCAATACAGTTGCACAGCAAGCAAACAGATAGGAAAGAAAGCAGATCAACAGTCCCCCCCACAACTTCACAGCAAAGCAATCTTCTGACAGCAGTTCAATCTTCAGTATGTAACTGTTCCTCAAGGCTTTCATCTTCAATAGCAAGTATCAACTTTCTTATTCAAGATTTCAATGCATCAATCACAAGTATCAACTTGTTCTCCAACTTCAAGCTTCAGCTCTCCATTTGATCTCAACAGGATTTCCTTCACAAGTGTCAACTTGTTCTTCTTGGTCTTCAAGCTTCAGCTCCAATGGCAGTCTTCAATAGCAAGTGTCAACTTCTAGCATCTTCAATCTTCTAACAAGGAATTCCATCCTCTATCAAGGGAGAAAGATTCATCTAACAAGAGCATGGTTTAGATAGTGGACAACAAAGTGAAGACCAAAGGTCACCACTAAGCACTCTATCATCAGAGAAAGGAACCCACAAAGGTTCTACCAACTTGTGAAGAGCCACACATCCTACCAAAGGAGGGATGAGGCCTTTACAAGGGGACCTTACATCATAGGGAAGAATGGAAGTGATCAACACCTTCCATGTTTATGAAAGAAGAGAATCTATCTAGAAGCTCTACCTGCAAACCCTAATCTTAACACCTAATCAACACTACAGCAAAAGAAGGGAAGTCTTCACATCCAAGCTTTTTCAAGCATTCCATGGTGGCCCAAGCTTGTCTTCAACATCATCCAAGAGAAAGAGAGGCAAAACCCTAATCTAAGGGGACTAGAGAAATCATTCTAGTTGAATTAGCAAGTTAGGATCACCTAAAACCTGGTACTAAAGTTAATCCTAACTAAAATACTAAAACCAATTGTAAAATCCTACAAAAATAACTATGGGACCCTAATCCAATCATGAATCTACCATACAAAATCCAGAGGTTGAATCATCCACCAAGTCCTAGAAATAAAACCTATATCACAAGGTACTAAGCAAAAACCCTAAAAATAGAGCACCTAAAGTTTCAACTTAAAACTACTACCTAACTTCATCACAAAAATGTGATAAAAATCTAAGGGGAACATCCATATCTATGCTAGCTACACACAAAAAATCAAGGCAAGAATCATAACCAAATGCTCAAACCAAATTCAACAAAACAAGGTATCAACCATGGCCATTTTAATATCAATTAATATTCAAAAAATTCAAATAAAATCACAAATGCATGAATTACTAATATTTTTAATCTACAAAATTCTAGATTCAATCATGAATCAGGGGACAAAAGTTTGGAATTAATTGAGTTAATTTCCTATTTTTTATGAATTAATCTCTAAGTCACATGAAATGCACAAAATAAAAGAAAATAAAAGAAATTAATAAAAAACGCGTGGCAAATAGCAATCCAATACAATTTATTTCAAAAAGTTGGGCCAAAGGGGGGGTGTGGATATCACTCTGAGTGCTAAGCCCAAAACCAGTCAATTAATGAAACGGTACGTTTCATTTGGAACTTCTCTTCAGAATTGAAATCAAATCGTGGCCCTCCAAAGCTCGCCTGAGTCCAAGGTCAAACCATCATCCAATGGCCCATGTTCATCGTCCCCATTTGAACTCAGCTTGGGGGGAAAATACAGACGGTGGCCTGAACAGTGGCGCCACCGTCTTCTCCGGTGAGACAACCTCCACAGTTCATCAAAACTCACAAAACAAATCATCATTCCACTCCAAATTTGATGCTGATCAAGAATCCAACCTTAGATTTATCTAATTCCATCTCTAACTCAAAACACGATCACATTTTCAGAGTTCATTCAAATCTTGATTTTCACCATTCTTCAAATTAAAGGTCTCAATTCAATCCTCACTCTTCACTGATTAATTTCCACTATCCCATTGTGATTAATCCTCCAAGAATCTTTAGATATCAACCTCAACAGAAAATGATCACACCCCTATTTTGTCTCTAATTCCCCAATTTCTGATCCTAAATCCAACTACAAGTTGCAAGGATCCTAACCACATATGAATTGCTAAGCATCTCCTCCTAAATCATGCATAAGAATGAAATGTACAAACCTGGTTTCAGAGAGGTAACAGAGATGGTTTTTGATCACTTCAGCTTCCAAGATGATGCAGACACACTCCAAATTCACTCCTAAAGCCTTTGCACACCTTGATTTGGCTTGATTCTCCCTTGAATTCAAAACCTGATTCTCACTTGAACCTTCAAAAATTCAATGGCTCTTTCTGCAACCAGCTTCAATTCCTTCCAAAAAAATGGCTGAGTTCACTCAATGACTTATATAGAAGTGATTGGGATGGTCTAGAAACTTCTGGATTCATCCAAATGAGATTTTGGATTTTCAAAATCTCTTCAAAATCTCATCCATGGCAATCACCATTCTGACTCCCTCTTGGCATGGTTATGTGTGTAATCAAGTTCTCATGAGATTTTGAATGAGTTTGATAAGTTATCTTCCTTGTTTGCAAGCCAAAGGTATGAATTGGATATGTTGCTTCATCATGAAGAAATGAAATGGGATATTATGCAAATGACCTCAAATCAAAATTCTAACATTGCCATTGTCTTTAAAATCACTTTTCCAATCAATTTGACCTATAATTTTATTTCATTTGGTCACAAAATGAATTATTTGAATTTTTGGTCATTTAATCCTTTTAATTCTTCCTTTTTTCAAAATTTCTTGAGCCAAGTCTCTCCTTGAGCCATTTCAATGCCTCCTTGATGCATGGACTAGGTTAAAACACCATTTGAGCAACTTTGTAGTTGCACAAAATTTCATTTGAGGCCTCTAAGTTGGTGAAAATGGCCTATGATCACAAATGACCTATAATCACCAAATATCCAAAATACCCTTGACTTGTCCAAGCCATAACATGAGTTATACAAATCCTATCAAGGACTTCTAGTACTCTATAGAAATATAAGAGAATAAGGAACAACATTCATGTTGACCAAGAGTTCATAGGAATCATCCTTCTTGGGCAAAAGTTTCATGCAAGTTGGGTAACTTTCAAGCTCCAAATTCACATTCCTCAGATGACTTGTAACTTGCCAAAGCCATAACTTGAGTTCTAAAAATCCTATCAAGGACTTATAGCACTCAAATTAAAGCTAAGATCATTCTCTACAACAATCATGTTGGGGGCAAGATGAGATAACAATCACATCTTGAGCTAAATTTCCTGGAAGATAGGGGTCAAACTAGGGGATTTTACACTGTCAAGCCTTAGAAACCCTAGCTTGAAACTTCTCAAACTCTTCAATCATGATGAGTTGACCTTGGAATCATCCTTAGAACATATCCATGTATCAATCCATGATCACATGGCTTTTGGATTAGGTCTCAACCTTCTCCAAATCATCAGTTGACTTAGGGTTGACCCAGTCAAACCCTAGCTGCACCACTCATGGCTGAGGCTTCTTGATCTTGCACAATGACCTGTCTAGGCCTCAAAGTGATCTTCAACACTTCTCATAAGCTCTCTCAAGACCTCAAGTCTATCTCCATGACCTCATAATCATCTGATGGCTTCCCACAACTCTCAAGTTAGGAGACCTACACACTTGGCTTCAACCACCCTCTCTGAGGATCTTTTAACTTCTCTGACAAAGATATCAACCCTTGAACACTTGAATAACCTTCTTAGATAGCTTCAAACTATTGCGTAGCCCTTTATTGGTGATCATACCTCTTGATCTCCTGCATACATATCAATGAAATGCAAATGATAATGCTAATGTGAATGAAATGAAACATAAGCTAGGTAAAGAAATGTTGGTCAAATTTTGGGGTGCAACAACTGCCTCTATTCAAACGGCTTGGACCTGACTGGGTGAGAAGCGAACGGCTCTCAAACAATCATGGTAAAATACAGTTTAATACCAATGAATCCAGAAATTTTCCAACTGCACAAGTACACGGTACTCTGATGGTGACAAATCTTCAAAAACTGAAACAATAGTTGCACGACAACTAACTGGAGAATTACTGATCTGAATCCCCGTCAGGATGATTCTCTGATTTATCTGATATCATTGCATCCTCAAATCATCAAGGGGTCACCAGTTACACGGTAACTAGCAATCTGCCAACCGCACAGGTAAACAATACTTGGATTGGTAGGAACATCTTCAAAACTGAGCATGCCAGTTGCACGACAACTCTGTTGGGGAATTGGTCACACGGTAACCGGTGAAAGGTCTAATCTCAAATCTCCGTCAGGATGATCATCTGATTTTGCTGTAGATCTTCATCCTCAAGTCATCAAGGGGTCGTCGGTTACACGGTAACTGGTAATGGATGGTTGATCATGTCGTCAGGCATTCTGCGTCATAGCAGAAGAATTCCTCGGGACTCATCAGGTCATTAGGGACTTTTTAACAATCAAGTTAATTGCGCCATCGGGCATTCAAAGAAATTTTCGGGCGTCAGTCGGACTTCGTCAGTAAGTCGGGAATAGAATCCTCAGTCAATCATAAACCAAATAGGGATATCCAAACTTCCGCCATCAGGCAATCCGCATCAGCTGAGAGAACTGCGTCGACACCACAGTTGGACTTCGTCAGTAAGTCTCCCAATAGAATCCTTAATCAATCAGGAACCACTAAGGATACACAATCTTTTGCCGTCAAGCACTCTACATCAGCTAGGCAAACTGCTTCGACATTTAGACTTCATCAGTAAGCCAGGGGTTTTGGCATCGCTGCCGGACTTCAATCATCAAGTCTTCAAGGAAATTTCAACTTCTCTGTTTAAAACCTGCTGGGGTGACACATCTCCGCTGGGGATTCTGGAGAACTATCAAGTAACTCTGCTTCGGGGCTCCGTAAATCATTCCGGGTGAATAAACTCTGCTGAGGACTTCAAGAATCGTCTTGGACAAATAACTCTGCCGGGGACTCCAAGGATCACCCTGAACCAATAACTCTGCTGGAGATTTCAGGAATCATCCTGAGCAAACACTCTGCCGGGGACTCTAAGCATCAACTTGAGCAATCCGCTCTGGCGACTTCACTGGGGATTTTAAGAATCATCTTAATCAAACAACTTCGCTGGGGATTTCAAGAATCATCTTGAGCAAATCATTCTGCGGAGGAACATCTGCAAAACAAGAACGGTAATGACCTAGCTCATGTTTCATATGCATATGTTTGACAATGGCGCAATGCTCCACACGATGGAAATGCTACGCGTTTTTAGGGTAAATGCTATGCAATCATGCAAAATGCTACGACCCCATCAGCAAAATAAATGTTGAAGGGAAAAGCCTCCTGTCAAGGAGAAAGAACCACTCTGGTGGGGGAAGGAATCATCCTGCCGAGGAGAAGAAGTCACGCCAATCTCAATTGGATTCCACCTGGGGAAACGATCTTCAGTTGACTGCTGCAGGGGAATAAAGTTCTCCGAGAACCTGAACCTGCTCATCCGGGTATTCAAACCACAACTGCTGAGGAAAACAATGTCAATCGCAGAAATAAACTGCACAGCATTCGCAGCAAAACCTTCCTGGAGATAACGACTCCGGTGGGGAAATACAGCATCAACTATTAAACACTCTACTGGGGAAAACCAATCATGGCCCAAACGCTTTCCAAAGACTCGGCTCTCTTGGGGAACTGCCAACTTGGCTGGGGCACAGGGAGTCATCCTGCATACAGGGGAGAGTACAACTCTGCGGGGAATTTCAATTCCGCTGGAGACTTCAGTCTTGAACTATCGAGTGCTGCATACTTGCGGATAGTTTTCTATGAGAATCTGCATATTGAACCAGTGCTGGGGATGAACATACACTTCAGTGTATTGCTCAGCTGGGGAGATGACGATCCTGCAGGATACCTCTGATTGGGGAGAATCTTCTCTGCTTGGGGAGACATATCAACGTTCACCATCCCACGTTCTGGCTCCGTGGGGAGGTGCTGCTAAACTGGCTGAAGGAGAAGGAATCATCCTACTTGGGACGCATACGGCGTACTGCCTGGGACAGGCTATACCTGCAACACCACAAACAAACAGACAAGATACCCTTCTCAAAGGGACCTATCAAGGTTATCATCTTGCGACAATGTTCAAGTAATTCATTGTTTCAACAATCAGTGGCCTAGGCCAGTAAGTTTATGTATGCGCATTTTATCAAAAACATCGGCGTTCTTTTTTCGCAAACAAAACAAGTAAATGCTAAACGGGAAAACAGAATCGCTGAATAGTATACATTTTATTGATAACAAACCCCTGAATGGGCAAAAATGCTTTACAACAGATGCAAGCTCCTGGAATGAGGAAGCTGCGCAAATATAAAAACATAAATATACATCAGTATACACACAAATATCGGCAATGAGGCGTAGACGAACACCAGGAGTTGATCCCTCTATGACCCACTCGACTTCGATACTTCTTCGACGCTTCAGCTTCTGAAGAGATTGATTCAGATAAACGGCCCTCAAGTCTTCCAAGCCACTAAACAATGAAAGTCCGCACGCGGAGCGCAGTCATTTGCTTTTTCAAATCCCTAACTTTTGCCTGAATCGCCCTTCCGGGTTTTCGATTCACCGGGATACCCTTTTTTGCCAAAGTCGCCCTTCCAGGTTTTCAACTTTGCGGGTGTACATTTTTTTCAATTATATCCCTAATTTTTGCCCGAACCTTTTTCTTTTTTATGGTTCGCCAGGATGCCCCATTTTTGCCTGGATATTCTTTTTCTTTCCAGCGGGTCATTTTTTAAGCAAAGTATTTTTTAATTGCGTCCGCGTTCACTGGGGATGCAAAATCTTCGCCATCCATCGTGGATAACAACAAGGCTCCTCCCGAGAAGACCTTGCTGACGACGTACGGACCTTCGTAATTGGGAGTCCACTTGCCCCGGTGATCAGAGTGTGGAGGAAGAATCTTCTTCAGGACGAGATCACCCGTCTGAAAGCTTCTAGGGCGCACCTTTTTATCATAAGCTTTCTTCATTCGGCTTTGGTACAGACGACCATATGCGATCGATGATAACCTCTTCTCGTCGATCAGGCTGAGTTGGTTTAGTCGGTTCTTAATCCATTCTGCCTCATCGAGTTTCACGTCAACCAAAACTCGTAAAGAAGGGATCTCCACTTCTAACGGTAGGACAGCTTCCATATCGTACACCAGTGAGAAAGGAGTTGACCCGGTTGATGTACGCACCGTTGTACGATAACCGTGAAGTGCGAATGGCAGCATCTCGTGCCAATCCTTATAGGTCACAACCATCTTCTGCACAATCTTCTTGATGTTTTTATTGGCCGCTTCGACGACGCCATTCATCTTCGGTCGGTAAGAAGATGAGTTGTGGTGTTCAATCTTGAAACTCTGGCACAGCTCCTTCATCATCTTGTTATTCAGGTTCGAACCATTATCAGTAATGATCTGCTCGGGAATTCCGTAACAACAGATGATGTCCCTCTTTATGAATTTAGCCACCACCTGCTTGGTCACATTAGCGTATGAGGCTGCCTCCACCCACTTGGTGAAGTAGTCGATGGCTACTAAAATGAAGCGATGATCGTTAGAAGCAGTGGGCTCGATCTTGCCTATCATGTCGATGCCCCACATGGAGAACGGCCACGGGGAGGACATGACATTCAACGGGCATGGCGGCACATGAATCTTATCAGCATAAATCTAGCATTTATGACATCTCTTCGCGAATTTAAAGCAATCTGATTCCATCGTCAGCCAGTAGTATCCTGCTCTCAGGATCTTTCTTGTCATAGCATACCCGCCGGCGTGCGTACCAAATGTGCCTTCATGGACTTCTTCCATGAGCATACTCGCTTCTTGCTCATCTACACATCTGAGTAGCACAAGATCGTGGTTTCTCTTATACAGAACTCCATCAGGATTGAGATAAAAATTTCTAGACAGCCTCCTCAGAGTCTTCTTATCCTGGGTTGACGCTCCCGCAGGATACTCCTTAGTCATAAGGAAGGTCTGGATGTCATGGAACCATGGTTTGCCGTCGGAGGCTTCCTCGATCGCAAAGACGAATGCAGGTCTATCCAGACGAGAAAGGACAATTCTTGGAGCTTCATTCCAAAAATTGACTTTATACATCGAAGCCAACGTGGCTAAGGCATCAGCCATCTGATTTTCAGCTCTGGGCACGTGATGGAGTTCCACTCGATCAAAGAACAGAAGCAGCCTTCTGGCATAATTCATGTACGGCACCAAATTCGATTGACGAGTCTCCCACTCCCCTTTAATCTGGTTGATCACAAGCGCCGAGTCACCATATACATCTAGGTTCTTGATTCTCAAATCAATTGCCTCTTCTAGACCCATGATGCATGCTTCGTACTCTGCTTCGTTATTGGTGACCGAAAACATCAGTCTTGCAGTGAACGGGATATGGGATCCACGGGGAGTCGTGATAATCGCCCCAATGCCACTTCCATAAGAGTTAACCGCCCCGTCAAATATCAATTTCCATTGGGATTTCCTATCTGGCCCCTCGTCGGGCAACGATTCATCGCAATCTTTTGCTTTAAGAAACATGATGTCCTCATCAGGGAATTCAAATTTCATCGGCTGATAATCCTCGATCGGCTGTTCGGCAAGGTACTCAGACAATACGCTTCCCTTGATGGCCTTTTGGGAAACGTACTAAATGTCATATTCCGTCAACACTATTTGCCATCTGGCAATCCTGCCCGAAAGCGCTTGCTTCTCGAAGACGTACTTGATTGGATCCATCTTCGAAATTAGCATGGTTGTGTGATTGAGCATGTACTGTCGTAAACATTTGGTAGCCTAGGCTAGTGCACAACACGTCTTTTTCAGCATCGAGTAACGAGATTCACAGTCTGTGAACTTTTTACTCAAATAATAAGTGGCATGCTCCTTTCTGCCCGTCTCGTCGTGCTGACCGAGAACACACCCCATACTATTCTCAAGAACTGTCAAGTACATGATTAAGGGTCTTCCGGCTACTGAGGGTATCAAGATCGGAGGTTCCTGTAGATACTGTTTTATCTTATCAAATGCCTTCTGGCAATCCTCGTTCCAGATAATCGCCTAATTTTTCTTTAACAGTTTGAACATCGGTTCACACGTGGTCGTGAGCTGAGAAATAAACCTTGCAATGTAGTTTATTCGGCCCAGGAAACCACGAACTTCCTTTTCGGTTTTATTCGGCCCAAAAGGCCATCAGGGAATTCAAATTTCATCGGCTGATAATCCTCGATCGGCTGTTCGGCAAGGTACTCAGACAATACGTTTCCCTTGATGGCCTTTTGGGAAACGTACTGAATGTCATATTCCGTCAACACTATTTGCCATCTGGCAATCCTGCCCGAAAGCGCTTGCTTCTCGAAGACGTACTTGATTGGATCCATCTTCGAAATTAGCATGGTTGTGTGATTGAGCATGTACTGTCGTAAACGTTTGGCAGCCCAGGCTAGTGCACAACACGTCTTTTCCAGCATCGAGTAACGAGATTCACAGTCTATGAACTTTTTACTCAAATAATAAGTGGCATGCTCCTTTCTGCCCGTCTCGTCGTGTTGACCGAGAACACACCCCATACTATTCTCAAGAACTGTCAAGTACATGATTAAGGGTCTTCCGACTACTGAGGGTATCAAGATCGGAGGTTCCTGTAGATACTGTTTTATCTTATCAAATGCCTTCTGGCAATCCTCGTTCCAGATGATTGCCTGATTTTTCTTTAACAGTTTGAACATCGGTTCACACGTGGCCGTGAGCTGAGAAATAAACCTTGCAATGTAGTTTATTCGGCCCAGGAAACCACGAACTTCCTTTTCGGTTTTTGGCGCTGGCATTTCTTGTATTGCTTTTATCTTCGTAGGATCAACCTCAATGCCTCTCTCGCTCAGGATGAACCCCAGTAGTTTTCCAGACCGTACTCCGAAAGTAAACTTGTTAGGATTCAGCCTCAACCTGAACTTCCTAAGCCTCTCAAAAAGCTTCAGCAAATTGACCAAGTGTCCCTCCTCCGTTTGGGACTTTGCAATCATGTCATCAACATAGACTTCAATCTCATGATGAATCATATCATGAAACAAAGTAACCATTGCTCGTTGGTAAGTAGCCCCTGCGTTCTTCAGACCAAAAGGCATTACCTTGTAGCAAAATGTTCCCCAAGGGGTGATAAACGTAGCTTTCTCCATGTCCTCCTGCGCCATCTTGATCTGATTGTAGCCGGAGAAGCCATCCATGAATGAAAATACGGAGAACTGAGATGTATTGTCGACCAACACATCAATATGAGGGAGCGGGAAATCATCTTTAGGGCTCGCCCTATTCAAATCCCGATAATCGACGCACATTCGCACCTTGTCGTCCTTCTTCGGTACAGGTACTATGTTGGTGACCCACAAAGGGTAAGTAGTGACCGCTAAGAAGCCAGCATCAAGCTGTTTCTGCACCTCTTCTTTGATCTTAACGGCCATATCTGGTCGCGTCCTCCTAAGCTTCTGCTTAACGGGAGGACAATCTTCTCGCAGCGGCAAGTGGTGGACCACGATGTCAGTATCAAGTCCGGGCATATCTTCGTATGACCAAGCAAAGATGTCACTATACTCTCTTAGCATCTCTACCAATCTCTGCTTGACATCACTCTGCAATGCGGCCCCTATCCTGACGTTCCTGACAAGCTCTTCAGAACCCAGATTCACAATCTCAATCTCTTCCTCGTGTGGCAGAATAACTTTCTCTTCTTGTTTCAACAAGCAGGCCAACTCTTCGGGAAGGTCTTCATCTTCATCAATCTCTTCTTCGGCTTGATAGATCAGGAAATTGAAGTCGAAGTGAGTCATAGAAGGTCCAGAGTCGATGTCATCTGCTATGTGGATCCTGCAATAACAAGGGTTAAGCTTAAGACAAGGATGTGCAGGTTAGCACAAACCCCATTGCCATTTTATTGTTTTTCAAAAAATATATAAAACAGGAATAACAGATATCATAACATTTGAATACGAAGAAAAACGCCTTTTGATTTATTGATAAAATGCATGTACATAATCAAACAAGGCCCTGACAGTAAAACCAATATGCCCCGGGTAGGACATAGGGTTGTACAACAATTGGAGAAAGTAAATCATTACTCTTTGCCTGTCACTTGGATGATATCCCTGATGGACCAGTTGTCGAGGCTCTGGCCTGGTTTGCTTGGCTGGATCCAAGAGTCCAGGTCGCAGTCGTTGTCTTCGCCGTCTTCAGACACTGCGTTGACACTTTCAAATATCACGCCGCCGCTGGTAAACTGGATCGGCCCTTTACCTCGTGACGCACTGCGAGAAGAGGAGGCTTCAGCCGTAGGAGAGTACCCTAACCCAAACTTGTCCTGTTTGTTAGGTATTTCTAGAATCTGCCCCCAGCCTGGGGTAGATCCGGCTTGAACAACGGCCCGGGCTTCCTTGAAGGAAGAGAGAGTCATCTCTGGTTTTTCAGTGATTACAGGAGCCACGTTCTTGACTTTAACAGCTTCGAACGCCTGACATAGGGTTTCGTTGATTTCCCCATCTATCTCAACATACTTGAAGGACGACAAATGGCTCACCATTATGTCTTCCTCGCCACAAACAGTCACGATGCTGCCTCCGACAACATACTTGAGCTTCTGGTGTAACGTGGAGATCACGACGCCAGCAGAATGGATCCATGGCCGGCCTAGGAGACAGCTGTAGGATGGCATGATGTCCATAATGTAGAAGACTGTGTCGAAAGTTTCCGGCCCCACTTGGATTGGCAAAGTCACCTCTCCAAAGACGTGACGCTTGGTTCCATCGAAAGCCTTCACAACCAGGTCTCTGGGTGTGCAAATCAATCCCCGAGTATCTAACTTCATCAATGCTTTCTTCGGAAGAACATTGAGTGACGACCCCGTGTCCACCAACACATGAGACATAATCGTTCCCCTACACTCTATCAAGATGTGCAGGGCACTGTTGTGGTTTCTTCCCTTCGGCGTCAGCTCCAGGTCAGTGAACCCTAACCCGTTTCCAGCATTCACGTGGGCTACGACCCCTTCCAACTGGTTGACCGATATTTCCTGCGGTACATACGCGGTATTCAAAACCTTTAACAGCGTGTTGCGATGTGACTTCGAACACAGCAACAAATTCAGGATGGAAAATTTTGAGGGTGTTTGATGGAGGTGATCTACGATCTTGTAATCACTCTTCTTGATCAACCTCATGAACTCTTCAGCGTCCTTTACAAGTAAGTCCTTCTCTACCCCACGAGGGGTTTCCTCAATGACTTTACCCTTTCCCTTATCGGTTACTTCTGCTTTGTCCGTTTTGTCCGCCACAATCTCAGGTGGAGCAAATACTCTTCCGCTGCACGTGATTCCGCCAATTCCCACTAGGTTATCCACACACTGCCATGAGGGTTCCAATTCTAACTTCTGCCAGTTACAGTAGACGTCTGCCCCATAATGCCACGGGACAGCATTGGTGCTTTCAAAAGGGATCGGCCCAACCTTGGTGATGGTAATTGTGGGCGGCCTGGGTGCAGAAATGGTGATCGTCCGGCGAGGGATGGTGATGGTGGCGACCTTATCATCTTGCTTCAGCATTACCTCTCCAGATCCATATTCGGCCTTTCGGCTAAACTGCAAGATTCCCTCGGTCATCAGACTCTGGATCCCCTCTATCAACTGCTCACACCCATCAGGATGAGTCGCACAGCCCATACACAGTTCTCCACAGCCTGGAAAGAAGCCTCTCTTCATCAGCTTTGCTTTGACGAAGCTGAGCGGTGTCTTCAAATCTCTGACGTCAGTCAACACATCCAAATTCTCGTCTTCAATAATGGCATTCACCCCACCTCCCCTATGATTCGGCATAGGGTTCTTCGTTACATTTGGCACATTATCTGAGAAATTGATGATCTTAGCATCCACCATATCCTGCACCTTGTGCTTGAAGGCTTTGCAATTTTCTATCGTGTGGCCTGGTGCCCCCAAGTGAAACTCACAAGTTGCATTCGCATCATAACCTGGTGGAGGTGCCCCTGTCAATGGAGCCAGGGTTCTCTTCTGGATTAGCTGTAACTGAAGCAGAGTCTGTAGTAGTTGAGCATAAGACATGGGCGGTGTTTCAAGGTGACGACTTGATAGAGGTGCCCTGTTCTGATACTTTCTGTACCCTTGCTGATTCGGCTGCTGCTGTGGCTGGGGTTGTTAGACTGCGGGGATGGTTATGCTAGCCACCTGCTGGCGAGGGCCTTTACCCTTCCTTCGAGCGTTGGACACGGCGCTCGTCTCTCCTTCCCGCCTTTTGCCACCATACGGTTTTTTCGCTCCTCTAGCTGAGGATAGATCACCTTGAATTTTCCCCAATTTGATCCCATTTTCAACGTGCTCGCCGGTGATGATGAGATCTGAGAAGCTTCCAGACATACCGCTAAACAATTTCTCGTAATAAACCCCTGGGAGGGTGGCTACAAACATTTCAACAAGCTCCCGTTCAACCATCGGCGGCTGAACTCTAGCTGCCAATTCACGCCACCGCTGGGCATACTCTTTGAACCCTTCGTTGTTCCTCTGTGACAAATTCTGCAGTTGGACTCGGTTCGGAGCCAAGTCACTGTTATATTGGTAATGGTGCACGAATGCCTCAGTGTCGCTACTGCAAAAATCGGCGTCGGCTGAACAGAAGAGTCGCCACCGCGCGTTATTTATCCCACGGGAGGGAAAGGAAACACTTAGAGTAAACCTCGCACAACACGGGAAAAGGTATGGTCGTCGCAACCAAAACCTGGATTCGGGAGTCGGTTACGCAAGGGGAAGGTATTAGCACCCCTCACGTCCGTCGTACTCGACGGGATCCACGCTTGTTTTCGGGTATGGATTGTTATTCTATCTACTCTATAGGTCAGGGGTTAAAAGAAAAGAAAATGACTCGGCAAAGTATCGCACTTTATGCCTACGTATTCCCGCCTGGAACGAGAAATCAGAGTCAACGTAGTTCGCCTACCTACGGGAAAGGAGGGGAAGGTTGCTTGCTAGGATATCGCATCCTATGCCTACGTACTTTCACACAGCATGAAAGATCAGAGCAAACGTAGTTCGGGCTACGCACGACACAAGTCTGTATTGATTGTTTTTATTCCTTCTGAAAAGGTTTTTCTGATTACTGGTCCAAGCGGACAAAAATGACGTTTTGATGAGTTCACATTCTTTTACGGAAGAAGTGTCTTTTATTGTGTTTGAAATCTTATTGGGTTTTTCTGTTTGTTTTGAGAAAGAAGAGACAGAACTCTAACCTACGGTTGCGAAGGGGATCAAACTAACCTAATGTTATCATGCATGGGTTAAGACCTAATGTCTATCATGCTCCTCTCCTGCACAGAGAGAAACAGAGATCCTAAGGGAATAGACAGAAACAGAAACAATAGCATATATATACAGTAAAGCAGTAAAATGCATGGATGCAACAGTACAAGCGAGGCAAGGGAGTCCCACTCAACCTCGAACCTAGAAAACAATAGGCAAAAGTGAACAGACTTCACTTTCAACCCAACAGGTTAACAGCAAACAATACAGTCAGGAAAACCAATCAATACATCAGAAATGAAATACAGCAAAAATAAACAGCCACAGCAGCTCTGCATCAACACCTATCTTCAAGTCATCTCCAAACAGCTACAAGCTTCAGCAAGCATCAATCTCCATCTCCACAGCCTTCAAGCAAGGTCTTTGTCATCAATCTTCAGTCTGCAATGGCTTTTCTTCAAGTCTCAAACCTCCAGGATGAGGGATCAACCACAAGAGTGAATTGGGTGTTAAGTAATTAGTTGACTACCAAGGGTGGCAAACAAACTGCTACTAACACATAAGATATTTTCTCTCAAGAGTTCTATCCCTTAGACAGTAGCACCAAGCCTTCCAAGGGAAGGGGGTGAATGTCTTAGAGAGACTCTGCATCACAGAGAAGAATGGAGGCAGTCAAGACCTTCCATGTTTGAGAACCAAGTTGACTACTCTAGGGCTCTGCCTAACTCCTAGATACTACCAACTTCAACAGCTGCCAGCACAGAATCTCCTCATCAACTCTGGAAGTTGGTCTTCAGTCTCTGATCTTCAAATGGTCTTCATCATCTCAGGTATTCAGCTCTCCCCAAATCCCAAACAAACCCAATACCCACACAGACAAATTATAATCCCCAGAGAGGGCACACCACACCAGTCAAGCAAATACAGACAATACTAATAGCAGTAGGGGAATCCTAATATTTGCTAAGGGATCTAATAACTACCCCTAACCCCTATAGTTCCATACCCCAAACTTTCAATCTCTAAATCCTAAAGGGAAAAGAACTACTTCACCTATATTATCACCAAAACCCTAGTTTTGTTCATGTTGTTCACACCTACACAAGTCTCCTAAAATTAATTTCTAAAATTGTGAATTAAATCTTATGTACAATTTGAAGTCCTAAACTAATCACTCTAAAAAGAATGAACCCTAAATCTAAGGGGACCTATGAGAACTAAAATCAACAATTTGAGTACTAAACTAAACTTAATAAAATGTTATTTACAAGAAAAATACACAAAAAATAGTAAAACAAAATAAAATGTCAATTTTATTATTTGGTATTTTTCTAGACAGAACTATGGACCTATAGCAAAAAGAACCAATTAAAACTAAGCTATTTCCAATTTTATATGATTTTTTAAAGGCATTAAAAATATTAAAGGAAATTAAAATCACAAAATAGAAATAAAAGGGGGAGGGGGTCTGAATAGCAGCTTCGCCCAGTTAAAATTCCAGGTGGGCCATGAACCAGGGGTGTGAATATCAATAACATTAAGCCTAACACGCTCAGAAAAATCAAATGAAAAAATGCCAGAAAAAGAATAAATCCTCGGTGTGGATAGCAGCAATATCATGTGTATTTTATTGGGCTTCTCAAAATGGGGGTGGGGATAGGAATTGTTGGACCCAGCCCAGACGCGCGTTTAAGTGAAACGCTGCGTTTCACTTTGGTCTTTCCCTCCGTTTCTTAAATTGAATATTAGCCACACGATGCGATGAAAATGTCAAATAACCAGGATGATCGGACGGTTATCCCTCATCGTCCCCAAACCAAACCCTAGAACTCAGAAATTCATGTCCATGCAGGAATCTTCATGCTTTTCGTTCTCTCTCCATAGTCCACCAAATCCTTCGATCTTAAAACCAAAATTGGCCTACTCAAAGCCCTCTACAAGATCCCACACTTAGATTTTCCTGAAACCCCCTCTATGCTTAAACCCGATAGCTTGAAGTCTTGGACACCACTAAATTGCACCTGATGTGCATGATCATAAAACTTGCTCAAACTACCCTAGAACAATCTATGGACTATGCTGAGTACTCTGAGCCAAAAATCTAGCATTCTCTTGCCCTAATTCAGGAGTTCTTGATCATCACAGTTTCATCACCATTAATCCAATTGTCTCTAATGGCCATAACAGATGGGGTAAATGCTCCTCTACCTAACCCTAACAATCTTATACCAATAATCTAACCTAGCAACACCTAATTATGGAGATATGAAAGAAAACACCAACCTGCTATTCTTGCTGAAACATATGAGAAGGAGCTCAATTCAACACTTGTAAGCTTTCACCAATGATCTTTAGATGATGCTAGGGTTTCTGTTTGCAAAAAGTAGGGAGAAAAATGCTTGTGGTGATGGCTACAATTCTGATATGGATTCTTGCAATGCCAACTCTAACTCTTCAATCCTCCATTGTTGGACCTCTGACCTTGCTTGTTCCCACTCACAAACTTCAATGGATGATGGATGAAGAAAAGAAATGATCAGAAATGGTGTAGATTGAAGATTCTTACACTTTCTTACAATGGAAGCAATCTCTTAATTCTCTCTATTCTCTCCCTATTTTCACCAACCCCCTGCACCAATGATTTACTCTCAATATATAGATGATGATTAACAGATTGAGAAGTTTCTAGATTGATCCTAGAGGATTCTAGAAAGTGGTGGAAAATTCATGAACTTCTCATGTGATGACATGTTGAATATCTCTTATCTCATGCTTGCACCTTTGTAAACTTGTGTTAAAATCTCCTTTCATGAGATATTGGAGGTGTATGTGAAAAAACCAAGCCTTTCCTTGCCTTGTGTTGAGTTTTACCAAGTTGCCTTATGATGCAAGAAACAATATTACAAAGCAAGTCCAATTTTTAAACCCTAACTCAAAAAGGTGGCTGAACCAATGTCTTTAAAATGATGTTTGGAATCAATTTGGTATATTGGATGACCCATATTGGATTTGTAGATCTCTCAAACCAATTTTTCATTTCAACTTTTTCAACTTATATGCCTTTTTTAGGTCATTTTTCACCAACTTTGGTCAAGTCTCATTCCATGCATTTCCAAACTTACATGACTAATTTTCTAGACTAAAAATGGCATTTTGAGCAACTTTGATGTTGTGAAGTTTTTCATTTGAAGCTTCCTTGTATGAGTTTTAGGCATAGGCTAAGAATGACCTGTAATCCTCAGATGACCAAAATACCCTTTGCTTGCCAAGACCATAAGTAGAGTTCCACAAATCATATGAAGGCATAATATACCATTCTAGAAATCTAAGACAATTAGGAACAACTCTTATGTGGACCATAAATTCATTTAAAACCTCCTTGAGGGGCAAAAATAGCTTGGAAGTCAAGTCACTTTCACAGACAAAATTTCAGATACCTCAGATAACCTGTAACTTGCAAGGACCATAACTTGAGTTCTATAAATCTCCTTAGTGTCTTCCACCACTCAAATTAAAGGTCTTGAGATCCTATACAAGTTTCATGTGGACCAAGAATCCATTTGAAGCTTTCATTTTGACTTATCTTGCTTGGAAATTTGATCTAAACTAGGGGATTTTTACATAGAAACCCTAATTTAGACACTCCTCTTCTCCTTGATTCCTCTTGATTTCTTCTTAGCATAACAACATATCCTTCTTTACATGTCAAATGATGAACCTCACATCTTTCCAATAGCCCTTAATGCCTTTCAATCAGTCAATTGACCTAGAGTTGACCTAGAGTTGACCCCAGATGAAACCCTAGTTGACTGTCTTCAACTGCAGTACTTGTGATCATATCAATGACTTGTCTCCTTCTCCAAATGACTTTCTAAGTCTCCCATAATGTCCACATACTCTCCATGCTCAATCCACAGCTCACAACTTCTTTGATGATCCCCAGATACCCTCAGATAGGAGATAGATGCACTGCTTGATCTATTGACTTCCTAGCTTTCAAATTCTTTCTGATGACTTGAAGGAGATTGGATTAGAATAATAACCTCTTGATAGGCTCATAGAGATGAGAATAATGATTGGTCCCCTGTTGGATGACTTGCTATGCTTATGCTATGCAGATGAGTAGACTATATGCATGACCCTATATGCAAATGCTAATAATATTGAAACATAAACCAAGTGAATAAGGTTGAGAAAATTTTAGGGTGCAACAGCTGCCCCTATTCAAGCGACTTGGACCCGATTGGGTGAAGAGCGAACGACCTTCAAACATTCGCGGTACGAGACGGTTGAATACTAAGAACCCAGAAATTTGCCAACCGCAGACACGAACTACACCACTGCTTGGGGATTATTTTCATCAGCCTGAAAAGCTTCTCTCATTGCAAGAATAAAACTTTGCTTGTCCATGTTAGGACGCCTGCTTCGTCGACTCGGAAAAACTTCAACAACTTTGCTGGGGGATGGCTCGTCTGCCTTCTCGTCAGAAATAAATCGTCCACGCTAGGACTAAACTCTTCCATGTTAGGAATAACACCGTCCACGTTAGGACTATACCCTCGTCTGGATCTGCCCACGTTAGGACAGAGCTCCTTCATCATTTTGTTGTTTAGGTTTGAACCGTTGTCCGTGATTATCCGCTCGGGGATCCCATATCGGCAAATGATATCTCTCTTGATGAATCTGGCCACCACTTGCTTCGTTACATTTGCATAAGACGCCGCTTCCACCCACTTGGTGAAGTAATCGATTGCTACCAGAATGAACCGGTGCCCGTTAGAAGCCGTCGGCTCGATCTTTCCAATCATATCGATTCCCCACATCAAGAACGGCCATGGCGATGACATCACATTCAGAGGACTCGGAGGCACATGGATCTTATCAGCGTAGATTTGGCACTTGTGGCACTTTCTCGCAAACTTGAAACAATCAGTTTCCATAGTCGCCAAAAATACCCTGCCCGCAGCAGCTTTCTCGTCATAGCATGTCCACCAGCATGCGTACCAAAGGTACCTTCGTGTATTTCCTCTATGAGTAGTTTTGCCTCTCTTTCATCTACACAACGCAACAACACCAAATCGTGGTTTCTTCTGTATAAGACACCATCCAGATTCAAATAGAAATTACCCGCTAATCTCCTGAGAGTTTTCTGATCTTGACTGGATGCCCCAGCCGGATACTCCTTGTTCTTCAGGAAATTAAGGATATCAAAATACCACGGCTTGTCGTCGGATGCTTCATCAATAGCAAATACGAAAGCTGGTTTGTCAAGCCGAGAGATAATAATTCTGGGGGCCTCATTCCAGAAGTTGACTTTGTACATGGAAGACAAAGTGGCGAGGGCGTCAGCCATTTGATTCTCTTCCCGCGGTACATGATGAAACTCAACCTTGTCAAAGAAAGGCAACAATCTCCTTGCATAATTCATGTAATGTATTAAATTGGGCTGACGTGTCTCCCATTCCCCTTTAATCTGATTCACCACCAGGGCTGAGTCTCCGTATACGTCTAGATTCTTGATTCGCAAATCAATGGCTTCTTCAAGCCCCATTATACAAGCTTCGTATTCGGCCTCATTATTGGTAACTGCAAAGGTCAATCGGATAGTAAACGGGATGTGCGACCCGTGTGGTGTAGTGATGATTGCCCCTATTCCGCTACCGTAAGCATTCACAGCTCCGTCAAATATCATCTTCCATTTGGAACCCAACTCTGGTCCTTCGTCTGGCAACGATTCTTCACAATCTTTCATCTTTAGGTACATGATATCCTCGTCAGGAAAATCAAACCTCATTGATTGGTAATCTTCAATAGGCTGCTCCGCCAGATACTCAGACAGCACACTCCCCTTTATAGCCTTTTGCGAGACGTATTGGATGTCATATTCAGTCAAGACCATCTGCCAACGGGCAATTCTCCCTGACAACGCCTGCTTTTCGAATACATATTTGATAGGATCCATCTTCGAGATGAGCATGGTTGTATGATTCAGCATGTATTGCCTCAAACGCTTGGCGGCCCAGGCTAGCGCGCAACAAGTTTTCTCAAGCATTGAGTATCGAGATTCACAATCTGTAAATTTCTTACTCAAGTAATAAATTGCATGCTCTTTTCTTCCTGTCTCGTCATGTTGACCGAGAACACAACCCATACTCCCCTCAAGAACCGTCAAATACATAATCAAGGGCCTCCCTGCCACTGGGGGTATCAAAATAGGAGGCTCCTGCAAATACTGCTTTATTTTATCGAACGCCTTTTGACAATTTTCGTTCCATGTCACGGCTTGATCTTTTTTCAATAGCTTGAACAATGGTTCACACGTGGCCGTTAGATGAGATATGAACCGAGCGATGTAGTTTAACCTCCCTAAAAACCCGCGCACCTCTTTCTCTGTTTTAGGCGTCGGCATTTCTTGAATCGCTTTTATTTTAGCAGGATCGACCTCTATTCCTCTTTCGCTTACGATAAACCCCAGCAGTTTACCCGATCTCACCCCGAAGGTGCATTTATTAGGGTTCAGTCTCAGCCTGAACTTCCTAAGCCTTTTAAATAACTTCAGCAGATTCACCAGATGCTCTTCCTCCGTCTGGGATTTGGCAATCATATCGTCAACATAAACTTCGATCTCTTTATGCATCATATCATGAAAAAGAGTCGTCATCGCACGCTGATACGTTGCCCCAGCATTTTTCAAACCAAAGGGCATCACTTTGTAGCAAAATGTTCCCCAAGGCGTTATGAAAGTAGTCTTCTCCATGTCCTCTGGCGCCATTTTAATCTGATTATAGCCTGAAAAACCATCCATGAAGGAGAATACGGAGTATTGAGCAGTATTATCAACTAGCACATCGATATGAGGAAGTGGAAAATCGTCCTTTAGGCTCGCCTTATTCAAGTCTCTATAATCCACACACATCCGAACCTTGCCATCTTTCTTTGGCACAGGTACTATATTGGCGACCCATGAGGGATATTTTGTCACAGCCAGGAAACCAGCATCCCACTGTTTTTGAACCTCTTCTTTGATCTTCACTGCCATATCTGGTCTAGTTCTGCGAAGCTTTTGTTTGACCGGTGGGCATTCTTCTTTCAATGGCAGACGGTGCACAACCATATCTGTATCGAGCCCTGACATATCTTCATACGACCAAGTGAATACATCACTATACTCTCGGAGCATTTCAACCAGTCTTCGCTTGATATCGCTTTGCAGCGCGGCTCCGATACGAATATTCTTCTCAACCCCTTCCGACCCCAAGTTGATAATTTCGATGACCTCGTCGTGAGGCAGAATGACTCTTTCCTCTTGCTTCACCAACCAAGACAGTTCTTCAGGAACGTCACTATCTTCGACAACCTCTTCTTCGGCCTGAAATACCGGGTGTTCAAAGTTGGGACAAGTCATAGGTGGTTCAAGGATGTCATCTGAAAATGTTATCCTGCAAAAAGAATGGTTAAATGCTTCAAAATGCGTATAAAGCGAATAACCACGCTTCCATTTTATTGTAAAATACAAAACAGGAAAAACAGAGATTACAATATTTGCACATGAAAAACGCCATTAATGATAAACGCGCAATGTTCATAACAGCACAGCCCTAAGCAAATCATGATGCCCCGGGCAAGACATCAGATTGTTCAACAATTAATAAAACAAAGCATTACTGTTTAAGAGTCACAGGAACAAGCTCCTGAATAGACCAGTTGCACAGTCCCTGTCCTGGCGTGCTTGGCTGAATCCAGGCATCCATATCACAGTCGCTGTCTCCTTCGTCAGACTCCGAAGCAGCATTGATGGTCTCATGACATACTCCACTGGCAGAGATGGTTATTGGCCCTCTGAAACGGGATGCTCTCACAGCAGGTGCTGACGACGACGGTTGGTATCCTAGCCCGAACCGATCCATCTTCACAGGAATGTCCAGCACTTTGCCCCAGCCCTTTGCTTCTCCGGCCTCTACTAGAGCTTGAGCTTCTTTATATGACGAGATGGCTATCTCCGACACTTTGCTCGGCCCGGGACCTTGGTCCTTGATACGCAACCCTTCAAATGCCTGGCAGGGTGTTTCGTGGACCTCTCCATCGACCTCCACATATTTAAATGATGACAGATGGCTGACTAGGATGTCTTCTTCTCCGCATACGGTGACTACGCTGTCCCCCACCATATATTTCAACTTCTGATGCAGGGTAGATGTGACTGCCCCAGCCCCATGAATCCAGGGTCTTCCGAGCAGGCAACTATATGCAGGTTGTATATCCATGATATAGAATTCAGTCGCAAACACCTCCGGCCCCACCTGTAGAGGCAGTGTTATCGATACGAAAACTGTTCTTCGCGTGCCATCGAATGCCCTAACTACCAAGTCGTTGGGCGTGCACAGGATTCCTCTGATATCCAGCTTCATCATCGCTTTCTTGGGCAGCACATTTAAGAATGAGCCGGTATCGACCAATACATGCGACATTATTGATCCTCTACACTCGACAGATATGTGCAGCGCCATATTATGATCTCTCCCTTTCGGGGTCAAATCGAAGTCGGTAAAGCCCAAGCTGTGGCCTGCATTCACATGTGCCAACACTCCTTCCAGCTGATTCACAGATACGTCTTGGGGTACAAAAGAAGTATCCAGGACTTTTAACAAAGCATTTCTGTGAGCTTCAGAACACAATAGCAACGATAAGATAGATATTTTGGACGGCGTCTGTTGCAGATGCTCCACAATCTTATAATCACTTTTTCGAATCAAGCGCATGAACTCTTCTACATCTTTCGATGCCGATGCTTTTTCGTTTGCCTGCACTGGGACATTCTCAACCATCTTTCCTTTCCCCTTTGCCAGTCTTTCGGCCTCCACCTCAGGCGATATGAAGATCCGACCACTCCTTGTCATACCTCTTGAACCAACAACGTTGTCCACAGTCTCGGTTGGCTGCTTATTAACATCAATCTTTATTCCGTCACAATACACTTCCAACCCATATGACCATGAGACTGCTTTTGTGCTCTCGTACGGGACTGGTTCGGCCTTAGTTATGGTGATCGGCGATCGCTGAGCCGGTGCTGTTATAGTGATTGTCTTTCGAGGAATCGTTACAGTGGCCACATCACTCTGATCATCTGCTACTGCCCCTGCAGGCTCTTCGATTGCTGCTCGGTCAAACTGCAATGTGCCGTCATCAATTAAAGCCTGAATGCCTTTCTTCAAATCATCACACCCCCCAGCTAGGGTCCAGCATTCTAAGCAATACTCGTCACATCCTAGATAAACACCCCCTTGCAACAATCTGCTTTTTATCTCGCTCAGCGGCGCCTTTAAATCATCGACATTCATAATCAGATTCAACCCTTCCTCCGTCAGAATGGCGTTTGCCCCATGATTAGGCATGGGTTTCTGCACTATATTCGGACCTGCCGTTCCGAAATTGATAGCCTTATTGTCCAGTAGATCCTGCACAACATGCTTAAAAGCATGGCAACCCTCTACATCGTGGCCCGGAGCCCCAGAGTGGAACTCGCAGTGCCTGCTTGCATCATAACCATACGGAGGAGTTCCCGTTATCGGTGCCAGAGTTCTCTTCTCTACCAGGTTCAAACCCAACAATGTCTGCAACAAATCTGCGTACGTTGAGGGAGGCTTCTCAAATACTCTCCTTGGTTTACCACCCTGGAATCTTCGCTGAGCAGGCTGTGCCCCTTGCTGTGGCTGCTGCTGCTGCTGCTGTTGTTGTTGCATTGGCTGCTGCTGAAACGGTTGTTGTTGTTGAAATGGTGGTTGTTGATATGGAATAGTGACACTCGCCACCTGCTGCGGCTGATTATATTGGTTCCGACCTCTGCCTCGGCCTCGGCCCCCAAATACTGCGCTTGCCTCGCCCTGACGGCGCCCCCCAAAAGCCTTCCTATTACTGCCAGATGCAGTTGATTCCTCAGCCTGGAACCTGCCTTGCTTAATGTTGTTTTCAATCTTTTCTCCCATCAGAATTAAGTCTGAGAAACTAGCCAAAGATGTGTGAAACAACCTGTCATAAAACATGCCTGTGAATGTGCCGATGAACATGTCGTTCATTTCCTTGTCTTCTAAAGGAGGATGGACCCTGGCAGCCATATCGCGCCACCTTTGCGCATACTCGTTAAAGCTCTCACCCTTCTTCTGAGACAGACCTGTCAATTGGACCCGATTGGGCGCCAAGTCGTTGTTATACTTGTAGTGAGCTACAAATGCCTCTGCTAGCTGCTTCCATGTCTTTATATTGGTCGGCTCCAACCCCATGTACCACTCTAGGGAAGGGCCCGACAAGCTATCTTGAAAGAAATGCATTAGCATTCTCTCATCAGTTGAATACGCAGACATCTTTCTGTAATAAGCCCGCACGTGCACTTTCGGACATGTGTCCCCTTTATACTTATCAAACGTAGGAGCTTTGAATTTGATTGGCACCCTCAAGCCAGGTACCAGACCCATTGCTGACATGTCTAAGCCCACAGCACTTTGGTTCAGGACCCCCCTCATCTGCTCTTCTAGCATTCTGATCTTCTGGGAGTCATCCATCGGCCCTTCGAAACCTCCGCCGGAGAAAGCGTCCTCCTGCTGATCTTCTTGCCACATACCATTCCCAGCTCCATACCTATCATATCCATTATTACGGCCAGCTCTGATCTGATTCATCACCGGGCCTCTCCCTCTGTTGCCGTAGCCCTGAGCAACTCCAGCAGGTCCAAAAGCCATCAACCCAGCGCCGTTTCCATTTCCGAAACCTCCGTAACCCTGATTGGCCACACCATAACCATCTTGCCCAAAGCCTTGAGCATTGAAACCATATTTCCCAGCGTTATCGAATCCCTGATTGTTGAACCCGAATCCAGCATTACCGAAGCCGTTGCCTCCCATATTATCACCCAAGTTGACATCACCAAGCCCAACGTTATGGACAGCAGTCTTGTTCCCAATTCCAACGTTACCGTTCCCAGCAGCGGTAGCGTTGTTGACATTAGCAGCCGGTATATTGACTACAGGTGGAGCCACTGGCGTGGGAGTGCCATCCCCATGAACAGTGTCGACTCGCACAGATTGATGATCCTCATTACCGTAACCAGCATTTCTGACCAACAGAGGCTGCACCATGGCTTGCAAATTCTCCTGACCTTTTGCAATAGCTTCCATGGTCTGCATAAAGAGAGCTAGCTTCTCGCGCACATCTTGCATCTCGTTCTGCATTTGATCCATGATTCTTCGACAGTTGGTGCGAGTGGAATATCTGTGCGGGCGCTGATCTGCAATCCTGAAAATACCTGGTACAGAGCAGGGAATAAGATATCATCCCATAATTGCCTGTAATGCAAATATGAATATGAATGCAATGCAATGTGTGTGTCTGTGCATTAGGGAAATTCATTCCCCGATTCTAGTGTGAAGGTGCCAGTGCAGTGACAGTGCTAGCAATACAAAGATCGGAATTGAATCACAGAAAGCCTCATATATTGCGGAGAAACCAATAAGCCAGGAATACAATATCACTGAGTACAAAGAGCAGGCATGACCTCAACCAACAATCCTGGTGATGGTCAGCACTTATGCAAATAAAGCATACAAGCTAATACATGAAAGGATCAAGCACTCCCATAAGTCTGGTACTCTTCTATTAAATTCTTGGTCTCCGGATGACTTGGTCGGGTAAGCAGTCCTTCAACAAGTTGGTTTCTTTTCTTAAGAACACGTCGCACGTCTTCAGCAGTTTCCTCCCATGCCCCTTCTCCGAAGCGATCCTCTAACTTCCGCTTCTGAGACACGGCTTCGTCCCTGCCTTTGATGGCCTTGTTCAGTGCATTCTGGAGACTATACCGGGTCATCACTTCTTCTTCACACTTCTTGATCCTAGACTTCAACTGCTCTTCGAGGTCGGAAATTTGCTGCTTCAACTTATCCTCCCTCTTCTTATTGTTGGTCAGTGTAGCATTCCAAGTCTTATTGCAAGAAGAGATCTCTCGGTGTGCTGCGTCGAGTGCCTTCTTTTTGGATTCCAGCATGTCATGGGAGCTTCTGAACTCTTGCCCCAGACGTTCGCGCTTCTTCCTTTCTTCAGTCAACTCAGCCCCTAGTCTGTTCACTAGCTCAATCTGCTGTTGGAAAGCATGCACGACCTTGTTTTTTTTTCTTACTGCGTGTCTGGGCTAGCTCTTGCTCTAACCCTTCATTGATCTTCATCAAGGCTTCTTTTTCTTTCACCACTTGCTCGTAGGCCTCCCTAGAAACAGTAGTTGGCTCTGCTACCGGAATGGGAACAAGGACTGGTGCATCTGGAAATGGCATCCGCAACTGACTTGCTCTCTCCTGGATCCAAACTCTGTAAGGTGCATAAGCCTGACAATCATTTTTCCCTAACAACGGCTTCCCTCTTCGGTTAATGCGCGTCCAGGCATGCTGCAGCTTGGCTAATAACTCTTCCTTCAAGTCTTCGGTGAAGTACAGAGATTCCTGTACTTCTTCCTCCTTTGGTGGGCTCTTCAACGCATACCCGAACTGACGGATAAATAGAGATGGGTTGTAGTTGATACACCCTTTTCTTCCTATCAGCGGGACATTAGGGTACCCAGAACAACTGAAGATAAGCTCAGATCCCAGCAGATCTCTATCAAACCATTCAACGTCTTCAGAAGATAGTCTCATCAGGCGCTCCGGCCAGCCAACTGGGACTGCAGTCTCTATGACAGATCTTCTCTTAGGAAGGTGGCTCTCAAACCACGTACTCAGCAATGGTACACAGAAATGAACATTCTTCCCTCTTCCCTTCTCATTCTTGTAATGCAGTGAGTGGTAGAAATCTCCGAGCAAGGTAGGTACAGGATTACCAGCGGCAAACAAGTAGAAGGCGTTGAAGTCCTCAAACCCTGGTCTCAGATAGACCTAACACAAAGCTCCCACACTGGTCTCTGACAAACCTCAAACAAAAAACTCCCACTGGTCTCTGGTAGACCTCAAATCATATCTCGAACTGGTCTCTGACAGACCTCAGAACTCTACAAATGGTCTCTGACAGACCTCAGAACTCTTCATAAATACTCAAGATCTCTGATCAAGAAATAACCGGTGTCTGAAGGTCTAGTTACCTGCATAACCCCAAACCCTCTCACAGGTGGATGTCCTAGTAACTGACAAAGGTACGGCATCCTATGCGGTCATCGGCGTCACAGACTTTCAGGGTTGATGATACGATTCCCAGAAGGAGTGGCATCATCAAATCCTGAAGAGGCCTCACTTAGCCAACTTCCAAATGATCGGTCCCCAGAGTCGACAATTCAACTAACCAGCAACCCACGCCAACCAAAGGAAGGGGCAGGAGGCCAACCAGAGGAACCTCGTCTGAGTGTAGATTTCGCGGGACACCAAGGCAAGCAAAGCAAGCGGGCGCCCACTAATCTCTACTCTAAGTCTAAGGTGCACTCAAGCCCAGGTCCGGCTTCTCACTCAATATCAGAACACCCATCACAACCCCCAAATACAGCAATAATGACAATAATAATATGCTGAAAGTAAAGGTCAGAAATATAAATCCATACAAAATCCTCGACGGGAAAACAAGCGTTAGGATTGACTCTCTTAAGGGACTTTGGATCCCAAATGCATAAGAACTATCACAGTCCTTAGCAGCCAGGGGACGTTGGATCCCCAGCAGAGTCGCCAGCTGTCGCTACTGCGAAAATCGGCGCCGGCTGAACAGAAGAGTCGCCACCGCGCGTTATTTATCCCACGGGAGGGAATGGAAACGCTCAGAGTAAACCTCGCACAACACGGGAAAAGGTATGGTCGTCGCAACCAAAACCTGGATTCGGGAGTCGGTTACACAAGGGGAAGGTATTAGCACCCCTCACGTCCGTCGTACTCGACGGGATCCACGCTTGTTTTCGGGTATGGATTGTTATTCTATCTACTCTATAGGTCAGGGGTTAAAAGAAAAGAAAATGACTCGGCAAAGTATCGCACTTTATGCCTACGTATTCCCGCCTGGAACGAGAAATCAGAGTCAACGTAGTTCGCCTACCTACGGGAAAGGAGGGGAAGGTTGCTCGCTAGGATATCGCATCCTATGCCTACGTACTTTCATACAGCATGAAAGATCAGAGCAAACGTAGTTCGGGCTACGCACGACACAAGTCTGTATTGATTGTTTTTATTCCTTCTGAAAAGGTTTTTCTGATTACTGGTCCAAGCGGACAAAAATGACGTTTTGATGAGTTCACATTCTTTTACGGAAGAAGTGTCTTTTATTGTGTTTGAAATCTTATTGGGTTTTTCTGTTTGTTTTGAGAAAGAAGAGACAGAACTCTAACCTACGGTTGCGAAGGGGATCAAACTAACCTAATGTTATCATGCATGGGTTAAGACCTAATGTCTATCATGCTCCTCTCCTGCACAGAGAGAAACAGAGATCCTAAGGGAATAGACGGAAACAGAAACAATAGCATATATATACAGTAAAGCAGTAAAATGCATGGATGCAACAGTACAAGCGAGGCAAGGGAGTCCCACTCAACCTCGAACCTAGAAAACAATAGGAAAAAGTGAACAGACTTCACTTTCAACCCAACAGGTTAACAGCAAACAATACAGTCAGGAAAACCAATCAATACATCAGAAATGAAATACAGCAAAAATAAACAGCCACAGCAGCTCTGCATCAACACCTATCTTCAAGTCATCTCCAAACAGCTACAAGCTTCAGCAAGCATCAATCTCCATCTCCACAGCCTTCAAGCAAGGTCTTTGTCATCAATCTTCAGTCTGCAATGGCTTTTCTTCAAGTCTCAAACCTCCAGGATGAGGGATCAACCACAAGAGTGAATTGGGTGTTAAGCAATTAGTTGACTACCAAGGGTGGCAAACAAACTGCTACTAACACATAAGATATTTTCTCTCAAGAGTTCTATCCCTTAGACAGTAGCACCAAGCCTTCCAAGGGAAGGGGGTGAATGTCTTAGAGAGACTCTGCATCACAGAGAAGAATGGAGGCAGTCAAGACCTTCCATGTTTGAGAACCAAGTTGACTACTCTAGGGCTCTGCCTAACTCCTAGATACTACCAACTTCAACAGTTGCCAGCACAGAATCTCCTCATCAACTCTGGAAGTTGGTCTTCAGTCTCTGATCTTCAAATGGGCTTCATCATCTCAGGTCTTCAGCTCTCCCTAAATCCCAAACAAACCCAATACCCACACAGACAAATTATAATCCCCAGAGAGGGCACACCACACCAGTCAAGCAAAAACAGACAATACTAATAGCAGTAGGGGAATCCTAATATTTGCTAAGGGATCTAATAACTACCCCTAACCCCTATAGTTCCATACCCCAAACTTTCAATCTCTAAATCCTAAAGGGAAAAGAACTACTTCACCTATATTATCACCAAAACCCTAGTTTTGTTCATGTTGTTCACACCTACACAAGTCTCCTAAAATTAATTTCTAAAATTGTGAATTAAATCTTATGTACAAGTTGAAGTCCTAAACTAATCACTCTAAAAAGAATGAACCCTAAATCTAAGGGGACCTATGAGAACTAAAATCAACAATTTGAGTACTAAACTAAACTTAATAAAATGCTATTTACAAGAAAAATACACAAAAAATAGTAAAACAAAATAAAATGTCAATTTTATTATTTGGTATTTTTCTAGACAGAACTATGGACCTATAGCAAAAAGAACCAATTAAAACTAAGCTATTTCCAATTTTATATGATTTTTTAAAGGCATTAAAAATATTAAAGGAAATTAAAATCACAAAATAGAAATAAAAGGGGGAGGGGGTCTGAATAGCAGCTTCGCCCAGTTAAATATCCAGGTGGGCCATGAACCAGGGGTGTGAATATCAATAACATTAAGCCCAACACGCTCAGAAAAATCAAATGAAAAAATGCCAGAAAAAGAATAAATCCTCGGTGTGGATAGCAGCAATATCATGTGTATTTTATTGGGCTTCTCAAAATGGGGGTGGGGATAGGAATTGTTGGACCCAGCCCAGACGCGCGTTTAAGTGAAACGCTGCGTTTCACTTTGGTCTTTCCCTCCGTTTCTTAAATTGAATATTAGCCACACGATGCGATGAAAATGTCAAATAACCAGGATGATCGGACGATTATCCCTCATCGTCCCCAAACCAAACCCTAGAACTCAGAAATTCATGTCCATGCAGGAATCTTCATGCTTTTCGTTCTCTCTCCATAGTCCACCAAATCCTTCGATCTTAAAACCAAAATTGGCCTACTCAAAGCCCTCTACAAGATCCCACACTTAGATTTTCCTGAAACCCCCTCTATGCTTAAACCCGATAGCTTGAAGTCGTGGACACCACTGAATTGCACCTGATGTGCATGATCATAAAACTTGCTCAAACTACCCTAGAACAATCTATGGACTATGCTGAGTATTCTGAGCCAAAAATCTAGCATTCTCTTGCCCTAATTCAGGAGTTCTTGATCATCACAGTTTCATCACCATTAATCCAATTGTCTCTAATGGCCATAACAGATGGGGTAAATGCTCCTCTACCTAACCCTAACAATCTTATACCAATAATCTAACCTAGCAACACCTAATTATGGAGATATGAAAGAAAACACCAACCTGCTATTCTTGCTGAAACATATGAGAAGGAGCTCAATTCAACACTTGTAAGCTTTCACCAATGATCTTTAGATGATGCTAGGGTTTCTGTTTGCAAAAAGTAGGGAGAAAAATGCTTGTGGTGATGGCTACAATTCTGATATGGATTCTTGCAATGCCAACTCTAACTCTTCAATCCTCCATTGTTGGACCTCTGACCTTGCTTGTTCCCACTCACAAACTTCAATGGATGATGGATGAAGAAAAGAAATGATCAGAAATGGTGTAGATTGAAGATTCTTACACTTTCTTACAATGGAGGCAATCTCTTAATTCTCTCTATTCTCTCCCTCTTTTCACCAACCCCTTGCACCAATGATTTACTCTCAATATATAGATGATGATTAACAGATTGAGAAGTTTCTAGATTGATCCTAGAGGATTCTAGAAAGTGGTGGAAAATTCATGAACTTCTCATGTGATGACATGTTGAATATCTCTTATCTCATGCTTTCACCTTTGTAAACTTGTGTTAAAATCTCCTTTCATGAGATAATGGAGGTGTATGTGAAAAAACCAAGCCTTTCCTTGCCTTGTGTTGAGTTTTACCAAGTTGCCTTATGATGCAAGAAACAATATTACAAAGCAAGTCCAATTTTTAAACCCTAACTCAAAAAAGTGGCTGAACCAATGTCTTTAAAATGATGTTTGGAATCAATTTGGTATATTGGATGACCCATATTGGATTTGTAGATCTCTCAAACCAATTTTTCATTTCAACTTTTTCAACTTATATGCCTTTTTTAGGTCATTTTTCACCAACTTTGGTCAAGTCTCATTCCATGCATTTCCAAACTTCCATGACTTCTTTTCTAGACTTAAAATGGCATTTTGAGCAACTTTGATGTTGTGAAGTTTTTCATTTGAAGCTTCCTTGTATGAGTTTTAGGCATAGGCTAAGAATGACCTGTAATCCTCAGATGACCAAAATACCCTTTGCCTGCCAAGACCATAAGTAGAGTTCCACAAATCATATGAAGGCATACTATACCATTATAGAAAGCTAAGACAATGTGGAACAACTATTATATGGACCAGAAATTCATTTGAAACCTCCTTGAGGGGAAAAAATAGCTTGGAAGTCAAGTCACTTTCACAGACAAAATTTCAGATACCTCAGATAACCTGTAACTTGCAAGGACCATAACTTGAGTTCTATAAATCTCCTTAGTGTCTTCCACCACTCAAATTAAAGGTCTTGAGATCCTCTACAAGTTTCATGTGGACCAAGAATCCATTTAAAGCTTGCATTTTGACTTATCTTGCTTGGAAAGTTGATCTAAACTAGGGGATTTTTACATAGAAACCCTAATTTAGACACTCCTCTTCTCCTTGATTCCTCTTGATTTCTTCTTAGCATAACAACATATCCTTCTTTACATGTCAAATGATGAACCCCACATCTTTCCAATAGCCCTTAATGCCTTTCAATCAGTCAATTGACCTAGAGTTGACCTAGAGTTGACCCCAGATGAAACCCTAGTTGACTGTCTTCAACTGCAGTACTTATGATCATATCAATGACTTGTCTCCTTCTCCAAATGACTTTCTAAGTCTCCCATAATGTCCACATACTCTCCATGCTCAATCCACAACTCACAACTTCTTTGATGATCCCCAGATACCCTCAGATAGGAGATAGATGCACTGCTTGATCTATTGACTTCCTAGCTTTCAAATTCTTTCTGATGACTTGAAGGAGATTGGATTAGAATAATAACCTCTTGATAGGCTCATAGAGATGAGAATAATGATTGGTCCCCTGTTGGATGACTTGCTATGCTTATGCTATGCAGATGAGTAGACTATATGCATGACCCTATATGCAAATGCTAATAATATTGAAACATAAACCAAGTGAATAAGGTTGAGCAAATTTTAGGGTGCAACACTCAGCAAGTTCCTTCCACGTGCGCACACTGGTAGGCTCCAAACTCATGTATCATTCCAAGGATGGCCCGGACAAGCTATCCTGAAAGAAGTGCATCAGCAACTTCTCGTCTTCAGAGTGAGCGGAGATTTTCCGGTAGTATGACCTTAGGTGGACGCGAGGGCAGGTGGTGCCCTTGTACTTTTCAAAGTCGGGTACCTTGAATTTAGGAGGCACCTTGAAATCAACAATCAATCCCAACTTGGACATGTCGACACCCATAGTGTTCAGGTTCTCGAAATTCCTCATCTTGTCCTCGAGTGCCTTAAACCTCAGACGTGCTTCAGCGGTCAGCTCTCCTTCAGCACCCTTCTGTGAGAACAAATCTTCCTGACGGTCTTCTAACCATGGCTGAGGCCCATACAGATTTCCAACACCCGTGTTGCCGTTGCCCAGCCCAACATTGACATTAGCTTCAAAATTTCCATTACCGACGCCAGTCGTATTACCGTTGAGCCCCATGTTAGCGATCACATTTCCGTTACCACTACCGTTCCCCCCGGTCACGGGGATGCCGTTCTGAGGAGTTTCAACAGGTGGAGGGGTTGGAACGCTCCCACCGTGGAGTACACCATTGCTATCTACCCTTGAGATCAGAGGTTGGACCAATGTTCTGAGCTGGTCTTGGCCGTTGGCAACCACTTGCATGAGCTCCATGAAGCGGTCCATCCTCTCTCGAAGCTCCTGAACGTCAGTCTGCACTTTCTCCATTGCTCTGGCTTGATTTGCTCTGGTCGGATAACGGTGGATTGGTCTTTGATCAATCCTGGAACAACCTGAAACAACCTGTATACACAAAAGGGTTAGAAAAAACGACAAAGTGCTCGTTATGCAGATGCTTCATGCAAATGCAAACGTGTGTCTGTGCGTTAGGGAGATTTTCCCCCGATCCTAGTGCCTGAGTGCCAGTGCTGATAATAAGAAGTCCGAGTCCAATCATGGAAATAACATCTCATATATAAAGAAAGCCCATCAAGGTAGTACACAACGTCACTGAGTACAAGCAGGATCAATAGCATGACCTCGACCAACAAGCCTGGTGATGGTCAGCATACAACAATGATCAAAAACAAAGGATTACAAATATAGTCAAGCACGGCCACGAGCGCGAAACTCTTCTAACAGATTCCTCAATTCTGGATGATCAGGCCGAGTGAGCAACCCTTCGACGAGTAACTCCCTCTGCGTAATAGTGTATTGAAGACCTTCAACTGAGTCTTCCCATGCTCCTTCGCCGAAACAATCTTCTAACTTCCGCTTCTTGGACTCGAACATCAGTTTGCGCTCCTTCAGGTTAGCAAGAGCCTTGTTGAGCAGGCCTTCAGCGGCATATCTGCGAGCGGTTTCTTCATCAAACCTCTTCTCACTAGCCTTCACCTGGGCTTTCAACTTGGAGATCTGCTGCTTCAATTTATCCTCCCGTTCCTTTCCGTTGGCTAGGGTGGCCCTCCAATGCTGATTAAACTTGGATATTCTCCGGTACGCTTCATCCAAGTGCTGCTTCTTGGTGGCCAGTACGTCATTGACAGCTTTGAAGTCCCGACCCAAACGCTCACGCTCAGCCATCTGCTTAGTCGAATCCGTCCCTAACTGGTTCACCAGCTCTGTTTGCCTCTTGAAGGAATGGACGGCTTCGCTTCTCTCGCTTTTGAGTTGAGCCAATTCTTTCTCCAATTCTTCATTTGCCTTCTTCAGCTCATCTCTCTCCGCTAACACCTGATTATGCTGCTGAATAGGCACGGTGGTAGGCTCTTCAATCACTAGAGGGCTTTCTGGCTGGGCAGGTGGAAACGGCATCCCTATAATATCTGCTCTGGCTCTGATCCAGGTCACATACGGAGCGTAGGCTTGGCTATTACTTTTCCCCAACAACGGCTTTCCCCGCTTACATATACCATTCCAAGCGTGCTGAAGCTTAGATAACATATCCCCCTCTAGAAGACCAGTGAAGTACAGAGATTCCTGTACCTCTTCATCCTTCGGCGGAGCTCTCAAAGCATAAGCAAACTGTCGGACCAGCAGAGATGGATTATAGTTGATACAACCCTTCCTGCCTATCAAGGGCACATTCGAAAACCCACTGCAGCTGAAGATAATCTCAGTACCCAACCTATCTCTATCAAACCAGGCAATGCCCTCCGCTGACAGACTCATCAAGCGCTCAGACCACTCAGTTGTGGCTGCAGACGAAGCAAAGGGACCCTTCTTGGGTAGGTGACTATCAAGCCATCTATAGAGCAGGGGCACACAGCACGAGACGTTCTTACCCCTTCTGTTCTCGTTTTTGTAGTGGACAGAATGATAGACATCTCCTATCAAGGTAGGGACTGGATTCCCTGATGCAAAGATGTGAAAGGCATCAAAGTCTACAAAGTCAGGCATATTAGGGAACAAAATGATGCCGAATATGCAAAGAGCGAGAATAGCGTTGAACACGATCCAACACCTGTCCTTGGCACACTGCTGGGCCTTTCCCACTAAGAACTGCAAGGAGAAACCGGGAACCCTGTTCCAACTAGACAAGACCAACTCGGAGGCATCCATATGAAGTGAAGGAGCTAGACTAGCCAGATTAGGCTCAGCATCCATGTGAACAAAGGGCACCTGACTCTTGATAGGCACACCTAACAAATCAGCATACTCCTCTAGTGTGGGTGCAAGAATAAAATCGTGGAAAGTAAAGCATCTCAAAGGAGGATCGTAGAACTGCAGCAGGGCGTGCAACCCATTCAACTTAAGCACAGAGGGTTTACGAACCAGGCTGAGCAATTTCCCATAAGACTTTCTGAATTCACCTCTCACAGAATCATCTGCCAAAGCAATCAAACCAGTCAGCTGAACAGCATTAGGAGTGGGAAGCTTGTAGGCCATAGTCTTCCTCAGAGAACCCATAGTAGCACAATAGAAGGCAAGAAAACCTGAACCGGGGGAAACGGTACCTGCAACACAGACACACGTTAATGAAATGCAAATGAGTATGCAAAGCAATGTAAAATGCAATCATGCAGCAGGAGATCAAGACAACTGTGTTGTTGAAGAGATGAAGGTGAAGATTCTGTATCAACAAAACCACAATACTGCTCTGTCAAGAGCAACCACTATCTCTGATAATAAGAAAACTCTCGTATCGGACCATAAATCTGCTCTGTCAAGAACACATATATATCTAATAATAAGGACCTCTGATACAGGACCATAACTCTGCTCTATCAAGAACAAATACACGTCTAATGATGAGAACCTCTGATACCAACAAAACTGATTCACTATCAAGAAAACCAGGTAGTCTGAAGGTTAAGGTTTACTGCAACAAACCCGACCCCGCTCACAGGTATGGACCTAAACTGACACAATTTCGGCATCCTATGCGGTCATCAGCGTCACAGACATTCAAGAGGGGTGATACAATACCCAGAAGGTGTGGCATCACCGTCTCCTGAAGCGGCCTCACTCAGCTGAATTCCAAATGATCGGTCCCTAGAGTCGACAATCCTCCAAACCAACAACCCCTCAGGCCCAAAGGGCCGGAAAAAAGTCAACCGGGAGAACCTCGCCTGAGCGTGGATTTCATGAGACACTAGTGCCTGCAAAGCAAGCACGCGCCCACTAATTTCCATAACTAATACTAGGTACGCTCAAGCCTGGGTCTGGCTTCTCACTCATCAGAATGCCCCTCCCATGACAGTACAAATAATCATATTATACTGAAAATAAAGTGCGGGAAATAAAATGCGATAAACAAACACAACCCAACAAGTAATCATACAAGCTCTAGGATTGACTCTCGCAGGGGACGTTGGATCCCCAAACTGACTCGCATAAGGGACGTTGGATCCCAGGAAACTATCAAGTCTCCCCAGCAGAGTCGCCAGCTGTCGCTACCGCGAAAATAAGGTGCCGGCAAAACAGAAGAGTCGCCACCTTTCGTTATTTATCCCTTAGAACGGGAAAGGAAACGATCGGAAAAACCTGAAGAAAAAGGTATAAGACAAGGTCATCGCAACCATTGTCTGGGTTCGGGAGTCGGTTACGCAAGGGGAAGGTATTAGCACCCCTCACGTCCATCGTACTCGATGGGATCCATGCTTTTTGTGTTTATTTGACGGATTGGTTTACTATCTACCTATCAAGGCTGGTCTAAAAAAGAAAAGAAAATGACTCGGCAAAGCGTCGCGCTTTATGCCTACGTATTCTCATCAGAGAATGAGAAATCAGAGTCAACGTAGTTCGCCTAACTACGGGTTACGGGGAAGGTGGCTCGCCAATACGTCAGTATTGTGCCTACGTACTCTCAACAGATATGAGAGATCAGAGCTTACGTATTTCGGCATGATACGGCTTACGGGAATTCAGATTCATCTGTTTTATCGAGTAAGGTTAACAAACAGTTCCAGCAGTTGGATGTACGCAGCTCGACCCTTGGAGACTTAGGCGTTACCGTTTGCGGTAGAACTGGAAGTTAACGACACTCTTTTCTTCAGAAAAACTTCCTTTAAATTATGGGCCCACGGGGTAAAAAGGTTTGAAGTTTGTTTTCGGTCTTTTACAGAAGAACCGTTTTTTATGGATGTTTGCAACCAATATCGCACTAGAGACTATGACCTGAGAGTGAATGTGTCGCATGTCACCCAAAGGGTGCCATACTAAACATCCAGACTGTTGAAAAGAAACTCTCCAACAATCCTTTCTCAGATAACTTAAGGCTCGTAACGTACGACGTCAGTTAACCTTTATTACTGTATTTTGATTTGTTTGAAGATAAGAAGAGAGAACAGGCTCAACTAAGGGGAGACTATCAAGTCCTAATGTTGTCATGCCAAGGATTCATCCTATGGTTGAAGTTTAAAACAGGGAACTCCTAGAAGTTGTCATGCATAGGTTTCAACCTAAAGTTCTATCATCACTTCGTTATCAAAGGAAATGAGATTCCTAAGGGATCATGTCAATGATAAACAGAAATAGATAAAGCGTCAGCTTAAATAGTAAACAATAAACGACTGTAAGATGCATGCAATGCAAGTGAGGGAGGAAATGTGTGTGGGGCATCAACCTCCACAAGCTCATCTCAACCTCAAGCCAGATATGAATAACTGCAATCATACAGAAGAAATAACATGCCATCAAGCAAAATACAAACCACATAGGCAAGGGTGCAGGGCTCTACCGAATACCCGCAAGCAAAGCCATACAGTAAAAATACAAGCAGAGGGAGACCCACTCAGCCTCTAATGCAATCATGATCCTATATTAAATCAATCTAAATATGAACTTATTCTAATGCATCAAGCAAATCACACAAGTCACATCAATATAGTTGCACAGCAAGCAAACAGACAGGAAAGAAAGCAGATCAACAATCCCCCCACAGCTTCACAGCAAAGCAATCTTCTGACAGCAGTTCAGTCTTCAGTATGTAACTGTTCCTCAAGGCTTTCATCTTCAATAGCAAGTATCAACTTTCTTCTTCAATATTTCAATGCATCAATCACAAGTATCAACTTGTTCTCCAACTTCAAGCTTCAGCTCTCCATTTGATCTCAGCAGAATTTCCTTCACAAGTGTCAACTTGTTCTTCTTGGTCTTCAAGCTTCAGCTCCAATGGCAGTCTTCAATAGCAAGTGTCAACTTCTAGCATCTTCAATCTTCTAACAAGGAATTCCATCCTCTATCAAGGGAGAAAGATTCATCTAACAAGAGCATGGTTTGGATAGTGGACAGCAGAGTGAAGACCAAAGGTCACCACTAAGCACTCCATCATCAGAGAAAGGAACCCTCAAAGGTTCTACCAACTTGTGAAGAGCCACCCATCCTACCAAAGTAGGGATGAGGCCTTTACAAGGGGACCTTACATCATAGGGAAGAATGGAAGTGATCAACACCTTCGATGTTTATGAAAGAAGAGAATCTATCTAGAAGCTCTGCCTGCAAACTCTAATCTTAACACCTAATCAACACTACACCAAAAGAAGGGAAGTCTTCACATCCAAGCTTTTTCAAGCATTCCATGGTGGCCCAAGCTTGTCTTCAACATCATCCAAGAGCAAGAGAGGCAAAACCCTAATCTAAGGGGACTAGAGAAATCATTCTAGTTGAATTAGCAAGTTAGGATCACCTAAAACCTAGTACTAAAGTTAATCCTAACTAAAATACTAAAACCAATTGTAAAATCCTACAAAAATAACTATGGGACCCTAATCCAATCATGAATTTACCATACAAAATCCAGAGGTTGAATCATCCACCAAGTCCTAGAAATAAAACCTAGATCACAAGGTACTAAGCATAAACCCTAAAAATAGAGCACCTAAAGTTTCAACTTAAAACTACCACCTAACTTCATCACAAAAATGTGAGAAAACTATTAGGGGAACATGCATATCTATGCTAGCTACACACAAAAAATCAAGGCAAGAATCATCACCAAATGCTCAAACCAAATTCAACAAAACAAGGTATCAACCATGGCCATTTTAATATCAATTAATATTCAAAAAATGCAAATAAAATCATAAATGCATGAATTCCTAATATTTTTAATCTACAAAATTCTAGATTCAATCATGAATCAGGGGAAAAGAGTTTGGAATTAATTGAGTTAATTTCCTATTTTTTATGAATTAATCTCTAAGTCACATGAAATGCACAAAATAAAAGAAAATAAAAGAAATTAATACAAAACGCGTGGCAAATAGAAATCCAATACAGTTTATTTCAAAAAGTTGGGCCAAAGGGGGTGTGGATATCACTCTGAGTGCTAAGCCCAAAACCAGTCAATTAATGAAACGGTGCGTTTCATTTGGAACTTCTCTTCAGAATTGAAATAAAATCGTGGCCCTCCAAAGCTCGCCTGAGTCCAAGGTCAAACCATCATCCAATGGCCCATGTTCATCGTCCCCATTTGAACTCAGCTTGGGGGGAAAATACAGACGGTGGCCTGAACAATGGCGCCACCGTCTTCTCCGGTGAGACAACCTCCACAGTTCATCAAAACTCACAAAACAAATCATTCCACTCCAAATTTGATGCTGATCAAGAATCCAACCTTAGAATTATCTAATTCCATCTCTAACTCAAAACACAATCACATTTTCAGAGTTCATCCAAATCTTGATTTTCACCATTCTTCAAATTAAAGGTCTCAATTCAATCCTCACTCTTCACTGATCAATTTCCACTATCTCATTGTGTCGCTACCGCGAAAATAAGGTGCCGGCAAAACAGAAGAGTCGCCACCTTTCGTTATTTATCCCTTAGAGTGGGAAAGGAAACGATCGGAAAAACCTGACGAAAAGGTATAAGACAAGGTCATCGCAACCATTGTCTGGGTTCGGGAGTCAGTTAAGCAAGGGGAAGGTATTAGCACCCCTCACGTCCATCGTACTCGATGGGATCTACGCTTGTTGTGTTTATCTGACGGGTTGGTTTTACTATCTACCTATCAAGGATGGCTCAAAAAGAAAAGAAAATGACTCGGCAAAGCGTTGCACTTTATGCCTACGTATTCTCATCAGAGAATGAGAAATCAGAGTCAACGTAGTTCGCCTAACTATGGGTTACGGGGAAGGTGGCTCGCCAATACATCAATTGTGCCTACTTACTCTCGACAGGTATGAGAGATCAGAGCTTATGTAGTTCGGGATAATATGGATTACGGAAATTCAGATTCATCTATTTTTCGAGTAGGGTTAACAAACAGTTCCAACAGTTTGGTGTACGCAGCTCGACCCTTGGAGACTTAGGCGTTACCGTTTGCGGTGGAACTGGGAGTTAACGACACTCTTTTCTTCAGAAAAGCTTCCTTTGAGTTCGGGGCCCACGGGGCAAAAATATTTGAAGTTTGTTTTCTGTCTTTTATGAAAGAAGTGTTTTTTACAGATGTTTGCAACCAATATCGCACTAGAGACTATGATCTGAGAGTGAATGCGTCGCATGTCACCCAAAGGGTACCATACTAAACATCCAAGCTGTCGAAAAGAAACTCTCCGACAACCCTTTCTCAGATAGCTTAAGGCTCGTAACGTACGACGTCAGTTAACCTTTATTACTGTACTTTAATTTGTTTTGAGATGAGAAGAGAGCGAACATGCTCAACTATGGGGAGACTATCAAGTCCTAATGTTGTCATGCCAAGGATTCATCCTATGGTTGAAGTTTGAAACAGGGAACTCCTAGAAGTTGTCATGCATAGGTTTCAACCTAAAGTTCTAATCATCACTTCGTTATCAAAGGAAGTGAGATTCCTAAGGGATCATGTCAATGATAAACAGAAACAGATAAAGCATCAGCTTAAACAGTAGACACTAAACAGATATACAGCAAAATGCATGCAATGCAAGTGAGGGAGGAAATGTGTGTGGGGCATCAGCCTCCACAAGCTCATCTCAACCTCAAGCCAGATATGAATAACTGCAATCATACAGAAGAAATGAAATAAAATGCCATGAAGCAAATCACAAACCACATAGGCAAGGGAGCAGGGCTCTACCGAATACCCGCAAGCAAAGCCATACAGTAAAAATACAAGCAGAGGGAGCAACTCAACCTCTAGTGCAATCATGCTCCTAGCTTAAAACAATCTAGACATGAACTTATTCTAATGCATCAAGCAAATCAAACAAGTCACATCAATACAGTTGCACAGCAAGCAAACAGACGGGAAAGAAAGCAGATCAACAGCTTCCACAGCTTCACAGCAAAGCAATCTTCTCTGACAGCAGTTCAGTCATCAATCTTCAACTGCTCTTCAAGGCTATCATCTTCACTAGCAAGTATCAACTTGCTTCTTCAAGCTTTCAGTACATCCAACATGAGTATCAACTTATCCCTCTTCTTCAAGCCTCAGCTCCAAAGTAGACTCCACCATCAGGCTTCAATCCCAATAGCAAGTATCAACTTGTTCCTTCAGGCTCTCAAAGTATCAAACACACAAGTATCAACTTGTTCTGCAACTTCAAGCTTCAGCTTTCTTCATCTGATCCCAACTGGATGCCCTTCATAAGTGTCAACTTGTACTCACTGGTGTTCAAGCTTCAGCTTCAATGGCAGTCTTCAATAGCAAGTGTCAACTTCTAGCATCTTTAATCTTCTAACAAGGAATTCCATCCTCTAGCAAGGGAGAAAGATTCATCTAGCAAGAGCATGGTTTGGATGATTGACAGCAGAGTGAAGACCAAAGGTCACCACTAATCACTCCATCATCAGAGAAAGGGACCCTCAAAGGTTCTACCAACTTGTGAAGAGCCACCCATCCTACCAAAGGAGGGATGAGGCCTTTACAAGGGGACCTTACATCATAGGGAAGAATGGAAGTGATCAACACCTTCCATGTTTATGAAAGAAGAGAAACTATCTAGAAGCTCTGCCTGCAAACCCTAATCTTAACACCTAATCAACACTACACCAAAAGAAAGGATGTCTTCACATCCAAGCTTCTTCAAGCACTCCATGGTGGCCCAAGCTTGTCTTCAACATCATCCAAGAGTAAGAGAGGAAAAACCCTAATCTAATGGAACTAAAGATGTCATTCTAGTTGAATTAGCAAGTTAGGATCACCTAAAACCTAGTACTAAAGTTAGTCCTAACTAAAATACTAAAACCAATTGTAAAATCCTACAAAAATGACTATGGGATCTTAATTCAATCATGGATCTACCATACAAAATTCAGAGGTTGAATCATCCACCAAGTCCTAGAAATAAAACCTAGATCACAAGGTACTAAGCATAAACCCTAAAAATAGAGCACCTAAAGTTTCAACTTAAATCTACCACCTAACTTCATCACAAAAATGTGAGAAAAATCTAAGGGGAACATGCATATCTATGCTAGCTACACACAAAAAATCAAGGCAAAAATCATCACCAAGCGCTCAAACCAAATTCAACAAAACAAGGTATCAACCATGTCCATTTTAATATCAATTAATATTCAAAAAATGCAAATAAAATCACAAATGCATGAATTCATAATATTTCTAATCTACAAAATTCTATATTCAATCATGAATCAGGGGAAGAAAGTTTGGAATTAATTGAGTGAATTTCCTATTTTTTATGAATTAATCTCTAAGTCACATGAAATGATGAAAAATAAAAGAAACCAAAAGAAATTAATAAAAACGCGTGGCAAATAGCAAATATAATCAGTTTATTTCTTGGGTTGGGCCAGAAAGGGGGTGTGAATATCACTCTGAGTGTTAAGTCCAAAACGAATCAATTAATGAAACAGTGCGTTTCATTGAGAAATCTCTCTTCAGAGTTTGAGGTGCAATCGTGGCCATTCATCCATTGCCTGAGTCAAAGGTCCAACCCTAATCTGAGGGTTCTTGTTCATTGTCCCCAATTTGCACCTGCAACCTGCGCACGCACCAGCCATCGTCGGTGGCCTTTCCGGCCACCCCTGCAGAACCCTAGCTTCCTCTACAGCCAACCATTTGCCACGATTCCTGAATGAATCTTGACTAGAATCTTCCCAGCAATTCAACCATACCAATTATTCATCCTCAAAACGCATGAATCATGAAATATCAATCTCAACCGAAAATGGCATCTGACCTAAATCATCTCTAATCAAGCAATTAAACATCCTAAATCCAACTACTCATCATCAGGATCCTAACCGCATATGAATTTCTATCTATCACTGCCTAAATCATGCATAATCAAGAAATTCACCAACCTGTGTTCAAGCTTGCAACAGAAGTGGTTCTTGCACGATTCAACCTCCACAACAATCCAGATTCACTCCAAATTTCCCTCTGAAGCTAATGCACACCTCAAACTGGCTTGGTTCTTCCTTGAATTGAAAATTCGATCTCAACTTGCATTCATGAAACTTTGATCTCCCTCTCTGCAACCAGCTTCAATTCCTTCCAAAAAAAGCACTGAACTCACTCAATGACTTATATAGAAGTGATTATACTCATCTAGAAACTTCTGGATCCATCCAAATGAGATTTTGGATTTTCAATTTCTCCTCCAAATATCATTCATGGCATATGCAATATCTCCTCTGTTTGGGCCTCAGCAAACTTGGTTTTCACTCCTCATGAGCTAAGGAATTGAATGGTGATGATTGTTTCCTTGTTCGCAAGCCAAAGGTGTGAGTTGGATATGTTGCTTCATCATGAAGAAATGAAATGGAATGTTATTCAAATGACCTCAAATCAAAATTCTAACATTTCCATTGTTTCTAAAATCATTTTTCCAATCAGTTTGACCTATAATTTTGTTTCATTTGGTCACAAAATGAATTATTTGAATTTTTGGCCATTAAATCCTTTTAATTCTTTCTTTTTTCAAAATTTCTTGAACCAAGCCTCTCCTTGAGCCATTTCAATGCCTCCTTGATGCATGTTAAAGGTTAAAACACCATTTTGAGCAACTTTATAGTTGAACAAAATTCCATTTGAGACCTCTAAGTTGGTGAAAATAGCCTATGATCACAAATGACCTATAATCACCAAATGTCCAAAATACCCTTGACTTGTCAAAGCCAAAACTTGAGTTCTACAAATCATATCAAGGACTTCTAGTACTCTCTAGAAAGATATGAAGAATAAGGAACAACATTCATGTTGACCAAAATTTCATAGGAATCATCCTTCTAGGGAAAAAGTTTCATGCAAGTTGGGTAACTTTCAAGCTCCAAGTTCACATACCTCAGATGACTTGTAACTTGTCAAAGCCATAACTTGAGCTCTACACATCCTATCAAGGACTTATAGTACTCAAATTAAAGCTAAGATCATGCTCTACAACAATCATGTTGGGGGTAAGATGGGATGACAATCACATCTTGAGCTGAATTGCCTTGAAGATAGGGGTCAAACTAGGGGATTTTACACTGTCAAGCCTTAGAAACCCTAGCTTGAAACTTCTCGAACTCTTCAATCATGATGAGTTAACCTTTGAATCATCCTTAGAACATCTTAATGCATCAATCCATGATCACATGGATCTTGGATTAGGTCTCAACCTTCTCCAAATCATCAGTTGACTTAGGGTTGACCCAGTCAAACCCTAGTTGCACCAATCATGGCTGAGGCCTATTAATCTTGCACAATGACTTGTCTAGGCCCCAAAGTGATCTTCAACACTTCTCATGAGCTCCCTCAAGACCTCAAGTCTAACTTCATGGCTTCAGAATCATCTGATGGTCTTCCCCATAACTCTCAAGTTAGGAGACCCACATACTTGGTTTCAACCACTCTCTCTGAGGATCCTTTAACTTCTCTGACAAGGATATCAACCCTTGAACACCTGAATAAGCCTCTTAGCTAGCTTCATAGTCTTGTGTAGCTCTTAATTGGTAATCATACCTCTTGATCTCCTGCATACATGTCAATGAAATGCAAATGATAATGCTAATGTGAATGAAATGAAACATAAGCTAGGTAAAGAAATGTTGGGCAAATTTTGGGGTGCAACACATTGTGATTAATCCTCCAAGAATCTTGAGATATCAACCTCAATAGAAAATGATCACACCCCTATTTTGTCTCTAATTCCCCAATTTCTGATCCTAAATCCAACTACAAGTTGCAAGGATCCTAACCACATATGAATTGCTAAGCATCTCCTCCTAAATCATGCATAAGAATGAAATGTACAAACCTGGTTTCAGAGAGGTAACAAAGATGGTTTTTGATCACTTCAGCTTCCAAGATGATGCAGACACACTCCAAATTCACTCCCAAAGCCTTTGCACACCTTGATTTGGCTTGATTCTCCCTTGAATTCAAAACCCGATTCTCACTTGAACCTTCAAAAATTCAATGGCTCTTTCTGCAACCAGCTTCAATTCCTTCCAAAAAAATGGCTGAGTTCACTCAATGACTTATATAGAAGTGATTGGGATTGTCTAGAAACTTCTGGATTCATCCAAATGAGATTTTGGATTTTCAAAATCTCTTCAAAATCTCATTAATGGCAATCACCATTCTGACTCCCTTTTGGCATGGTTATGTGTGTAATCAATTTCTCATGAGATTTTGAATGAGTTTGATAAGTTATCTTCCTTGTTTGCAAGCCAAAGGTATGAATTGGATATGTTGCTTCATCATGAAGAAATGAAATGGAATATTATGAAAATGACCTCAAATCAAAATTCTAACATTGCCATTGTCTTTAAAATCACTTTTCCAATCAATTTGACCTATAATTTTGTTTCATTTGGTCACAAAATGAATTATTTGAATTTTTGGTCATTTAATCCTTTTAATTCTTCCTTATTTCAAAATTTCTTGAACCAAGTCTCTCCTTGAGCCATTTCAATGCCTCCTTGATGCATGATCAAGGTTAAAACACCATTTTGAGCAACTTTGTAGTTGCATAACATTTCATTTGAGGCCTCTAAGTTGGTGAAAATGGCCTATGATCACAAATGACCTATAATCACCAAATGTCCAAAATACCCTTGACTTGTCCAAGCATAACTTGAGTTCTACAAATCCTATCAAGGACTTCTAGTACTCTCTAGAAAGCTAAGAGAATAAGGAACAACGTTCATGTTGACCAAGAGTTCATAGGAATCATCCTTCTTGGGCAAAGGTTTCATGCAAGCTGGGTAACTTTCAAGCTCCAAATTCACATTCCTCAGATGACTTGTAACTTGCCAAAGCCATAACTTAAGTTCTACAAATCCTATCAAGGACTTCTAGAAACTCAAATTGAAGCTAATATCATTCTCTACAACAATCATGTTGGGGGCAAGATGAGATAACAATCACATCTTAAGCTAAATTGCCTGGAAGATAGGGGTCAAACTAGGGGATTTTACACTGTCAAGCCTTAGAAACCCTAGCTTGAAACTTCTCAAACTCTTCAATCATGATGAGTTGACCTTGGAATCATCATTAGAACATCTCAATGTATCAATCCATGATCACATGCCTCTTGGATTAGGTCTCAACCTTCTCCAAATCATCAGTTGACTTAGGGTTGACCTAGTCAAACCCTAGCTGCACCACTCATGGCTGAGGCTTCTTGATCTTGCACAATGACCTGTCTAGGCCTCAAAGTGATCTTTAACACTTCTCATAAGCTCTCTCAAGACCTCAAGTCTATCTCCATGACCTCAGAATCATCTGATGGCTTCCCACAACTCTCAAGTTAGGAGACCTACACACTTGGCTTCAACCACCCTCTCTGAGGATCTTTTAACTTCTCTGACAAAGATATCAACCCTTGAACACTTGAATAACCTTCTTAGCTAGATTCAAACTATTGTGTAGCCCTTGATTGGTGATCATACCTATTGATGTCCTGCATACATGTCAATGAAATGCAAATGATAATGCTAATGTGAATGAAATGAAACATAAGCTAGGTAAAGAAATGTTGGTCAAATTTTGGGGTGCAACAAAAAGGTCAAACAAAGTCCACAAACCAGCCTCAAAGACCTCTCAACTCATCATTGAAATGATGAATAAGTCTCATTCATAGGTGGTGAATATTGGTTCAAGAACAATAAAGAAATAAATATGAACAACAAAATAAACCATTAAAAACACCTCCACTTGTAAAATTCCAATTTAATTGAAAAAACAAAGGAAAAAGAAAATAAAAAATTGAGAAAATTAATTAACACCATAATGTATTAGAAAATATTTTTTATGGAATTTTATGGCACTTGGAGATATTTTTAACAATTTAAAATGAAACCAGAATTAAAAAGAAAAGAAAATAAACAAATAAATGGAGTGTGGTGCAGATAGCAACAAAACACATTGTAAACACTGGGGTGGATCCAACAATGGGTGTGTGTAGCAATTGAAGCCCAAAACAAAACAACTCACCAAACTAATCAAAACGATGTGTTCCACTAATTGACGTGGCATTCAAAGCTCCACGCATGCACAGTCAAAACAATCACAACCGCTCATCAAGCCTGGTCAACAATTCAACTCAGCACACCTCAGCTTCACCTGAGCTTAGACCAGACGTCGGAGCCCTAGCTCCGGTCGTCTTCTCTGGCGAGGTGGTTGGAGTTCAAGTCTGAAAAGCTCACCAAATCTTGACAAATTTTATATCAAATTGAAGCCCTGCTCACACACAATCCAAATCCAGTGCTCAATTGTCTTAAACATGCACATCTAAAGAGAATTGAATGGTGAAATATTTGAGCACACAACTCTAAATCTCATCAAACATCACAATTAAGATATCAAACATTGCCTACATGAATTAGGGCTTCAGATGCATCCAGAATGATCCTAGTTCAGTGCCTAACATGAGAGAAATTTGGAAGAGAAGGTTACCTAACAGAGACACTCCATTGGTGCTTCAATTGATGTCAAGCTTGCTTGCAAACGTGCATATCCGTTCAAGTTCACTTGAGAAAGAAGAATATCACTTTAGTTTGGCTTGAATTGCTCTAGATCTGAGTTCACGATTTTGAATTTTGCTCTCACTTTCCAAAATTGAATTCTGAGATTCCTCCACGAAAATGCAATTGTGAGCTCTCAATTTTCATTTGGAGCTTATATATTATGGATATGTGAAGCAATTGGAGGCCCATGAAGCTCCAATTTGCTGAAATTTGAAAATGCCCAATTCTTGGATGCTTGCCATGTACACGTGAAAACTACATGCTACACACTTGAATTTCAATTCATTTTGTAGCTAAGACTTTGAATTACACATTAGGATTGAAATTGGGCTTTATTATGGTCCAATTATGGAGTTTTTATGTGAAACTTTCTCATGAAGTAAGTTTGAATTCCACGTAATTTAGCTCTCATGACCCAAAATTATCTTGTGAATTTTTTTTGTTGGAACAATGTGAACAAAATTGAATACAAACATGATATGAAAAGGACCTATAATCACTTCAATTGAATTCACCTTTAAAAAGTCTATTTTCACTTGAATTTCTTCACCAATGTCCATAATCATGCAAAATTCATGCTAATCTTGAGTTCCATGATGAAATTGAAGTCATTTGGGACAACTTTCATGTTGGTTGAAGTTCCATTTGGAGTGCTTAAAGGCATGAACATGACCTATAACCAAAATGACCTATAACCAAAGTTTCCCAAAATACCCCTACCTTGCAAGCTTCATAACTTGAGTTCTACAAATGACACGAAGGACTTCGAGGACTTTTTGGAAAGCTAAGATCATAAGGAAAAACTTTCATGTTCACTCCAAGTTGAGGAGAGACATGGTTCTAGGTCATGCGTTCCTTGGAAGTTGGTTGACTGAAAATATTGTTCATTTGAGACCTCTAACTTGGTAGCATCATATCTTGAGTTCTACAAACCCAATGGATGAGTTCTAGTACTCCAAATAAGGCTTAGAACATACTCTACAAGTATCATGTTTGCATTAAAGAGAGATTAAGCTTTTATCTTGAGGTATGTGGTCTTGAGTTGGGCACTAAATAAGGGATTTTACACTAACAACCTTTGAAACCCTAATTTAGTAACTTCTCACACTCTTGATTCTTCTTGATTTGACCTTGAAATAACATCCTAGATGTCTCAGCATAACTTCCCATGACTCCAATGACTTAAAACCAAGTCTCAAACTTCTTCAAATCCACAATGGACCTTGCACTAAGCAGATGAAACCCTAGGTGCACAACTCTTGACTGTGACCTCTTGCACATGATATGACACCTTAGATAAGCTCCACAATGGCTTCCAAAACACTCAATGAGCTTCTCCAACATCTCCTATGCATTACCATGAGCTTGGGATCCTCTGATGATCCTCAGTTGGCCTCCAAGATAGGAGGTAAGCAACAAACTATCAATCTACTCTCTCAAAGAGCTTTGACCACTTCATGATGATTATAAGCACTTGATGAATTGAGCAAAAACTCTTGCTTGAGCTTGCAACCCTTGAAAACCTTCTCTTGGAATAACATCTCTCTTGATCCCCTGCAAAGAACAATGTTATGCATATGCACATGCTAAAGAAATGAAATGAAACATAAGCCAAGTAAAGAAAAAAAAGTTGGGCAAATTTTGGGGTACAACAGCTGCCCCTATTCAAACGACTTAGACCTGAATGAGTGAAAAGCGAACGGATTTCAAGCAATCAAGGTAAAAGACAGTTGAATACCAAAAGAACCCGGAAATTTTCCAACCGCAGAAATAAAACTACAAAATCTCTTGGGGACAAGAATCTCTGGAGATAACTGAACTGATAGTTGCAACGACAACAAACTAGTTGATTACCAAAGCATCGGCATACAGTCGGGAGAACATCTGCTAACATGCAAGAAATGACACTAAGTCAGAAAGAACCTCTGATCTCACCATTAGGCCTCTGTATGACAATACAGGCATCGAACCCGAAGGTCGCCTCAACACGCAGCCGAGAAGAAACATCTGACCTCGTCGTCAAGCATCTATTGAATAGAAATAGGCATCGAACCCGAAGGCCGGATCAACACGAAGTTGAAAAACATTTGCTAACCAGCAGGCATTTACTAAATAAAATCGATCATCGAACCTGAGGGCCAGATCAACACGAAGTTGATGAACATCTATTAACCAGTAGGCATTCGCTAAATAAAAGCGAGCATCGAACCCGAGGGCTGGATCAACACGAAGTGTAGAAGAAACATCTGACCTTGCCGTCAGGCATCTGTTAGATAAAAACAGGCATCAAACCCGAAGGCTGGATCAACCCGAAGTTGATGAGATTTTGATGATAAATCATAAGAAAACTCCGTTACGGAAAAGAGAAACTTAACAAAGCAACTCTGTTGGGATTTCACTAGGGAGCACGTGATGAGATGAACACATCTATCAAAGATGTTTTGCCAAGGTCTAGATACCTGTTCGGGCTTAGAGAATCAACATCACACATTGCCATGGTCTGAATACCATACGGGCGACGAAAAGTAACAACATTTATCGTGATCTGGATATCACAAAGAACACAATACAAGCTGCCATGGCTCGATACCACAAGGGCAGAAAAGTCAACCACATTTGTCGGGGTCTGGATATTGCGTGAGCAAAGTAAAATAACAAAGTTTTCCGTGATCTGGATATCACAAAGATAAAATAAATCACATTATAATCTGCCAAGGTCTGGATACCATACGGGCAGAGAGATCAATCCTCTAGAGATACACCTGAAAACAGAGAGGTAGCGACCTGGCTTATGTTTCACATGCATATGTTTGAAAATGGCGTAATTCTCCATACGAAATGGAAATGCTACGCATTTAGGAGGATGTTATGCACGAATGCAGGTGCAACGGAACCAGGTCAATAATATAAATGCTGGAGAGATAAAACCACCCTGCTGGGGAAAGATAGAACGTGCCAATTACTATTGGACTTGTACTGAGGAAACAGGCCCTGGATGGCTTCCTGAAAAGGAAATTCATGGGTAGCAATGTTCTAACAAGAACGAGAATCCACTCGGCTTGGGATCCAAATCACAACCTGCTAAGGAAAATGCTCTGAACGGCCTTCCAGAATACAAACCTTTTGGGGAATAGACAACTCGGGTGAGGAAATAAACCAGACATTGGAAGCAAATCTGACTAATTGGGGAATCAACGACTCTGCAAGGGATAACCATCAACCTCTGAAATTAACCACGCTCTACCGAGAAAATAGCCCTGAATGGCCTCCTAGAACATCGATGTCTTTCTAGGGCATAAAACACACATCTGGGAACGAATCTGCTCTGTTGAAAATCAAAATCCAACATGCTAGGGATTACTCAATTGGGGAATAATCTACCTCTATTGTAGATTACTCAGCGGGGAAACACCACTTTTTTTGACTTTGCTAAGGATAGAGAAAACTCTGCCGACCTGCTAGGGGACAGGTAATAAGGGAAACAACCTCAACCCATGTTTGGGGATTAAGTCAGCTATTTAAACTTTGTGGGGATATAAAATCATTTATTCGACTTTGTGTGGAGAAATTCAATCTCGACTCGCTGAGAAGATCCGGCGTACCTGCCACTTGCTGGGAAACAAGAGTACACACCTGATCTGCACGGGGAATATCAATCTCGACCCTTTAGGGATGATTTTACTCTGTTGGAGACCTCGGTCTGAACTACTGAGGAATGAGTGCATACAGACAATCTTCTGGGGAAAAGTGTACACACTCAACCGCTCACTCAAGATGCATATCTTTTCTTTGTAGAAGCCAAAACTCTACTGGGAATAAAGCTGCACAAACTCCACTTGCTGGGGACGAATGAGTCTCTACCACACGCCTTCTTTCTATGGGAATGGTGATCCCACTAGGGATACACCTCTGAAAATTTTCCCCAAGGGTAACGACCCTACAAAAGTGAACAAACAAATAAGATATCCTGCACAAAGGGAACTATCTTGGTCATCATCCGTGACATTGTTAAAATAAATTAAAGTTTTAATGATTATCGGCCAAAGCCTGCAAGTTTATGTATGAGCAATTTTGTCAAAACATCGACCATTTTTCGCAAACAAAATAGTAAAAGCTAAAACAAAGCAAAGCAATCAATTTACTGAATAGTATAGGTTTTATTGATAAATGGCCTGTAAATAGTCATATTTTACAACAGATGCAACCCCTGAAAAGAGGAAGTTGCGCAAAAAAATTACAGAAATACACAAAAATATACAAAATGTTGGCAATTTGGCTTAGACAAACACCACGAGTTGATCCATCTATGATTCGCATGACTTCGATGCTTCTCCGACGCTTCGTCCTTTGAAGAGATTGATTTGGATAAACGGCCCTCAGGTCCTCCCTTAATTCACTAATCTCTGAAGATCAACACGCAGACCGCAGTCATTTGCTTTTCAAATCCCTAACTTTTGCCTAAATCGCCCTTGCGGGTTCTCAATTCTCCGGGATACCCATTTTTGCCAAAGTCGCCTTTTCAGGTTTTCAACTTTGCGGGTTTACATCTTTTCCTTTTTATCCCTAATTTTTTCTTGAACCCATTCTTTTTATGGTTTGCCGGGATGCCCCATTTTTGCTTGGATATTCTTTTTTCCTTTTACCGGGTCTCTTTAAGCAAAATATTTTTTAACTGCGTCTGCGTTCACAGGGGATGTGAAATCTTCTCCATCCATGGTTGACAATAACAAGGCTCCTCCGGAGAAGACCTTTCGCACGATGTATGGACCTTCGTAGTTAGGAGTCCATTTGCCCCTGTGATATGTTTGTGGAGGGAGAATCTTCTTCAACACTAGATCACCAGTCTGAAAGCTTCGAGGGCGCACCTTCTTATCGAAAGCTTTCTTCATCCGTCTCTGATATAACCGACCATATGCAATAGACGCCAACCTCTTCTCATCCATCAGGCTGAGCTGATTTAATCTGTTCTTACCCATTCTGCCTCATCGAGCTTGACGTCAACCAGAACTTTCAAAGAAGGACTCTCGACTTCTAATGGTAGGACAACTTCCATACAATACACCAGCGAGAAAGGAGTTGCCCCAGTTGAGGTGCGTACCATAGTACGATAACCATGTAAAGCAAAAGGCAACATCCCATTCCAATCTTTATAGGTTACAACCATCTTCTGCACCATGTTCTTGATATTCTTATTGGCCGCTTCAACATCGTCGTTCATCTTCGAACGATAGGGATATGAGTTGTGATGCTCAATTTTGAAATTCTGGCACAATTAATCCATCATCTTGTTATTCAGATTTGAGCCATTGTCAGTAATGATTCGTTCAGGCACTCCATAGCGACAAATGATGTCATTCTTTATGAACTGGTCTACCACTTGCTTAGTGACATTAGCATACGAAGTTGCTTCAACCCACATGGTGAAGTAATCAGTGGCGACCAAGATGAAACAATGTCCATTGGATGCGGTTGACTCAATCATGCCAATCATGTAAATGCCCCACATGGAAAAAGGCCAAGGAGATGCCATGACATTCAGAGGACTCGGCGACACATGAATCTTATCAGCATAAACTTGGCATTTATGGCATTTCTTTGCAAATTTGAAACAGTCAGATTCCATAGTCAACCAATAATACCCTGCTCGTAATAGCTTCCGAGACATGGCATGCCCACTGGCATGTGTACCAAAGACACCTTCGTGGACCTCTTCCATAAGCAACCTCGCTTCTTTTTCGTCCACGCACCTCAATAACACCAAGTCATAATTCCTCCGGTAGAGTACACCATCTTAGTTCAGATAAAAGTTCCCAGCCAACCTCCTCAGAGTCTTCTTATCATGGGTCGATGCCCCTGGAGGATATTCTTGCTTCTTGAGGAAATTCTGGATATCATAAAACCATGGCTTACCATCAGCAGCTTCCTCAATGACGAATACGAACATTGGTCTATCAAGGCGCGAGATGACTATTTGTGGAGCATCATTCCAATAGTTCACCTTGTACATTGAGGATAACATTGCCAGAGCGTCTGCCATCTGATTCTCCGCTCTCGGCACGTGGTGAAACTCTATCCAATCAAAGAAAGGTAATAACCTCTTTGCATAGTTCATGTAAGGTATCAGATTAGGCTGCCGGGTTTCCCATTCTCCCTTGATTTGATTAACAACCAGCGCTGAATCGCCATACACATCTAGATTTTTGATCCTCAGATCAATGGCTTCTTCCAACCCTATAATGCACGCTTCGTATTCGGCTTCATTATTGGTGCAAGGAAATGTTAACCTGGTAGTGAATGGGATATGAGATCCATGAGGAGTTGTGATGATTGCCCTAATTCCACTACCATAGGAGTTAACAGCGCCATCAAATATCATTTGCCATTGAGAACCCTTCTCTGGACCTTCATCGGGTAATGGCTCATCACAATCCTTCATTTTCAAGAACATGATGTCCTTGTCAGGAAATTCAAATTTCATCGGTTGATAATTGTTAATCGTCTGTTCAGCAAGGTACTCTGACAGAATACTTCCCTTGATAGCCTTTTGGGAAACATATTGAATGTCGTACTCTGTCAAGACCATTTGCCATCTGGCGATTCTCCACAAAAGTGCTTGCTTTTCAAAGACGTACTTATTTGGATCCATCTTCGAAATTAGCATGGTTGTATGATTTAGCATATACTGTCTCAAACGTTTGGCAGCCTAAGCAAGTGCGCAACACGTTTTCTCCAACATTGAGTACCTGGACTCAAAATCTGTGAACTTTTTACTCAAGTAGTATGTCGCATGCTCTTTTCTTCCAGTCTCGTCATGTTGACCGAGAATGCAACCCATGCTGTTCTCAAGAACCATTAGATACATTATGAATGGTCTTCCAGCTACTAGAGGTATTAGTATCAGAGGCTCCTGGAAATATTCTTTTATTTTATCAAATGCCCTTTGGCAATTTTCATTCCAGACTACCGCCTGATCTTTCTTTAAAAATTTGAACATGGGTTCACACCTCGCTGTGAGGTGAGATATGAACCTAGCAATGTAGTTCAATCTACCCAAGAAACCACGAACCTCTTTCTCCATTTTTGGTGCTGACATATCTTGTATAGCTTTTACCTTTGCAGGATCAACCTCGATTCTTTTTTCACTGACAATGAACCCCAACAACTTTCTTGACCGTACACGAAAAATGCACTTGCTCGGATTCAACCTCAATCTGAACTTCCTGAGCCGCTCAAACAGCTTCACCAGATGTTCTTCCTCCGCTTGTGACTTCGTGTCACACCCTAATTTTTGACCGTAAGAACCACCTCCTTGCGCACTTCTTACATGTTATCTTTATGCTTTTATACACGCTTATTATGTTTAACAAGCTCGTGCAGGGGCATTTGTTTTCAAATAGAGCAGACGTTCATCTTTTCAATTCAACACTTCAGGAAGTAATGGTTTTCTTACATTGATGTGGTGCACGAGGATTTATGGGTTGTTATGATTGATGCAAGGAGATTTTGAGGTCGAGATGCATTTATCTTAGGTCAAAGATTATTGGGCTTTAGTGCTATTTCTTGATCCCAGGACTAAGGTTGTGGAATTTTTGGATTAACGTGACAAGATAAGTGAGATTCCAGCTCATGGTTTATATCAGAATATTTCAAATCGGTGGAATTAAGGTTGTTGGATATGCTATCAGGATTCCTCGAATCTAAAGTCCGGGACAAAGATAACTATTTGTAATGATCAACAAAGAAGAGTCACGTCACGATAAAGCCTAAGCATCCTCTCTCGTTAACTATATTCAAGACGGAAGTGAACTCCAAGAAGTTATAGGATTCAAGAGCCTTCGGAGGTTATCATAAGAATTTTAAGCCTTCAAGAGTAATTCAAGCTTATTAGTTCAAACCCTTATATTCAAACCGAGGAACATATGAGATCCAGGAATTTGTGAATTAATTTCAATTTATTTGAGGCTCCTTGAGAAAGATAAAGTTTATTCAAAGAGAGTTATTCCTCGTGATCCTCCTCTCCATCATGACACAATTAAGACCTCAACACTTGATTAAAATAGGAAGGCTACCACAAATGTGAAGCGTACGGAATCCGCATGACTCATGTGTTCACTTTCAAACGAACTACAAGGTCCACCTTTAAAAAGAAGTTGAGTTTTGTTGCAATTTATTCAATATTGATTTAAGACAACGTCTTTCAACAAAATAATGGAAAGAGCGTGAAGTCGTGTAATATTACGTCAAACTCATCACAAATAATAAAGTTAGGATAATGTTTGTCAACTTTAACTCAAGGTATTACAGAGGAGGAGGAGTTTTGTTTAATACAAGAATAAACCCAGATCACAATTCTTACTACCAGACCATTTCTTTACATTATGGCGGCGATACATAAATCCTTTGCATCAATTGATGACGGTGTTCATTGAATGGGAATGTTTGCCATACTCTTGGGATTTGTTTTACCTGAAGGCATAGTGTTAAACTTGTGGGAACCCTGTGAGTCCATAGGGAGTTCTAGCAACCACCCTTTAAGTGGAAAGGCAGTGTCGTTCCTTCCATTTTCCTGGAGAGAATGCAACAGCCCAGGAGAGCCTTTAGTTATGGCTTAAACCAGCTGCTTTTTTTGGACGTTTTACTCTGTATCATGATGAATGATAACACGCTTAGCAGGATAACATCAAAGCAACCTATAAAGGAGACCTTATAGTTGCTTCACTTTTTTGCATGAACAACAGTTGTCGCAAACTTGTTCGCCACGACACGACCTACTGCATTACTGACACTGGCTTTAATCTTACTGAAAGAAGCAGGATTTGAGGTTAGTAATGAGAGCCAAACCACTCTAACAAACTCCTAAAACAAAGGTCACAGAATTCATTAGTTATTATCATCTATAGACATCGAATACACATGATAAAATTTTGGCCGGTAAACAAATCACGGTAACAGTGCCACGGGCCATCCACCAGCGCCTCACCTAGGTTCTCTAATACCAGCAACCTTCAAGAAGTGAGAGAGCACGACTCTAGAAACTCACCTGCGAAGAATTTACCATAGAATAAATCAAAAGTTTGTAGTAGATACTTAATATCTAAATGCAGTCCAAACAATTCAACACTCATGCTAAAACTCCAATGATTACGCCAAGTTCCAATAACAGCCCCTTACTTTGTTTCCATACCTGATGGTGATGTGGGACGTAATCCAACATCCGACCCTTTAAAACCCAACTTTGTGCTAGCCTTGTAACAGCCCCAAACTCCTCCTGAATGTCACATGGAAAGAGAAGAAACAAGATAATTTAGCAACAGTTCGACATGTGAGCTCAAAACCGAAAGTATTTATGGACTAAAATCAAAGAAAATTATTGAAAGCAATTATCATTTTTCAAAAGCAAATGTTCATAAGAGGTCAAACTCACCGATATCTTTCCATCCAGAAGTTGTCTCAACATTTCCACCACCTACCACCTGTTCAACACAACTAATAATCACAACACGCCACTGTTAACAGTTAACGAGATTAATTCGAAAGAGATGCATTGTGGAAAAAGGTCTCTAAGTGTCTGCAAGCACATGGCTTTAATGTAATTGATATTGCTCCTACCAAAGTGGTAAACTATATACAGGGCTTACCGGGACCAATTGGTTTGAGAAGTGCTAACACTCTAGAACAAGAAGCAGCAATATCACCACTCTCCAATTTGATGACCATAATCCCTGGAGATACATATACAGATTTTGAGAACGACATCCAGATAAACTTTAAGAGAACGACATCCAGATCTTTCATACACCTGAAGGGATGCTTTCCGCAGAGCAAGGAATTTAGGTTGCCAAATCTGTTACTTTTAAGAACACAAATTAACAAAGACTCAAATGCCCACCACATGAAATCAGCATACCAAAGACAACACTGTTTCCGAATTCATACGCATAAAATTATGTTAATTCAGAAGACTACCTTGTGAGTCATCCTTCTCTATTCTTGGAGAACGAAGAGCAAGCGTCCTGGGGAGATGGTTTTGTGTATATATGGCTTTCCAACAAATGTGTCTGCTCTTTAGTTTGAATGGGCTTGGCAACACCCTGTTGAATCATTGGTGCATGGATATGACAGTCAACTTCTTCTCCAAAATATATGAAATATTGCGCTGGGTGCCCAGACTTGCCGCAACACATGACAGTTGAGATTGGTTCGACGGATGAACTTCCGTGTCATACTGAAATTGATGGTATGTTAGAGAATGAAGATGATGATAACAATGAACTGGAATTCGGTGATAATAATGTTAGCACGAGCAGTTCTTACCAGATGCATGCAATGATCATGTAACTGCTGATTCACTAAAATCCGAGCCATGGGGAAAACATTAGTGAACCAGTTGAATGTAACGAAGAATCTGAGGCAACAGAACTCCCAGGTCACTCCTTCCCTCCATGAGAGCATCATCATTGATCGAAGAAATGGATTTCATAAGCTCAACGAAAAGAGTAATGCTGAGTCAAGTAAAACAGATCCTGAACAAACAGAAACCACAACACTTATAGTTCATATCACAATATGGAATACATGACAAGCTACACCATCGTAGACTGACCAAGTCTAATCTTTTTTTTCATTCACAATGCCTAATTCCTTCCGTATCAAAGTTGATTATGCGACATCTATTCTTGGACCAACACCATTCACAAGACCTCTGCGTTCTACAGTCTTGAGCCTGTCATGTGTTATGAGCTGCAACTCAAACAAACACATGGTTAGCATTGACACAAAGAAATTCATTCACTTCACTTGTGTAAGAGACTGAACAAGAAGCAGAGATTAGATTGAAAAGAACCACGTACCCTGCGAAGTTGTTTCTCCTCACCACCGACCTTTTCCATGGAAGTCCCCCATCTCCAACGGACGTATCAAGCACGAGTTTCCCCTTCTGGGCTTCTAATCCACCTTCTGGCCCAAAATTGTTGTTTCCCACATCTGCCAGGTCACATCCAAAATCAAAATATAACCGTTAGAGAATATTCTTGGAAGACAGAATATCCTATTCAGAAACAAATCAAATTCAATCTCAAATTGAATCACAAAAAATCAAAGATTGAAATATCAATCAATGGCTCATTATAACAATCAGATGAATTTGGAATATTTTCGAATCTGACTCATACCAATCCAGAAACCCTAATCAATATTCAAGGTAGCATTCGTTATTCATCAAAGATGTTTTGCGATTAGAGGCCTATATAAGAAGAGACCCAAGAGACGAGGGGGACACTGAAAAAAAACACCATAAAACCTATCTCCGCAAACCTAACCGATCGAAAACCGAAACTTAGCTTTTCCATGGACGAAGCCACCGCACGCCGCCGCGAGTTCACGAACAAAACACTATATTCCCGTCATCTCTAATGCAACTGTGACCACCAGCCTTCAGTAATACCCTGTTCTCTTATATCTTCTTAAACTATTGATGCTTCTGATGTTGTTTTCAGGTTCAGAGCATGATGAAAGTCGATCGTGATTAGGGAGGAGAGTGAAATGCTAGAATTTCGATCTAGGGAACGAGAGATTTAGGGTTCCGTCGCTCCCCTTTTGCCCCATTGTCTTGTTCATGTATCTTGTAAAATGAATACACACACGCGCTCACCACACTACCATCACCACTAATCACCGTTAACCCACCATAATCACTATTATGCGCTCTAAATCACCTTCTAATCTTATTTTTTTTTGTTTTATCCGTTAATCATTAGTTTTCCATTTAATCAACATCTTAACCCTTTAATTGACCAGTTAATCAAGTTTTAAAAAAAATAAATAACAAATAACCTTTATTAAATTAACCAGCCTTCATTTTTATTTAGTTAATCTTTTATAATTTGTTAATCAGTAACCTTTTATTTTATCTATTGAAAATAAAAACTTTTATTTTAATATTAAAACAATTTTCTTAAAATTAGTTAACCCTTTTTAGAATGATTAACGACCTTAGTAAGTTAGTTTTTAATTTTATCGTGATTTCTTAGGTCTATTCTATCTTATTTATTATACCTTTTTTAAAATAAATTAATCAACCTCATATAATCAAAACTTTTCTTAAAATAATAATCCTTTTTTTACCTAAATTATAGTGCTAATTATTAATTATCCTTTTAATGACATCTTATATCTAATATTAAAAACTTTCTAGGAGAATAAAATAAAAACAACCTTTTCATTATAATTAATTTCTCACATTAATTTCAATTTTCATAAATAAATCTACTTTACCTAATAAGTAAATCTTCATAACGTCTTATTCAATCTTAGACCTTAATTATATACTTAAATCCCATCTAAAATCAACTTGTCTTAAAATCAATCTCTTGTTTAAAATCGACCAATTAAAATCAACTCACAGCGTAAAATACAATCTAACCGTGCACTTCACGACACATTCACTCTCACACACCTTAGCGCTTTCATGCGTGTGTATGGTTTATTTTCCGCAATTTATATTATCGCAATTTATATTTCCGCATCGCGCCCGTCCAAAGGAAAAACCTACACATGATTCAAACAATTGTGTGTAGTGCACATCATTTGTATCATTCTCCCCTACGATCCTTGATCCCATTCAAGTTGCTCTCTTAAGATAGATCCTACCCCATAGGAGGACCTTTGTCTTTATCTTTACAACATAGGAAAACAAAACAAACAACAATACAATTATTCAAACATAATAGAGAAACATATGTTAATCATCTTAAGCGAGATAGAATCTCCACCCCACATCAATACAATCAATACCGTAGGAACTTTGCCTTAAGAGAGATATAGGCGTACATCGTCGATCAATATCCGAGTACTTGAGCCCTTCTCTTAAGACGATGCAAAGACTATTTTCCTACAACTTGTGGCGGTTAAATCTCTCTTAAAATGACAACTCACCTTTTCTCCTAAACTCAATCAATCAACTACCCTAAACCCGTAGGAACTTTGACCACATTCAAAGAACTCCTCAAACCCTTTAGGGGAACTACAAATACTCTGATTCCACTCCCATAAGGATGTGTAGGCATAAGATGCGATGTCTTATCGAGTATACTTAGAAATAAACCCCTAGGCCTTTATACCTTAAGCAGATAAACACTTAGCAATAAACAAACATAAAACAAGAGGTTCCTGTAGAGTACTACAGAAACTTAGGATGCTAGCACCTTCCCTAAGTTTAACCAACCCCCGAATCTAAAACTCTCTAAACCTTGTATTTGCATTGCATTGTGGGAATTTCGATCTTTATCCCTTCCTTTGGACAAATCAAAGTTCGGTTGCAAATGAATTAAAGATTCAAACTGATTAATAGTTTGGTATCCAAATTTCACCGCGACAGAAATGGCGACTTCACTGGGGACACTTAGTGGGTTTCCCTATCTTGTTTTATTTTGCTCGCTTACTGCTTTATGCGTCTGCTTACTTGCTTATTTGTATGTTTTGTTCTTTATTTCCTTGGGTTGATATCTCTGAGTGGTGAGACAAAGTCCTACACCCTGACTGGAGTGAACTTAAGATAGGATGGTGATATGTTCGACGAGGCTTATAGGGAGTGAGTCCCGACTAAGTCGACTCGAGAATCCCGCTTAGTTGAGACCCTTTTGAAAATAGTTCGGTTGAACGAGTTTAGTCGTGAAAACTTTTACTATTCTCAATTGGAGTCCGTGATACTAAGGACCGTAGTTACCTTAACCCCACTTTGGCCTTTATTAGGGCGTAGTGCGAGACTATGAGGGAGTACTCCCGAAATAGTGCTACGCGATGCTACACTCAAAAGAAGTTCTCTTGAGAATATTATTAACCCCCGAGTTAGTTGGGGAAGTTGATAATATCTGAAAGATGGACTAATGACTTTGGGAACCTCTTTAGAACCTTGTTCTGCAGGTACAATCAACCTTTAGTCCACAACCTTTGGGAATGGGTATACCTTTGCTCCATGCTCGTTGCAAACCTAGGGTCCTCTTGTTTGTTTATCTTTATGTCTCTATTACTTGTGTTTGTTGCATCCATAAAGCATCATATTGCATTGGTTTCATGGAATCCCGAGTTTATTTATAAACATTATAGAGCCAACAGGGATTACAAAAAAAATTGAAATATTCTTCTAAGAGTCCTAACTTGGATGACCTAAGGAAGTTAAGGGCAGTGATTGAAGAATCAAGAGAATTCGAAAGACAAATATAAGAGGATTCCCTTTATCATGGAGGATCAATAGAAGTTCAAAAGGCTTTCATCCATATTTGAAGATCCAAGCAAACAAGGGATTCCTTTCTCACTTTCCAACAAGAATAGAAGAGAGATGGAGGATTTATTTTCCTCTATCACATTACTCCTTTGAAGTTGATCACGGACAGCTTATATTCAAGAAAGTCCAGATAAAAGAGCAAATCAAGAAGCACGATGAAAAACTTCCTTACGACTTTTACTAGCTTTTATTTAGCTATTGGGTCAGGACTCTTATGAGAATGTTCATTTGTAACCGATATCAAAAAATAGTAAACGAGTTTTCTTTGGCTACTCTGTGACGTTTATAAATACCTGAGTTCCATGAAACCTTTCGTTTTGCATTCTTGCATTTTTTTTTGCATTTTTGCATCAGCATAGCATCCTTTGCATTCCGGAGGGGTCTCACTCTTGCTTCATCTTCACAGACAATCTGAATCACCGATACAACACTCGAGCTAGTCAATGCTAGAAGATGGATCAACTTGAACAAGAGAATAGAGTACTCCATGATGAAGTTGCAACTCTGAAAGAAAATCTGGAGAGGTTGAATGGCTTAGTCAAAGCTCTGTCCAACCAGTCTACGCCCAACAATCAGGATGTTCCAAGGACTGTTATCTCTGAAGTTGTGTCAGCACCAATCCCAAACATGGTAATGCAAAGTTCATGCAATTTTTGAAATCAAAATTGTTTTTTTGAAAGATGGGAACATAACTGAGTCGTTGGTCAGAGCACGATGGTTCAAGACGCTCAAAATTTAAAACAAAAGTGTACTGCCAAAATAAATGATTCACAAAGATCTTTTGGAGTCAGCTTACGCAACCCTGCTGTAGTATACTTTCAAAATAACCTTGCTTCAATTAGGTCTTTTGAGGGTTGTAACGTGGTCTGGTTCACGGTTTAAGAAACAAAGGATAAATGCTCAAAATTTATTTGTACCCATCCAATATACGTGATAATCTCCATTCCTATGCTCAGTTAACTCATATTATGCATTCAGGTTCCTAGAGGTTAGGAATTGCACTGATGGTAGCAATGATGGTTTAGAAGTCAATGGACCTATGAAAAGGCAGTCACCACTTCCCTATAGCATTTGGTTGTTTTGACATTGAGGATTTTCATGATAAGGATTTAAAGATCTCCTCTCTTTTATTATCCCTAACTTTTTCCTGAACTGTTTCTTATAAAGATTACAGTCAGCGGGATGCCCCAGTTTTGCATAAATCTCCTTCATAGGTTTTGACTTATTGGGCTTTTCTTTTGATTTTTTTTGAAAGGAAATGACTGCCTAGATTAATGATCACGGTGAACCATCATCGGCTTCTGATTGAAAGACATCTTCGACACTTACTTGTTGTGTATGAAAAGTGTATTGTATGAACACACAACCAAGTTAACTGAGAACTACCCATCCCAAGGTTAAGATTGTGGTCTTTTTGTAAAGAAAGAAACTCCAACTTCTAGGCTCGAAGGGGGTGACAAAGGGATAACTTCCTTATTTCTCCAGTGTTTGGGAGTTGAAACAATGCCTTACATCGTCAACAAACTTTGATTGAAAGCATACTGACAGCAGTTATGGGTATAACATTTTCGTCATCCTCCCTCCAATCTTTGCATATCAAAAATTTGGACAAAGAGTAAATAATTGAAAGATAAAGTATAAAAGATGCAGATAATAGACAAAACGAATTAAATCAAAAGTTGTAATGCTCAGTTCATTAATATAAAATTACAAACATAATTAAAAAACAAACCACTAATAAAATAAGGAAAGTACAAATAACGAGAAACAAAAGGCCTAATGACTAAATCAGTATAAAGATAAGCCATCCTGTCTGAAACACTGGCGTTTGAGAAGATAGTCTGCTGAGGTTGGACTGAAGCTTCACTTTTAATAAGCAACGATATTGAAACATGGAATGATGTACAAGTGATAGAAATGAAATGTGAATAACAACAATAATGTTAGAGAATGTACAAATAAAAATAAAGACAAAAATAAAATAAAAAAGGTTAGTAACAAATTCATGGATAATCAAGAATGATGTTAAGAATGAAGGATGAAAATTAGAAATTACCGAGATAAGATTTTGTGAGATTTTTGAGAAAAAAGTTTGAATTTTATGCCATAAATTAAAAAGATTAGAAATTTTACATTAGGGTTAATATGAAAAGAATGTTAGAAATTTAAAAATAAAAAAAAAGTGTTAGGATCTTAATTATAAAAAGTTAGGATTTTTTATTAAGAAAAATGGTTAGAATTTAATTTTTAAAAAGAGAGTTAATGTTAATTTAAAAAAAGTTAGATTTTATTAAAAAAAGAAGTTAATTTTAATTAAAAAAATGTTAGATTTAATTTTAAAAAAAGTGTTAGAGTTTTAAATTAAGTTAGAATTTTAAGATAAAAAAAAAAGTTAGACTTTTGATAGAAAAGTTAGTGTTAAAAATAAATAAAAAAAGTTAGAAAGGTTAATTTAAATTTTAAAAAGTTAGATTAGATTTAATTAAGAAAAGGTTTTAGATTTTAGTTAGAAAAAGGTTTTAGATTTTAGTTAGAATTAAAAAAGAAGATCAATTATTAGTTAGAATAAAAAAAAATAAAAAAATAAAAAGGAAATAGGTGTTATCTTCTTCTTCTTTTGCATGGCTGCCGATTTATCTTCTTCATCTCTTTTTCCTGAAAAACATGAAAAGCAACACGAAAATTATTATGATATTTTTTTGATCCTTACAGAGTGATGATGACCGATGATGCTTTGTTCTGAGGCTAGAGGATTTTTGACGGAGTTTGTTTGGATTTATGGAAAAGTCTTTTCTTGTTATGATTTTTGTCCCTTTTATACTTGATTTTTAAATCTTTTTCAATCTCGATTTTGATTTGAATATCTCAATCTTTTTCAATCTCGGATTTGATATGAATATCTCAATCTTTTTCAATCTCGGATTTGATTTGAATGAATTTTTGTGGTGATTTCAGATTTGATTCAATGATGGTTGTTGCACCCCAAAATTTGCCTAACCTTTTCTTACTTGATTTATGTTTAATTGCATTAGCATATCATTGATCTAACATTTTCATAGCATATCATTGTTCATTTAACAGGGGATCAAGTGTGGATCCTATCTAGAGGTCTTATGCAAGCTTGAGAAGTCACCATAGTCATCAGGAAGAGGGTTGGGTTCTTGAGAAGTTCAGTTATTTGTATGTGGTTAATCTCCTAATCTGAGGACTAATTGAAGATCGTCAAGGGATTATGAGGTCTTGACTAAGGTGAGAGGGTGTGAGTAGAGCTCATTGAAGTGGCTTGAGGGTCATGGTGGAGCTCAATCAAGTCATTGTGCCATGTTTGAAGAGCCACAGTTGAGGGTGTTGCAAGTAGGGTTTTCATCTGAGTAATCCTAAGTCAATTGACCAATTGAAGAGAATCAAAGCTCAATTCTAGGTCTTTGTAATCATGGATAGTTGTGTTGATACAAATGAGATAATATTCCAAGATCTATGCAAGAAAAGTTCAAGGTGTGAGAAGTTGTTAAATTAGGGTTCTCAGGGTAAAATCCCCTATTTAGTGCTTAACTTAAAGACCACTTATATCAAGATGCAAGTTTCATCTCCACTTTTGGCCAGCATAAAACTTGTAGATCATGCTCTTAGCTTTAATTTGAGTACTAGAAGTCCTCCATTGGATTTATAGAAATCAAGTTATGGTCCAGACAAGTTACAGGTCATCTGAGGAATGTGAAATTTGTCTGTGAAAGTTCACCAACTTTCAAGGAACGTTTGACCTATAAGGGTGTTTCTCTTGAGCTTTTGGACAACATGAAAGTTGTAGGTTTTGATCTTATATTTCTAAATTGTACTAGAAGTCTTCCATCTGATTTGTAGAACTCAAGTTATGAGGTTTACAAGTTAGGGGTATTTTGGGAAAGTAAGATTATAGGTCACTTGGCATTATAGGTCATTTTCTCCATCTAGCAAGCTTCAAATGCAATTTTGTTCAACACAAAACTTGTCCAAAACGATGTTTTTAGGTCAACCATATACTCATGATGAATTGATTTGGATTTAGGAGAGACTTGGTTTGAAGAATTTTGCAAAAGGAAGAATTTAAAGGTATTTGATTGAAAATTCATGATCAATTCATTTGTGCTCAAAATGGACCATATGAATACTCATTTTGATCAGAAAAACAATTCTAACACTTTGGCAATTTTAGAATTTCCATTTGAGGTCAATTTCATGGTGATATGGTTTGTTACTTCACAAGTAAGTTACACTTCATAATTTGATTTTGTGATAAGTTCAAATACTCAACTCACTCCAAACACCCTCACCAGACTACAAGGAGTTGATTGCAAGCTTCTGAGGGAAGTTTCAAGTTAGAACACGTGCACACCATGGTTGGTTATATGAAGGAAATTTGAAAATTGGTTTTTCTGTTTTGGGCCTCATTTGGACCCCTAAAGCCCACAAACCAATTGTATTTAAGTTGTGTGAGAGGTTTTGCTCCATTTTGGAGATCATTTTGCACCAGAACCAAGGATTGAAGTTGGAGCTTGAAGAAGAGAGTTGAAAATCATGTTTTCATTTTCAAGCCAGATCCAAGCAAATTGAAGTTACAAACACGTTCCTCATCAAGCATTGAGTGAATCTGCAGTGTTTTGAAGCCAGAATCGTACCCTAGATACCTCAATTTGAAGCTCAAAGTCAGGTATGTAGTTTTCAAATTTACACTGGTTATAGCATGATATAAGCATGATTAGTATGTGGATAGGCTTTGGTTTAAGATATAAATGGAATTTGGATCAGAAATTTGAGGATTAGAGACAAATTAGGTGATGACATGATTTCTGTTTGGATGCGAATTGATCTGATCTTGAGGCTTTGATTCAATTGGAATAGCATGTGATGATCAGTGGTAGATGAGGATTACATTCATACCATTAGTTTGAGCTTTGGTGAGAGTTCAAATTGAAGTGCACTTTGAGATCTTCGTGTTTTAAAATTTAGTAGGATTTAGAGGAATTGAAGGTTATATTTGAGATCAGGAGGAAATTTGGAGTGAAATGATGTTAAGTTTATTGAGTTTCCATGACCTGTAAGTATATGTTCATCGGAAAAGATGACCAGAGGTCATCTCCGGCCGCCGTTCTAGACTTCCCTCCATCTGAGGATTCAAATGAAGACGAAGGTTGTGGTTCGTTGGATCTGACGGAAGCATTGACAAAGTATCATCATCGTGTGGTCATGACTTGATCTGAGGGTTTGAGTTTTGGGATGAAACGCATCGTTTCATTAATCCTCGCTGGCAGCTATGTGGCGTGTGAGGTGGAGCGTGCGAGAGCCTTTAGATTAGATTACTGAGTCCACTGATCCAACGCATGTGATATTTTTTGGCTTATTTGATTTTCTTAATTCATTTTCATATTATTTTAATTGCATTTTCATACTTTAATTCATTTTAATTTCATTATTTGTCAGAAAAATAAAATAAAAATATGCTCATGATCCTCTCTCCATTTGTGATTTTTCTATGCTGTTGGATTTATTTTCTGATGATTTTGCAATTTAATTTGATTTTTCTCATTTTCATTAATTTCTTTGTTTTTGCATATTTGACACATCTATTTGTTGATTTTTGTTCTTGAATTTGGTTTGGAATCTTGGGCTGATTTTTTGCTAGATTGTAGATTAGAGATGTATGTTCCCTCAGGAATTTTCTTTTGATTTTTAGATAATCATAGATTCTGTTTTGGAGTAGGGTTTTAGAGCTTTCCCTTTCATGGTTTCCCTTTGACACTTTACAATTTAGGATTTTATTAGTGGCCTTAGAAGTTGAATTAAGCTATGATATTTGAACTATAGGTTCCTAACACTTGCATGTTCCCTTAGGAAAATTTGTATATTTTTAGAATCTAGTTTGCTATTTTAGATAAAATTTGCAAGTAGGTTGTTCATTTGGTGCTCCTAACATGGTGCTTGCTTTGTTTTGCCTTCAATGGTGGCTTTTGGTGCATGGTGAGATTGTGCTTCTTCTTGGATGATGTTATGGGCATGTTGTAGCTTCTGTGGAGTTGATTGTGGGGCTTGGCTTGGAGTCTTCTTTTCCTTTTGGTGGCTTTTTGGTGGCTTATAGGAATTAGGGTTTAGGAAAGAGCTTAGAAGTAGTTTCCTTTCTTCATTAAACATGGATGGCTTTGGGTTGATTTTCATTCTCATCCTATGATTCAAGGTCCTTACGTGAAAGCCTCATCCTTCGTTTGGAAGGATGTGTGGCATTTTACAATAGATAGAACCTTTGAGGATGCCTTTCTCAGATGACTGGTTGAGTGTCAGGAGGGATTCCTTTGGTTTCCTTCCTGCTTCCCATCATCAACCCAATATCTTGATTTGATTTTTCTTCTCTTGTGTTGGAGCTGGTTGAAGCATGAATATGAAGACTTCTCTTGGAGATTGCTTGAATTTGTTTGCTTGCAGCTGTTTGTCTGTTTGCTGTTTATCTGCTTTGCTGTTGAGCTGTTTTGCCTGCTGTTTTTTCTGACTGCTCTGCTTTGCCTGTGTGACTGATTGAATGTGTGTTTCATTAGAAGTAAGCTTAATATAGATGATTATAGGCCTAGGGGCATGCTAAAGGTTGAGAATAGCTCCCTTTGCTTGTCTGCATTAGAGGTTGAGTTTCTCCCTCTACTTGTGTTTTTTACTGTGTGGCTTTGCTTACTGGTATTTGGTTGAGCTTAGCTCCCTTGCCTGTGTGGTGTGTGGCCTTTGTGCCTTGTTTGTTTAGAAGTTGAGCTTGGCTCCTTCTGATTGTTTGTTGCATTGCATGTATTTTATTTACAGTAATTTCTTTACAGTTATTTTGTTTATTGTTGTTTTCCTTTGCCATGTTCCCCTAGGAACTCTGACTTCTCTTGCTCAAGAGAAGTTATGACAGACATTAGGTTTCTAACCATGCATGATAACACTAGGTAGTTCCCTTCTAACCTCGAACATAGGTCCATTTTGCATGACAACTTTAGGATTGGATCAGTTCCCCTTTAGTGCGTCTTCTATTCTCTTCTCTCCTCAAACAAATCAAAATACATTAATAAAGGTTAGTTGATATCGTGCGTTACGAGCCTTAAGCTACTTAGGAAATGATTGTTGGAGGGTTTCCTTCTAATAATTATGATGTTTAGTATGGTACCCTTTGGGTGACATGCGACGCATTCACTCCTAGGTCATAGTCTCTAGTGCGATATTAGTTGCAAACATCCATAAAAGATACTTCTCTAAAAAATAGAAAATAAAGATCAAACTCTTTTGTCCTCTTGGACCTTTAATTTCTTGGAAACCTTTTTCAGAAGGAGAGTTCTGTTAACTCCCGGTTCTACCGCAAACGGTAAACGCCTAAGTCTCCAATGGTCGAGCTGCATACACCAAACTGCTGGAACTGTCTGTTAACTTTACTCGGATAAAAAAGATAAACCTGTGTCTTTCGTGTCCCGAACTACGTTTGCTTTGATCTTTCATGCTGTATGAAAGTACGTAGGCACGAGATGCGATATCTCGGCGAGCAACCTTCCCCTGTAGTTAGGCAAACTACGTTGACTCTGATTTCTCGTTCCAGACGGGAATACATAGGCATAAAGTGCGACGCTTTGCCGAGTCATTTTCTTTTCCTTTCAGACCAGACTTTTAGAGTCGATAGATTAACAAAACCGTCAGATAAATACAATAAGAGTGGATCCCATCAAGTACGATGGACGTGAGGGGTGCTAATACCTTCCCCTTGCGTAACCGACTCCCGAATCCAGACAATGGTTGCGATGACCTTTTCTTATACCTTTTCGTCAGGTTTTTCCGATCGTTTCCTTTCCCGATCTGAGGGATAAATAACGAAAGGTGGCGACTCTTATGTCATTGCCGACCTCGTTTTTCGCAGTAGCGACAATGGTGATGCTGATATTTGGATCTGTTTTTCCTTATGATGATTACATGATCTGATTGATTTGATTTAGCTCCATCTGCGATTCATTGTGATTGGATTTGATTAACAAAAATGTTGGGATTTTAATTTAAAAATGTTAGCAAAGGAAGTTAGTGTTTTAAGTTTAAAAAAAATGAGTTATAATTTTAAAATAAAACAATATTTGAATGTTGATTTAGAATTATTTTAAAAACTCTTAGAATTTAATTTTAAAAGGAAGTTAGATCTTAATTAAAAAAATAAAAGGGCATTAAAATTTAATTTTTTTAAAAAAATATTAGAATTTTAATTTGAAAAAGAAAGGTGTTAATTTAATGAAAAAAAGCTTTAGTTTTAATTTTTTAAAAAAGGTGTTAGAATTTGATTTTTTTTTTTAAAAAAAGTGTTAGAAATTAATTAAAGGTTATATAATAAAATGTACTCTTGAAGTAACGAAAAAAGTTAAATTTTAATCTAAATCCTAAAAGTTAGTAAAAAAGAAATTAAAATGATTTAAATAAATAAAATAAATAGAAAAAAGGTTAACAAAAAAACATTAGTAAAGTTATAAAAAAAGTTTAATTAAATTATTATTAGTTAAAAAAATATTTAAAAAAAGGTTAATTTATTAAGCTAATCAGAATTTAAAAAATAATAAAATAAAAAATAAAAGGGTAAAATTTGGCGTATGACACTTCCTCTCCACAAACAGTGACAACACTGCCACCCACCATGTACTTCAACTTTTGGTGCAGCGTGGATGTTACGGCTCCTGCCGAGTGGATCCAAGGACGTCCCAGCAGACAACTATATGCTGGCTGAATATCTATAATATAGAACACAACGTCAAACACTTTAGGACCAACTTGAATTGGCAGCGTTAACTCCCCGAACACGGACTTTCTGGTCTCATCAAAAGCTCTCACCACCAAGTCACTTGGCGTACACAGTATACATCGGGTATCCAACTTCATCAGCACCTTCTTGGGAAGTACATTCAAGGATGACCATGTATCAACAAGCACGTGTGCAGCGCGCAGTTATAATTCCTCCCCTTGGGTGTCAAATCCAAATCAGTGAAACCTAGCCCATTTCATGCATTTACATGTGCCACAACCCCCTCGAGTTGATTCACAAATATCTCTTGTGGCACATAAGCTGTATTTAGGATTCTTAACAAAGCATTCTTGTGCGCTTCCGAACACAATAACAATGACAGAATAGATATCTTGGACGGAGTCTGCTGTAGGTGATCTACAATCTTGTAATCACTCTTTCTTATCAAGCGCATGAATTCCTCCACATCCTTTAACAAGGACTCCTTCTCACCAGCCTGAGAAGTCTCCTCAACCACTGCTTTACCCTTCCCTTTATCAGACTTTTCAGCAGTCACCTCTGGTGTGTTTCCCTTGAAAATTTGAAAACAACCGCTAATCTTCCAAATCTAACTTTGGTGACTCACAGGATCGATCAGATTGATCCTAGGACATATGCTAAAATGTTTCGTTGTCTAAAGTCTGCCTAAGTTATACACTTCGATATTCTTGGATGAAAGTTCCTAAATGATAGGATTATTAATTAGACTGAAAAGAGGAGGAAGATAGAAGTTAGGATAGAAAAGAAGTAGAAATCTTTAAAGAGAGGAAGGAGGTCGAAATCAAGGTAGGAATACATGAAACTGGAAAGTATGGCAAAAGATAAAGAAACTTATTAAAGGTAAAAAAGACAAAGTAAACTTCATTGAAAAGTAAAACATGGTGTGTTTACATCACGTACATTCTCCTTGGTACTCTCTTTCTCTACACTCGAATACTTGGAGTATTCTTAGGAGTAACTTGCACAAAAGTAAATTACAACACCCTTAATTTAATTTCTAAAACCCCTATTTATAATAGAAGAAATAACTACCAATAACTTCTGAAACCATCATCTTTTGAAGCATGTCGTGATGCATGATGTCCTTCGCCCACAAAGTGCCACATGTCCTCTCAGTCATCCAGCGAACAAAACCACTCCCTCCAATTTATTTGAATTTCAAATCTTTAGGATAACTACCAAGCAGTGTCACAATCGAAGCCCTCTCCTTCGAAGCTTTATGGTTTTTCTAAGTCTGCCAAGTGCTTCGACTCTTCTTTCTCAAGGACCTTGAACTCTTTGATCAACTTTTATTTCCAGCCAGATTTTGTCACTTTCTCTTTAATGTCTTAACTTGCAAGAGGTGTCGAATTTATGAGCTAACAAATTGCCCCTCAAAAATGTCTTTTTCGATCTTTTACACAGAAAAAGTACATTTTTTGACAGCATCTAATTCGACGCCGCTTACTTCGACTCTCACATGTCAATCGATGTTCTTTAACCAACTAATGTCTGGGAAGATGAAAGGGGAAGAGGGTGAAAAAGGAAAACAAAGGGAAACACGCGAGACACTGCTCATGTCCCCTCGGTGCAAATTCCTGATGTCATGAGTCATCATGACGGATTTCTCGGGACTCACCAAAATCGCAAATCATTATCATTCTTTTAGAGCCTAGGGGCTATAGGTTACAACTGCCACCCATATTTCTCCATCCTAGGACACACACGTGGCCCACTAACTCTAGCCACTTATGATGACAAACTCTTGACTTCTCAAACTCCATATAAATAATTTCCCCAGGTCTTACTTTTATCCTCCGCAATCCTTTAGCAAAAACTCTTGCATTCTTTTCCCTTCCAAATACTCTTTTCTTCTAAGAACACTTTCTTCCCCAATTTCAATAATGGCTGAGCACCATAAAAAGGTCAATCCAAAGGGCAATCTTCTTCATCGGTCCTCCCTCCTTTCACCACTATGAGCGATTCTAAAATAGTGAAGAACCAACAATTCATTCGCGAACCCTTGCTGGAGGAAAAACATTATATTTACAAATCCTAGGTAATCATCCCTGTCACTATTGCGGGTAAACCACTAGCTATGTCTAGCCCCTTGTCTCCATTAGGTCTTAATTATTCTAGCTTGAGCGAGTTTTTCCCTTCTTATAGAAAAACCAAACACTTAGGGACAAAGGATTCTAGAAAGGTTCCTGCTGATGGTCCTGATAGTCTAGCTTCTTACAGTGTAGACCTTAAGTACCTTCATGACGGAGCCAGGTTGTTTAGAGCCACCCCTTACTTTAAAGACTCTGAAGTTTATCTTAACTGGTTAGCAAAAGTAGAGAAGATAAAAGCCTAGGACTGGAAAAAGACTGGCATTTATGAACTCATAATGATGTCGAAGGTCGGACCCAACTATTGTCCCCTTATGCTGGCTTCCTCTTTGTTTTTCTGGGACAACACCCATTACATCTTCCACCTTCCATGTGGTATGATGACACCCACATTCTTTGATATCGCTGTCATTATAGGGCTAAAACCCCATGGATTGGTTTACGACCCTAAGATCGATAACCAAGATAATATAGGATTTTCAAATACGAAACACACCTATTCCCACTTTGTCCACCACTATCACAACAAGAGCACTAGTACCATCGAAGATGAGGAACATATAGCCTTCCTGACCATATGGTTATCCCGCTGTGTTTTCTGCACTAAGTCTTTGCAGGTGGCACAGAAGTATCTCATCCTGGCAAACCAGCTGCATTTGAAGAGAGGCATTTGCTTGAGTGAAATGATCCTGGCGAGTCTCTATGAAGCCTTGAGCGAGGGCGCTGGTAAACTGAAAGACCCTGAAAGTCATGGCAACCTACTAATGTCAGGTCCCTTCTGGTTGCTCTAGTTGTGGCTAAATTTTACTTTCAAAACCAGCCTTCCCAACAAGGGAGAGGTCGATGAGGGTTCGCCTTCTGTTTCTGACAGACAAGTAGAATGGCCCTGCTTGGTTCAACTTACACCAAGCAAAGAAGGACAGATGCTTCGAGCCAACCTTTCAAGCTTCATACAAATGTTTGCAAAACGTCACGAGTTCACCCCAAGAATGGCACCATTCGCAAAAAGGAAATGTGGTCCTGAGTGGTTCACCAGACCTTTCCCTCCTCAGCTAAAGAAACATAAAGACGAAACGAAGCTGGTCTGGGAACGATTCCTTACACCTCAACTGTTGGTTCACAAACTCAATCTCGTCAGGGGACAAGCCACTTTAGTAGCCTATCAACCAAACTTGGTATCACGACAATTTGGGCTAATACAAACTTTACCCAAATGTTTGTATGATAAAAAATCACACCTTATACTCCCTCTCAACATTGTCAACCCCATAGAATGCTCATAACACTTGGCACACCATGCCCACAAATATCTTTTTACACCCGTTTACTTCGAGCCTTCTTACTTCTATTCCCCAGAGTTCTACAACTGGTGGTCCAGACGTTATTCCTCAGAATTTCTTGACGTTTCAAGTTTTACCCGTTTGAATGACCAGGCTTTCGTTGATGTGAAGAAGAAGACCAAGAAAGGTACGTCTACCCATATCAAAGAGATTCAAGCCTTCAAGAAGTAATTTGAAACCGCCTATCGGCCAAATGATGTTAGTCAGACCATCCGCGAGGCTGCTGTCACTTTGAGGGAAACATTTCTTAAGAAAATGGAAAATTTAAAAATTCCCTCATATGTTCCTCGTGATAAACAGTATGAGGTTGCCTTTAAACTATTTCCCCCGAAAACTCCTCGATTACCAACTGCTGATTTTGGCGTGGCTCTTGCCCCTCCATTTCCAGATTGGTTTATCTGTGGGGACTCTATAAAAATCCTTCGGCAGCAGTCAAAACCCAAAGCGCAATGGGTGGTTCCGACTAAACTTACGCTCGATACTTTTAAAGGGCACCTTCATGTTAGTATAGAAGATGTTTGCATCTAATCCGACATTCTTGAAGGTCATCCCCCTTCAATTTAGACTTTTTACACTGAGCTTTATTGTTACTGATTGGAAGCAACATAATTTGTTTTGCAGCGGCTCCTAAGAGAAATGCTCCATCATCAAAGACTGGGGGCAGGGTTGAAATCCAAAAGGTAATCTCTTATAAGATTTTACTAGCTTGACTCCTTTGATTGTTCCTAACACTTTTCGTTATTTTCAGGTAAGCCGCAAACCACCTACTCCTCAGAAGAAACTAAAAAGAGCTTCTGCCCAAATCATCATTGATTGAGAAGATGAAGACGGGTCTCCTCATGAAGATGCTCCAATAAAGAGACGGCGAAGGGTTACCCATGGCCTTGATACCACTGGCTCTCCGTCTGCTCCGTCGACAGTCCAAACTCCTAAGCTGAACAACCCCCTTCAAGATCTTGCTAAGGCTCCCGCACAGGATGCCTCGACTCCACATATCGTTCCCATTGAAAGTGACAACTCGAGTCCTACTGATGAAAGTGTTAAGGTATAACACATGTTTTAAATGCTTTCTTTTGGAACTTGATCTGTTTTATCCTGTCCTTTCTTATGTCTGTTTCTTTGTCCAGGCTGATATCGAAACTTTGAAACCTGTCCCACCTGAGTCTCCTTTACCAACTTATCCTTTGAACAGTCAAGGTGAGCCCACCTACCATCCTACTTCTAATTTAGACTTTGGTATGAGTTCCCTTGGTGAGATTAACAAACCTGATTCCACTGCAGTTCCTCCTCCTTCACCCTCTAAAATAACTACCCAACAATCTCAGACTAATGGGTCTGATCATGAAGAAGGCAACACCCCAAATAATCCTATTGCAGCAGGCGAAGAAGATGCTTTTCTGAATGAAGATGCAAACTTGGTTGATATAAATAGCTCTCCTCTAGATCAAGCAATGGCTATTGATGAAAAAACCGTAGGGGACGATGATGTTGTTGAAGGTGAGACCATGCATCAATCAAAACTGGATGAGTCTAGTGATGAAGGTGCTGAAGATGACAAAGAAGAAGACACAACAGATCATGGTAAAAGTAAGGAAGCAAAACCTGAGGAGCGTCCAATCGATGGGCCTACCCCTGTTGAAATAGCTATGACTACCACTGCTGTTGTATCCAAGAAAAGTGAAGTGATGCCTGTCAAGGGTGGGGAAGATCTTACCACGGCAGAACTTGACGCCTTAAAGATCTCCAACCCCCGACAGTACATCAAGCTCCTCTTGAGTAAGCGAAGTAGTTCTTTTGGGAAGACCCCCATCACTTCGACTTCTGAAGGGAAAGTCTCGAGCCAACCAAATGATAGCATTCTTGAGAAGATCAAGGGAAAAATCTTCAAAGGGGATCTCTTCTCCCTTTTAAAAATGGGCCCAATTAACCGCCTTTCCTTGAAGGCTCTCCTACAACAAGTGGATCTCACATCGATTTCTCCCGAGGCTGCGAGCATCATCCAAGAAGTTGGTATCTTGATCGATCAAGTCCATAAATACTTTCGACTGCTGCCCCAAATTGAGAATGATCTTTCGACGAAGTCAGGTAGTGAAGTCGCTGCTTGGAGCGGTGTTGCTGATTCTGAAGAAAAAATTGCAGAATTGGAGGAGAGAAAAGAGAAGAATCAACAAGAGATCACCACGAATGAGGTGGACATTTCTTGTTGGGTGCGCAAAATCAAGAAGCTTCGCAATAAAATAGCGAAAGCCAAGAAGAAAAATATCGAATTGTCTTCTTTTGATGATTCTTCTTTATCAACTGAACTTGACCATGCCGTTAACTTTGCTGAGGAAGCTCGTCGTTTGGAAGCAGAAATTGCTCAATTGAGGACCGACAAGGCCCTATGTCAAAAATGCCTCAAGCTTCAAAAGTCGAACTATTTCAAGATGAGGGCCAATCTCCCTTTTTAGTTTGTTAAAACTTTGTAATAATGTATCTTTTGCTGGCCTTTGTAAGCCATGGTTTAATTTCATGCTGTAAGATACTGGGCCATTTTGGCGTATTTTACTGACACCATTTATGGCTTTGTTTTATATTTAGTCGTTATTCCGTTGATAAATTTACCTCCTGGAGCACAGGCTTATATTTTTTCAAATATATGCCGTTTACTTTCAATATTCTCCTATCATCGTTTAACTCTTCCACTTCGTATGCCCCATTGAAAAAGAATTTCGAAACTTGGAATGGGCCTTCCCATTTTGGGGACCACTTGCCTAAAGACCTAACCTTTCGATCCATAGGCAGGATCACTCTCCATACCAAATCTCCAACCAAAAAGGTCTTTGTTTTAACCTTCTTGTTATACGACTTCTCCATTCTTTTCTTTTGCCTTCTCAAAAGTTCCAAAGCTTTAAGTCTTTCCTCATCCAGATCCACTAACTAGTCGAGCATCATATCCCAATAGACTTCCCGAGGGATTTCGTGATGTCTCTGAATTCTAACTAACTGTATATAGATCTCGACCGACAACATTGCATCATGGCCAAAGGTCAAATGATATGGGGTACTATTGGTTGCTTCCTTAGGGGACGTTCGACATTCCCATAGGACTTGGTCCAATGTTTTATGCCAGTTTTTTGGCTTACTCCCAATCTGCTTTTTTATCATACCAATCACCACCTTATTTGCTGCCTCAACTTGGCCATTGGCCTGGCGTAATAAGGCATCGAGGTGAGAAGTTTAAATCCCATTTTTTTGGCAAACTCTTGCATTTTTCGACCCGTGAACACTGACCCTTGATATGTCGTTATTGTTTATGATAGCCCAAATATATAAATGATGTACCTCTGAATGAACTCGATGACATCCTTTTGATCTACTTTTCGTAGAGGTATCGCTTTGATCCATTTGGTGAAGTAGTCTATCCCTACTAGGATATACCTTTGGTTTTTGGAAGACGCGGGTCAAATCACTCCTATGAGGTCCAAAGCCCATCCTCTGAATGGCCATGGCTTGATTATGGAGTGTAACTCGCTTGCTGGGACATGTTGTATGCCAGCGTGGACTTGGTATTCCTGGCAACCCTTGGCGAACTCAATACAATCTTTCAGCATCGTAGGCTAATACATGCCTTGGCGGAACAATATCCATTTCATCTTATGGCCTACCTGGTGTGCCCCACATGTCCAACTGTGGACTGATGACAATGCCAGGTACGCCTCAGATTCGCTAAGGCATTTAAGCAAAACTCCCTCAGAGGTTTTCTTGAATAGTTCGTTTCCTAGAAGAACGTAGCTTAGCGCTTGATACTTTACTTTTTGTTATGTGGCTGCTGAAGGGTTCTGAAGATACTCAACCAAAGGTTTCCTCCAATCTTTGTCTGACAAACTTTTGACTGTGAAAATTTTGAAATTTTTCTTCATCAGCATAGCCAAATTTTATGGCTTCTAGGTCCAACGGCTGTAGACCTACCGACACTATGTTACCCCTAGCTTCGATTACTTCTTTCAAGTCTTCTTTTGAAACCCTATATCCTGGTGCGATTTGTGCCAAATTGTTGGCCACCTGATTGTATAGTCGTGGTATGTGTCGAATAGTAAATACTTCGAATTTTTTGAGTAACCTATTGGCTATTGTGAAGTACATGATGAGATTTTCTTTAACACATTTGTACTCCTTTATTAACTGTTTCACAACCAGCTCCGAGTCTCCCATTATTTTGACTCGAGTTGCCCCCAATTCTAACAAAATTTCAAGTCCGGATATTAAGGCTTCATACTCAGCCTCATTATTGGAGTAAGGCCCCTCGACTTTGTACTTGAATTTTGTTGGATTCTGTCAGGCGAAATAATCAACAGACATATGCTTGTTCTGTTCTTATGGCTGGAACCGTCGAAGTACAACTTCTAAGGTTCTAGCTCGACAAGATTTAGGGCGTTTTCACTTATGGAGTGGTCGACAATAAAGTCTGCCACTATTTTCCCTTTAACCGCTTTCAGCGGTTTATATGTCAAAGAATACTCAGTTAGTGCTAATGCCCACTTACCAATTTGACTATGCAAAATAGGCTTGGATAATATGTGTTTAATAATATCGAAATGCAAAGAGACATACACATCAACTGGTTTTATATATCGTTTCAACTTTGTACACGAGAAATACAAACATAGGCATAGTTTTTTTATTTCACTATATCTAGTTTCTGCATCATTCAAAACCCTGCTAAGGTAGTAAATGGCCCTTTCGGCACCATTCTCATCCTCTTGAGCCAGCATGCTCCCTAGAGTCTTGCCTGATGCTGCTATGTACAATCTCATGTGTTTGCTTCTACAAGGTGGCAAAAGGACTGGAGGATGAGTCAAATAGTCTTTGATCTTGTCAAAAGCTTCCTGCTGCTCTTTCCCCCATTCGAACCTTTCTTTAGTGACTCGAAGCAATGGTGAGAAGGCCTGCTTTTTTCCACTTAGGTTTGATATAAATCTTATCAAGAAGTTTATTTTACCTAGTAAGGATTGCAGTTCCTTCTTGTTCGACGGCGCTTTCGCTTCCATAATGGCCTTCGTCTTGTTTTGGGTGATTTCAATCCCCTTCTTATGGACCACAAAACCTAAGAAATCTCCTGCTTGCACACAAAATGCGAACTTCAGAGGGTTCATCTTGAGGCCAAACTTCCTCATCCTTATGAAGGATTGACGCAGATGATCTACATGATCTTTTCCTGACACAGATTTCACCATAATGTCATCAATATATATCGGCATGAAAGACTCAATGTAGTCATGAAAAATTGAATTCATCACTCGCTGATATGTTGCCCCAACATTCTTCAGGCCAAAAGGCATCACTACCCATTCGTAAGTGCCTAAGTCCCCTGGACAACGAAACAATGTTTTGGGAACATCATCTTCAACAATGAAAATTTGATTATAACCAGAATATCCATCCAGCATGCTAAGGTACTCGTGGTCGGCGGCTGAATCGACTAGCATTTCTGCTACCGGCATCGAATATTCATCTTTAAGGTTGCTGAATTCAAGTCCCTAAAGTCTATACACACTCTTAAAGACCCATTTTTCTTAATGACTGGTACAATATTAGCTAGCCATTCGACATACCTGGTCGTGCAGATGAACTTACATCGCATGAGTCTTTCGATTTCTTCCTTTATTTGTGAGAGGATCTCCGGAGCGAAGCGTCTTGGGTTTTGCTTGATTGGCTTCTTGCCAGGTTTGATTGGCAATCTATGTTCAACCAAATCTCTCTTCAACCCTAGCATCTCATCATAATCCCAGGTAAAACAGTCCTTGTATTCTCGCAGCAACTGAATAATCTCAACCTTGAGTTGAGAGTTGAGGTTGGCACTGATGTACGTTGGCCTTTTGACTATTCCTTCTCCCAGATCTACTTCCTCTAATGGGTCTTGTGTGAGCATCTTGACATCGTTCACGAGGGGGTCTTTCTCGAAGCCTAGAGGCTCGTCGTCATAAATAGCATTGAGCCTTTAGTCTTCGTACTGAGTCTTATCAGATGGTTCGGGATCGAAGCCTTTATCAGGGCCTCTTTGACAAGATTCTTCATTGGCCTTCTCATCCATTTTGTTGTTGACAGCCTCCAAGGCCGTTTGTAGTTTAGTTTCGGCCATGTAGGCCGAAATTCTTTGAAGCGCTACGGCTTCAGTCATCATTGCTGAATTCGCTTCCCCATCAGTGGGGTCTACTGGCAGTGTGCCAAGGTATGGGAGTCTCTCACCTGGTACTTCCTTATCCCAGCGGAAACCATCAATAGGATGCAGATATAATGAGCAGTATACTTCATCATTTGGTTCGAACTCAAAATCTGCTGGTACGCATGGACCTATATTGGCCAAGTGCTTGTCGAAGTGCCTTCGGTCAACGTGATTTATGGGTGCCTTAAAATATCCTTGGTCGGATTCGATATTCTCCATGATTCCGTCTGGTCTCTATATTACAATTCTTTGATGCATTGAGGTTGGTACTGCCCCAACGCCATGGATCCATTCCCGTCCAAGTAGCAGATTATAATTAGTTGTTATTTCTACCACCATGAAAGCGGTCGGTTGTGTAACCGTTCCGACTGTGACATCCACCTGTATAACTCCCATGGTCGAACCTACTTTACCTTTGTAGTTTGACAAGACCATGTTTTGTGGTTTCGTATCAGTATCATATTTACCGATTTTGTTCAACAAGAAATGTGGCATCAGGCTTATTGTCGCGCCACAATCCACCAGAATCTTATTAATTGGGACATTTTCCACCTTCACTATGATATAAAGAGGCTTGAAATGGTTTCTTATTGCTTATGTTGGCCGTTCGAAAAAGGAATTTTGCTCTTCGACACAACTGTTATTCATCACATAGTAACACACAGGCTTGTGTGCTGCCATCTCCCAATCTGTATAAGTATCCAGATTTTCAACTACTGATATTCTATCATATTCCCTTGGCATTACCGATACTATATTAACCAGCAACTTCAAGGAATCATCAGAGTCGGAATCAAAGTTATCAGTCAACTCATCATCGACTCCAACTGGCTTTTCTGGTTTTCCATCTGGGCATGGAATAGCCTTCGTCCTACAGGTGCTTTTCCAAATGTCGGCAATTGTGCCTCCTTATGCTCGACCGGGATATTAGTACTGGATTCTTCCTGATTCTTTAGTGAGCTTTCCCTGAGAGCTTTCCTCTTGCGTTGCTCTCGCCTCCACTGTGATCGAGACATATGATTCTTTCCTTTATAGTTCTCAGATACATGGGTAGTTCTTGAAGACTGGAACTCCTTCCGATAAGTAACTGAAGATCCTCTATTCACCTCGAAGTCCTTCCACTTCTGTTATCCTTGTTGTCTATCTTCATTGGGTTTCATCCACTTACCATTAGCAGTTTCAACAAAGGGTTTGAAACTGGTGGGTTTAGCTCTTGCAGCCCTGATGCGAGGCTCAGATCTCCTTGGGGGATTACTTCGAGGGTCGAATCTGGGAATCTCTCTACCTTGTTTGAGTCTCCGTGTTCCCTCTAGTTTTTGGGCAGCTTTCTTGTCGAAGATAGCATAATAACGAGGGCATAACATCACATTGGACCCTTTCTCTTGGCACCGATGGAGAAAATCGACAATCGTCTTTTCCTGTCTTGGGTAAGCCTTTTTAGTGAATTCTTCCTGACAGTTCGATTCGCCATCCTCTATGGTTTCATGTTGGGTGATTTCTACCATATTGATTTCGCCCCCTTCAACCAGATTCAGCGTTCTCAAGCCTAACTCCAAACCTTCAGTGGCCTGGTCCATCTTAATGAAGTAGTCAACAGTTTCCTTAGTCACTATCTCCCAACCTGGACTACTCATGTCATTCGATCTTGGGTTGTCATCAACCAGGTCGAGGTCGTCGGTAACCATCTTTACACAATCCTCTTGTCCGAAACCCATGATAACTTTAGTCATTACAGCCCCATTCGCGAGGTCATCAGTAACCTCTATCATGTCGACCGCAAAATTATGGCTATTAGTGACTTCGACCATGTTGGCCTCCAATGGTTTTGTATAGTGGGCATCTGCCATCTGCAGGAGGTCCGTATCGACCTTCATTTGGATGTTGGCCTTCTCCCCGAATTTCAGACGTCCCTCTTGAATTGCATTTTGAACGAGATCCCTGAAAAGAAAACATTGAGACGTTTTATGACTCAAAAAATTATGGTATTTACAAAACCCTCTTTTTTTCCTTTGTTCTAAAGACGGTAATTTAGCACCAGGTGGCACTATCATTTGCCCATATTTTACTAACAAATCGAAAATTTCATCACATTTCGTGATATCAAAAGTATATGTTTTCTTTGGGAACCTATCATTCTTTTCAGATTCGACAAAACTCTTCCCTTGCGGGGGAGCCAACACTTTACAGGAATAAGGGGGACCTTGTTTGAGTTCGGCAAGATCTACTTCGCTTTCACCAAAATATAAGGGATCTTCGCATAACCCTTCGACGTTTTTATTAAATTCGACAAAAGCTACTTTCTTGCTTTTGTTGAACTTAACCTTTTCGTCTTTAAGTCATTCCAGTTGTCGGACTCTATCGGCCAATTGAGCCATGTCCCTCAAGTATTGGGTATTCGACTTCTTTCTAATGGAATAGTCAAGGCCTCCAGCAGCCATTTTGACCAACTCGTGTTCAGGAACCCGTGTGAAACATCTGGCCTTGAGTAATCGAAACCTATTGAGGTATTCTTCGATTGGTTCAGAAAACTTATGCTTCACACTAGCGAGTTGGTTTAGACTAATCTTAGTTTGGCCCATGTAGAACTGCTCATGAAACAAGCGCTCTAGTTGGGTCCAATTACACACTGTATTGGGAGGTAGCATCGTAAAACATGTAAAGACATTTTTTGTGAGAGAACTTGGAAAGTATTTTATTCTAAGACTCTCGTCATTTGCTATCTCTCCTGCCTCAATCAGATAACGAGCCACGTGTTCGACAGTGGATTCCGTCGTATCTCCTGAGAACTTAGTAAACTTGGACACTTTCATCCTAAGAGGTAACTCCGCCTGAAGGATATAGTCCACTATAAGAGAGGTGTAGTTTGGCCTGGTGAACCCAGTGTTCAAACCATTTCGAGCCATAATTCTCTCGACCATGGCTGCTAGATTATTATCGGCAGCTATGTTATTGCGTCGAACCTGTTGGACGACATTGTCTGCATCCTGGTTTCGATTTACTATTATTACTCCTGGGTCTCTCTCCCCTGGAGTATGAACCTGATTTATTAACGGTTTGTCCCTAAGTGGTTCGACTATGGGAGGGTCAACTCTTCCTTGGTTTTCCATATTGACTTTCGTCATGTTTCCCAAGTCTTGTCGTGGAACGTTTGCTATCGGGGCCTGATTCCTGGCCATAGGAGGTACCCCCATGAATTCAGCCAATCGTGTTAACTGTACTGCCAACTATTGATTGGTGTGGGTTGTGTTCTGGATTAATGGTTGAAAGATTTCACCCATGGTTTGGGACAAATTCTGAACCATTTATAAATTACTTTCATCCATTTGTTTCCTTAAACACGCAACCGAGGTATTGGTCAAGTTAGGGCCCTGCGTCGAATATCCTAGACTCTGACTCTGGGGATTTCGACCCATGTTCAAACCTAATCCTAATCCTTGTAATGGCGAAGCCGTTGCATTATTGTAGAATATAGGGGGAGCATTTTGGAGCCCTTGCATTACAGTTGTGGGCATCCCATATGGAGGGTTTATTGGTAACTACAAAAACCCGGGAGGGGCGAACTGTCTAGACACTGAACTTCCTCCTAATGGAGTCTGAGGATTTGACGCTTGAGGTCTAATATACTCCAACACTGGTTGACTATAAGGTCTTATTATGGTCGATCCAGTCCCTAACACCGAGGGTGTTGGCTCTGGCCTCACAGGAGGCGCTGTTTGCTCTCCTGTCAACGGTATCGAAGGCGACACTACGCTGTTTCTCGTTCCTTTGCTAGAACTGTCTCCTTGAGGGTTAGGATTACTTGGCTGATTTGCATCCGTCGCCATATTCCTAATGTTTCGTCTTATTAATCTTTCTTCGTTTCTAGCGGTAATTCTACCACTTCTTAGTAACATAAAACGTACTCTTCACGAATAGATCAATACGACTGCAATTTTTACAAGTTTTGATTATATGAAAGAAATTCTTTTTAGCACTGTCCCACTGGGCGTGCCATTTTGTTTCCCTTGAAAATTGGAAAACAACCACTGATCTTCCAAATCTAACTTTGGTGACTCACAGGATCGATCAGATTGATCCTAGGACATGTGCTAAAATGTTTCGTTGTCTAAAGTCTGCCTAAGTTATACACTTCGACATTCTTGGGTGAAAATTCCTAAATGATAGAATTACTAATTAGACTGAAAAGAGGAGGAAGATAGAAGTTAGGATAGAAAAGAAGTAGAAATATTTAAAGAGAGGAAGGAGGTCAAAAGCAAGGTAAGAATACATGAAACTGGAAAGTATGGCAAAAGATAAAGAAACTTATTAAAGGTAAAAAGACAAAGTAAACTTCATTGAAAAGTAAAACATGGTGTGTTTACATCACGTACGTTCTCCTTGGTATTCTCTTTCTCTACACTCGAATACTTGGAGTATTCTTAGGAGTAACTTGCACAAAAGTAAATTACAACACCCTTAATTTAATTTCCATAACCCCTATTTATAATAGAAGAAATAACTACCAATAACTTTCGAAACCATCATCTTCTGACACATGTCGTGATGCATAATGTCCTTCACCCACAAAGTGCCACATGTCCTCTTAGTCATCCAGCAAATGAAACCACTCCCTCCAATTTATTTGAATTTCAAATCTTTAGGATAACTACCAAGCACCGTTACAATCGAAGCCCTCTCCTTCGAAGCTTTATGATTTTTCTAAGTCTGCCAAGTGCTTTGACTCTTCTTTCTCAAGGACCTTGAACTCTTTGATCAACTTTTATTTCCAGCCAGATTTTGACACTTTCTCTTTAATGTCTTAACTTGCAAGATGTGTTGAATTTATGAGCTAACAGGGTGACAAAAACACTCTTCTGCTCTGAGTAATTTCACCATCCCCAACTAAATTATCCACAGAATCCACCAGTAAACTTTTCAACTCTTGTTTCTGCCCATTACAGTATACTTTTGCTCCGTAATTCCACGAAATTGCCTTAGTACTCTCATAAGGTACAGGACCAGGTTTGGTGATAATAATGGTTGGCGACTGTTGCACCCCAAAATTTGCCCAACCTTTTCTAACCTAGGTTTATGTTTCAATTGCATAATCATTTGCATTGGTATCATGTACATTCATCTGCATTGCATAGCATAAGCAAGCTATCTTTATCAGGAGATCAAGTGCTATTCTTATCTCAAGAGGCATATCCAAGGGTTTCATTCATATTCAAGACTACTCAGGTCATCAGGGAAGAATTTGAGCTTTGAAGAGCTGCCAGGTTGATCAGTGAGTTCTCCCCTATCTTGAGGTTGTTTGGGGATCATCAGAGGGTGTGTGAGCTATGAGCCAAGAGCATGAGGTGTGTATGGATGTTATGAAGAGCCTAGATGATCATTTTGAAGAAGAACCAAGTCATTGGAATGATTGCAAGAGCCTCAGTTGAAGTCAGTCAACTAGGGTTTTATCTGGGTCAACACTAGGTCAATCCTAGGTCAAAGACTTGTTTTGAAAGGCATCCAGGATCCTTTGAAGAATGTGGGATTCATTATGTGCTATATGGATAGGGATATGGTGTTGTGCTAAATAAAAATCAGAAGGAATCAAGGAGAAATGGAGTTACCAAATTAGGGTTTCAATGTAAAATCCCCTGATTTAGGTCAAACTTCAAAGCAGTGTAACTCAAGATGCAAGCTTCATATGAATTTCTGGTCCACATGGAACTTGTAGAGTATCTTCATAGCTTTAATTAGAGTGGTGGAAGTCATCAAGATGATTTATAGAACTCAAGTTATAGCTCTTGCAAGTTACAGGTCATCTGAGGGCACTGAAATTTGTCTTTGAAAGTTGTCTGTCTTCCAAGAAAATTTTGACCTTCAAGGAGATTTCAAATGGATTTATGGCCAACATAAGAGTTGTTCCTCTTTGTCTTATCTTTCTAGAAAGGTATGGTATGCCTTCATATGATTTGTGGAACTCTACTTATGGTCTTGGCAAGAAAAGGGTATTTTGGTCATTTGAGAATTACAGGTCATTCTTAGCCTATGCCTAAAACTCATACAAGGAAGCTTCAAATGAAAAACTTCCCAACATCAAAGTTGCTCAAAATGTCATTTTAAGTCTAGAAAAGAGGTCACGGGAGTTTGTAAATGTATAGAACAAGACTTGATAAAAGTTGGTGAAAAATGACTTAAAAAGGCATATAACCTGAAAAAGTTCAAGTTGGAAATTGGTTTGAGAGATCTACAAATCCAAAATGGGTCATGTGATATACCAAATTGATTCCAAACAACATTTTGAAGACATTGGTTCAGCCACTTTTTTGAGTTAGGGTTTAAATTTTGGACTTGGTTTGTAAAGTTCTTTCTTGCATAATAAGGCAACTTTGCAAAACTCAACACAAGGCAAGGCGAGGCTTGTTTTTCACACATACCATTTCAATATCTCATGAGGAGAGATTTTAACACAAGTTTGGAGGGTTGTATGCATGAGATGAGAGATATTCAACATGTCATCAAGTGAGAATTTCCACATTCTTCCATCACATTCTAGAATCCTCTAAGATCAATCCAGAAACTTCTAGATCTGTCCATCATCCTCTATATATTGAATTGAATCCATTAGTGAAAAAGGTTGGTGAAAAGAGAGAGAGAAGAGAGAGGATTCCATAGTTTCTTCAATTACAAGTAAGAGAGAAATTGTTCATTTTACACCAAGTCTGTTCAATCTTCTCCTTCATCTACAATCCACAGATCATAGTGAGTGCATACAAGCAAGTTCAGAGGCACATCAATGGAGGACTGAAGCTCTAAGGTTGAGATTGCAAAGATCCATAACAGGCTCGAATCTCCTTCTACAAGCACTCATCATCATAATTGTTGCAAACAGAAAGATCCTCATCAAGCAAGGATCATCCTCGAAGGCTTACAAGCATTGGATTGGACTGTAACCACCTCTGCCATAGCTACCTAGCAGGTTGGTGATTTCTCTTATATCTCCCTAATTAGGTGTTGTTATATTAGATTATTAGTGTAAGATTGTTAGGTTAGGTTAGATGACCATTTTCAGAGAGATTGAGAAGGTTTCATGGAGTTTGGTAACATGGTGATGAATCTTTCAAGATCAAGAACTCATGGATTAGGGCAAGATAATATTAGCTTTTTAGCTTAGAGTGATCAGCATAATCCCTAGATCATTCTAGTATAGTTTGAGCAAATTTCATAACCATGCATATCAGGTGCAGTCCAGTGGTACCCTAAACTTATAGCTATCGGGTTTGGCTACTGAGGAGGTTTTAGAAAAATCTAGGGCTAGGGTTTTATAGAGGGTGAGGAGTAGACCATTTTTGGTCTTTGGATGAGGGGTTTTCATTGAGAGATGAAGGAGTACGCATTGGTTGAATATGGCTGCATGAAAGAAAGAATTCTGAAACCCTAGGTGTTGATTGGAGAAGATGACTGATGACCATTGGATTAGTTCGTTTCAATTGACTTGTTAGGTTAATCTCACGGCTGAGATTTAAACTCAGATTTGGAGGGAATATTAGAAGCAGCTAAACGCTGCGTTTTCATTAAACAACGCGTGGGCTGGATCCAATTTATTCTAACCCCACCCCCTTTTGAGAAGCCCAACAAAATACACTCAAAAATCTCGCTATTTGCACCGTGTCTGTTTTATTTTTCCTTTATTTTCTTAATTCAATTCTGATCATAATGGGCTTAACGCCACTTACTCTTGGCACCCCACTTCCCTGGCCCATCAATATATGAACTGGGCGAAGTTGCTTGTGACACCCCCTCCCCAATTTAATTCATTTTTGTGATTTTTATTTTCTTTTATATTTTTAGCACCCTTAAAAATTCATAAAAAATTGAAAAAAGCTTAGTTTTAATTGGTTCTTTTTGTGGTAGATCAATAATTCTGTTAATAAAAATAATAAGTAATAAAAATAGCATTTTATTTTGTTTTAATATTTTTTGTGCATTTTTCTTGTAAATATCTTTTTAATGAGTTTAGTTTAGTACATGAATTTGTTGATTTTAGTTCTAATAGTTCCCTTTAGATTTAGGACCCATTCTTCTTAGAGTGATTAGCTTAGGACTTCAACTTGCATATAGGATTTAATTCATAATTTTAGGATTAATTTTTAGGTAGTTTGATTAGGTGAGATTAGAGTGGTTAAAATTAGGGTTTTAAGTGTACATAGGTGAGATAGATCATTTCTTTTAGGAATTTTGATTTGATTTTTGGGGTATGGGACTATAGGGGTTATGGGTAGATAATAGATCCCTTAGAAAATATTAGGATTCCCCTACTGCTATTAGTATATTGCTTGTATTTGATTGATTGTGTGGTGTGCCCTCTTTAGGGTTATTATTTGTCTATGTGGGGTATTGGGTTTGTTTGGGGGCTTGGGGTTTGAGTTGAAGATTGAGATGATGAAGCCCATTTGAAGATCAGAGACTGAAGACCAACTTCCAGGGTTGATGAGGAGTATCTCTTGCTGGCAGCTGTTGAAGTTTCTAGGATCTAGTAATTAGGCAGAGCTCTAGAGTAGCAAACTTGATTCATAAACATGGAAGGTCTTGATTGCCTCCATTCCTCTCGGTGATGCAGAGTCTCTTTAAGACACTCACCCCCTTCCTTTGGAAGGCTTGGTGATAGTGTCTAAGAGATAGAAATCTTGAGAGAAATATTCTATGTGTTGATAGCAGTCTGTTTGCCACCTTTGGTGGTCAACTAATTGCTTAACACCCAGTTCATTCTTGTGATTGATTCCTCAGCTTGGGGAGTAGGACTTGAAGAAAAGCCATTGGGAGATTGAAGATCAACGACTGATGTCTGCTTGAAGCCTGAAGATGGTTGCATATGCTGATGAAGATTGCTTGGTTGTTTAGTTTTAGCTGTTTTATATTTTGATGTATTGTGTGAATTTCCCGGATTGTATTGTTTGTTGTTTAACCTGCTGGGTTGAAAGTGAATTTTGTTCACTTTTGCCTATTGTTTTCTAGGTTCGAGGTTGAGTGGGACTCCCTTGCCTCGCTTGTATTGTTGCATCTATGCATTTTACTGCTTTATTGTATATTTGTTGTTTCTGTTTCCGTTTATCCCTTAGGATCTCTGTTTCTCTCTGCGCAAGAGAGGAGCATGATAGACATTAGGTCTTAACCCATGCATGATAACATTAGGGTAGATTTTATTCCCTTTTTCAACCCTAGGATTTGTAGAGTGTCATCTCTTCTTTCCTCAAAACAGCAGAAAAACATTAATAAAGGTTATAACAAAAATTCATTCATTTCTTCCGTCAAAAGATTTGAACAAACATCAACCTTTTTGCAATAAGAAAACCCTTGTTTAAGGTGAGATTTTTCATAAAAGACACTCGAACAGCTTGTGTCGTGCGTAGCCCGAACTACGTTTGCTCTGATCTTCCATGCTGTGTGGAAGTACGTAGGCATAGGATGCGATATCCTAGCGAGCAACCTTCACCCACCTTCACCCGTAGTTAGGCGAACTACGTTGACTCTGATTTCTCGTTCCAGACGGGAATACGTAGGCATAAAGTGCGATGCTTTGCCGAGTCATGTTTTCTTTTCTTTTCAGACCTCATCCTTTAGTTTAGATAGAAGTGTAATCCGTACAACCCAAGCAAGCGTGGATCCCATCGAGTACGATGGACGTGAGGGGTGCTAATACCTTCCCCTTGCGTAACCTACTCCCGAATCCAGGTTTTGGTTGCGATGACCATACCCTTTCCCGTTTTTCGCGAGGTTTACTTTGAGCGTTTCCTTTCCCTCCTTTGGGATAAATAACGCACGGTGGCGACTCTTCTGTCAGCCGGCGCCGATTTTCGCAGTAGCGACAGCTGGCGACTCTGTTGGGGATCCAACGTCCCCTGGCTGCTAAGGACTGCGATAGTTCCTTATGCATTTGGGATCCAACGTCCCTTAAGAGAGTCAATCCTAGCGCTTGTTTTCACGTCGTGGGCTTTGTATGGATTTACATGTATGTATTTACATTTCAGCATTTTATTATCATTATTATTGCTGTATTGTGGGTGACGGGTGTTCTATGATTGAGAGATAAGCCGGACCTGGGCTTGAGTGCACCTAGATTTAGAGTGGAGATTAGTGGGTGCGCACGTGCTTTGCATGTCCTAGTGTCCCGCGAAATCCGCACTCAGACGAGGTTCTTCTGGTTGGCCTCCTGTCCTGCCCTTTGGGTGGCTCGGGTTGCTGGTTAGTCGGATTGTCGACTCTGGGGACCGATCATTTGGAAGCTGGCTAAGTGAGGCCTCTTCAGGATTTGATGATGCCACTCCTTCTGGGAATCGTATCATCAACCCTGAAAGTCTGTGACGCCGACGACCGCATAGGATGCCATACCGTTGTCAGTTACTAGGACATCCACCTGTGAGAGGGTTTGGGGGTTATGCAGGTAACTAGACCTTCAGATACCAGTTATTTCTTGATCAGAGATCCTGGGTATTTATGGGCAGTTGTGAGGTCTATCAGAGACCAGTCAGAGTTATGGTATGAGGTCTATCAGAGACCAGTTGGAGTTATGTTATGGGGTCTATCAGAGACCAGTGTTGGAGCTTTGTGTTGGGTCCATCTGAGACCAGGGTTTGAGGAATTCTGGAGGGTCTATTTGAGACTTTTGATATGGTTCAGGCTTCTCAGCTATAGCACTTGGTCCCTGTTGCATGTTGCTTGCATTGCATTATTTGCATAACCATTATCATTGCATCCCATTAACGTGTGTCTGTGCTGCAGGTGCATTACATACTTCCCTGTTCTAGTGCTCCGGACTTCTGATTATTGATATGGGTAGTGTGCGGAAGACAGTGGCGTATAAGCTGCCCACTCCGGATGTGAATTCTATATTGAGTTTGGTTGCCCTTGCGGATGATGAGGTTAGGGCTAGCTTCAAGAAGAGTTATACTTTTGCCTCCAAAGGCCTGTTCAATATATGAGTTGTTTTCTCTGTCGTGATTGAATTTCAACTTCTTGCCACTTTTGTCACCGCACTGTCACGACGCTACCCTGTATCAAATGTATTAGCACTAGAATGAGAGGAGTAATATTCCCCAATGCACACATGCACGTTAGCATTTTTGTATTCTGTCTGCATAAATCACATTGCATAGCATTTCTCTAGCTGGCCAAAGCACTTATCCAGCCTTTGTTCTATCCAGAGGGTGATGCTCGGGGGGGTGTTCGAGGCAAGTGTGGAGTGTTGAAGACGACCAAGGGGTTGAAGCAGACTTGAGCAAAATCAAGCAGTGAAGTCAGGTGGCAGTTGTTGGGAGCTATGTCAGAGAGCAGCTTCCAGTTTGTTGATACCTTGTCAGGTTTCACTGTGATGTCCAATCCCTTGTATGGATCTACGCGTGACGAGGACTCTCTGCAAGTGAACAACCTTATTGCAGCTCAGCTTGTACAGCCTTCTGTTGAAGACCAAGGTCCACGTGAGCAGTTTGTTGTCCGAAGTGAACGTTATCCTTCTGTTGATACTCCAGACTACCAGAGTGTTGCTTTCCCTATGCCAAAGTCCCGAAGAGAAGTCCTAATGGCAAAGACTGAAGACCCATTAGCTCCCGGGTGTGCTAGGAGGTCTCGTGCATCGGATGAAAGATTCAAAGCCTTGAAAGGTAAAGACGCTGTTAACCCTAATGCTGCAGAGATGTGTCTGGTTCCTGACCTAGTGCTACCTCCGAAGTTCAGAATGCCGGAGGTTGAAAAGTACAAAGGAGACAGTTGCCCGAAGCAACATTTGGTGTTGTTCTGCCGAAGAATGACTCCATTCGTGCACAACGACAAGTTGATGATTCACTGCTTTCAGGATAGTCTGACTGGGGAATCTCTGAGTTGGTATATGCAGTTAGAGAGGGATCAGATCCAATCATGGGTGGATTTAGCCAGAGCTTTCCTGGAGCAGTATGACTACAATCTTGTTGAAGCTCCTAGTCGCGTGCAACTGTAAGAATTGTCTCAAGGGGACAATGAACCTTTCAGAAAGTATGTTCAGAGATGGAGAGAATTTGCTGCTAGAGTGCAACCACCGCTTCAAGACCGAGAATTGAAAAGCATGTTCGTAAACTCCTTGCAGAGTTCGTACTTTGAAGGAATGATTGGATTCGCACCAAATTTCTCTGAATGGGTAAGGGCAGGAGAGCGCATCGAGTACGGTGTAAAGACTGGAAAAATCCAGAATGTTGCAGGCGGTCAGGCTCGTCAAACCGAAGAAGGAGTTGTGGGCAATGCAATCAGGAATAATGTTGGGTATCCTCGAGACGAATCGGTGAAATCTGTTGGTTCTTCGTCTTCTCAGCGACCAGTATCTTCTGCATCTCGTTATTCTGGACAGACCACTGTGCCTGGGGCACCATATCAGGAGTCTTATGTCGCTCAGCGAACTCGTGGCCAAGGTTATCAGACTCAGCGTCAGAATCGGCACAGACCTCGTAGCAGTTTGAAACGAAGGAATGGTCCTTCCCACCCAGTTCCAGTGCCGTACAGTCTGCTTTTGCCACAGTTGGTTCAGAACGCTTTGGTGGAGCCGAAAGTTCTCAAGCCTGTGCCAGAACCTTACCCTCCTGGGTACAATCCCCAAGTTCAGTGTGGTTACCATGGTGGCTCTCCAGGGCATGCAACTGAAGATTGTAAAGTTTTTCGGGCGAAGGTACAGCAGTTGATCGACCAGGATTGCATTTCCTTTCGAGAAGGATTTCTGTTTGTTCATACGAACTTCTCAGCCGTCTAAGCTCGTAGACTCGGAAGGTATTCCCCAGCGAAAGCCAGTGGTCCAGACAGGCAGGCGCCCTCAGCATTGGCAGTCCTCAGATTTTATATCCTTTGTATTTGTAGTTTCTTTTCTGTTAGTTACTACTTGCTGTAAACATTGTATGTTTCGAATGGTAATAATAATAAAGTGACTATGCATTTTTTCTGAATTAATCATGTCGTTGTCGCTCATTTACTGCATTGCACTGACACTTTCATTTTATTCACTCCACTTTATCACTGTGATTAGCAAAGACTGGAGGGATGATGACGAAATAAACTCATAACTGGTGATCGTATGCTTTCAGATAAAACCCTGCCGAGGACGTACAAGGCATTGTTTCAAATCCCCTAAACACCGGAGAAATAAGGAAGAGAATCCCTTGTTAACCCCTTCGAGCCAAGAAGTAGGAGTTTCTTTCGGACTTTTTAAAACCCTCACATCTTAACCCGGGGCAGGGTAGTTGTCAGTTAGCTTGACCGAGCATTCAAGTCTTACAGAGGAGTGTTGTCTTTCGAGGACTAATTACAGTTTATGCCTCTCAAGAGGATGTACCTCGTCAACCACAGTGGTTAAACCTCACCAATCAGGGGTGAAACAGTTACAATCCTTTCGGAGCAAGCAAGACAACCAATGTCACACGACTTTGTTCCAAAAGAAAGAAAAAGAAAGCCCGCTAAGTAAAAAGAAAAAAGCTAGAAAGCAAATACTTAGGCAAAAATCAGGGCATCCCGCTGGACTTCAAAAGAAAAATCAAAAAGAACTCAAAAGGAGTCAGTCCAGGCAAAAATTAGGGAATCAAAAAGAATGGAAAAGAAGGGATAGAAAAAATATATATAGATCCCCAGTGAAAGACAAAGTCATGTATACAGACACCGAAAACGAAGAAGGAGTAACTGTCACTCCGAAAAACCCTGTGAGGTCCTTAACTGTGTTCCTAATATTCAACATACCTCTCGAAAAGGCGAGCGCTCGAGCTAAGTTAGCTGAACTGTAGGATCGGAGAACATCACGTAGAAGGGGTGGGTACAAATCAAAATTTGAGCCAAATATCCTTTGTTTCATGAACCGTGAACCCGACCACGATACAACCCTTAAAAGACCTAATTGAGGCAGGGTTTATTCTGAAGGCGCATTACGATAAGGTTGAGTAACCTGACTCCTTCGTGACTTGCTAGTCACATCCTTGTTGTGTTTTTCACTGACCACGTAAGCACTACGTTTGAACTTAGTTTCATTCGTCACTCACAATCATGACATGTAAATGAGTGACAGCTCAAAAATTTTTCAAAATCTGCATAACCACCGCATTAAGATTACCATCCGTGAATAGACAATTTTAATTGCAGGTTAGTAGTTGGCATGAAGGAAATTACAACAGGGGAAAATCGAGCAGGACCGAATAATTCAGCAGTCTGAACCAGAATGGTGTATGCTGTGAAGACCTGCGAATCCAGGGCATTGACTTCCAGTAAGTTCGGAATCAGTTAGTCTGAGGACAAGTCCCGAAGCCTCAGTTGATCAAGGGGCAGTATGCTTAAGAAGCAGTTAATCAGAAGTGAGTCTTCTCGAGAGCCAATCAGGGGCAGTCATACAGAATGTGGAGATTTGAAAGCAGATACTTCAGGTGGATAATCAGATCAGGATAAGTTGCTAGAACGCTCATTCAGGGGCAAGTCGCCGCAGAGAGCGTTGAAACCAACTGGGTTGATCAGGGCTAATGGAGATTGAATCTTTTTGTCGTATAGATACCGGGGCAAGTAATCTCGAGGTCGTCTCATAGCAAGCGGTTCAGAGCAAGTATTCCCAGGAGTTAGATAGGGGCAAGTTGAGTGCACTGGGGCAAGTTATTCAAAAGCTCGCAAAGTTCCCCGCCAGAGTCCATGACAGGTTAGTACCCTCTCCAGAGGATGAACGTTGTGTCTTTCCGAGTGAAGTCGCCCCAGGCAAAATTGAATGTTGTCTCTCCAGGAGAGCGGAAATCGCGTCAAAAGAAAAGATCAATGTATTTTCAGTAGTTCAGAGTTGGCTTATCAAGCAGGGCAGAGTCCTCCTCAGCGAAGGTCAAGACGAATGTGATTAACTTCCCAGAGAGTTCTTGTGCGGTACAAATCAGAATGTGTAGTTCAATCCCCAGCTCAGTGATAGCGGGATGATTTCCCCAGCTCAGTGATAGCAGGAGAGGTTCCCCACAGAGTGTGATCAGGTGGTTGGAGCAGCTGAAAGGAGTTTTCCCTAGCGATTGTCCTTTCTTTCCCCAGCAAGTCGCTCTTCCTCGTCAGGACGATCATCTTCAGCAGAGGTTGAGGTTTTGAGTTTGTGAGCTACCTTCCCAGCATGATGGTTATCCCCAGCGGAGTTAGTTCATCTTTCCAACATTTATTTTGTTGGAAGCATATCGGTAGTAGTCCGGTCATCCCCAGCAGATCCAGTGTGTCTTCAGCATTTATTTTGCTGAAGCAACTCTTCGCATAAGCATGCATCATGAGCATTTGCATTTTACACGAGTACGTAGCATTGCCATGCAGTGTGGAAGCATTACGTCATTATCAAACATGCATTTTTGAAACATAAGCCGGGTGGTTACCTCTTCAGTTTCAGACATGTTTATTCCCTGCCGATAAGAGAAATCGTGATTCAGGAGGATGCTGTTTTGTGGTCAAAATACGCAGTGATCGTATTTGTACCATATACGGGGTTCATATTGTAAGGCACGCAGTGATCGTGTTGATTTTGAGATGTTGATTTGTGGCCCAAGTACGCAGTGATCGTATTGGTCCCGACCTTTGGGGGTTCATGTTGTAGGACACGCAGTGATCGTGTTGATCTTGGTGTGTGAATTTTGTGGCCCAAGTACGCAGTGATCGTATTTGTATCTTCTATGGGGTTCATGTGGTGAGGCACGCAGTGATCGTGTCGATGTTGATATTGGTATCGATGGGCCAAATATGCAGTAATCGTGTTTGTACCATCTGCGCGGATTCGTGGTGTATGGCACGCAGTGATCGTGTCGGTATTATCTCGGGGGTTTATTGTGCAAGACACGCAGTGATCGTGTTGATCTTGGTTTGTGGATTTGTTGGTCGATATACGCAGTGATCGTATTCGTCCGTTATAGGGTTTGGTTATAGTATGAAGTACGCAGTGATCGTATTGGTACCGTCTTTGGGGTTCATGTTGTAAGGCACGCAGTGATCGTGTTGATCTTGGTATGTGTATTTGTGGTCGAATTGCGCAGTGATCGTGTTCGTCCCGATCAAAGAAGATTGTTTTGTACGGCACGCAGTGATCGTGTTGGTACTATCTCGGGGGTTTATTGTTCAAGACACGCAGTGATCGTGTTGGTTCTATTTGCGGTACGAAGCACGCAGTGATCGTGTTCATCGTATCAGGTGATGTTGTTGGTCGAGATATGCAGTGATCGTATTCGTCCTGTTACGTAGCACGCAGTGATCGTGTTACTAGCATTATTCGAATTTGCAATCGAGACACGCAGTGATCGTGTTCGTTTGGTTGTTTGTTGGTCGAGGTACGTCGTGATCGTGCTCTTCCCACGTTTGAATTTGTGTCACAAGGCACACAGTGATCGTGTTTTCCTCCAGTCAAGAGGGCCGTGGCATGAAGCACGCAGTGATCGTGTTCACCCTATGTATGGTCAGGATATGCAGTGATCGTATTCGTCCGTTATACAGTGGTTATAGATTGACACGCAATGATCGTGTTCATCCAGTTCTGGTTGGTCGGTATACGCAGTGATCGTATTCGTCCGTTATACGGTTTGGTTATGGGGTGAGGCACGCAGTGAACGTGTTCATCTGGTTGTTGGTGGCCGAAGTACGCAGTGATCGTATTCGTCCCATGTTTGAAGTTGCGTCACAGCACGCAGGGATCGTGTTTTCTCCAGTCAAGAGGGCCGTGACATGAAGCGCGCAGTGATCGCGTTTACCCTATGTATGATTAGAATATGCAGTGATCGTATTAGTCCAGTTATGTGGGTTGGTTGAGACACACAACACGCAAGGAGCGTGTTTTCTCTAGTTAAGAGGATCGTGGCTCAGAACGCGCAGTGATCGTGTTCAAACACGTAGTGATCGTGTTCAAGATACGCAGTGACCGTATTCGTATGGCACGTAGTGTTCGTGTTGATGGTACCATGGGAACTTGTGATGCGGAGCACGCAGTGATCGTGGCTATCGTATCAGTTGGTTTTGTTGGTCGAGATGCGTAGCGATCGTATTCATCCTATTGCAGCACACGCTGTGATCGTGTTCGTCATATTGGTGGTTGAAGTACGCAGGGAACGCGTTCGCCTCTTCTATGCGGATTTATTCTGTCTGGAACGCAGTGATCGTGTTTATCTCATCCGGTTAGATTTATGGTCGACGTGATTTTGGTTGTAACGCGACACGCAGTGATCGTGTTCGTCGTGTTTGTCACTTTAGTTGATGTTGTTTGTGATACACGCAACGGTCGTGTTCGTCTCGTTTTATGAATTTGTGGTGTAAGACGCGCAGTGATCGTGTTTTCTCCTGTCAAAGGGTTGTAATGCAACACGCAGTGATCGTGTTTGTCCCATTATGTGATTTTGTTTGCGACGTCAGGGCGCGCAGTGATCGTGTTTCCTCCTGTCAAGAGGTTGTGGTGTAGAATACGCAGTGATCGTGTTCATCTTGTTACAGAGGGTTGTTGTGCCAGGCACGCAGTGATCGTGTTCGTTATGTCATATTCCCCTAGCAGAGTTGCTTGATCAAGCAAGTCTCTTTCTCCCTCAGCCGAGTCCTTTCTCAGAGTGCTGTGGAAATGGCATGATACAGATTTTGGGTGGTTACCCACAATTACCCCAGTAGAGACGTAATCCCCAGCGGGTTGGTCTTCAACGAGATACTTGTTTAAGTTCCTCGTAGTCCCCGGCAGGGTATTCTTCGGCAAGTCGCTTGGTTAAGTTACTTGTATTCCCCAACTGAGTTTTTCTCAGAATGCTGTGGTATCAGTATTAGAAGGCGGTAATGAAGTTTATGGGTCGTTACCCGTAGTTCCTCCAGCAGAATTATGTGCTCCAGCAGGGTCTTCTTCAACAAGATACTTGGTTAAGTTCCTCGTAGTCCCCAGCAGGGAGCTTGCCACAGGAGTTGTTTGGTTAAATTCCTCGTATTTTTCAACAAGGTTATTCTCGTCAGGGTTACTTGGTTAAGTTCCCAATTTCCCCTGCAGGTGTTTGACGGCAGTCGTCAGAATTGAACCCTCAGGGTTACTTAGTTAAGTTTCTCATTTCCCCGCAGAGTCGGTTGTTCATGTCTTCGAACATTGCCCCGCTTGGTTAAGCGTCTGCTCGTTTCTTCAGGATACGAAAGGTTGATCAGTGAAGTCAACATGACAAGTGAAGTCAATATTCTCCCGCTGGTTAGCGTGTGCTTGGTTGATAAGTGAGATCAACAAAGCTTGATAAGTGAGATCAACAGAGGTTGATAAGTGATATCAACAATTTCTCGTGGTGTGGTGTATGCTCATTTCTTCGGAATGGAGTGGTCTGCGGACAATATCAGATTATTTTACAGCAACAGATTGACAGACGGATGGCTAGTTGTTGCTGTGACAACAGAAGCCAGTTCCCAGGGTTTTCCCCAAGCAGTAGTCGTACGCAATTTATTTTTGCGGTTGGCAAATTTCCGGGTTCTTTCGTATTCAACCGTCTCGTACCTCGAATGTCTGAAGGCTGCACGCTCTTCCTCCAGTCGGGTCCAAGCCGCTTGAATAGGGGCAGCTGTTGCACCCCAAAATTTGCCCAACCTTTTCTAACCTAGGTTTATGTTTCAATTGCATAATCATTTGCATTGGTATCATGTACATTCATCTGCATTGCATAGCATAAGCAAGCTATCTTTATCAGGAGATCAAGTGCTATTCTTATCTCAAGAGGCATATCCAAGGGTTTCATTCATATTCAAGATTACTCAGGTCATCAGGGAAGAATTTGAGCTTTGAAGAGCTGCCAGGTTGATCAGTGAGTTCTCCCCTATCTTGAGGTTGTTTGGGGATCATCAGAGGGTGTGTGAGCTATGAGCCAAGAGCATGAGGTGTGTATGGATGTTATGAAGAGCCTAGATGATCATTTTGAAGAAGAACCAAGTCATTGGAATGATTGCAAGAGCCTCAGTTGAAGTCAGTCAACTAGGGTTTTATCTGGGTCAACACTAGGTCAATCCTAGGTCAAAGACTTGTTTTGAAAGGCATCCAGGATCCTTTGAAGAATGTGGGATTCATTATGTGCTATATGGATAGGGATATGGTGTTGTGCTAAAGAAAAATCAGAAGGAATCAAGGAGAAATGGAGTTACCAAATTAGGGTTTCAATGTAAAATCCCCTGATTTAGGTCAAACTTCAAAGCAGTGTAACTCAAGATGCAAGCTTCATATGAATTTCTGGTCCACATGGAACTTGTAGAGTATCTTCATAGCTTTAATTTGAGTGGTGGAAGTCATCAAGATTATTTATAGAACTCAAGTTATAGCTCTTGCAAGTTACAGGTCATCTGAGGGCACTGAAATTTGTCTGTGAAAGTTGTCTGTCTTCCAAGCAACTTTTGACCTTCAAGGAGATTTCAAATGGATTTATGGCCAACATAAGAGTTGTTCCTATTTGTCTTATCTTTCTAGAAAGGTATGGTATTCCTTCATATGATTTGTATAACTCTACTTATGGTCTTGGCAAGCAAAGGGTATTTTGGTCATTTGAGAATTACAGGTCATTCTTAGCCTATGCCTAAAACTCATACAAGGAAGCTTCAAATGAAAAACTTCCCAACATCAAAGTTGCTCAAAATGTCATTTTAAGTCTAGAAAAGAGGTCACAGGAGTTTGGAAATGCATAGAACAAGACTTGATAAAAGTTGGTGAAAAATGACTTAAAAAGGCATATAACCTGAAAAAGTTCAAGTTGGAAATTGGTTTGAGAGATCTACAAATCCAAAATGGGTCATGTGATATACCAAATTGATTCCAAACAACATTTTGAAGACATTGGTTCAGCCACTGTTTTGAGTTAGGGTTTAAATTTTGGACTTGCTTTGTAAAGTTCTTTCTTGCATAATAAGGCAACTTTGCAAAACTCAACACAAGGCAAGGCAAGGCTTGTTTTTCACACATACCATTTCAATATCTCATGAGGATAGATTTTAACACAAGTTTGGAGGGTTGTATGCATGAGATGAGAGATATTCAACATGTCATCAAGTGAGAATTTCCACATTCTTCCATCACATTCTAGAATCCTCTAAGATCAATCCAGAAACTTCTAGATCTGTCCATCATCCTCTATATATTGAATTGAATCCATTAGTTCAAAAGGTTGGTGAAAAGAGAGAGATAAGAGAGAGGATTCCATAGTTTCTTCAATTACAAGTAAGAGAGAAATTGTTCATTCTACACCAAGTCTGTTCAATCTTCTCCTTCATCTACAATCCACAGATCATAGTGAGTGCATACAAGCAAGTTCAGAGGCACATCAATGGAGGACTGAAGCTCTAAGGTTGAGATTGCAAAGATCCATAACAGGCTCGAATCTCCTTCTACAAGCACTCATCATCATAATTGTTGCAAACAGAAAGATCCTCATCAAGCAAGGATCATCCTCGAAGGCTTACAAGCATTGGATTGGACTGTAACCACCTCTGCCATAGCTACCTAGCAGGTTGGTGATTTCTCTTCTATCTCCCTAATTAGGTGTTGTTATATTAGATTATTAGTGTAAGATTGTTAGGTTAGGTTAGATGACCATTTTCAGAGAGATTGAGAAGGTTTCATGGAGTTTGGTAACATGGTGATGAATCTTTCAAGATCAAGAACTTATGGATTAGGGCAAGATAATATTAGCTTTTTAGCTTAGAGTGATCAGCATAATCCCTAGATCATTCTAGTATAGTTTGAGCAAATTTCATAACCATGCATATCAGGTGCAGTCCAGTGGTACCCTAAACTTATAGCTATCGGGTTTGGCTACTGAGGAGGTTTTAGAAAAATCTAGGGCTAGGGTTTTATAGAGGGTGAGGAGTAGACCATTTTTGGTCTTTGGATGAGGGGTTTTCATTGAGAGATGAAGGAGTACGCATTGGTTGAATATGGCTGCATGAAAGAAAGAATTCTGAAACCCTAGGTGTTGATTGGAGAAGATGACTGATGACCATTGGATTAGTTCGTTTCAATTGACTTGTTAGGTTAATCTCACGACTGAGATTTAAACTCAGATTTGGAGGGAATATTAGAAGCAGCTAAACACTGCGTTTTCATTAAACAACGCGTGGGCTGGATCCAATTTATTCTAACCCCACCCCCTTTTGAGAAGCCCAACAAAATACACTCAAAAATCTCGCTATTTGCACCGTGTCTGTTTTATTTTTCCTTTATTTTCTTAATTCAATTTTGATCATAATGGGCTTAACGCCACTTACTCTTGGAACCCCACTTCCCTGGCCCATCAATATATGAACTGGGCGAAGTTGCTTGTGACACCCCCTCCCCAATTTAATTCATTTTTGTGATTTTTATTTTCTTTTATATTTTTAGCACACTTAAAAATTCATAAAAAATTGAAAAAAGCTTAGTTTTAATTGGTTCTTTTTGTGGTAGATCAATAATTCTGTTAAGAAAAATAATAAATAATAAAAATAGCATTTTATTTTGTTTTAATATTTTTTGTGCATTTTTCTTGTAAATAGCTTTTTAATGAGTTTAGTTTAGTACATGAATTTGTTGATTTTAGTTCTAATAGTTCCCTTTAGATTTAGGACCCATTCTTCTTAGAGTGATTAGCTTAGGACTTCAAATTGTATATAGGATTTAATTCATAATTTTAGGATTAATTTTTAGGTAGTTTGATTAGGTGAGATTAGAGTGGTTAAAATTAGGGTTTTAAGTGTACATAGGTGAGATAGATCATTTCTTTTAGGAATTTTGATTTGATTTTTGGGGTATGGGACTATAGGGGTTATGGGTAGATAATAGATCCCTTAGAAAATATTAGGATTCCCCTACTGCTATTAGTATATTGCTTGTATTTGATTGATTGTGTGGTGTGCCCTCTTTAGGGTTATTATTTGTCTGTGTGGGGTATTGGGTTTGTTTGGGGGCTTGGGGTTTGAGTTGAAGATTGAGATGATGAAGCCCATTTGAAGATCAGAGACTGAAGACCAACTTCCAGGGTTGATGAGGAGTATCTCTTGCTGGCAGCTGTTGAAGTTTCTAGGATCTAGTAATTAGGCAGAGCTCTAGAGTAGCAAACTTGATTCATAAACATGGAAGGTCTTGATTGCCTCCATTCCTCTCGGTGATGCAGAGTCTCTCTAAGACACTCACCCCCTTCCTTTGGAAGGCTTGGTGATAGTGTCTAAGAGATAGAAATCTTGAGAGAAATATTCTATGTGTTGATAGCAGTCTGTTTGCCACCTTTGGTGGTCAACTAATTGCTTAACACCCAGTTCATTCTTGTGATTGATTCCTCAGCTTGGAGAGTAGGACTTGAAGAAAAGCCATTGGGAGATTGAAGATCAACGACTGATGTCTGCTTGAAGCCTGAAGATGGTTGCAGATGCTGATGAAGATTGCTTGGCTGTTTAGTTTTAGCTGTTTTATATTTTGATGTATTGTGTGAATTTCCCGGATTGTATTGTTTGCTGTTTAACCTGCTGGGTTGAAAGTGAATTCTGTTCACTTTTGCCTATTGTTTTCTAGGTTCGAGGTTGAGTGGGACTCCCTTGCCTCGCTTGTATTGTTGCATCCATGCATTTTACTGCTTTATTGTATATTTGTTGTTTCTGTTTCCGTTTATCCCTTAGGATCTCTGTTTCTCTCTGCGCAAGAGAGGAGCATGATAGACATTAGGTCTTAACCCATGCATGATAACATTAGGGTAGATTTTATTCCCTTTTTCAACCCTAGGATTTGTAGAGTGTCATCTCTTCTTTCCTCTAAACAGCAAAAAAACATTAATAAAGGTTATAATAGAAATTAATTCATTTCTTCTGTCAAAAAATTTGAACAAACATCAACCTTTTTGCAATAAGAAAACCCTTGTTTAAGGTGAGATTTTTCATAAAAGACACTCGAACAGCTTGTGTCGTGCGTAGCTCGAACTACGTTTGCTCTGATCTTCCATGCTGTGTGGAAGTACGTAGGCATAGGATGCGTTATCCTAGCGAGCAACCTTCACCCACCTTCACCCGTAGTTAGGCGAACTACGTTGACTCTGATTTCTCGTTCCAGACGGGAATACGTAGGCATAAAGTGCGATGCTTTGCCGAGTCATGTTTTCTTTTCTTTTCAGACCTCATCCTTTAGTTTAGATAGAAGTGTAATCCGTACAACCCAAGCAAGCGTGGATCCCATCGAGTACGATGGACGTGAGGGGTGCTAATACCTTCCCCTTGCGTAACCGACTCCCGAATCCAGGTTTTGGTTGCGATGACCATACCCTTTCCCGTTTTTCGCGAGGTTTAATTCGAGCGTTTCCTTTCCCTCCTTTGGGATAAATAACGCACGGTGGCGACTCTTCTGTCAGCCGGCGCCGATTTTCGCAGTAGCGACAGCGACCTCGGAGGCGCAGAAATAGTAATAGTCTTGTATGGAATCGAAATTGTCGCAACTTCATTCCTTTCTTCAACCACTATTTCCTCAATATTCTTTTTAGAAACTCTGTCAAATTGCAAGACACCATCAATCATCAGCTTCTGAATATGGTTCTTCAACATCTCAAATCCCTTGGGATGGATCAAACATTCAGAGTAAGCCTCATCACAACCTGGGAATACTCCTTCCCCCAACAACTTGTCTTTTACAAAATTCAGCGGCGTCTTCAACTCATCAACATCCGACACCAAATCCAAACTCTCGTCTTCAATGATAGCACTAACCCCAGCTGCCCCATGGTTAGGCATGGGGTTATGCACGACATTGGGAGTGTAGCTAGAGAAGTTTATAGCTTTACTATCTACGAGATCCTGAACTTTATGCTTAAACGTGTTACAGTATTCAATATTGTGACCCAAAACACCATAATGAAACTCACATCGAGCATTAGCATCATATCCGGGAGGTGGTGCACCTGTCAAAGGAGCCAAAGTCCTCTTTTGTATCAATTTTAGCTGTAGTAAGGTTTGAAGCAAATGAGAATATGGCATCGGAGGCGCGTCAAACTGCCTGTTTACCGCCTGTTGCACCCCAAAATTTGCCCAACTTTTCTTTACCTAGCTTATGTTTCATTTCATGCACATTAGCATTATCATTTGCATTTCATTGACATGTATGCAGGAGATCAAGAGGTATGATTACCAATCAAGGGCTACACAAGACTATGAAGCTAAGCTAAGAAGGTTATTCAAGTGTTCAAGGGTTGATATCCTTGTCAGAGAAGTTGAAAGAGCCTCAGAAAGAGTGGTTGAAACCAAGTGTGTAGGTCTCCTAACTTAAGAGTTGTGGGAAGTCATCAGATGATTCTGAAGCCATGAAGTTAGACTTGAGGTCTTGAGAGAGCTCATGAGAAGATTTTAAGATCAATTGGAGGCCTAGACAGGTCATTGTGCAAGATTAAGAAGCCGCAGCCATGATGGGTGCTGCCAGGGTTTGACTGGGTCAACCCTAGGTTAACTGAGGATTTGAAGGAAGTTGAGACCTAATTCAAGAGCCTTCTGATCATGGATTGATACATTGAGATGTTATAAGGATGATTACAAGGTTAACTCATCATGATTGAAGAGTTTGAGAAGCTTCAAGCTAGGGTTTCTAAGGCTTGACAGTGTAAAATCCCCTAGTTTGGCCCCTATCTTCAAGGCAATTTAACTCAAGATATGATTGTCATTTCATCTTGACCCCAACATGATTGTTATATATCATGGTCTTAGATTTAATTTGAGTGCTAGAAGTCCTTTATAGGATTTGTAGAACTCAAGTTATGGCTTTGACAAGTTACAAGTCATCTGAGGTATGTGAATTTGGAGCTTGAAAGTTACCCAACTTGCATGACACTTTTGCCCTAGAAGGATGATTCCTATGAACTTTTGGTCAACATGAATGTTGTTCCTTATTCTCTTAGATTTCTAAAGAGTACTAGAGGTCCATGATTGGATGTGTAGAACTCAAGTTATGGCTTTGACAAGTCAAGGGTATTTTGGGTATTTGGACATTACAGGTCATTTTGAATCATAAGTAAATTACACCATCTTGCAAGCCTCAAATGAATTTTTGTTCAACATGAAAGTTGTTCAAAATGATGTTTTTAGCTCGTCTAAACATCAAGTGTACATTGATGTGGATCATATCAAGCATTGGTGGAAGAAAGTTCATATAAAAGCCATTTTAATGAATTAAGATGGGAAAATTCAAAACAATTGAGAATAACTTGTTTTCAAGTTAAATTTGTGGTCATTTTGAATGGAATTGATGTTTTAGAGAGATTGGCATTGTCACATTTTTGATTTGAAGTGCTTAACATGGCCATTTGGAAGGTTGCTTCACAAATTAGAAACATACCTCACACACTCCATATGTTGAAATCAAGGGAAATAAACCACATCATTACATCCCACAAGGCTTAAGTGTATGGTTTGGAATGAATTTAGAGTGTGAGCAAGCTTTGAGAGCACCTATCCACATTGAAATTTTGGAAGGAAGGTGAAAATCCAAAATCCACAAATGGGCTTGGTTTGGGCCTCTAATCCATTGAAACATAATATAAAAGGGATTTAGAACAGAATTGGAAGCTTCTGGTGGTGATTTTCATGGAGAAGCCATTGGAGAGAAGTGAAGAACAAAGCTTGAAATTGAAAATTTGCTTTGGAGAATCAGGAGGTTTCAACCAGAATTAAGCATCAAGAGACATTCTCCATTAATCACTGAAGATTTCTGCAAGGTTTGGAAGAGAATTGAGGCGTGAATCCACTGCAATCCAAGCTCAAAGACAGGTTTTAACTTCTTGAAATCTCTCTCTGATTATGCGTTTTTAATGAAGTAGAAGCATGCGGTTAGGATCCTGATGATGAGTAGTTGGATTTATGATGATCAATTTTAACTTTAGAGACGATTTAGGTTGAAGTTCATTTTCAATTGAGATTGATATCTCAAGATTCAGGTGTTTTAAGAGTGAATAAGTGGCATGGTTGAATTGCTGGTGAAATTCTGGGCAAGATTCGTTTAGAAATCGTGGCGAATGGTTGAGTGTGGAGAGACTTAGGGTTGCGCAGGGGTGGCCGGAAAAGCCACCGGCGACGGTCCTGGTTCGCGCGTAGGTTTGCAGGTTCGAAATGAGGAAGATGAAATCCTCACCATCCATTCATGTGGAAAGCTTGACTCAGTCCATTGATCCCAGCGCTCACGTTGAGCCACGTAACCACCCCCTTAAACTCACTGTTTTGCTTAGTAACCTTGTGAGCTTTGCTGTGTAGACCAAGGAGGAATGGGTTCGAATCCTGGCGTGTATTGTTTTTGATTTTTCATTTTGTGAATTGAGTTGAGCTGATGAATTGGAGCGTTGGGCCTATGAATTCTTGCTATCACCACCCCTCCATCCAAGCCCAACATGGATTTTCAATGTAATTTGGTTGCTGAAGGAACCCCTCCTGGCACTATCTCTCTTGACTGAATTGATATTCATATGGGCCTAGCGCCCTCCTTGCTATTCACACCCCCCAATTGGCCCAGTCTGGAAAATAAACTTGAAATATTTGCTATTTGATACGCAGGTTTCATCATTTTCTTTTATTTTCTTTATTTTTCATCATTTCATGTAGTTTAGAAAATAATTCATAATAAATAGGAAAATAACTCAAATTGATCCAAAATTTTTTCCCCTGACTCGTGAATGAATCTAGAATTTTAGGAAATTAAAAGATTAGGAATTCATGCATTTTTTATTTTAATTGCATTTTTTTGTATTTTAATTGATATTAATTTCATTATGGTTGATACCTTGTCTTGTGAATCTTTGTGTGATCATTTGATGATGATTTTTGAGCTGATTTTTTGTGTGTAGCTAGTTTAGACATGTATGCTCCCCTTAGATTTTTCTCACATTTTTGTGATGAAATTAGGTGTTGGTTTTAAGTTGAAACTTTAGGTTCTCTAGTTTTAGGGTTTAACCTTATTACCCCATAGTTTAGCATTTAATTCTAGGACTTATTGGATGGTTTGATCTCTGGAATTAACATGGTAGAGTCATGAGTGACTTAGGTTCCCATAGTTATTTTTGTAGGATTTTAAAATTGGTTTTAGTATTTTAGTTAAGATTAACTTTAGTACTAGGTTTTAGGTGACCCTAACTTGCTAATTCAACTAGAATGATTTCTTTAGTTCCCTTAGATTAGGGTTTTTACTTCCCTTGCTCTTGGATGATGATGAAGGCATGTGTGGGCTGCTGAGGAATGCATGGTGGAGCTTGGGCTTGAAGTTTGCTTTTCCTTTGGAGTAGTTTTGTCTAGGTGTTAAGATTAGGGTTTGTAAGTAGAGCTTTTGGATAGATTCTCTTCATTCATAAACATGGAAGGTGTTGATCACTTCCATTCTTCCCTGTGATGTAAGGTCCCCTTGTGAAGGCCTCATCCCTCCTTTGGTAGGATGTGTGGCTCTTCACAAGTTGGTAGAACCTTTGAGGGTTCCTTTCTTTGACGGGGGAGTGTTTAGTGGTGACCTTTGGTCTTCACTTTGCTTTCCACTATCCAAACCTCGCTCTTGTTAGATGAATCTTTCTCCCTTGCTAGAGGATGGAGTTCTTTGTTAGAAGATTGAAGATGCTAGAAGTTGCTACTTCTCTGTATTTGAAGACAGCCATTGGAGCTGAAGCTTGGTGACCAATAAGAACAAGTTGACTCTTGTGAAGGAGATCAAATTGAGAGCTGAAGCTTGAAGAAGTTGAAGATCAAGTTGATGCTGGTGATTGATGCAAGAGTTGAAGCTTGAAGAAGCAAGTTGATATTTGCTATTGAAGATGAGAGCCTAGAGAACCAGTTACAGACTGAGGACTGAACTGCTGTCAAAGGAGAGCTTTGCTGTGAAGTTGCGGGGGCTGTTGATCTGCTTTCTTTCCTGTGTGTTTGCTTGCTGTGCAACTGTATTGATGTACCTTGTTTGATTTGCTTGATGCATTAGAATAAGTTCATATTTAGATTGATTTAAGCTAGGAGCATGATTGCACTAGAGGTTGAGTTGCTCCCTCTGCTTGTACTATTACTGTATGGCTTTGCTTGCGGGTATTCGGTAGAGCCCTGCTCCCTTGCCTATGTGGGTTGTGATTTGCTTGATGGCACTTTATTTTATTTTTCCTGTATGATTGCATTTATTCATATCTGGCTTTAGGTCGAGATGAGCTTGTGGAGGATGATGCCCCACACACCTTTCCTCCCTCACTTGCATTGCACGCATTTTACAGTTGTTTCCTGTACTGTTTACTGTTTGAGCTGATGCTTTATCTGTTTCTGTTTATCATTGACATGATCCCCTAGGAATCTCACTTCCTTTGATAAGGAAGTGATGATAGAACTTTAGGTTGAAACCTATGTATGACAACTTCTAGGAGTTCCCTATTTCAAACCTCAACCATAGGATGAATCCTTGGCATGACAACATTAGGACTTGATAGTATCCCCTTAGTTGAACCTGTTTATTCTCTTCTCATCTCAAAACAAATCAAAATTCAGTAATAAAGGTTAACTGACGTCGTACGTTATGAGCCTTAAGCTATCTGAGAAAGGATTGTTGGAGAGTTTCTTTTCAACAGTCTGGATGTTTAGTATGGCACCCTTTGGGTGACATGCGACGCATTCATTCTCAGGTCATAGTCTCTAGTGCGATATTGGTTGAAAACCATCCATAAAAAATAGTTCTTCCGTGAAAGACAAAAAACAAACTTCAAACCTTTTTGCCCCGTGGGCCCATAATGCAAAGGAAGCTTTTCTGAAGAAAAGAGTGTCGTTAACTCCAAGTTCTACCGCAAACGGTAACGCTTAAGTCTCCAAGGGTCGAGCTGCATACACCAAACTGCTGGAACTGTTTGTTAACCCTACTCGGAAAAATAAATGAATCTGAATTCCCGTAATCCGTATTATCCCGAACTACGTAAGCTCTGATCTCTCATGCCTGTTGAGAGTACGTAGGCACAATACTGACGTATTGGCGAGCCACCTTCCCCATCACCTGTAGTTAGTCGAACTACGTTGACTCTGATTTCTCATTCTCTGATGAGAATACGTAGGCATGAAGCGCGACGCTTTGCCGAGTCATTTTCTTTTCTTTTTAAGCCAGCCTTGATAGGTAGATAGATAAAACCAACCCGTCAGATAAACACAATAAGCATGGATCCCATCGAGTACGATGGACGTGAGGGGTGCTAATACCTTCCCCTTGCGTAACCGACTCCCGAACCCAGACAATGGTTGCGACGACCTTGTCTTATACCTTTTCGTCAGGTTTTTTCCGATCGTTTCCTTTCCCATTCTGAGGGATAAATAACGAAAGGTGGTGACTCTTCTGTTTTGCTGGCACCTTATTTTCGCGGTAGCGACACCGCCCTTCCCTGATCTTGAAATTGTTGCGGAGCATAGTTCTGCTGATTCTGTTGTGGTTGTTGTTGTTGTGGTACTGCAGGAATTGTGATACTTGTAACCTGGGGTTGTTATTGGGTATTGAGGTGGACGCTGATTTCTATTCCTTCCTCGGGAACTAGACACTGCATTAGCTTCACCTTCTCGCTTTTTATTTCTAAAAACCTTCATGTTTCCTCCTCCTGTCGAGGATCCTTCACCAGCTTGAATCTTTTCCAACTTAGTGCCATTCTCGACTCTCTCCCCAGTAATAATCAGATCAGAAAAGCTACCTGACATGTTACCGATCAACTTATCATAATATAAACCCGGTAACATGGCAACAAACATATCAATTAACTCCTTTTCTACCATGGGAGGCTGCACCCTAGCTTCCAGCTCACGCCACCTCTGGGCTTATTCTTTGAAGCATTCATTATTCTTTTGAGAAAGATTCTGTAATTGGACCCTGTTCGGAGCAAGGTCGCTATTGTACTGGTAGTGCTTAACAAAGGCCTAAGCTAAATCCCTCCAGCTGCGGATGTTAACTGGCTCCAAGCTCATGTACCACTCCAGAAAAGGACCAGAAAGGTTGTCCTGAAAAAAGTGCATGAGCAACTTTTCGTCATCTGAATAAGCGGACATCTTGCGATAATATGAACGGAGATGAACCCTTGGGCAAGTGGTGCCTTTGTACTTATCAAAGTCCGGGACTTTGAACTTCAACGGTACCTTCAAATCTGGGATCAGCCCCAAATTCGCCATGTCTAAGCCCATGGAATTCTGATTCTCAAAACTTTTCATCTTATCCTGCAGACGAACACCCATATCTCTCACAGAGAACACATCTTCTTGTCGATCTTCATCCCACTAAGGAATGTTGTTGCCATGCACAACACATGTCAACTCAGTCACAGGGATTCCTCCTGCATTACCTTCGCCCAGAGGGATAACACCTGTATGGCCAGTGTTAGCATGTGGCGTACCACCATCGTTGCGAGGAGGATTAACAGCAGTTCCTCCATGAAGCACACCATTCACATCAACTCTAGAAATCAATGGTTGTACTAGAGTCCTCAATTGCTCTTGGCCATTTGCCACACCCTGCATCAAATCCATAACTGGGCCATCTTGTCCCGGAGTTCCTGCATCTCAACTTGCATCTGTTCCATGACCTTGCATTGATTCCCTCTAGTGGCGTAACGGTGAGTTGTCTGGTTGTCAATCCTAAAACAAACTAACAAACCATAGGAAATAAGGTTAACGGTTCTGGTGCACCTGTGATGCAAAAATGCAAAATGATGCAGTATGCAGACATGTATATATGCGTTAGGGAAATTCTCCCCTCGATTCTAGTTCCAAGAACAGCACGACAATGGAGAATCCATAGACAATCATAGAGCAAAACTCCTTATACATAAAACGAGATCCTAAAAGGCAATGTACAAGCATAACAATGAGTACAATAGAATCAAAAAAGTGACCTCAGCCAACAGATCTGGTGATGGTCAATATACATCAATATAGCAGACTACAAAGAGAATACAAGATATCAAATACGATGACGAGACTGGAAATTCTCTAACAGCTCCTTTGTCTCTGGATGGTCTGGCATGACAAGCAACCCCTGGATGAGCAACTCTCGCTGGCTAATAGTGGACTATAAACCCTGAGCAAAATCCTCCCAGGCTCCCTCACCAAAGACCTCTTCAAGCTTGCACCTCTTCACATCATCCCTTGACATGTAATCCTCCAAGGTTACAAGAGCTTCATTCAGTCTGCAGTTACTATCACATTAGAGTGAGGCTTCAGTTTCAATCTTCTCATCTTTCACTCTGAGTTGAGCCTTCAACTTAGCAATTTGTTGCTTTAGCTCATCCTCCTGCTCTTTGTTATTAGTGAGAGTAGCATTCCACTAGTCATTAAACTTGGAAATCTCTAGATAAGTTCTATACAACTCCTTCTTCTTGGAAGTAAGAACACCACTAACAACCTTCAGATCTAGACCCAAACATTCTCGAGCGCGAATCTCTTTGGTCAAATCTGTACCTAGCTTATTCACCAACTCAGTTTGCTTCTTAGATGCATAAGTAGCCTCATTCTTCTCGCTTCGAAGCTGAACAATCTCTTCCTCCAATTCCTCACTTGCCTTTCGCAACTCCTCTTTCTCGGACTATAACTGATTATACCTCTAGATATCAATAGTAGTAGGTTCCTCAATCATCAGAGGGTATAAAGGCTCAACAGATGGAAAAGGCATCAATAACCTCTCTGCTCTCTCTTGAATCCAAGTCACATAATGGTCGTAAGCTCTACCGTTGCTTTTGCCCAAAGAAGCTTTCCATTTCCGGTGGATCTTGTTCCAAGCTTTCTCAACTCTAGTCAAGGTCTCATTCTCCAACAAGCTAGTGAAATACAGAGATTCCTATATTTCCTCTTCTCTCGGAGGTTCCCTCAGAGCATACCCGAACTGTCTCACTGCAAGGGATAGATTATAGTTAATGCCTCATTTCCTTCCGACTAACAGGACGTTAGGAAAACCACCACAACTCTAGATAATCTCCATACCCAACTGATCTCTATCAAACCAAATGATGTTTTCAGAAGTCAACCCCATCAATCTCTTTGACCATTCCAATGTCAGGAGTAGGAAACTTATACATCATTGTCTTCTTCAATGTAGGCTCCATGTCAGAAAAGAAATAAGATCACTAGAATCGAGAAGAAAAGATACACCTACAACATAAATACATGTCAATGAAAATGCAAGATGAAATTGCAAATGCAAATGCAAATGCGACAGGGGATCAAGATTGTTGTGTTGTTGACTGAGAAGAACCAGCGCTTCGCTTTGGCAAGAACATAGCACTGTCATAAGGACACACTGTATCAAGAACACAGGTTCATACTGACAAGAAAACCGGGTAGGTTGAAGGTCAAAGTTACCTGTATAGCCCTCCCACTTACAGGTATGAACCTATCACTGATAAGGCCTGGCATCTTATGCGGTCATCAGCGTCACAGACTTTCGAGAAACGATGATATGTTCACCATTTCTGGTTTGGCATCATAGGCTAACGAAGCAGCCTCACTTAGCTGACTTCCAAATGATCGGTCCCCAGAGTCGATAATGTAACACCCATTTTAATTATTTAGTCTTTTGGTGTTATTTTATTCCAGTGTGTCTTTGTGTGGGGGTGCGTCTGAGTGCGTTGGTGGGTGCCCTTAGACTATAAGAATTACTTAATAAACTGTAGGGTTTAATATTAATATAATATAATTAATAATGATAATAATAATTTATTATTAGTAATATTATTATTTTATTATTGGTATTAGTCTTTTTAATAATTAAAATAGGGATTAAGGAATATTAGGAGGTTTTAGAGAAAAGAGAAACAGAATTACACAATAAACGGTTTTAGAACAAGGTTAAGGAGAAAGGGAAAAAAGGAAGAGAAACAAGAAGATCAATCAGATTCGTAGGGAATTCTTCAGCAACCCGATCAGTTAATCGAGGTAAGAGGGAGAAACTGGTTATAATTTGTATTTTTACATGAATTAGGTAGAGGGGATTCCTTAACCCCGTAGGAACTTTATGAATATGAATTGTATGATGTTATACCTATTGTTGTTGTTGATAGTGATGAAATTCGTACACACATTGTTGTGATTTCTGGTGAAACTATGTATATTGATTTGTAGTTCTGGTGATGAACATAGGTGTGGGTTCTGGAGATAAAATTGATAGAATAATGATTATAGTAGTGTATGATTGTGGTAACAATGATAGGATACAAAATAGATGAAAATAGAAGGCCTAGAATCGACCATAGTAACATAATGGACTGGGTAGAAGTGTGAAACGAGTAGAAAACGCAGCAGAAACGCAGAAGTAAGTTTCTGGGCATTTGCATATTGGATCTGGCCATACGCGTATGGGGCTTGTCCATACGCGTATGGGAGTGTGGAGAGGGAGGCGTTACGCATATGAGTGGGCGAGGAAGGGGATTGTGACACGACCCTCTGCCAAAACGCGTATGGTACACATATAGGGTTGAGCAATACGCGTATGAGATAGGTGGTACGCGTATGGAGACCTGAAAGGTAGAAATATGCAGGGATTTGCCTATGGGCATACGCGTATGGCCTGGCGTATGGGTGAGGCATACGCATATGGCACAGGCCAATACGTGTATGGCCAGTTTGAGGTGCCAAAAATAGAAATTTTTACTATTTTGGCATTGTGCTCTCGTTTTGAAGGACCCCTTGGGTCGTGATTGGTATAGAGATGGTGTTTAGTGGTGAAGAGTGTATACTTGGTTTTGAAAGGTGAAATTATGTAATATTGAATATAATTGATATAATTAATTGGTGATATATATATATATATATATATATATATATATATATATATATATATATATATATATATATATATATATATATATATATATATATATATATATATATATATATATATATATATATATATATATATATGATGTATGGTGATGTGATCAGGAGGATCGTGTGCACTTAGTGTGCTTGAGTCTAATTGTCGTTCATTTGGTGTTGTGCATATCATGGTGTTTTGGTGGGATGAATCATTTCTTAGGCGGAGTGTATGTGATTCATCCGTACTCCCTTGTGGAGAATGGTGGGGATAGATCATTGCCAAGGAGAGGTGTATGTGATCTATTCGGGGTTCGATTGAATGAACCAATGAGTCGGTACCGCATGCATGGTGTTGAGTTGCATATCTGCATTATGATGTGTTGTGTTGATGTTTGAACAGTAGGTCGTGGTTGATGTTGTTTGGGTGATGACTGATATAATTATTGTCTTTTATTCATGTATCCTTATTACCGATAATTTTGATCATGTTTTCTCACTCCTTTGTTGTTGTTGTGGTCTGTGCTTCTTCGGGAGTACAGATAATTCAGATACTTAGCTAGCTTGGATAATGGTGTGCATGTCGAGTCTTAGGATGCTCTGATACGTAGCACGGGACTTAGGCGTTTTATTTATATTTAGTTGAACTTGTTTCATCCCTGTGACGTATCTTACTTTTGGTGAACTTATTAATGAATGTTTTTACGAATTTGGCGGATGGCCGAGAATGATGAACTGATGAATGTTTTCCGCTATTTTATTTTGAAAACTATATAATGAAGAGTTTGTGGATTATTTGATGTGATATCCTGCTTGTGTTGAGGGACTCTGATGTCTACTTGAAATAATCGTATTTTATTTTTAATTGGGAAGTGGGGTGTTACAATTGGTATCAGAGCAGGTCGGTCCGTCTAGCCAGTGTAGTAGTCGAGTTTGTCCTTAGGATAGAGATTGTGTAAGTTCTATCCTTGTGTTGTTATTATTAAGCAGCATGGCAGGAAGGAATGTTGCTGCTTTGGCTGCTGCTATGCAAGCAATGGCACAAGTGGTTGCTAATCAGAATCAAGTTGTGGGTGCATAATTTAGAGATTTGGCACAGTTTCAGAGTAACAAGCCACCGACATTTGAAGGAGGAATTTTGGATCCTGAAGCTGCACAGAAGTGGCTGAAGGCAATTGAGAAAATTTTCAGAACGATGGATTGTAGTGATGAGCAAAAGGTGAGGTTTGGTACTCACATGCTGGAAGGGGAAGCGGAGGCTTGGTGGGACAACAGTCGCCAGAGATTGGAGATTGCAGGAACTGCGATCACTTGGGAGGTAATTCGAAAGGGTTTTCAGGAAAAGTATTTTCCGGAAGATATACGAAGTGCTAAGGAGATAGAGTTTCTGGAGCTGAAGCAGGGTAATCTGACGGTAGCAGAGTACGCTGCTAAATTTGAAGAGCTAGTGCAGTATTGTCCTCATTACAATACTGACGGAGTGATGACCTCTAAGTGTTTGAAATTTGAGAATGGACTGCGTCCGGAAGTTAAGTTGGGGATTGCTTGTCAAAAGATCAGGAATTATCCTGAGCTGGTAAGCAGGAGCAAAATTTATGATAATGATAACAGGGCCAGGATTGCACATTATAAGGCGGTGAACGACCGTAAGGGTAAGTAGAGATTTGGTGGTACTCCTTACAGTGTTCCTGCTGATAAGGGAAAACATAAGGCTGCTACTGATAAGAAGCCCAGAGAAGGGAGAACACCTGCTGATGTGAAATGTTTCCGGTGCGGTGGCGCGGGTCATCGTGCTAATGATTGTCCTAATGAAGTGAAAAAGTGTTTCAAGTATGGTAAGCCAGGACATGTGATAGATGATTATAGGGTCACTATGCCTACCTGTTATAACTGTGGTGAGAAAGGTCATATCAGTACACATTGCGAGAAGCTGAAGAAGTCTCAGGCATCTCAAGCCAGTGGTAAAGTATTTGCTTTGGCTGGAACTCAATCTGCCAGTGAGGAGCGTTCCATCAAAGGTACTTGTTTCATCAATAATATTCCTTTGACTGCTATTATTGACACGGGTGCAACCCATTCGTTCATTTCTGTTGATTGTGTGAAGAGGTTAGGATTAGTGCCGTCTACTCTTGAACGACGGATGACTATTGAAACTCCCTCTATTGGTGTAGTGACTACTTCTTTGGTGTGTTTGAAGTGTCCACTGACTATTTTTGGCAGAGACTTTAGAATGGATCTGATTTGTCTGCCACTTGGTAATTTGGATGTTATTTTGGGTATGAACTGGTTGGAGTTCAACCGAGTCTACATCGATTGTTTTCGGAAGGTGTTGTTGTTTCTTACTCAAGAAGAGGACCTTGTTGGAGAATGAAGCTAAGATGTTTGCTTTATTTACATCATTATTTGTTGACAGCAAAGCGTCAATGCAAGATTTGGCAGTAGTGAATGAATTCCCCGAAGTGTTCCCTGAGGATATTGTAGAATTACCTCTGACACGAGAAGTTGAATTTAGCATTGATCTTGTTCCTGGTACAAGGCCTATATCTATGGCGCCGTACAGGATGTCAGCAGTGGAATTGGCTGAATTGAAATCTCAGATTGGAGACTTGTTGGATAAAAAGTTTATCAGACCGACTGTGTCACCGTGGGGAGCTCCAGTGCTGTTGGTAAAGAAGAAGGATGGTAGTATGCAACTGTGCATCGATTATCGTCAGTTGAATAAAGTGACCATTAAGAGTAAATATCCTCTTCCAATGATTGATGATTTAATGGATCAGTTGGTGGGAGCTCGCGTGTTCAGTAAGATTGACTTGAGGTCGGGTTATCATCAGATCAGAGTGAAAGAAGGTGATATTCAGAAGATGACATTTAGAACCGAATATGGACATTACGAATATGCTGTAATGCCTTTTGGAGTGTCTAATGCGCCGGGAGTGTTTATGGAGTATATGAACAAAATCTTCCATTCTTATTTAGATCAGTTTATTGACGACATACTGATTTATTCTAAGTCTGATGAAGAGCATGCAGGACACTTGAGGATTGCTTTGCAGGTACTGAAGGATAATAAATTATTTGCTAAACTATCGAAGTGTGAATTCTGGTTAAAGATAGTGAGTTTCTTGGGGCATGTAATATCTGGTGATGGTATATCAGTGGACCCAACGAAAGTAAGTGTAGTGTTGCAGTGGGAACCGCCGAAGACAGCAGCGGAAATTAGAAGCTTTTTGGGTTTGGCAAGATATTACCGAAGGTTTATTGAAGGGTTTTCTAATTTAGCCTTCCCATTGACGCAGTTGACGAGAAAGAATCAAGTTTTTGTATGGGATGCTGCTTGTGAGGAAAGCTTTGAGGAACTGAAAAAGAAATTGACTACGGCACCGGTGTTAGTGTTGACGACTCCGAGTGAACCTTTTGAAGTGTACTGTGATGCGTCTAAGATGGGATTAGGCAGAGTTCTTATGCAGGATGGTAAGGTAGTGGTGTATGATTCGCGGCAACTGAGGGTGCATGAGAGGAATTTCCCTACTCATGATCTTGAGTTGGCTGTGGTAGTTTTCGTTTTAAAGATCTGGAGGCACTATTTGTATGGTTCGAGGTTTGAGGTGTTCAGTGACCATAAAAGTTTGAAATATCAGTTTGATCAGAAAGAGCTAAATATGAGACAGAGAAGATGGTTGGAATTCTTGAAAGATTGTGATTTCATCTTAAGTTATCATCCGAGAAAGGAAAATGTAGTAGCGGATGCCTTGAGCAGGAAAACAATTCATATGTCAGCTTTGACGGTGAAAGAAATGAAACTAATTGAGCAGTTCAGAGACTTGAGCATGGTTTGTGAAACTACGGCAGATAGCGTGATGTTGGGCATGTTGCAAGTGAATAATGATTTCTTGGATATGATTAGAGGAAACCAAAAGTCAGATGTGAAGTTAGTGGATTTGATGCCTGGAGTAGGGAGTTACTCCGATAGTGATTTTAAATTGGATAGTGCAGGTGTGTTGAGATTCAGAGGCAAAATTTGTGTGCCGGATAATGACGAACTGAAGAAGTAAATTCTGAGTGAAGGACATCGTAGTAGTTTAAGTATCCATCCGGGAGCTACGAAGATGTACCACAATTTAAGAAAGTTATTTTGGTTGTCCGGTATGAAAAGAGATATAGCTCAATTTGTTTATGCCTGTTTGACATGTCAGAAGTCGAAGGTGGAGCATCAGAGACCTTCTGGATTTATGCAACCATTAGAAATTCTAGTTTGGAAATAGGATTGTATAACCATGGATTTTGTTACGGGTTTGCCGAATACGGCGAGAGGATTTGACGTTATTTGGGTAATTGTGGATTAACTTACAAAGTCTGCACATTTTGTGCCGATTAATATCAGATTTCCATTAATGAAGCTGACAGAGATTTATATTCAGGTGATTGTAAAACTACATGGTGTTCCGTTAAGTATCGTGTCGGATAGAGACTTGAGGTTTACTTCAAAATTTTGGAATAGCTTACAGGAAGCTTTGGGTACTAAGTTGAAGTTGAGTTCAACTTACCATCTGCAAACTGATGGTCAGTCAGAGAGGACTATCCAGTCGCTAGAGGATTTGCTGAGAGCTTGTGTGTTGGAAAAGGATGGTGCGTGGGATACTCATTTACCGTTGATCGAGTTCACGTATAACAAAAGTTACCACTCTAGTATCAGGATGGCACCGTTTGAAGCTTTGTATGGTAGGAGGTGTAGAACTCCTCTGTGTTGGTATGAAACAGGTGAGAATGTGGTATTGGGACCAGAAATTATGCAGCAAACTACTGAGACAATTCAGATGATCCGTGAGAAGATGAAAGCGTCTCAGAGTAGGCAGAAAAGTTATCATGATAGACGGAGAAAAGAACTGGAATTCAGTGAAGGTGATCATGTGTTCCTAAGAGTTAACCCAGTTACTGGTGTGGGTCAGGCATTGAAATCTAAGAAGCTGGATCCTAAGTTTATTGGACCGTATCAGATTTTGCAGAGGATTGGTGCTGTAGCTTATAGGGTGGCGTTGCCGCCGGAACTTTCGAATTTGCATGATGTGTTTCATGTGTCGCAGCTTCGAAAGTATGTCTCGGATCTATCTCATGTGATTCCGAGAGATGAAGTTCAAGTTCGGGAGAATCTTACTGTTGAGACGATGCCATTGAGCGTCGAAGATCGTAAGATGAAGCAACTCCGAGGGAAAGAAATATCTTTGGTGAAAGTAGCTTGGGGAGGTGCTGCAGGAGGCAGTGTGACCTTAGAATTGGAAAGCAGGATGCGGGAAGCGTATCCAGAATTATTTCCATCAGGTAATTTTCAAGGACAAAAATAATTAAAGTGGGGGAGAGTTGTAACACCCATTTTTATTATTTAGTCTTTTGGTGTTATTTTATTCCAGTGTGTCTTTGTGTGGGGGTGCATCTGAGTGCGTTGGTGGGTGCCCTTAGACTATAAAAATTACTTAATAAACTGTAGGGTTTAATATTAATATAATATAATTAATAATGATAATAATAATTTAATAATTAGTAACATTATTATTTTATTATTGTTATTATTATTATTATTATTATTATTATTATTATTATTATTATTGGTATTAGTATTTTTAATAATTAAAATAGGGATTAAGGAATATTAGGAGGTTTTAGAGAAAAGAGAAACAGAATTACACGATAAACGGTTTTAGAACAAGGTTAAGGAGAAAGGGCAAAAAGGAAGAGAAACAAGGAAGAGCAATCAGATTCGTAGGGAATTCTTCAGCAACCCGATCAGTTAATCGAGGTAAGGGGGAAACTGGTTATAATTGGTATTTTTACATGAATTTGGTAGATGGGATTCCTTAACCCCGTAGGAACTTTATGAATATGAATTGTATGATGTTATACCTGTTGTTGTTGTTGATAGTGATGAAATTCGTACACACATTGTTGTGATTTCTGGTGAAACTATGTATATTGATTTTTAGTTCTGGTGATGAACATAGGTGTGGGTTCTGGAGATAAATTTGATAGAATAATGATTATAGTAGTGTATGATTGTGGTAACAATGATAGGATACAATATAGATGAAAATAATAGGCCTAGAATTGATCATAGTAACATAATGGACTGGGTAAAAGTGTGAAACGAGTTGAAAATGCAAAAGAAATGCAGAAGGAAGTTTCTGGGCATTTGCGTATGGGATCTGGCCATACGCGTATGGGGCTAGTCCATACGCGTACGGGAGTGTGGAAAGGGAGGCGTTACGCGTATGAGTGGGCGAGGAAGGGGATTGTGACACGGCCCTCTACCCAAACGCGTATGGTACGCGTATAGGGATGAGCAATACGCGTATGAGATAGGTGGTACGCGTATGGAGACCTGAAAGGTAGAAATATGCAGGGATTTGCCTCTCGGCATACGTGTATGAGGATGTTAATACGCGTATGGCCTGGCGTATGGGTGAGGCATACGCGTATGGCACATGCCAATACGCGTATGGCCAGTTTGAGGTGCCAAAAATAGGATTTTTTTTACTGTTTTTGCATTGTGCTCTCGTTTTGAAGGACCCCTTGGGTCGTGATTGGTATAGAGATGGTGTTTAGTGGTGAAGAGTGTATACTTGGTGTTGAAAGGTGAAATTATGTAATATTGAATTTAAATGATATAATTAATTGGTGAGTAATATGTGTATATATATATATATATATATATATATATATATATATATATATATATATATATATATATATATATATATATATATATATATATGATGTATGGTGATGTGATCAGGAGGTTGCTTGAGTCTAATTGTTGTGCATTTGGTGTTGTGCATATCATGGTGTTTTGGTGGGATGAATAATTGCTCAGGAGGAGTGTATGTGATTCATCCGTACTCCCTTGTGGAGAATGGTGGAGATAGATAATTGCCAATGAGAGGTGTATGTGATCTATCCGGGGTTCGATTGAATGAACCAATGAGTCGGTACCGCATGCATGGTGTTGAGTTGCATATCTGCATTATTATGTGTTGTGTTGATGTTTGGACAGTAGGTCGTGGTTGATGTTGGTTGGGTGATGACTGATATAATTATTGTCCTTTATTCATGTATCCTTATTACCGATAATTTTGATCATGTTTTCTCACCCCTTTGTTGTTGTTGTGGTCTGTGCTTCTTCGGGAGTACAGATAATCCAGGTACTTAGCTAGCTTGGATAGTGGTGTGCATGTCGAGTCTTAGGATGCTCTGATACGTAGCACGGGACTTGGGCGTTTTATTTTTATTTAGTTGAACTTGTTTCATCCCTGTGACGTATCTTACTTTTGGTGAACTTATTAATGAATGTTTTTATGAATTTGGCGGATGGCCGAGAATGATGAACTGATGAATGTTTTCCGCTGTTTTATTTTGAAAACTATATAATGAAAAGTTTGTGGATTATTTGATGTGATATCCTGCTTGTGTGGAGGGACTCTGATGTCTACTTGAAATAATCGTATTTTATTTTTAATTGGGAAGTGGGGTGTTACAGACAATCCTCAGATCCAACATCCTCTCAACGGTCTGAAACAGACTGGAAAGGAAATCATCAAAGAGAATCTCATTTAAGCGTAAATTTCATGGGAACTAGTGCATGCCAAACATACACGTTCACCACTACTTTCCACCTCTAATGCTATTGTTATACTCAAGCTTGGGTTTTGGCTTATCTCACAGTGGAACATTCCCCCCCAACAGTACAACAATAGTGATATATACAATGCTGAAAGTAAAACATAAATGCAGATAAAGTATAACACATATATACACCCAAAATATAAACACACAAGTGCTAGGATTGACTCGAATAGGAAACCAGGGTCCCTAGCAGAGTCGCCAGTTGTCACTGCTGCGAAAAAAGGGCCGACAAAGATAGAAGAGTCGTCACCATTTATTATTTATCCCAAAGAGAGGGAAAGGAAATAATCAGAGAAAACCTAACGAAAATGGGAGAAGACAGATCATCGCAAGCAAATCTTGGGTTAGGGAGTCGGTTATGCAAGGGGAAGGTATTAGCATCCCTCACGTCCGTCGTACTCGACGGGATCCACGCTTGTTATCTATCTAAAGGGTGTTAATCTATCTAAGCTACAGGCCACAGGGACAAAAGAAAATAAAAGAGACTTGATAGAGAATCGCCGCTCTATGCCTACGTACTCCCTCGTCCAATGGGAAAGTCAGAGTCAACGTAGTTCAGAAAACTAAGGGTGAAAGGTGGGGAAGGTTGCTCGCCAAGAAATCGTCATCTTGTGCCTACGTATCATCATCTGGTATGAGAAATCAGAGCAAACATAGTTCGGGCCGACACGACAACAGGTTGGTTCAAGTGTTTTACCCGAGTAGGGTTAAACCTTAGTTCTAGCAGTTAGGTGTATGCAACTCGACCATTAGAGACTTAGGCGTTACCTGTTTGCGATAGAACCAAGAGTTAACAACACTCTTATGAAAAAAGGTTTTCCATTAATCCCGAAGGATAAAAAGGTTTGAAGTTTGTTTTTGAGTCTTTTAGAGAAGAAGAAGTGAATTTAATTGTGTTTTTAATTCATGTTGCACTAAATACTATGACTTAGGAGCGAATGTGTCGCATATCGTCCAAAGGACATACGTTAAACACTCTAGACAATTGAGAGGAAGCCCCTCAATCATTATTTCCCAAATGCTTAAGGCTCGTAGCGTACAACACTCATTATTCTTTATTATGTGATTTGAAGAAGTTTTGAGATGAGAAGAGAAGACACACTCTAAAAGGGGAGACTAAACTCAACCTAATGTTCTCACGCAATTTACACCTATGATTGAGATGAAAAGGGAAGACTACCCTACTATTATCATGCATGGATTCAAACCTAATGTCTATCATAATACATCTTAAACAAGAAAGATTAGAGGTCCTAAGGGAACATGGCAAAGAAGAAAGAAGAAGAAAGAAATCAATCACAAATGAGAATGACAATAAAGATGCAAACATGCAATGTAACACAAAGATGAAGAAAGAGGGAGGAACAAAGTGTAGGGCACTAGCCACCACAAGCACATCTCAACGTCTTAAATGCAATCACAAAGATGCAAGACAAAAATAAAAACAAACCAAAGGAACTTAAACAAGTTCAAGCCAAACGTGAGATGAAATGGGAGGAATTACAATTCCTACAACCATTTGTGCATCAATCACTAACCAAAAGGCAAACCAAAAAGGAAAGAGATGAAGACATGATCAAGGTGAGGGTAGGAGGATATGCTTGGGTGGAAATCAACACAAAGAGGAAACTCAACCATAAGCATCACATTGATCATGCAAGAAACAAACAAAAGAAGTTCTCAAAGTGGCCTCTCATCCAAGTTAAACTCAAAGTGCAAATCAAAAGCACCAAATCAACTTGGATGAGTCCCTAAGGTCCTAGGGCAGAAGTGAGAACAAGAGAAGAGGATTGGCAAACCAAAGAAGAAAACAAGCCAAAGAAATTTGCAAGATAAGGCATGGTAAAGAACCTAATTTCTAAACACTTTCAACATTCAACATCAAATGGAAAGCCTTAAACAAATACAACTTGGAACATGAACCAAGAAAATATATGACCTATAAATTTGCAACCAGCCACTTCAACATGTTAGGAATGTGAATCAAGAGGTGTTGGAAGCATATGGGATCCACAAGAGTCATTTCCCACAAGAACTAGGTCAACTAGTATGTGTGAACCATCCTTAGGATGACTTGACTTTCAAGGTGCACCAAAAATAGTGAAATGATTCAAATAAAATCCAAATAAAATGTTGTCAACCTGAGGCCAAAGCAACAAGATCAAAATCCAATCAAAACATCACCAAAGGAATTGATTAACTAGGGTGCTCCATTTTGAAAGGCATTCATCGAGGGTCAAACAAATGGAAATGAAAGTCAACCAAAAAGAAGCTAAACATTGACCAAAACCATCCTCTAAGACACCTCAGCTCATCATCAGGATGAGGAGGAAGTCTCATTCATTAGTGGTTTCAATTGGTCAACAAATTCAAACAAGAACAAATGAAAAACACTTAAAAAACACTTCCAATCATTAATGTCAAATTAAATTGAAAAATAAATGGAAAATAAAATTAAAAATTATGAAAAATTAAATAACACGTGATTGGAAGTATTTTTAATCAATTAAAATTAAAAAGAAATAAAATAAAGAAATAAAAAATAATTAAATGGAAAATGATGCAAATAGCAAAAAGATACGTTGAAACCAATGGGCTGATCAATCAAGGGGGTGTGATTAGCATCTAAAGCCCAACCCACTGGCTGAAACACAAAGCGTTGCGTTCCATTAATTAACGTGGAAGTCAATCTCCATGGAGGCAAGGTCAAACAAATAAGAAAGAGGCATGCGCATGGTCAAAGAGTCCAAGGGAGTCCACCTCAGATCTGAGGTTTAAAACCAGACGCCGGAGCCCTAGCTTCGGTCGTCTTCTCCGACGAACTGGCCGGAGATCAAATGACCTCAACCTTCACCAAACTTAGCAAATTTTATATCAAATTAAAGCTGAAGAGATGTAGATCACAAATTCAAGATCCATTTATCTTAAACAAGCATGAATAATGAGAATCGAACGAATGGAGTTTTAGATGCACATCTGAAAACTTCATCAAACATGGAAAATTATGTACTCAAACATGGCCTATACGAGGTAGGGCTTCAGATGCAGCCAACATGATCTTAATTCAGTGCCTAGCATGAGAGAAAAGTTGATTGCAAGTTTACCTAACGGAGACACTCCGTTGGTGCTTCAATTGAGTGCTAGCTTGCTCCAAAATGTGCAGATCTACTCCAATTAGCTTGAGGAAGAAAATGCTTGCTTCAATTTGAGTTGAATTGCTTTGGATCTTGATTCACAATTTTGAATTTCTCTCTCAAATTTCAAAACTGCATTTGAGCTCTCTTCCACGAAATTGCACTTCTGAGCTCTCAATCTTCATTTGGAGCTTTTATATGTTGGATATGAGAATGAATTGGAGGCCCATGAAGCCTCATTTGGCTGAATTTTGAAAATTCCCAAAATGGAAATGCTTCCCATGCACACGTGAATATGACTTGCTACACACATGGAAATGACTTCGATTTGCAGCTGATAACTTGAATTACACATTGGAATTGGAGTGGGCTTTGCTTGTGGTCCAATTTGTGAGCTTGAATGTGAAACTTTCTTGTGAAGTAACTTGGAATTCCACGTGCATTTTACTTTTTGAAGCCTTGTGAACAAAATTGGATCAAAACATGGCATGAAAAAGACCTAAAACCAATTCAATTGAAATCATGATTTAAGGTTCAATTTCACTGGAAATTTTCCACCCAATGTCTATAACAAAGCATAATTCATGCCAACCTTGAGTTCCATGATGAAATTGAAGTCACTTGGAGCAACTTTCATGTTGTTTGAAGTTTCATTTGAAGTACTTAAAGGCATGAGAATGACCCAAAATGAAAATGACCTATAATAAAAGTTTCCCAAAATACCCTTGCCTTGTAAGCTCCATAACTTGAGTTCCACAAATGATATCAAGGACTTCTAGGACTTTTTGGAAATCTAATATCATGAGGAAAAACTTTCATGTTCACCTCAAGTTGAGGAGAAACTTAATTTCATGTCAAAAGTGCCTTGGAAGTGAGTTGACATTTGTTGACTGAAAAATATGTTCATCTAAGACCTATAACTTGATGGCATCATAACTTGAGTTCCACAAACTAAATGGATGAATTCTAGTACTCAAAAGAAAGCTTAGAACATGCCCTACAAGTCTCATGTTTTCATCAAAATGAGATTGAAGTTGTATCTTGAGGTAAAGTGCCCTTGAAGTTAGGCACTAAATAGGGGATTTTACACTAACATCCTTTGAAACCCTAATTTAGTAACTTCTCAAACTCTTGATTCTTCTTGATTTGAATTTGAAATAATATCTTATATGCCTCAACATGGCTTCCCATGACTCAAATGACTTAAAACCAAGTCTCAAACTCCTTCAAATCCATAGTGGACCTTGCACTAAGCAAATGAAACCCTTGGTGCACAACTCTTGACTGTGATCTCTTGCACATGATGTGACAACTTAGAAAAGCTCCACAATAACTTCCAAAGCACTTAATGAGCTTCTTCAAAATCTTCTATCTATTATCATGAACTTGTGAACCCCTGATGATCCATAATTGACCTCCAAGATATGAGATAAACAACACATACCAATCTTCTCTCTCAAAAAGCTTTGACTACTTCCTGGTGGCTAGATGCACTTGATGACTTGAGTAAACATTCTTGCTTGAGCTTGAAACCCTCGATACTCTTCTTTTGAATGGCACACCTCTCTTGATCCCCTGAAAAGGACAATGCTATGCAAATGCAAATGCTGAAGAAAGAAATGAAACATAAACCAAGTAAAGAAAAAGGTTGGGCAAATTTTGGGGTACAACATCATGTCAAAAGAACAAGTAAACACTTAGAAATTCAATCACAAAATGAAAAGAGAAATAAAAGAAAGTGAATTAAACAAGTCAACAGGAGATGAGATGAAATGGGAGAAGCAAGCTCCTACAACCATCAATCATCAATCATCGAGGAATGATGATATCCTAAGATGCACACACAAAGAAAGGAGGGAGGAAAAAGTGTGGGGCAGCAACAACCACATGTGCATCTCAACCATACCATTCTTAAAGACCAAGAAAAAGATCATTCAACAACAACCACATGACATGCATTCAAGCGGAAACCAAACATTACGTGTCAAAGAAATGAGATTAGACATTCAAGAACAGTGACACATGTCTAAAGTAATCCATATAAATGCATCATATGAGTCCATGAAGTTTACATGTGAGAAGGAAACAAAACATGCTTGAAAATAACCAAAAATTACATTCTGGTCCAGTGTTAATCGGTTAACCATTTGCAGTGCAAATTGGTTAACCGATTAACCACTTGAAAACATTAGAAATTGCACTGGTTAACCGATTAACCAGTTTGTACTGCAACTGGTTAACCGATTAACACTGCATCAGAAACAAAAAACTACAATTCAAAAGCACTTCCAGCAATTAATCAATTATGCAATAATCAAAATGATCATGTAATCAATTATGCACGAAATTAACACCAAGAAATAGTAATCAAGCATTATGCAAACACAATCAAGCATCAAAATCACGAATCACCAAGATTGAAATCAACAAAATGGATCAAAAAGCATCAAAAGCCATAGATCTACATTGTGATTATCCAAATAAGCTCAAAACAGAATTAGATCTAGAATTACCAACCTACAAAGCGAAGATTTGCTTTGGCGAGTGTTGATTCACTTGAAACGAGTAGATCCAAGCAAGAAACCTAGAGATTCTTCAAGATCCAAGAGCTTTCTTGTTGTAGAAATGAAGATCAAGCAAGATCAAGCAAAAACGATCCAAATAAGCACTTCCGAATTCAGATCCAAATCCAAACAAAAATTGAATGGTGAATTGAAGATAATGGAGATGAATGATGGAGTTATAACTCTAGAATTCTATGATTCTAATGAAGAATCAAAGAACTCAAGTGAGAGCTCTAATGGAGGTTTTGGGAATGAAAAAGTGGAGAGAAAATTTCAAGAGTGAGAGTGAAATCTGAAAATGAAATGTAATTATGAGGATTCTCTTTTTTGAGGTTTGGAGCAAATTCATTTAAACATGCTCTAGGTTTGGGGTCAAAATGTGGTTTGGAGTGAGATTATGAAAATTGGAATGGGATTAAGAATGAAAAATTGGAGGGAATTTGAATTGATTTTGAAAGTTAATCCAAATTTAGAGTGATTCTAGATCCTTCTTCTGGTGTAAAACCCAATTCACAAGTGATCAAAAATAGACGCCAAAAGTGGCAGCATTAAAAATGCACGTTATTGGGCAAAATTTACTATGGTTAACCGGTTAACCATTTTCTAGTGAAAATTGGTTAATCGGTTAACCACTCACAAATTTTCAAAAATAGCATCATTTGGAAGGAAACTTGCGCATTCGCCTGTTTTCACCCGTTTTGAGCCATGCTAAGCCTCTGAAACTTTCCTTTTGACATTATAATTGTAAGAATGCCTAAGGTAGCCTGAGTATTGTCTCCTGAGCTGAAAATTATCCTGTTGAGTAAAATAAAATTGACCGCTCGATCGCTGGGCAAAATAAATGTCGGAGCCCCTAATGCTCGTTGTTTAGACTCCTGCACTAAAAGAGAACCCTAAGCCATATAAATACCTTGATCCCATGCCTCAAGAACAAATTCTATGATATGCAGAAATGCGAAAACGAAATAAAACATAAGCCAAGTACAAGAAATGGTTGGTCAAATTTTGGGGTACAACAACTGCCATGTCGCATACCTTCACCCTATCCTTATCTTAGCCTTAGGATCCGAGTTATCGTACTCGCATTTAATGTCCCGCCATGGACATGCATCCTTTCACCCTTAACTTTATCCTAGCCTTAGGATCTGAGTCGCTGTACTCACGCTTAGCGTCCTGCCGTGGACATACTTTATCCTTTCATCCTAGCCTTTGGATCAGGAGTCGCCGCACTCCATGTAAGTTCCCTCCGTGGAATACTTACTCACCCTTTTCAGCTTAACATCAACGTTGAACCAGAGTCGCCACACTCCAGATAAGTACTTCCCTATAAATACTTACCTCCCATTGGAACCTTGACCACAGTCAAGAAGTTTCTCACCCTCTTTGAGGGGAACTAAGAATACTTTGATTTCATCCCCTACCCAGGATATGTAGGCACAAGATGTGATTTCTTGGCGAGTATACTTAGGACTAACCCTTTAGGCCTCCTCAACCCTTTATAATTCCTTAAACAGATAGATAACCAAATAGCACATTTTTAACAATAGGTTCATGTAGAGCACTACAGAAGCTTAGGATGCTAATACCTTCCATAAGTTTAACCAACCCCCGAACTCTAGATCTCCCCGCATTGTGTTTACGATGCAAATTAGGTTTTTGTTTCTTTAACATTTCCTTCGGATAAATCAAAGACCGGTTGCAAATTAAAGATTGTGATTCAAATTATTCAATAATTTGATATCCTATTCTCACTGCAACAAAGATTTGTTAGGGTGATAGGCTATGTTAAGCCCAAATGATCCCATTTTTTTATTTCTTTTCTATACCTCCTAGAGTTTGATTCATAACCTCCCACTCTTTTTGTCTTAATTTTACATTAATTTTGTGGATTGTCTTTTGGATTAGTTTAAATGTATTGTTAACATTATTACTTATCTTTTTTTGTTAAATATATCATTTAGTTTTTAATTTTCGTCGTTAGATATCTTGGTTATATCTTTAATTAATTTTCATTTCCAATTTTATTCATTCTTTTTTTTGGGTCGATGAAGAGACCTCAAATATTATTATTAGTCAAATTATTAATAAATAATGGTAAATCCGAGACTAACTACTTTTTCACCTTCTTTTTCTCCCTATCTCGATTTTATTTTATTTTTATCGATCAATGAATTCTTTGAATTCTTAAACATCAATTTATCGAAGTCGATAACATTCACTATGTCAAATCTATGGAAAATGACCATTTGGATCATTTTCTTTACTTTGGGATCGTGATAGGCTACCTTCGATTAATCAAAATGAGTTTATGATTAAGACGAGATCCCACTCTTTTTGGTATGTGCGACACGGTTAAATTGGAGAATGATCCTTAATATCATTTCTCTATCTTGTTTTAGCACGAATATCAATTTACGTGACCTCTTATAGTTTGACTTTCATCATAAGTCGAGCTACGACGGTTTAGCATTCACTTCGTCCTGATTCAATTTACAAATCAACTAATGACTAATTTTACCTTCTGTCAATATACAACTGTTTTATTTTCAGTCAAATATACACTGTTTTACTTTCAATTTTGATTTATATTATCTTATTCATATACTTGTTGATATTTATCTCGATTATATTATTGTGAATATTACATCGATTATATTGTTATATATCTTGTTGTATTATTCATATTGTTATATTATTCATATTATACATATTCATATTGTTCATCTCCTATTCATATTTAATTCAAAAACACTTACCAAAATATCGAAACACTAAAAGCCTAAATTGGTGGACTGTTGCTTATTTGTCCGAGCAACAGATTATTAGACTTTTTTCAGAAACCCTAGCAAGGATATTTTGTTTGACTTTTGCTAAAGGCATAGTTTAGGACACTTCGCACACACACAACTTTCTCTTGGGCTACCTTACAACGAGACTTTTTATTTCGTGCAATCCTGTGTAACTCACATGTATCCTTCTCCCATTTCGATGTACACATTCATATTTCTTTGATTATGGTTTATCTCCTAGGAGAACCCTCAGGGACTAGCGTAGATTAAACTATTTTCAAACTAATTCTCGATTCGTCATCGAGCCATTTTCAAACACCCTCTGTAAGTCGAGTGCTCATACGCATTCGCTATCAACCTATTGCACACAACTTTAAATTTCTTCGTGGTTTTGATATTGGGAGCACCCTAAGGGACTAATATCGTTTCTCACAACTTGACCTTTGAATTGTCGTCAAGTCGGTTCCATTTTCAATCAAACCCTCGACTCATCGTCGAGCCATTTTCAAATTAACTTCCATTCCAGCACGTTTTGCACACATAAATAGAAGTCAAAACCTTAATCTAACGTCAAGTGGTATTTTTAACCAAGTTGTAAGCCAAGTGCCTTTTGTCTCGCATTTCACCTCTTTTTGCAACGTATTCTATTCAATCTTTTACAAACGCTTTTCTTAACCAATTAACAAAAGAAGGAGATTCGTGGAGTCTAGCATTCCTCGAATCTTCTAACAAATGGCTCTTGAGGCGCACGCTTTGCGCTGTCGTTCATTTGCTCTTTCTTCTTAAAATACCTAATCTTTATTCAAACATTTTTGTAATCAAACCTACGAAAGAAGGATATTCTTAGAATCTAGCATTCCTTGAATCTTCGAATGAGTAGCTCTCGAGGCACGCCCCTTTAGTTGTTGTTCATCCACTCTTTCGAATTTAAAACATTTAACCCGTTCTCTTCAACCTTTCTAATAAACTTCCGAAAGAACTAAGTTATTGGAATCTCGCATTTCTTAAAATCTTAAGTGACAACTCTTGAGGCACGCCCTTGGATGGTTTGTCATTCAATCTTTCATTCCGAAACTCGAACCTCAACTCAATTTCAACTTATCTCTTTTCGTGGTTGTTACCACAAACTACGGACGCTCTGATTCTTCATTCACTCTTGAATATAAGTTACGTAGGCACAAGATCATAATGATCTTGGCGATCACACTTCTGTCTTTCTTCGTTATTTTGTCTACCTCCCCTTCATCATCTGTTTCCCCCTCACCTTTCTCGTAGTCGAACTACAAATCTCTAATTTATCATTCTCATTCGAATGAGCATACGTAGCCACAAGGTCCCTTGATCCGTGGCGAGCACCCTATCCTATAACCACCCATTGTCCCTTAACGTCTTTATCCTTTTACCCTACCATTTCGTATTTACCCTTGAGAAGTAAACAAGCAAGCTTAGATAAAGCCCATCACAAAATACCCTAAGAGGTTCCTGTTGAGTACAACAGACGTGAGATGTGGCAATACCTTCCCCTTGCATAACCGACTCCCGAACCCAGAACATCGGCTGCGACGATCATGTTCTTGTCCTTTCGTTCTAAAAGGTTTTCTCGATATTTTCCTTTCCCTTTATAGGATAAATAAAGTTCGGTGGCGACTCTGTCGAACCGCATTTCCACGCCTTTTGCGCGAGGGCCGTGTTTTTGAACCATATCCGCGAGATTTTTCGAGGTGCGACATAGACCTAATAGATATTCAAATAACATCCATAACAAATTAATTATTTAATTAATATATAACGCCATTATCAGAATACGTACACATGATTAACCATTTTTATATGTATTCGACTAATTCTGCAAATGTATGTGAACACAGTTCTTCATCTCTATTATCATGCATCCTCACAATACCGTATTAATGTTACTCATGCTACTCATGATACTAATTATCACAATACAATCAAAGATACAAGTGAATATCAATTTGTAAGACTATGTCAAAAGTTTTCTCATTGATAGATGAATATCTAAGATATAAGAATTTTTTTGTCAAGACCAACAAATAAGAAATAAAAGACAACATCAATACTTAATCAAAACTAGTTAACAAACATATATTAGATGAAATGCATAAGGTATCAAAAGATTACATCCACACCCAACAATAGATTGAGGATCTTATCTTCTCCCTCTTAGAATTTGTGTTTCTCTCTATAAAATATACTTGGAATGAAAAGAGATAAATTTCTGATGTGAAAAATATAATATATTTATCTAAAAGGCAAGAAAAGTACTTATATAGTATTTACAAAATATGTCATGTTCACACTGCGAACCATTTTTCCACCCAACAAACACACTTTTAGACACCTGAAGTGCCTCTAAAGGGTTAAATCGTCCTTTGAAAATATCAGAGTTTGTCGTGCGAACACTTCTTCGCACAACAAACTACCTCGCTACAAGTTTGCACATCAAACTTAGGATACTTTAGCTACTGACTTCAGCATGGGATGGTTCGTTGGTTCTTTGTTGCAACTTCACACAATGAACATTCGCTGGCTGCTCGCCACTGTTCACCCAACGAACATTGCAGAATCTTCACATTTTCTTTGCCTTCCTTGTCCAATCTTTTGGGTCTTACTCATTGATATTTTATGACTATATCCTGTACAATAACACACACATCAAAGCATCTAAAGGTATTTTCAATATATTGAAGAATCACACAAGAACAAGAAATAAGTCTATTAAAACATGAGAATTGAGTTGAAAAATGCCAAGAAAGATGGTTCAATTTAAGTCAAAATTTGTATTTAACAAACTCTCTCTACCTAGATTTTTGCTTTTCCTCAAGCTAAGTTTGCCCTCATGAAAAAAAGAGAAATTTGTTCAAACAAGAGGATTTTCTCAAGCATAAAATTCAACCAAGAAAAGATTAACGGTTCAAATTCAAACAAGAGAAATTTGCTTAAATAAGAGGATTTCGTCAAGCATGAAATTACGCACAAGCAATGTTCACCACTCAACAGAATCAAACAATGACAAAGAATTTAGTTCTTAAACAAATATCATGAAATGTTTCAAATAACAACTAAATCATCATACTTGAGTCACTCTAACACTCCTTTTCAGAACAAGAATGAAGAAATTAACGTGTTTGCAACCACGGGGAAATTTCACTCACCTGACAAACAATGCTAATAACAATCTAATTCATACATTCATCTAACAATCAAAAATGAAAATATGGAAGCAAAAAGATCACTAAGGGACTTTAAGGTTGTAGCTTGGTCGGGTTCACAACAAAGGATCATTTCTAAATGCCATTGAATCGAAATTGCCGATGCAAAAGAAATATTCACTATACATGGTATTTACACATGCCAAATTCATTCACCAGTTTCTTTCCTCTATTGCAAACCTTCTCAAACTTCCTATTGTATAATTATTTTATTCTCTATTTTTATTTTTCAAACAAACATTCTTTTTTTTTCACATTCATATTCACACTTTTTCTTTTCATGCTTGCTTGAAATTTTTCAAAAGTTTTAGCAACCTACCATTCTTCTTTTTCATTCTCCTCAACTTGAATTCAACCAAACCTCAAGTGAATGTTCCTTGCTTTTATGGCAAGGAAATCAATTTAAAACAATGTTCAAAGGTTCAAGATTTTTTTTTAGAATCTCACGAAATTCACTGATGAACTAAACGTTCAAATTACGTACATAAACCAAGTTCATCACTAAAATGAGATCTAAACTATTTAGGCTCAAAAGGGTTAACGAATTCTCACTAATCACGGGTAAGTTACTATTCGGATACGGTTGTGCTCAGTAAAAATAAATGCCTTGATCATTTCTAATACTTCCACAAAATCACAATAATCAAAATATAAAGCATGAATCAAACAAATTAAACAAAGTTTATCAGTCATCCTAGCATATAGTAAACAATGGAGGTTTCCCATAATTCGTGGCTTTTGGTCCTAAGTAAAACATGCAGTCAAACAAGTTACAACATGAAACAAAAATGCGCATTTGCACAAAGCACAAAATTCTTAAATTATTCTAACATTCTATAAAGTGGTACAATTTATCTTGCATACACTCACATGTTTAACATCCTACCATCGCCATCCAAACTTGGAAGAATCTTCATTGGATACTTTTATACAAATAACAACCAATCTAGAAGATGTTCTCATCATTTCTAATCAACACTAATGAAAAATTGAAAATAAAAAAATATATATACAATATAAACAAATTTTTAAAGCTCAAAATATAGAAACTATTTCAAGGCAATTCAATATCTAAACACCAATCCCTAGCAACGGCGTCATCTTGTTCGAACTGCAGTAAAGCGGCAAGAAGCAAAAATTTAGTTTTGGAAGGATTCCATCCGGGATTTATATCGTCTCCACAAGGATCAGTGCGAGGGAAAGAATGTTGTTCAACGGTCTCTGTATTTTTAAGCTTATGGTGCAAAAGTTTGGTTGAAAGATTTAAGGCACCAAAAATAAAGGCAGAAAATATAAAGACGGAAAATATAAAGTAAAGGCTAAAATATAACGGAACCTTGTTGGGATTGGATCTCATCAATTGATGACACGTGTATTCTTCTAATCATGTTATACACAACTCAAACCTTCTTCTAATACAATAGCATCATGTATCACCCACAACAGAGGTTATGTCTAACGCAAAATCGAGAGGCAAACCATATTGTCTCATCGATGATGTCTCACGCAACAAAACCAACATAAAGCATTAAGAACTGATACTCACGTGAATGTTAAACATAAATCTATGTCTAAAGTTTATACCTAACAAATATTCAAATAACATCCATATCAAATTAATGATTTAATTCATATATAACACCGTGATCAGAATACGTACACATGATTAACCCTTTTTACATGTATTCAACTAATTTGTCAAATGTATGTGAACACAGCTCTTCATCTCTATTATCATGCATCCTCACGATACCGTGTTGATCCTACTTATGCTACTAATCAACACAGTATAATTAAAGATACAAGTGAATATCAACTTGCAAGACTATGTCAAAAGTTTTCTCATTCAAAGATGAATATCTGAGATCTAAGATTTGAAAAGGTTTTGTCAAGACCAACAAATAAGAAATCAAACATCACATTAATATTGAAAGAAAACTTATTCACAAACATGTATTAGATGAAATACATAAATTATTAAAAGATTACATCCACACCCAACAAGAGATTGCGGATCTTACTTTCTCCCTTTTAGAATTTGAGTTTCTCTCTCTAGAATATGCTTGGAATGAAGAAAGATAAAGTTCTGATGTGAAAAATATAATATATATTTTTTTTAAAAAGTGCTTATATAGTATTTACAAAGTCTGTCATATTTGCACTGCGAACCATTTCTTCGCCCAACGAACACACTTTTAGGAACCTGAAGTGCCTCTGAACTGTTAATCTGCCCTTTGAAAATATATAAGTTCTTTGTGTGAACACTTCTTCACTCAATGAACTACCTCGCTACAAGTTTTCACAAAAAATTTAAGGTCCTTTAGCTACTTACTTCTGTATGGGATGGTTCCTTGGTCCTTCGCTGAAACTTCGCACATTGAACATTCATTGGTTGTTCGCTACTGTTCGCCCAGCGAACATTACAAAGTCTTCACATTTTCTTTTGCTTCCTTGTCCAATATTCAGTGTCTTGTTGATATTTTATGCATATACCCTGCACAATAACACACACATCAAATCATCTAAAGGTATTTGGAATATATTGAAGAACTACATAAGAACAAGAAATAAATCTAAAAAAACATGAGAATTGAGTTGAAAAATACCAAACCTCAAATTTTCACTTATTACCATATTTTGATAATCACACAAAATTTGCACTTAATAGGCATCTCAAGATGTAGTATACTTATTACCATATTTTGATAATCAATTGATTGAGTAATAAAAATTTCAAATGTCCAAACCTCAAATTCCACAGCCAACTATTCTTGTGGTGAACATCAATTTTTAGACATTCTACTTCAATCGAACTGATCGTGGTCTTGAATGTCCTATTCTTCGACAAAGGAGATTTCAAAAACAAATTATTTCGAGTTGCGAACAATTCCAAGGATCCATCATTCATAATCTCTGAGAAACCTTTTTTGACCAGTTGTCCAACACTTAGCAGATTTCACTTTATTCTAGGTACATAGAGTCATCTTTGATCATAGCTTTTCCTCAATTTCTCCTTTAAATAAATATGTCTCAAGTACATTTTTCTTGCAATGAGCTATTATCATCAAGTTTGACCTTTCTCTTCTTCGACGATTCCAAATCTGCTAACCATATTTTTCGACCACTCATGTGATTTGAGCAACCCGAGTCGAGGAACCAGATATTAGATTTGGCGTGGTCATCTGTAACTGCATCCATAACCATTATATCTTTAAAATCATCTAAATATTAGTGTGAAAGGTTTGTTTCTTCCTCCTTGCCTTTTGTCTATCTCTTGTCTTTATTGTACAAATAATGCTTGGCCAAGTGACCCCAATTTTCACAATTATAGCACTGTACACTTTTTTTTATTTGTCTTACTGATAGAGTTTCCTTCTCTTATTTTTGAGGATTCAGAAGTCCCATCATTGACTTTACTCTTTTGAGGGTTATACCAAGACTTCTTTCATTAAGTCTTGTCTTCTTTGCCTTTGAATTTGTTGGAACCATCATGCTTCTCCCAAGCCTGAGCCTACAAAGCTTGTATCAAATCTTGGAGTTTTATTGTTTGTTTTAACACATTAGAAATATGTGTTCATTTTTATTTGTCTTGACATTAATACATAACTAGTATAAATTTTGGAACAAAATATAATCTGTGAAACATGTGTCGCTACTGCGAAAAAAATGGCCGACAAAAACAGAAGAGTCGCCACCGTTTGTTATCTATCCCAAAGAGAGGGAAAGGAAACGATCAGAGAAAATCTATGAAAAGGGAGAAGACAGGTCATCACAACCAAATTTTGGGTTCGGGAGTCGGTTACGCAGGGGGAAGGTATTAGCACCCCTCACGTCTGTCGTACTCGACGGGATCCACGCTTGTTATCTATCTAAAGGGTGTTTATTATCTAAGTTACAGTCCACAGGGACAAAAGAAAAGAAAAGAGACTCGATAGAGCATCACCGCTCTATGCCTACGTACTCCCTCGTGCAATGGGAAAGTCAGAGTCAACGTAGTTTGGAAAACTACGGGTGAAAGGTGGGGGAAGGTTGCTCACCAAGACATCGTTGTCTTATGCCTATGTATCCTCATCTGGTATGAGAAATCAGAGCAAACATAGTTCGGACTAACAAGAGCACAGGTTGGTTCAAGTGTTTTACCCGAGCAGGGTTAAACCTTAGTTCTAGTAGTTAGGTGTATGCAACTCGACCATTGGAGACCTAGGCGTTACCTGTTTGCAATAGAACCAAAAGTTAACAAAACTCTCCTTATGAAAAAGATTTTCCATTAATCCCGAAGGATAAAAAAGTTTTGAAGTTTTTTTTTGTGTTTTTTAGAGAAGAAGTGGATTGAATTGTTTGTAATTCATGTTGCACTAAAGACTATGACTTAGGAGCGAATGCGTCTCATGTCTTCCAAAGGACATACGCTAAACACTCTAGACAATTGAGAGGAAGCCCCCCAATCATCATTTCCAAAATGCTTAAGGCTCGTAGCGTGCAACACTCATTAGCCTTTATTATATGACTTGAAGAAGTTTGAAGATGAGAAGAGAGAGACAACTCTAAAAGGGAGACTACACTCAACCTAATGTTCTCATGTAAAATGCACCTATGATTGGGATGAAAAGGGAATGCTACCTAATGTTATCATGCATGGGTTCAAGCCTAAGTTCTACCATAATCTCTCTTGAACAAGAGAGATTAGAGGTCCTAAGGGAACATGGTAAAGAAGAAAGAAGAAGGAAGCATGAGATAAAATAAAGAAAGAAGATGCAAACATGTAATGCACAACAAACATGAATAAAGAAGGAGGAACAAAGTATGGGGTTGTATCCTCTACAAGCACATCTCAACCTCAAGAATTCAAGCAAGAGAAAATGCAAAACCAAAAAGGAATGCACACAAGAGAAACCAAACAAGTTCACACAAAAGTGGGATGAAGTGGGAGAAATAGAATTCCTACAACCACCCAAACATCAACCAAAGGAAAAAGGAAGGAGATTAAGACATGATTAATGTGAGGATGTGAGATAAGTTGAGGGCAGCAATCCATGCAAATAAACTCAACCAAAGGCATTACCTTGATCATGCAAAATAAACACACCAAAAGTTCTCAAAATGAATCACCATTCAAGACATGTTCAAAGTACCTCCAAAGGAGGGACCAAACCACCTTAAATGGAACTCAAAGGTCTTAGGACATAGGTTAGAACAAGAGAAGAGAATTCACAAAGAAAAGAAAGAAAGGAGCCAAAACAAGTGGAAACATAAGGCATGGTAAAGGACTTGGGTCCTAAACATTTTCAACATTAAACACCAAATGGAAAGCCTTGAACAAATGCCACTTACAACAAGCATCAAGAAAGTGTATGAACTAATAATTAACAAAAAAAACCACTTCATCATGTTAGAAGTGTGAATCAAAAAAGGTTGGAAGCATATGGGATCCAAAAAGGTCATTTCCCATCCAAACTAGGTCAAGTGTATGTGTGTGAACCATCCTTAGGGGTAGCTTGACTTGCAAGTTGCTCCAAAAATAGGAAAATATCTAAAATAAATCCAAATAAAAAGCAAGAAGCTCATAAAGAGGTTGGCAACCAGAGGGCAAAAGAAAAAAAAAACAAAGTCCTATCAAAGCATCACCATAGGAATTGATCCACTTGGGTGCTTCACTTTGAAGGAGAGTTGTCAAGGGTCAAAAAGAAGCTCATGAAATTCAACCAAAAGTAGGTCAAACCTTGACCTAAAACAACCTCAAAGGCATCTCAACTTATCATCAAAATAAGGAGAAAACCTCATTCATAGGTGTTTAAAATTGGTCAAGTATCAAGCAAGAAACAAGCAAGAACAAATAAAGCACAATTAAAAACCCTTCCAATCATTTAATTCCATTTTAATTGAAAAAGAAAAGAAAAATGAAATTAAAAAATTGAGAAAATTAAATAACACATTAAAGTGTCAGAAAATATTTTTGGTGGAATTTTATAATAATTGGAACTATTTTTAATTGAAATTAAATAAATAAATGCGAAGTGGTGCAAATAGCAAGTTTTCACGTTCAAACCATTGGGCTGGATCAAGAGTGGGGTGTAGATAGCACTAAGAGCCCTAACCAAACACGATCAGATCACTTAAGCAAAACGCACCGTATCACTAATCTAACATGGATTTCAACGTGCCAGCAAGCCAAGTCAAACGCATCTGGAGTGTCCATCTCATCAGGTCAAGAGGTCAAACATGAACACCTCAGCTTGCCTAAAATTGAACCAGACACCAGAGCCCTAGCTCCGGTCGTCTTCTCCAGCGAGGTGGTCGGAGTTCAGGTTCCCAAAACTCACCAAATCATGCAAAATCTTATATCAAATTGAAGCTCTGCTCACACACAATCCAAATCCAGTGCTCAAATGTATTAATCATGCTTGTACAAAGAGAATTGAACGGTGAAAGTTTCAAGTGCACAACTGAAAAGTTCATCAAACATAGCAATTAAGCATGCAAACATTTCCTACATGATGCAGGGCTTTAGATGCAACCATAATGATCCTATTTCAGTGCCTAACATGAGAGAAATTTGGAAGAGAATATTACCTAAATGAGACACTCCGTTGGTGCTTCAATTGATGTTAAGCTTGCTCCAAAACATGTAGATCTACTCCACTGAGCTCAAGGAAGAAGAAGATTGCTTCAATTTGCCTTGAATTGCCTTAGATCTTGTTTCACAATTTTCAAATTTCTCTCTAATTTCCAAATTTGAATTCTGAGCTCCCTCCACGAATTTGCAATTGTGAGCTCTCAATTTTCATTTGGAGCTTATATATTATGGATATGTGAAGCAATTAGAGGCCCATGAAGCTCCAATTTGCTGAAATTTGAAAATGCCCAATTTGGAAGTTACTCCCATGCACACGTGAAAACTCTAGCTAACACTCATGGAATTTTCTTCATTTGGCAGCTGACAACTTGAATTGGACATTTGGATTGAATTGTGCCTTATTTACAACCCAATTATGGAGTTTGAACATGAATCTTCTTTGTGAAGCAATTCTTATTTCCACGTGACTTAGCTCTCATGACCCAAAATTATCTTGTGCATTTTGTTTGTTGGAACAATGTGAACAAAATTGAATACAAACATGGCATGAAAAAGTCCTAAAACCAATTCAATTGAAATCACCTTTTAAAGCTCATTTCCACTTGAAATTTCTTCACCAATGTCCCTAACCATGCATAATTCATGCCAATATTGAGTTCCATGATGAAATTGAAGTCATTTGGGACAAATTTCATGTTGGTTGAAGTTTCATTTGAAGTGCTTAAAGGTATGAACATAACCTATAATGGAAATGACCTATAATCAAAGTTTCCCAAAATACCCCTGCCTTGCAAGCTTCATAACTTGAGTGCTACAACTGATATGAAGGACTTCTAAGACTTTTTGGAAAGTTAGGATCATAAGGAACAACTTTCATGTTCACCTCAAGTTGAGGAGAAACTTTGTTCTAGGTCAAAAGTTCCTTCGAAGTTGGTTGACTTTTGTTGACTGAAAATATGTTCATCTGAGACCTCTAACTTGGTAGCATCATATCTTGAGTTCTACAAACCCAATGAATGTGTTCTAGTACTTAAAAGAAATCTTAGAACATGCTCTACAAGTCTCATGTTTGCATCAAAAATAGATTGAGTTTGTATCTTGAGGTATGTGGTCTTGAAGTTAGGAACTAAGTAGGGGATTTTACACTGACAACCTTTGAAATCCTAATTTAGTAACTTCTCACACTCTTGATTCTTCTTGATTTGATCTTGAAATAACATTATAGATGCCTCAACATGACTTCCCATGACTCCAATGACTTGAAACCAAGTCTCCAACTCCTTCAAGTCCACAGTGGACCTTGCACTAAGCACAGTAGTGGAAAAAAGGCTTTTTAAGTCGGTTAAAAATGACTTTTTAAGTCGGGCCCGAGCCCGACCTAAGAATTACTGACATAAGAAGTTTTGACTTCTTAAGTCGGTTGTGGACCTGACTTAACAAACTATTATTAGGTTGGTTAGACAGAACCCGCTTAATAAGTCTAGCCTAAAGAAACCTCTCAGGCCATTTATACCCGACCTAAGAACTTACTTTCTTAAATCGGATATAACTAATCGACCTAAGAAGTTGTTTTCTTTTTTTGGATAATCACACAAATCAGATGCAGCTTTCCCATTTAACAGTAAAATAACTACTATTACATATAAATAAAGCCATCATCAGAGCTTGGTATTTAAACTTAACTAATCAATGCATGGTGAAGAACAAAATCACAAACATCTAAGTTGCATGCATAAACTGCATATAAAGGCAATTACCAAGCCAGCTATAGCTGTAGCAATATTTTCAACCAGTAAACCGAGTGCATCTCCAACCAAAGCTCGAATGGAAGCTGCATCAGTAGAAAGCCTTGCTCCAATTGCTCCACTTGAATGCTCAGATTTATCAAACCAACTTACTTTCATGTGAACAACCTTCTCAAAACACATTTACAAACTCATACTTCTAAACAGCCAACAACTAGGAGTTGATAAACTCATACTTCTAAGACACTAAAGTGAATTCAACCAGTGATAAACCAGGGTACTAGAAAAGATGTCAGACCTTTCCAGTTCCACTGAAATCACCAACAGCAAGCTTGACTTTCTCACACATAATAACTTTAGCTGTGAAGTAACCACCATTTCCTTCCTCATTTCCGTCATACACAAAAACAATCCCTCGATAGATATGCCTAACTACACCTTGTTTACCTTGCAAAATAACATAAAAGCATTGAAAATATCAAAAGGTGTAAAGAGATTCTAAAATACTACAACCAACAAAAACCCATTCAGAAACAAGCATCAGACCTGGGATGGACCCTCCAGAAACTTGACGTTATCATTAACAATTATAATATTATTGTGCAGGTCTTGGGCACTAAGTTTAAGATCACACAGTGCACTTTTTATTTCGTTTCGTTCAACAGTTACAGCAATAGGTCCTTCTGGACCTTCTCTTAGAATCTACATCAAACAGGAAAAGCTATAATATAACTATAAAAAAACCACCAGACACTCAAAATGAAAGGCTTATACAAATGACACTGCATAAGTTGAATATTACCTTGTAAGTACCATCTTTGTATGTGCTTATTATCACACCAAGGTCCTTTTTGCTGCACAATGGAAAAGCTCGGTCAGACATTAAAATCATCCATCTGCAAGATGAGCATGTGTGCAACTGCATTGGAATGTGTGTGTGTGTGTGTGTGTGTGTGTGTGTGTGTGTGTGTGTGTGTGTGTGTGTGTGTGTGTGTGTGTGTGTGTGAAAGAGAGAGAGAGAGAGAGAAAGAGACAGAGAGATAGAGAGAGGGAGGGTGGGAGTTTTATGATATCATGAATGCTAAGTTTAACCAAAACTTACCGAAAACACACAAGAGAAAATAATTCAAAATCTTTCCCAGAACCTGATGAACCCTCTCCTTTGCCATCACCCTTGTCAGCTGTTATTACCCGTTTTTTTTTGTGTCACCATAAATATTAGAAAGCCACTCCATATCATTTGATTCGTTGTTTTCAGAAGACCCGAACTTTAATTGCTCCTCCTCAGTGGGAACAACACCCCAAAAACTTAATGAATCAGGAGATACATTCTTATATACATATCCATCTTTGAGGAGAAAGCCGTCAAGAACCTGAAAAACCTTGCCTGTGTCTTGGTCACGTCTAATTTGGATTAGAGGTCGGAACTCCCTGCACAACCATTGAAAAATAACCATCATACAAACAATCCAAAAAATAAAAAAAAAGTATGAGAATATGTAACATTACTCAAGTTCATTGGAGCTGATTAATCTTGGTGTTGGTACTGAGTTTTTTAGGCGACATCATCCACCCCATAGTAATGAGAAAATATACCTGTATGTAGATCTTGAAGATCCTGGAATTATCGTATTGCCAGTGTCGGAAACGCAGGAAGCTGACAGGGATAAAAGAGATGAAGTTGTAGGATCAAGTTCCGGATTAAAATTATCGGTTGCAGGTTGCAAGTGGTTGTCAGAACATGGAGGAAACTGATCAATAAATTAAAAGGGAAGTGAGAAGAAATCGATGGCTCCAAGCGATAAAAATAGAATTGAGAAGTTGATATATTTGATCTGCAGTGACTATTTATATGAATGTTGTTACCTTATTAGTTTCACATGCTTTAAAATCCAAACACACTGAATTTGAATGGTGACCCTACAACAGAAATAATAACTAAATGGTTATGAAACAATTCCAAGTAAATCTTATCAATAATGCAAAGAAGAAAGCTCCTGTTGGTATTGAGCAGTCATTTTAACAGTTTGATTTCTTGCAGTTACATCCTTTATTTTGCTTTCCTGTAACTTGAATTTCATATACTTCCTCCTGAGTTTGTTCAAGACATTTAAATGTAGCACAAGTCAACTAAAATATCAGCTAAATCCAGAATAGTTATTAAAATCACAAAATTTTAGCCCAAAATACTGATGCCAAACACCAACTATAAATACTTGAGGGAGTTGAATTGAATTACTAACCATAGAAACTTATGGCTTTTGTGGACTGCTTACAATTTTTGGTCTGAAAGCATTTGGATTTCTTTCCAGAGTTATTCCAACTGCCTCTTGACGGTCAGCCTCATTGTCCACATTATTATGACAATTCAGAGAGTTGCAACCATCACAATAGATCCCAGCTGTAAAGCACTCACAGTACCTTGTAGTTTCAAAATTAGCTATTGTTAGTTAAACCAACCTCAGAATGATGCTCAGATCGCTCTCAGATACAATAACGAAGTTAGATTATTAGTGAAATGAATTCTTGACTACAATTGATAGGAAATTCATACTTGCATCCCTAATGCTCTTTACACTAGCACTTACGCAACCATCCCTACCTTTAAAAATTCTCCAAGAATCATGCTTTTCGCACATCTAATCAAATTACAGATAAGAACCCTTGTCTTTAATTAGAAGCTAACTTCTAGTAAAAGCCTTTTATTTCTAATACAATCTCAAGTCTCATATACTAAAATTCAAAACACGAATCACTAATTCCAATTCAACTTTCTAACTAAATATCGCTACACTTTAGCATCGAAAAATTGCTTATCAGTATATGCAACACATTCAGAAAGAAAAAAGCAAAATGTTATTTCATTAACCTCTTCACCGGAAGCTTCTGTAAGGGGTGTTGTAAACGATGGACCAGAGAAACTAATTGTGGCCGCGGAGATCGTAAATGTGGCATTACCGGCGGAGACTGTGAAGTTCTCTGATGTTTCCACCGTGGCTGTGAAGGTAACCATGGTCGTTGACTTAACGACTGAAAATCCAATGTCAATTGCGCCGGAGCACCCGACTGCGTCGGCGACTGTAGAATAGTTTGCGACTGTGGCGTTGGTGGCGACAATGTCAGGTACGCTGCACCTCCACAAACGGCAGTAAAATCCAAGCCCCCAGATTGAACCGGAAAGAAGATACTGATTCGGGAACTGCTTTAATTCCAAGAGGAGCGCTTACTCTTGCATCTTTGTCTTTCACGACTCTTTCTATCACAACCACAACTTATTTGTCCTCATACGGATATAAGCTCTCGTAAGTGCCTTCCCTTCCTTCTTGCCTATTCGATAGGAGCTTACATTCTCTGGGGGAGTTTTTTTATATAAAAGAATAGTTGGCATCAGTGTTATCAGTGCATCTATGAATCCAACCTTCCCTCACAGTGGGATGGGATAAACGCAGATTCATCCTTGCAATAACAACTTTCAGGGTTTGGCTTTAATTGAGAAAATGGATTATATTATAATTGTTTATATTATAATTTTTTTATTTCACAAAAATGTATTAAGTAGGAATCGGACCGGGGTCTTGTAAGAACCTCTTAGGTCAGGTAATAAACACGTGACTTAATAAATAAACTTCTTAAATCATTTCAGTAAAAGAACCGACTTAAGGAATTTAATGTAAATTACATTTTTTTTATTTAATCTTTGTTAGGTCGGTTAAACATAGACACGACATAACAAAGTTTCAAATATTTACGGATTTGCCACCGTGTGACTTCTTAAGTCGGGTTATTGATGAACTGACTTAAAAACCTCTGCTAAGAAAGTATTTTTACACTAGTGGCAGATGAAACCCTAGGTGCACAACCCTTGACTGTGACCTATTGCAAATGAAATAACAACTTAGATAAGCTCCCTAATTTCCTCAAAAGCACTCAATGAGCTTCTCCAACATCCCTTAACCATATCCATGAGCTTATGATCCCCTGATAAACCTCAGTTGACCTCCAAGATAGGAAGTAAATAATCAATATCCATCCACCCTCTCAAAGAGCTTTGACTACTTCCTGGTGATTGTAAGCACTTGAAGACTTACTCTTGCTTGAGCTTGGAACTCTTGATAACCTTCTATTGAATGGAACACCTCTCTTGATCCCCTGCAAAGAAAACTTCTATGCATATGCAAATGCTAAGAAATGAAATGAAACATAAGCCAAGTAAATAAAAAGGTTGGGCAAATTTTGGGTAACAACAGTTGCCCCTATTCAAACGACTTGGACCTAAATGAGTGAAAAGCGAACGACTTTCAAGAAATCAAGATAAAAGATGGTTGAATACCAACGAAACTGGAAATTTTCCAACCGCAGAAATAAAAATACAAACTCTCTTGGGGGAAAACATCTCCGGAGATAACTGAACTGATAGTTGCAACAACAACAAACTAGCTGATTATCAATCAAAAAGTTTCGACACGCAGTCGGAAAAACATCTACTAACGCGCAGGCAATGACACTAAGTCAAAAAGATCATCTGATTTCGCCATCAGGCATCTATTGAAACCAATAGGCATCAAACCTAAAGGCCGGCTCAACACACAGCTGAGAAGAAACATCTGACCTCGCCATCAGGCATCTGTTAGATAAAATAGGAATCGAACCCAAAGGTCAGCTCAATATGCAGCTGAGAAGAAAACAACATCTGTTAACCAGTAGGAATTCGCTAAATAAAAGCAAGCATCAAACCTGAAGGTCGGATCAACACGCAGTTAATAAACATCTGCTAACCAGTAGGCCTTTGCTAAATAAAAGCGAGCATCGAACCCGAAGTCTGATCAACACGCAGTTGATAAACATCTGCTAACCAGCAGGCCTTCGCTAAATAAAAGTGAGCATCGAACCCAAAGGCCAGATCAACCCGAAGTTGATAAACATCTGTTAACCAGTAGGCATTCGCTAAATAAAAGCGAGCATCAAACCCGAAGGCCGGATCAACCCGAAGTTGATAAACATCTGCTAACCAACAGGAATTCGCTAAATAAAAGCGAGCATCGAACCCGAAGGCCGGATCAACCCGAAGTTGATGAACATCTGATGATAAATAAAAAAGAAAACTCTGCTGGGGAAAAGAGAAACTTAACAAAGCAACTCTATTGGCGACTTCACTAGGAAGCACATTATAAGATGAAGACCCATATCAGAAATCTTTTGTCGAGGTCTGGATACCTATACGGACTTAGAGAAACAATATCACACATTGCCATGGTCTGGATACCATACTGGCGAAGGAAAATAACAACATTAGTCATGATCTGGATATCACAAAGAACATAATACAAGCTTCCATGGTCTGGATACCACGAGGGCAGAAAAGTCAACCACATTTGTCGGGGTCTAGATACCGCACGAGCAAAGTAAAATAACATTGTTTTGTCGTGGTCTGAATATCACTAGGCAAAATAATCACATCATAATCTGCCATGGTCTGGATATCACACTGGCATAGAGATCAATCCTCAGTTGGAGATACACTTGAAAACAAAGAGATAACAACCTAACTTATGTTTCACATGCATATGTTTAAAAATGGCGTAATGCTCCATACGAAATGGAAATGCTACGTGTTTAGGAGGATGCCATGCATGAATGCAGATGCAACGGAACCGAATCAGCAAAATAAATGCTGGAGAGATAAAACCACCCTGCTGGGGAAAGATAGAACGTGCCAATTATGATTGGACTTATGATGAGGAAACAGGCCTTGGATGGCTTCCTGAAAAATAAAATTCATGGGTAGCAATGTTCTAACAAGAACGAGAATCCACTCGGCTGGGGATCCAAATCACAACCTGTTGGGGAAAATGCCTTGAACGACCTTCCAGAATACGACTCTTCTAGGGAATAGACAACTCAGTTGAGGAAAGACAATCGGACGTTGGGAACAAATATTACCTACCGGGGAACCAACGACTCTGCAAGGGATAAAAATCAACCTTTGAAATTAACCACGCTATACCGGAGAATTAATCCTGAATGTCCTCCTAGACCACCGAAGTCTTTCTAGGGCATAAAGCACGCATTTGGGAACGAATCCGCTCTGCTGATAATTAAAATCCAACCTGCTAGGGATTACTCAACTGGAGAAGAATCTACCTCTGCTATAGATTACACAGAGGAAACAACACTTCTGCTGACTTTGCTGAGGATAGAGAAAACTTTGCCGACTTGCTAGGGGATAGGCAATAAGGGAGACAACCTCAACCTATGCTTGGAGATTAAGTCAGCAATTCTGAATTTTGGGGGATACAAAGTCGCCTATTCAGGCTCTGTGGGGAGAAATCCCGTCTCGACTCGCTAGGGAGTATGGTGTACCTACTGCTTGTTGGGAAACAAGGGTACACACCTAACCTGCACAGGGAATATCAATCCTGACTCTCTGGGGATGATTTTACTCTGCTGGAGACCTCGATCTGAACTACTGAGAAATGAGTGCATACAGATAATCTGCTAGGAATAAGTGTACACACTCAACCGCTCACTCAACCTGCATATCCTCTTATAGAAACTCAAAACTCTACTGGGGATAAAGATGCACAAACTCCACTTGATGGGGACGAATGAGTCTCTACTACACGCCTTCTTTCTATGGGGATGGTGATCCTATCGGGGATACACCTCTGACAATTTTCCCCAAGGGTAACGATCCTACAAAAATGAACAAACAAACAAGATATCCTACACAAAGGGAACTATCTCGGTCATCATCTGTGGCATTGTTCAAATAAATCAAAGTTTTAATGATTATCGGCCAAGGCCTGCAAGTTTATGTATGCGCAATTTTGTCAAAACATCGGGCATGTTTCGCAAACAAAATAGTAAAAGCTAAAACAAAGCAAACAATTTACTGAATAGTTTATGTTTATTGACAAATAGCTTGTAAATAGGTAGATTTTACAACAGATGCAACCCTTGAAAAGAGGAAGTTGCGCAAAAATTACAGAAATGCACAGAAATATACAAAATGTTGGCAATGTGGCACGGACGAACAACATGAGTTGATCCATCTATGACTTTCATGACTTTGATGCTTCCCCGATGCTTCATCCTCTGAAGAGATTGATTCGGATAAACGGCCCTCAGGTCGTCCCTCAATCCACTAACCTCTGAAGATCAACACGCAGACCGCAGTCATTTGCTTTTCAAATCTCTAACTTTTGCCTGAATTGCCCTTGCGGGTTTTCAATTCACCGGGATACCCATTTTTGCCAAAGTCGCCTTTTCAGGTTTTCAACTTTGCAGGTTTACATTTTTCATTTTATCCCTAATTTTTGCCCGAACCCATTCTTTTTTATGGTTCACCGGGATGTCCCATTTTTGCATGGATATTCTTTTTTCTTTCCAGTGGATCTCTTTAAGCAAAGTATTTTTTAACTGCGTCCGCGTTCACAGGGGATGTGAAATCCTCACCATCCATGGTTGATAACAGTAAGGCTCCTCCGGAAAAGACCTTTCGCACAATGTATGGACCTTCATAGTTGGGAGTCCATTTGCCCCTGTGATCTGTTTGTGGAGGGATAATCTTATTCAACACTAGATCGCCAGTCTGAAAGCTTCGAGGACGCACCTTCTTGTCGAAAGCTTTCTTCATCCTTCTCTGATATAACCGGCCATAGGCAATGGATGCCAACCTCTTCTCATCCATCAGGTTGAGCTGATTCAATCTATTCTTTATCCATTCTTCCTCATCAAGCTTGATGTCAACCAGAACTCTCAAAGAAGGAATCTTGACTTCTAATGGTAGGACAGCTTCCATACCATACACCAGCGAGAAAGGAGTTGCCCCAGTTGAAGTGCGTACCGTAGTACGATAACCATGTAAAGCAAAGGGCAACATCTCATGCCAATCATTATAAGTTACAACCATCTTCTGCACTATCTTCTTGATATTCTTGTTGATCGCTTCAACAGCGCCATTCATCTTCGAACGATAGTGAGATGAGTTGTGATGCTCGATTTTGAAATTCTGGCATAATTCCTTCATCATCTTGTTGTTCAGATTCAAACCATTGTCAGTAATGATTCGTTCAGCCACTCCATAACAACAAATGATGTCCTTCTTTATGAACCGGGCTACCACTTTCTTAGTGACATTAACATACGAAGTTGCTTCAACCCATTTGGTGAAGTAATCAATAGCAACCAAGATGAAACGATGTCCATTGGATGCAGTTGGCTCAATCTTGCCAATCATGTCAATGGCCCACATGGAAAAGGGCCTAGGAGATGCCATGACATTTAGAGGACTCGGAGGCACATGAATCTTATCAGCATAAATCTGGCATTTATGGCATTTCTTTTCATATTTGAAACAGTCAGACTCCATAGTCAACCAATAATACCCTGCTCGTAACAGCTTCCGAGACATGGCGTGCCCGCCAGCATGCGTACCAAAAACACCTTTGTGGACCTCTTCCATAAGCAACTTAGCTTCTTTTTCGTCCACGCACCTCAATAGCACCAAGTCATAATTCCTCCTGTAGAGTACACCATCTTGGTTCAAATAAAAGTTCCCAGCCAACCTCCTCAGACTCTTCTTATTCTGGGTCAACGCCCCTGGCGGATATTCTTGGTTCTTGAGAAAATTCTGGATATCGTAAAACCATGGCTTGCCATCAGCAGCTTCCTCAATGGCGAATACGAATCTCGGTCTATCAAGGCGTGAGATGACTATTCTTGGAGCATCATTCCAATAGTTCACCTTGTACATTGAGGATAACATCGCCAGAGCGTCTGCCATCTGATTCTCTGCTCTTAGCACGTGGTGAAACTCTATTCGATCAAAGAAAGGTAACAACCTTCTTGCATAGTTCATGTAAGGTATCAGATTAGGCTGATGGGTCTCCCATTCTCCTTTGATTTGATTGATAACTAGCGCTGAATCTCCATACACATCTAGATTCTTGATCCTCAGATCAATGGCTTCCTCCAACCCCATAATGCACGCTTCGTATTCGGCTTCATTATTAGTGAAAGGAAAAGTTAACCTGGCAATGAATGGGATATGAGATCCATGAGGAGTCGTGATAATTTCCCCAATTCCACTACCATAGAAGTTAACAGCGCCATCAAATATCATCTACCATTGGGAACCCTTCTCCGGACCTTCATTGGGTAATGGCTCATTGCAATCCTTCATCTTCAGGAACATGATTTCTTCGTCAGGAAATTCAAATTTCATCGGTTGATAATCATCAATCGGCTGCTCAGCAAGGTACTCTAACATAACACTTCCCTTGATAGCTTTATGGGAAGCGTATTGGATGTCGTACTCTGTCAAGACCATTTGCCATCTGGCAATTCTCCCCGAAAGTTCTTGCTTTTCAAAGACGTACGTAATTGGATCCATCTTCGAAATCACCATGGTTGTATGATTTAGCATATACTGTCTCAGGCGTTTGGCAGCCCAAGCGAGTGTGCAACATGTTTTCTCCAACATTGAGTACCTGGACTCACAATCTGTGAACTTTTTACTCAAGTAGTATATTGCATGCTCTTTTCTTCCAGTCTCGTCGTGTTGACTGAGAACATAACCCATGTTGTTCTCAAGAACCATTAGATACATTATCAATGGTCTTCCAGCTTATGGAGGTATCAGTATCGAAGGCACCTGCAAATATTCTTTTATTTTATCAAATACCCTTTGGCAATTTTCATTCCAGACGACCGCCTGATCTTTCTTTAACAATTTGAACATGGGTTCACACGTGGCTGTGAGATGAGATATGACCTTAGCAATGTAGTTCAATCTACCCAAGAAACCACAAACCTCTTTCTCTGTTTTCGGCGCTGGCATATCTTGTATTGCTTTTATCTTTGTAGGATCGGCCTCGATTCCTTTTTCACTGACAATAAACCCCAACAACTTTCCTAACCGTACACCAAAAGTGCACTTATTCGGATTCAACCTCAATCTGAACTTCCTAAGCCTCTCAAACAGCTTCGACAAGTTGACCAGATGTTCCTCCTCCGTTTGTGACTTCACAATCATGTCATTAACATATACTTCAATCTCATGATGAATCATATCATGAAAGAGAGTCACCATAGCCCGCTGATAGGTTGCCTCTGCATTTTTCAACCCAAAAGGCATTACCTTATAACAGAAAGTCCCCCATGGCGTAATAAACGTTGTTTTCTCCGTATCCTCTGGTGCAATCTTAATCTGATTATACCCAGAAAAACCGTCCATGAAGGAAAACACAGAATATTGAGAAGTGTTATCAACCAATACGTCAATGTGAGGGAGCGGGAAATCATCCTTCGGGCTCGCTTTATTCAAATCTTTATAATCCATACACATTCGTACCTTACCGTCCTTCTTTGGTACAGGTACGATGTTAGCGACCCACGGAGGGTAAGTTATTACAGCAAGAAATCCTGCGTCCAACTGCTTCTGGACCTCTTCTTTGATTTTCACAGCCATATTTGGTCTAGTCCTTCTGAGCTTCTGCTTGACTGACGGACATTCTTCATGCAACGGCAACCGATGAACCACGATGTTTGTGTCAAGCCCGGGCATGTCTTCGTATAACCAAGCAAAGATATCACTATACTCATGGAGCATTTCAACTAATCTTTCTTTATGTCACTCTGCAATGCATCCCCTATCCGGACGTCTCTTCTGACTTCTTCAGAACCCAAGTTGATGACCTCAATTTCTTCCTGATGAGGTAGAATGATCTTCTCTTCCTGTTTCAAAAGTCTGGCTAGCTCTTCTGGTAAGTCTTCATCTTCATCAATCTCTTCTTCGGCTTGAAATATCGGATTATCAAAGTCAAAACGAGTCATAGACGGTTCTGGAGCGGTGTCATCTGCAATGTGAAACTTGCAATGATGATGATTAAATGCTTAAAATGATATGCAAAACAAGCAAAAACCACATTGCCATGTTATTGTTAAAAATAAAACATGAAAGACAAGGATCACAATATTTGAATGCAGAAAAACGCACTTTGATTGATTGATAAAAGATTGTTCAAGCATAAACAATTAGGCCTGAAGACAAATACCACTATGATTCGGGTAGAACATAAGGTTATACAATAATCAGAAAAAGAAAGTATTACTCTTCCGTGGTCACTTGAATGATTTCTTCGATATACCAATTGTTTAGGCTTTGCCCCGGGGTACATGGCTTGATCCAGGCGTCCATTTCACAGTCGTTGTCCCCCTCTTCATTTGATATGGCGTTAATCTGCTCGAAGATTACCCCACCGCTGGTAAACTTAATCGGCCCCTTATAGCATGGAGCGCTCTGTGAGGATGAAGATGGGTTGTATCCCAATCCGAATTTGTCCTGTTTCTTGGGTATATCCAGCACTTGACCCCAACCTAGAGATGCCTCAACCTTCACTGCTGCCTAGGCTTCTTTAAAGGACGACATGGCCACTTCGGGCGCTTTGCTCACAGTCGGTGTCTTATCTTTGACTTGTACTGCTTCGAAGGCTTGACATAGAGTCTCATGGATTTCGCCATCCACCTCGACGAACTTGAATGAAGACAAATGACTGATCATTATATCCTCCTCTCCACAAACAGTGACGACACTGCCTCCCACCATATACTTTAATTTTTGGTGCAGCGTGGATGTAACGGCGCCTGCCGAATGAATCCAGGGACGTCCTAGCAGACAACTATAAGTTGGCTGAATATCCATGATATAGAAAACAGCGTCAAAAACTTCAGGACCAACCTGAATTGACAGCGTCAACTCCCCAAATACGGACCTTCGATATCTCTTATGGTACATAGGATGTATTCAGGATCCTCAACAAAGCATTCATGTGCGCCTCCGAACACAATAACAATGGCAAAATAGATATCTTGGACGAAGTCTACTGCAGGTGATCCACGATCTTGTAATCACTTTTGCTTATCAACCTCATGAACTCCTCCGCATCCTTTAACAAAGATTCCTTCTCACCAGCTTGAGAAGTTTCCTCCACCACTGCTTTACCTTTCCCCTTATCAGCCTTGTCAGCAACTGCTTCAGGTGACGAAAACACTCTACCGCTTCGAGTAATTCCACCAGCACCAACTAGGTTATCCACAAAATCCACCGGTAAACTCTTCAATTCCTGTTTTTGCCCGTTACAATATACTTCAGCTCCGTAATTCCACGAAATCGCCTTATTACTCTCATAAGGCACATGACCAGCTTTGGTAATGATAATGGTTGGCGGCCTCAGAGGCGCAGAAATGGTAATAATCTTGTATGGAATCGAGAATATCGCAACCTCATTCCTCTCTTCAGCTACACTTTCCTAAGTTTTCTTTTCAGCAACCCTGTCAAATTGCAACACTCCATCATTCATCATCTTTTGAATATGGTTTTTCAGCTTTTCACATCCCTTGGGATGGCTAGAACATTCAGCACAAGTTTCATCACATTTAGGGAATACTCCTCCCTTCAACGACTTGTCTTTTACAAAGCTCAGTGGCTTCTTCAACTCATTGACATCATTTATTAAATCCAAACACTCGTCTTCGATGATAGCACTTACCCCAGCTGCCCCATGGTTTGGCATGGGGTTCTGCACGACATTGAGCGCGCCGTGAGAAAAGTTTATAGCCTTACTATCCACGAGATCCTGAACTTTATGCTTAAACGCCTTGCAGTAGTCAATATTATACCCCGGAGCACCAGAGTGAAACTCACATCGAGCATTTACGTCATATCCGGGTGGTGGTGGACCTGTCAGAGGAGCTAAAGTCCTCTTTTGTATTAACTGAAGCTGTAGCAAGGTTTGCAACTGTAAGTGCTCTTGATTGGCTGCATTTTATGGCAAAATATAAGTACATAAATGAATGTCATGCTGGATGTTATTACATTCATAATATGGATTGTGCAGGGTAAGTTAACTAAGCTAACTGTAAGTTAAGCTGGATGTCATACTCAATGTTATGACATGGGTCGTATGACATCAAGCGGAAGTCTGTTTTTCTGGTAGCTATAACTCAAGAAACAACTCAGAAGCTTATGCTGGAATGCAGGAGACATTTTAGACGCCTTAGGGGAACTAAAATGTAGGTTAAAGAGGCAAGCGTGCAGAATACATAAGTGAGGGTTTATGATGGATAAACCTAATGAATGCGCCCAGGCCCAAGAACTAATCTGCTGCTACAAATACCAGGAGAGGCAATCCTAGAAGGCAGCTGTTAAAGATAGAGAAGCAGAGAAATCACCATAGTGGTTTAGAAGTGAAGAGGTTTTCTTCACGTTTGTGTCTTAGGAATACGTGTAACCCAAGCAACTGTTGAGTGCATTGGTTAGGTAGTTTCTAGAATGTGTTACACTCGAAGCTGTTAAGCAAGAGTGTGTTCCTTGATCAAAGCTTTGAAGCAAATATCGAGGTGTGTGTGTGTGTAGGTGAAATGTCTCTTTAATCTACAGTTTAAATTGTAACTTGTTGTTATCACTGTTGTATGATTGTTTGGAGTGAGTGGGTATACTCAGGTCTAGAGTGTCTCTAAGTTAAATTGTCATTGGGTAGTGATTAAGTGAAGAGTGCAAACTGGAGGTTTGACTCTGAATTGATACTGCTGATAGTGAAATTTCTCCTTGGCTTGGTAGCCCCTAGATATATGTGTGTTGCACTGAACTGGGTCAACAATCAACTGTGTTATTTACTACTTTGTTATTACTGCATAATATTAGATCTGTAGTGAATGTCACAGTGGATGTCATAACCTCTGTTAGAACATCCACCGTGGGCAGGCCAGAATTTTCAATTGGCATCAGAGAAGGCACCCTGCCTGTTTTTTTTACTGGGTGAGATCTAGGGAAACAAAATTCTGGTACTATGGATAAAGATATTGGATTCACCAATAGACCTCCAATTCCTGATGGTTCAAATTATGACTATTGGAAGCCTAGGATGATTGCCTTCCTAAGGTCCTTAGACAGCAAGGCTTGGAAAGCTGCAAACTCTGGCTGGGAACATCCGGTGAAGACTGACAAGGATGGAGTGGCTGTGTAAATTCCTGAAGATGAATGGACTAAAGAGCAAGAGGAATTGGCTCTTGGAAACTCTAAAGCATTGAATGCACTCTTCATTGGTATAGACAAAAACATATTTAGATTGGTCCACCAATGTGAATTAGCAAAGGATGTTTGGGACACTCTCAGAAATACTCATGAAGGAACTTCCAAGGTGAAAATTCAAGACTTCAAATGCTGACCACAAAATTTGAAAGTCTAAGAATGAAGGAAGATGAGACCATTCATGACTTCTACATTAATGTTCTTGAACTAGCTAACACCTCAGGAGCTTTGGGAGAAAAGATGGCTGATGAAAAGCTTGTAAGGAAGATACTAAGGTCACTACCTAAAAGGTTTGCAATGAAGGTGACAACCATTGAAGAAGCTCAGGACATATGCCTAATGAAAGTGGATGAACTCATTAGATCCCTTCAAACTTTTGAAATGGGGATGTGTGATCAGGCTGTGGAGAAAAAGAGCAAGAGTATAGCTCTTGTCTCAAACACTGCTGAGACTTCAGAGCATGAAAGGGAGGAAGATTTATCAGAGGCAATAGCCATGCTTGGAAAACAGTTCAACAAAATGGCCAAAAGGATATATACTAAGTATAAGCCCTATGTCAAAATGGTGTCTGCTGACAAAGAAAAAACTGAAGATAAAGCCAACCAAAGCAGAGGAGTACAGTGTCATGAGTGTGAGGGATATGTACATGTTAGGAAGGAATGTCCCACATGTTGCACCCCAAAATTTGCCCTCACAATACAAGACTTTGTGTTCCAAGAAGGTTCACAAGGTTCACAAAATTCACAATTGGTCAGAAGAGTTGACAATTCCCTCAGACAATGCACCTCCTAAGCAGTGCATCCAAAACTAGGGTTTTGACTTTAATCAGGCTAAATGGACTTCCAAGACTTCAGATTTGGTCCCAGCGGTATTTTGGTCATTTTTACGTGGATCCCGCTAATTCTTTGAAGACGGGCTGTTACTGAGCTGTGAGACACTTGAGACACTATTTCTGAGGCATTTATTTATCACCTGTTTTGATTATATCAAGGTGCCAATTCGATGTGTTCGGTATCGAAATTTGTCGGGCATAACTGGATTTAAGGTCCATTTTATCGCTCATGGTTTATTTCCAGAGCATTTCCGTTGCTGTTAATAAGGCGCAGTGTAATTGGGTATTATTGGATTGTTGCTTATATCATTTGGTCAGTGGAATTCAATTACGGGCAATATCATCATTGATACTAAATCTGTTGTGATTACGGCGCACATTCGCGTTTGGTTAGAAAATGAGGAGAATATTGTTGGCTAGAATCCAAATGAATGAAGTCAGGTGATGAGATTAGGACTACCAACGAGACAAGTACATGAGCAAGAATATCATTCGTGAGTATTTATGGTTTATGACTAGAATAATGAATTTAAATATTTGTGGATTTATTCACAAATGTTTATAATTTATAACTAGAAATAAATATAAATAGATTCAAAGTTGAATGATCATGGAATTTTTATTTCATAAGAATATCATTTTACAAAAGGAAGTGAATCATTTCACATTTGAATTGCTGTGAGATTACATTTACAAATGTTACATCTACTCTAAAAATCCTAAATCCTAAAAACTCCTAAGGCTTCTTCATGGTATCCTTCCCTTGAGTGTTCCTCGAAGTTCCCGATCACCTGCAAAAAAATAAGAGAAACAAAACAGAACAGAGTAGGAAGATGTTAGAAAGATGAATTTGACACTCTCAGAACATCGTCATCATCGAGTGCCGGGAGTGGCACAACCGAAGCTGCATCCTACTCCCGTTCCCAATCCGCGCCATCGGCGTCAGACCGGTAGTGTTTGTTCTTATTTCGAGGGACAGCCGAGAAAGATGAAGAGTAAAATGAAGTTTGGGGCCGATAAAAGGTTTTGCCGAAATGCTTGTTTAAGCCAATGGATTGTACTATCAAGTAAATATCTCAGAATTTATCCAGTGGATATCCAAAATCCAAGTCAGTATATTAGACAAAACAGAAATCCATGGATATCGAACCAAATTTGCAATCAAATACGAATATCCAACAAATCCGTCACCTGAAATTCATTGACAAAGTCAGGTTGTAGCGGTAAAAACCAATTCAATCCAGAAAACAAGAGAATAAGCTCAAACAACAAGATCGGTTCGATTCACAGACTGCATCAAAAGAAAATTGCATCAAACAAGTTCGAAAGCATCACGGAAAAATCGAATGCCATTTTGACAAAGTGCAGATAGGCAAATTCGATGACAGACTAGATACCACAGCTGAAATATACCAGTCATAGCAGGAAAATTAAGTCCAAAACCGAACCGTTCCTGAAAATCCATTACCCAAACTCATAGCCACAGATCAGTTCAGGAAAAAAGAGAAGTGAGTTCAGTTTAGAGAAAGAGGAACCAAGTTTCGGTTCAGAAGTAGAATCGAGTAGGCATCACTTTTACACCAAAACTGAGCATCAAAACTGCACAAGTTCATCACAGAAAATTCATTAAACTCCATGTTCGAAAAAGGCATCAAATAAACAACAATAATTCTATCAGAAAAAACAACAGAAAGTGACATGAACTGCAACCGAGTGTCAATAGCAAACACATCTAAGCAACAGAGAACCTAACTCAACTGCACCAGAAATTGGATGTTAGAACAGGTCAAACGAGCCAAGAGGGTCAATGTCAAGAAAATAAATCCACCAAAGCAACAATGGATATCAGAAAAAGACCAGTTCAAGATCAAAGGGGCATCGAAATAAAGTCCACATCTGCAAAAGAGTAAGCAATCCAAATCAGTTCAAAATGGATATCTAAAACAATCAAATAAAAGTTGTATCTCAATCGAATCCAAAAAAGGGAAGAAAATCATATCAGATCGAAATAATGTTGGTTTACAAAAGTTCCATAAAATCAAATCAAATCGAAGGCAATAATGGAAGAGCAACTCAAATATCCAAAAAGCCCAAAAAAGAAATTATAAAAGGAACAATCTCACCGTGTTGGAACCCTAACGCGCTGAGAGAGAAAACAGAGGGACCGCTGAGAGAGAAAACGGACAAATCGCAAAGCAAAACCCTAGGCGGCGCGAACAAGAAGGAACGGCCGAGACTCAGAGGAAACGAAGTCCTCATCATCGTCTTTGTAAGAAACGGCGACAAAGACCATCGACATTCATCACGCGAACTAAACCCTATGGAAGTACGGTCGCCGGCGCCGTTCACTTAAATCGGTGAACGAACCAACTTCGAGGCTCAGAATACTATCGTCATCACCATCATCGCCTCAGACTCTCCCATCAACAAAGGAAATTGGACGAACAAAACCATCGGGGCCGCCGTGAAAGAATCGCCATCGAAGTCACCCAAAACCCTAACGAGAGGGTAAGTGATATTTGTTTTGAAATCTCATGCGTTCATTTGGTTTGTGTTTTTTCAGAAATGGGGAGATGAGGAAACCAACGGTAAATGTCTGACGGGGAAGACGGAACAAGAATGAAAGGAAGATGCAAGCGCCGCTCGTGAGATGAAAGGGGCCATTAGAACCCTAATTGGGATTCGAAATGCTAACGGCCTGGGGTTGGGTCCGGGTTGACAAGCGGCCCAACCATTATATTGTTTTATCTTTTTATTTTTTATTTTGTTATTTTGTGTTTATTTATTAATTTATGTTTGTTATATTCAATATCTCTTTTTTGATTTGTTATTCTTTTGAACATAATAAAAATTTCTTCCTTTTTTATAGTAATTAAAAAACAAAAAAATACATACTTTCTTAATAATAAAAATATTGTTAAACAATCAAATTATTTTTGAAAATCAAATTTATATTATTTTTGGGCAATATCACAATTTTTCTGCTATTTTAAACATTTTCATGACTAACCCTGTCTGTTCGTTTTGCAGCTTATTATGTCGTCTTTTATTCGGTTGTATTTTTATTCAAATTTTCATATTATTGTAACTGCTCCTCACGTGTAACCTCGCGAATCCTAACAATCGCGCTCCAATTACTGCCTTTAAATTTCTGCTTGCATAGTTAAATTAGGACATTATTCCCTGTTCGCATGATGCAATTGTTTCACACATTTATCAATTATTCTATCACACTACACTCATCCGAAGGTTAGGTCTAGCTTTTGGTCGTCGCGCCAATAGTCCTCAACTTCAAACCCTTTCACCTTACAAACCCTAAATTTTCATACATGTCTCGCCGTGGACCAAATTACAATTTTACCCCTAGCATTAGGTCAAAGAGCCGCCGCGCTCATTTTAGGGTTTCCCGCCGCGGAATCCCTAACCTAACCCTAATTACAACTTAACATTTCAACGTAGAAATTTGGAGTTCCTACACTCCACGTAAGCGTGTCCTTAAGATGCGTTTATTCCCCGTGAGACCTTGACCACAGTCAAGAAGTCTCTAACCTCCCTTTTGAGGGGAACTACGATTACTCTGATTCCACTCCCGTAAGGATACGTAGGCACAAGATGCGATGTCTTGCCGAGTAAACTTAGAATTAACCCCCTTTATTATTTATTATTGCTTATTTATATTTTATTTATCTTTGCTATTTAATTATTTTGCTTATTATTTTGTAATTGTTTCTTGGATGTAAAGTTGTTTAATTATTTAATTATTATTATGGTTAGTAATTAGGGAGTGCAACAACATGTATGTAATATTAAAATAAATTTAGATCACTTTTAAATAAAGATAATTAAAATAAACACGTCACACACGTAAGTCGATTTTAATCGCCGTCTCACTTCCTAAGGATATCCCTCAAGTTGCCTACGAATAATGGTTAAGTGGGGTGTATAAAGCAAGTCCCTCAAATAGAAAAAAATCATCAAAGTCCCTTATGGTTGCCTTTACGAATCGAGTCCCTTTCGAAAAATGATGATGGTCCCTTATATGTGCTTATTACATCCCACAATGGCCTTCAAAGTCAAATTGTCCCTCACATATCCCTTAACATCCAAAGTAAGGACTACCTACTCCATTATAGTAGGGATAGTCTTACTAAAGGAAAGAATGAAGAATAAGAAAGACCTTTAAACATTAGGGTAGGTTACTCCTAGGTGCTTGCTCACTTCAAAACTGTTTCGCACTTAAACAAATTTTCAACAAGTTTTCAAACAAGTTCTTAACACATCCTTACATGGATTATTTATTAACTATTCTGAAAATTTTCTATTCACACACTACACTTTCAAAACAATTCAAAAGTGAGCTTAAGTACCTAAGAGCCCATGGATAACCATGGATGAAAAGGGTGCTAACACCTTCCCTTTTCATAACCTACCCCCCGGACCCAAAATATTCTCTAAGGTCTTTCCTGTTCTTTTATAACCTTTCCTTATGGATAAAATAAATGTCGGTGGCGACTCTTGCTATCCGCAACATTGTTTAAAGTCAGTTCTCCCACCGTGTTACAGAACTGGCGACTCTGCTGGGGATCTATTTAAGAGGGGTACCCTTAGGAATTAAGATCACTTTAAATTGTTTGCCTTGTTTGCTTTATTATTATATTGTTGGGGTGCTCTTATGTGTGAAAGGTCCTAACCCGGATCTAGTGTACCTTAGGTAAATGGCAATAGACCAAGGAAACTGTACGACGTATATCGATACGGTTGATCTGGTGGCCATAGTTAGTGCGACTTCTTGGTTGGTGCTTATATTCCTTAAGTCAAGTTGAGGATAATATTGAGGCTGCCATATGTTGTCAATGCACTAACTGACTTTTAGAACCCTAGTTAACTCATCTTGGCCTTTAGAAAGTAGTGAGGTAACCGGCTTTGGTGCAGACTGAAGTTGGTTGACACTCGATACTACGCTCATTGAGATCTTAAACTTGGAGGGTTTTGGTTGGCAAGTAAGTTGCCTTCTGAACAACCACCCTTGTGAAGGATCAATGATATTGAGATCCCTTAGAACCTGGTTACTTTTGTAGGACAGGATGAACCATCTAACTTCAGGGGAGGGTACTTGCCTTTGAACCTCATGCAAGCCTTTAAACCTAGGGCTATGGTGTGACTTGTTTGTGTGTGCCACATGTTTGTGATTGAGCATGACATCATGACATCATCATGCATCATAAGCATATCATTTTCCCTAACCATTTCAAGGACCAAAGGATTTATCTTTGTTCTTTGTTGCAGGTCATGGCTTCTGCTCGTAGAAACACCATCAGGATCAACTTTGTAGGGATACCTGCTAAGCTCAAGGAGTTGGTTTCCCTAGTGCCTGATCATTCCCAGTTCAACAAGAGACATGGTCACTTATTGGATCTAGTTACTTCAGGGTTCAGTGGAGACATGATGAGTGTGCTGTTTCAGTTCTTTGACCCTAAGCACCATTGCTTTACATTTCCTGATTATCAGCTGGTTCCAACCATGGAGGAGTTCTCTAAACTTCTGGGTATACCTGTTCTTGATCAGAAGCCATTCACAGGCTTAGAGAAGGAGCTTAAACCAGAAGTTATTGCTGCAGCTCTACATCTGAAGAAGTCTGACATTGTTCTAGAGACGAGAAGTGGAGTTAAAGGTATTCTTGCCAAGGTATTAGTGGATAAAGCTCAAATGTTCTTGAAGGCTATGAGCTACGATGCTGTTGAGGAGATCTTAGCCTTATTGATTTATGGCTTAGTGTTGTTCCCCAATCCTGATCAGTTCATAGACGTTCATGCCATCAACATATTCCTGAGTCACAATCCAGTGCCTACCTTACTTGGAGACATCCTACATTCTCTTCACACCCGTACTACAAGGGCAAGAGAAACTTTGATGTGCTGCATACCTTTACTTTCTAGGTGGTTTATTTCTCACCTTCCTCGCTCAGTAATGAAGAATGAGCAAGGGTTCAGATGGTCCAAGAGGATCATGTCACTTTCTCACTCAGACATCCATTGGTGCTCCAGATCTATGGAGAATGTCACCACCATTGACCGTTGTGGGGAGTTTCCTAATGTGCCACTTCTAGGCATAAGAGGAGGCATCACCTACAACCCATCTCTAGCTTTACGACAGTTTGGTTACGCCCGGAGCGATGGTCCACATGACATGTTGATTCAGGGCATTGTGTTTGATTACGACAACGATCTTCAGGGTTACCGTCAGAGATTCATCCGAGCTTGGGGAAAGGTAAACAGGATTGACAGCAAGACACTGGAGCCTAAGTACACTATTCCTATGGAGGCTTATCTCAGATGGGTACGATCTCGTGCTCAGACACTCATGATGCCATATCCTGCGGTCCTTGAAAACATTGCATATGCATTCCCATATCATGGCATCACAGGGTTATAATTGTGCACAGGTTTCTCATCTTCTCGCTGTTTATTTCAGCAATGGCTCTTGAACAATCAGTTAAGGATCTTCAGGCACAGAATGCACAGTTCCAAGAGCTGATCTTGAACCTATCCAAGGGGCAAGATGATTTGAAGGCACTGCTGGCCAAGAAGACAAAGAAGACTAGAAGGTCTGCTGGGTTGCTCAACATGGGAAGAAGGTTCAAAGGTCCTGTCAAGACCAAGGAACATGTTGAAGACTATGAATCTGAAGAATCTGAGCAGGAGAGAGGCAGTCTCCACAACACTATGGGGGACTCTGATTCTGAGGCTAACTACTACCATGAGCCTAACGAAGACAAATTCAAGATGCTGGTGGATAGAATGGATGCTATGGAATTACAGAAATCATCTGGGCTGGATTTTGAGGATTTGAGCTTGATATCTGGGGTGGTCATACCCATTGGGTTCAAAGTTCCTACATTTGTTGTCTATGATGGGGTCTCTTGTCCCAAATTGCATCTGAGGTCTTATGTCAGAAGAATGCAACCCCACACTGCTGATAAAAAGTTGTGGATCCATTTCTTTCAAGAGAGTTTATCTGGAGCTCAGCTAGAGTGGTATTATCAGTTGGAGAGCGTCAACATCAGAGATTGGAATGACCTTGCTGAAGCTTTCTACAAGCAGTATCAATACAATGCTGACTTAGCCCCCACTCGCATGCAGCTTCAAAGCATGTCTATGGGTGCCAAAGAAAGCTTTAAGGAGTATGCTCAGAAGTGGAGAGACTTAGCTGGAAGAGTTCAACCCCCTTTGACTGATAGAGAGTTGGTTGATATGTTCATGTGTACGCTGAATGGTCCGTTTTACAGTCATCTCATTGGAAGCTCATCATCTGGCTTCACTTAGTTGATCATGACAGGAGAGCGAGTAGAGAATGGTATCAAGAGTGGTAAGATCCAAGTGGGCACTTCTTCATCAGGTGCTGCAAAGAAGCCTCCCACTGGGAAGAAAGAATCTAATGCTGTGTATGGTCAGCCTGATCGTAACAGAAGGCATCAGTCTGTTAGTGCAGTTCATATTTCAAATCCAACTCCTGCAACAACAGAGCAGCCTCAAGGCAACCAACAGAGGGCTAGAAGACAGTTCACGAAGATCAACATGTCAATGGCTCAGGCATTGCAACACTTGTTGAAGGCTGAACTTATTACCCTGAGGGAGGCTCCTCAGAATCCCAATGTTACCTCTCCCAAGTACAATCCCAATGCACGATGTGCATATCATTCAAACTGTCCAGGACATGATACTAATAACTGCTGGGTCTTGAAGAACAAAATTCAGGATATGATTGATGCTGGAGAAATTGAGTTTGATCCACCAGGTACTCCAAATGTGATTACAGCTCCAATGCCAAATCACGAGAAGACTGTCAACGCCATTGATGAAGATATTGATGAAGATCTGCATGTCTATTCAGTTATGGAGTTGAGCACACCATTGTCTGTTATCAAAAAGAGGTTAGTACAAGCTGGGATCTTTCCAGGTTGTCATGAAGATTGTCTATATTGTACCTATAAGCCGGATAGTTGCTTTATTTTGAGAGATGGGATTCAACGTCTCATGGATAAATATACTATAGTGTTTGAAAGAAGACCAGCATCTGTAGAAAGTATGGTGGATCATCTGACTCAGGGTAAGAAGATTGAAGAGGTTGACATGGTTGACAAAGTACCACTAAGAATCACTTCAAAGGGTCCCATTAAAATCACTCATCAGGGCCCAATCAAGATTACTGCTGAAGGTCCTGTGAAAGTTGTTGCTGAAGCCAGAGTAGCTCCTCTGATCATTACCACTCCTGGTCCTATTCCTTACACATCTGACAAAGCTGTGCCTTGGCACTATGGGTCTGATGTTTACATCCATGGTGTCAAACAGGAACCTTTACCTGATATGCCTGTTGACATTGATAATATTGCCGGATCTAGCAAGATCACTCGTAGTGGAAGAGTCTTCTCTCCTCCAGTTGCTTCTAAGAGTGCAGTTACCCCTGCTGTTACTTCCACCACTGATGCTCGGGGCAAGGGTCCTGTTATTGAGCCTGTATCTACTGATGTGCCAGCTGCTGATGACCTCTCTAAGCAGATGGAAGAAGTATTGAAAATCATTCGCAAGAGTGATTATGATATTGTTGATCAGCTGGGGCATACTCCCTCAAAGATTTCTATGCTCTCCCTGTTATTATGTTCTGAGGCTCATGCCAAGTCATTGATCAAGTTTCTAAAGATGGCTCATGTACCCAGTGCAATTTCTGTGGACCAGTTTGAGAATTGTGTTGCTCACCTGACCTATGACAACGGGTTAGGATTTTCTGATGCTGACTTGACCCCTGCCAAGAGGGATCATAACAGGGCCTTGCATATTTCAATTGAATGCAGGGGCACTACCCTGTCTCATGTGCTGATAGACAATGGTTCCTCTCTGAATGTGTTGCCTAAGGAAGTCCTGAACAAGCTGAGTCCTAAAGATACGGTATTGAAGCCCAGTAATATTGTGGTAAAGGCTTTTGATGGTTCTAGAAGAGTAGTGCATGGGGAAATTGATCTTCCAATCAAGGTTGGCTCTCAGGTGTTTACCGCTACATTCTATGTGATGGATATTCGTCCTTCGTACTCATGTCTGCTTGGTCGTCCCTGGATCCATGGGGCAGGTGCTGTGACCTCCACATTACATCAAAAGTTGAGATATCCGGTGAATGGAAAAGTTGTTACTGTCTTTGGAGAGGAAGAATACTTTGTCAGCCGTGTAAACACTTTCAAGTATCTGGAAGTAGAAGGTGAATACATTGAAACTCCATGTCAGTCATTTGAAGTGGTTCCCTGGGCTGTTAAGGATTGTGTGACTCCTCCTGCTGTGAAGAAGGTTCCTGTGGTCATCAGAAACCCTCCAACAATGGCAATGGCCTCCCTCAATGATGCAAAAGTTGTGGTGGAAGAAGGTGGTTGTACTATTTGGGGTCAGCTTCCTGATATTCCATACAAGTCTGACAAGTTTGGTTTGGGTTTCACTGCAGAGTCCCAGAAGGCTGTCCGTCGTGCCCGTGCTGTTCGTATCACCAATCAAGGGGTTATCAATGCTGTGGGAGATCAAGATGAAGACTACAACTTGGAGGCATGGATTTTTCCTACTGTGGGTGCTGGACTCAATAATTGGAAAGCTGAAGATGTTATCCCTATCTCCTTTAGTCAGGAGTAAATACTATTACTGTGTTATGTTTTTAAATTTATAATTTCTGGAACAATTAAAACTTTCAAGCCATGTGCCTTACCCGGGGCACAATGGTGTGCTTGTTACGGGTTGTCATTTCATTTGCATACTGCATTCAATAAAATCAGTGGACGTTTCGTTTTCGTAAATATTGTGTTCCTTGTCTTTCTTTTTCTTTTATTTTCGCTTTATCAGCTATGTGTTCTTACACACACCCACGTCACTAAAATGCAGATCCTCATCCACTCTGGATCCAGTTGATAACAGTTCTACTATTACCAATTACAATTTCGAGAATCCGATCTATCAAACTGAAGACGGAAACGAGGACGATTGTGAAATACCTGTAGAGCTTGCTAGGTTGTTACAACAAGAAGAGAAAGCTATACAGCCACATGAAGAGCCAGTCGAAGTTGTGAATCTGGGAACTGAAGAAAACAGAAAAGAGGTCAAGATAGGGGCTGATTTAGAGGACAGTGTCAAGAGTAGGTTGATTCAGATGCTACGTGACTATGTGGAGATCTTTGCTTGGTCTTATGAAGATATGCCAGGGTTGGATACAGACATTGTGGTTCACCGTTTGCCAGTAAAAGAAGATTGTCGTCCAAAGAAGCAGAAGGTTCGTCGTATGCGTCCTGAAATGTCAGAAAAGATCAAAGCAGAGGTAATGAAACAGTTCAATGCAGGGTTCTTGGCCGTAACTTCTTATCCTCAGTGGGTTGCAAATGTGGTACCGGTTCCTAAGAAAGATGGTAAGGTACGTATGTGTGTAGACTACAGAGATCTGAACAAGGCTAGCCCTAAAGATGACTTCCCACTTCCTCATATTGATATCCTGGTAGACAACACTGCTCAGCATAAGGTATTCTCTTTTATGGATGGTTTCTCTGGTTACAATCAAATCAAGATGGCACCTGAAGATATGGAGAAGACTACATTTGTGACACAGTGGGGCACCTTTTGCTATAAGGTAATGCCATTTGGTTTGAAGAATGCAGGGGCAACATATCAGCGTGCTATGGTGGCTTTGTTTCATGATATGATTCATCATGAGATAGAGGTATATGTGGATGATATGATAGCCAGGTCTCAGAATAAAGAACAACATCTTGATCATCTGCACAAGTTGTTTGAGAGGTTGAAGAAATACAGGTTGAGATGAAATCCAAACAAGTGTACTTTTGGAGTTAGATCTGGAAAGCTCCTGGGTTTCATTGTCAGTGGAAAAGGTATTGAAGTGGATCCTGCAAAAGTGAAAGCTATACGAGAGATGCCAGCTCCCCGTACTGAGAAGGAGGTTAGAGGTTTCTTGGGACGATTGAACTACATTGCAAGATTTATTTCCCAATTAACTACCATCTGTGAGCCAATCTTCAAGTTGTTGAAGAAAGATCAGGTGATGGAATGGAATGATGAGTGTCAGACTGCCTTTGATGAAATCAAGAGATATTTGCTATCAACACTCCAGAACATGTCACAAATGTCAAATCTATGCTGATAAAGTACATGTACCTCCATTTCCATTGAATGTGTTGACTGCTCCTTGGCCCTTTGCCATGTGGGGCATTGATATGATTGGTGAGATCAAGCCTACTGCTTCTAATGGGCATCGTTTCATCCTGGTTGCTATTGATTACTTCACGAAGTGGGTAGAGGCAGCTTCATTTGCATCTGTGACTAAGAATGTTGTGGCTCGGTTCATTAAGAATAATCTCATATATAGGTATGGTATCCCTGAAAGGATTATCACTGACAATGGCTCTGATCTGAACAACACTATGATTACTGATCTCTGTACGCAGTTCAAAATTAAGCATCACAACTCTTCTCCGTATCGTCCAAAGATGAATGGGGCAGTTGAAGCTGCTAATAAGAACATTAAGAAGATTGTACAGAAGATGACTGTTACTTACAAGGATTGGCACGAGATGTTACCATTTGCTCTGCATGGTTATCGTACTACAATACGTACTTCAACAGGGGCAACCCCATTCTCCTTAGTCTATGGTATGGAAGCAGTTCTGCCTATTGAAGTTCAGATCCCCTCCTTGAGAATTATGAAGGATGCAGGCTTGGATGAAGATGAGTGGATTCAGACTCGACTTGACCAGATAAATTTGATTGATGAGAAAAGGTTAGCAGCAGTTTGTCATGGCCAGATGTACCAGAAACGGATGATCAAAGCTTTTAACAAGAAGGTTAAGCCAAAGGTATATCAGGCTGGTGACTTGGTAATCAAGCGTATCATATTACCACAGGGTGATCCTAGGGGCAAGTGGACTCCAACATATGAGGGACCATTTGTAGTCAAGACAGTGTTCTCAGGAGGTGCCATGATACTGACTACAATGGATGGTGAAGACTTCCCACAACCTGTAAACGCAGACATAGTTAAAAAATACTACGCATAAAAAGAGACCCGCTAGGTTGACAGGCCTAGGCAAAAATAAGGGCATCCCGGCAAACCAAAAGGGTTTGGGCAAAAATTAGGGATATATATATAAAAAGATGTACACCCGGCAAGTCGAAAACCTGAAAAGGCGGCTTGGGCAAAAAAGGGTATCCCGGTGGATTGAAAACCTGAAAGGGCAATCCAGGCAAAAGTTAGGGATTAAAGCGTATGACTATGTCTCGTTTGGATCACTCATGAAACTACAACCAGTTGTACTACTTACTCAAGCTCAAACAGATAAAGCTCAATCCAATCGTTTCCGTCTCAACAGCAAGAAGATGAGATACTTGAGTGGCAATAGTAGAATTGAAACTCAATAGGATTATTTCCCACATAGCTGATTCTTTTTGTAAAACTTCATGACAAAATTCTCTTACTAGGGTTTATGTCTCCTTGTACAAACTTACCCGTGTATGGGTCACTTTTGATATAAATAAATTCCATCTTTTGAATCCAGATTCACTTTTACCCTATTTACATAAGCGAAACGTCCATTGGTTGTGTTTGAATGTATGTATGCCTTTGAATATGATTGATGTTTACCAGAAACGCATGTATGCTTTTAATATGATTGATGTTTACCAGAAATGCATGAAAATGCAGTAATAGTATTTACTAAGGACGAACGAGGGAAGGATTTCAACGAAGCTTCGCCGGTTCATCTTTACAAGACAGTTACAAACCATCAGTAGGACTAATCCATTTTCACAAAGTCTAATCTCCCCTGGAATTTATATCCATCTCTTTTATCCTCATACGGATATACGGGAAATTACTTTCCAATAAGGGCACGATGAACGAAGACGGGATGTTATACTTATCCTACTATCAAACGAAAACGAAGGTTATTTATACCCTACTATCCCCAACAACGGGAGGTTATCTATACCTTGTTATCCCCAACAACGGGAGGTTATCTATACCTTGTTATCCCCAGCAGACGGAGGGTTATATATTCTTCAACAACGAATCGGGATTTATTTTCCTTGGCCAGCAGTTGTTATACAAGGATATCCAGACACTTCCAGCAGTGTCATAGCATACATACATCATTTACATCATACCATAACATATATGTCTATAGTACATTACCTAAGTGCATCATGTCATACATGCATACATAAAGCATAAACTAATGTTGTTATACAGAATGCTACCTTGTTTTCAGGTTAATTATCCAACAAACAATCTTATGATCTTTGGGACTGCTTTATTGTAACCTCAGGGTTACTTTATCCTCCTGATGAGCTTCTTATTACTTTGGGACTGCTTTATTGTAACCTCAGGGTTATTTTATCCTCCTGATAGCCTCTCATGACTTCAAGACTGCTTTAGAGCTACTGATTGCTCTATCCTCCTGAAATCATCCTATTACTTCAAGACTGCTTTAGAGCTATTCATTGCTCTATCCTCATGAGGTCATATTACTACTTCAAGACTGCTTTAGAGCTATTCATTGCTCTATCCTCCTGAAGCCATCTAATTATTTCAAGACTGCTTTAGAGTTATCCATTGCTCTATCCTCCTGAAATTACATTATTATTTCAAGACTGCTTTAGAGCTATCCATTGCTCTATCCTCCTGAAATCATTACTTCAAGACTGCTTTAGAGCTATTGATTGCTCTATCCTCCTGAAGACATATCACATTATTATTTCAAGACTGCTTTAGAGCTGTTGATTGCTCTATCCTACTGAAGCCATTCTATTACTTCAAGACTGCTTTAGAGCTATTGATTGCTCTATCCTCCTGAAGCCATTATTACTTCAAGACTGCTTTAGAGCTATTGATTGCTCTATCCTCCTGAGGTCAGATTTATCACTTCAAGACTGCTTTAGGGTTATCATTATTGATTGCTCTATCCTCATGAAGACATGCTGTTACATCAGTATTACTCCAGACTCCTGACAGTTCTCATTATACTACTGAAGAACTTTCCCCTAGTGGCATCTTTAAGCCCACTCAATCATGTTCAACCAACCATCAATATTACTCCATGCACTGGTGAGTGCAAATTTTTGGGCTTTTGTGTTCAATCCCCTTCAACCTTCCAGGTTACGACTGGCAAATATACCAATCTAACCCCTCAGGTTTCAGAAAATTGAACAGGGGCAGCTGTTGCACCCCAAAATTTGCCCTCACAATACAAGACTTTGTGTTCCAAGAAGGTTCACAAGGTTCACAAAATTCACAATTGGTCAGAAGAGTTGACAATTCCCTCAGACAATGCACCTCCTAAGCAGTGCATCCAAAACTAGGGTTTTGACTTTAATCAGGCTAAATGGACTTCCAAGACTTCAGATTTGGTCCCAGGGGTATTTTGGTCATTTTTACGTGGATCCCGCTAATTCTTTGAAGACGGGCTGTTACTGAGCTGTGAGACACTTGAGACACTATTTCTGAGGCATTTATTTATCACCTGTTTTGATTATATCAAGGTGCCAATTCGATGTGTTCGGTATCGAAATTTGTCGGGCATAACTGGATTTAAGGTCCATTTTATCGCTCATGGTTTATTTCCAGAGCATTTCCGTTGCTGTTAATAAGGCGCAGTGTAATTGGGTATTATTGGATTGTTGCTTATATCATTTGGTCAGTGGAATTCAATTACGGGCAATATCATCATTGATACTAAATCTGTTGTGATTACGGCGCACATTCACGTTTGGTTAGAAAATGAGGAGAATATTGTTGGCTAGAATCCAAATGAATGAAGTCAGGTGATGAGATTAGGACTACCAACGAGACAAGTACATGAGCAAGAATATCATTCGTGAGTATTTATGGTTTATGACTAGAATAATGAATTTAAATATTTGTGGATTTATTCACAAATGTTTATAATTTATAACTAGAAATAAATATAAATAGATTCAAAGTTGAATGATCATGGAATTTTTATTTCATAAGAATATCATTTTACAAAAGGAAGTGAATCATTTCACATTTGAATTGCTGTGAGATTACATTTACAAATGTTACATCTACTCTAAAAATCCTAAATCCTAAAAACTCCTAAGGCTTCTTCATGGTATCCTTCCCTTGAGTGTTCCTCGAAGTTCCCGATCACCTGCAAAAAAATAAGAGAAACAAAACAGAACAGAGTAGGAAGATGTTAGAAAGATGAATTTGACACTCTCAGAACATCGTCATCATCGAGTGCCGGGAGTGGCACAACCGAAGCTGCATCCTACTCCCGTTCCCAATCCGCGCCATCGGCGTCAGACCGGTAGTGTTTGTTCTTATTTCGAGGGACAGCCGAGAAAGATGAAGAGTAAAATCAAGTTTGGGGCCGATAAAAGGTTTTGCCGAAATGCTTGTTTAAGCCAATGGATTGTACTATCAAGTAAATATCTCAGAATTTATCCAGTGGATATCCAAAATCCAAGTCAGTATATTAGACAAAACAGAAATCCATGGATATCGAACCAAATTTGCAATCAAATACGAATATCCAACAAATCCGTCACCTGAAATTCATTGACAAAGTCAGGTTGTAGCGGTAAAAACCAATTCAATCCAGAAAACAAGAGAATAAGCTCAAACAACAAGATCGGTTCGATTCACAGACTGCATCAAAAGAAAATTGCATCAAACAAGTTCGAAAGCATCACGGAAAAATCGAATGCCATTTTGACAAAGTGCAGATAGGCAAATTCGATGACAGACTAGATACCACAGCTGAAATATACCAGTCATAGCAGGAAAATTAAGTCCAAAACCGAACCGTTCCTGAAAATCCATTACCCAAACTCATAGCCACAGATCAGTTCAGGAAAAAAGAGAAGTGAGTTCAGTTTAGAGAAAGAGGAACCAAGTTTCGGTTCAGAAGTAGAATCGAGTAGGCATCACTTTTACACCAAAACTGAGCATCAAAACTGCACAAGTTCATCACAGAAAATTCATTAAACTCCATGTTCGAAAAAGGCATCAAATAAACAACAATAATTCTATCAGAAAAAACAACAGAAAGTGACATGAACTGCAACCGAGTGTCAATAGCAAACACATCTAAGCAACAGAGAACCTAACTCAACTGCACCAGAAATTGGATGTTAGAACAGGTCAAACGAGCCAAGAGGGTCAATGTCAAGAAAATAAATCCACCAAAGCAACAATGGATATCAGAAAAAGACCAGTTCAAGATCAAAGGGGCATCGAAATAAAGTCCACATCTGCAAAAGAGTAAGCAATCCAAATCAGTTCAAAATGGATATCTAAAACAATCAAATAAAAGTTGTATCTCAATCGAATCCAAAAAAGGGAAGAAAATCATATCAGATCGAAATAATGTTGGTTTACAAAAGTTCCATAAAATCAAATCAAATCGAAGGCAATAATGGAAGAGCAACTCAAATATCCAAAAAGCCCAAAAAAGAAATTATAAAAGGAACAATCTCACCGTGTTGGAACCCTAACGCGCTGAGAGAGAAAACAGAGGGACCGCTGAGAGAGAAAACGGACAAATCGCAAAGCAAAACCCTAGGCGGCGCGAACAAGAAGGAACGGCCGAGACTCAGAGGAAACGAAGTCCTCATCATCGTCTTTGTAAGAAACGGCGACAAAGACCATCGACATTCATCACGCGAACTAAACCCTGTGGAAGTACGGTCGCCGGCGCCGTTCACTTAAATCGGTGAACGAACCAACTTCGAGGCTCAGAATACTATCGTCATCACCATCATCGCCTCAGACTCTCCCATCAACAAAGGAAATTGGACGAACAAAACCATCGGGGCCGCCGTGAAAGAATCGCCATCGAAGTCACCCAAAACCCTAACGAGAGGGTAAGTGATATTTGTTTTGAAATCTCATGCGTTCATTTGGTTTGTGTTTTTTCAGAAATGGGGAGATGAGGAAACCAACGGTAAATGTCTGACGGGGAAGACGGAACAAGAATGAAAGGAAGATGCAAGCGCCGCTCGTGAGATGAAAGGGGCCATTAGAACCCTAATTGGGATTCGAAATGCTAACGGCCTGGGGTTGGGTCCGGGTTGACAACCGGCCCAACCATTATATTGTTTTATCTTTTTATTTTTTATTTTGTTATTTTGTGTTTATTTATTAATTTATGTTTGTTATATTCAATATCTCTTTTTTGATTTGTTATTCTTTTGAACATAATAAAAATTTCTTCCTTTTTTATAGTAATTAAAAAACAAAAAAATACATACTTTCTTAATAATAAAAATATTGTTAAACAATCAAATTATTTTTGAAAATCAAATTTATATTATTTTTGGGCAATATCACAATTTTTCTGCTATTTTAAACATTTTCATGACTAACCCTGTCTGTTCGTTTTGCAGCTTATTATGTCGTCTTTTATTCGGTTGTATTTTTATTCAAATTTTCATATTATTGTAACTGCTCCTCACGTGTAACCTCGCGAATCCTAACAATCGCGCTCCAATTACTGCCTTTAAATTTCTGCTTGCATAGTTAAATTAGGACATTATTCCCTGTTCGCATGATGCAATTGTTTCACACATTTATCAATTATTCTATCACACTACACTCATCCGAAGGTTAGGTCTAGCTTTTGGTCGTCGCGCCAATAGTCCTCAACTTCAAACCCTTTCACCTTACAAACCCTAAATTTTCATACATGTCTCGCCGTGGACCAAATTACAATTTTACCCCTAGCATTAGGTCAAAGAGCCGCCGCGCTCATTTTAGGGTTTCCCGCCGCGGAATCCCTAACCTAACCCTAATTACAACTTAACATTTCAACGTAGAAATTTGGAGTTCCTACACTCCACGTAAGCGTGTCCTTAAGATGCGTTTATTCCCCGTGAGACCTTGACCACAGTCAAGAAGTCTCTAACCTCCCTTTTGAGGGGAACTACGATTACTCTGATTCCACTCCCGTAAGGATACGTAGGCACAAGATGCGATGTCTTGCCGAGTAAACTTAGAATTAACCCCCTTTATTATTTATTATTGCTTATTTATATTTTATTTATCTTTGTTATTTAATTATTTTGCTTATTATTTTGTAATTGTTTCTTGGATGTAAAGTTGTTTAATTATTTAATTATTATTATGGTTAGTAATTAGGGAGTGCAACAACATGTATGTAATATTAAAATAAATTTAGATCACTTTTAAATAAAGATAATTAAAATAAACACGTCACACACGTAAGTCGATTTTAATCGCCGTCTCACTTCCTAAGGATATCCCTCAAGTTGCCTACGAATAATGGTTAAGTGGGGTGTATAAAGCAAGTCCCTCAAATAGAAAAAAATCATCAAAGTCCCTTATGGTTGCCTTTACGAATCGAGTCCCTTTCGAAAAATGATGATGGTCCCTTATATGTGCTTATTACATCCCACAATGGCCTTCAAAGTCAAATTGTCCCTCACATATCCCTTAACATCCAAAGTAAGGACTACCTACTCCATTATAGTAGGGATAGTCTTACTAAAGGAAAGAATGAAGAATAAGAAAGACCTTTAAACATTAGGGTAGGTTACTCCTAGGTGCTTGCTCACTTCAAAACTGTTTCGCACTTAAACAAATTTTCAACAAGTTTTCAAACAAGTTCTTAACACATCCTTACATGGATTATTTATTAACTATTCTGAAAATTTTCTATTCACACACTACACTTTCAAAACAATTCAAAAGTGAGCTTAAGTACCTAAGAGCCCATGGATAACCATGGATGAAAAGGGTGCTAACACCTTCCCTTTTCATAACCTACCCCCCGGACCCAAAATATTCTCTAAGGTCTTTCCTGTTCTTTTATAACCTTTCCTTATGGATAAAATAAAAGTCGGTGGCGACTCTTGCTATCCGCAACATTGTTTAAAGTCAGTTCTCCCACCGTGTTACAGAACTGGCGACTCTGCTGGGGATCTATTTAAGAGGGGTACCCTTAGGAATTAAGATCACTTTAAATTGTTTGCCTTGTTTGCTTTATTATTATATTGTTGGGGTGCTCTTATGTGTGAAAGGTCCTAACCCGGATCTAGTGTACCTTAGGTAAATGGCAATAGACCAAGGAAACTGTACGACGTATATCGATATGGTTGATCTGGTGGCCATAGTTAGTGCGACTTCTTGGTTGGTGCTTATATTCCTTAAGTCAAGTTGAGGATAATATTGAGGCTGCCATATGTTGTCAATGCACTAACTGACTTTTAGAACCCTAGTTAACTCATCTTGGCCTTTAGAAAGTAGTGAGGTAACCGGCTTTGGTGCAGACTGAAGTTGGTTGACACTCGATACTACGCTCATTGAGATCTTAAACTTGGAGGGTTTTGGTTGGCAAGTAAGTTGCCTTCTGAACAACCACCCTTGTGAAGGATCAATGATATTGAGATCCCTTAGAACCTGGTTACTTTTGTAGGACAGGATGAACCATCTAACTTCAGGGGAGGGTACTTGCCTTTGAACCTCATGCAAGCCTTTAAACCTAGGGCTATGGTGTGACTTGTTTGTGTGTGCCACATGTTTGTGATTGAGCATGACATCATGACATCATCATGCATCATAAGCATATCATTTTCCCTAACCATTTCAAGGACCAAAGGATTTATCTTTGTTCTTTGTTGCAGGTCATGGCTTCTGCTCGTAGAAACACCATCAGGATCAACTTTGTAGGGATACCTGCTAAGCTCAAGGAGTTGGTTTCCCTAGTGCCTGATCATTCCCAGTTCAACAAGAGACATGGTCACTTATTGGATCTAGTTACTTCAGGGTTCAGTGGAGACATGATGAGTGTGCTGTTTCAGTTCTTTGACCCTAAGCACCATTGCTTTACATTTCCTGATTATCAGTTGGTTCCAACCATGGAGGAGTTCTCTAAACTTCTGGGTATACCTGTTCTTGATCAGAAGCCATTCACAGGCTTAGAGAAGGATCTTAAACCAGAAGTTATTGTTGCAGCTCTACATCTGAAGAAGTCTGACATTGTTCTAGAGACGAGAAGTGGAGTTAAAGGTATTCTTGCCAAGGTATTAGTGGATAAAGCTCAAATGTTCTTGAAGGCTATGAGCTACGATGATGTTGAGGAGATCTTAGCCTTATTGATTTATGGCTTAGTGTTGTTCCCCAATCCTGATCAGTTCATAGACGTTCATGCCATCAACATATTCCTGAGTCACAATCCAGTGCCTACCTTACTTGGAGACATCCTACATTCTCTTCACACCCGTACTACAAGGGCAAGAGAAACTTTGATGTGCTGCATACCTTTACTTTCTAGGTGGTTTATTTCTCACCTTCCTCGCTCAGTAATGAAGAATGAGCAAGGGTTCAGATGGTCCAAGAGGATCATGTCACTTTCTCACTCAGACATCCATTGGTGCTCCAGATCTATGGAGAATGTCACCACCATTGACCGTTGTGGGGAGTTTCCTAATGTGCCACTTCTAGGCATAAGAGGAGGCATCACCTACAACCCATCTCTAGCTTTACGACAGTTTGGTTACGCCCGGAGCGATGGTCCACATGACATGTTGATTCAGGGCATTGTGTTTGATTACGACAACGATCTTCAGGGTTACCGTCAGAGATTCATCCGAGCTTGGGGAAAGGTAAACAGGATTGACAGCAAGACACTGGAGCCTAAGTACACTATTCCTATGGAGGCTTATCTCAGATGGGTACGATCTCGTGCTCAGACACTCATGATGCCATATCCTGCGGTCCTTGAAAACATTGCATATGCATTCCCATATCATGGCATCACAGGGTTATAATTGTGCACAGGTTTCTCATCTTCTCGCTGTTTATTTCAGCAATGGCTCTTGAACAATCAGTTAAGGATCTTCAGGCACAGAATGCACAGTTCCAAGAGCTGATCTTGAACCTATCCAAGGGGCAAGATGATTTGAAGGCACTGCTGGCCAAGAAGACAAAGAAGACTAGAAGGTCTGCTGGGTTGCTCAACATGGGAAGAAGGTTCAAAGGTCCTGTCAAGACCAAGGAACATGTTGAAGACTATGAATCTGAAGAATCTGAGCAGGAGAGAGGCAGTCTCCACAACACTATGGGGGACTCTGATTCTGAGGCTAACTACTACCATGAGCCTAACGAAGACAAATTCAAGATGCTGGTGGATAGAATGGATGCTATGGAATTACAGAAATCATCTGGGCTGGATTTTGAGGATTTGAGCTTGATATCTGGGGTGGTCATACCCATTGGGTTCAAAGTTCCTACATTTGTTGTCTATGATGGGGTCTCTTGTCCCAAATTGCATCTGAGGTCTTATGTCAGAAGAATGCAACCCCACACTGCTGATAAAAAGTTGTGGATCCATTTCTTTCAAGAGAGTTTATCTGGAGCTCAGCTAGAGTGGTATTATCAGTTGGAGAGCGTCAACATCAGAGATTGGAATGACCTTGCTGAAGCTTTCTACAAGCAGTATCAATACAATGCTGACTTAGCCCCCACTCGCATGCAGCTTCAAAGCATGTCTATGGGTGCCAAAGAAAGCTTTAAGGAGTATGCTCAGAAGTGGAGAGACTTAGCTGGAAGAGTTCAACCCCCTTTGACTGATAGAGAGTTGGTTGATATGTTCATGTGTACGCTGAATGGTCCGTTTTACAGTCATCTCATTGGAAGCTCATCATCTGGCTTCACTTAGTTGATCATGACAGGAGAGCGAGTAGAGAATGGTATCAAGAGTGGTAAGATCCAAGTGGGCACTTCTTCATCAGGTGCTGCAAAGAAGCCTCCCACTGGGAAGAAAGAATCTAATGCTGTGTATGGTCAGCCTGATCGTAACAGAAGGCATCAGTCTGTTAGTGCAGTTCATATTTCAAATCCAACTCCTGCAACAACAGAGCAGCCTCAAGGCAACCAACAGAGGGCTAGAAGACAGTTCACGAAGATCAACATGTCAATGGCTCAGGCATTGCAACACTTGTTGAAGGCTGAACTTATTACCCTGAGGGAGGCTCCTCAGAATCCCAATGTTACCTCTCCCAAGTACAATCCCAATGCACGATGTGCATATCATTCAAACTGTCCAGGACATGATACTAATAACTGCTGGGTCTTGAAGAACAAAATTCAGGATATGATTGATGCTGGAGAAATTGAGTTTGATCCACCAGGTACTCCAAATGTGATTACAGCTCCAATGCCAAATCACGAGAAGACTGTCAACGCCATTGATGAAGATATTGATGAAGATCTGCATGTCTATTCAGTTATGGAGTTGAGCACACCATTGTCTGTTATCAAAAAGAGGTTAGTACAAGCTGGGATCTTTCCAGGTTGTCATGAAGATTGTCTATATTGTACCTATAAGCCGGATAGTTGCTTCATTTTGAGAGATGGGATTCAACGTCTCATGGATAAATATACTATAGTGTTTGAAAGAAGACCAGCATCTGTAGAAAGTATGGTGGATCATCTGACTCAGGGTAAGAAGATTGAAGAGGTTGACATGGTTGACAAAGTACCACTAAGAATCACTTCAAAGGGTCCCATTAAAATCACTCATCAGGGCCCAATCAAGATTACTGCTGAAGGTCCTGTGAAAGTTGTTGCTGAAGCCAGAGTAGCTCCTCTGATCATTACCACTCCTGGTCCTATTCCTTACACATCTGACAAAGCTGTGCCTTGGCACTATGGGTCTGATGTTTACATCCATGGTGTCAAACAGGAACCTTTACCTGATATGCCTGTTGACATTGATAATATTGCCGGATCTAGCAAGATCACTCGTAGTGGAAGAGTCTTCTCTCCTCCAGTTGCTTCTAAGAGTGCAGTTACCCCTGCTGTTACTTCCACCACTGATGCTCGGGGCAAGGGTCCTGTTATTGAGCCTGTATCTACTGATGTGCCAGCTGCTGATGACCTCTCTAAGCAGATGGAAGAAGTATTGAAAATCATTCGCAAGAGTGATTATGATATTGTTGATCAGCTGGGGCATACTCCCTCAAAGATTTCTATGCTCTCCCTGTTATTATGTTCTGAGGCTCATGCCAAGTCATTGATCAAGTTTCTAAAGATGGCTCATGTACCCAGTGCAATTTCTGTGGACCAGTTTGAGAATTGTGTTGCTCACCTGACCTATGACAACGGGTTAGGATTTTCTGATGCTGACTTGACCCCTGCCAAGAGGGATCATAACAGGGCCTTGCATATTTCAATTGAATGCAGGGGCACTACCCTGTCTCATGTGCTGATAGACAATGGTTCCTCTCTGAATGTGTTGCCTAAGGAAGTCCTGAACAAGCTGAGTCCTAAAGATACGGTATTGAAGCCCAGTAATATTGTGGTAAAGGCTTTTGATGGTTCTAGAAGAGTAGTGCATGGGGAAATTGATCTTCCAATCAAGGTTGGCTCTCAGGTGTTTACCGCTACATTCTATGTGATGGATATTCGTCCTTCGTACTCATGTCTGCTTGGTCGTCCCTGGATCCATGGGGCAGGTGCTGTGACCTCCACATTACATCAAAAGTTGAGATATCCGGTGAATGGAAAAGTTGTTACTGTCTTTGGAGAGGAAGAATACTTTGTCAGCCGTGTAAACACTTTCAAGTATCTGGAAGTAGAAGGTGAATACATTGAAACTCCATGTCAGTCATTTGAAGTGGTTCCCTGGGCTGTTAAGGATTGTGTGACTCCTCCTGCTGTGAAGAAGGTTCCTGTGGTCATCAGAAACCCTCCAACAATGGCAATGGCCTCCCTCAATGATGCAAAAGTTGTGGTGGAAGAAGGTGGTTGTACTATTTGGGGTCAGCTTCCTGATATTCCATACAAGTCTGACAAGTTTGGTTTGGGTTTCACTGCAGAGTCCCAGAAGGCTGTCCGTCGTGCCCGTGCTGTTCGTATCACCAATCAAGGGGTTATCAATGCTGTGGGAGATCAAGATGAAGACTACAACTTGGAGGCATGGATTTTTCCTACTGTGGGTGCTGGACTCAATAATTGGAAAGCTGAAGATGTTATCCCTATCTCCTTTAGTCAGGAGTAAATACTATTACTGTGTTATGTTTTTAAATTTATAATTTCTGGAACAATTAAAACTTTCAAGCCATGTGCCTTACCCGGGGCACAATGGTGTGCTTGTTACGGGTTGTCATTTCATTTGCATACTGCATTCAATAAAATCAGTGGACGTTTCGTTTTCGTAAATATTGTGTTCCTTGTCTTTCTTTTTCTTTTATTTTCGCTTTATCAGCTATGTGTTCTTACACACACCCACGTCACTAAAATGCAGATCCTCATCCACTCTAGATCCAGTTGATAACAGTTCTACTATTACCAATTACAATTTCGAGAATCCGATCTATCAAACTGAAGACGGAAACGAGGACGATTGTGAAATACCTGTAGAGCTTGCTAGGTTGTTACAACAAGAAGAGAAAGCTATACAGCCACATGAAGAGCCAGTCGAAGTTGTGAATCTGGGAACTGAAGAAAACAGAAAAGAGGTCAAGATAGGGGCTGATTTAGAGGACAGTGTCAAGAGTAGGTTGATTCAGATGCTACGTGACTATGTGGAGATCTTTGCTTGGTCTTATGAAGATATGCCAGGGTTGGATACAGACATTGTGGTTCACCGTTTGCCAGTAAAAGAAGATTGTCGTCCAAAGAAGCAGAAGGTTCGTCGTATGCGTCCTGAAATGTCAGAAAAGATCAAAGCAGAGGTAATGAAACAGTTCAATGCAGGGTTCTTGGCCGTAACTTCTTATCCTCAGTGGGTTGCAAATGTGGTACCGGTTCCTAAGAAAGATGGTAAGGTACGTATGTGTGTAGACTACAGAGATCTGAACAAGGCTAGCCCTAAAGATGACTTCCCACTTCCTCATATTGATATCCTGGTAGACAACACTGCTCAGCATAAGGTATTCTCTTTTATGGATGGTTTCTCTGGTTACAATCAAATCAAGATGGCACCTGAAGATATGGAGAAGACTACATTTGTGACACAGTGGGGCACCTTTTGCTATAAGGTAATGCCATTTGGTTTGAAGAATGCAGGGGCAACATATCAGCGTGCTATGGTGGCTTTGTTTCATGATATGATTCATCATGAGATAGAGGTATATGTGGATGATATGATAGCCAGGTCTCAGAATAAAGAACAACATCTTGATCATCTGCACAAGTTGTTTGAGAGGTTGAAGAAATACAGGTTGAGATGAAATCCAAACAAGTGTACTTTTGGAGTTAGATCTGGAAAGCTCCTGGGTTTCATTGTCAGTGGAAAAGGTATTGAAGTGGATCCTGCAAAAGTGAAAGCTATACGAGAGATGCCAGCTCCCCGTACTGAGAAGGAGGTTAGAGGTTTCTTGGGACGATTGAACTACATTGCAAGATTTATTTCCCAATTAACTACCATCTGTGAGCCAATCTTCAAGTTGTTGAAGAAAGATCAGGTGATGGAATGGAATGATGAGTGTCAGACTGCCTTTGATGAAATCAAGAGATATTTGCTATCAACACTCCAGAACATGTCACAAATGTCAAATCTATGCTGATAAAGTACATGTACCTCCATTTCCATTGAATGTGTTGACTGCTCCTTGGCCCTTTGCCATGTGGGGCATTGATATGATTGGTGAGATCAAGCCTACTGCTTCTAATGGGCATCGTTTCATCCTGGTTGCTATTGATTACTTCACGAAGTGGGTAGAGGCAGCTTCATTTGCATCTGTGACTAAGAATGTTGTGGCTCGGTTCATTAAGAATAATCTCATATATAGGTATGGTATCCCTGAAAGGATTATCACTGACAATGGCTCTGATCTGAACAACACTATGATTACTGATCTCTGTACGCAGTTCAAAATTAAGCATCACAACTCTTCTCCGTATCGTCCAAAGATGAATGGGGCAGTTGAAGCTGCTAATAAGAACATTAAGAAGATTGTACAGAAGATGACTGTTACTTACAAGGATTGGCACGAGATGTTACCATTTGCTCTGCATGGTTATCGTACTACAATACGTACTTCAACAGGGGCAACCCCATTCTCCTTAGTCTATGGTATGGAAGCAGTTCTGCCTATTGAAGTTCAGATCCCCTCCTTGAGAATTATGAAGGATGCAGGCTTGGATGAAGATGAGTGGATTCAGACTCGACTTGACCAGATAAATTTGATTGATGAGAAAAGGTTAGCAGCAGTTTGTCATGGCCAGATGTACCAGAAACGGATGATCAAAGCTTTTAACAAGAAGGTTAAGCCAAAGGTATATCAGGCTGGTGACTTGGTAATCAAGCGTATCATATTACCACAGGGTGATCCTAGGGGCAAGTGGACTCCAACATATGAGGGACCATTTGTAGTCAAGACAGTGTTCTCAGGAGGTGCCATGATACTGACTACAATGGATGGTGAAGACTTCCCACAACCTGTAAACGCAGACATAGTTAAAAAATACTACGCATAAAAAGAGACCCGCTAGGTTGACAGGCCTAGGCAAAAATAAGGGCATCCCGGCAAACCAAAAGGGTTTGGGCAAAAATTAGGGATATATATATAAAAAGATGTACACCCGGCAAGTCGAAAACCTGAAAAGGCGGCTTGGGCAAAAAAGGGTATCCCGGTGGATTGAAAACCTGAAAGGGCAATCCAGGCAAAAGTTAGGGATTAAAGCGTATGACTATGTCTCGTTTGGATCACTCATGAAACTACAACCAGTTGTACTACTTACTCAAGCTCAAACAGATAAAGCTCAATCCAATCGTTTCCGTCTCAACAGCAAGAAGATGAGATACTTGAGTGGCAATAGTAGAATTGAAACTCAATAGGATTATTTCCCACATAGCTGATTCTTTTTGTAAAACTTCATGACAAAATTCTCTTACTAGGGTTTATGTCTCCTTGTACAAACTTACCCGTGTATGGGTCACTTTTGATATAAATAAATTCCATCTTTTGAATCCAGATTCACTTTTACCCTATTTACATAAGCGAAACGTCCATTGGTTGTGTTTGAATGTATGTATGCCTTTGAATATGATTGATGTTTACCAGAAACGCATGTATGCTTTTAATATGATTGATGTTTACCAGAAATGCATGAAAATGCAGTAATAGTATTTACTAAGGACGAACGAGGGAAGGATTTCAACGAAGCTTCGCCGGTTCATCTTTACAAGACAGTTACAAACCATCAGTAGGACTAATCCATTTTCACAAAGTCTAATCTCCCCTGGAATTTATATCCATCTCTTTTATCCTCATACGGATATACGGGAAATTACTTTCCAATAAGGGCACGATGAACGAAGACGGGATGTTATACTTATCCTACTATCAAACGAAAACGAAGGTTATTTATACCCTACTATCCCCAACAACGGGAGGTTATCTATACCTTGTTATCCCCAACAACGGGAGGTTATCTATACCTTGTTATCCCCAGCAGACGGAGGGTTATATATTCTTCAACAACGAATCGGGATTTATTTTCCTTGGCCAGCAGTTGTTATACAAGGATATCCAGACACTTCCAGCAGTGTCATAGCATACATACATCATTTACATCATACCATAACATATATGTCTATAGTACATTACCTAAGTGCATCATGTCATACATGCATACATAAAGCATAAACTAATGTTGTTATACAGAATGCTACCTTGTTTTCAGGTTAATTATCCAACAAACAATCTTATGATCTTTGGGACTGCTTTATTGTAACCTCAGGGTTACTTTATCCTCCTGATGAGCTTCTTATTACTTTGGGACTGCTTTATTGTAACCTCAGGGTTATTTTATCCTCCTGATAGCCTCTCATGACTTCAAGACTGCTTTAGAGCTACTGATTGCTCTATCCTCCTGAAATCATCCTATTACTTCAAGACTGCTTTAGAGTTATTCATTGCTCTATCCTCATGAGGTCATATTACTACTTCAAGACTGCTTTAGAGCTATTCATTGCTCTATCCTCCTGAAGCCATCTAATTATTTCAAGACTGCTTTAGAGTTATCCATTGCTCTATCCTCCTGAAATTACATTATTATTTCAAGACTGCTTTAGAGCTATCCATTGCTCTATCCTCCTGAAATCATTACTTCAAGACTGCTTTAGAGCTATTGATTGCTCTATCCTCCTGAAGACATATCACATTATTATTTCAAGACTGCTTTAGAGCTGTTGATTGCTCTATCCTACTGAAGCCATTCTATTACTTCAAGACTGCTTTAGAGCTATTGATTGCTCTATCCTCCTGAAGCCATTATTACTTCAAGACTGCTTTAGAGCTATTGATTGCTCTATCCTCCTGAGGTCAGATTTATCACTTCAAGACTGCTTTAGGGTTATCATTATTGATTGCTCTATCCTCATGAAGACATGCTGTTACATCAGTATTACTCCAGACTCCTGACAGTTATCATTATACTACTGAAGAACTTTCCCCTAGTGGCATCTTTAAGCCCACTCAATCATGTTCAACCAACCATCAATATCACTCCATGCACTGGTGAGTGCAAATTTTTGGGCTTTTGTGTTCAATCCCCTTCAACCTTCCAGGTTACGACTGGCAAATATACCAATCTAACCCCTCAGGTTTCAGAAAATTGAACAGGGGCAGCTGTTGCACCCCAAAATTTGCCCTCACAATACAAGACTTTGTGTTCCAAGAAGGTTCACAAGGTTCACAAAATTCACAATTGGTCAGAAGAGTTGACAATTCCCTCAGACAATGCACCTCCTAAGCAGTGCATCCAAAACTAGGGTTTTGACTTTAATCAGGCTAAATGGACTTCCAAGACTTCAGATTTGGTCCCAGGGGTATTTTGGTCATTTTTACGTGGATCCCGCTAATTCTTTGAAGACAGGCTGTTACTGAGCTGTGAGACACTTGAGACACTATTTCTGAGGCATTTATTTATCACCTGTTTTGATTATATCAAGGTGCCAATTCGATGTGTTCGGTATCGAAATTTGTCGGGCATAACTGGATTTAAGGTCCATTTTATCGCTCATGGTTTATTTCCAGAGCATTTCCGTTGCTGTTAATAAGGCGCAGTGTAATTGGGTATTATTGGATTGTTGCTTATATCATTTGGTCAGTGGAATTCAATTACGGGCAATATCATCATTGATACTAAATCTGTTGTGATTACGGCGCACATTCACGTTTGGTTAGAAAATGAGGAGAATATTGTTGGCTAGAATCCAAATGAATGAAGTCAGGTGATGAGATTAGGACTACCAACGAGACAAGTACATGAGCAAGAATATCATTCGTGAGTATTTATGGTTTATGACTAGAATAATGAATTTAAATATTTGTGGATTTATTCACAAATGTTTATAATTTATAACTAGAAATAAATATAAATAGATTCAAAGTTGAATGATCATGGAATTTTTATTTCATAAGAATATCATTTTACAAAAGGAAGTGAATCATTTCACATTTGAATTGCTGTGAGATTACATTTACAAATGTTACATCTACTCTAAAAATCCTAAATCCTAAAAACTCCTAAGGCTTCTTCATGGTATCCTTCCCTTGAGTGTTCCTCGAAGTTCCCGATCACCTGCAAAAAAATAAGAGAAACAAAAAAAAAACAGAGTAGGAAGATGTTAGAAAGATGAATTTGACACTCTCAGAACATCGTCATCATCGAGTGCCGGGAGTGGCACAACCGAAGCTGCATCCTACTCCCGTTCCCAATCCGCGCCATCGGCGTCAGACCGGTAGTGTTTGTTCTTATTTCGAGGGACAGCCGAGAAAGATGAAGAGTAAAATGAAGTTTGGGGCCGATAAAAGGTTTTGCCGAAATGCTTGTTTAAGCCAATGGATTGTACTATCAAGTAAATATCTCAGAATTTATCCAGTGGATATCCAAAATCCAAGTCAGTATATTAGACAAAACAGAAATCCATGGATATCGAACCAAATTTGCAATCAAATACGAATATCCAACAAATCCGTCACCTGAAATTCATTGACAAAGTCAGGTTGTAGCGGTAAAAACCAATTCAATCCAGAAAACAAGAGAATAAGCTCAAACAACAAGATCGGTTTGATTCACAGACTGCATCAAAAGAAAATTGCATCAAACAAGTTCGAAAGCATCACGGAAAAATCGAATGCCATTTTGACAAAGTGCAGATAGGCAAATTCGATGACAGACTAGATACCACAGCTGAAATATACCAGTCATAGCAGGAAAATTAAGTCCAAAACCGAACCGTTCCTGAAAATCCATTACCCAAACTCATAGCCACAGATCAGTTCAGGAAAAAAGAGAAGTGAGTTCAGTTTAGAGAAAGAGGAACCAAGTTTCGGTTCAGAAGTAGAATCGAGTAGGCATCACTTTTACACCAAAACTGAGCATCAAAACTGCACAAGTTCATCACAGAAAATTCATTAAACTCCATGTTCGAAAAAGGCATCAAATAAACAACAATAATTCTATCAGAAAAAACAACAGAAAGTGACATGAACTGCAACCGAGTGTCAATAGCAAACACATCTAAGCAACAGAGAACCTAACTCAACTGCACCAGAAATTGGATGTTAGAACAGGTCAAACGAGCCAAGAGGGTCAATGTCAAGAAAATAAATCCACCAAAGCAACAATGGATATCAGAAAAAGACCAGTTCAAGATCAAAGGGGCATCGAAATAAAGTCCACATCTGCAAAAGAGTAAGCAATCCAAATCAGTTCAAAATGGATATCTAAAACAATCAAATAAAAGTTGTATCTCAATCGAATCCAAAAAAGGGAAGAAAATCATATCAGATCGAAATAATGTTGGTTTACAAAAGTTCCATAAAATCAAATCAAATCGAAGGCAATAATGGAAGAGCAACTCAAATATCCAAAAAGCCCAAAAAAGAAATTATAAAAGGAACAATCTCACCGTGTTGGAACCCTAACGCGCTGAGAGAGAAAACAGAGGGACCGCTGAGAGAGAAAACGGACAAATCGCAAAGCAAAACCCTAGGCGGCGCGAACAAGAAGGAACGGCCGAGACTCAGAGGAAACGAAGTCCTCATCATCGTCTTTGTAAGAAACGGCGACAAAGACCATCGACATTCATCACGCGAACTAAACCCTGTGGAAGTACGGTCGCCGGCGCCGTTCACTTAAATCGGTGAACGAACCAACTTCGAGGCTCAGAATACTATCGTCATCACCATCATCGCCTCAGACTCTCCCATCAACAAAGGAAATTGGACGAACAAAACCATCGGGGCCGCCGTGAAAGAATCGCCATCGAAGTCACCCAAAACCCTAACGAGAGGGTAAGTGATATTTGTTTTGAAATCTCATGCGTTCATTTGGTTTGTGTTTTTTCAGAAATGGGGAGATGAGGAAACCAACGGTAAATGTCTGACGGGGAAGACGGAACAAGAATGAAAGGAAGATGCAAGCGCCGCTCGTGAGATGAAAGGGGCCATTAGAACCCTAATTGGGATTCGAAATGCTAACGGCCTGGGGTTGGGTCCGGGTTGACAACCGGCCCAACCATTATATTGTTTTATCTTTTTATTTTTTATTTTGTTATTTTGTGTTTATTTATTAATTTATGTTTGTTATATTCAATATCTCTTTTTTGATTTGTTATTCTTTTGAACATAATAAAAATTTCTTCCTTTTTTATAGTAATTAAAAAACAAAAAAATACATACTTTCTTAATAATAAAAATATTGTTAAACAATCAAATTATTTTTGAAAATCAAATTTATATTATTTTTGGGCAATATCACAATTTTTCTGCTATTTTAAACATTTTCATGACTAACCCTGTCTGTTCGTTTTGCAGCTTATTATGTCGTCTTTTATTCGGTTGTATTTTTATTCAAATTTTCATATTATTGTAACTGCTCCTCACATGTAACCTCGCGAATCCTAACAATGGCGCTCCAATTACTGCCTTTAAATTTCTGCTTGCATAGTTAAATTAGGACATTATTCCCTGTTCGCATGATGCAATTGTTTCACACATTTATCATTTATTCTATCACACTACACTCATCCGAAGGTTAGGTCTAGCTTTTGGTCGCCGCGCCAATAGTCCTCAACTTCAAACCCTTTCACCTTACAAACCCTAAATTTTCATACATGTCTTGCCGTGGACCAAATTACAATTTTACCCCTAGCATTAGGTCAAAGAGCCGCCGCGCTCATTTTAGGGTTTCCCGCCGCGGAATCCCTAACCTAACCCTAATTACAACTTAACATTTCAACGTAGAAATTTGGAGTTCCTACACTCCACGTAAGCGTGTCCTTAAGATGCGTTTATTCCCCGTGAGACCTTGACCACAGTCAAGAAGTCTCTAACCTCCCTTTTGAGGGGAACTACGATTACTCTGATTCCATTCCCGTAAGGATACGTAGGCACAAGATGCGATGTCTTGCCGAGTAAACTTAGAATTAACCCCCTTTATTATTTATTATTGCTTATTTATATTTTATTTATCTTTGCTATTTAATTATTTTGCTTATTATTTTGTAATTGTTTCTTGGATGTAAAGTTGTTTAATTATTTAATTATTATTATGGTTAGTAATTAGGGAGTGCAACAACATGTATGTAATATTAAAATAAATTTAGATCACTTTTAAATAAAGATAATTAAAATAAACACGTCACACACGTAAGTCGATTTTAATCGCCGTCTCACTTCCTAAGGATATCCCTCAAGTTGCCTACGAATAATGGTTAAGTGGGGTGTATAAAGCAAGTCCCTCAAATAGAAAAAAATCATCAAAGTCCCTTATGGTTGCCTTTACGAATCGAGTCCCTTTCGAAAAATGATGATGGTCCCTTATATGTGCTTATTACATCCCACAATGGCCTTCAAAGTCAAATTGTCCCTCACATATCCCTTAACATCCAAAGTAAGGACTACCTACTCCATTATAGTAGGGATAGTCTTACTAAAGGAAAGAATGAAGAATAAGAAAGACCTTTAAACATTAGGGTAGGTTACTCCTAGGTGCTTGCTCACTTCAAAACTGTTTCGCACTTAAACAAATTTTCAACAAGTTTTCAAACAAGTTCTTAACACATCCTTACATGGATTATTTATTAACTATTCTGAAAATTTTCTATTCACACACTACACTTTCAAAACAATTCAAAAGTGAGCTTAAGTACCTAAGAGCCCATGGATAACCATGGATGAAAAGGGTGCTAACACCTTCCCTTTTCATAACCTACCCCCCGGACCCAAAATATTCTCTAAGGTCTTTCCTGTTCTTTTATAACCTTTCCTTATGGATAAAATAAAAGTCGGTGGCGACTCTTGCTATCCGCAACATTGTTTAAAGTCAGTTCTCCCACCGTGTTACACCACATACCTCAAAAAGAAGGGAAAAGGTCTAACAGTCACTTGATCTGATGAAGATTCTGACAGTGGATCAGAAGGGGAATCATCCAAACATGTAACTGTTCTCAACAGTGTGTGTGTGTATCTGATGGAGACTCAAGTGAAGAGGAGCTAACTTATGATGAACTGGTTGAGTCATATAAGAAGTTATCCATCCAAAGCACAGAACTATACCAGCAAGGAGAGCATCTGAAAAAGCACATCAAAAAGCTATAAGCTGAAAAGAAAGAGCATCTAGAGACTATAAACTCACTCCAAGGAGAGGTAAAGGAGTTGAAAGGAGAAAAGGATCAAATGACAAAATCCATTAGGATGTTCAACTCTGGATCTGACATGCTAGAGGATATTCTTCAGAGTGGTCATACTGCAGGAAATAGGTCTGGTCTAGGATTTGTTGGAAAAAAAATCCTGTCTTGAAACTCAATAGGTTGCATCCTGACATCCAAAAGTTACAAAGGATGTCACAGCCAAAGGTACAACATCCTCCCCATAGAAATTGGAATCAAGTCAAGAGACAATTCCAAAGGCATAGATGCTACCACTGTGGAAAGCTTGGACACATTTGTGCTGTGTGCTTCTGGTTGCATGGATTTCCTTGGCAAAGAAATGATAATCAGGGTAAGCAGGGAAAAAGACAGCATCATGAACAAAGGTATCATCATGCCCACCAGAGTTGGGGACAGCATCAAGCAAAATCCAGAAAGATAGAAGTGCCTAAGATGCAAGAACAATAGGTTGTCAAGACTGTAGCTCTAACAGCTAACATCTCCCTAAGAATGCCAACCAATGAGGACTGGTATTTTGACAGTGGTTGCTCCAGGCATATGACTGGAATTGAGGATCTGTTGATCAAACTCAAGCCTCATTCATCTAGCCATGTTACCTTTTGGGATGGAGCTAGAGGAGAAATCAGAGGTGCTGGACAACTTGACAGTCCTAAATCTCCAGAACTAAGAGATGTCTTGTTAGTTAAAGGATTAACTGTCAATCTAATAAGCATAAGTCAGCTATGTGATTAAGGTTTAAAAGTACACTTCTCCAAAGACAAGTGTGTGGTGATCAATGAAGAGGGTAAGGAAGAAATGAGGGGATCTAGATCCAAAAACAACTGTTACATATGGGAGCCCAGAAGCATCATAAATGGACTGGTAAATGAAGTAAAGGATCACTTCAGCCTAGAGAAAAGAACCAGATCCAAATCATCAACAAAAGGATTCTCAAAATATGCTTCAGAAAGAAGGGCTGGGTGTAAGAAAAGTCAGGTAAGAAGGCTAGACAACAAGGGATACCCTAAGGTTAGCCATCAGGTAAAGCTAGATATGCTATATTGGAACTTAATGGAGTCCATGGAGGATGCTCTGCAAAAGAGAAACAATGTCACTCCTGATGTTATGACCCTGTTTTGTGACATCAAAGGAGTCATCCAAGAGAGGTCTGTTGATCTCAAGAGGGGTATGCGCAGTGGTAGAGTGTGTAGATGGACAATGATGTGTGGAAACTACGGGGACTATGTACTAAGTATTGTTGACAGGGATTCAAAAATTATAAAGGAAGGTCAAGGCAAGATTGAGCAATGGAAATTGAGTCCCTATAATAAGAAGTTAGATCAATTAAAGGAAATGGGGAATTACATTTTGATACTAAGTCATTTAATGATAAGTCAAAACGGTAAGTTCCCTCCTATTAAGCAATCATACCTCACTCTAACGTACATAACACACTCTCTCTATTCTTGGTGCCTTCACAAACGCTCTAACTTCCATACCATCTCAAACAAGAAAATAAGGGTTTCCTCATCATCTTCAACGACAACGACTATGGCACAACCAACCTCCAGAATGAAAATCAGTCCAGATAAAACAAACCCTAACGAGGCTCTAGAGATTGTTCCCCTACGAATGATGACTCCTGAAGGAGTGTTGTTAAAGAAACCTAACAGGAAGCATACAAAACAAGCAAAAACCCTTGGCTCAAGGCAAGATACTCCCACGACTACTTCTGGTGACCTATATACTGAAGAAGCAAGACGAACGCACCTTGAAATTGTTGCAGTGGTTGCGAGCACCCTCAACATTCCCATTAAGGGGACTGAACATAAGCAAGGTGATCAAAGTAATGTCCCACACAATGTCAAAGCATTGGATAACTACCCCCTAGAAGAGAATAATACGGATGAAGGGTCTGATAAAAGGGAGGATGATTTGCATGAAGCCAAAGATACAGAGGTAGGCAACTTTGACGAGTACTCAGAAAATGATCTTATAGCAACGATTAATCCAAACATTGCCAAAAGATTCATGAAGAGGAAAGGGAAAAAGATAGCTAACCAAAGCCCACCCAAGAAAAGGGATGCTGAAAAGACTGTTGAGCAAGGAGATACCACCAAGAAGATTGGAACAAAAAGTACTCAGGTTGGACCCTCCAAAGGGTGGAGCAAGGTGACCATCAAGAAGAGAAAGATTGAATCGACACCAGAACGAGAAACAGATTCAGATGCTGATGTGGATGTCACTAACATCTCAGCAAAGAGGAAACCTGCTTCAAGCAAGTTGGCTGAAAGTGTTCCTGAAGTGCCCCTGGACAACATCTCCTTCCACTATCCCTCAGGAGTCATCAGGTGGAAGTATGTATACCAAAAGAGATTTACCTTAGAGAGAGAGCTTGCTCAAAATGCTCTGGATAACAAGGAGATTGTGCACCTTATATGTGAATCTGGATTGATGAAAACTATCACTCAGTTTTCCCAATGCTATGAAATTATGGTCAAAGAATTCATAGTTAACTTATCTGATAAATGTGCTGATAGAAAATCGTCTGAGTTTGGGAAAGTCTTTGTCAGGGGAAATGGCATTGTTTCACTCCCACCATCATCAACAACTTCCATGAGAGAACAAATGAGGCTATGCCAGATTTAACCATATCTGACAACAGAATATGTCAAGTGATAACTGGAAATCAATTCAGGAAATGGCCATCAAAAGGGAAGCTTGCTGCCAGCAAGCTGAGCATGAAATACGCCTTGCTTCACAAGATTGGTGCTGCAAACTGGGTGCCAACCAATCACAAATCATCAGTGGCCACCATCCTGGGAAGGGTCATCTATGCTGTGGAAACCAGAACCAAAATGGATTATGGAACTTACATCTTTGATCAAACGATGAAGCATGCAGGCAGCTATAGCATCAAAGGGCCAATAGCATTTCCTTCCCTCATCTATGGAATCAAGTTAGCACAGTTTCCAAACATCCTTAAGACCAGTGATGTAGCAAGTAAAAGAGAAGCTCCCCTAGCCATTCATCACAAACTATTTCAAGGAACCCATGTTTCAGACATTGCCATGACATCCACTGAGTCATCAAAAAGGGGTTCCAAAGCCAAAAGGGCTGAAGTGATAACCATCATTAAAGAAACATGCAAAGAACTGGATGCAAGAAAGCAAACACTTGAAAAATTGTTGCAATCTCTTGAGCTAGATGAGGATACTGACAGTTCAGAGAATGATACAAGGGAAGAAGGTGCCACAAAGGACGATGATGGTACTGGGGAAGTGGAAAGTCAGGAAGGAGACTCTGGAAAGGCTACTGAGGAAGACACTGATGTTGAGGAAGAAGGCTCTGGAAAGACTGAGGAAGACAGGTCCAACTCTGCTGCAGAAGAAGACTAATGCCTTATGGCTCAAGCCACTGCTGGATGAGGTGGTGCAGAAAGTTTGATTGCTAATATGTTGGTGTGATTTGTTTTGTTAGTCTTGTGTGAAAATTGTTAAGACAATTTGTTTTAATATGCTCTATCTGAGCAGTTTTTTTGTAACCCCAAACTCATGTATTGGTACAAGTTATGATCTATGCTAGCTGGTAGTTGGATCTAAATTTGTGGCTAAAAAGGGGGAGAAAGTATTAGATATAAACAGGTACAGGTGCAGCAGATGCAGATGGAAAAATTGGTGAATTGGTGGATAACCAATATGAGTACCACATGTCATATGGTAGCAACAGATGCAGGTGGAAGAACAAGACTGCCATGAGCAGTGATTGTGATTGAGCATATGCACCATAGTGCTTATGATATCAGTATGTAGGTGATGTAGGTGATGCTGACTGATGAGATTTGTGTGTGATAACAGCTGCTTGGGCCGTTACAGATATGATATGTATGCCATGTATGTTAGAACTAGGACTGACATGCTATAGGTACAACATGGGTGATCCTAACAAGATGATTAAGAATTCTGTGCAAGAAGCAGAATGCATCCCTGCAGGGGGAGTAGCACAAATGTGTGACATCAGAAGGTCATGCTGAAGGTTATAACATTCAGTTCAGACTAGATATTGCCCAATTGATAAGTGCATCAGTTGAGGGGGAGTAACAGAAGCCAAGAGTGACATCTGTAGTAGAAGTCTGCAGAGTGTTAACAAAGTGAGTGCTAACAGGGCTGAAAGCCAACTGTGAGGATTCTGAGAGCTTAAGCTTAAGAAGCAAGTGACTTACATGCATGACATGACCATGGTTAAGTCTTCTGCTGTGTAGGAAATATCTGATGTAAATACAGAGTGTTTTAGCCAAAAAGTTGCAAAAAGGGGAGTTTGTAAGTGCTCTTGATTGGCTGCATTTTATGGCAAAATATAAGTACATAAATGAATGTCATGTTGGATGTTATTACATTCATAATATGGACTGTGCAGGGTAAGTTAACTAAGCTAACTATAAGTTAAGCTGGATGTCATACTCAATGTTATGACATGGGTCGTATGACATCAAGCGGAAGTCTGTTTTTCTGGTAGCTATAACTCAGGAAACAACTCAGAAGCTCATGTTGGAATGCAGGAGACATTTTAGACGCCCTAAGGGAACTAAAATGTACCTGGTTAAAGAGGCAAGCGTGCAGAATACATAAGTGAGGGTTTATGATGGATAAACCTAATGAATACGCCCAGGCCCAAGAACTGATCTGCTGCTACAAATACTAGGAAAGGCAATCCTAGAAGGCAGCTGTTGAAGATAGAAAAGCAGCGAAATCACCATAGTGGTTTAGAAGTGAAGAGGTTTTCTTCACATTTGTGTCTTAGGAATACGTGTAACCCAAGCAACTGTTGAGTGCATTGGTTAGGTAGTTTCTAGACTGTGTTACACTCGAAGTTGTTAAGCAAGAGTGTGTTCCTTGATCAAAGCTTTGAAGCAAATATCGAGGTGTGTGTGTGTGTAGGTGAAGTGTCTCTTTAATCTACAGTTTAAATTGTAACTTGTTGTTATCACTGTTGTGTGATTGTTGGGAGTGAGTGGGTATACTCAGGTCTAGAGTGTCTCTAAGTTAAATTGTCATTGGGTAGTGATTAAGTGAAGAGTGCAAACTGGAGGTTTGACTCTAAATTGATACTGCTGATAGTGAAATTTCTCCCTGGCTTGGTAGCCTCCAGATGTAAGTATGTTGCACTGAACTGGGTCAACAATCAACTGTGTTATTTACTGCTTTGTTATTACGACATAATATTAGATCTGTAGTGAATGTCACAGTGGATGTCATAGCCTCTGTTAGGAAATCCATCGTGGGCTGGCCAGAATTTTCAGCAACAATTGAGAATATGGCATCAGAGGCACGTTAAATTGTCTATTTACGGCCCTGCCCCGATCCTGAAACCTTCGCGGAGCATAATTTTGCTGTGGTTGTTGTTGTTGTTGTTGTACTGCTGGAATTGTGATACTAGCAACCTGGGGTTGCTGTTGGCAATACTAAAGTAGACGTTGACTTCTGTTCCTACTATGGGCAGAAAACACTGCACTAGCCTCACCTTCCTTCTTCCTATTCCCAAAGACCTTTCTGTTTCCTCCTCCTGCCGAGGACCCTTCACCAGCTTGATTATTTCCCAACTTAATATCGTTCTCTACTCTCTCCCTAGTGATAATCAAATCGGAAAAGCTATCGGACATGTTACCGATCAATTTCTCATAGTAGACGCCCGGAAACGTAGCAACAAACATATCAATCAATTCTCGCTCTACCATGGGAGGCTGTAACCTGGCTGCTAGCTCACGCCACCTCTGGGCATACTCTTTGAAGAATTCATTGTTCTTTTGAGAAAGATTCTGCAACTGGACCCTGTTAGGAGCAAGGTCGCTATTATACTGGTAGTGCTTCACGAAGGCCTCAGCTAGGTCCCTCCAACTGCGGATATTAACAGGCTCCAAGCTCATATACCACTCCAAAGAAGGACCAGACAAGCTGTCCTGAAAAAAATGCATGAGCAATTTTTCGTCGTCTGAGTAAGCGGACATCTTGCGGTAATATGAGTGGAGATAAACTCTTGGGCAAGTAGTACCCTTGTACTTATCAAAGTCTGGGACTTTGAACTTCAGCGGTACCTTCAAATCTGGGATCAGCCCCAAATTTGCCATGTCTAAGCCCATGGAATTCTGATTCTCGTAACTTTTCATCTTCTCCTCCAGCATCTTGAACCTCCTATCAGCCTCAGATGGCAACTCAGCACCAACATCCCTCATTGAGAACACATCATCCTGTTGGTCTTTATTCCACTGCTGGTCCATATTTCCATGTATACCACATGTTGCTTCAGGACCATGAACATTACCTCCAACTACATTACCTCCGCTTGGAGGAATAACACCTGTAGGGATACTATTAGCACGAGGAGTCTCAGTATCATTGCGAGGAGGATTGGTAGTATTCCCACCATGAAGAACACCATTGTTTCCAACCCGAGCAATTAGTGGTTGCACCAAAGTTCGTAACTGTTCCTGGCCATTTGCTACTCCCTGCATTATGTCCATGAACTGATTCATTATGTCCTGAAACTCTTGCATCTCAACTTGAATTTATTCCATGACCTTGCGTTGATTCCCTCTTGTGGCGTAACGGTGAGTTGTCTGGTTGTCTATCCTGAAACAAAACTAACAAACCACAGGAAATAAGGTTAACGGCTCCGATGCACCTGTAATGCAAAAATGCATAATGATGCAGTATGCTGACATGTATATATGCATTAAGGAAATTATCCCCTCGATTCTAGTTCCGGAAGAACAACACGACAATGGAGAACCCATGGACAAGCATATAGTAAAACTCCTCATACATAAAACAAGAGCCCAAAAGGCAATGTACAAGCATAACACTGAGTACAATGAAATCAGAAAGTGACCTCAGCCAACAGATCTGGTGATGGTCAACATACATCAATAAACTACAAAGAGAATACAAGATATCAAGCACGATGACGAGAGTGGAAATCCTTCAACAACTCCTTCGTCTCCGAATGATCTGGCCTGACGAGGAACCCTTGGATGAGTAACTCTTGTTGGCTAATGGTAGATTATAGACCCTGAGCATAATCCTCCTAGGCTCCCTCACCAAAGACCTCCTCTAGCTTGCACCTCTTCGTATCAGCTCTCAACTTGTAGTCCACCAAGGTTGCAAGAGCTTCGTTCAGTCTACAATCACCATCACGTCTGAGTGAGGCTTCAGCTTCAATCTTCTCATCTTTCACTCTGAGTTGAGCCTTCAACTTGGAAATCTGTGTCTTTAGCCCATCCTCCCGCTCCTTTTTGTTTGTGAGAGTAGCATCCCATTGGTCATTAAACTTGGAGATCTCTAGATAAGCTCTATCCAACTCCTTCTTCTTGGAAGCAAGAACACTACTGACAGCCTTCAGATCTAAACCCAAACGTTCCCAAGCGCTAGTCTCTTTGGTCAAATATGTGCCTAGCCTGTTCACCAGCTCCGTTTTCCTGTTAGATGCATAATTGGCTTCATTCTTCTTTCTTCGAAGCTGAACAATCTCTTTCTCCAACTCTTCATTTGCCTTACGCAAATCTTCTTTCTCCGACCATAACTGATTATACCTCTGGATATCAATAGTAGTAGGCTCCTCAATCATCAGAGGGTATGAAGGCTCAACATATGGGAAAGGCATCAACAACCTTTCATCTCTCTCCTGGATCCAAGTCACATAAGGGTCATAGGCTCGACTGTTGCTCTTACCTAGGGAAGCTTTCCCTTTCTTGTGGATCTTGTCCTAAGATTTCTCAACTCTAGCCAAGGTATCACCCTTCAGCAATCCAGTGAGATACAGAGATTCATGTATCTCCTCTTCCTTTGGAGGTCCTCTCAAAGCATAACCAAATTGTCTCGCTGCCAGGGATGGGTTATAGTTAATGCATAATTTCCTTCCGACCAAAGGGACGTTAGGAAAACTACCACAACTATAAATAATCTTCGTACCCAGCATGTCTCTATCAAACCAGATGATGTTCTCAGATGTCAACCCCATCAATCTCTCTGACCATTCTGAGGTACCTATAGCATCAACAAAGGGACCTGATTTGGGAAGGTGACTTACAAACCACTTGTATAGCAAAGGAACGCAACACTATACGTTCTTCCCCCTTCGGTTCTCATTCTTGTAGTGCATATAATGATAAACATCACCTAGAAGCGTAGGTATACCCTGAAGCAAAGATGTGGAATGCATCCAAATCCACAAAATCCGGAATATTAGGAAACAACATGATACCATAAATGCATAGTGATAAGATAGCATTAAACACAACCCAACAACCATCCTTGGAAAACTGCTGAGCTTTACCAACCAGAAAAAACAAGGGAAAACTAGACATCCCGTTCCTCCTAGCCAACTTCCCCTTCAGCTCAGAAACATCAAGATGCAGAGCAGCAACAAGCTTGAGCAGATCAGGCTTAACATTAGTGTGATAGAATGGCATCTGATCTAAGATAGGAACCCCCAACAACACTGAGAACTCTTCCAAAGTGGGCGCCAGAACATAACCTGGAAAGGTGAAACACCTCAGTTGTGGGTCATAGAACTGAAGTAGAGTTTGGAGACCACCCAACTCATATACTGAAGGCTTGCAGACACAGCTCAAGAGTTTCCCATAAGATTTCTTGAAATCTTCCATCACCTTCCTGTCATCCATAGAGATCAAACTGAGTAATGACCCAATGTTGGGAGTAGGAAACTTGTACGCCACTGTCTTCTTCAAGGTAGACTCCATGTCAGCAGAGAAGATAAGATCACTAGAATCGAGAAGAAAAGATACTCCTGCAACATAAATACATGTCAATGAAAATGCAATATGAAAATGCAAATGCAAATGCAACAGGGGATCAAGATTGTTGTGCTGTTGATTGAGAAGAACCAGCACTTCGCTTTGGCAAGAACATAGCACTGTCATAAGGACCCCTTGTATCAAGTTCACAGGTTCATTCTGACAAGAAATCCAGGTAGGTTGAAGGTTAAGGTTTTCTGCATTACCCTCCCACTCACAGGTATGAACCTATCACTGATAAGGTACGACGTCCTATGCGGTCATCAGCATCACAGACTTTCGAGAAACGATGATACGTTCACCATTTCTGGTTTGGCATCATAGCTTAAGGAAGAAGAAGATTGCTTCGATTTTCCTTGAATTTCCTTAGATCTTGATTCACGATTTTCAAATTTCTCTCTAGTTTCCAAATTTGAATTCTGAGCTTCCTCCACGAATTTGCAATTGTGAGCTCTCAATTTTCATTTGGAGCTTATATATTATGGATATGTGAAGCTATTGGAGGCCCATGAAGCTCTAATTTGCTGAAATTTCAAAATGCCAAATTTGGAAGTTACTCTCATGCACACGTAAAAAAGCTAGCTAACACTCATGGAATTTGCTTCATTTGGCAGCTGACAACATGAATTGGACATTTGGATTGAATTGGGCCTTGTTTATAACCCAATTATGGAGTTTGAACATGAATCTTCTTTGTGAAGCAACTCTTATTTCCACGTGATTTAGCTCTCATGACCCAAAATTATCTTATGCATTTTGTTTGTTGGAACAATGTGAACAAAATTGAATACAAACATGGCATGAAAAAGTCCTAAAACCAATTCAATTGAAATCACCTTTTAAAGCTCATTTCCACTTGAAATTTCTTCATCAATGTCCCTAACCATGCATAATTCATGCCAATCTTGAGTTCCATGATAAAATTGAAGTCATTTGGGACAACTTTGATGTTTGTTGAAGTTTCATTTGAAGTGCTTAAAGGTATGAACATGACCTATAATGGAAATGACATATAATCAAAGTTTCCCAAAATACCCCTGCCTTGCAAGCTTCATAACTTGAGTTCTACAAATGATATGAAGGAATTCTAGGACTTTTTGGAAATCTAGGATCATAAGGAACAACTTTCAAGTTCACCGCAAGTTGAGGAGAAACATGGTTCTAGGTCAAAAGTTCCTTGGAAGTTGGTTGACTGAAAATATGTTCATCTGAGACCTCTAACTTGGTAGCATCATATCTTGAGTTCTACAAACCCAATGAATGAGTTCTAGTACTTAAAAGAAATATTATAACATGCTCTACAAGTCTCATGTTTGCATCAAAAATAGATTGAGTTTTTATCTTGAGGTATGTGGTCTTGAAGTTAGGAATTAAATAGGGGATTTTACACTAACAACCTTTGAAATCCTAATTCAGTAACTTCTCACACTCGTGATTCTTCTTGATTTTATCTTGAAATAACATTATATATGCCTCAACATGACTTCCCATGACTCCAATGACTTAAAACCAAGTCTCCAACTCCTTCAAGTCCACAGTGGACCTTGCACTAAGTAGATGAAACCCTAGGTGCACAACCCTTGACTGTGACCTATTGCAAATGAAATGACAACTTAGATAAGCTCCCCAATGGCCTCAAAAGCACTCAATGAGCTTTTCCAACATCCCTTAACCATATCCATGAGCTTATGATCCCCTGATAAACCTCAGTTGACCTCTAAGATAGGAAGTAAACAACCACTATCCATCCACCCTCTCAAAGAGCTTTGACTACTTCCTGGTGATTGTAAGCACTTGAAGAATTGAGTAAACACTCTTGCTTGAGCTTGTAACTCTTGATAAACTTCTCTTGAATGGAACACCTCTCTTGATCCCCTGCAAAGAACAATGATATGCATATGTAAATGCTAAGAAATGAAATAATACATAAGCCAAGTAAGGAAAAAGGTTGGGCAAATTTTGGGGTACAACAACATGCATCTAAATGGACCTTATTGGTACGAATCAAAATAGTTAATAGACCAATGTGAAACAAATTATAAAGTTAAAGGACTTAGAAGCCTAAACAATATTCAATAACAAAAGGCCATTACAAGGCATATTTATAACATTCCATAAAGTGATAAAACAAAAGGCATTTTAAGCCATTGTCAGTAAGCCATTATAAAGGCATATCAATAACATTACAAAAAGGCTTTATAAGCCATTGTCAGTAAGCTATTATAAGGCATATCAATAACATCCTAAAAAGGCATTATAAGCCATGGTCATTAAGTCGTTATAAGGAACATCAATAGCAATACAAAAATACATTATAAGGCATAACAAACATCAAGGTTAACTTAAAATAAATTTCCCACCCTTTTGAAGGTTCTTTCTTTTTGGATGGTGGATGACATGAAACTGTTGAATGTGGTGGCTGACTTGAACTTTTGGTTGTGGTGGCTGACTTGAAACTGTTGGTTGTGGTAGCTGACTTGATATTGTTGCTTATGGTTCTTGAGTTGAGGTTCCTTCTAGTATCTAACTTGGAGGTGCTTGTGGTTGTGGTAGTTTACATGTGGCCTTGTTCTGACCATCCTTGTGGCAATGATTGCACTTGATTCCATGTTTTTCCCTTTTCAAGTGTGTCTCATCCCTTACCATTTCCCCTAACTTCTTTATTCCTCTAATTATTAGGCCTTCTAGGTTGTCTCGTTATTGGGGGTGGCTGGAGATCAATAACATCAGCTTTTGTCCATAAAGATTCCCCATTAACTAGATAAGTAACTCGGACAGAGTAAGCTTTATACAATTCCTTCTTCTAACAGTCAGGTACAAAATCATCAATTTTTAATTGTTAATGTTCCATGCATGACATCATGGCAGCCCTGTCAACATCCACATTATACATGAGCATTCTTTCTTGGAAAGTTTGATAACATATTTTTCTCCATTTAGTGATATATGCCTAACCTCGTAGTCATATTCAGTGACGGATCCAGAAATTTTTTGTAGTAGGGGCTAAAAAATAATAGATATATTTTGACTAAAGAAAAATACTTAAAATTGTTCAAAAATACATATTATAAGGACAAAAAAATAAAAATACATAAGAGCTTACAATTGTCCTCTACGAGTTTTCATATTTTGAAAATGTTCAATGATTTTTTCATTGTCCACATTATCAAATATGTCACTTTATATATATCTAACTAAACAATCATTCAACCACTCATCTCCTATACGATTGCGCAAACCATTCTTCACAAAATTCATGGCAGAGAAAGATCTTTCAACAGTTGCAGTTGCCACGGGTAAAATCAAAGTCAACCTCACAAGTAAATATATCATTAGATACACAATATGCTTTCTAGTTTTCACCGACAATTTAGAAAGATCGATGATTCCATTTAACTTTAAAAATTGATCATCATACCGGAGGTCTATGATAAAAGTCTCAAGTTGACTATAAAGAAACATAAGCTCCATGTGAGAAAACTACAATGGATAAAACTTAGCCAAGTGAATCAAATTCTCCTTATCAAATGCAAAAAATGAATCTCGTGGATTTAAACTTGCTACACAAAGAAGCAACTCAGTTTTCACCTCGATAAATCTATTGTTAAGCTCTTGAAGTTATATATCAATCACTTCATAAAATAACTTAATCTGAAAATAATGTAGATTTGAAATTTTTTGAGCTTTATGCTTCGATCTTCTTTGTGTAATGAATGCATCATCCATATTTGGAATGTTAATATTTTGCTTCTCATAAAATAATGATATTTCATTTAGTAAAGTATGCCAACCACTATCTCTTATACTTTGCAATCTTTCCTTGCAAACTCTAACTAATGATATGGCATTTACAATATCTTGATAACTTCTTTGCAATGCTTGAGATAAATCATTAGTAATTCTAAGTATATTTTTCATCATGTGCAAGTTAAAAATAAATTCAAAAGATTGTATGCATTTCAATAAATGACATCCTTCAATTTGTTGATCTGATGATGAGCCATTTTCCTGAATAAATTCAAGGAAATCAATCACTGGAGTAAAAAAATACATCAAGCTAAGTAGTGTACCATAATGTGAGCCCAATCTTGTATCTCTAGCTCGTTTCAGCGTACTTTCTTGATTCAAGCCAGAACCGCTAGAAATTTCACCAATCTGTAAAGCTTCTTGAACTTTAAGCATTTGACTTTCTCTAAGAATATCTCGATGTTTACATGATCCTCCAACAAGGTTAGATACATTGTTAACTAAACTAAAAAAACAACCAATATCAACTTTCTTTTTGGCAACAGCAACAAGTGCTAATTGAAGTTGATCACCAAAACAATGAGCATAGAACACATAATTGTTTTCTTTCAAGATCAAACTTTTTAGTCCATTAAATTCACCTTTCATGTTACTAGCTTCATCATAACCTTGTTGACACACTCTTGACAAACTTAAATTATGTCTTTCAAACAATGACTCCAATGCTAATTTTAAAGACATAACACTAGTATTTGAAATATGAACAAGACCAAGAAATTGCTCAATGACACTTCCTTTTTTATCAATATAACGTAAAACAACAAACATTTGTTCCGTAGTTGATGTATATCCAAATTCATCAATTAAAATGGCAAAGATATCATCTATAACATCATCAACAATAGTTTTTGTGGCCTCATAAGCTGCAGCTGTCATAATATCCTTTTGAGTAGAAGGTGACACTGATTTGAAGATAACCACAAGCATTTTTCAGAATCATATCAAACTCTTTATCATGTTTGAAAACTAAATGTATAAGCTCAAGAAAATTACCTTGATTTTTTGAATTAACCGGCTCATCATGTTCGTGGAATGCCAATCCTTGCTTCAATAGGCATCTAATACAATCAATTGTTAAAGTTAAATAAATTATATATTCTCTTTTCATTAAGTATGATTGTTTATTGATAGTGACTTCAATACATTGTTTTTGATACATTAAGACCTCAAAACTTCTCCAAGTTTGATTATGAGCATTGTTAACGTTTCCAACATGTATATCCAACCTTTTCTTTTTCTTCCAATTTGAGAAACCGTCAATTGAAAAAGCATCACCACTTTTTTGTTCTCCAATATCGGATCTCATGAGCTAACAACATAAATAAAATACATCATCTTTTGACACACTATATTCTAACCAATTACCAAATTCTAAAAACTAATCAGGGTTAAACTTCCGAAAAAGAGGTCTGTTTTTTTCTTTTTGGAAAATCATGCTCTCTTGGTTAACATGGTTCTTTTTGCAAGTAAACTCTTTGAATGCTATCTCCATCATTTGAATGATAACATGAAATTTGTTTTCTCTCTCCTAAATAGCCGGAAGATTTTTCAAATCAACTTCTAAAAATCTCTTTTCTCCACCCATAATTGACCTTAAAGGTGTTGGTAACTTTCTACTTTCAACTTCATGAGACTTTGATGTAAATTTCCTTTTAAAATATTTCTCCATTTTTAGCAAACAAACAAAATATAAAATTTATATAAAAGAATGAAAAAGAACATTAATCTTAATTTAAATATTCATAATTGACAAGGTTCTTCTAAACAAATACCAAATAAAAAAAATATTTGTATAATTTTAAAATGTTAAAGAGAAATATAAGATAAAAATAAAATTGATTAAGAAAAGACATACCTCTAAATGTTACTTTTAAATTATTCAAATGGCAGTGGTAGTAGAGAAAGTCACAAAATCAAATTGATGTTGAACTTGAACTCTTGAAAGAAAATAATGGTAGAAGAAGAAACAAAAGAAAATTATATTAAAAGAGGAGAATGGTTCTAAGATAAAAATTGTGAGAGAATGTGAATAAAGTTAAATGAGAGAATGAATGGAGATTGTAATTGGATTTGAAAAGTCAAAATAATTATAAAAATAAATAGTATTAATTAAAAATGAAATTGAAGAGTTAAAGTTGTAGTGGGTAGATAAATATAAGTTAATGGGGGTAGTTATTCTACGGGGGCTGAAAAAATAATTAATATGAATTATTCACACAAAAAATTGTTGTGGGGGCTTGAGCCCCTAATACCTATAAAATAGATCTGCCTCTTGTCATATTCACCTGCAGGCCTGTAAAACATAATGAATATTAAACATAGGCATTTAACAGAGTAAAAGGACAACAAATTAATCATTACCTCACAATCCAATGGTTGGTTTTCAAAGTATCCCTTTCCATATCTTTTTGATGTTTGGTAGTATTGTGCCTTCATATTTTCCAATCTTTTTCCTATTTGATTCCCCTCTCTACATTAGACACACTCTAATTTCTTTAAGCATTTTTACAATTTCCTTGGCTCTAACAGCTACAAAGACAGAGTTGAATGCCTCAGGTTTGTAGCCTCCTTAAAGTCATCATTGGTAGAAAAATAAGTCCCTACTTCCCATTTGTAGTCTTCCATTTTATCGGGAAGCTTGAAGGTTACAAAAGCATCCTTTATAATCTCATCATTATCACTATCATACTGATGAGGTAGTTCATTACTATCATACTCTTCAAGGTCAATTAGTCCTCTTAAATTTGCCTCTAAGACCTCACCTTCATTCACAACATCAAGTGAATCACTCATTTCATTTGGTCTTTTCATATTTCCTTTTCCTTTTGCCTTAGCCTTTGCCTTTCCCGTTATACTTACCTCCTCACCATCAGATACTATCTCTCCATCAATTCATATATCATTTTCTGAGTCTTTAAAATAGACATCCAAGGCACTGTCTTCATTACACTCTACCTTAACTTCTGCCTAGTTACCATTAACTCCATCAACTTCTTCCTGGTTACAATTGAGTCCCTTAGTGGTCCCCACATTATCCTCAATGTCACAGTTTATCCCTTCATCATCCACATTCTCCTCAATGTTACAGTTTGTTCCTTCATCACTCGCATTCTCCTCAATATCATAGTTTGTCCCCTCATCACCCAAATTGGTTCCCACATCAGTTTCATTAACTCCTAAGTTAGCTCCCATATTTGTACTCTCTTTCCCCACATTTGTCTCCAAATCAGTTTCATTAAATCCTAAGTTAACTCCCAATTTTTTACTCTCTTTCCCCATATTGGTCCCCATATCAGTTTCATTAATCCCTAAGTCAACTCCCACATCAACAACAACTTCATCATTTAACTCTAATGAAAGGATTGATTCCTCAGTAATGCCAAGCTGTGAAACAGGATAAGTAACATATAAATGACATTTCCCAGTCATTACTGCAATTATTTTGATCCTCTTAGTTCCCTTGTCATCCTCCAACAACAAAATATTGCAATCATTCATTTCATCGTAATACCGAAGTTTATCTACAATTGAATAACCTAAATCTTTTAACTGGCCAAAAGTTTCAAAGTAACTCCAAGTATCCAGATCAACATCTCAAATGGTCTCTAACCCTACATACCCTAACTTTGCAAAGCTAGCAAATTCCCTAAAAAAACTCACCAGAATGATGAACAACACACTTAAACATCTTCTCCATTATCTATTCAACCTACATAAGATAGCAGAAGTACTAAGGAAAATGGCTAAAGAAAAAAGGTCATGTTTTTAGTAGGTTAGAGGTGAGATATATACCTTAGTCGTATAGCTTCGTTATCTTCTTTTGTGGCAGTATTGTTGTTATCATCTTCAATTGAGATTGTCTGCGGAACTATTGTTGCTTTCGCCTTCAATGGAGTTAGTCTATGAAACTATTGTTGATTATGTCTTCAATGGAGTTTTCCATATTCAAGAGAAATGTCTTCGCTTTCCATAACCTTTAAGCTTTGTGCCTTTCTTATTTAAGTTTGCAGATTTATAACAATTTTAAAATAAATAAGTTTCACATCATATATAATAATCCAGCATGACATTTTTTAACGTTTTCTAACGGAAAGGGCCAAACAATGTAACCGAAGTGAATTTAAGGGATTACTATGTAAAGTTTTTAATTAAGGAATCAAAAGAAACTTTCTATAAAGTTAAGGAACTAAATGATGCTTTAAGCCTAAAAATATATGTTAAATAAGAGTTATAAAAATTTATTTAAAAAACAAATTCATTTTAAAAATTATGATGTTTTTAATTAAATAGAATAAAAATATTTAAATTTTGTATATAAAGATCTGAAGAAAAAATAGAGTATTATGCAAACAGGTCATGCCCAAAACTCACGTCATATACAATACGTCTTGAATAAATCTCAACCTAGTCGGATATTAGTTTAAAACAAAACAATTAAAATCAAGAAGTAGACAGTTTTTTATTTTATAAAACTTTAATTTTAGTTTCTATTATTTTATTTGCTTATAGTTTTAAAATATTTTTTGTCAACCGATTAAAAATTAAGATAAATAGAAATTTATATGCTACTAAAGAAGTTATTGTAAAAAATAAATAAATATTTTTAATTTTTGAATCATAACTTATATGATTTTGATTTTTTTTAGTTTTCTATTTTGAAAACTCGATATGCATCCTAAAGACGACAAATCTGACCCGACTAATTTCATTTTTCATTAATAAATTTTCTAATTGATTCAACACAAAAAACGTGACACATAAAGTTTGAATTTGTAAAAAAAAATTATTTTAATTTTAATTTTTTTGAAAACTCGATATACAGCTTAAAAATTGACTAATTGGAACAATCAATCCAAATGTTTACTAACTGTGTTATAATTGACCAACACAAAAATTATTGACATCTAAAAGACTATAATTTGTGTTGTGAATCAGATACCTTTAAATAAAGTATAACTAGTTTCTTAATGATCAAGAAATACACAAGAGTTAGGGTTAACAAAGAAGGCAAGGTAAAACAACAAGGATTGGTTATAAACTGTTATTCTTTCCTTACTCTTAGAACAAGATTACAAATATACAAGAATAATAAAATAACATCTCTCTCTTGAAATTAGGATTTTATCTTCCTATTTTTCCTTATACCAAGATTGAGAAACTAATATCTTATTTGTAAAAAAAATAACACACTAACCTAATGGGTTTTTTAACAATTACCCATTACAAGCTAACTTAGGATACAAGCTAAATTAAACAATTAGACTTACAAGCAAGACCCAATTCAGCATGCTAACCACCCTAGCAATATTGACTAATGTGTGTTAGAACAAATTTCGACTACAACACGCATTACTCCGATAGCAGCATGCGAACAGACTTCGACCTCATGCTTAATTCTTGTCGAATCAGAAGTTACCCTTTGATCATACTAGAGTTCGATCCAACATCTCACAAATCTCCACCTTGGATTTAACTCTATAACATCGAGAAACTAGATTTCTTCATGCAGCTTTATCAACTGCATATAGTGGAAAAACTTGCAACTGGGAAACGTCTTGGGTGATCATATCAGCAACATTATGATATGTCAAAACCTTCAGCACTTGGACTTCTCCATGCTCGATTACCCCTCTGACGAAATGCAGCCTCACATCAATGTGCTTGTTTTGCTTATGATAGGCTAAATTCTTTGACAGGTGTATTGCACTTTGACTATCACATTTAATAGTGATAACTCGACTTTGAAGTTATGTTTCCTTCACAGCTTTAATTAGGACAATATACTCCATTTTAGTGGTTGATAAGGCAACGACCTTCTGAAGTGTAGTTTCCAACTAATTGTTGTCCCAAACATAGTGAACACATATCCAGAAATAGACTTTCTGGAATCCATATAACCTGTGTAGAAGCAAGCTTCAACTCAAAGTTTTGATGACGTCAACATCAAGATCAAGAATAATTCATCTGTGCAAAAAGGCAAACGCTTTCAAAAGACCAAGATCAAGTGGAATGGAAGTGATCAACATTCAAAGCTTCATGAACATTTGACTGATCAACTTTCAAGTTTTGGACACAAGCTATGGTATATCAAAATTCATTAATTTAATTGATATACAAGTGTTCAACATCTTTATCATTTAATCATTGCATAAGCACATCTTTTTAAAATATTAGAATTGGTATAACACTATTTTTATAAGCATTTTTCTGAAAAAATAGCAGTGTTAACCGATTAACCATATAGGTTAACCGGTTAACCATTTCAAATTTTAAATATTTTGGTATAACGTTCAAGTGTTAACCGATTAACCATATAGGTTAACCGATTAACATTGAATGTATTTTGAAAAATGGCTTTGTTTCAAGTTCAAAAATGGTTTAAAAATTATACCAGTTCATATTTTGAATTATACTCAAATATACCTGTTGGAAAAGGTGTGTTTACACATAAATTCTGAGTTTTTCAATTTTGAAAAACACCTCCAACATTCATTTTCAAATATTCTTAGAATCAAATTCACCATTTTCAAAATCCTTTCTAAGTGTTCATATTTGCATAAAAATTTCATATTCATCTGTTGAACACTTGTGTTGAAAATTATAAGAGTGAATTTTGATCATTTGGAGAAGATCAATTTTGATTGATATTATTATTCACAAAACAAAATCATTACAAGTATTTGTATTCTGACTTGTGATCCAGGATTGTTGGACACAAGGGTGAGTGTTTACAAGAGGATTGTTCTTGTACACTTGTTAGTTTTATTGTTTGATAGTAGGCATCACCGGTTGATGGTGTGATAGGTTGTACTTTATTAAACAATAGTGAAAACTCTCTTTCGTGTTGAAAGGGGAGTGGAGTACTCTCGGACTGTGAGGGGAACCACTATAAATCTTGGTGTCCACTATTCTCTTACTTTCTACTGCTTTCATAACCAAGAACACAAACCAGTAAAATTTCAAGAAACCATAAAAACCGGAAAAAATTCTAAAGTCCTAATTCACCCCCCCCCCCCCCCCCCCTTTTAGGCATACTCTGTACTTACAACCTACATAATTAGAGTTGACATATCCTTCGATTGCTGCCTTACTATCTTCACCCAAGGCTCCACCATAAATTAGGACTCTATTCAGAGACTCATTTATGTACCTTAAAATGCACTTCAATGCTTGTCAGTGAGCCTTTCTAAGATTTTCCATGTACCTGCTTACAAGACTTATTGTATATGCTATGTCGGGTCTAGTACAAACCATATCATACTTCAAAGGACCTACTATATTAGCATATGGAATTCTATTCATATAAGTTCTTTCAACATCAGTGTTGGGACACTGATCTATACTCAGCTTGAATTAAGGGTTTGTTGGAGTCACAATAGGCTTTGAATTCGACATACCAAACATTTCGAGAATCTTCCGTAGGTATGCCTCTTGAGATAAGCATAATCTAGACTGCTTTTTATCTCTTCAGATGTCAATCCCAAGAATCCTGGACGCAGCTCCCAGATCCTTCATGTCGAACTCCTTATTGAGTTCAGCCTTCACCCTCATTACCTCTTCGACATTATTGTTTGCTATTAGAATATCATCCACATAGAGCAACAAAATAACAAATGAATTACCCGGTCGAAATCTGAAGTAAACACAGTGGTCGAACCGACTAATGTAACACCCCAAATTTAATTGGAATATTTTAATTTATTTATTTAATTGAGAATATTCATTTTTCATTGATTTTCGGTGGTTTTGTGTATTATTGAGAATTGTGCATTTTTGGGTTATTTATTTTGAATAATATTATATTATATGAATTTATTAATATTATTATGAATTAAAATAAACATAAGTGAAAGAAGGGTAAATTGGACATTTAAGAGGAGTTAGTGAGGGTATTATGGAGAAAGCCCAACCATGAGGCCCAAGACTAGATTTACCAAAAAAAGGAAATTGTGAAGGGATTAGGATTCACTTTGTTAGACCGTGAAAAGAATTGAGGCCAGAGCTCTGAGGAGAAGATTGGAGGCAGAAGCTTCGAGAGATTCCCTGAAATATTTGTGACGGCTTTCAATCGACGATTAAGGTATGGGGAGTATAGTCTTTCATGATTTTCCATGTGTAACATTCAATGTATTTAAGGTCGATTTAAGGTTTAGGGATTTTGAGGGTAGATATGAGAAATAGTGATATTTGGCCTTCGTGGCCTAAACCTGTTATTGGTGAATCTTATCATGAGTTCAATGGGGAAAAAGGAAACATATGCCTTCGTGGCTAAAACCTTGAATTGTTATTTGCCTAACCCTGAAGGGATTGAATATTAAATAATGAGTAACTCTGATGCCTTTGGGGAAATTGTAGGGAAAATTGTGATTTAGGGTTTGAATTGATACATGATTGGCCTAATAAACCATAGGTTTTGTGCCTTTATCTCCGTAAGACCTTAGGGATGATTTATGGATATTTTAGGGACATTGGGGAAGTGAATTGTATGGTTTTTTTTAGTAGATTTAGCTTCTGGTACGTAGCAGAATTTGGTGTCATCGCACTGTTCGCCTAGCGAACAATGTTCTTCCCAGACTCGCCTAGCGAAAAATATTTCGCACAACGAAGAAACTCTCCCCAGACTCGCCTAGCGAACATGCCAATAAATGTAGTAGAGTTTCGCGAATATTGATCGTGTGCAGCGATGCCTTGATGTTTGATTCTGTGATTTCTATGATGAATTAACATGAGTATGACAATGAGTTTTATGTGATGTATACCTGATTACATGATGATTTCTATGATGTATTTATTGGAAAACTATGATTAATGTACCATGATTTTGATGAATTATATGATGACATTAGATATGATGATAATTGTGATGATGATGAATATGATGAATGACAATGCACCTATGATGTTATTTTGAGGATGATTTGTGACGTGTGCATCATGCATTCATGTTCATCCGGACTTCGGTTCAGGACCTCGATTACTTTGGCTTCAATCCCATTGTATGGATGTGAAGTATTTTGATGTGCTCCGGTTCTCTATTAGAATCGATCCAATTGATGGGGATCTATGGAGGGTTGATGGCCTAGTGTCCATCAAGCCGTGATGATTGGTACCACATGCATTGAGTCTTGTTGCATTGCATTTATGAGTCTTTTGGTATGAATTATGATGTTGTGGCCTTTGAGTCCTATTGAAGGATATGAATGTCTTGAATATGAAAATGACGCTGTTTTATATGTTGATTTTTATACATTAATTATTATGAATCGCTTTACTCACCCTGCCCGTTTGAATGTTACCTCCACGTGGGTAACATGCAGATGACCAGGTTTAGCCGTGGATGTCGTCGAGGATTATTTTTGAAGTTTTGAGTTGCTAGCCTTTTTGGTTAACTTAGAGGGTCTTGCTCTGATATGTAACATCGGGTTGGGTTCTTTTGAGTTAAACTATATCCTATTGAGCTATTTTGCTTATCTTCTTGTATGAGGAAAACCTTGATGTATGCCTTTTGATTTCCGCTGCTTTGTGCAATTTGATGTATTTTGGGAAAACCGGTTATCTACGGAGCCTTGATCTATTTTGTTGCTTTGGGAAATGTACGCCCTTTTTGGTGGCTTTTTATGAAATTTAATAATTTACTCTGATATCTGTGTTATTTTTCCATAATAATTATGGGGTAGAAAATGGTGTTACATTAGTGGTATCAGAGAAGGTCGGTCTGTCCGGCCAGTTGTTATGTTGTTAGTGCCCTGTCAATCAATAGTGTGGGAATACTATTGGATGAGTTGTTTTCTTCTAACCTTGTTGGTGATTGCAGATGGCTGGAAGAAATGATCGTGCTATTGTTGATGCACTGGAATCACTTGCCCAAGTGATGGCTTAGAATGGTGGACCTCCGGATGAGTTCCGTGCTTTGGGAAAGTTCCAGAGGAACAATCCGCCGACTTTTATGGCCACTCATGATCATGATGGTGCGCAAAAGTGGCTGAAAATGATTGAGAAGATTTTCCGAGTTATGGCATGCACTGATGCGCAACAGGTACAGTTTGGTACGCATATGCTAGTAGATAAAGTTGAGGACTAGTGGTATAACACTCATCAGAGATTGGAAGGTGCTGGCATTGCAATAACTTGGGTTGTGTTCAAGGAAGAATTTTTGAGGAAGTATTTTCCTGAAGATGTTAGGGCAAAGAAAGAGGTGGAATTCCTTGAGCTGAAACAAGGTAATATGACTGTGGCTGAGTATGCGGCAAAGTTTGAGTCTTTGGTAAAGTTTTGTCCGTAATACAACCATGCTGACGCAGAGATGTCGAAGTGTCTCAAGTTTGAGAATGGTTTGAGACCAGAGATTAAGCAGGGAATTGGGTACCAGCAGATTCGTCGGTTTTCGGAACTGGTGGACAAGAGCAGGATTTATGATGAGAATAGCCGAGCTCGATCTACTCACTACAAGCAGTTGAGTGAGAAGAAAGAGAAATGTCAGTATAGAGGGAAGCCGTGTGTGACTTCTGGTGATAAGGGGAAGCAGAAGGCTTCTGATGGGAAAAAGTCAAGTGGGGGAGCGACTACTGCTCCAGGTAAGTGTTATAAGTATGGAGAGCAAGGTCACCGTACTGAGAATTGTAGGGTGTTGAGATGTCATCATTGTGGCAAGAGGGGTCATAGAGATACTGACTGTAAATACGAAGCTCCGACTTGTTTCAACTGTGGAGAGAAGGGTCATACCAGTACCCAGTGTCAGCAACCAAAGAAGACAGCTACTGCTGCTCAGACAAGTGGTAGAGTGTTTGCTTTCAGCGGTGCAGAAGAATCCAAGACACATAACTTGATCAGAGGTACTTGTTTTATTAATGATGTTGAATTGATTGCTATAGTTGATACTGGTGCTACTCATTCGTTTATTTCTCTTGAATGTGCTAAGAGGTTGAATTTGAAATTGTCTTCTATGATTGGGAGTATGGTTATTGATACCCCGACTAATGGTTATGTGACTACTGCGTTAGTCTATTTGAGCTGCCCTTTGACCATTTATGATAAGAATTTTGTGATGGACTTGATCTATCTACCTTTGCATCAAATCGATGTTATTATAGGAATGAACTGGTTGGAGTACAACTATGTTCATATTGATTGTTAAGCAAGACTGTGAGGTTCCTAGAGTTTGGTGATGGTGGAGAGCTGATATATGTATTTGCCAAGCAAGTGGAAGAAGTCTTAGAAGATGAGGCTCAGATGTTTGCATTGTTTGCATCATTTCAAGTTGATTATGAAGCAGTGAGCGTGGAACTACCAGTTGTTCGGGAATTTCCAGAGGTGTTTCTAGACGACATAAGTGACTTACCTCTTGAGCGTGAGGTAGAGTTTACTATTGATGTGATATCAAGCACTAGTCCTGTGTCGATGGCTCCTTATTGGGTGTATGTATCTGAGTTAGGAGAATTGAAGAAATAGTTGGAAGCTTTGCTTGAGAAGAAGTTTATTCGACCGAGTGTTTCTCCGTGGGGTGCTCCTGTGTTGTTGGTGAGGAAGAAAGATGGAAGTATGAGATTATGTGTGGATTATCAGAAGTTGAATAAGGTGAAGATTAAGAATAAGTATCCACTTCCGAGGATTGATGATTTGATGGATCAATTGGTGGGTGCTTGTGTGTTTAGCAAGATTGATTTAAGGTCTGGTTATCATCATATTCGTGTGAAGCCTGATGATATTCCAAAGACAGCTTTCAGGACGAGGTATGGACATTATGAGTATACTGTGATGTCGTTTGGTGTGTCTAATGCACCTGGTGTATTCATGGAGTATATGAATAGGATTTTTCATCCTTATTTGGATCGGTTTGTGGTAGTGTTCATTGACGATATATTGATATATTCTAAGTCCGAGGAAGAGCATGTGCAACATCTAAGAGTGGTATTGTAGGTTTTGAAAGACAAGAAGCTTTATGCCAAGTTGTCCAAGTGTGAGTTTTTATTGAAGGAAGTGATTTTCCTTGGCCATGTGATTTATTATAGAGGAATTGTTGTTGATCCGTCAAAAGTTGATGTTGTGTTGCAGTGGGGGACTCCAAAGTCTGCTACTGAGATTTGAAGTTTCCTTGGATTAGCTGGTTATTATCGCAGGTTTATAGAAGGATTTTCTAAGTTGGCACTTCCATTGACTCAGTTGACTCGAAATGGTCAAGCTTATGTGGTTTGTGAGAAGAGTTTTGTAGAACTCAAGAAGAAGTTGACGACTGCTCTAGTGTTGATTTTTCCGAATCCGAGTGAGTCTTTTGTGGTGTATTGTGATGCGTCGAAGATGGGTCTTGGAGGCGTGTTGATGCATAATGGTTAGGTTGTTGCTTATGCTTCCAGGAAACTAAAGGTTCATGAAAGGAATTATCATATGCATGACTTAGAATTGGCCACTATGGTGTTTGTGTTGAAGATTTGGAGACATTATCTTTTTGGGTCCATATTCGAAGTGTTCAGTGGTCACAAGAGTCTGAAGTATTTGTTTAATCAAAAAGAGCTAAACATGAGGCAGAGAAGATGGCTTGAACTTCTGAAGGATTATGATTTTGAATTGAGTTACCATCTTGGTAAGGCTAATGTTGTGGTTGATGCGTTAAGCATGAAGTCCTTGCATATGCCGATGCTTATGGTTCGAGAGTTCGAACTAATTGAGCAATTCAGAGATATGAGTTTGGCTTGTGAAGAGACTCCTAACAGTGTGAAGTTGGGTATGCTGAAGTTGACTAGGGGTATCCTCCAAGAGATCGGAGAAGGTTAGAAATCTGATTTGAATTTGGCGGATCGTCTCACGTTAATCAATCAAGGTAACGAAGGTGATTTTCGGATCGATGAGAATGGTGTGATGAGGTTTAGAGATAGAGTGTGTGTTCTCGATGTGCTAGAAATCAAGAAGAGCATTCTTGAAGAAGGTCATAGAAGCGGGCTAAGTATTCATCCTTGTGCTACGAAGATGTATCAAGATTTGAAGAAGTTGTTTTGGTGGCAAAGTATGAAGAAGAAAATTGCAGAGTTTGTATATGCTTGTTTGATTTATCAGAAGTCAAAGATTGAACATCAGAGACCGTCGGGTCTGATGCAACTGTTGAGTATTCCAGAATAGAAATGGGATAGCATTTCTATGGATTTTGTGACAGGTTTACCAAAGACTTTGAAGGGATATTATTCGATTTGGGTGTTTGTTGATAGATTGACCAAATCAGCTCGTTTTATACCAATGAGGATCAATTATTCGTTGCAGAAGCTTGTCGAGTTATATATTGATCAGATTGTGAAGTTGCATGGTATTCCGTTAAGTATTGTGTCTGATAGAGATCCAGGATTTACGTCGAGATTCTGGGAGAGTTTGTAGACAATTTTGGGTACTAAGTTGAGGTTGAATTCTGCCTATTATCTGCAGACGGATGGACTGACCGAGAGAACTATTCAGTCTTTAGAGGATTTGCTGATAGCTTGTATATTGGATCAATTTGGATCGTGGGATAGTTATTTGTCATTGATTGAGTTTACCTACAATAGCAGTTACCATTCTAGTATCGGAATGGCACAGTATCAAGCTTTGTATGGTAGGAGGTGTAAGACTCCTTTGTGTTGGTATGAGTCAGGCGAGAGTGTTGTACTCGTCCTTGAAATTGTGCAAGACACGACTGAAAAGTTCAAGATGATCCAAGAAAAGATGAAGGCGTTGCAGAGTCGTCAGAAGAGTTACCATGATAAGACGAGGAAAGCACTTGAATTCCAAAAGGGAGATCACATGTTTTTGTGAGTTACGTCGGTAACTGGTGTTGGCTGAGCTTTGAAGTCTCGAAAGCTCACATCGTGTTTTATTGGTCCGTATCAGATTTTGCAGAGGGTGGGGGAAGTAGCATATCAGATTGCTTTATCGTCGTTGCTTGCAAATTTGCAGGATGTGTTTCATGTGTCTCAGTTGAGGAAGTACATTCCAGATCCGTCGCATGTGATTCAGATGGATGATGTACAAGTGTGAGATGACTTGACTTTTGAGGCGTTGTCTGTTTAGACTGGTGAACGAGAAGCGAAGCAGCTTTGAGGTAAAGAGATTGCCTTGGTAATGGTAGTTTAGGGAGGACCAATTGGAGAAATTTGGACTTGGGAACGTGAAGATCAGATGAGGGAGTCGTATCCGACTCTGTTTTCTTGAGGTAATTTTCAATGACGAAAATTCTTTTAAGTGGGGAGAGTTGTAACACCCCAAACTTAATTGGAATATTTTAATTTATTTATTTAATTGAGAATATTCATTTTTCGGTGATTTTCGGTGGTTTTGTGGATTATTGAGAATTGTGCATTTTTGGGTTATTTATTTTGAATAATAGTATATAATATGAATTTATTAATATTATTATGAATTAAAATAAATATAAGTGAAAGAAGGGTAAATTGGACATTTAAGAGGAGTTAGTGAGGGTATTATGGGGAAAGCCCAATTGTGAGGCCCAAGACTAGGTTTAACAAAAAGGAAATTGTGAAGGGATTAGGATTCATTTTGTTAGACCGTGAAAAGAATTGAGGCCAGAGCTCTGAGGAGAAGATTGGAGGCAGAAGCTTCGAGAGATTCCCTGAAAGATCTGTGACGGCTTTGAATCGACGATTAACGTATGGGGAGTATAGTCTTTCATGATTTTCCATGTGTAACATTCAATGTATTTAAGGTCGATTTAAGGTTTAAGGATTTTGAGGGTAGATATGAGAAATAGTGATCTTTGGCCTTCGTGGCCTAAACCTGTTATTGGTGAACCTAACCGTGAGTTCAATGGGGAAAAAGCAAACCTAGGCCTTTATGGCTAAAACCTTGAATTGTTATTTGTCTAACCCTGAAGGGATTGAATATTGAATAGTGAGTAAATTTGATGCCTTTGGGGAAATTGTAGGGGAAATTGTGATTTAGGGTGTGAATTGATACGGGATTGGCCTAATGAACCGTAGGTTTTTTGCCTTTATCACCGTAAGACCTTAGGGATGATTTAGGGATATTTTAGGGGCATTGGGAAAGTGAATCGTAGGGCTTTTTGAGTGGATTTAGGTTCTGGTGCGTAGCAGAATTTGGTGTCATCGCACTGTTCGCCTAGCAAAGAATGCTTCGCCTAGCGAACAATGTTATTCCAAGACTCGCCTAGCGAAGAATCTTTTGCACATCGAAGAAACTTGCCCCAGACTCGCCTAGCGAACATGCCAGCGAATGTAGAAGAGTTTCGCGAATGTTGATCGTGTGCAGCGATGCCTTGATGTTTGATTCTGTGATTTCTGTGATGAATTAACATGAGTATGATAGTGAGTTTTATGTGATGCGTACCTGGTTACATGATGATTTCTATGATGTATTGATTGGAAAACTATGATGATATTACCATGATTTTGATGAATTATATGATGACATCAGATATGATGATGATTGTGATAATGATGAATATGATGAATGATGATGCACCTATGCTGCTATTATGAGGATGATTTGTGACGTGTGTTATAACACCCTTTTCTATCCCATGATTATTAAGGAAAAATAACACATATTTCAGAGTAAATAAATGAATCTCATAAAAGCCGCCAAAAAGGCGTACATTTCTCAATGTCATCAAAATAGGTCAATACTCCATAACTACGGGTTTTTCCCAAAATACATCAAACAACATAAAACAATGGAACTCAAAGTATAAATCAAGGTTTTTCATCAAAAGGGAAAGTTAGCAAAATAACTCAACGGTATAAAGTTTAACTCAAAGAACCCAACCCGATGTTACATATCAGAGCAAGACCCTCTAAGTTAACCATAAAGGATAACGACTCTAAAACTTCAAAAATAACTCCTCGACGACGTCCACGGCTAAACTCGGTCATCTGCACGTTACCCACGTGGAGGTAACATTCAAACATGCAGGGTGAGTAAAACAATTCATAATAATCAATGTATAATAATCAATACATAAATGGAATCTTACACATATTCAACACATTCATATTCCTCAAAATGCCTCAAAGACCACAACGTCATAATTCATGCGAAAAGACTCAGAATGCAATGCAACATAACTCAATGCATGTGATACCAATGATCACAGCTCGAGGGACACTGGACCATCAACCCTCCATAGATCCCCATCAATAGGACCGATTCTACTAGAGAACTGGAGCACATCAAAATACTTCACATCCATACAATGGGATTGAAGTCAAAGTAATCGAGGTCCTGAACCGAAGTCCGGATTCACATGAATGCATGATGCACATGTCACAATCATCCTCATAATAACATCATAGGTGCATCATCATTCATCATATTCATCATCATCAACGTCATAGCTCATCATCATAATCATCATCATACGTCATGTCATCACAACTCATCATAATAATCATCATACATCATAATCCATCATAATAATCATCAAACGTCATGTCATCATAATTCATCATAATGATCATCAAAGATCATGTAATCATAATTCATCATAATAATCATTATTAATATATCATAGAATTCATCATATAATCAAATACAAATCACATAGCGCTCACAGTCATACTCATATTAACTCATCACAGAATCAAACATCAAGGTATCGCTGCACACGATCAACATACGCGAAACTCTGCTATGTTTGCTAGGATGTTCGTTAGGCGAGTCTGGGGCGAGTTTCTTTGCTAGGCGAGTCTGGAAATAACATGGTTCGCTAGGCAAAGCTTTCTTCGCTAGGCGAACTATGCGATGACAGCAAAAACTGCTACGCACCAGAACTGATTTTCACCCAAATACTCATATGATTCACTTACCCAATGCCCCCAAAACATCCATAAATCATCCATATGGTCCTACGACGATAACGGTACAAAACCTACAGTTTATTAGGCCAATCCCGCAACCTATTCTTGTCTTAAATCATAATTTTTCCTTCAATTACACCCTAAGGTATTAAGGTTACTCACTATTCAATATTCAATCTCTTCAGGGTCAGACATATAACAATCCAAGATTTTTAGCCACGAAGGCCCAAGGTTTCCTACTTCTCATATTACACATCAAACAGTCAGGAATACTAACCACTAGCCATAACCTCAAAGTCTTATCAATTTCCCTATTTTCCCAAATCAACCATAAACACATCGAAAGGCATACATGGAAAATCATGAAAAACTATACTCCCCATAGCTTAGTCGATTCAAAGCTTTCACGATTAACTCTGGGAACCTTTCGAAGCTTTTTCTTCCAATTCTCCCTCCTCAGAGCTATATCCTCCATTGTTTTCACGATTAACAAAATGAATCCCAATTCCCTTCTGTATTCTATTTTGCTAAACCTAGCCTTGGGCCTCACAATTTGGGATTTTCTCATAATACCCTCACTTACTCCTCTTAATTGTCCAAATTGCCCTTATCCAACTTATATTTATTTTAATTCATAATAATATTAATATATTCATATTATATACTATTATTCAAAATAAATAACCCAAATATGCATAATTCTCCATATTCCACCAAACCACCCAAAATCACCAAACCACCCAAAACCACTCAATTAAATAAATAAATTAAAATATTATAATTAAATTTGGGGTGTTACAAATCTCCCCCACTTAAAAGAATTTACGCCCTCGAAAATTACCTCAAGAAATAGAGTCAGACGTGACTCCCTCAATTAATCTTCACGATCCCAAATCCAACTTTCTCCAGCTAGTCCTCCCAAACTACCTTTACCAAGAAAATCTCTTTAACTCACAGTTGCTTCTCATTCATCAATCCGAACTAGCAACATTTCAACAATCAGATTACCTCTCACTTGTACACCATCCATCTGAATCAATGTACTTTCTCAACCGAGGCACATGAAACACATCATACAATTTCATAAGCGACAGCGGTAGAACAGTCTAACATGCTACTTCTCCCACGCTTCCACTACGCCACTCTGATACGTACCAACAAATGCGGTGCGAGTTTCCGAGACTTCAAAGCTCGACCAATACCATTTACCGGCGTAACTCTCAAAACACATATTTTCTTGGATCCTCTTGATCTTTTCAGTCATCTCTTGCACAATCTCAGGTCCGAGTACAGTACTCTCGCCTGACTCATACCAACACAAAGGAGTCATACACCTTCTACCATACAAAGCCTCATACAGTTCCATTCCAATACTAGAATGATAACCGTTATTGTAGGTAAACTCAATCAACGGTAATTAACTATCCCCCGATCCATCTTGATCCAACACACAAGCTCTCAATAAATCTTCTACAGACTGGATAGTTCTCTCTGTCTGTCCATCCGTCTGCAGATGATAGGCAGAGTTCAACTTCAAAAATGGTACCTAAAGCGTATGCAAACTCTCCCAAAATCTCGATGTTAATCTCAGATTTCCATCTGGCACAATATTCGACAATGTCTCATACAACTTCACAACTTCCTCAATATATATCACACCTGGCTTCAACATAGAATAGTTAATCCTCATTGGTATAAAATGAGCTGATTTGGTCAACCTATCAACAATCACCCAAATCGAATCATATCCCTTCAACGTCTTCGGAAAACTTGTCACAAAATCCACAGAAATGCTATCCCATTTCCATTCTGGAATACTCAACAGTTGCATCAGACTGGACGGTCTCTGATGTTTAATCTTCGACTTCTGACAATTCAAACCTGCATAAACAAACTCAACCACGTATTTCTTCATCATTGGCCATCAAAACAATTCCATCAAATCCTGGTACCACTTCATAGCACCGGTATGGATACTAAATCCACTTAAATCTCCATCCTCAAGAATATTCTTATCCAGCTCACACTATCTGGAACACAAACTATATCACGACATCTCATGATACCATTCCCATTAATCAGAAAATCAGCTCTTTGACTTTGATTCCTCAAATTCAACCGATCTACCAACCCAAATCAGATTTTCGACCTCCTCAAATCTCGTCAAGAATACCACTAGTAAGCCTCAACATACAAAGCTTAAATCCATAAGAAGTCTCTTCACAAACCAAACTCATATCACGAAATTGTTCAATCAGTTCTAACTTTTTTACCATCATCATCGGTATATACAAAGATTTCCAAATCGATGCATCAGCTACCATGTGTGCTTTTACCCGAATGGTAATTCAACCCAAAACCATAATCCTTCATAAGTCGCAATTATTCTCCCTTGCCGCATATTCAACTCTTTCTGATCAAAGAAATACTCCAAACCCTTATGATCACTAAACATCTCTAATCTCGAACCAAATAAATAATACCTCTAAAGCTTCGGCACAAACACAACAACAACCAACTATAAATCATGCGTCAGATAATTCCTCTTATGTACCTTAAGTTGCCTTAAAGCATAAGCTAAACTTGCTGATGTTTCACTAACATATATTCCAATCCATCAACAAATCATCACAATATACCATAAATAGTTCTTCCGAATTCGGCAAAATAAAAACACGAGCTTAGATCAACGTCTGATGACACGTCATCTGGTGGATTTAAGGTCCGAAGCTTGAGAACACGGTTCTGAACCAACAGCGGCAGCAGCTGGGCATAACTCACGGGAAGTGGGTCTACAGCTCTATCAAGTAGCTTCTTCTTTTGACCATAACCTTCAGGGTTATTCTGAGATGCTCGGCGCGGCTGATGACGAGACAGGCCTCGAGCTTCATGCTGTGTAGAGGGTCCATGAGGTCCACTTGGCTTCAGCACAGGCGGCACTGACGGCAATGGGGGAAGCACTTTGGTCTCCTCCTTGGGTGCTTGACCAATCTCCTTATTTAGCATACTTCTCACCACTCCCATGAGAAAGCTCAACTGATTCTGCAGCTGCTGATTCTCCTCTCTGAGCACTTGCTGGTCCAGACGCACTGCATGTATGTCATTCATGACCTGCCCCAGCTGGCTTTGGACTTTCCCCAGTTCAGCTTGTATCTGCTCCATTAGTCTGAGCTGCTCGATTCTGAGTCAAACCTGCAAACACAAGGGTTAGAAGACAAGTCTCGGCTTCTGCCATGCAAGATGAATTATGGGTGTCTGTACGTTCAGGAGATCACCCCTGATTCTAGTGTCAACGTGCCAACATGGTGTCAATGCAGTGATAAGACTGGATCCATTCATGGAAGAAAATATCTCATATTGCTCGGGACACCAGGATCAGGGTACGAAATGCGCCTACAGCACAGACACATGCTAATGCAAACATGAATATGAGAGCTAATGCAAAATGCAGTCATGCAATAATATATCCAGGTAGCTGCTGTGGAGATTCGGTATCGACAGTCACTGATGAGAAGGAAACCCCGGTGTAAACCTACTGATCTGATCTGCTGAGAATAACCATCTGATAGGATCGAGATCAAAATTCTGCTCTGTCAAGAACGAAGGCTTGATAATAAAGACCCCGGATGCAAGACCAAGGAATATCTGTTGATGAAGTCTTCAGACCCTAAATCAAAAATCTGCCCTCTCAAGAACAAACACACAGCTGCTGATGAGATCTTCAAACCCCACTCAAAATCTGCCCTGTCAAGAACAAAATAACAACTGCTGACGAGATCCTCAGACCCCACTCAAAACCTGCTCCATCCAGAACAAACTTCTGATAACAATGCTCTGATCAAAGCCTGCTCTATCAAGGACAGACATACACCCGATGATAAAATCCTCTGATCAAACCCTTGCTCTATCAAGAACATCTCTGCAACTGAGAACCCAACATAACTGATTCACTGTCAAGAAAACCAGGTGATCTGGAGGTCAAAGTTTCCTGCAATATCCCAACCCCACTCACAGGTATGGACCTAATCCACGGACAAAGGTACGGCATCCTATGCGGTTGTCAGCGTCACAGACATTCATGAGTGACAATACGATTCCCAGAAGGAGTGGCATCGTCAAGTCATGAAGAGGCCTCTCTTAGCTGACTTCCAAATGATCGGTCCCCAGAGTCGACAATCCTTACGCCTGGACTCCCCTCAGATCCTCAGGACCGGAAAGGAGCACCTCTGCAAGAATCTCGTCTGAGCGCAGATTTTCGTAGGGAACTGTGCCTGCTCAACAGACAGGTTCGTCTACTACTTCTCCGCAACTATATCTAGGTGTGTACTCAAGCCCAGGTCCGGCTTCTCGCTCACAGTACCATCCCTCTCCCACAGCAGCACAGATAATCATATCAAACTGGAAATAAAATGCGGGAAATAAAATGCGGGAAGTAAAAATGCGATAAATAAACGCAACCCAACAAGCAAACACACAAACGATAGGAATGACTCGCGTAGGGAACCGGAGAACCAGAGATTCTGGGTATTTCCCCAGCAGAGTCGCCAGCTGCTGGGGGCGGTCCCAGACAGCTAGGAAGGAAATCCAAGGCGAGACTCGCATAGGGAAACACCTGAAGTCCCCAGCAGAGTCGCCAGCTGTCGCTTGCGCGAAAATAAGGTGCCGGCATGACAGAAGAGTCGCCACCTTTCGTTATTTATCCCTCAGAGCGGGAAAGGAAACGATCGGAAAAACCTGACGAAAAAGGGTAAGACAAGGTCATCGCAACCATTGTCTGGGTTCGGGAGTCGGTTACGCAAGGGGAAGGTATTAGCACCCCTCACGTCCGTCGTACTCGACGGGATCCTCGCTTGTTTGTTTACTTGGACGGGTTGGTTATAATCTATCTACCTATCAAGGCTGGCTGAAAAAGAAAAGAAAAATGACTCGGCAAAGCGTCGCACTTTATGCCTACGTATTCTCATCAGAGAATGAGAAATCAGAGTCAACGTAGTTCGGCTAACTACAGGTTATGGGGGAAAGGTTGCTCGCTAGGACATCGCGTCCTATGCCTACGTACTTTCATCTGGTATGAAAGATCAGAGCGAACGTAGTTCGGGAAACTACAGGAAAAAACTCAACTAGGAGGGAGACTATCAAGTCCTACTGTTATCATGCCATGGATTCATCCTATGGTTGAGGTTTGAACAGGGAACTCCTAGATGTTGTCATGCATAGGTTTCAACCTAAAAGTCTATCATCAAATCCTCGTCAGAAGAAATGAGAGTCCTAAGGGATCATGTCAATGATACACAGAGACAGACAAAAGCATCAGCTTTAACAGTAAAATGCATGCAATGCAAGTGAGGGAGGAAATGTGTGTGGGGCTTCAACCTCCACAAGCTCATCTCGACCTCAAGCCAGTCATGAAATAACAGTAATCATACTGAAAATAAACAACATGCTATCAAGCAATGTACAGATAAAGGAAGGGAAGTGCCATCAGGCAAACAAAACACAAGCTTAAGAAAGAAAGAATCCACTCTCTAATCCTAACCCTAATCACAGAGTCTAAACAAATCTAAGCAAAGCTCTCAAGCAAAACTCTAACAGGAGAAATCATTCCCAACCTTCAAGCTTCAGAACAAGCTTACCAAAGACAGGGAGCTAAGCAATCAGACTCATAGTGTCTTCCTCAGGAAAGCATTAGGAGGTGAATACTCAGGAGTCATACCCTATGTGGCTCAACCACTGTGATCAGTTTACATTCCTCCTCAGGAGAAATTAAACTCACAAGTCGGCTCCAACATCATTGGATATTTAGGAAAATCCTATCTGAACTAGTGGAACTAAGTGAATAGACCCATAGGACCTTCCTCAGGAAAGTACTAGGAGGCTCCCACTTAGGAGTTGTATCCCATGTGGCTCAACAACAGGTGATCAGTTTACATTCCTCCTCGGGAGAAATTAAACTCACAAGTTGGCTCCTACATCATTGGATACTTAAGAAATCCTAGATCAACTAGTGGAACTAAGTGAATAGACCCATAGGACCTTCCTCAGGAAAGTACTAGGAGGCTTCCACTTAGGAGTTGTATCCCATGTGGCTCAACAACAGGTGATCAGTTTACATTCCTCCTCAGGAGAAATTAAACTCACAAGTTGGCTCCGACATCATTGGATACTTAAGAAAGAGGTGAGAAGGAAGGATGAAAGTCATTCATAGTGCCTTCCTCAGGAAAGTACCATGAACTTCCTTCAAACTTCAGGCTCTCAAACCTCACAGACAGGAGATAAGACAAGCTCTGGGTCTCTGAATCTTGATCTACAAGCTTCTCTTCATGATGCTCTCCATCAAAGTCTTCAAGGCAACACAAGCCCCTCAGCAAATTCCTCAGAATGAACCCCACAGATGAACAGATAACCCACTGAACAGACCAAATCATCAGGCAACTTCAGAAAATACCTAAAAATACTAAACTAATGGGAAAAATCTACCAATTATTCACAAGGGTCCTCAACACCTACTCATACCATCTACAAAGGTCTCTACCTAAAAATCAAGATGAAACTCAATCAAAGAAAGGAATTCATCACCTAAACACATTCTAAACCCTAATCAGGACACCCTAAGTCTACCCTAATTAAACTAATCAAGATTTAATTCTAAAAATCTAGAAAAAATCCTATAGGGAACTATGACTCATCATCTAATTGCACAAAAAAGAATGGATAAAAAAGATTAAAGGAAAGTACTAAAACAATTCCTACAAAATCACATACCAAATTAAACATACTAAAAAGCTATTTAATTGGAAAATCTATTAAAAATATTAAACCTAAAAATAAAATCTCAATTTTATTCTTATAATTTTCTACACATTTTAATCTAATCATAGAAAAAAGAAGAATTGAAAAACCATTTTTTATCTATTTTTAATGAATTAATCAAAACAGACAAATTAAAAGAAAGAAAATAAAACAATTTAAATTAATTAAAGGAGGGGGTATGAAAAGCAAACCAAACTAGTTAAAAAGAATGGGCCAGCAATAAGGGGGGTGGGGATAGAATTCTGGGCCCAGGCGCGGTTTAATGAAACGCCGCGTTTGGATGAATTCAAATCTTCCCTCTCTCTCTCAGATTAGACCACAGCCGTTGGATTGGGTGAATTAGTCAAATATTGGGAATGATCCAATGGCTTGTCCTTCGTCTTCTCCAACCAGACTAGGGTTTGCAGAACCCCCACCTCCATGCGCAAGCCTTCGAGCTCTCCTATCTCCTTCCACACGCCACGGTTGGACTCGATTCCAAAATGAAAAATGGCCTACTAAATGCCTAGAATACAATGGTACGAGTGGATTTTCTTGATTCCACCTAGGTTGTTCTAACAGAAAGCATTAACATCATGGCACAAACATATTCAACTGCTATCAAACTTCATCAAACTCAAAACTAAAGGTCTACAGATGCTCTACCCGTTACCCTTGCTATTCTAAACCAATTCATGCTAACTAGAACTCAATAAACAGCCAGCTATGGAAGATCAAAGATTCATGGTTCTGGTGTGAAACCTCACCAATCTTGCTCTAATTCAAGGGAAAGAATCCTCTACCCTAGTGAATCATCTCTATGCCTAAAGAACTAACTAAAACAGCATAATTTAGGAGGTATAAGGTGAAGAAGAAACCTGTCAAGAAGTTATGGTGCAGTGGTGTAGGGCACGATTCCAAGCTTGAAATTCACTCACAATGATCCTTCAATGGAGATATGCCTTCTGTTTGCAAGGATCTTGAAGAATATGGCTGGTAGTGGAAGATATCTTGGATTACTTCAACTTGAAGAAATCTCTCCAATGGCTATGTATCTCTCTCTCCTCTGACTTGGCTCAAGTTTCACCAACCTCTCATCACTCTTTGATGCATTCTTTTTATAACAATTGATGGATGCTTCTAGATTCATCTAGAATGATGTGGAAAGTTCATGAATTTCTCCTTGAATGAGAAGTTGAAAGTCTCATATCCCTTGCTTCATGCCTTGTAATTTGGCCTCAAAATGTCCTTATGTGAGTTATTGAAAAGTGATGAGTGAAAAACAAGTCCATTTTTAGCTTGTGTAGGGTTTTCCAACATTGCCTTCTTTTTCAAGCAACAAATTTCCAAAGGAACCTCATTTTTTAAGCCTCAAATGAAAATTCTATTTAAACCAAAGTTCTTAAAATGTTTTTTCCAATCAAAATGATATATTGGATGACCTATTTTGGATTTGTGGATCTCCCAAATCACTTTTCAATTTCAACTTTTCAAAGTTATAAGTCATTTTTAGTTCATTTTTGACCAATCATGGAATCTCATGCTATGAGCTTTTTCAACAATTTGTGACCTTCTTTCTAGACTTAAAATCACATTTTGAGCAACTTCCATGTTTTGAGTTTTTCCATTTGAGGCTTGGAAATAGGAGTTTTAGGCATTGGCTAAAATGACCTATAACTGACAAATGACCAAAATACCCCTGCCTTGTTTAAACCATAAGTTGAGTTCCACAAATCCAATCAAGGACTTCTACCACTCAAATTAAAGCTAAGAGGATCCTCTTCAACATTCATGTTGACCAAGAAATCATAGGAATCATCCTACTAGGGCAAAAGTTGTCTGCAAGTTGGGTGACTTTCAAGGACCCAGATTCACACACCTCTGCTGACCTGTAATTTGTCAAAACCATAACTTGAGCTCTGTAACTCCTATCAAGGACTTCCACCACTCAAATTAAAGCTTAGAACAAGCTCTACAACATTCATGTTGTGGGGAAGATGAGATATCAATCACATCTAGAGCTAAAACTGCCTGGAAAGTAGGGATCAAACTAGGGTTTTTTCACTGACAGTCCTCAGAAACCCTAACTCAAAACTTCTCAAACCCTTCAATCATGATGAGTTGGTCTAGGAATCATCTTTATATAATCTCTATGCATCATTCCATGATCTCATGGCCCTTGGATTAGGTCTCAACCCTCTCCAAATCTTCAGCTGATCTAGGGTTGACCCAGTCAAAACCCTAATTCTACCATTCATGGTTGAATCTTCTGAATTCTTACATAATGACATCTCAGGGCTTCATGATGACTTTCAAGACATCTCATGAGCTTTCTCAAAACATCAAGTCCATTCTCAAAGTCTCAGAATCATCTGAGGGGCACCCACAACTCTCAAGCTGTGAAGCATACAACCCTGGTTTCAACCCATTCCTCTGAGGATCTCTTGAACTCTCTGATGAAGGTATCAACTTTCAAACACTCAATGAATGAATAAATGTTGGTCAAATTTTGGGGTGCAACAGCTGCCCCTATTCAAGCGGCTTGAACCTGACTGGGTGAGAAGCGAACGGCTCTCAACCATTCAAGTTACGAGACGGTTGAATATCGGTAAACCCGAAAATTTGCCAACTGCACGAGCACACGGTACTCTGCGGGGAACAAATCTTTGAACACTTGCAACACTAGCTGCTCAACAACTAGCCGGAGAGATACTGATCTGACATCACCGTCAGTCATCCATATTAAATTCTTCTGACATTGCCTTCAGACAACCACAACACCCAACCTCGCCGCTGGGGAACTGAATCTTCTAACATACCCAACATTGCTGCTGGAAAACTGAATCTGACATCGCCGTCGGAAGCAAACATCGCTCTGAGAGACACTCAACATTGTCGTCGTACCAACGTCACCTCTGCTGGGGATTTAAGGAGTCTGACATTGCCGTCAAACAAATCATAATCTGACCTCGCCGTCAAACAAAATACAATACTGAACAACTCTGACCTGGGGTTCACCCCCTGGTAAATGGAACAAAAGGTACACTTGCGTATTTGAAACTACTCCGCTGGGAATGAGAGACTTAACCGAGCACACTCTGATCTGGGGTTCACCCTCAGAACCATAACGAACATCGGAATACTGTTGCACACTGCCTGCCGTAGAACTCCAACATTAAAGATATATGAAACCCTGGCCCCTGGCCACTTCCAGCTTCAGCTAGAAAAAATCTTCAAGTAACTCTGAATATAGATGGAACCCTGGCCCCTGGCCACTCCAGATCCGCTGGAGAATCTTCAAGTATTTCTGAAGAAAGATGAAACCCTGCCCGTCGGCTATTCCAGCTTTAGCTAGAAAAAACATCCTTGTCCTTCAAGGATGTAAACTTTGCCCGTCGGCAACTCTGCAGGAGGTATCTTCGACTTCAGTCTAAAGAAATGGTCCTTGACCTTCAAGGATACATGGATATGCCTTCAGGCAACTCCGCCTCTACTATAGAGTATCCGAGACTTCAGTCAGGGATATACTTCGGCCTTCAGTCCGAAAAAATGAATCCTAGGTCATTCATGACCTTGGGGGATAACCTTGCCCCTAGGCACCTTCGCTTCAGCTTGGGAAATCTGTGACTTCAGTCAGAGAAATGGTATCCTGAGCCATTCATGACTCTACGGGGATTCAAACACTTTGCCTTCAGGCAAAACTCCGCTTCAGCTGGAGAAACATCTTCGACTTCAGTTAGAAGAAACACTATTCACTTGATCGCAACCAATCATCACCTCAGGACAACTGACTTGGTCTTCAGGCCAACACGGATCATCTTGTTATATCTACAAACTTTGGAACCTTGTCTTCAGCCCTTCGTTGATTCATCAATCCGGAAATCTGAACTCACAGGAACCTTCTGATATCGCCTTCTGGCGCTTATGAAATCCATCTTCAGATTAGACATCATTGCTGGAGGAACATCTTCGACTTTAATCAGAAGACGTATCATTCACTTGATCGCACTCAATCATCACCTCAGGATAACTGACTTGGTCTTCAGACTCACACGGATCACTCTGTTGTATCTACAACTCCGAAACCTTGTCTTCAGCTACCTGTTGATTCTCCAATACGGAAATCTGGACTCACCGGAATCTTCTGATATCGCCATCAGGCGCTTACGAAATCCATCTTCAGATTAGACATCGTTGTTGGAGCAGACATATCACGCTGCTATTCTCTTGACATCCTGTCAAGTCGTTGCTAAATAAAAGCAAACATACTGGGTCACCGGACATAATCACCAGGTTAACAACTCTGTTGAGGAGAGAGGAATGAGGGTTCACCCAAACAATCCTGACGACTCACTGGGGAAAAGGAAGAAGGGTTCACCCGAACAACCTTGTAGACTCTGCTGCAGAAAGACGAGAGAGTTCACCCAAACGACTTCAACAACTGCTGGAGAAAAACGAAAGAGCACACTCAGACGACTCCTACCAACTTTACCGAGGGAGAGCTACCTTTCAAGGGAGCTGCATTTTCTGCCGATCTCATCTGGACTTATACTTGAGGATGACGGACTCCTCCGGAGAGCCCAGCACATCAGGCTGATTCAACACACTATCCTCTGCTATACTCTGCATGGGGAAAGCGATAGATGCCCTGAACGACTTTTTGGGAAATGACCCTTCTGGGGAACATAGCCGTCGGGCTACAAGACACTCATGTCATTAAGTTCTCAAACTCGCGGGATAAACAAACTTCAGCTTGCTGGACAATCCTTCGGGATCTGTTTGGGGGAACCTTTCATCTGTCAATCATGATTGTGCTCGGCTGGGGACATCAATCTACCTGCCTGCTGCTGGGGAAATGCCAACCACCTGCCGGGGAAAAGACCTCCACTCTGTTGGGGATTCCAGAAATCACCTTGAACAAACAACTCCGGCGGGCGCTTCCAAGAATCATCCTGAACTGATAACCTTTCTGGAGACTTTATTCTGCTGGGTACTTCCAGGAATCTTCCTGGGCAACTCCTGCTGGAGACGCTATTGGGGAGCTCAAGCATCATGCTAGGCGAACAACTCGGGAAGCTGTATTGAGGTCTTAAGAGTCGTCTTAAGCAAACGGCCTTGCTGAGGAATTCAAGCATCATCTTGCACTGAAGACTTCGCTGGGGATCTCAAAAATCATCTTGAGCGAGCGCGCGACCGTGGGGATTACACCGGGGTCTTTAAGAATCATCTTAAGAGAGCGACCTTGTTGGAGAGAATACCAGGAATCGTCCTGAGCAACTGGTCTCTTGGTGGAATACCTGTAAAACAAGGATGATAATGATCTAGATCATGCTTATGATGCATATGCTTCTGCGCCATGCCCCACACAGTGGGAATGATATTTATGCTAAATGCCATGCAATCATGCACAATGCTATGCAATCATGCACAATGCTACGCAATCCTGCATAATTCTATGCAGCGCTAAATGCTATGCAGCCATGCACAATGATGCGATCCCGTCAGCAAAATAAATGCCGAAGGGGGGAAATCCTCCTGTCAAGGAGAAAGAACCACTCAGGTAGAGGAGTCATCCGGCTGAGGAGAACGTGAACACGCCAATATCAATTAGGCTCTGTCTGGGGAATTGATCTTCCGTGGACTGCTGCAGGGGGCAACTTCAGCTGACTGCGGCAAGGGATGAAGCTCTACGAGAACTTGGACCTGCTGATATCAATCGCGAGAATGAACTGTGCGGCCGTCTCGGTTACTCTTCTGGGGATAACCACTCTGTGGAGAACCAACTTCAGCTGCTCCACACTCCACTGGGGAAAAACCAATCATGATCTGATCAACTTCCAAGGATTCGGGTCCCTTGGACATCTGCAAACTCGGCTGAGGAAGGAGAAATCATTCTGCTTTGCTGGAGAGAGTGCGACTCAGGGGGAAATACAGCATCGGCTATTCTACGCTCTGCTGGGGAAAATTGATCATGATCTGATCAACTTCCAAGGATTCTGCTTTTCTGCGGACTCAGCCGGGGAGAGAAATCATTCTACTTCACTGGAGAGTACGACTCTGATGGGGAATTCGATTCCACTGGGGAAGAAAGAATCATCTGCCTTCGGGAGAGTACAACTCTGCAGGGGAATACAACATCAGCTGTTCCAACACTCTACTGGGGAAGAAGGAATCATCGAACTTCAGGAGAGAGCCTGACTCTGGTGAGGAATTTCAATTCCGCTGGAGACTTCAGGATGGCATCATCAGTTACTGCATACTTCGGTATACGGCTAGCTTCCTACGAAACCTGCACTTGTGACCCGGTGCGGGGGAGAACCCTGCTTCAGCGACTTTACTGGGGAAAACACGGGCTTCGGCTCCCGAACATTTCTCTGAAATCTGCACTTGTGACCCGGTGCTGGGGAAAGACGACATCATTCTTCGGTGCTTGACTCAGCTGATGAGGTGACATTCCTTCAGGACGCGTCTGCTTGGGGACGAGAATCCTCTCTACCTGGGGAAGACATATCAATGCTCACTATCTGATTCTGATTCTGCGGAGGAGAGACTACTGAACTCTGCTGGAGAATGAGGACTCGCTCCGTTGCGGGGATATCAATCCTGGTCTGCCGAGGGTAATCTTGACCCTAATCTGATGAGGGGTAAGCGCCATCTCAATCTGCTGCAGTCTCAAACTGTACAGGGGGAACGACCTCAAACCGTACATCTCTGATGAGAAACAATCCTGATTCAACAACGTCAACACAGGGAATACAGGCTACCGATCATGGAGTCAAGTAACAGGTTATGCTGTAGGATAGCAATCCAATGACCGCAAGGCTTCTTCAGAAGGTTCAGGTTTTGATGGGGTAATGACACGATTCCCCGATACTCAATTCTTGCTAGGGTGAACAAACTCATTTGAACAACTTGCCCCAGCGCATTTCAACTTGCCCCAATCCGACCTTTGGGAATAATTCATTCTGAGCCGAAAACAACTGGCAACAAGACAATCTTCAGAGGGCTTGCCCCAGCATCTGCACAACGGGAGGATTCATCCTCAACTAATCAACTTTCAGCATGGTCGGCTTCAATATCTCTGAAGTAATTTGCCCCTGAACGAGCGATGAGCGACTCAACATGCTCTGATCGAACACTGGAGGGATCTGCCCTTAAATCGCAAGGATTCCGGATAACTGCCCCTGATCGGGTCTCAAGAAGATTCACTCCCGATCAACCGCTGCTTGCATAAACTGCCCCATAATCAACCGATGCTCCGGGACTTGTCCTCAGACAAACTGGTTCCAAACTCACTGGAAGTCGATGCCCCAGATTCACAGGGTTTCACAACATACCATTCTGATCCAGACCTCTGGCGATTCAGTCCTGATTGACTATTCCTTCGTATCAGCTACCAACCTGCAACTAAAATTGTTTATTCACGAATAGTAATTTTAATGCAGTGTTCATGCAAATTTCGAAAAAATGTTGTACTGTCACTCATTTACGTGTCATGCTAGTGAGTGACGGATGAACTCAAGAGTTCAAACGTAGTGCTGATGCGATCAGTGAAAAATGCAATAAGGATATGATTAGCAAATCATGAAGGAGTCAGGTTACTCAACCTTATCGTAATGCGCTCTCAGAATAAACCCTGCCTCAATTAGGTCTTTTAAGGGTTGTATCGTGGTCGGGTTCACGGTTCGTGAAACAAGGGATATTTGGCTCAAATTATAATTTGTACCCACCCCGTCTACATGATGACCTCCGATCCTAAAGTCCGGTTAACTTGGGTCGAGCGCTCGCCTCTTCGAGAGGTATGTTGAACATCGAGAACAACTGGTTAAAGAATTCGCAAGGTGTTTCGGAGTGACAGTTACTCCTTTTTCGTTTTCGGCGTCTGTGTCTACACGACTTCGTCCTTGTTCGAGGATCTTTCTTTTTTATAATCCTTTCTTTTTTCGTTCATTTTTTTATTCCCTAATTTTTGCCTGGACTGACTCCTTTTGAGTTCTTTTCGATTTTTTCTTTTGAAGTCCAGCAGGATGCCCTGATTTTTGCCTAAGTATTTGCTTTCTAGCTTTTCTTTTTTTACTTAGCGGGCTTTCTTATTTCTCCTTTTTCTTGGAACAAGTCGTGCGACACTGGTTGTCTTGATTGCTCCGAAAGGATTATAACTTGTCTCACTCCTGATTGGTGAGGTTTAACCATTGTGGTTGATGAGGTACGACCTCTGGAGAGGAATATGATGTGATTGGTCCTCGAAGGACAACACTCCTCTATAAGACTTGAACGCTCGATCAAGCTAACCGACAACTACCCTGCCCCGGGTTAAGATGCGAGGGTTAAAAAATTCCGAAAGAAACTCCTACTTCTCGGCTCGAAGTGGTTAACAAGGGATTCTCTTCCTTATCTCTCCGGTGTTTAGGGGATTTGAAACAATGCCTTGTACGTCATCGGCAAAGTTTTATCTGAAAGCAATACGATCATTGGTTACGAGTATTCAGTTTCATCATCCTCCCTCCGCTCATTGCTAATCATAGTAAGAAATCGGAGTAAATAAAATGCAAGTGTCAGTGCAATGCAATAAATGAGTGACAACGACATAACTAATTCAGAAGAAATGCATAGTCACTTTATTATCATTACCATTCGAAACATACAATGTTTTAACAGCAAGTAGTAACTAACAGAAAAGAAACTACAAATGCAAATGGTAAAAAGTCTGAGGACTGCCAATGTTGAGGACGTCTGCCCGTCTGGATCACTGGCTTCTGGAAACAACCCTCTGAATCTACGAGCTCAAACAGCTGAGAGGTTGTCACGCACAACCAAGACTCCCTCTGGGAAGGAAATACACCCTTGGTCGATCAATTGCTGCACCTTCGCCTGGAAAGCCTTGCAATCTTCAGTTGAATGCCCCAGAGATCCACCATGGTAGCCACACTGAGCATGAGGATCGTATCCTGGAGTGTAAGGCTCTAGCACGGGCTTGAGAGCTTTCGGTTCCACCAAGGAATTCTGAACCAATAGCGGAAGAATCTGGCTATACGGCACAGGCACTGGATGGGGAGAAGCATTCCTTTGTTCCCCGTGGTTGCGAGGTCTCTTGTGATCCTGGGGCTGGTATTCTTTCCGCCTAGGAGCAAGGGGTCGTCGTTTCTGAGTGGCAACGGTCCCTTGTTTATGCGCTTGCGTCCTTGAGCTCGATCCAGGTAGGAACTGCGAGCGAGGTGATTCAGTCACCAAAGGTCGCGGGACATATTCCAGATCTTTCTCAGCTTCAGGCAAAGGAGTGGAATCATCCACCTTTTCCGCAGGGTAGGGGATAAACTTTCCCGATGCTCTCATGCCGCCCGGCACAAGCCTAATCGTCCTCGAGTCGATCAGGTCCTGAATCTTATTCCGGAGAGCCTTACATGTTTCAACATGGTGCCCCGGTGCTCCTGAGTGGAAATCACAACGCAAGCTTAGATCAACGTCTGATGACACGTCATCTGGTGGATTTAAGGTCCGAAGCTTGAGAACGCGGTTCTGAACCAACAGCGGCAGCAGCTGGGCATAACTCACGGGAAGTGGGTCTACAGCTCTATCAAGTAGCTTCTTCTTTTGACCATAACCTTCAGGGTTATTCTGAGATGCTCGGCGCGGCTGATGACGAGACAGGCCTCGAGCTTCATGCTGTGTAGAGGGTCCATGAGGTCCACTTGGCTTCAGCACAGGCGGCACTGACGGCAATGGGGGAAGCACTTTGGTCTCCTCCTTGGGTGCTTGACCAATCTCCTTATTTAGCATACTTCTCACCACTCCCATGAGAAAGCTCAACTGATTCTGCAGCTGCTGATTCTCCTCTCTGAGCACTTGCTGGTCCAGACGCACTGCATGTATGTCATTCATGACCTGCCCCAGCTGGCTTTGGACTTTCCCCAGTTCAGCTTGTATCTGCTCCATTAGTCTGAGCTGCTCGATTCTGAGTCAAACCTGCAAACACAAGGGTTAGAAGACAAGTCTCGGCTTCTGCCATGCAAGATGAATTATGGGTGTCTGTACGTTCAGGAGATCACCCCTGATTCTAGTGTCAACGTGCCAACATGGTGTCAATGCAGTGATAAGACTGGATCCATTCATGGAAGAAAATATCTCATATTGCTCGGGACACCAGGATCAGGGTACGAAATGCGCCTACAGCACAGACACATGCTAATGCAAACATGAATATGAGAGCTAATGCAAAATGCAGTCATGCAATAATATATCCAGGTAGCTGCTGTGGAGATTCGGTATCGACAGTCACTGATAAGAAGGAAACCCCGGTGTAAACCTACTGATCTGATCTGCTGAGAATAACCATCTGATAGGATCGAGATCAAAATTCTGCTCTGTCAAGAACGAAGGCTTGATAATAAAGACCCCGGATGCAAGACCAAGGAATATCTGTTGATGAAGTCTTCAGACCCTAAATCAAAAATCTGCCCTCTCAAGAACAAACACACAGCTGCTGATGAGATCTTCAAACCCCACTCAAAATCTGCCCTGTCAAGAACAAAATAACAACTGCTGACGAGATCCTCAGACCCCACTCAAAACCTGCTCCATCCAGAACAAACTTCTGATAACAATGCTCTGATCAAAGCCTGCTCTATCAAGGACAGACATACACCCGATGATAAAATCCTCTGATCAAACCCTTGCTCTATCAAGAACATCTCTGCAACTGAGAACCCAACATAACTGATTCACTGTCAAGAAAACCAGGTGATCTGGAGGTCAAAGTTTCCTGCAATATCCCAACCCCACTCACAGGTATGGACCTAATCCACGGACAAAGGTACGGCATCCTATGCGGTTGTCAGCGTCACAGACATTCATGAGTGACAATACGATTCCCAGAAGGAGTGGCATCGTCAAGTCATGAAGAGGCCTCTCTTAGCTGACTTCCAAATGATCGGTCCCCAGAGTCGACAATCCTTACGCCTGGACTCCCCTCAGATCCTCAGGACCGGAAAGGAGCACCTCTGCAAGAATCTCGTCTGAGCGCAGATTTTCGTAGGGAACTGTGCCTGCTCAACAGACAGGTTCGTCTACTACTTCTCCGCAACTATATCTAGGTGTGTACTCAAGCCCAGGTCCGGCTTCTCGCTCACAGTACCATCCCTCTCCCACAGCAGCACAGATAATCATATCAAACTGGAAATAAAATGCGGGAAATAAAATGCGGGAAGTAAAAATGCGATAAATAAACGCAACCCAACAAGCAAACACACAAACGATAGGAATGACTCGCGTAGGGAACCGGAGAACCAGAGATTCTGGGTATTTCCCCAGCAGAGTCGCCAGCTGCTGGGGGCGGTCCCAGACAGCTAGGAAGGAAATCCAAGGCGAGACTCGCATAGGGAAACACCTGAAGTCCCCAGCAGAGTCGCCAGCTGTCGCTTGCGCGAAAATAAGGTGCCGGCATGACAGAAGAGTCGCCACCTTTCGTTATTTATCCCTCAGAGCGGGAAAGGAAACGATCGGAAAAACCTGACGAAAAAGGGTAAGACAAGGTCATCGCAACCATTGTCTGGGTTCGGGAGTCGGTTACGCAAGGGGAAGGTATTAGCACCCCTCACGTCCGTCGTACTCGACGGGATCCTCGCTTGTTTGTTTACTTGGACGGGTTGGTTATAATCTATCTACCTATCAAGGCTGGCTGAAAAAGAAAAGAAAAATGACTCGGCAAAGCGTCGCACTTTATGCCTACGTATTCTCATCAGAGAATGAGAAATCAGAGTCAACGTAGTTCGGCTAACTACAGGTTATGGGGGAAAGGTTGCTCGCTAGGACATCGCGTCCTATGCCTACGTACTTTCATCTGGTATGAAAGATCAGAGCGAACGTAGTTCGGGAAACTACAGGAAAAAACTCAACTAGGAGGGAGACTATCAAGTCCTACTGTTATCATGCCATGGATTCATCCTATGGTTGAGGTTTGAACAGGGAACTCCTAGATGTTGTCATGCATAGGTTTCAACCTAAAAGTCTATCATCAAATCCTCGTCAGAAGAAATGAGAGTCCTAAGGGATCATGTCAATGATACACAGAGACAGACAAAAGCATCAGCTTTAACAGTAAAATGCATGCAATGCAAGTGAGGGAGGAAATGTGTGTGGGGCTTCAACCTCCACAAGCTCATCTCGACCTCAAGCCAGTCATGAAATAACAGTAATCATACTGAAAATAAACAACATGCTATCAAGCAATGTACAGATAAAGGAAGGGAAGTGCCATCAGGCAAACAAAACACAAGCTTAAGAAAGAAAGAATCCACTCTCTAATCCTAACCCTAATCACAGAGTCTAAACAAATCTAAGCAAAGCTCTCAAGCAAAACTCTAACAGGAGAAATCATTCCCAGCCTTCAAGCTTCAGAACAAGCTTACCAAAGACAGGGAGCTAAGCAATCAGACTCATAGTGTCTTCCTCAGGAAAGCATTAGGAGGTGAATACTCAGGAGTCATACCCTATGTGGCTCAACCACTGTGATCAGTTTACATTCCTCCTCAGGAGAAATTAAACTCACAAGTCGGCTCCAACATCATTGGATATTTAGGAAAATCCTATCTGAACTAGTGGAACTAAGTGAATAGACCCATAGGACCTTCCTCAGGAAAGTACTAGGAGGCTCCCACTTAGGAGTTGTATCCCATGTGGCTCAACAACAGGTGATCAGTTTACATTCCTCCTCGGGAGAAATTAAACTCACAAGTTGGCTCCTACATCATTGGATACTTAAGAAATCCTAGATCAACTAGTGGAACTAAGTGAATAGACCCATAGGACCTTCCTCAGGAAAGTACTAGGAGGCTTCCACTTAGGAGTTGTATCCCATGTGGCTCAACAACAGGTGATCAGTTTACATTCCTCCTCAGGAGAAATTAAACTCACAAGTTGGCTCCGACATCATTGGATACTTAAGAAAGAGGTGAGAAGGAAGGATGAAAGTCATTCATAGTGCCTTCCTCAGGAAAGTACCATGAACTTCCTTCAAACTTCAGGCTCTCAAACCTCACAGACAGGAGATAAGACAAGCTCTGGGTCTCTGAATCTTGATCTACAAGCTTCTCTTCATGATGCTCTCCATCAAAGTCTTCAAGGCAACACAAGCCCCTCAGCAAATTCCTCAGAATGAACCCCACAGATGAACAGATAACCCACTGAACAGACCAAATCATCAGGCAACTTCAGAAAATACCTAAAAATACTAAACTAATGGGAAAAATCTACCAATTATTCACAAGGGTCCTCAACACCTACTCATACCATCTACAAAGGTCTCTACCTAAAAATCAAGATGAAACTCAATCAAAGAAAGGAATTCATCACCTAAACACATTCTAAACCCTAATCAGGACACCCTAAGTCTACCCTAATTAAACTAATCAAGATTTAATTCTAAAAATCTAGAAAAAATCCTATAGGGAACTATGACTCATCATCTAATTGCACAAAAAAGAATGGATAAAAAAGATTAAAGGAAAGTACTAAAACAATTCCTACAAAATCACATACCAAATTAAACATACTAAAAAGCTATTTAATTGGAAAATCTATTAAAAATATTAAACCTAAAAATAAAATCTCAATTTTATTCTTATAATTTTCTACACATTTTAATCTAATCATAGAAAAAAGAAGAATTGAAAAACCATTTTTTATCTATTTTTAATGAATTAATCAAAACAGACAAATTAAAAGAAAGAAAATAAAACAATTTAAATTAATTAAAGGAGGGGGTATGAAAAGCAAACCAAACTAGTTAAAAAGAATGGGCCAGCAATAAGGGGGGTGGGGATAGAATTCTGGGCCCAGGCGCGGTTTAATGAAACGCCGCGTTTGGATGAATTCAAATCTTCCCTCTCTCTCTCAGATTAGACCACAGCCGTTGGATTGGGTGAATTAGTCAAATATTGGGAATGATCCAATGGCTTGTCCTTCGTCTTCTCCAACCAGACTAGGGTTTGCAGAACCCCCACCTCCATGCGCAAGCCTTCGAGCTCTCCTATCTCCTTCCACACGCCACGGTTGGACTCGATTCCAAAATGAAAAATGGCCTACTAAATGCCTAGAATACAATGGTACGAGTGGATTTTCTTGATTCCACCTAGGTTGTTCTAACAGAAAGCATTAACATCATGGCACAAACATATTCAACTGCTATCAAACTTCATCAAACTCAAAACTAAAGGTCTACAGATGCTCTACCCGTTACCCTTGCTATTCTAAACCAATTCATGCTAACTAGAACTCAATAAACAGCCAGCTATGGAAGATCAAAGATTCATGGTTCTGGTGTGAAACCTCACCAATCTTGCTCTAATTCAAGGGAAAGAATCCTCTACCCTAGTGAATCATCTCTATGCCTAAAGAACTAACTAAAACAGCATAATTTAGGAGGTATAAGGTGAAGAAGAAACCTGTCAAGAAGTTATGGTGCAGTGGTGTAGGGCACGATTCCAAGCTTGAAATTCACTCACAATGATCCTTCAATGGAGATATGCCTTCTGTTTGCAAGGATCTTGAAGAATATGGCTGGTAGTGGAAGATATCTTGGATTACTTCAACTTGAAGAAATCTCTCCAATGGCTATGTATCTCTCTCTCTCCTCTGACTTGGCTCAAGTTTCACCAACCTCTCATCACTCTTTGATGCATTCTTTTTATAACAATTGATGGATGCTTCTAGATTCATCTAGAATGATGTGGAAAGTTCATGAATTTCTCCTTGAATGAGAAGTTGAAAGTCTCATATCCCTTGCTTCATGCCTTGTAATTTGGCCTCAAAATGTCCTTATGTGAGTTATTGAAAAGTGATGAGTGAAAAACAAGTCCATTTTTAGCTTGTGTAGGGTTTTCCAACATTGCCTTCTTTTTCAAGCAACAAATTTCCAAAGGAACCTCATTTTTTAAGCCTCAAATGAAAATTCTATTTAAACCAAAGTTCTTAAAATGTTTTTTCCAATCAAAATGATATATTGGATGACCTATTTTGGATTTGTGGATCTCCCAAATCACTTTTCAATTTCAATTTTTCAAAGTTATAAGTCATTTTTAGTTCATTTTTGACCAATCATGGAATCTCATGCTATGAGCTTTTTCAACAATTTGTGACCTTCTTTCTAGACTTAAAATCACATTTTGAGCAACTTCCATGTTTTGAGTTTTTCCATTTGAGGCTTGGAAATAGGAGTTTTAGGCATTGGCTAAAATGACCTATAACTGACAAATGACCAAAATACCCCTGCCTTGTTCAAACCATAAGTTGAGTTCCACAAATCCAATCAAGGACTTCTACCACTCAAATTAAAGCTAAGAGGATCCTCTTCAACATTCATGTTGACCAAGAAATCATAGGAATCATCCTACTAGGGCAAAAGTTGTCTGCAAGTTGGGTGACTTTCAAGGACCCAGATTCACACACCTCTGCTGACCTGTAATTTGTCAAAACCATAACTTGAGCTCTGTAACTCCTATCAAGGACTTCCACCACTCAAATTAAAGCTTAGAACAAGCTCTACAACATTCATGTTGTGGGGAAGATGAGATATCAATCACATCTAGAGCTAAAACTGCCTGGAAAGTAGGGATCAAACTAGGGTTTTTTCACTGACAGTCCTCAGAAACCCTAACTCAAAACTTCTCAAACCCTTCAATCATGATGAGTTGGTCTAGGAATCATCTTTATATAATCTCTATGCATCATTCCATGATCTCATGGCCCTTGGATTAGGTCTCAACCCTCTCCAAATCTTCAGCTGATCTAGGGTTGACCCAGTCAAAACCCTAATTCTACCATTCATGGTTGAATCTTCTGAATTCTTACATAATGACATCTCAGGGCTTCATGATGACTTTCAAGACATCTCATGAGCTTTCTCAAAACATCAAGTCCATTCTCAAAGTCTCAGAATCATCTGAGGGGCACCCACAACTCTCAAGCTGTGAAGCATACAACCCTGGTTTCAACCCATTCCTCTGAGGATCTCTTGAACTCTCTGATGAAGGTATCAACTTTCAAACACTCAATGAATGAATAAATGTTGGTCAAATTTTGGGGTGCAACACACTCTACTCGAAATCACATGACCAAGGAACTCAATTCCTTCAACTAAAACTCACACTTTGACAGTTTTGCATACAACTGCTTCTCTTACAATGCTGATAACATAATTTGCAGATGCTCAACATGATCCTCTTTACTCTTCGAATATACCAAAATATCATTGATTAACACAACCATCGATTCGCTCAAATAAGTATAGAAAATCTCGTTCATATACTCCACAAACCCACATGGTGCCTTAGTCACCCCAAATGGTACTACGAAATACTCATCATGTTCATACCTTACTTTAAAAGCAGTCTCCTGAATATCTCCAGCCTTCACATGAATCTGATGATACCCAGATCTCAAATCCATCTTAGTGGACAAACTTGCAACAACCAACTGGACCATCAAATCATCAGTCCTTGGAAGTGAACACTTATCTTGATAGTCACCTTGTTCACTTGTCTATAATCCACACCAACCCTCATAAAACCTTCTTCCTTCATAATCAACAAAACTGGTGCACCCCACGATGACACACTCGAACGAAAGAGTCTCTTCTCAACCAATTCTTCCAGTTGAATCTTCAACTCTTTCAATCCCAATGCAGACACACGACATGGAACCATCAATACCGGACTAGTTCCAGGAACTAAGTCGATCAACTTCACTTCACATTCTGGAAGTAATTCACTTATCTCATCAGGAAAACTTCCGGACAATCACAAATACTTGGCACACCACCAACTTCCCCACTTTCACTAACACTCAAAGTTTCTATCAAAATAAACATCACAACACCATCCTGCACCGACTCACGAAAACAATCTACAAGCACTTAGCTTGACCCAAAACAATTCAGACTCAGCCATCTAAGCTTGCAAGACACGTTTATCCCATCTAACATGATTTCGTCCACTATCAACAAGAGATTAAGGGTGATCAGTTCCTCAAGTTGTCAATAGGCAGTCAAAAATCATGATGGGCATAACCCATCTTTACCAAATTATAAGAGCGTTCAACCACACACTGAACCTCCACTCCACACTTGCAGCATCCTGGAAAAGCACAGCTTCTCCCCCACTTGTTTCATTCCCACTTTTGCAGGAAAAGGTTAGAAAACAACGTGTACCGACAGTGTTTTCACAAACATGTCGCATACAAGGGAACAACTAACATTAGACAACTTGGCCGGATGGACCGACCTGCTCTGATACCACTAATGTAACACCCTTTTCTACCCCACGATTATTAAGGCAAAATAACACAGATTTCAGAGTAAATAAATGAATCTCATAAAATCCAGCAAAATGGCGTACATTTCTCAATGTCATCAAAATAGTTCAATACTCCGTAACTACGGGTTTTCCCCAAAATACATCAAACAACATAAAACAGCGGGACTCAAAGCATAAATCAAGGTTTTTCCTCATAAGGGAAAGTTAGCAAAATAACTCAATGGTATAAAGTCTTACTCAAAGAACCCAACCCGATGTTACATATCAGAGCAAGACCCTCTAAGTTAACCATAAAGGCTAACGACTCTAAAACTTCAAAAATAACTCCTCGACGGCGTCCACGGCTAAACTCGATCATCTGCATATTACCCACGTGGAGGTAACATTCAAATAGGCAGGGTGAGTAAAACAATTCATAATAATCAATGTATAACTGTCGCTACTGCGAAAAAGAGGGCCGGAAAAGACAGAAGAGTCGCCACCGTTTGTTATTTATCCCAAATGAGGGAAAGTAAACGATTAGAGAAAACCTAACGAAAAAGGGATAAGATCGGTTATCACAACCAAGCCAACCAGAAGAACCTCGTCCGAGTGTAGATTTCATTTGACACTAATGCAAGCAAAGCCGGCACGCGCCCACTACTTTCTACTCTAATTCTAGGTGCACTCAAGCCCAGGTCCGGCTTATCTCTCGATCAAAGAACACCCGTCACACCCCAATACAGCAATAATGATCAATGTATATAGTGCTGAAAATAAAGGTCAGAAATATAAATCCATACAAAATCCTCGACGGGAAAACAAGCGTTTAGGATTGACTCTCTTAGGGGACGTTGGATCCCAAATGCATAAGCACTATCGCAGTCCTTAGCAGCCAGGGGACGTTGGATCCCCAGCAGAGTCGCCAGCTGTCGCTACTGCGAAAATCGGCGCCGACTGAACAGAAGAGTCGCCACTGTGCGTTATTGATCCCACGGGAGGGAAAGGAAACACTCAGAGTAAACCTCGCACAACACGGGAAAGGTATGGTCGTCGCAACCAAAACCTGGATTCGGGAGTCGGTTACGCAAGGGGAAGGTATTAGCACCCCTCACGTCCGTCGTACTCGACGGGATCCACGCTTGTTTTCTAGTACGGATTGATATTCTATCTAAACTAAGGGTTAAGGGTTAAAAAGAAAAGAAGACGACTCGGCAAAGTATCGCACTTTATGCCTACGTATTCCCGTCTGGAACGAGAAATCAGAGTCAACGTAGTTCGCCTACCTACGGGAAAGGAGGGGAAGGTTGCTCGCTAGGATATCGCACCCTATGCCTACGTACTTTCATACAGCATGAAAGATCAGAGCAAACGTAGTTCGGGCCACGGAAGACACAAGTCTGTCTTGATTGTTTTTATTCCTTCTGAAAAAGGGTTTCTCTGATTACTGGTCCAAGCGGACAAAAATGACGTTTTGATGAGTTCACATTCTTTTACGGAAGAAGTGTCTCTTATTGTGTTTGAAATATTATAGTGTTTTTCTGTTTGTTTTGAGAAAGAAAGAGACAGAACTCTAACCTACGGTTGCGAAGGGAATCAAACTAACCTAATGTTATCATGCATGGGTTAAGACCTAATGTCTATCATGCTCCTCTCTTGCGCAGAGAGAAACAGAAATCCTAAGGGAATAGACGGAAACAGAAACAATATCAGATATATACAGTAAAGCAATAAAATGCATGGATGCAACAATACAAGCGAGGCAAGGGAGTCCCACTCAACCTCGAACCTAGAAAACAATAGGCAAAAGTGAACAGAATTCACTTTCAACCCAACAAGTTAAACAGCAAACAATACAGTCAGGAAAACCAATCAATACATCAGAAATGAAATACAGCAAAAATAAACAGCCACAGCAGCTCTGCATCAACATCTGTCTTCAAGTCATCTCCAAACAGCTACAAGCTTCAGCAAGCATCAATCTCCATCTCCACAGCCTTTAAGCAAGGTCTTGGATTAATCTTCAGTCTACAATAGCTTTTCTTCAAGTCTCAAACTCCAGGATGAACATCAATCAACAAGATGAAGTGAATGAATGTTAGACAGTCAATTACCTACCAAGGGTGGTTCATTAACTGTTAACATTATATAGACAATCTTCTCTCAAAAGTTCTATCTTTCAAATACATTCACTGATCCTTCCAAAGGAAGGAGGTGGATACTTGAAAGAGACTTTGAATCATAGAGAAAGGATGGATGCAGACAAGGCATTCCATGCTTGGGAAACAAGCTTTCTAATCTAGAGCTATGCCTAGCTCCTAAACCCTAGTCTCCTCAACAGCTGCTAGCAAAAACTCTCCTCCTCAACTCTGGAAGTTGGTCTTCAGCATTTGGATCTCCAATGGCTTCATCATCATAAGCCTTCAGCTCTCCCAATACCCACACAGACAAATCATAATCCCCAGAGGGGGCACACCACACCAGTCAAACAAATACAGACAGTAATAATAGCAGTAGGGGAATCCTAATAATTTCTAAGGGATCTAATAACTACCCATAGTCCCTATAGTCCCATATCCCAAACTTTCAGTTTCTAAATCCTAAGGGAAATGATTCAATTCTCCTAAGTCATCACTTAAACCCTAATTTTGTTCATGTTGTTCACACCTAAACTAAACACCTAAAATCAAGTCCTAAAAATGGGAACTAAATTTTATATACAAGCTAACATTATCTACTAACCAACCTAAAAAGAATGGATTAAAAATATTAAAGCAACTATGCAAACTAAAATCATCAAATTCATGTATCAAACAAAATATTATTTACACCTAATTAAAAGAAAAATATACCAAAAATATAAAAATGAAATGAACTATTAATTTTTTTGTATGAAAATTTTCTTGACAAAATTATGAAAAGCATGTAAAAAGAACCAATGAAAAATAAGCATTTTATGATTTGTTATGATTTTTGAAAGATTTAATGTTTTTATGAATGAAAATAAAATGAATTAATGAGATGGAGGGTGCAGCAAGTAATGGAAATTAGTTAAAACAGGGAAACGGGCCAAGCAGTGGGGCGTGAAAAGCAATTGGCACTAGGCCCAGGAAACATCAGAAAACCAACAAAAATTAAAAAACGGAAAAACGGTGTGAGTAGCAATTAAAATAGTGTAAATGGAATTGGGCTTGGGAACGGGGGTGTGAAAAGCAGCGAATGTCTGAGCCCATCAGAAAGAATTAATGAAACGGGGCGTTTTGAGGTTTGAAATTCCCTCCGTTTTTCAGCTTTAATCGTGGCCACACGATTAGGTCCTTGGTCAAGGTCAAAATGTCCATCCAACGGCCTGGGGTCATCGTCTACCTCCAGCAAACCCTAGCTTCAAAAAAGCTTCACCATGCACGCATGCTTCCATTCCTCTGTTCTCCCTCATACTTCCATGGATTCACACGACTCCAAGAGCAAAGTTGCTCTATAAACTTGCCTCTTCACAGCCATGCCAATAACTCTCCCTAACACTCACTCAATAAACCAACTCGAAGAGAATAACAATTCTGATCCACCATTAACACCTGATATCAAACATCTTATTTCTCATCAATTCTTGTCCTAAACTCATCTACATCTTATGCTGATCATAACAAGCCATTCAATGAAGATTTTCGTGCTTTAATCCAAGAGATACAAACCCTAACAGATTTGGTCCACCTATGGCAAACTCCATGAAACTTCCTCAAACTCACCAAAACTAATCATCTATCCTATCTTAACCTTTCTATGCTAACAAAACCTAATAATCCTAACCTAAACAGCCAATTCGAATGAGAAACATACCTGGTGCAATTGATGAAAACAGGTGCTAAATCCTCTTGATCCAAGGCTAGAGATGATTGAAAACTGATCCAAGAACTTGATGATGAGTTCTGTATGCAACCAATGATGCTCCAAGGCTTTGAATCTCCCAATTCCAAGATTCTTGCACTTTAAATGGTGAACTTGCACAGCTCGAATCCACCTCAATTCTACCAAATGATTGTATGAATTATGATCTATGGATGATGAGGATGAATACCAGATCAAGAATGGTGAAAATTGATGAGAATTTGAGAGAGTTTGAGTTGATTTTGCCAATTGGAAAAAGTGTGTGGAACTTGTGTTTATGAACAATATGAAGCACCAATCCTTGCATGAACCTCTTCATATCAATATATAGGTGAATTTAGAAACTCCTAGAAGCTTGGAGAAACTTCCCATGTATGATTTCCCTTGGATTTGTCTTATGTACCTTCCATTATAAGTAACCATGAGTAACTTTCAAAACTTGAACTAAACTCAAAATTCCACTTTAGCCAATGTTTTCAAAATGATTTTTCCAATCAAAATGACCTACAATTTTACCTCATTTGGCCAAAATATGAAAAATCTCATTTTTTAGGTCATTTTTATTCATCAAATCCACCAATTTTGAAACCTTGTGCTATGAATCTTTCCAATCTTTCATGGTCACTTTTCTAGACTCAAAATGTCATTTGGAACAAGTTTGATGTTGTAAAGTTTTCCATTTGAAGCTTACTTGTATGAGTTTTGGGCATAGGCTTGAAATGACCTGTAATTCTCAGATGACCAAAATACCCTTTGCTTTCCAAGACCATAAGTAGAGTTCCACAAATCATATGAAGGCATACTATACCATTCTAGAAAGCTAAGACAATTAGGAACAACTCTTATGTTGACCAGAAATTCATTTGAAATCTCCTTGAGGGGTAAAAATTGCTTGGAAGTCAAGCCACTTTCACATACAAAATTTCAGATACCTCAGATGACCTGTAACTTGCAAGGACCATAACTTGAGTTCTATAAATCTCCTTAGTGTCTTCCACCACTCAAATTAAAGTTCTTGAGATCCTCTACAAGTTTCATGTTGGCCAAGGATCCATTTGAAGCTTGCATTTTGACTTATCTTGCTTGGAAATTTTACCTAAACTAGGGGATTTTACACAGAAACCCTAATTTAGAAACTCCTCTTCTCCTTGATTCCTCTTGATTTCTTCTTAGCATAACAACATATCCTTCTTTACATGTCAAATTATGAACCCCACATCTTTCCAATAGCCCTTAATGTCTTTTAATCAGTCAGTTGACCTAGAGTTGACCTAGAGTTGACCCTAGATGAAACCCTAGTTGACTGCCTTCAACTGCAACTCTTGTGATCACACCAATGACCTGTTTCCTTCTCCCAATGACTTTCTAAGTCTCCCATGATGCCCAGATACTATCCATGCTCAGCCCACAACTCGCAATTTCTTTGTTGATCCTCAGATACCCTCAGATAGGAGATGGATGCACTTGCTTGATCCATTGACTTTCCAGCTTTCCAATTCTTTCTGATGACTTGAATGAGATTGGATTTGAATAATAACCTCTTGATAGGCTCATAGAGATGAGAATAATGATTGGTCCCCTGTTGGATGACTTGCTATGCTTATGCTATGCAGATGAGTAGACTATGTACATGACTCTATATGCAAATGCTAATGATATTGAAACATAAACCAAGTGAATAAGGTTGAGCAAATTTTAGGGTGCAACAGCTGCCCCTATTCAAGCGACTTGGACCCGATTGGGTGAAGAGCCCGGAGCCTTCATACATTCGCGGTACGAGACGGTTGAATACTAAGAACCCAGAAATTTGCCAACCGCAGACATGAACTACACCACTGCTTGGGGGGTTATTTTCATCTGCCTGAAAAGCTTCTCTCGTTGCAAGAATAAAACTTTGCTTGTCCACGTCAGGACGCCTGTTCCGTCAACACGAAGAAACTTCAACTAAAACTTGTCCACGTTAGGAAAAATCTCGACAGCTTCACTGGGGATGACTCGTCTGCCTCTCATCAGAAATAAATCGTCCACGTTAGGAATAAACTCTTCCACGTTAGGAATAATATCTTTCCACGTTAGGAATACCTCTGCTTCTTCCCACGTAAGGAATACAACTCCGTCCATGCAAGGACCCACCTTTCCACGTCAGGAACACAATCTCTTTTCCACGTAAGGAATCATTTTTCTTCCACGTAAGGAATACATCGTTCTTCCACGTAAGGAATCAATCTTTCCACGTCAGGAACGCTATCTTTCCACGTCAGGAACACATTGTCCACGTCAGGACTACATCTTTCCACGTAAGCAATGAATCTTCTTTGTATCTGTCCACGTTAGGACTGAACTCTTCCACGTTAGGAATACATTTTCTTTTGATTTGTCCACGTAAGGACTCAACTTTCACCTCACTTTGTCCACGTAAGGACTCCAATCTTTCCACGTAAGGAATAAACTTTTTTTTTCCACGTAAGGAATCCATCGTCCACGTCAGGACCCACCTTTCCACGTTAGGAACAACTCTCTTCTTGCTTTGTCCATGTAAGGACTCCATCATTCCACGTAAGGAACACTCCTTTATCTGTCCACGTAAGGATTCCAACCTTTCCACGTAAGGGAACGCTTTTCGTCTTGGTTTGTCCACGTCAGGACTCACCTCTTGACTCGCTGAGGATAAAAACTTGTCCACGTTAGGACTCACATCTCAACCTACTGAAGTAATAAAGCTTGTCCACGTCAGGACTCGCGCGTCTTCGACTTGCTGGGGATATAAGACTTTGTCCACGTCAGGACTCATACTTTGCCAACAACACGAAGAAGGATAAATTTGTCCACGTCAGGACTCTCGTATCTTGTCATCACAAAGAACTACAAACTTGTCCACGTCAGGACGCACATTTCACCATTACGAATAAAGACATCTGCTGGCAATAAACGGTCCACATCAGGACACCAACATGAAGAGTAACTAACTTTGTCCACGTCAGGACTCCACCTTCGATCAATACCAAGAAATCAAATCCATCCACGTTAGGACTAACACATACCGTCAAACTGGAAGAAATGTCCACGTTAGAACTCCACATTCGATCAATTCTGAAAAATCGAACCTGTCCACGTTAGGACTAGCACCTCTGATCCACCATGAGGAAATAAATCTGTCCACGTTAGGACCCCACTTTTCTAGCACGAAGGAAACCTGTCAATAAAATTGTCCTTGTCAGGATTCATCCTTCCGTTGGTCCCAACCCACAAACTTCTTAGTACTGACGTGGCAGCGACGTTGAAGCGGACCCTACTGGGGATATCTGAAAACCGAACTACCGGATGCCTGTTCTGATAACCGGCGGTGGCCTCTGAAATTCTGATTCCTGAAACCCTTTGATGACAGACAACTCTGCTTGGGAATGAGGAGAAATTTTGCCTACTCACTCTGGCGGGGAAAACACGAGAAATTCACGAATAACTCTGTGGGGAATAATGCCGAAGCTGACACTTCATGAGATATCTCACGTCGAGACTTCAGATGCTTGATACTTCATTTGAGCAAGAGCTCTCTCTACCTGCAAGAGAAACAATACCTGAAACAAACGGTTAGCCAACCTGGTTTATGTTTCAACATGCATGTGTTTGATAACGATGCAATGCTCCAATCGACATGGAAATACTACGCTTTTATTTGGTAGATGCGAATATGACGCTATATGCCGATGCAAATGCAGACTCGAACTGCTGAGATACAGGAACTGCTTCGGCAAAATAAATGCTGAAAACAATGCCGACTCTGCTGGGAATAGCCAGGTGCTACAGGATTATTCCAGCAAAATAAATGCTGGGAGAGTGAAGTCAACTCATCTGGGAAATGGGGAAATAAAACTCGGCTGGGGAGTAGCAGATGTGCCTGGTAGTATTGGACTTCTGCTGGAGAGTGAACGGATATCACACGGTATTCCGGCAAAATAAAGGCCCGGACCCACACCAACTCTGTCGGGGAGAGCCTTAAACTTCGAGTTCCACTAGGAGGAAGGCAAAACACTTACTGAAAAGAGAATTCCGCTGGGGAATAGTAACTGACTCTGCGGGGAAGGGTGAACTTGTCTGAATACAGCTCACAAATATTAATCTTCTGAGGCTAAACCCACTCTGCTTGAGATACACTGCCTGAATACAGCCTTCTAATCTTGGAATCGCCAAACTCTGCTGAGGATGGATGACTTTGCTGGAGCAAGTCCTTTGGATAAGCTACGGCTAGCTGGGGCATTCGATCCTTCTTCAGGAAGCACATGCATGACCTGCGTGGGGGTCGAGTCTTTCGTTACCGCAATCTTTTGATCATCTTCCCCGTACGGCTATGAAACCTGCAACAACACAAACAAGACAAGACAAGCCTATGCAACCAAATCGATTCAGGTTAGTAACATCATTTTCAGTTAATTCAAAGTATTAGCAATTGTTGGCAAGGGCCAGTGATGTTATACACATGCTAGTTTCAGTAAACTTAGGCGCTTTATCATGCACAAAACAGTAAAGAACCAGCATCAAGTACTGAATAACATATTTTATTGATTGGGCCCCTGAATGGGCGGAGTTTTGTACATGGGATGTAACTCCTGAAAAGAGGAAGCTACGCAAAGCAGATATACAAGTATGCACAAGAAGCATAAATATATTGACAAACTAAATTTGTACACATGTCGACAACGGGACGCAGACGAACACCACGAACTGATCCTCCTATGACTCGCCCGACTCTAATGCTTTCTCGGTATTCACACTTCCGAAGAGATTGTATCTGATAATCGACTCCTCAGGCATATTCTCCCGCACCAATGCTCAATGCAGTATCAAATTCGGACCGCAGTCATTTGCTTTTCAAATCCCTAACTTTTGCGTGAACCGCCTTTTACGGGTTTTCAGTTCATCGGGATACCCTTTTTTGCCGAAGCCGCCCAGTGTAGGTTTTCAACTTCGCGGGTGTACATTTTTTCAATTTATCCCTAACTTTTGCCCGAACCTTTCATTCTGTTTTTGGTTCGCCAGGATGCCCCATTTTTGCCTGGACTCTCTTTTTCTGTCCAGCGGGTCAATTTTAAGCAAAGTATTTTTTAACTGCGTCTGAATTCACAGGCGACGTAAAGTCTTCACCGTCCATAGTGGACAACAATAACGCTCCTCCTAAAAAGACTTTCCTGACAACGTATGGCCCTTCGTAGTTGGGGGTCCACTTGCCCCTGTGATCTGCCTGCGGCGGGAGAATCCTTTTCAGCACAAGGTCGCCCGTCTGAAAGCTTCGCGGATGTATCTTCTTATCATATGCTTTCTTCATTCGGCTCTGGTACAAACGACCATATGCTAGAGAAGCTAGCCTCTTCTCATCCATCAAACTCAATTGGTTCAACCTGTCTTTCACCCATTCTGCCTCGTCTAGCTGAACGTCTCGCAATACCCTCAGAGAAGGGATCTCAACTTCCAACGGTAGTACTGCTTCCATTCCGTATACCAACGAGAACGGGGTTGCCCCGGTTGATGTGCGTACCGTCGTACGATAACCGTGCAAAGCAAAAGGTAGCATCTCGTGCCAATCCTTATAGGTCACCACCATTTTCTGAACGATCTTCTTGATATTCTTATTGGGCGCCTCGACAGCGCCATTCATCTTGGGTCGGTAAGGGGAGGAGTTGTGATGTTTGATCTTGAAATTCTGACAGAGCTCCTTCATCATTTTGTTGTTCAGGTTTGAACCGTTGTCCGTGATTATCCGCTCGGGGATCCCATATCGGCAAATGATATCTTTCTTGATGAATCTAGCCACCACCTGCTTAGTTACATTTGCATATGACGTCGCTTCCACCCACTTGGTGAAATAATCGATTGCTACTAGAATGAACCGGTGCCCATTAGAAGTCGTCGGCTCGATCTTTCCAATCATATCGATTCCCCACATCGAGAATGGCCATGGCGACGACATCACATTTAGAGGACTCGGAGGCACATGGATCTTATCAGCATAAATTTGGCATTTGTGGCACTTCCTTGCGAACTTGAAACAGTCAGTTTCCATAGTCAGCCAAAAATAACCTGCCCGCAGCAGCTTTCTCGTCATAGCATGCCCACCAGCATGCGTACCAAAGGTACCTTCGTGTATTTCCTCCATGAGCAGCTTTGCCTCTCTTTCGTCTACACAACGCAACAGCACCAAGTCGTGGTTTCTTCTGTATAAGACACCATCCGGATTCAAATAGAAATTTCCCGCTAATCTCCTGAGAGTCTTCTGATCTTGACTGGATGCCCCAGCCAGATACTCTTTATTCTTCAGGAAATTAAGGATATCAAAATACCACGGTTTCTCGTCGGATGCTTCGTCAATAGCAAACACGAAAGCTGGTCTGTCAAGCCGAGAGATAATGATTCGGGGAGCCTCGTTCCAGAAGTTGACTTTGTACATGGAAGACAAAGTGGCAAGAGCGTCAGCCATTTGATTCTCTGCCCGCGGTACGTGATGCAATTCAACTTTGTCAAAGAAAGGCAACAATCTCCTTGCATAATTCATGTAATGTATCAAGTTGGGCTGACGTGTCTCCCATTCCCCTTTTATCTGATTCACCACCAGAGCTGAGTCTCCGTATACGTCCAGATTCTTGATTCGCAAATCAATGGCTTCTTCAAGCCCCATTATACAAGCTTCGTATTCGGCTTCATTATTGGTAACGGCAAAGGTCAATCGGGCAGTAAACGGGATGTGCGACCCGTGTGGCGTAGTGATGATTGCCCCTATTCCGCTACCGTAAGCGTTCACAGCTCCATCAAATATCATCTTCCATTTGGAACCCAACTATGGTCTTTCGTTTGGCAACGGCTCTTCACAATCTTTCATCTTTAGGTACATGATATCCTCGTCAGGAAAATCAAACCTCATCGATTGGTAATCTTCAATAGGCTGCTCCGCCAGATACTCAGACAACACACTCCCCTTTATAGCCTTTTGCGAGACGTATTGGATGTCATATTCAGTCAAGACCATCTGCCAACGGGCAATTCTCCCTGACAACGCCTGCTTTTCGAATACATATTTGATCGGATCCATCTTCGAGATGAGCATGGTTGTGTGATTCAGCATGTATTGCCTCAAACGCTTGGCGGCCCAGGCTAGCGCGCAACAAGTTTTCTCAAGCATTGAATATCGAGATTCACAATCTGTAAATTTCTTACTCAAGTAATAAATTGCATGCTCTTTTCTCCCTGTCTCGTCGTGTTGACCGAGAACACAACCCATGCTTCCCTCAAGAACTGTCAAATACATGATCAAGGGTCTACCTGCCGCTGGGGGTATCAAAATAGGAGGCTCCTGCAAATACTGCTTTATTTTGTCGAACGCCTTTTGACAATTTTCGTTCCACGTTACAGCTTGATCTTTCTTCAGCAACTTGAACAATGGTTCGCACGTAGCAGTTAGGTTAGATATGAACCGAGCGATGTAGTTCAAGCTCCCTAAAAACCCGCGCACCTCTTTCTCTGTTTTAGGCGTCGACATTTCTTGGATCGTTTTTATTTTAGCAGGATCGACCTCTATTCCTCGTTCACTTACGATAAACCCCAGCAGCTTACCCGATCTCACCCCGAAGGTGCATTTATTAGGGTTCAGTCTCAGCCTGAACTTCCTAAGCCTTTTAAATAACTTCAGCATATTCACCAGATGCTCTTCCTCCGTCTGGGATTTGGCAATCATATCGTCAACATAAACTTCGATCTCTTTATGCATCATATCATGAAAAAGAGTCGTCATCGCACGCCGATACGTTGCCCCAGCATTCTTCAAACCAAAGGGCATCACTTTGTAGCAAAATGTTCCCCAAGGCGTTATGAAAGTAGTCTTCTCCATGTCCTCTGGCGCCATTTTAATCTGATTATAGCCTGAAAAGCCATCCATGAAGGAGAATACGGAGTATTGAGCAGTATTATCAACTAGCACGTCGATATGAGGAAGTGGAAAATCGTCCTTTGGGCTTGCTTTATTCAAATCCCTATAATCCACGCACATCCGAACCTTGCCATCTTTCTTTGGCACTGGTACGATGTTAGCAACCCATGAGGAATATTTTGTCACAGCCAAGAAACCAGCATCCCACTGTTTTTGAACTTCCTCTTTGATCTTTACTGCCATGTCTGGTCTAGTTCTGCGAAGCTTTTGTTTGACCGGTGGGCATTCTTCTTTCAATGGCAGACGGTGCACAACCATATCTGTATCGAGCCCTGGCATATCTTCATACGACCAAGCGAATACATCACTATACTCTCGGAGCATTTCAACCAGTCTTCGCTTGATATCGCTCTGCAGTGCGGCTCCGATACGAATATTCTTCTCAACCCCTTCTGACCCCAAGTTGATAATTTCAATGACCTCGTCGTGAGGCAGAATGACTCTTTCCTCTTGCTTTACCAACCAAGACAGTTCTTCAGGAACGTCACTATCTTCGACAACCTCTTCTTCGGCCTGAAATACCGGGTGCTCAAAGTCGGGACGAGTCATAGGTGGTTCAAGGATGTCATCTGAAAATGTTATCCTGCAAAAGGAATGGTTAAATGCTTCAAAATGCGTATAAAGCGAATAACCGCGTTGCCATTTTATTGAAAAATACAAAACAAGAAAGACAGAGATCGAAATATTTGCACATGAAAAAAACGCCATTTATTTAATGATTAACACGCAATGTTCATAACAGCACAACCCTAAGCAAATCCTGATGCCCCGGGCAAGACATCAGATTGTTCAACAATTAATAAAACAAAGCATTACTGTTTAAGAGTCACAGAAACAAGCTCCTGAATAGACCAGTTGCACAGTCCCTGTCCTGCCGTGCTTGGCTGAATCCAGGCGTCCATATCACAGTCGCTGTCTCCTTCTTCAGACTCTGAAGCAGCATTGATGGTTTCATGACATACTCCACTGGCAGAGATGGTTATTGGCCCTCTGAAACGGGGTGTCCCCACGGCAGGTGTTGATGACGACGATTGGTACCCCAACCCGAATCAGTCCATCTTCACAGGAATATCCAGCACTTTGCCCCAACCCTTTGCTTCTCCTGCCTCCACCAGAGCTTGAGCCTCTTTATACGACGAGACGGCTATCTCCGACACTTTGCTCGGCCCGGGACCTTTGTCCTTGATACGCAACCCTTCAAATGCCTGGCAGGGTGTTTCGTGAATCTCTCCATCGACCTCCACATATTTAAATGACGACAGATGGCTGACCAGGATGTCTTCTTCTCCGCACACGGTGACTAAGCTGTCCCCCACCATATATTTCAACTTCTGATGCAGGGTAGATGTGACTGCCCCGACCCCATGAATCCAGGGTCTTCCGAGCAGGCAGCTATATGCAGGCTGTATATCCATGATATAAAATTCCGTTGCAAACACCTCCGGCCCCACCTGTAGAGGCAATGTTATCGATCCAAAGACTGTTCTTCGCGTGCCATCAAACGCTCTAACTACCAAGTCACTGGGCGTGCACAAGATTCCTCTGACATCCAGCTTCATCATCGCTTTCTTGGGCATCACATTTAAGGATGATCCGGTATCGACCAATACATGCGACATTACTGATCCTCTACACTCAACAGATATGTGCAGCGCCATATTATGATCTATCCCCTTTGGGGTCAAATCGAAGTCGGTAAAGCCCAAGCTGTGGCCTGCATTCACATGTGCCAACACTCCTTCCAGCTGATTCACGGAGACGTCTTGGGGTACGAAGGAAGTATCCAGGACTTTCAACAAAGCATTTATGTGAGCTTCAGAACACAAGAGCAACGACAGGATGGATATCTTTGAAGGCGTCTGTTGCAGATGCTCCACAATCTTATAATCACTTTTTCGAATCAAGCGCATGAACTCTTCTACATCTTTCGATGCCGATGCTTTTTTGTTTACCTGCACTGGAATGTTCTCAACCATTTTTCCTTTCCCCTTCGCCAGTCTTTCGGCCTCCACCTCAGGCGATATGAAGATCCTACCACTCCTTGTCATGCCTCCTGAACCGACCACATTCTCTACAGTCTCGGCTGGTTGCTTATTAACATCAATCTTTATTCCGTCATAATACACTTCCAACCCATATGACCATGGGACTGCTTTTGTGCTCTCGTACGGGATTGGTTCGGCCTTAGTTATGGTGATCGGCGGTCGCTGAGCCGGTGTTGTTATAGTGATTGTCTTTCGAGGAATCGTTACAATGGCCACATCACTCTGATCATCTGCTACTGCCCCTGCAGGCTCTTCAATTGCTGCTCGGTCAAACTGCAATGTGCCTCCATCAATTAAAGCCTGGATGCCTTTCTTCAAATCATCACACCCCCCAGCTAGGGTCCAGCATTCTAAGCAATACTCATCACATCCTGGATAAACACCCCCTTGCAACAATCTGCTTTTTATCTCGCTTAGCGGCGTCTTTAAATCGTCGACATTCATAATCAGATTCAACCCTTCCTCAGTCAGAACGGCGTTTGCCCCGTGATTAGGCATGGGCTTCTGCACTATATTCGGACCTGCCGTTCCGAAATTGATAGCCTTATTGTCCAAAAGATCTTGTACGACATGTTTAAAAGCATGGCAACCCTCTACATCGTGGCCCGGAGCCCCAGAGTGGAACTCGCAGTGCCTGCTTGCATCATAACCATACGGAGGAGTTCCCGTTATAGGTGCCAGAGTTCTCTTCTCTACCAGGTTCAAACCCAGCAGCGTCTGCAACAAATCTGCATAGGTTGAGGGAGGCTTCTCAAAAACTCTTCTTGGTTTACCACCCTGGAATCTTCGCTGAGCAGGCTGTGCCCCCTGCTGTGGCTGCTGCTGCTGCTGCATTGGCTGCTGCTGCTGCTGCATTGGCTGCTGCTGAAACGGTTGTTGTTGTTGAAATGGCTGCTGCTGGAACGGAATAGTAACACTCGCCACCTGCTGCGGCTGATGATATTGGTTTCGACCCCTGCCTCGGCCTCGGCCTCCAAATACCGCGCTTGCCTCACCCTGACGGCGCCCACCAAAAGCCTTCCGATTACTGCCAGATGCATTTGATTCCTCAGCCTGGAACCTGCCTTGCTTAATGTTGTTTTCAATCTTTTCTCCCATCAGAATTAAGTCTGAGAAACTAGCCAAAGATGTGTGAAACAACTTGTCATAAAACATGCCTGTGAATGTTCCGATAAACATGTCGTTCATTTCCTTGTCTTCTAAAGGAGGACGGACTCTGGCAGCCATATCGCGCCACCTTTGCGCGTACTCTTTAAAGCTCTCACCCTTCTTCTGAGACAGCCCTGTCAATTGGACCCGATTGGGCGCCAAGTCGCTGTTATACTTGTAGTGAGCTACAAATGCCTCTGCCAGCTGCTTCCATGTCTTTATATTAGTTGGCTCCAACCCCATCTACCATTCTAGGGAAGGGCCTGATAGACTATCTTGAAAGAAATGCATTAGCATTCTCTCATCAGTTGAGTACGCAGACATCTTTCTGTAATAAGCCCGCACGTGCACTTTCGGACAGGTATCTCCTTTATACTTATCAAACGTAGGAGCTTTGAATTTGATTGGCACCCTCAAGCCAGGTACCAGACCCATTGTTGCCATGTCTAAGCCCAAAGCACTTTGGTTCAGGACCCCCCTCATCTGCTCTTCTAGCATTCTGATCTTCTGGGAGTCATCCATCGGCCCTTCGAAACCTCCGCCGGAGAAAGCGTCCTCCTGCTGATCTTCTTGCCACATACCATTCCCAGTTCCATACCCATCATATCCATTATTGCGGCCAGCTCTAATCTGATTCATCACCGGGCCTCGGCCTCTGTTGCCGTAGCCCTGAGCAACTCCAGCAGGTCCAAAAGCCATTAACCCAGCGCCGTTTCCATTTCCGAAACCTCCGTAACCCTGATTGGCCACACCATAACCATCTTGCCCAAAGCCTTGAGCATTGAAACCATATTTCCCAGCGTTATCGAATCCCTGATCGTTGAACCCGAATCCAGCATTGCCGAAGTCGTTGCCTCCCATATTATCACCCAAGTTGATATCACCAAGCCCAACGTTATGGACAGCAGTCTCGTTCCCAACTCCGACGTTACCGTTCCCAGCAGCGGTAGCGTTGTTGACATTAGCAGCAGGTATATTGACTACAGGTGGAGCCACTGGCGTGGGAGTGCCATCTCCATGAACAGTATCAACTCGCACAGACTGATGATCCTCATTACCGTGACCGGCATTTCTGACCAACAGAGGCTGCACCATGGCTTGCAAATTCTCCTGACCTTTTGCAATAGCTTCCATGGTCTGCATAAAGAGAGCTAGCTTCTCGCGCACATCTTGCATCTCGTTCTGCATTTGATCCATGATTCTTCGACAATTGGTGCGAGTGGAATATCTGTGCGGGCGCTGATCTGCAATCCTGAAAATACCTGGTACAGAGCAGGGAATAAGATATCATCCAATGATTACCTGTAATGCAATATGAATATGAATGCAATGCAATGTGTGTCTGTGCATTAGGGAAATTCACTCCCCGATTCTAGTGTGAAGGTGCCGGTGCAGTGACAGTGCTAACAATATAAAGATCGGAGCTGAATCACAGAAAGCCTCATATATTGCGGAGAAACCAATAAGCCAAGAATACAATATCACTGAGAGTACAATAAGAAGGCATGACCTCAACCAACAATCCTGGTGATGGTCAGCACTATGCAACTAAAGCATACAAGTTACTACATGACATGATCAAACACTCCCATAAGTCTGGTACTCTTCTAGCAACTTCTTGGTCTCCGGATGACTTGGTCGGGTAAGCAGCCCTTCAACAAGTTGGTTTCTTTTCTTAAGAACACGTTGCACGTCTTCAGCAGTTTCCTCCCATGCCCCTTCTCCGAAGCGATCCTCTAGTTTACGCTTCTGAGACACAGCTTCATCTCTGCCTTTGATGGCCTTGTTCAGTGCATTCTGGAGACTATACCGGGTCATCACTTCTTTTTCACACTTCTTGATGCTGGACTTCAACTGCTCTTCGAGGTCGGAAATTTGTTGCTTCAACTTATCTTCCCTCTTCTTATTGTTGGTGAGCGTGGCATTCCAAGTCTTATTGCAAGAAGAAATCTCTCGGTGAGCTGCGTCGAGTGCTCTCTTTTTGGATTCAAGCATGTCATGGGAGCTTCTGAACTCTTGCCCCAGACGTCCGCGCTTCTTCCTCTCCTCAGTCAACTCAGCTCCTAGTCTGTTCATTAGCTCAATCTGCTGTTGGAAAGCATGCACGGCCTTGCTTTTCTCACTGCGTATCTGGGCTAGCTCCTGCTCTAACCCTTCATTGATCTTCATCAAGGCTTCTTTTTCTTTCACAACTTGCTCGTAGGCCTCCCTAGAAACAGTAGTTGGCTCTGCTACCGGAATAGGAACAAGGACTGGTGCATCTGGAAATGGCATCCGCAACTGACTTGCTCTCTCCTGGATCCAAACTCTGTAAGGTGCATAGGCCTGACAGTCATTCTTCCCTAACAACGGCTTCCCTCTTCGGTTAATACGCGTCCAGGCATGCTGCAGCTTGGCTAATAACTCCCCCTTCAAATCACCGGTGAAGTACAGAGATTCCTGTACTTCTTCCTCCTTTGGTGGGTTCTTCAGCGCATATCCGAACTGACGGACCAGCAGAGATGGGTTGTAATTGATACACCCTTTTCTTCCTATCAGCGGGACATTAGGGTACCCCGAACAACTGAATATAAGTTCAAACCCTAGCAGGTCTCGATCAAACCACTCAACGTCTTCGGAGGATAGCCTCATCAGGCGCTCTGACCAGCTAGCTGTGGTTGCACTCTCCACAAAAGATCCCTTCATGGGAAGATGACTCTTGAACCATATATTCAACAAAGGCGCACAGCAGTAAACAACCTTTCCCCTTCTGTTTTCATTCTTGTAGTGCAAGGAGTGGTAGAAGTCTCCGATCAACATTGGCACTGGATTGCCGGCAGCAAATAGATGGAAAGCGTCCAAGTCCACGAAATTGGGCAAGTTAGGGAACAGCACAATTCCATAAATGCATAGAGCCAAAATAGCATTGAAAACCACCCAACATCCGTTCTTGGCATACTCCTGAGCTTTGCCAACCAGGAAATCAAGAGAGAAACCTGAAACCCCAAGCCAAGAAGTCACTAACAGTTCTGCAGCGTCCATATGCAAGGCTTTAGCTAAGTCCTCCAACTTGGGCTCAGCAGCAGAGTGAATGAAGGGAACCTTGTTCTGCACGGGTAGCTTAGTAAACTCCACATACTCTTCAATGGTAGGCCCTAGAATGAAGTCAGCAAACGTAAAACATCTCAATGCGGGGTCATAGAACTGCATCAAGGTGTATAGCCCGTTCATCTCATCAGCAGTGGGCTTGCAGACTAATCTCAGTAATCTCCCATGACTCATTCTGAAGCTTCTCCTAACCTCCTCATCAGCAAGAGATATCAGACCGAGCAAAGGGGTAATATCAGGTGTAGGCAGCTTATACGCAACTGTTTTCCTCAAACCAGCCATAATCAATACTCAGAAGTCTGGGCACTAGAACCGGGGGATATGCAAATGCACCTGTAGCACAGACACACGTTAATGGGATGCAATGATAATGGGTATGCAAACAATGCAATGCAAATAACATGCAACAGGGACCAAATGCCGTAGCTGAATAGCCTGAACCATATCAAGAGGTCTCAAACAGACTCCTTAGAAGTCCTCAAACCCTGGTCTCAGAGAGACCCAAAACAAAGCTCCAACAATGGTCTCTGACAGACCTCCAACCATAACTCCAACTGGTCTCTGGTAGACCTCAAATCACATCTCCAACTGGTCTCTGACAGACCTCAGAACTCTCCAACTGGTCTCTGACAGACCTCAGAACTCTCCATAAATACCCAGGATCTCAGATCAAGAAACAAACCGGTAGTCTGAAGGTCTAGTTACCTGCATAACCCCAAACCCTCTCACAGGTGGATGTCCTAGTAACTAACAAAGGTATGGCATCCTATGCGGTCGTCGGCGTCACAGACTTTCAGGGTTGATGATACGATTCCCAGAAGGAGTGGCATCATCAAATCCTGAAGAGGCCTCACTTAGCCAACTTCCAAATGATCGGTTCCCGGAGTCGACAATTCAGCTGACCAACAACCCCTTCGACCCAAAGGGTAGAAAAAGAAGCCAACCAGAAGAACCTCGTCCGAGTGTAGATTTCATGAGACACTAATGCAAGAAAAGCCGGCACGCGCCCACTACTTTCTACTTTAATTCTAGGTGCACTCAAGCCCAGGTCCGGCTTATCTCTCGATCAAAGAACACTCGTCACACCCCAATACAGCAATAATGATCAATGTATATAGTGCTGAAAATAAAGGTCAGAAATATAAATCCATACAAAATCCTCGACGGGAAAACAAGCGTTTAGGATTGACTCTCTTAGGGGACGTTGGATCCCAAATGCATAAGCACTATCGCAGTCCTTAGCAGCCAGGGGACGTTGGATCCCCAGCAGAGTCGCCAGCTGTCGCTACTGCGAAAATCGGCGCCGGCTGAACAGAAGAGTCACCACCGTGCGTTATTGATCCCACGGGAGGGAAAGGAAACGCTCAGAGTAAACCTCGCACAACACGGGAAAGGTATGGTCGTCGCAACCAAAACCTGGATTCGGGAGTCGGTTACGCAAGGGGAAGGTATTAGCACCCCTCACGTCCGTCGTACTCGACGGGATCCACGCTTGTTTTCTAGTACGGATTGATATTCTATCTAAACTAGGGGTTAAGGGTTAAAAAGAAAAGAAGACGACTCGGCAAAGTATCGCACTTTATGCCTACATATTCCCGTCTGGAACGAGAAATCAGAGTCAACATAGTTCGCCTACCTACGGGAAAGGAGGGGAAGGTTGCTCGCTAGGATATCGCACCCTATGCCTAAGTACTTTCATACAGCATGAAAGATTAGAGCAAACGTAGTTCGGGCCACGGAAGACACAAGTCTGTCTTGATTGTTTTTATTCCTTCTGAAAAAGGGTTTCTCTGATTACTGGTCCAAGCGGACAAAAATGACGTTTTGATGAGTTCACATTCTTTTACGGAAGAAGTGTCTCTTATTGTGTTTGAAATATTATAGTGTTTTTCTGTTTGTTTTGAGAAAGAAAGAGACAGAACTCTAACCTACGGTTGCGAAGGGAATCAAACTAACCTAATGTTATCATGCATGGGTTAAGACCTAATGTCTATCATGCTCCTCTCTTGCGCAGAGAGAAACAGAAATCCTAAGGGAATAGACGGAAACAGAAACAATATCAGATATATACAGTAAAGCAATAAAATGCATGGATGCAACAATACAAGCGAGGCAAGGGAGTCCCACTCAACCTCGAACCTAGAAAACAATAGGCAAAAGTGAACAGAATTCACTTTCAACCCAACAAGTTAAACAGCAAACAATACAGTCAGGAAAACCAATCAATACATCAGAAATGAAATACAGCAAAAATAAACAGCCACAGCAGCTCTGCATCAACATCTGTCTTCAAGTCATCTCCAAACAGCTACAAGCTTCAGCAAGCATCAATCTCCATCTCCACAGCCTTTAAGCAAGGTCTTGGATTAATCTTCAGTCTACAATAGCTTTTCTTCAAGTCTCAAACTCCAGGATGAACATCAATCAACAAGATGAAGTGAATGAATGTTAGACAGTCAATTACCTACCAAGGGTGGTTCATTAACTGTTAACATTATATAGACAATCTTCTCTCAAAAGTTCTATCTTTCAAATACATTCACTGATCCTTCCAAAGGAAGGAGGTGGATACTTGAAAGAGACTTTGAATCATAGAGAAAGGATGGATGCAGACAAGGCATTCCATGCTTGGGAAACAAGCTTTCTAATCTAGAGCTCTGCCTAGCTCCTAAACCCTAGTCTCCTCAACAGCTGCTAGCAAAAACTCTCCTCCTCAACTCTGGAAGTTGGTCTTCAGCATCTGGATCTCCAATGACTTCATCATCATAAGCCTTCAGCTCTCCCAATCCCCAAGCAATCCCAATACCCACACAGACAAATCATAATCCCCAAAGGGGGCACACCACACCAGTCAAACAAATACAGACAGTAATAATAGCAGTAGGGGAATCCTAATAATTTCTAAGGGATCTAATAACTATCCATAGTCCCTATAGTCCCATATCCCAAACTTTCAGTCTCTAAATCCTAAGGGAAATGATTCAATTCTCCTAAGTCATCACTTAAACCCTAATTTTGTTCATGTTGTTCACACCTAAACTAAACACCTAAAATCAAGTCCTAAAAATGGGAACTAAATTTTATATACAAGCTAACATTATCTACTAACCAACCTAAAAAGAATGGATTAAAAATATTAAAGCAACTATGCAAACTAAAATCATCAAATTCATGTATCAAACAAAATATTATTTACACCTAATTAAAAGAAAAATATACCAAAAATATAAAAATGAAATGAACTATTAATTTTTTTGTATGACAATTTTCTTGACAAAATTATGAAAAACATGTAAAAAGAACCAATGAAAAATAAGCATTTTATGATTTGTTATGATTTTTGAAAGATTTAATGTTTTTATGAATGAAAATAAAATGAATTAATGAGATGGAGGGTGCAGCAAGTAATGGAAATTAGTTAAAACAGGGAAACGGGCCAAGTAGTGGGGGCGTGAAAAGTAATTGGCACTAGGCCCAGGAAACATCAGAAAACCAACAAAAATTAAAAAACGGAAAAACGGTGTGAGTAGCAATTAAAATAGTGTAAATGGAATTGGGCTTGGGAACGGGGGTGTGAAAAGCAGCGAATGTGTGAGCCCATCAGAAAGAATTAATGAAACGGGGAGTTTTGAGGTTTGAAATTCCCTCCGTTTTTCAGCTTTAATCGTGGCCACACGATTAGGTCCTTGGTCAAGGTCAAAATGTCCATCCAACGGCCTGGGGTCATCGTCTACCTCCAGCAAACCCTAGCTTCAAAAAAGCTTCACCATGCACGCATGCTTCCATTCCTCTGTTCTCCCTCATACTTCCATGGATTCACACGACTCCAAGAGCAAAGTTGCTCTATAAACTTGCCTCTTCACAGCCATGCCGATAACTCTCCCTAACACTCACTCAATAAACCAACTCGAAGAGAATAACAGTTCTGATCCACCATTAACACCTGATATCAAACCTCTTATTTCTCATCAATTCTTGTCCTAAACTCATCTACATCTTATGCTGATCATAACAAGCCATTCAATGAAGATTTTCGTGCTTTAATCCAAGAGATACAAACCCTAACAGATTTGGTCCACCTATGGCAAACTCCATGAAACTTCCTCAAACTCACCAAAACTAATCATCTATCCTATCTTAACCTTTCTATGCTAACAAAACCTAATAATCCTAACCTAAACAGCCAATTCGAATGAGAAACATACCTGGTGCAATTGATGAAAACAGGTGCTAAATCCTCTTGATCCAAGGCTAGAGATGATTGAAAACTGATCCAAGAACTTGATGATGAGTTCTGTATGCAACCAATGATGCTCCAAGGCTTTGAATCTCCCAATTCCAAGATTCTTGCACTTTGAATGGTGAACTTGCACAGCTCGAATCCACCTCAATTCTACCAAATGATTGTATGAATTATGATCTATGGATGATGAGGATGAATACCAGATCAAGAATGGTGAAAATTGATGAGAATTTGAGAGAGTTTGAGTTGATTTTGCCAATTGGAAAAAGTGTGTGGAACTTGTGTTTATGAATAATATGAAGCACCAACCCTTGCATGAACCTCTTCATATCAATATATAGGTGAATTTAGAAACTCCTAGAAGCTTGGAGAAACTTCCCATGTATGATTTCCCTTGGATTTGGCTTATGTACCTTCCATTATAAGTAACCATGAGTAACTTTCAAAACTTGAACTAAACTCAAAATTCCACTTTAGCCAATGTTTTCAAAATGATTTTTCCAATCAAAATGACCTACAATTTCACCTCATTTGGCCAAAATATGAAAAATCTCATTTTTTAGGTCATTTTTATTCATTAAATCCACCAATTTTTAAACCTTGTGCTATGAATCTTTCCAATCTTTCATGGTCACTTTTCTAGACTCCAAATGTCATTTGGAACAAGTTTGATGTTGTAAAGTTTTCCATTTGAAGCTTCCTTGTATGAGTTTTGGGCATAGGCTTGAAATGACCTGTAATTCTCAGATGACCAAAATACCCTTTGCTTGCCAAGACCATAAGTAGAGTTCCACAAATCATATGAAGTCATACTATACCATTATAGAAAGCTAAGACAATGGGGAACAACTCTTATGTTGACCATAAATTCATTTGAAATCTCCTTGAGGGGTAAAAATTGCTTGGAAGTCAAGCCACTTTCACAGACAAAATTTCAGATACCTCAGATGACCTGTAACTTGCAAGGACCATAACTTGAGTTCTATAAATCTCCTTAGTGTCTTCCACCACTCAAATTAAAGGTCTTGAGATCCTCTACAAGTTTCATGTTGGCCAAGGATCCATTTGAAGCTTGAATTTTGACTTATCTTGCTTGGAAATTTTACCTATACTAGGGGATTTTACACAGAAACCCTAATTTAGAAACTCCTCTTCTCCTTGATTCCTCTTGATTTCTTCTTAGCATAACAACATATCCTTCTTTAAATGTCAAATGATGAACCCCACATCTTTCCAATAGCCCTTAATGTCTTTCAATCAGTCAGTTGACCTAGAGTTGACCTAGAGTTGACCCCAGATGAAACCCTAGTTGACTGCCTTCAACTGCAACTCTTGTGATCACACTAATGACCTGTTTCCTTCTCCCAATGACTTTCTAAGTCTCCCATGATGCCCAGATATTATCCATGCTCAGCCCACAACTCACAATTTCTTTGTTGATCCTCAGATACCCTCAGATAGGAGATGGATGCACTTGCTTGATCCATTGACTTTCCAGCTTTCCAATTCTTTCTGATGACTTGAATGAGATTGGATTTGAATAATAACCTCTTGATAGGCTCATAGAGATGAGAATAATGATTGGTCCCCTGTTGGATGACTTGCTATGCTTATGCTATGCAGATGAGTAGACTATGTACATGACTCTATATGCAAATGCTAATGATATTGAAACATAAACCAAGTGAATAAGGTTGAGCAAATTTTAGGGTGCAACAGCTGCCCCTATTCAAGCGACTTGGACCCGATTGGGTGAAGAGCCCGGAGCCTTCAGACATTCGCGGTACGAGACAGTTGAATAGTAAGAACCCAGAATAAAAGATCAGAGCAAACGTAGTTCGGGCCACGTACGACGCAAGTCTGTCTTGATTGTTTTTATCTCCTTCTAAAAAAGGGTTTTTCTGATTACTGGTCCAGGCGGACAAAAATGACATTTTGATGAGTTCACATTCTTTTACGGAAGAAGTGTCTTTTATTGTGTTTGGAAGATTTATTGTGTTTTTCTGTTTGTTTTGAGAAAGAAGAGACAGAACTCTAATCTACGGTTGAAAAGGGAATCAAACTAACCTAGTGTTATCATGCATGGGTTAAGACCTAATGTCTATCATGCTCCTCTCTTGCGCAGAGAGAAACAGAGATCTTAAGGGATAAACGGAAACAGAAACAATAGCATATATACAATAAGCAGTAAAATGCATGGATGCAGCAGTACAAGCGAGGCAAGGGAGTCCCACTCAACCTCGAACCTAGAAAACAACAGGCAAAAGCGAACAAAATTCTCTTTCAACCTAACAGGTTAATCAGCAAGCAATACAATCAGAGAAATTCAAACAATACATCAAGAATTATAAACAGCAAAAGAATAAACAGCAAGCAGCAGTCTTCATCTTCATTTGTCTTCAAGTCATCTTCAACCATCTTCAGGCTTCAAGCAAGCATCAGTCTTCATCTTTAAGCCTTCAAGCAAGGTCTCTATCTTCAATCTTCCAGGGCTTTTCTTCAAGTCTCACTCTCCAAGATGAGCAGCAGTCAACAAGATGAATTGGATGTTAAGCAGTCAGTTGCCTACCAAGGGTGGCCCACTGACTGTTAACATGATACATACAGTTTTCTCTCAAAAGTTCTATCTTTTAAATACATTCACTAATCCTTCCAAAGGAAGGAGGTGGGTATTTAAAAGAGACTTTGAATCATAGAGAAAGAATGGAGGCAAACAAGACCTTCCATGTTTATGAAGCAAGTTTTCTACTCTAGAGCTCTGCCTAGCTCCTAGATCCTATAACCTCATCAGCTGCCAGCAAGATATACTCCTCATCAACTCTGGAAATTGGTCTTCATTCTTTTAGTCTTCAATGGGCTTTATCAGCAAAGTCTTCAGCTCAAACCCAAACCCCAAGCAGGCCCAATACCCAACACAGTCAAACAAATAACCCTAGAGAGGGCACACCACACAATCAACCAATTACAGAAAATATACTAATAGTAATAATAGAATAGGGGAAGTCTAACATTTTCTAAGGGATCTATTACTTACCCTCAATACCCCTATAGTCCCATCATTTAATTTTGTCCTAAAGAAAACCCAAAAGAAATTGCTTTGTTAGACCTATATTATATTCACAACCCTAAATGATTAGCCTAATGTTTTCTAACTAAACTACCTAAAATAAATCCTAAAAAATTGGTATAAAAATAAAAGGGGCACCTAAGGTATGTATCTAGTTATACTAAAAAAATTGGCCTAAAAAGATTATGAGAACCACCTAAAAGAAATTCTACAAAAACTATATACAAACTATATCTATTTAAAAACAATTAAAATGTAAAATATAAGAAAAAATAGAAAAAATAGCTAAACTATTATTTTTTAATCATTTTAATTTTCTTCAAGTCAATTCTAAACTATTGCAAAAAATCTCATGTCAAAATTCTTATTTTTTGATTTATTATGGATTTTATAAAATGATAAGAAAATGAATTAAAACAAAAAAAAAATAAATGGAAGCCAGGGGGTGCAAGCAGCAAGGGCGCCCAGTTCAATTGTCACATGGGCCCAGCATCCAGGGGTGCGCATAGTAAATGTTTAGGCCCAGACCAACACAAAAATTAAATCAGAAAATCAAAAGAAAAATAAAACGTGCGCGGTGTAAATAGCAGGAAAATTCAGTTCAATTCGTGTGGGCCTTGATGTTAGGGGTGTGAAAAGTAATGATCATTAAGCCCAATGCTGAGAACTTAAGTGAAACGGTGCGTTTCACGTTTCTGAGTTCCCTCCTATTTCTCAATTAAATGTGAGTCGTCCGATTAAGCCATTGGTCAAAAGTCTCTGAATGATCCAACGCATGCCAAGTCGTCTTCTCCAATGGACCTAAGGTTTCTACCATGAACACCATGCACGAAGCTTTCATGAACCAGACTTGTCCTCATTCGTATTCCCTCGTTTCTCCATCATTTGGCACGATCCAAGAACCAAAGTTGGCCTATTTCTTGCGTAGAACACAACTATGGTAGTGGTTTGCCTCAAAACCCTCTCCGTCGTCCAAACCGAAAGATGCAATATCAAGACCTCAATATTTACTCAGATTTCAAGCATCCTCAACCTTATCAATCTTTGCACAAAAACAATCCTCACACTACACTGAACAATTCTATCCAATTATCAAAGATTATAACCTCCTAATTACTATGTTCTAGATCCAAACAGTTGGTGTGCTCAAATGTCAAACTCCATGAAAACTTGCCTAAAGCTCTATAATCAGTCATCTAACTACCCTAACCATCATTAACCTAACAATTCTCTATCATACTACTTAATTCAAGCCAATTCGAAGAAGATACTAACCTGGTGCAAAATGGAAAACAGATGATGAAGTTCTTGGACTCACAGCTAGCAATGCTCTAGGATTTATAAATGGAGGTGGATCTTGATACTGTATGCAGCAACTCTTGCTCAAATGCTTTGGATTCTTGTAACCAACTCTTTTTGCAATTTGAATGATGAACTTGCAGCACACGATTATGACTTCAATACACTCAGATCTTGCTTGGGATGTGATCAATGATGATCATGGAGCATGGTAGGATCAAGAACTTTGAAGAATGATGAAGAATTGGGAGAGTTTGAATGAATTTGCAAAAATGCAAGAGAGAATGAAACTATGTGTTTTGGATCAAAATGAAGTGCAACCCTGCATTGAATGAGCTCTAGGGTTTATATAGATGCCCATGGAATCATCTAGAAATTGCTGGAAGTTCCTTGTACACAAATCCCTTGTGATTTGGCATATGTTACTTTAATCATAAGCAAGCCATGATAACTCTCCAATTTTGAACTAAACTCAAAAATCCACTATTGCCAATGGTCTCAAAACATTATTTCCAATCAAAATGACCTATAATTTCATCCCATTTGGACATGTTATGAAAAATTCCCAAAAAATGGCTATTTAATGACTTAAATCATGCCTTAATTAGGTCATTTTTGCAAATATGAGCTACACCCATTTTCAAACCTCCATGACCACTTTTATAGACTCAAAACATCATTTGGAACAACTTTTATGTTATGAAGTTTTTCATTTGAAGCTTCCTTGTATGAGTTTTAGGCATATGCTTGAAATGACCTGTAATTTCCAAATGACCAAAATACCCTTTGCTTGCCAAAGTCATAAGTAGAGTTCCACAAATAAGATGAAGTCATACCATACCTTTCTAGAAATCTAAGATCATGAGGAACAACTTTCATGTTGGCCAGAAATCCATTTGAAAGCTCCTTGAGGGGTAAAACTTGCTTGGAAGACAAGTAACCTTCACAGACAAAATTTCAGATGCCTCTAATGACCTGTAACTTGCAAGGACCATAAATTGAGTTATATAAATCTGCTTGATGTCTTCCACCACTCAAATTAAAGGTCTTGAGATCCTCTACAAGTTTCATGTTGGCCAAGGATCCATTTGAATCTTGCATTTTGAATTATCTTGCTTGGAAGTTTGACCTAAATCAGGGGATTTTACACAGAAACCCTAATTTAGAAACTCCTCTTCTTCTTGATTCCTCTTGATTTCTCCTTGGCACAACACCACATCCATATCTACATGTCAAATGATGAACCCCACATCTTTCAAACAGGCCTTGATGCCTTTCAATCAAGCATTTGACCTAGGGTTGACCTAGGGTTGACCCAGATGAAACCCTAGTTGACTGTCTTCCACTGCAGCTCTTGTAATCACATCAATGACTTGTCTCACTTTCAAAATGACCCTCTAGGCCCTCCATGATGTCTATATACCCTCCATGCTCCATTCACAGTTCACAACTTCTTTGATGATCTTCAAATACACTCAAGATAGGAGATAGATCCACTGCTTGATCCACTGACTTCTTAGATTTCAATTTCTTTCTGATGGCTTGGATAGGCTTGAATTTGAATAAGAACCTCATGATAGGCTCATAGAGATAAGAATAGTACTTGGTCCCTTGTTGGATGACTTGCTATGCTATGCTATGCAAATGTTTAGACTATGTACATGACTTCTTATGCAAATGCTAATGCAATTGAAACATAAACCAAGTGAAGTAGGTTGAGCAAATTTTAGGGTGCAACAGCTGCCCCTATTCAAGCGACTTGGACCCGACTGGGTGAAGCGCGAACGACCTTCAAACGGTCGAGTTACGAGACGGTTGAATACTAAGAACTCGGAAATTTTCCAACCGCAGAAATGAACTGCACGACTGTTTGGGGAACAAATCTGATTTCAATATTATCTTGTCAATACTGGAATGACCTGGACGACTTCACTGGGGAAGTACTTCTGTCAACACAACATGACCCTGCCAACGATACAGGAAAATCACTCTGTCACCATTACAGAAAAATAACACCGTCATCACTCCGCCACCACTGCGGGAAGATAATCTGGAAAAATAACAACACCGCCATCGCTACGGGTACTACTTTATCATTACTACAGGAAATGACTCCGCCACCACTGCGGGGAATAACTCCGTCACCACTACGGGAAAATAACACCGTCACCACTACGGCAAAATATCTCTGCCACCACTGCGGGAAATAACTCCGTCACCACTACGGGAAAATAACTCCGTCACCACTACGGGAAAATAACTCCGCCACCACTGCGGGAAAATAACTCCGCCACCACTGCGGGAAATAACTCCGTCACCACTACGGGAAAATAACTCCGTCACCACTACGGGAAAATAACTCCGCCACCACTGCGGGAAAATAACTCCGTCACCACTACGGGAAATAACTCCGTCACCACTACGGGAAAATAACTCCGCCACCACTGCGGGAAATAACTCCGCCACCACTGCGGAAAATAACTCCGTCACCACTACGGGAAAATAACTCCGTCACCACTACGGGAAAATAACTCTGCCACCACTGCGGGAAAATAACTCCGTCACCACTACGGGAAATAACTCCGTCACCACTACGGGAAAATAACTCTGCCACCACTGCGGGAAATAACTCCGTCACCACTACGGGAAAATAACTCCGCCACCACTGCGGGAAATAACTCTGTCACCACTACGGGAAAATAACTCCGCCACCACTACGGGAAAATAACTCTGATACAGCTTTTCTGCCTATCTTTGCAGCAGCTAGCTCCATCAATCACATGGGTAACACAATATGAGTCTAGTCTTCCAATTTTCAGTGCTGACATGGCAGCAAATCAGAGAAGGACTATACTGGGGATTTTCTGAATCCACACTGCCAGACAACCTCCAAAAGTCGATTCACGAAATCTTTTGATATTGTCACAAAAGCAACCTTGAAGAAATACTCCGCTGGAGGGGTAAGAGAAACTTAATCCAGCAACTCTGTGGGGAATAATGCCACGATTGACATTATCATTGAATGTCTCACGCCGATATCTTGAATGTTTGGCAATTAATTTGAGCAAGAGCTCTCTCCACCTGCATGGGAAACAATACTTGAAAATAAACGGTTACCCAACCTAGTTTATGTCTCAACATGCATATGTTTGACAATGGCGTAATGCTCCATTCGACATGGAAATGCTACGCGTTTTTATTTGGTAGATGCAAATATGACACTATATGCCAATGCAAATGCAGACTCGAACTGCTGGGATACAGAAACCGCTTCAGCAAAATAAATGCTGAAGATAATGCCAACTCCGCTGGGGGTAACCGGGCGTTACAGAATTGTTCCAGCAAAATAAATGCTGGAAGAGTGAAGCCCGCTTTGCTGAGAAATAACTAAATGCGCCAATCATGATTGGACTTCTGCTGGAGAGTGAACGGGTATCACACGGTATTCCGGCAAAATAAATGCCAGGACACACAGCCAACTCTGCCGGGAAGAGTTTTAATCTTCGAGTTCCACTGGGAGGAAAGAAAACATTTGCTGGAAAGAGAACTCCGCTGGGGATGAAACGATTCCCTTGGGGAAAATCAACTGACTCCGTTGGGGGAGAGTAAATGACCCTTCTGGGAAGGGTAAACTGTCTAATTACAGCTCACGAGTTGGAAATGTTAATCTTCTGAGGCTAAACCACTCCGCTCGGGATGGGGGAATCCTGTTGGGGGACACCGCACTATCTGAATACTGCCTTTGATCTCGGAATTGCCAATTCTGCTGAGGGTGGACGACCCTGCTGGAGAATGTACTTCGGATAAGCTGTGACTAGCTGGGGAATTTGATCCTTCTTTAGTAAGGAACATTGTCATCTCAGAAGCGCGACCTGCGTGGGAATCGAGTCTTTCCGTTACAAGCCTCTGGTTAGTACTGCAATCTTTTGATCGTCCACTTCGCATGGTCAAGAACCCTGCAACACCACAAACAAGACAAGACAAGTCTATGCAACCAAATCTATTCAGGTTAGTGTTAGTGACATTATTTCCAGTTAATTCAAAGTTATAGCAATTATTGGCAAGGGCCAGTGATGTTATACACTTGCTATTTTTATTAAACCTTGGCGTTTGTCATGTACAAAACAGTAAAGAACCAGCATCAAATACTGAATAACATGTTTTATTGATTGGGCCCCTAAATGGGCGGAGTTTTGTACACGGGGTGTAACTCCTGGAAAGAGGAAGCTACGCACAACAAATATACAAGTATGCACAAGAAGCATAAATATAATGACAAATCGAATTTGTACACATGTCGGCAACGAGATGCAGACGAACATCATGAGCTGATCCTCCTATGACTCGCCTGACTCTAGTGCTTTCCCGGTATTCACACTTCCGAAGAGATTGTATCTAATAATCGGCCCCTCAGATATATTTTCCCGCACCAATGCTCACTGCAGTATCAAATTCGGACCGCAGTCATTTGCTTTTCAAATCCCTAACTTTTGCGTGAACCGCCCTTTACGGGTTTTCAATTCACCGGGATACCCTTTTTTGCCGAAGCCGCCCAGTGTAGGTTTTCAACTTCGCGGGTGTACATTTTTTTTCAATTTTTATCCCTAATTTTTGCCCGAACCTTTCATTCTGTTTTTGGTTCGCCAGGATGCCCCTTTTTTGCCTGGACTCTCTTTTTTTTCTGTCCAGCGGGTCAATTTCAAGCAAAGTATTTTTTAACTGCGTCCGAATTCACATGCGACGTAAAGTCTTCACCGTCCATGGTGGACAACAACAAAGCTCCTCCTGAAAAGACTTTTCTGACAACGTATGGCCCTTCGTAGTTGGGGATCCACTTGCCCCTGTGATCTTCCTGTGGCGGGAGAATCCTTTTCAGCACAAGGTCGCCCGTCTGAAAGCTCCGAAGATGTATCTTCTTATCATATGCCTTCTTCATTCGGCTCTAGTACAAACGACCGTATGCTAGAGAAGCTAGCCTCTTCTCATCTATTAAACTCAGCTGGTTCAACCTGTCTTTCACCCATTCTGCCTCGTCTAGTTGAACATCTCGTAATACTCTCAGGGAAGGAATCTCAACTTCCAGTGGTAACACTGCTTCCATTCCATATACCAACGAGAACGGGGTTGCCCTGGTTGATGTGCGTACCGTCGTACGATAACCGTGCAAAGCGAAAGGTAGCATCTCATGCCAGTCCTTATAGGTCACCACCATCTTCTGAACAATCTTCTTTATATTCTTATTGGTCGCTTCAACAGCGCCATTCATCTTGGGTTGATAAGGGGAGGAGTTGTGATGCTCGATCTTAAAATTCTGACACAGCTCCTTCATCATTTTGTTATTCAGGTTTGAATCGTTTTCGGTGATTATCCGCTCGGGGATTCCATATCTGCAAATGATATCTCTCTTGATGAATCTGGCTACCACCTGCTTAGTCACATTTGCATAAGATGCCACTTCCACCCACTTGGTGAAATAATCGATTGCTACTAGAATGAACCGGTGTCCATTAGAAGCCATCTACTCGATCTTTCCAATCATATCGATTCCCCACATCGAGAATGGCCATGGAGATGACATCACATTCAGAGGACTCGGAGGCACATGGATCTTATCTGCATAGATTTGGCACTTATGACACTTCCTCGCAAACTTGAAACAATCAGTTTCCATAGTTAGCCAAAAATAACCTGCCCGCAGCAGCTTCCTCGTCATAGCATGCCCACCAGCATGTGTGCCAAATGTACCCTCATGTATTTCCTCCATGAGCAGCTTCGCCTCTTTTTCGTCTACACAACGTAGTAGCACTAAGTCGTGATTTCGTCTGTACAGGACACCGTCCGGATTCAGGTAGAAATTACCCGCCAATCTCCTGAGAGTCTTCTGATCGTGACTGGATGCCCCAGCCGGATACTCTTTGTTCTTCAGGAAATTAAGGATATCAAAATACCAGGGTTTATCATCAGATGCTTCGTCAATGGCAAATATGAAGGCAGGTCTGTCAAGCCGAGAGATAACAATTCTGGGAGCCTCATTCCAGAAGTTGACTTTGTACATGGAAGCCAAAGTGACCAGGGCGTCAGCCATCTGATTCTCTGCTCGCGGTACATGATGCAATTCAACCTTGTCAAAGAAAGGCAACAATCTCCTCGCGTAATTCATGTACGGTATCAAATTGGGCTGACGTGTCTCCCATTCCCCTTTTATTTGATTCACCACCAGAGCTGAGTCTCCGTATACATCCAGATTTTTGATTCGCAAATCAATGGCTTCTTCAAGCCCCATGATGCAAGCTTCGTACTCGGCTTCATTATTGGTAACTGGAAAGGTCAATCGAGCAGTAAACGGGATGTGCGACCCGTGTGGAGCAGTGATGATTGCCCCTATTCCGCTACCGTAGGCGTTTACAGCTCCGTCAAAGATCAACTTCCATTTGGAACCCAATTCTGGTCCTTCGTCTGGCAACGGCTCTTCACAATCCTTCATCTTTAGGTACATGATATCCTCGTCAGGAAAATCAAACCTCATTGATTGGTAATCCTCAATAGGCTGCTCTGCCAAATACTCAGATAATACTCTCCCCTTTATAGCCTTCTGTGAGACATACTGGATGTCATATTCGATCAAAACCATCTGCCAACGGGCAATTCTCCCCGATAATGCCTGCTTTTCGAATATATATTTGATAGGATCCATCTTCGAGATGAGCATGGTTGTATGATTCAGCATGTATTGCCTCAAACGCTTGGCGGCCCAGGCTAGCGCGCAACAAGTTTTTTCGAGCATTGAATATCGAGATTCATATTCCGTAAACTTCTTACTCAAGTAGTATATTGCATGCTCTTTTCTTCCTGTCTCGTCGTGTTGACCGACAACACAACCCATACTTCCCTCAAGAACTGTCAAATACATAATCAAGGGTCTCCCTGCCACTGGGGGTATCAAAATAGGAGGCTCCTGCAAATACTGCTTTATTTTATCGAACGCCTTTTGACAATTTTCATTCCATGTTACAGCCTGGTCTTTTTTCAACAGCTTGAATAATGGCTCACACGTAGCCGTTAGGTGAGATATGAACCGAGCGATGTAGTTCAACCTCCCTAAAAACCCGCGCACCTCTTTCTCTGTTCTAGGCGTCGGCATCTCTTGTATTGCTTTTATTTTTGCAGGATCAACCTCTATTCCTCTTTCGCTCACGATAAACCCCAGCAGTTTACCCGATCTCACCCCGAAGGTGCACTTGTTAGGGTTCAGTCTCAACCTGAACTTCCTAAGCCTTTTGAATAACTTCAGCAGATTCACCAAATGCTCTTCCTCCGTCTGGGATTTGGCAATCATATCATCGACATAAACCTCGATCTCCTTATGCATCATATCATGGAAAAGAGTCGTCATTGCACGCTGATACGTTGCCCCAGCATTCTTTAGTCCGAAGGGCATCACTTTGTAACAAAATGTTCCCCAAGGTGTTATAAAAGTAGTCTTCTCCATGTCTTCTGGTGCCATTTTAATCTGATTATAGCCCGAGAAGCCATCCATGAAGGAGAATACGGAGAATTGGGCAGTGTTGTCAACCAGCACATCGATGTGAGGAAGCGGAAAATCATCTTTCGGGCTCGCTTTATTCAAATCACGGTAATCTACGCACATTCTTACTTTACCGTCTTTCTTTGGCACTGGTACAATATTAGCGACCCATGAAGGATATTTTGTAACAGCTAGGAAACCAGCATCCCACTGCTTTTGAACCTCCTCCTTAATTTTCACTGCCATATCAGGTCTAGTTCTGCGAAGCTTCTGCTTGACCGGCGGGCATTCTTCTTTTAACGGCAGGCGGTGCACAACCATATCTGTATCAAGCCCAGGCATGTCTTCGTACGACCAAGCGAACACATCACTGTACTCTCTGAGCATTTCAACCAGTCTTCGCTTGACGTCGCTCTACAGCGCGGCTCCTATACGGATGTTCTTTTCAACCCCTTCCGACCCCAGGTTAATAATTTCGATGACCTCCTCATGAGGCAGAATGACTCGTTCTTCTTGCTTTACCAACCAAGACAATTCTTCGGGAACGTCGCCATCTTCAACAATCTCTTCTTCGGCCTGAAATATCGGGTGCTCAAAGTCGAGACGAGTCATAGGCGGTTCAATGGTGTCATCTGAAAATGTTATCCTGCAAAAGGAATGGTTAAATACTTCAAAATGCGTATAAAGCGAATAACCACGTTGCCATTTTATTGTAAAACACAAAAACAGGAAAAACAGAGATCACAATATTTGTACATGAAAAACGCCTTTTATTTAATGATTAAACAACGCAATGTACATAACAGCACGGCCCTAAGCAAAATCACGATGCCCCGGGTAAGACACCAGATTGTTCAACAATTAAGAAAACAAAGTATTACTGTTTGTGAGTCACAGGAACAATCTCCTGAATAGACCAATTGCATAATCCTTGTCCTGGCACGCTTGGCTGAATCCAGGCGTCCATGTCGCAATCACTGTCTCCTCCTTCGGAATCTGAAACAGCGTTGATGGCCTCGTGACACACTCCACTAGCAGTGATGGTTATCGGTCCTTTGAAACGGAGTGCCCCTGCAGCAGGCGTTGATGACGACGGTTGATATCCCAGCCCAAATCGGTCCATCTTCACGGGAATATCCAGCACCTTACCCCAGCCCTTTGTCTCACCGGTCTCCACTAGAGCCTGAGCTTCCTTGTATAACGAGACGGCTACCTCTGACGCTTTACTCGGCCCGGGACCTTTGTCTTTGACGCGCAACCCTTCAAAGGCTTGACAGGGTGTTTCATGAATCTCGCCGTCGACTTCTACATACTTGAATGATGACAGATGGCTAACCAATATATCTTCTTCTCCAAAGACCCTGACCACACTGTCCCCTACCATGTATTTCAGCTTTTGGTGCAAGGTAGATGTGACTGCCCCAGCACCATGGATCCAGGGTCGTCCGAGAAGGCAGCTGTATGCTGGCTGGATGTCCATAATATAAAATTCAGTTGCGAAAACCTCCGGCCCCACCTGTAGAGGTAACGTTATGGATCCAAAGACTGTTCTTCGTGTACCATCAAATGCCCTGACCACCAAGTCACTAGGCGTACAAAGGATTCCTCTGACATCCAGTTTCATCATCGCTTTCTTAGGCAGCACGTTTAAGGAAGATCCGGTATCTACCAGTACATGAGACATGACTGAGCCCCTACACTCAACTGAGACGTGCAACGCCATGTTATGCTCTCTCCCCTTCGGGGTCAAATCAAAGTCTATAAATCCCAAGCTATGGCCTGCGTTCACATGTGCCAACACCCCCTCCAGCTGATTCACGGAAACATCTTGGGGTACGAAGGACGTATCCAGAACATTAAACAATGCATTTCTGTGAGCTTCGGAATACAATAGCAACGACAGTATGGATATCTTTGACGGCGTCTGTTGAAGGTGCTCAACAATCTTATAATCACTCTTACGAATAAGGCGCATGAACTCTTCCACATCCTTCGATGACGTTTCTTTTTCGTTCCTCTGCACCGGGACATTCTCATTCATCTTTCCTTTTCCCTTCGCCAGTCGTTCAGCCTCTACCTCAGGCGATATGAAGATTCTCCCACTTCTTGTCATCCCTCCGGTACCGACGACATTGTCTACAACCTCAATTGGCTGCTTACTAACATCAATTTTCACCCCATCACAGTACACTTCCAACCCATAGGTCCAGGGGACTGCCTTAGTGCTCTCATAAGGGATTGGTCCTGCCTTGGTGATAGTGATCGGCGGTCGCCTGGCTGGAGCCGTTATAGTTATCGTTTTTCGAGGAATCGTCACAGTAGCTACATCACTTTGCTTGTCTGCTAATACCTCTGCAGGTTCCTCAACTGCCGTTCTTTCGAATTGCAATGTGCCTCCATCTATCAAGGTCTTAATACCCTTCTTCAATTCAGCACAACCCCCAGCTTGGGTCCAACACTCTAAACAATACTCGTCGCAGCCTGGATACACACCTTCTTGCAATAACCTGCTCTTTATCTCGCACAACGGTGTCTTGAGGTCGTCAACATTCATAATCAAGTTCAAACCCTCCTCAGTTAAAATAGCATTTGACCCATGGTTGGGCATGGGCTTTTGTACTATGTTCGGACCCGCCTGTCCAAAATTGATAGCCTTACTATCCAATAGATCCTGCACCACATGCTTGAACGCGTGGCAACCCTCTATATCGTGGCCAGGAGCCCCGGAGTGGAATTCACAGTGCTTGCTTGCGTCAAAGCCGTACGGAGGAGTGCCCGTTACTGGCACCATAGTTCTCTTTTCCACCAAGTTCAAACCCAGTAACATTTGTAGCTATTCTGCATACGTTGAAGGAGGCGTTTCGAACACCCTCCTTGGTTTGCCCCCCTGGATTCTGCGTTGGGCAGGATGTACCCCCTGTTGTGGTTGTTGTTGTTGTCGTTGTATTGGTTGCTGCTGAAATGGAATGGTAACACTTGCCACCTGCTGCGGATGATTGTACTGGTTTCGACCTCTGCCCCGGCCTCGGCCTCGGCCCCCAAACACTGCACTTGCATCACCTTGACGGCGCCCACCGAAAGCCCTTCTGTTACTGCCAACTGAAGTGGATTCCTCAGCTTGGAATCTTCCCTGTTTAATGTTGCTTTCAATCTTCTCTCCCATCAGGATTAAGTCTGAGAAACTGCCCAAAGAAGTATGAAACAATTTGTCATAAAACATACCGGTAAATGTTCCTATGAACATATCATTCATTTCTTTGTCCTCTAAAGGAGGATGAACTCGAGCAGCCATGTCGCGCCATCTCTGCGCATACTCTTTGAAGCTCTCACCCTTCTTCTGGGACAACCCCTGCAATTGGACCCGGTTGGGTGCCAAGTCACTGTTGTACTTATAGTGAGCCACAAACGCTTCAGCCAGCTGCTTCCATGTCTTTATCTGTGTTGGCTCCAACCCCATATACCATTCAAGGGAAGGACCAGACAAGCTATCTTGAAAGAAATACATCAGCATCCTCTCATCGTTTGAATACGCCGACATCCTTCTGTAGTATGACCGCACGTGCACCTGTGGACAGGTATCCCCCTTATATTTGTCGAATGTGGGAGCTTTGAATTTTATTGGTACCCTCAGGCCAGGCACCAGACCCATTGTAGTCATATCTAAGCCAACAGCGCTTTGATTCACGACCCCCTTCATCTGCTCCTCGAGCATCTTGATTCTCTGAGAGTCATCCATAGGACCTTCGAAACCTCCACCGGAGAAAGCATCCTCTTGCTGATCTTCTAGCCAATTACCGTTCCCAGTTCCGTATCCATCGTACCCGTTGTTACGACCAACTCTAGTCTGATTCATTACAGGGCCTCGCCCCCTGTTACCATACCCCGGAGCGACTCCTGCAGGTCCAAAAGACATTATCCCGGCACCATTTCCATTTCCGAATCCGCCGTAACCCTGATTAGTCATGATCAAACCCTGAGCATTGAAGCCGAACTTCCCAGCATGATCAAACCCCTGGTCATTGAAGCCGAATCCATTATTACCGAAGCCATTACCTCCCATGTTATCACCCAGGTTGACATCTCCGAACCCAACGTTGTTGACGACAGTCTCGTTACCGATTCCAACGTTACCGTTCCCGGCGGCAGCGCCGTTGTTCACATTGACAGCAGGTATGTTTACCATAGGTGGAGCTACCGGTGTGGGGGTACCATCCCCGTGAATAGTGTCGACTCGCAAAGAGTTATGGTCTTCATTTCCGTGCCCAACGTTCCTCACCAACAAAGGCTGCACCAAAGCTTGCAAGTTCTCCTGGCCTTTCGCAATGGTCTCCATTGTCTGCATGAATAGCGCCAGCTTCTCACGCATGTCCTGCATTTCATTCTGCATCTGATCCATAATTCTTCGGCAGTTGGTACGAGTGGAGTATCGGTGCGGGTGCTGACTTTCAATCCTGAAAAGACCTGGTACAGTGCAGGAAATGAGATACAGTTCAATAATCACCTGTAATGCAATATGAATGGGAATGCAATGCAATATGTGTTTGTGCATTAGGGAATATCATTCCCCGATTCTAGTGCGAATGTGCCATTGCGGTGACAGTGCTAGCAATACGAAGTTCGGAGCCGAATCATAGAAAACACCTCATATATTGCAGAGAAATCCATTAAGCCCAGAATACAATATCAATGAATGTACAATAAGAAGGCATGACCTCAACCAACAATCCTGGTGATGGTCAGCACTATGCAAATAAAGCATATACATTAATACATGAAACGGTCAAGTACTCCCATATGCCTGGTACTCCTCTAGTAACTTCTTAGTCTCTGGATGACTTGGTCGGGTAAGCAGACCCTCAACGAGTAGATCTCTTCGCTTGAGAACACGTCGCAAATCACCAGCGGATTCCTCCCATGCCCCTTCTCCGAAGCGATCCTCTAGCTTCCGCTTCTGGGACACAGCTTCTTTCTTGCCTTCGATGGCCTTGTTCAACGCATTCTGGAGACTATATCTTGCCATCACCTCTTCTTCATACTTCTTAGTGCTAGCCTTCAACTGTTCTTCAAGTTCAGAAATTTGCTGCTTCAATTTGTCTTCCCTCTTTTTGTTGTTGGTTAGCGTAGCATTCCACGTTTTGTTACAAGAAGAGATTTCCCGGTGGGCGGCATCGAGTGCTTTCTTTTTGGACTCCAACACATCATGAGAGCTTCTGAATTCTTTCCCCAGGCGTTCACGCTTCTTTTTCTCTTCAGTCAATTCAGCACCTAGCATGTTTACTAACTCGATCTACTGTTGGAAAGAATGCACAGCCTTGTTCTTCTCACTACGCATCTGAGCCAGTTCCTTTTCTAACCCTTCATTGATCTTCATCAAGGCTTCTTTTTCTTTTACAACTCGCTCGTAGACCTCCATAGTAACAGTGGTTGGTTCTTCCACCGGAATATGAACAGGGACTGGTGCAGCTGGAAATGGCATCAGCAACTGTCTTGCTCTCTCTTGGATCCAAACTTTGTATGGTACATAAGCCTGACAATCATTCTTCCCCAACAGTGGTTTCCCTCTTCTGTTGATGCGCATCCAAGCATGCTGGAGCTTAGCTAGTAATTCTCCATTCAAATCACCGGTGAAGTACAAAGATTCTTGTACTTCTTCCTCCCTAGGTGGGTTCTTCAACGCGTATCCAAACTGGCGAACAAACAGAGATGGGTTATAATTGATACACCCTTTTCTTCCTATCAAAGGAACATTAGGATACCCAGAACAACTGAAAATGAGCTCAGACCCCAACAATTCTCGGTCAAACCATTCAATGTCTTCAGAAGATAGTCTCATCAGGCGCTCTGGCCAATCAGCTGTAGTTGCACTATCTACAAAAGGTCCCTTCAGGGGGAGATGGCTCTTAAACCACATGTTCAACAGCGGCGCACAACAGTAAACAGTTTTTCCTCTTCTGTTTTCATTTTTGTAGTGCAATGAATGATAGAGATCTCCAATCAAAGTGGGTACCGGGTTGCCAGCAGCAAACAGATGAAAAGCGTCCAAGTCCATAAAATTGGGTAAGTTGGGAAACAGCACTATTCCGTAGATGCATAGAGCCAAGATAACATTAAAGACTATCCAGCACCCGCTCTTGGCGTACTCTTGAGCTTTGCCAACCAGAAAATCGAGGGAGAAACCTGGAACCCCAAGCCAAGAAGTCACTAATAGTTCAGAAGCGTTCATGTGCAAGGCCTTTGCTAAGTCCTCCAGCTAGGGCTTAGCGTTACGATGGATAAAAGGAACCTTATTTTGCACTGGCAGCTCGATAAACTCCGCGTATTCTTCCATGGTAGGCCCCAAAATAAAGTCAGCAAACGTGAAACATCTCAATGCAGGGTCATAGAATTGCATCAAGGTGTACAACCCATTCATCTCAACAGCAGTTGGCTTGCAGACCAGTCTCAACAATCTTCCGTGACTCATCCTGAAACTTCTCCTAACCTCCTCATCAGCAAGGGACATCAGACCAAGTAGGGGAGTAATGTCAGGTGTAGGTAACTTGTACGCAACTGTCTTTCTCAAACCAGCCATGATCAATAAGCAGAAGTCCGGGCACTAGAATCAGGGAATATGCAAATGCACCTGCAGCACAGACACACGTTAATGAAATGCACATGATAATGGTTATGCGAGCAATGCAATGCAAATAGATGCAACAGGGACCAAATGCCATGGCTGAGAAGCCTAAACCATATCAAAAGTCTCAGATAGACCCTCCAGAATTCCTCAAACCCTGGTCTTGGACAGACCCAATACAAAGCTCCAACACTGGTCTCTGATAGACCCCATAACTTAACTCTGACTGGTCTCTGACAGACCTCATATCATAACTCTGACTGGTCTCTGATAGACCTCTCAACTGTCCATAAATACCCGGGATCTCAGATCAAGAAACAAACCGGTATCTGAAGGTCTAGTTACCTGCATAGCCCCAAACCCTCTCACAGGTAGGTGTCCTAGTAACTGACAACGGTACGGCATCCTATGCGGTCGTCGGCGTCACAGACTTTCAGGGTTGATGATACGATTCCCAGAAGGAGTGGCATCATCAAATCCTGAAGAGGCCTCACTTAGCCAACTTCCAAATGATCGGTTCCCGGAGTCGACAATCCAACTAACCAACAACCCCTTCGGCCCAAAGGGTAGAAAAAGAAGTCAACCAGAAGAACCTCGTCCGAGTGTAGATTTCGTGGGACACTAATGCAAGCAAAGCCGGCACGCGCCCACTACTTTCTACTCTAATTCTAAGTGCACTCAAGCCCAGGTCCGACTTATCTCTCAATCACAGAACACCCGTAACACCCCAATACAGCAAATAACAATAATATAATGCTGAAAGTAAATGACAGAAACATAAATCCATACAAAATCCTCGACGGGAAACCAAGCGCTAGGATTGACTCGCTTAAGGGACGTTGGATCCCAAATGCATAAGGAACTATCGTAGTCCTTAGCAGCCAGGGGACGTTGGATCCCCAGCAGAGTCGCCAGTTGTCGCTACTGCGAAAATCGGCGCCGGCTGAACAGAAGAGTCGCCACCACGCGTTATTTATCCCAAAGAGGGGAAAGGAAACGCTCGAGGTAAACCTATCTCAAAACGGGGAAAGGAATGGTCATCGCAACCAAAACCTGGATTCGGGAGTCGGTTACGCAAGGGGAAGGTATTAGCACCCCTCACGTCCGTCGTACTCGACGGGATCCACGCTTGTTTTCTAGTACGGATTGTTATTCTATCTACTCTACAGGTCAGGGTTAAAAAGAAAGAAAGGGACTCGGCAAAGTATCGCACTTTATGCCTACGTATTCCCGTCTGGAATGAGAAATCAGAGTCAACGTAGTTCGCCTACCTACGGGAAAGGAGGGGAAGGTTGCTCGCTAGGATATCGCATCCTATGCCTACGTACTTTCATACAACATGAAAGATCAGAGCAAACGTAGTTCGGGCCACGTACGACGCAAGTCTGTCTTGATTGTTTTTATCTCCTTCTAAAAAAGGGTTTTTCTGATTACTGGTCCAGGCGGACAAAAATGACGTTTTGATGAGTTCACATTCTTTTACGGAAGAAGTGTCTTTTATTGTGTTTGGAAGATTTATTGTGTTTTTCTGTTTGTTTTGAGAAAGAAGAGACAGAACTCTAATCTACGGTTGAAAAGGGAATCAAAATAACCTAGTGTTATCATGCATGGGTTAAGACCTAATGTCTATCATGCTCCTCTCTTGCGCAGAGAGAAACAGAGATCCTAAGGGATAAACGGAAACAGAAACAATAGCATATATACAATAAGCAGTAAAATGCATGGATGCAGCAGTACAAGCGAGGCAAGGGAGTCCCACTCAACCTCGAACCTAGAAAACAACAGGCAAAAGCGAACAAAATTCTCTTTCAACCTAACAGGTTAATCAGCAAGCAATACAATCAGAGAAATTCAAACAATACATCAAGAATTATAAACAGCAAAAGAATAAACAGCAAGCAGCAGTCTTCATCTTCATTTGTCTTCAAGTCATCTTCAACCATCTTCAGGCTTCAAGCAAGCATCAGTCTTCATCTTTAAGCCTTCAAGCAAGGTCTCTATCTTCAATCTTCCAGGGCTTTTCTTCAAGTCTCACTCTCCAAGATGAGCAGCAGTCAACAAGATGAATTGGATGTTAAGCAGTCAGTTGCCTACCAAGGGTGGCCCACTGACTGTTAACATGATACATACAGTTTTCTCTCAAAAGTTCTATCTTTTAAATACATTCACTAATCCTTCCAAAGGAAGGAGGTGGGTATTTAAAAGAGACTTTGAATCATAGAGAAAGAATGGAGGCAAACAAGACCTTCCATGTTTATGAAGCAAGTTTTCTACTCTAGAGCTCTGCCTAGCTCCTAGATCCTATAACCTCATCAGCTGCCAGCAAGATATACTCCTCATCAACTCTGGAAATTGGTCTTCATTCTTTTAGTCTTCAATGGGCTTTATCAGCAAAGTCTTCAGCTCAAACCCAAACCCCAAGCAGGCCCAATACCCCACACAGTCAAACAAATAACCCTAGAGAGGGCACACCACACAATCAACCAATTATAGAAAATATACTAATAGTAATAATAGAATAGGGGAAGTCTAACATTTTCTAAGGGATCTATTACTTACCCTCAATACCCCTATAGTCCCATCATTTAATTTTGTCCTAAAGAAAACCCAAAAGAAATTGCTTTGTTAGACCTATATTATATTCACAACCCTAAATGATTAGCCTAATGTTTTCTAACTAAACTACCTAAAATAAATCCTAAAAAATTGGTATAAAAATCAAAGGGGCACCTAAGGTATGTATCTAGTTATACTAAAAAAATTGGCCTAAAAAGATTATGAGAACCACCTAAAAGAAATTCTACAAAAACTATATACAAACTATATCTATTTAATAACAATTAAAATGTAAAATATAAGCAAAAATAGAAAAAATAGCTAAACTATTATTTTTTAATCATTTTAATTTTCTTCAAGTCAATTCTAAACTATTGCAAAAAATCTCATGTCAAAATTCTTATTTTTTGATTTATTATGGATTTTATAAAATGATAAGAAAATGAATTAAAACAAAAAAAATAAATGGAAGCCAGGGGGTGCAAGCAGCAAGGGCGCCCAATTCAATTGTCACATGGGCCCAGCATCCAGGGGTGCGCATAGCAAATGTTTAGGCCCAGACCAACACAAAAATTAAATCAGAAAATCAAAAGGAAAATAAAACGCGCGCGGTGTAAATAGCAGGAAAATTCAGTTCAATTCGTGTGGGCCTTGATGTTGGGGGTGTGAAAAGTAATGATCATTAAGCCCAATGCTGAGAACTTAAGTGAAACGGTGTGTTTCACGTTTCTGAGTTCCCTCCTATTTCTCAATTAAATGTGAGCCGTCCGATTAAGCCATTGGTCAAAAGTCTCTGAATGATCCAACGCATGCCAAGTCGTCTTCTCCAATGGACCTAGGGTTTCTACCATGAACACCATGCACGAAGCTTTCATGAACCAGACTTGTCCTCATTCGTATTCCCTCGTTTCTCCACCATTTGGCACGATCCAAGAACCAAAGTTGGCCTATTTCTTGCATAGAACACAGCTATGGTAGTGGTTTGCCTCAAAACCCTCTCCGTCGTCCAAACCGAAAGATGCAATATCAAGACCTCAATATTTACTCAGATTTCAAGCATCCTCAACCTTATTAATCTTTGCACAAAAACAATCCCCACACTACACTGAACAATTCTATCCAATTATCAAAGATTATAACCTCCTAATTACTATGTTCTAGATCCAAACAGTTGGTGTGCTCAAATGTCAAACTCCATGAAAACTTGCCTAAAGCTCTATAATCAGTCATCTAACTACCCTAACCATCATTAACCTAACAATTCTCTATCATACTACTTAATTCAAGCCAATTCGAAGAAGATACTAACCTGGTGCAAAATGGAAAACAGATGATGAAGTTCTTGGACTCACAGCTAGCAATGCTCTAGGATTGATCAATGGAGGTGGATCTTGATACTGTATGCAGCAACTCTTTCTCAAATGCTTTGGATTCTTGTAACCAACTCTTTTTGCAATTTGAATGATGAACTTGCAGCACATGATTATGACTTCAATACACTCAGATCTTGCTTGGGATGTGATCAATGATGATCATGGAGCATGGTAGGATCAAGAACTTTGAAGAATGATGAAGAATTGGGAGAGTTTGAATGAATTTGCAAAAATGCAAGAGAGAATGAAACTATGTGTTTTGGATCAAAATGAAGTGCAACCCTGCATTGAATGAGCTCTAGGGTTTATATAGATGCCCATGGAATCATCTAGAAATTGCTGGAAGTTCCTTGTACACAAATCCCTTGTGATTTGGCATATGTTACCTTAATCATAAGCAAGCCATGATAACTCTCCAATTTTGAACTAAACTCAAAAATCCACTATTGCCAATGGTCTCAAAACATTACTCCAATCAAAATGACCTATAATTTCATCCCATTTGGACATGTTATGAAAAATTCCCAAAAAATGGCTATTTAATGACTTAAATCATGCCTTAATTAGGTCATTTTTGCAAATATGAGCTATACCCATTTTCAAACCTCCATAACCACTTTTCTAGACTCAAAACATCATTTGGAACAACTTTTATGTTGTGAAGTTTTTCATTTGAAGCTTCCTTGTATGAGTTTTAGGCATATGCTTGAAATGACCTGTAATTTCCAAATGACCAAAATACCCTTTGCTTGCCAAAGTCATAAGTAGAGTTCCAAAAATCAGATGAAGTCATACCATACCTTTCTAGAAAGCTAAGATCATGAGGAACAACTTTCAGGTTGGCCAGAAATCCATTTGAAAGCTCCTTGAGGGGTAAAAGTTGCTTGGAAGACAAGTAACCTTCACAGACAAAATTTCAGATGCCTGTTATGACCTGTAACTTGCAAGGACCATAACTTGAGTTATATAAATCTCATTGATGTATTCCACCACTCAAATTAAAGGTCTTGAGATCCTCTACAAGTTTCATGTTGGCCAAGGATCCATTTGAATCTTGCATTTTGAATTATCTTGCTTGGAAGTTTGACCTAAATCAGGGGATTTTACACAAAAACCCTAATTTAGAAACTCCTCTTCTTCTTGATTCCTCTTGATTTCTCCTTGGCACAACACCACATCCATATCTACATGTCAAATGATGAACCCCACATCTTTCAAACAGGCCTTGATGCCTTTCAATCAAGCATTTGACCTAGGGTTGACCCAGATGAAACCCTAGTTGACTGTCTTCCACTGCAGCTCTTGTAATCACATCAATGACTTGTCTCACTTTCAAAATGACCCTCTAGGCCCTCCATGATGTCTATATACCCTCCATGCTCCATTCACAGTTCACAACTTCTTTGATGATCTTCAAATACACTCAAGATAGGAGATAGATCCACTGCTTGATCCACTGACTTCTTAGATTTCAATTTCTTTCTGATGGCTTGGATAGGCTTGAATTTGAATAAGAACCTCTTGATAGGCTCATATAGATAAGAATAGTACTTGGTCCATTGTTGGATGACTTGCTATGCTATGCTATGCAAATGTTTAGACTATGTACATGACTTCTTATGCAAATGCTAATGCAATTGAAACATAAACCAAGTGAAGTAGGTTGAGCAAATTTTCGGGTGCAACAGTGTGGAAAGAACATGAAGGGCCAAGGTCCAATAGCGCGTTGGACTCAGATGGATTAAGTGAGACACGGTCAAAGAGAGCACACGGTAAGCCATGGTATGGGCTGTTGGGTCAACAAGTAAGCAAATCAAAAGGACTAGGACATGCCACGTATTTAAGTGAGATTTAAATGGGATACGGTATATGTGGTCAAACAGAGCGCACGATACGTCTTAATCACAATCGTGCAAACTAAATTAAACATGATCAAAGGACCACAACACGCCACACAAGCAAAAAACAAACAAATATTCAAATGAAACCAGACCGCGGCCGGAGCTTCCTCCGGTCGTCTTCTCCGGCCGTATATCCACCATCAACAGTGCAACAAAATGCATGTATAGCAAAATGGCACCAAATCCAACAAATTAATAACCAACAATCATCTACATCTCATGTAGATCATGAATCCATGGTCCATTAAGCATAAAACCTCAAGATAAGTCCAAATCGAAGCCAACAAGAAAATGTAACTCACACTGAAATGTTCATAATCAACATCAAATTCTATCCAGAATCCAAGCATGAAGTTCATACATTATAAACACACAAAAATGGCGTGCAATCATGGCATAATGGGTGAGAAATCTTGAGTTGAAACTTACCTAACGGAGCCTCTCCGTTGGAGCTTCTACAAGTGCCTAAGCTTGATGAAACTTTCCAGAATCACTCAATGAAGCTTGCTGGAGATGGTTCTAACCTTGAATTGCTCTGAAAATGCTTCAATCAAGATTCACGAATTTGGATTTTAGCTTGCTTGCTCCAACTGTGTTTCCTTCAATTCTCCACGAAAATGACTCCCTCTTTGCTCAGAAATGACCTAGAGCTTATATATGATGGATATAACAACTTATGGAGGCCCAATTGCAGCTCTATAGTGTGAATTATGAAATTTCCCAATTCTCATTTTCATGCCCATGCACACGTACCAAATGCCTCAATTCACCTTGTTTTTTATTCAAAATCACTGCTGAGATTTCATTCTGATCATGTGGATAGGATTAAAGCCTTGAAATGATCAAATGGTTGAGATTTGATTACCAAAGTTTCACTTGAAATGGCAAAGTGACTTCACATGAAAACATGAATAAAACTCAAATCCAATGTGTGCATCTTATTTATCTCATCTTTGTGACTCAAAAATGCATAAGGTTGCCTTGAAATGGTTCCAAATGAATTAATTTGATTTTCTCCTCCTTAAGCTTTCTTCATGAAAAAGTCTCTTGCCAATTCTCAAACCCTAGCCAAATTCATGACAATTGAGTGTTCTAAGATGAAATTGGGATCATTTGGAGCACATTTGATGTTGGGAAAAGTTTCATTTGAAATGTGCAAAGTGGTGAAATGGACCTATAATGAAAATGACCTATAATCTCACTTTCCCAAAATACCCTTACCTTGCAAGCTTCATATCTTGAGTTCTACAAATCCAATTGAGGACTTCTATGATTTTTTGGAAAGCTAAGATCATAAGGAACAACTTTCATGTTTGGGTCAAAGCTAGGAGAAATATCCTTCTAGGTCAAAAATGTCTTAGAAGTTGGTTGACTTTTGTTGACCAAAATCACATTCATCTGATGACCTGTAACTTGTCAGCATCATAACTAGAGTTCCATAAATCCAATGGAGGACTTCTAGTACTCAAAGGAAATATAAGAACATGCTCTACAAGTCTCATGTTGGAGTCAAGATGAGATGAAACTTGTATTTTGAGATATGTGGTCTTGAAGTTAGGCACTAAACAGGGGATTTTACACTGAGAACCCTAATTTAGTAACTACTCACACTTTGAATTCTTCTTGAATTGATCTTGGAATAATATCTAAAATATCTCAACACAACATTCCATGATAACTATGATTTAGAATTGATTCTTAATCTCCTTCAAGTCCACAATTGACTTAGGGTTGACCAGATGAAAACCCTAGATGCAAAACTTTTGAATGTGGCTTCTTCCACATGCCACAACAACTTGGGCAAGCTCCACGATGGCTTTCAAATCAATCAATGAGCTTCCTCAACATCCTATATCCATAATCATGAATTCACAATCCTCTGATGATCTTCAATTGGCCTCCCAGTTAGGAGATGATCCACAAACATCCACCAACTCTCTCAAAGAGCATTGACCACCTCTTAATGACTTTGATGAGCACTCATGCTTGAGTAGACCTCTTGGTTAGGCTCAAAACCGTTGGCAAACATTCTCTTGCTAGGAACACCTTTCTTGATCCTCTGTTAAATGAATAATGTTATGCAATGCAATATGCTAGAACAATGAAATGAAGCATAAACCAAGTAAAGAAAAGGTTGGACAAATTTTGGGGTACAACAATAACAATCAATAAATAAATGGCATCTTACTCATATTCAACACACTCATATTCCTCAAAATGCCTCAAAGGCCACAACGTCATAATTCATACAAAAAGACTCAGAAATGCAATGCAACACAACTCAATGCATGTGGTATCAATGATCACAGCTCGATGGACACTGGGCCATCAACTCTCCATAGATCCCTATCAATAGGATCGATTCTACTAGAGAATCAGAGCATATCAAAATACTTCACATCCACACAATGGGATTGAAGTCAAAGTAATCGAGGTCTTGAACCGAAGTCTGGATGCACATGAATGCATGATGCACACGTCACAATCATCCTCATAATAACATCATAGGTGCATCATCATTCATCATATTCATCATCATCAACGTCATAGCTCATCATCATAATCATCATAATACGTCATGTCATCACAACTCATCATAATAATCATCATACATCATAATCAATCATAATAATCATCAAACGTCATGTCATCATAATTCATCATAATGATCATCAAACATCATGTCATCATAATTTATCATAATAATCATCATTCATACATCATATAAATCATCATATAATCAAGTACAAATCACATAGCGCTCACAGTCATACTCATATTAACTCATCACAAGAATCACAAAATCAAACATCAAGGCATCGCTGCACACGATCAACATACGCGAAACTCTGCTACATACACTGGCATGTTCGCTAGGCGAGTCTGGGGCGAGTTTCTTCTCTAGGCGAAGGATTCTTTGCTAGGCGAGTCTGGAAACAACATGGTTCGTTAGGCGAAGCTTTCTTCGCTAGGCGAACTGTGTGATGACAGTAAAATCTGCTACGCACCAGAATTGATTTTCACCCAAATACTCATATGATTCACTTACCCAATGCCCCCAAAATATCCCTAAATCATCCCTAAGGTCCTACGGCGATAACGGCACAAAAACTACGGTTTACTAGGCCAATCCCGCAATTTATTCCTGTCTTAAATCATAATTTCTCCTTCAATTACACCCTAAGGCATTATGGTTACTCACTATTCGATATTCAATCCCTTCAGGGTCAGACATATAACAATCCAAGATTTTTGGCCACGAAGGCCCAAGGTTTCCTACTTCTCATATTACACATCAAACAGTCAGGAATACTAACCACTAGCCATAACCTCAAAGTCTTATCAATTTCCCTATTTTTCCTACAATCAACCCAAAATCCCTTAAACCTCAAATCAACCATAAACACATCGAAAGACATACATGGAAAATCATGAAAAGTTATACTCCCCATACCTTAGTCAATTCAAAGCTTTCACGATTAACTCTGGGAACTTTCCGAAGCTTTTGCCTCCAATTCTCCCTCCTCAGAGCTCTGGCCTCCATTTTTTCACGGTTAAAAAAATGAATCCCAATTCCCTTCAGAATTCTATTTTTTTAAACCTAGCTTGGGCTTCACAATTTGAGTTTTTCCCATAATACCCTCACTTACTCCTCTTAATAGTCCAAATTGCCCTTATCCAACTTACATTTATTTTAATTCATAATAATATTAATATATCCATATTATATACTATTATTCAAAATAAATAACCCAAATATGCATAATTCTCCATATTCCACCAAACCACCCAAAATCACCAAAATACGAATATTCTCAATTAAATAAATAAATTAAAATATTCCAATTAAATTTGGGGTGTTACATGTGCATCATGCATTCATGTGCATCCAGACTTCGATTCAGGACCTCGATTACTTTGGCTTCAATTCCATTGTATGGATGTGAAGTATTTTGATGTGCTCCAGTTCTCTAGTAGAATCGATCCTATTGATGGAGATCTATGGAGGGTTGATGGCCTAGTGTCCATCGAGCTGTGATGATTGATACCACATGCATTGAGTCTTGTTGCATTGCATTTATGAGTCTTTTGGTATGAATATGATGTTGTGGCCTTTGAGGCCTATTGAAGGATATGAATGTGTTGAATATGAAAATGACGTTGTTTTATATGTTGATTTTTATACATTGATTATTATGAATCGTTTTACTCACCCTGCATGTTTGGATGTTACCTCCACGTGGGTAACGTGCAGATGACCAGATTTAGCTGTGGACGCCGTCGAGGATTATTTTTGAAGTTTTGAGTTGTTAGCCTTTTTGGTTAACTTAGAGGGTTTGCTCTGATATGTAACATTGGGTTGGGTTCTTTTGAGTTAAACTATATTTTGTTGAGTTATTTTGCTTATCTTCCCGTATGAGGAAAACCTTGATGTATGCCTTTTGAGTTCCACTGATTTGTGCAATTTGATGTATATTGGGAAAACCCGTTGTCTACGGAGCCTTGACCTATTTTGTTGATTTAGAAATGTACGCCCTTTTTGGTGGCTTTTTATGAAATTTAATAATTTACTCTGATATCTGTGTTATTTTGCCATAATAATTGTGGGGTAGAAAAGGGTGTTACAACTAACCTGGCTCCATTTACAGTTGACTAACCTAGCTCTAGAAGGTTTCTTGATCAGTTCTCAGGTGTTGTTATCATGAAGAGATTTCATATCATCACCCATGGCCTTAAGCCATTTAGTCTTCTTTTGACTCCTCATAGCTTCCTTATGGTCTCTAGGTTCTTCGTCTAGAACCTCACTTGCAGAGATTAAGGCATAAGCTATAAGATTTCATACCCAAGTCTCTGAGGTGGCTTGAATACTCTCCTCGATCTGTCTCTTTCTAGAAGGTAGTCATTATTATTCTCCTCATCTTCAACAACATCTTCTGTGTCTTCTTCGACTTCATTTGGGGTACGCAATTCAGCATCAACATGTTCCACCTCAACAGGAATCTATCCCTGTTCCCGCTCTTTGTTAGCACCATCAATTTTCTTGAAAGCCATCTCTGCTTCATTGAAAACTCTATCTCGACTGGTGATACACCTCCTGTGTCCTGGCTCTAGGAACCATAGCCTATAAGCTTTGACTTCTTCAGGGTATCCCATGAACATGCACTTCAGAGCTCTAGGTTCGACCTTGTCTTGCCTAATATGAGCATAGGCCACACAACCAAATACTTTCAGTCTTTCGAGACTAGATGGATGTCCCGGACAAACTTCTTCATGTGTCTTCATTCTCAAGGCAGTCGAGGGAGATCTATTTAACAAGTAAGTTGTTGTTGAAACATCTTCCGCATAAAACACCTTCTTCAATCCAGCACTAACCAACATGCATCTAACCCTTTCAATGATTGTTCGATTGAATCTCTTAGCTAAACCATTTTATTGAGGAGTACCTTTGCTACAGTCGTATTCCTTGCAATCCTAAACTCAACACAGTAACTGCGAACGCTTTGTTGTAGAATTCAAGGCCATTGGCGGTTCTCAACCTCTTGACCTTTTTGCCAGTTTGAGTTTCGACCAATATCTTCCAACTTTTGAAATTCTCAAAAGTTCCATCCTTCGTCTTCTGAATGAATACCCATAGCTTTCTGGAATAGTAATCAACGATGGATAGAAAATACCTTGCATCTGAGTGTGAAGGATTCCTTGCAGGTCCCTAAAGATCAGCATGAATGTAATCCAGGGATCCATGTGTTCTTTGTTTTCCTTTGTTAAGCTTCGCCCTACATGATTTACCAAATACACAAGATTCATAAAACTCAAACTTTTTGAATTTGTCACCTCCTAGAAGGTTCTGCTTCCCCAATTCGACCAGACCTCTTTTGCTGACATGGCCCAATCTCATGTGCCATAATTCTGTCTTCGACGCAGGTTTCGTGGATGCAACATTTTTCTAACCACTTACAACCTCAACCTTAAGGGTATACAAGCCTTGTTTCTTCACGTCTTTCAAGACTTCCTTCGACCCCTTCATGACTCTTAGGATACTTTTCTCTCCTTGAAAAACATATCCCTTTTTGTCGAATTCACCAAGAGAAATCAAATTTCTCTTCAAGTCAGGCACATACCTGACTTCGATCAATAATCTTATTGACTCATCACGGAGCTTGAATCTCATAGTTCTAATACCTATAGTTTTGCAAGATTTGTTGTTTCCCAGCAGCATAGATCCACCATCTTGATCACATAGCTCCTCAAACAATTCTCTGTTTGGAGTCATGTGCCAAGTGCAACCTGAATCCACAATCCACTCTTTTCTCGAGTCGCCACTTGAAACCACAAGAACATCATATGAGTAAACGTCATCTTGAACAATGGCTGCGTTACCATTACCTACATGATCTTTCAGGCGTTCAGGGCACACATTCCTTGTGTGACCCTCCTTCTTACAGTGATAACATTGAATACCAGATGTTTCGCCACTATAAGATTTTTGTTAACTTTTACCTTTCTTCTTGTTGAACTTACCATCCTTTCGCAAGAATTTTCCCTTAACGGCCAAACCTTCGCCTAACGTCGAAGGTTTATGCTCCTATCGTTCGTTCAAGTCCTTAGAATACAAGGCTGATTGAAAATATTCAAAGGTCAGTGACTCCCTTTCATACAAGAGAGTTTCTTTGAAGTGAGCATGTGTTCTGGGCAAAGCACACAGCAGCAACAGTGTTTGATCTTCGTCATTGATTTTCACATCAATATTTTCAAGATCAAGAATCAGCTTGCTGAACATATCCAATTGCTCAGCCAACACTTTTTCTCCACTCATCTTGAATGAATACAAAACTTGCTTCAGGTAGATTCGATTCACCAGAGATTTTGTCATGTACAAAGTTTCAAGTTTCACCCATAATCCCGTTGTTGTAGTCTCCTTTGATACCTGTCGAAAAACCTTATCACCAAGGCTCAACAATATTGCACTGTGAGCTTTCTTGATCATGCCGGTCTTTTCTTTTGCCATTAACGCAGCATCCATGACTGCCTCACCCTTCAACGCTTCCAAACAAGTCTGTTGAACCAGTAGGGCTTTCATCTTCAAGCGCCACAAACCGAAGTCGTTCACTCTGGTGAACTTTCCAATCTCATACTTTGTTGAAGGCATCTTCTCCACGCTCACATCACCAATTTGTTGTGAATCAGATACCTTTAAACAAAGTATAAAAAATTTCTTAATGATCAAGAAACACACAAGGGTTAGGGTTAACAAAGAAGACAAGGCAAAACAACAAGGAACAACAAGGATTGGTTATAAACTGCTATTCTTTCCTTACTCTTAGAACAAGATTACAAGTATACAAAAATAACAAAATAACTTCTCTCTCTTGAAATTAGGATTTTATCTTCCTATTTTTCCTTATACCAAGATTGAGAAACTAACATCCTATTTATAAGAAAAATAACACACTAAACTAATGGGCATTTTAACAATTACCCATTACAAGCTAACTTAGAGTACAAGCTAACTTAAACAATTGGGCTTACAAGCAAGACGCAATTCAACATGCTAACAACCCTAAAAATATTGACTAATGTGTGTTATAACAAACTTCGACTACAACACATATTACTCCGACAACAACATGCGAACAGACTTCGACCTCATGTTTAATTCCTGTCGAAGTAGACGTTACCCTTCGATCATATTAGAGTTCGATCCAATATCTCACAAATTGAAATATAAAAAATAATAAACTATTACAAACATATTTTGCTACAATTATTGAAATAGAAAGAAGGATAATTATGGACCGAAGGTATGTACTAATCCTCTTCTCATTTAAATTTAAAGATTATCTTCAAGAGTCATTTCTAAGAGCATCTCCAATGCTTTTGTTGGCTTGGTCATGGCAGTTGCATTGAATCATGAGGAATTAGCTGAGTTTCATAGGGTGGTTGGTAGGGGTGACAAAATGGATGGATTGGATGGATATGGATTAGATTGTTAATGGATGGATCAAAACAATCAATTAGTCTATTAATAATCCACTAAATTTTTTTTAAAATTATCCAATCCAATCCATCTGTTAAGAATAAAATTCATTCAATCAATCCATTAACATATTTGTAATGGATGGATATTCATCCATCCAATTTTTTTTTTTAATTTTGAAAAAATAAACATATTTTTTTTATTTTAAAAAAATCGATTTTATTTTATTTTTGAAAATTCATTATTTGTATTTTAAAAAAATTGTTATTTAATATATTCATGAAAAAATTAAGGTTTTTGTTTAAAAAAAATCATTTTTTTTGTATTTTCAAGAAAAAATTAATATTTTAATTTTTGAAAAATATCAGTTTTTTTTTCCAAAATAAAAGTTGTTTTTTTTTTTTTTTTGGAAATTTGAATTTCTTGTATTTTTCAGAAAATTGATATTTTAATTTAAAAAAAATCGGTTTTTTTTATAAAAAGAAAAATTGGTTTTTTGTTTTGGAAAAAATCTTTTTTTTTTTGGAAAAAAAATCAGTTTTTTATTTGAAAAAAAAACCAACTTTTATTTTGGAAAAATTCTGATTTTTTTATTAGAAAAAAATCAATTCATTTCTTTTAGAAAATAAATCAATTCTTTTCTTTTAAAACATTTATTTTTAATTATTTAAAAAAATTAAAAAAAATAAAAATAATCTATTAAATCCTTAAAATATGTTGGATGAATTGAATTTATTGATACATATAAATGAATTTATTTAATTCAATTTATTAACTTATTTTTTATGTGTTATAGATTGAATGAACTTTTTAATGAATAGATTGGATAAATTTTGCCTTAATAAATTCAATTACTACCTATAATAATTGATATTATATAGTTGACCGCTTCTTAAATTATTTGAATCTTACGTAATAGCGTCATCTTCAAATGGACTATTCTTAATTTTAAAAAATGTTGGAATAAAATTAAGATTTTATCTTCAAAATGGTTTTCAGATTGCAGTACTGCCCCTATGTCTTGTTTTGAAAACTCTCTGATGATTAGTTTGTCTTTTAAGAGATTTGAGTACTTTTTAATAGTTTAAATAATTGCTTATTAAAAAAAAAACTTCTCCAATATAGTTTAATATTCTGAGCATATCTAAGTGGAGTTCTGGTTGCTTTTTCTTTAATATTTGTGTAAATTCTTTTATGAAACTGTGCATGACATAAGTTGTTTATCAGTAAAAAAAACTAATTACATGCTCCTCAAAACTCAAAAATATTATAGAAGAGTATCAAAGAAAAACATCTGATAAATTAATAAATATTAAAATATTTATGTAAATCATTCCAATACTCATAAGAAGTACAAAGATGTATTCGATCCCAATACAAAGTCCAACAAAGAGTACAGACGAAACAAATCTACGTGACTGCTAGCCGGTTTGGTTGCTACTCTCACCAACTCTTGATGATATCCAGGTTTCCATCGGTATGGGGACCGACACCTTCGTATTCAGGAACGGACTCAGAGATCTTGATCCGTGGGAATAAAATATATATACTATTATAAATATTTATATAAGAAATATATCAATGTGAAATTATATATTATTGTGTAAAAAAGTTAAAACTATTAAAACTTTATTATTCTATATTAAAAAAAATCAAAGATAGTTAAACATATAATTTTTTTTATAAATAGTTTTATTTTAAAATTATTGAATAAAATTTTTTTTTATCTTTAATATCTAACAAAACATCCGTTTAATCATTTAAAAATATTTAATTTATAAAATACACAAATATTGATTTTTTTTAGTGGAGGCATTCATGAAAAATAAATATTTTAAACTAATTTATAATAGCATAAGGCATTATGATGGACGTAGGTCCGTGCATGCTGGTACCGCATGGTTAACTGCGGTTGATGGCGGTCGTGTTAATGTTATACACTTCCAAAGAATTACCCCAACTACTATTAGAATAATAAACCCTCCTGCAAATACACTTAAAATGATCGGCAATGGATCCGATTTACGGATACTTCCATTTTCATAATAGATCGAAGGTAAAATGTTTTCTGGTGGAAGTGCTGCAAATGGAGCAATGGAACCTACAATTCAAATGAAAAACAAATGGTTTAGAAACTTTTTTTTTTAATATCAAACCGAAATATATATATATATCAAATTACCTTGGGGTGGTGGTGAGTTATGAAGCGGCCTCATTGTTCTGTAGTGCAACTGTAAATATAAAAAACAAAGTGAGCTTGTGAGAAGGTAGATATTATTTTATATTGCAATGAAGTTTTTCTGCAAGAAAAAGTGTTAAAAATAAAGAGTTACTAGTTACCTTATTAATAGGGTTTGGAATGACGCATGAAACGGGTTGGTCGAATATGCAGAAGATAGTGAAATATAAATGTTTGGAAGAAAAAGTGTTTTTTGGTATTGAATGCCAAACATGTCCAGAATATTCCATTAAAGCAGTTACTATATATATACACTCAAGACACGTTATTCATTTTTCAAACAGAATGTTTTTTTAAGTCCCGAGTGATGTTACCGATGTCAATGATTTATATCGTTGAGTAGGGTGTGCATGGATTATAAACCAAATCAAACCACATATATAGTTTGATTTGCATCTTAAAACCATTTATATAAAAGCGGTTTATTTTTTTAAAACTGATTTACAAGTGAATCGGTTTAGTTTCAAACTGGTTTTTAAAGAAAAAAACAGTTTTTTTAAAAAAATAAGTTCTAAACCGATTTCTCTCAAAACCAATTTTTTTATTTTCTTTAAAAAATCAGTTTTAAAACCAATTTTATAAAAAAAATCAATTTTATTGCAAACTATAAATAATTGATAAATCACCTGAAACATTTTAATTCTATACTTTGTGTAGAGCAACAATTTAAGAACTCAACTTTTTGATCGAATGTAGTACAATTTCAGATCTCAAGGAACAACCACAATACTTTTGACTCAAATCATTCCTAGGTTTTTAAAGATAATGTCTTATTTGACAAGTGATTATAAAGTAAAACAAGTATCTCAGACATTTCTACTTTCTAGTATAAATTATTTCTGATCATAAATTGGGATAGCAGTAACATATTTACTGCTCATAACTGACTAGCTTAAATTCATAAGTTTTGTTAAACAACTTGCATATTTCATTGATATGAAGAGCACTTAAGATTTTGTTATTTTTGTTCAATCCAAAGCTTACGCGCTTCATATTTTTTTGCTTCAATCATTTTGAATCTGATTCTATGTAAACATCCATGCACTGTTTTTTATTGGGAGAAACGAAGATAAAATATATATTATTTTCACTTTTACTTGATTTCAAATTATCAAGCTATGCCACTTGAAAATATTACTTTTGGTGAATAAAACTTGGATTGTGAGGATTAAAGTTTTTAAAATTTGTGTTGATTTTGATTTTTTCAAACTATTCATTGAAAAATGGTTACCAAATCTCAAACCGGTTTGAAACAAATGGTTACCGGTTTTTCTTTTAATTTGATAAATGAGTCACCAAATTTAAAATATAAATTTGGTTTAGATTTTAAAATTTGGATTAATTTGGATAAAAATTTAGTTTATGGTTATTGGTTATTTTGCACACCCCTATTGTTAAGCAACAAAATTAATGAATTATTTAAGCTTACGATGCAAACAGACTTTTCTATACCAAAAGTTAGGAAAGACCTATGAATAGAAGTTGTTTTTTCTATTCAGTGACAGTAGGCATATATTATGTAAGGCTAAATGAAGATACTAGAAAATGACTTGTTTCAACTTGCACCTATCACGAATCACGATTCATACATTCTTAGTATTATGTTCTTATTTTATTCTTAAATAATTATTAAAAATACTAATGATTACTTATATTCTTAATTAAGAAAATAAGAATTAAATCAAAATTTCTGTCCACTCATTCTCAAAAAATTATCATGTAATTTTTAATAATTTTTAATAATTTTTTATCTATTTAATATATAGTATAGCTATCCAATTAATATTATTCTTTTTTTTTCTACAAAGATTACTTTTTATTTTTGAATAATAGACTAATTTTTTATTATTATTGAATATATATGGGTTTTTAATGGATAACCCCCTACTTTACTTTATTAACAAAAATATAGTCATTTGTAAAATAAGATTATTTTATAATTAATTATGTTTTTTAAATTTAAAGTAATATTATTTTGTTTTCAATTCTACCATATAAATAATATTGTTTTTATTATTTATAATATTTAATAAAGAGTATTTTATTAAAACTCATTCATTCTTTTTATTTATATATTTTTTAATTAATGTTAAATAATCAATTGACTTATTTACAGTGAGTATTATTTCAAAATCAGGTTAAATAGTTTTTTTCGTTTATGTAAATTAGCGTGTTTTTTATTTTTGTCCTTAATTTTTTTTTATGAAGTCTCTAACAGTTGATTTTGTTAACAATCTGTTGCAAAATAGAGGAGATGGCAAACGTCTAGTGACGTGGTACCAATGACAGAGCATGGGCTGACGAAATCTAAAAAAATATAATTTTATAAAATATCTTCTTCTTTCTCAATCCATTTTCAACCTTCATTTTTTCACCTTCACCTTCGTATTATGTTCTACAAACTGGTGAAGATATGAAAAAAAAATCCGGTTTGAAATTTTTTTTGGATTTATATGAAAGTTGAGGAAGAAGATATGAATATAAATCCAAGATTAAATGGATTAATTAATCTTTTCGTCCCTATAAATTGACATGTTTTTTATTTTAGTTCATGTAATCAAAATATTTTTTTTGATTTTAGTCTCTAATTTTAAATTTGTTTTCATATCTTCATCTTCAACTTTTATGCAAACACAATTCTTTTTCAAATTAATAAAAATATATGTGTTTGTTTAAGATATATTCATGTATGTTAATTTAGTAATTAATTATTATATCTTTTATTGTACCAATGTGTATTTATCAAATGAACGTAGAGTGAAAATGACATGGGCTCATTTTAATACAATGTGTTTTTAACAAAATTTAATGGAAAGTTTGTTTATCTATTAGATTGTATATACTAAATATACACAATTAAATATAAAGCAACATTCTCTAATTGTTTTGAGTTGTACTAGGAATGGGGGCTTATAATTGTGTCACTTTTATCTTATATTATGCAAATTCATGAAGATATGAAAAAAATTGGATTTGTATAAAGGTTGTGGATGAAGATATGAACGTAGGTTTAAAATTCTAGATTAAATAATTTTTTCGTTCTTATAAATTGGTGTATTTTTTTGTTTTAGTCCATATAACCTAAATATTTTTATTGGTTTTAGTCCCTAATTATGAGTTTGTGTTCATATTTTCATACCGAACTTTCATATAAATTCAGAATTTGAGCAATTTCATTCTCATCTACTACCCATATATATCCATATATAGTTATTGTTTTGGTGAAGTTTATATTTTCTTTTAAGATTTTCTTGACTTGTTCGAAAAAATTGATTATCTCTTTAGTAATAATTTGTCAACACAAGAACAACCTCAACCTTAATGTAATGAGTTTGTACCTGCAACACAATAACAACCTTAACCCTAACATAATTTGGAATTCAAAATATGCATCATCGCATCCACATAATAGTATTTGAAATAGATTAGAGTTTCCAAATGAAGATGTATCCATGTCTCAATGTGCAGAAGTGAAAGGTAACATGTAAAAACACTGATTTGAACATAGGAAGGAGGAGGAGAGTTGAAATACAATTTTCTAGAATTTTAAATTTAGTCCTCCTTTTTAAAACCATCAAACAAGAGTTTCCACGTAATAATGGAGTTTCAGAAGAGAAAAATAGAAAACTAATTCCACATCATCACTATTTCTGACATCATTTTTTTTTAAAGAAAGTTTAACATCAGGTCAAAAGAAAATCAACAGTTAGGGACTCCATCTGAAAAAAGATTTAGAAACTAAAACCAAAAACACGTCAACTTACAGAGATCAAAAGATTATTTAAATCTTAAAAAATTATAAACTTCCATTTTTAAACCAAATAAATATAAATAAAAACTCATTTAATAATTTTAATTCAATATTAATATTTATTATATAATATTTTTTTTTATACTTTGACATAAAGAAGAAGCAAAATAGTAAATATAGATAAATAAAAGAAAAAAAGTTAAAGAAAAAAATAGTTTATATCATCAAATAATACTTTTGGTTTTTGGTGTCGAATGCCAAATGTCTAGTATATCTCATAAAAACAATTATATATATATATATATATATATATATATATATATATATATATATATATATATATATATATATATATATATATATATATATATATATATATATATATATATATATATATATATATATATATATTCGAGTGGGTTTAAAGAATTTATTTTAAGAGTGATATGATGTTCATCAACTATGCTCAAATCCATGTTTTAACAAGAGTAGCCTATTTTCATCATTGTCCTATCTAAATCTTGATAGAAAATGCATCATTTTATAGATCCAGCAAAATATTCAAATTTGAACGTGTTTGGGTGCTAGAAGAAACATATGGTGATATGGTTGAGGAGAAGTGGAAAGAACATGCTGACATGATGACAAGTTGAGAAGAAACATATGGTGATATGGTCCAAAGATTTTTTTTAAAGAGTGATATGATGTTCACCAACTATGCTCAAGTCCGTGTTCTAACAAGAGTAGACTATTCTGATCGCCATCCTCTCTAAATCTTGTTGGAAGATGCATCATTTAATAGACCCAACAAAACATTCAAATTTGAATGTACTTTGATGCTAGAAGAAACATATGGTAATATGGTTGAGGAGACGTGGAATGAATAGGATGACTTAATGATAAATTTAGAAAAAGTTAAACTAGCTTCTATTTGTTAGGGGAGATTTTTACTAGGGAGCATTGAACATTTTAGGACTTTTCTTTCTAGAGCAAGACCATTGTGAGAGACACACCACATACTCACCCAAAACCACCGATGAGCCATCATAAAGGGAAAGCATACACATTGGATCAAACACTCACCTAAAGGTAAAAAATTCACCACCCTTGTGGAGAGTACTTTCGATACAAGTGAGTCGGTCCTTCACTCAAACAAGGTTCATGATACCATTGTTAGGGGGGATTTTCGCTATGGAGCATCAAACATTGTAATAATTTCCTCTAGAGCAACACCTTTGTGAGAGACACGCCACATATTTATCTAAAACCTTAAGGTAATAGACGTGTGGATTCTCCCACTTATATATGCTCAAGTCTTCACATTTATAATCAATGTGAGACTCCAACTCACACTTGAACTTATTATTCTTAACACTCTCCCTCAAGTGTGATTTTATCCATAATGCTTCCACAATGTTCCCCTTAAGTGGAAGCTCTTTTCTACTTCCACGTACACTTGTACCACCGTTGATACACTTTAATGAGACACTCTGTTACACTCTAATTTTTAACCATAAGATTCCACCTTCATTTGCATTATTTTCATAGCTTCAAACACCTTTATGTGTGTTTTTATATTTTTGCTAATCCCATTTGAAAATACAAAAAAGATGTGTTTTGCTTGCTTTGCTTACAAACTAGGGTTTTACTTCAAGAAGTTCAAGCAAATGATCAATCAAGGATTTATGTGATTCTCCACTTCTCAAGAACCTCTACTCATTCATGGTGATCAAGAGTTTCTCTCCATCAATAATCAAGTTTGAGTGTGCATCAATTCAAGTTCACCAAGTTCAATTTCTCAAACGCTCCAACTTAGTGTTTTGGTCAAAGTCAGCTTGGGATTGACTTTGTGATCAAGAAAGGATCTCATGGATTGAAACATGATTCAAAGGTTTTAAATACATCTTTGTGGCTCACTCATGTGTTTAAAATGACTCGAGAAGTTTGATCTATCGATAATTCAAAATTTTGGTTCAATTGCTGAAAAGTCAATACATGCTCAAAGTCAAAGTTAGACATTTAATATTTTTTGGCTAACTACAGACTTCTCGAGTCCAGAATCAAGAAAGTGTGAAAAATGATTGAGTTTGTTCAAGTTAAATCAAGAAAGAAAAAGCAATGGCAAAGTTGTAATATATCTACATGCGTGAGTATCAAGAAATAAAATCAATGGCAAAATTGTAATTATTCTAAAAGATGAAATCATTACCAAATGATATTTTCATAGTTACATAAAGTAGTTGAGGATCAAGAAAGCAAAATGTGAGTATCAACATCAGTCAATGGCAATTCTTTAAATAGAGGATCTTCTCATTTACACACTATCAATGGTATAATTGTAATTACTAATGGCAGGCTTATAATTCAAAGTATATACTAAGGGCAGCCTTGATACTCAAGAAACTAGAGGATCAAGAACTCTATAAATAGTCATTTACATTTTCTTCATTTTCACACAATCACCCTAGGAAAGTTCAAGAGAAATGGTCATGAAATTCTTCTAAATATCATGTTCTCACTAAAAAACATATTCTTAGAATCAAGGATATTCCTTTAAAGAATATTTACCTTAAAATCACATCATTCAATCAAGGAAAAATCAAGAAAAAAGGAGAAAAAAGAGAGGAAAAGGGAGAGAAAAGGGAAACAAAATATCAAGAGAAACATCATTCACTCAAGGAAGCTCACTACATCATTATTTCATTTTTTGAAAGTGCTTTTAAAGAGGAAACAAACACATTCTGTTAGGTAATCGGTTCATCCTTAGACCCCTTTTTACCATTTTTTCTTTATTTTCCTTCCTATTCTCTTCCTTATTTCTTTTTCTCTTTTTCTTCTTCTTTGTAATTCTCTTATTTTATTTTATTTTGTTCTCATTCATTTAATTTATTTATTTAAGTCCCAATATTAAAAAACACCAAAAATATTTATTTATCTTGTTTGATTATTTATTTTTTATTATTTATATCCTCACATTTGAAAACCCAAAAAAAATATTTCATTTTTGTTTAAGTTTACTTTGTATTATTTATTTTGTGTTCACATAACTTTTGATTTTGTTTAAATAATTTTTCATTGTTTATTTCATGTTAAAGTTCATGTTTGATCATCTCTTAACATGCCTTATTGTTTAATATCATGTTGATATCATGTCATGATTGAGGTTGTTGTCTTGTTAAGTTTTATTCTTGAGAGATTTATGCTTGCTTGATTCATGTGTGGTGTTTGATTGACTTTTGGTCATGTTTTAGGATCGAGTGTCTTAATGATATGATCATATTACTAGTTACTTTGCTTCACTATTTATGTGCTTCTCTTGGTGTTGGATCTCTTGCCATATTGGTTTGGTTTTTAGGGTTTGATTAAAAATGAGTGACCATGTGATCCAAAAATCCTAATAACTTGAGTTGCTTCCTTAAATATTAGCTTTATGATGCATACCTTGCTTGATATATACTTGTGACTCTTGAATCTTTATATTTCTTGTGTTAAATCCATGAGAAGGGATTATAATTGACTTTGTTGTCATGTGCATATCCATAGTGTATTTTTACATCCTTCACCCATCATTTGATTTATGTTTACCCCTTAGATTGTTTACAATTAGAACTCCCCTCTTCTAACTCGAACACTTTCAATAAAAAACCTTGACATTAGGTCATTGACTTTTAAAACTCTATTTTCTTTTATAAATGCTTCAAGGCATCTTAAGCATATTCAAATATTTTCATGACTAAATAACACAAATCTCATTCAAAACTTTTTGCCACTTGGCTTTTCAATTTAAAACCTTTTCTCAAAGAAAGATTATACATGATTCATCCTTAGTCGAGATATATATCTCCTTCCCCATGACATTGTTGAGAAAGATGTTAATGATTTTCACTTAAGAGAGGTGTGTGGGGTACTTGTTGATTATACATCCAAGTTGGAGCACTTCTCTCAGTGTGAAGCAAAGATCCTTCTTCCATATGGTTGTGGTGGATAACTTGAGTATTCTCCTTAGATGACAACTTGTCTCTTATTCATTAAAATCCACCATAATAAACCCTTTTCAATTTCTACCCTGAACTACGAGGTTTTGATTCTTTATTGGTACGTAGGCACATGACTTTATGTCTTGCCAAACACAAAACATAAAAAAAAACACTTCTCTTCTCATCTCCCTAATCATTTTTAGAAAATACTTTTAACCTAACACAGATGATACAAGAGGTTCCTATAGGATACTATAGATACTTAGGATTTTAGTACCTTCCACTAGTATAACCAACCCTCGTACCTTAGATCTCTTCTCTTTTTTAGCTTTTAGTTTTACTTTATTGTTTTGCATGCTTACTTTGGATTTGTTTGTTCTTTTACCCTTCCCTTGGATAAATAAAATATCGATGGTGACATCTAGTTTTTGTGAGCCTAATTAATCAATAGCTATGGTCTCTGATTCTTCACCACGACATAAATGACAATTTCACTGGGGAATAAACAACTTCCCAAGAGGGTTACACCTAACTTGTTACTATTTATGTTGTTATTATTTGTTTGTTGTTTAATTGTTTACTCGTCTGTGGGTGACATATGAGAGGTGGGATAAGTCCTAACTTGGACTTGAGAACATAAATAAGTTATGAGGGTGGTATAGTCAAGAAGGCTTTGAGGGAGTAATCTCGAATAATCTGACTTAAGAATCACCCGCTCAGTGGAGGCCCTATTGAGGGTGGTATTTGTTAAACGAGCAATCATGAAAACATTTGCTTCTTTCGACCTAAGAGCCCGAGAAGTTGAGGATCTTAGTATCTCTTTACCCCACTTGGCCTTTTAGGACGTAGTGCAGGGGCTATGAGGGTGTAAACCTGAAATAGTTGATACATGATACTACACTCATGCGAGATTCTCTTGAGAATATTATCAATTCTCGAGTAATCGGGTGCTAGTAATATCCGAAAGATGAATCAATGACTCTGGGAAATTTTTAGAATCTTGTTCTACAGGTACACAAAACCTTAGTACATACCTTTTGGGACCGTTAGACCCATGACTCCATGCTCGTGATGTCGAACCCTTGAACCCCATATATTTGTAAACTTGTTTGTGATTATGCATCCATATATTCATACATTCCTAAAAATAATTTCTAATCAAGTCTTCAAGGAACTTAGGGTTATTCTTCGCAAACATCATAGTTATTTTTAACTATGGATTTTGGAAGGAGGAAAACACAAAAGCACACTTTCAAGAGTCCTAAATTGGAAGATATGAAAATGTTGGGAAGTTTGGTTGCTGATTCTGAAGCTTACAAAGATAAATATGGAAGACTTCTATCTCTTTTGAAGATCAACATGGTGGATGGGATTCTTGCCACATTGGTTCAGATATATGATCCGGTGTATCATTGTTTCACCTTTCCATATAACCAGTTTATACCCACATTGGAAGAGTATTCTTGTTTGCTTGGATTACCCATTTTTAATCAAGGCTCGTTCTCTAGTTTGGAGGATATCCCTAAGCCTCAAGCCATTGCAAAAGCTACTCACTTGAAGATGTCTAAGATCAAAGCCCATATGGCCACCAAAGGAGGAATTCCTGGGTTATCTGCTAAGTTTTTAATGGACAAAGCTCATTATTTTGCTAGCAATAAGAGTATGGATGCTTTTGAGCTTATTTATCGATTTTTCCTCTTCCATAATGTCGACAATTTTGTTGACATTAATTCCATTAAGATATTCTTAATCAGAAATCTAGTTCCTACGCTGCTTGTAGACGCCTACCATTCAGTTCATCTCAGGAATTCTTATAATGGAGGATTTATTACATGTTGTGTGGCATTGTTGTACAAATGGTTTATCGCTCACTTTCCTTGATCTACTGCCATTTGGGATCTTAAGGATGGTTTATTATGGTCGCAGAAGATTATGTCTCTCACCCATTCTGATATTGAATGGTATAATTGTGTTTATGATGGAGTGATGATCATTCATAGTTGTGGTGAGTTTCCTAATGTGCCTCTTCTTGGTACAAAAGGAGGTATCAGCTATAACCCGATTTTAGCTTGTCGTTAGCTCGTTTATCCTACGAAGGACAAACCAAACAATATCCATTTAGAAGGTTTCTTCTTCAAGGAAGCCAAAGACAACAAAGCATTCAAGGAGAAGATTGTGCATGCCTGGTGTCATGTCCACATGAAGGGAAGAGTCGTTCTAGGAAAGCCATATTATGTCTCTTTGGAGCCTTATCTCCAATAGGTATAAGCTAGGCCTATTAAGTTGAAAAGGCCTTATCCTTGTCAGGAGCCTTTGCCTATAGCTGCTAGAGAACTCACTCTAATCTTCATGACTGATGCAAAGAAGCTTCAAATTTATTTGACCATAGTGCAGCGAGAGAGGAACGCTTGGAAGAACAAATACCAGATTGTCAGCAACGAGAAATCAGAACTCCAAAAGCACTTAAAGCAAAAGAATGAAGAGGAGCTTGCCAACAAGAAAAGGAAGGTGCAAGAGGATTTATTTTCCTCTGGCATTTAGCCAACTCCTATTGTCCAGCAGAGGTTAGATACTTCTCCTCTTCAGTTGCTTGGAAGATGGTTTTCGACAAGCTTGTGTTGGAGAAGACTCAGATGGAAGAACAGATCAAGAAGCTCACTAGGAAGTTGCAAGGAGGGATTGGATCTTCTCATAGGATTTCTTAGGATTTCTAGATTCCGGTTTTATATTATCTTCTATTTTTTTTAGGATTTTTGAAAGTTGTACTTCAATTGTAATCCTTCGGTTATTAATGAAATGAGGTTATCCATTTATGATGTTTGCAATACTACTGCTAAGATCCTTGAAAATAATACATTTGCATTTTCACCTCATGCATTATTCAAGCATTGGTCTTGCATTCCAGGTACTTACTCATGTATTTTCTCTCCGTTAGTCAATCTATCACAAGTACGGTACTCGAGCCAACTGCAAATGAAGATGGACACACTCGAACAAGAAAATCAAGAACTCCAAAAAGAGGTAACTACTTTGAAGGATGATATGGAGCGTCTAATTACTCTAGTTGAAGCCTTAGTCATTGCTCAAGTCAAACCTCCTATGGGAGAAGAAGAGATATCCTTTTGAAGATTCTGAGTTCATTATTTCTTGAGTAGATAATAGCCAGTACACCTCGTGATCTTGCTGAAATAATGGCTATGGGAATAACCCAGAAGAAGGTCTCCAACAGGGAATTCTATCCAAAGACATTGGTTCGTCGAGTGGTGTCAAGAAGTCTGGAAGTGAGTTTCCCAAGATCCAAGACCAAGATGATGTTTATTTTCCTCTTAGGAAGCCTGTGAGGTCTCGTTTCATACATAATCATCAACATGATGATGCTACTATGAACACAACACCATTTTTCAACAACGTGCTCCACAACAAAATAATCAACAAAATCATGTTCAAACGAAGTTTGATCCAATCCTGATGTCTTATGCGGTATTATATCCGGATTTGATACAGAAGAACCTTGTTTAGGCCCGAGCTTTGCCAGCTATCCCGAAGGATCTCCCGTGGTGGTATAAGCCCGAATCTCATTGTGCTTTCCATTAAGGTGCACCCGATCATGACATTGAAGACTGTTTTCCTTTGAAACATGAAGTGAAAAAGCTAATGCTAAGCAGTATTCTATTCTTCGAGGATATTGGACCCAATGTACAAGCAAATCCTCTGCCAAAACATGGATGAGCTTTTGTGAAAATGATTAATGGGTGCTCTAGAATTTAAAGATGTTTGGGCCTATTCTTTTTTAGATTTTTAGTACATTTACTGCTTTTTTGTATGTAATCCTCCTTGTTTGTTAATGCATTTGTTTTTGTATGTAAGAACTTGTTTGCTTTGAATGATTAATGCAATGAATACGTTTTTCTTAAAGAAATCCATTCGTATTCACTCATAAAATTCTTTTTTTGATTTATAATGCCAATGTTATCCAATCTCTTTCCTGGGCAGAGAATTGGAGGGAGGATGAAGAAAGTAAAAATGCAAGATCTTTGGTTGTATGCTTTTGAATAAAACACTGCTGATGATGTAACGCATTGTTTCAAATCCCCAAATAATGGAGATATAAGAAAGATATTCCCTTTTAAACCCCTTTGAGCCTTGTAGTAGGAGTTTATTTCTATGCAATAAAAACCCTCAATTTTAACCTGGGACATGGTAGTTTTCAGGTAAGTTGATCGAGCGCCCAGACTTTCAAAAAGAGAGTGCATATTCGAGGATCCACTACACTTATCCCTTACACATTAGGAGGTTAGGTGTCAGATCCACAATGATTATCCCTCAACTAGCTAGGGAGTGAGGCAGTCACAGTCTTTTTAACAAGTCAAAATGACTTAGAGTCATATGATTTGTTCATAAATAAAAAATGAAAAGAAAAAAATCACACTAAGTCAAAACCTATGAAGGAGATTTAGGAAAAATTAGGGCATCCCACTAGACTTCAAGGTCAAATCCAAAAGACTCAGTCCATGAAAAAGTTAGAGAAAACGAAAATAATGAAAAATGCAAAAATCAAAACGAACGGATTAGAAAGAAAAATCCTCAGTAAATAACAAAGTCGTGTGATCAAACACCAAAAGTAAAAAGGTAAGTGACTGCCATGTCCAAAGCCTCAACAGGTGATATTTGTGTGCTGGGGAACAAGTGGTGTTCAGGATGTCATCCTAGATGTTTTGAAATCCAGGAAACAGACTGTTTTAGTTTGTGTGAACAGGTTGATCCTGAGTGGCTGGAAGCTGATATTGTGAGTGTGTATAGATGACTCTGAAACTGTGTGTGCTGTTTGGTAGCATTAGCTAGTAGCTTTCCTGCATGATTAGATTTATGAACTTTTCTGCTACTTGTGATCTCTGATATGTTGACAGAGTGTTTTAGCCAAAAATTTGCCAAAGGGGGAGTTTGTAGATGTTTTTGATTGGCTGCATTTTGTAGCAAAACATTGTTGTGTGTGGATGTCATGACTGATGTTATGACATACGTGTATAACTGTACTGCAGGGAAAGTTTTGGATAACTAAGAGTAAAGTATGTTGGATGTCATGCTGGATGTTATGACATTGGATGTTATGACATCAAGCAGTTAACAGCAGGGCGCGTGTGTTTTGAATTCTGGTATATTACATGAGTTAGCTTTGGCTAGATTTCAGGAAACATTTCAGGCTCTTAGGCGAAATGCCAGGCAAGGTTAAGGATAACATAAAATGCCTATAACCTAATTGTATGTGTGCAGCTTTATGAAAAGAGGTTTAACTTGGTTAAACCTAAATTCTGCACTGAAGCCCAAGGTCAACCTGCTGCATATAAATAACAAAGTAGTAATCCTAATTGCGCAGACTTTGAGAGATTAAGGACTTAGTGTTTTGTTTGTGAGTGAAGAATTATGTCTGTACCAGTGTTCTTCACGTGTGGTCTTATGTTTTAGGATTTCTTGTGAGCCAAGCAATTATCTGTTGTATGATTGCTCTGGACTAGTGTGGTTGAGTTGTATGTTAATTGTGCCACTCTAAGCTTTTAAGCAAGAGTGATGTGTCTCTTGATTAAAGTTGTGAAGCAAGATCAAGGTTTATCTGAAGTGTATCTTCATTTTCATTTGTAACTTAATTGGTTGATATCAATGTTATGATTGAGGGGGAGTGAGTAGCAATTCAAGTCTAGTGTTAGGCTGAAGTTGCATTGGGTAGGTCTTAAGTGAAGAGTGTAAGCTGGTTGTTTAACTCTGAATTAATTATACTAATAGTGGATTTCCTCCCTGGCTTGGTAGCCCCCAGAGTAGGTGTGGTTTGCACTGAACGGGGTCAACAATTCCCTGTGTTATTTACTGCATTCATTTCCTGTTTATCAGTATGTTCCATAGTCTGCTCAGTAGTGGATGTCATAACATCCATTATAACATTAAGCGACTGTTACTAGAATTTCAATTGGTATTAGAGCAAACACCCTGCCTGTGGATTTCTGGGTGAGATCTAGGGAAGATAAATTCTAGTACTGTGGACAAGGATATAAAATTCACAAATTGACCACCAATTCTGGATGACTCTAACTATGACTACTGGAAACCTCGTATGATAACTTTCTTGAAGTCTCTAGATAGCAAGGCCTGGAGAGCTGCTAACTCGGGATGGGGACATCCAGTGAAGACTGATAAAGATGGATCAACTGTGTTGATACCTGAAGAAGAATGGAGAAAAGAGCAAGAAGCCTTGGCTCTTGGGAATTCTAAATCCTTGAATGCCTTATTCAATGGAATAGACAAGAATATTTTCAGGCTTGTGCATCACTGTGAACTGGCCAAAGAAGTTTGCGACACTCTAAAAACTACTCATGAAGGTACCTCTAAGGTCAAGATGTCAAGATTACAAATGTTGACCACTAAGTTTGAAAATATGAGAATGAAGGAGGATGAGACTATTCATGAATTTTACATGAATATTCTTGAGATTTCAAATACCTCAGGAGCTTTGGGAGAAAAGATGGCTGAAGAAAAGCTTGTGAGGAAGATTCTCAGATCATTTCCCAAGAGGTTTGCCATGAAGGTTACTATTATTAAAGAGGCTCAAGATATCAGCAACATGAAGGTAGATGGGATCATTGGTTCTCTACAAAACTTTGAGATGGGAATGTGTGAAACTAGTGAAAAGAAGAACAAAAGCATAGCTCTTGTGTCAAAAGCTGAAGAGGACTCAGGTGAAGGAAATGATGTAAGTGATGAAAATCTGTCAGAAGCCATAGCTATGCTAGGGAGACAATTTAACAAACTGATCAAAAGAATAGATCAGAAGACTAGACCCAATGTCAAGAACATTTCCTCTGACATCAGCAGAAGAGGTAAATATGAAGAAAAGCCCACCCAAGGTAAAGGAGTTCAGTGCCATGAATGTGAAGGCTATGGTCACATTAGAGCTGAATGTCCCACCTACCTCAAGAGGCAGAAGAAAGGCCTAACTACCACCTGGTCTGGTGGAGATTCTGAGAGTGGATCAGAAGAAGAATATGCAAAACATGTCACTGTTCTAACCAGTGTATGTGTATATGATGATGATTCAAGTGAAGATGAGCTGAATTTTGATGAACTTACAGCTTCATATAAAAAGCTATGCATCAGAAGTGCAGAAGTATATCAACAAGGGAGCAGCAGAAGAAACTCATAAGGGAGTTGGAGGTTGAGAAGATATAACATCTTGCAACAATAGACTCACTTAACAGTGAGGTCAGCATGTTGAAATCTAAACTGGATCAGATGTCCAAATCTATCAGGATGCTCAACAATGGGACTGAGACTCTAGAAGAAATTCTACAAAGTGGTCAGAAAGCAGGGAACAAGTCTGGACTAGGATTTGTTGATAAACAAGGACCCATCTTGAGGCCCAAGAGGACAAAGCCTAAAAATCAGAGGTCGAATCGAATGTCACGACCAATATCTCAACATCAGGGGTACAGAAAAATGAATCAGACCAAGAGGAAGTTTCAAAGGTGGAGGTGTCACTACTGTGGAAGGTTTGGACACATAAAACCTTTTTGATTCAGGTTACATGGATTTCCTAGCCACACCTATCAAGTTAAACCCAAGCAAGGTGCCCATGTCAAGAAACAACATCAAGTTATACCCAAAAAGGATTCTTATATCAAGAAACAACAATGAGTTGCCAAGGAGGTTGCTTTAGTAGCTCAGACCTCTCTAAAGGTACCAACCAATGAAGATTGGTATTTTGATAGTGGATGTTCCAAACATATGACTAGGATAAAGAACCTCTTGGTGGACATTAAACCTCATTCCTCGAGTCATGTAACATTTGGTGATGGAGCTAGAGGAGAAATCAAAGGTATTGGAAAACTAGACTGTTCTGGTGTTCCAAAACTGGATAATGTCATGTTGGTTAAAGGACTGACTGTTAATCTTATTAGTATCAGTCAGCTCTGTGACCATGGACTCTGTGTCAAATTTACTAAAGGTGAATGTGTTGTCTCCAATGGAGAAGATAAGGAAGTCATGAGGGGATCTAGAGCTAAGAATAATTGTTACTTATGGGAACCTAAAAGTAACTTCAATATCTGTACCATGACCAAAGAAGAAAAGGAGGATCAACTGGAGCTTAAAAAGGGTAGACATCTTTAAGGGATAAAAAAGACCATATCCAAGGAAGCAGCAAGATGAACTCCAAAATTAATCCCAGATGAAAGAACAGGTTGTGGTAAATGTCAGGTTGGTAGGCAAACCAATATAGCACATATAAAGAATGATCATCATAGAAATCTAGATCTGTTGTACTAGAATTTGATGGAGTCCATGAAAGATGACCAGCATAAAGGGAGCAATGTCACTCAAGATGTCATGACATTATATTGTGACAATCTTAGTGACATCAATATGAATCCAATTCAGCTGAATAGAGCCATGTATAGTGATAATAGACATCACTCTAGAGAAGATCGTGTGGAGCTTGAGAACTCTGACCTACAAAATGGTGACATTTTTTCAAGAGATCTTGAGACTATTCAAAGTGGAAACTCAAGAAGCAAGTTGGGAAGGTGTATTTATAAGTCATTATAGCAATTAATGATATTTGGGAATTTTATTTTGAAAATTCATCATTTGCTGATTGGTCAAAATATTAAGTTCCCTCCTCTTTTGCAAACATACCCCTTTAGCCCCTACACACGTTACGCTTGCTACATTTGGTGCCCATACCACTTCTTCATCTTCCATACCTCCATCAACAACCACAGAAAACCCTCTCTCTTACTGCCAAAGTCTCTTAGAATGTCTCAACAATCAAAATCTACCTCCTCCAAAAAGATGACCACCATTGCTGATCTAGACTCTGGTGCTGGAACTAACTCGAGCAACCCTAACTAGGTTCTTGAGGTTGCCCCTCTTCGTATGGTAACCCCATAAGGATTGAGCGTGAAGAAGCCTCGCACTCAGCATGCAAGAAGACCTAAAGAACTGGTCACAGGTCAGGCTCCTCATACTTCAACCTCCATCCCTCATGAGGATTCAAACAGGAAGGCTCTAGGAAGGTCCACAACTCGATTGCTAATTTAGTATCTAGGATATTAAATGAGCCACATGTTGTGCCAGGGATATCCATTCCCCTTAACACTGAAATGCCTACTCCCCATCTGGTTCAACAAACTGATGTTACATAAGATGTTGAAACAATGAGTACAACCTCACACAAGAGTAATGATAAGGGTCAATCATCTGAGAGTGATGGAGAGAATGTGCAAGGTGAGAACAATGATGACAATGATGTCCAGAAGGATAATGCTGATGTAGTGAACCTTGATGATTATTCAGATAATGATTTGATAGCCACAGTCAACCCTAACATAGCCAAAAGGCTCATGACTAGGAAAGGGAAGAAGGCAGCTGCACAGAGTCCCATCAAGGAGAAAGCTGCAAATAAGAGTACTCATGTTGGACCTTCAAAGGCTTGGAGCAAGGTGGTTCCTAAGAAGAGAAAAGCTCAAACAAGTACTGAGTCTGACTTAGACTCAGATGTTGCATGCGATGTCACTAACATCCCACCTAGGAAGAAGCCAACAACTAGCAAACTGGCTGCTAGTGTTCCTGAAGTTCCCATTGACAACATCTCATTCCACTATCCTTTAAGTTTCAGCAGGTGGAAATATGTGTATCAAAAGAGGTTGGCATTGGAGAGAGAGCTGGCTTAAAATGCCCTTGGAAATAAGGAGATCATGACTCTTATCCATGATGCTGGTTTAATGAAGACTGTCACTCAGTTTTCACAATGCTATGAGATACTTGTCAAGGAGTTCATAATGAACCTTTCTGAAGATTGTGCTGATAGGAAATCAAATGAGTTTGGCAAAGTATTTGTAAGAGGAAAGTGTGTCACTTTCTCATCAACTGTCATCCACAACTATTTAGGGAGATCAAATGAAGCTCATACTGAGCTAGCTGCTTCTGACAACCAAGTATGTCAAGTGATAACTGCCAACCAAGTCAAGAGCTGGCTATCAAAAGGGAAACTAGTTGCAAGTAAATTAAGTGTAAAGTATGCCATGCTACATAAGATTGGTGCTGCCAACTGGGTGCCCACAAATCATAAGTCAATTGTTGCAACTATTATGGGGAAGTTCATTTATGTTGTGGGGACCAAAACAAAATTTGATTATGGAACCTAATCTTTGATCAAACCATGAAGCATGTAGGCAGTTATAATGTCAAAGGCCCCATTGCATTCCCCTCTCTTATCTGTGGAATAATTTTAAATCAGTATCCTAGTATCCTCAAAGAGAATGACTCAGCATGCAAGAGAGAAAGCCCCTTGTCTTTCCATCATAAGTTGTTTCAAGGAACTCATGTTTCCTGACATTGTCATGACATCAGCAGAGACATCCAAGGGGAAGTCTAAGACAGGAAAAGCTGAGGTTATTGCTATGCTCAAAGAAACTTGCAAGGAGTTAGATACAAGGAAGCAAAATCTTGAAAAGTTGATCAGGTCTCTTGAGCAAAATGAAGATAATGAGTTCACTGAAAATGATGAGGATAAGAATGATAATGGCTCTGGGGAGGATGATAACCAGGAAGCTGAATCAGAAGAGGTTGCTGCCAATTCTGAGGAAGACAGTGATGAAGATGCCTCTACAGATGCTGAAGAGGGTAGCTCCAGTTCTGCTGAGGAGGAAGACTATTTTACCTGTTTTGATGGTCTACTGATTGGCTCAGGGTGTTGCTGTTGGCTCTAAGACTGCTGACTAGAGGTCTGTGTTTGTTTGTTCCAAAAACAAATTATTTTGTGAACAACTTTTATATGCTCTGATACTATATGCTGTTATGTTGTAATAATCCACTAACTCTGTGTTTCCAAACTTATTTGATCTATAATAAGTTTTTAGTTATGATCTAAATTTGTGGCTAAGGGGGGAAAAGTGGTAGTAGTAGTAGTAGAAATTGAACTGCATGCTTAGACATGCGAGTTATGCTGCTGTGCATATTTTCACAAAGCAGGTTTACAGGTGTGCTGATGATATGTGCTACTTTGAGTTGTGTTACTGTGTGCAGTTGTGATGAAGATGACTTCATGTTAGTGGTGAGTAAGATGTTGATCCTGTGTGTGTATGGTGTTTGCTGATACTTTTAAGTAGATGTGTGTTCCTAATGCTGTTAGAAGTATGTGTTAGATGCAGTCTTCCAGCTCCACAAAGTCTTCCACTATGCTCCTTCATGCTCCACAAAGTAAGACCAAGCCCAACACGCCAAGCAAAAGCCCACAAAGCAAAGCAAAACAAAATACAAGCCCACAAGGGCAACACAAACAACAATCAATTACAAAAATCACTTAAAAATAGTATACTACTATATTAAAATCTAATACAATTTCTAGGGGATCCTATATAACTACCCTTAATACCCTATATGTCCCAATATCTAACTTGACCTAAAAACTCAAAATTCTAGTGTTATTGTGGACCTATGTTAAGGATTGACCTAAATCTACACAACCTAAAGTCATCTAATAAAAACTAATCACAAAATTATGAAATAAATCCAGAGGGGAGCTAAAGTCCTAATCTAACTATCCTAAAAAGAATGGTGCAAAAATATGAAGGGAACTAGCTAAACATAATTCTACAAAACTATGCATCAACATAAAATGAATTAAAAGCTATTAAAAGAGAAAATAAACAAAAAATATTAAAAATGCATGAAATGCAAATGTTTTAATTTTATAATTTTCTAGACATAAATGTGAAATAGTAGAAAAAATCCCCATGCCAAAATCATTATTTTTCTATTTTATATGATTTTTCAAAGTTTAAAGAAAAATGGAGAAAAAGAAAATAAAATGTGAAATGTTTGGTGCAGATAGCAATGATATGCAGTGCTTTGTGGATGATGGGCTTAAATGGGGGTGTGATTAGTAAACGCGCTAGGCCCATATTCTCAGTCAGAAAACAAATCAAAAATATAAAGAAAAAAGAAAAATACGCGGTGCAGAAAGTAAGGATACACAGTTCAAATCATGACTGGGCCGTGGATGAGGGTGTGATTAGCAATTATTCATTAAAGCCCAAACGAAAGAATAAATGAAACGGCTGCGTTTCATCATTCTCAGAATCCCTCTTCAAAACGTGAAATCAAAACACAGCCACACGATCTAGCTTTGGTCAATGAGTCTTTCTCCATCCAACGACCAATTTATCATCTTCTTCCTTTGAAATGAAAAAGGAGGGAAACCACCATGGTTGCAGAGCTTCATCTGCCTCACCTTCCTCACTCGGACTCCATCAAAACCTTACCAAATTCCATGGTTTAAAACCCTAACCTGTTCTAAATTCATCCCTGATCACAACCATCCACTTAGATTTCACTGAAATGCACTCAAACTTTAAACCCGATAATGAATCAAAATTAGGGTCAAACCTCAACTCTAACCATTCTTGAAATTTCTTGGCTCAGAATGATCACCACATGACCCTGATTAAAACTTGTTATAGAACCCTTATTAATTCACAATATGCAACACGTTCTTGATTCAAACAGAAATGGGGTCACTATCTTGAATCTCACCAAATGATCTCAAAATCTCCAGAATCTATCTCCTAATTGTTTCTAACCGTTCTATACTAACAAACTAACTTAACAATGCCTAAATTAAGGTGTAGAGTAAAAGTTGCAAACCTGGAAATTTCTGAATAACAATAGTAGCAAGACTCCACTTCAGCACCTCAATCTCTCCAGAATCACTCCTTGATTGATATTACTGCTTCTGTTTGCAAAAGATTCGATCCAAGAAGCTTGAATCTCCAAATCCGATGGTGACTTGCAGCTTCCCAAATCCAAATGCTATCTTCTCAATCCTCCACGATCTTGCTCTCAATTTGGTATGGATTCACTCATTATGATCAATGGAAGATGTTAGGATTAAAAGAATCAATGGAAATGGTGTGGAATATAGAAATTGATTTCAACTTGCAATGGAAGAAAATGAAATGGCAATCTCACTCTCCTCTCTAATCTCTCACCAACCTTGCATCTGAGCAGCTTCTAATCAATATATAGAATGGTTCTGAATCATCCAGAACTTTCTGGAATCATCCAATGAGAATTTGAGATTCTCATGTCATGAGTTTTTGATTTCAAACCATCTCATATACCAGCTTGTGTTATACCTCTTACATCAGCTTGTTCTCCTTTGAAAATCTCCTTAGATGAGATGCATGAGATGTTAGGATGCTTTGCTAGCTTATGCATTGATCTTCCTTATGTTTTGCATATGTACCTTAATATGCAAGTAACCATTTTCCAAAGCAAGTCCATGATTTAGACCTCAAATAAAAAATGTGGCTAAACCATTGTTTCTAAAATGTTTTCTAGAGTCAAAATGGTATATTACATGCCATGGTTTGGATGTGTAGCTTGTAAATTTCAATTTCCAACTTTGACTTATTTAACTTATGCCTCCATTTTAGGTCATTTTTACCACTTTGAGCTACAAGCCTTTTCAACATCTCATGACCTCCTTAATAGCCTTAAAAAATCATTTTAAGCAAGTTTGATGTTGAAGATTTTTCCATTTGAAGCTTGGAAATAGGAGTTATGGCCTTATGCTTGAAATGACCTGTAATCTCCAAATGACCAAAATGCCCTTGACTTGTCAAAGCCATAACTTGAGTTCTACAAATCCTATCAAGGACTTCTAGTACTATCTACAAATCTAAGAAGATAAGGAACAACATTCATGTTGAACAAAAGTTCATAGGAATCATCCTTCTTGGGCAAAAGTTTGATGCAAGTTGGGTGACTTTCAAGGCCCTAGATTCACATACCTCAGATGACCTGTAACTTGTCAAAGTCATAACTTGAGCTCTACAAATCCTATCAAGGAATTCTAGTACTCAAATTAAAGCTAAGAGCAAGCTCTATAACATTCATGTTGGGGGAAAGATGAGATGGCAATCACATCTTGAGCTAAACTGCCTTGAAGATGGGGGTCAAACTAGGGGATTTTACACTGTCAAGCCTTAGAAACCCTAGCTTGAAACTTCTCAAACTCTTCAATCATGATGAGTTGACCTTGGAATCATCCTTATAGCATCTCAATGCATCAATCCATGATCACATGGCCCTTGGATTAGGTCTCAACCTTCTCCAAATCATTAGTTGACCTAGGGTTAACCCAGTCAAACCCTAATTATACCACTCATGGCTGAGGCATCTTAATCTTGCACAATGACCTCTCTAGGCTTCATGATGTCTTTAAAGACATCTCATAAGCTCTCTCAAGGCTTCAAGTCCATATTCATGGCCTTAGAATCATCTGAGGACTCCGCACAACTCTCAAGTTAGGAGGCAACACCCTTGGTTTCAACCACTTTCTCTGAGAATCCTTTAGCTTCTCTGACAAGGATATCAACCTTTGAACACTTGAATAAGCTTCTTGGCTATCTTCAAAGTTTTGTGGTGCTCTTGATTGGTAACCATACCTCTTGATCTCCTGCATACATGTCAATGAAATGCAAATGATAATGCTAATGTGAATGAGATGAAACACAAGCTAGGTAAAAAAATGTTGGTCAAATTTTAGGGTGCAACAGCTGCCCCTATTCAAACGGCTTGAACCTGACTGAGTGAGAAGCGAACGGCTCTCAGCCAATCAAGGTAAAAGACGGTTGAATACCAACAAACCCGAAAATTTGCCAACTGCACAAGTACACGGTACTCTGACGGGAACAAATCTTCAAACACTGAAATACTAGCTGCACGACAACTAGCTGGAGAATCGGTCACACGGTAACCGGTAATACATGGTCGATCATGCCTTCAGGTATCAAGATTCCTCGGGACTCATCAGAACAACAATCACGTTAAATCATGCCGTCGGGCATTCAAAGAAAACTTTCGGGCATCAGCCGGACTTCATCAGTACGTCGGGAGTAGAATTCTCGGTCAATCATGAGCCAGTTGGGGATATCCAAACTTCTGCCATCAGGCACTCCGCATCAGCCGAGAGAACTGCTTTGTTAACACGGTCGGACTTCAATCATCAAGTCTTCGAGGGAAGTTTCAACTTCGTTGTTCAGAAACCTGCTGGGGATGACACATCTCCGCTGGGGATTCTGGAGAACTATCGAGTAACTCTGCTTCGGGGATCCAGAAATCATTCTGGGTGAATCATCTCTACTGAGGGAATTAAGAATCATCTTGAACAAATAACTCTGTGGGGACTTCAAGAATCATCTTGAACCAATAACTCTGCTGGAGATTTCAGGAATCATCCTGAGCAAACGCTCTGCCGAGGACTCTAAGCATCAACTTGAGCAACCAACTCTGGCGACTGCACTGGGGATTTTAAGAATCATCTTAAGCAAACGGCCTCGCTGGGGATTTCAAGAATCATCTTGATCAGGTGACTCCGTTGGGGAGAATTCGAGAATCATCTCGAGCAACCGACCTGCGGAGGAACACCTGCAAAACAAAAACGGTAACGACCTAGCTCATGTTTAGTATGCATATGCTTCGGCAGTGGCGTAAGGTTCCACACGGTGGAAATGCTATGCAATCATGCAAAATGCTATGCAATCATGCAAAATGCTATGCAATCATGCAAAATGCTACGGCCCCGTTAGCAAAATAAATGCTGACGAGAGAGAACCCTCCTGTCAAGGAGAAAGAAACACTCTGGTGGAGAGGAGGAATCATCCTGCCGAGGAGAAAGAACCACACCAATCTCAATTGGACTCCGCCTGGGGAAACAAACTTCAGTCGACTGCTGCAGGGGAACGAAAACCTGGACCTGCTGAGGAAAGCGATGTCAATCGCAGAAATAAACTGCCCAGCATTCGCAGCCAAACTTTCCTGGAGATAACGACTCCGGTGGGGAGATACAACATCGGCTATTCAACACTCTACTGGGGAAAACCAATCATGGTCTGAACTTCTTTCCAAGGACTCAGCTCTCTTAGGGAACTGCAAACTCGGCTAGGGAAGAAGAAATCATCCTGCTTCGGGGGAGAGTGTGACTCTGTGGAGAATCTCAATTCCGTCGGAGACTTCAGTCTGGAACTATCAATTGCTGCATACTTCAACGCATGACTCAGCTGGGGAGATGCCGCTCCTTCAGGATACATCTGATTGGGGAGAGAATCTTCTCTACTTGGGGGAAACATATCAATGCTTACGATCTCACGTTCGAACTCTGCGGGGAGAGGCTGCTGAACCTTGCTGGAGAAGGAGGAATCATCCTGCTTGGGGATGCGCACGGCGCACTGTCTGGAATATGCTACACCTGTAACAACACAAACAAACAGACAAGATACCCTTCTCAAAGGGACCTATCAAGGTTATTATCTTGTGACAATGTTCAAGTAATTCATTGTTTCAACAATCAGTGGCCTAGGCCAGTAAGTTTATGTATGCGCATTTTATCAAAAACATCGGCGTTCTTTTTCGCAAACAAAACAGATAAATGCTAAACAGGCAAACAGAATTGCTGAATAGTATACATTTTATTGATAACGAACCCCTGAATGGGTAAAAAATGTTTTACAACAGATGCAAGCTCCTGGAATGAGGAAGCCGCACAAAAATAAAGCATAAATATACATCAGTATGTACAAATGTCGGCAACGAGGCGTAGACGAACACCATGAGTTGATCCCTCTATGACCCACTCGACTTCGATACTTCTCCGACGCTTCAGCTTCAGAAGAGATTGATTCAGATAAACGGCCCTCAGGTCTTCCAAACCACTAAACAAAGAAAGTCCATACGCGGAACGCAGTCATTTGCTTTTTTCAAATCCCTAACTTTTGCGTGAACCGCCCTTTGCGGGTTTTCAGTTCACCGGGATATCCTTTTTTGCCAAAGTCGCCCATCTGGGTTTTCGACTTTGCGGGTGTACATTTTTTCAATTTATATCCCTAATTTTTGCACGAACCTTTTTCCTTTTTTATGGTTCGCCGGGATGCCCCATTTTTGCATGGACTCTCTTTTTACTGTCCAGCGGGTCGCTTTCAAGCAAAGTATTTTTTAACCGCGTCCGCGTTCACCGGGGATGCAAAATATTCACCATCCATCGTGGATAACAACAAAGCTCCTCTCGAGAAGACCTTGCTGACGACGTACGGACCTTCGTAATTGGGAGTCCACTTGCCCCGATGATCGGAGTGTGGAGGAAGAATCTTCTTCAGGACGAGATCACCCGTCTGAAAGCTTCTAGGCCGCACCCTCTTATCATAAGCTTTCTTCATTCGGCTTTGGTACAGACGACCATGCGCAATCGATGCTAATCTCTTCTCATCCATCAGGCTGAGCTGGTTCAGTCGGTTCGTAATCCATTCTGCCTCATCGAGTTTCACGTTAACCAAAACTCGCAAAGAAGGGATCTCCACTTCTAACGGTAGGACAGCTTCCATACCGTATACTAAGGAGAAATGGGTTGCCCCGGTTGATGTACGTACCGTTGTACGATAACCGTGCAGTGCAAATGGCAACATCTCGTGCCAATCTTTGTAGGTCACAACCATCTTCTGAACAATCTTCTTTATGTTCTTATTGGCCGCTTCAACGGCGCCATTCATCTTTGGCCGGTAAGGAGATGAGTTGTGGTGTTCAATCTTGAAACTCTGGCACAACTCCTTCATCATCTTGTTGTTCAGATTCGAACCATTATCAGTAATGATCCGCTCGGGAATTCCGTAACGACAGATGATGTCCCTCTTTATGAATTTAGCCACCACCTGCTTGGTCACATTAGCATACGAGGTTGCCTCCACCCACTTGGTGAAGTAGTCGATAGCTACTAGAATGAAGCGTTGACCGTTAGATGCAGTGGGCTCGATCTTGCCTATCATGTCGATGCCCCACATGGAGAACGACCACGGGGAGGACATGACATTCAATGGGCACGGCGACACATGAACTTTATCAGCATAAATCTGGCATTTATGACATCTCTTCGCGAATTTAAAGCAATCTGATTCCATCGTCAGCCAGTAATATCCTGCTCTCAGGATCTTTCTTGTCATAGCATGCCCGCCGGCGTGCGTACCAAATGTGCCTTCATGGAATTCTTCCATGAGCATACTCGCCTCTTTCCCATCTACACATCTGAGTAGCACGAGATCATGGTTTCTTTTATACAAAACTCCATCAGGATTGAGATAAAAATTTCTAGACAGCCTCCTCAGAGTCTTCTTATCCTGGGTGGACGCTCCCGCATGATACTCCTTAGTCATAAGGAAAGTCTGGATGTCATGGAACCATGACTTGCCGTCGGCGGCTTCCTCGATCGCAAAGACAAATGCAGGTCTATCAAGACGAGAAAGGACAATTCTTTGAGCTTCATTCCAAAAATTGACTTTATACATTGAAGCCAACGTGGCTAAGGCATCAGCCATCTGATTTTCTACTCTGGGCACATGATGGAGTTCCACTCGATCAAAGAACGGAAGTAGCCTTCTGGCATAATTCATGTACGACACCAAATTCGATTGACGAGTCTCCCACTCCCCTTTAATCTGGTTAATCACGAGCGCCGAGTCACCATATACATCTAGGTTCTTGATTCTCAGATCAATTGCCTCTTCTAGACCCATGATGCATGCTTCGTACTCTGCTTCATTATTGGTGACCGGAAACGTTAGTCTCGCAGTGAACGGGATATGGGATCATGGGGAGTCGTGATGATTGCCCCAATGCCACTTCCATAGGAATTAACCGCCCCGTCAAATATCAATTTCCACTGGGATTTCCTATCTGGCCCCTCGTCGGGCAACGACTCATCGCAATCCTTCGCTTTGAGAAACATGATATCCTCATCAGGGAATTCAAATTTCATTGGCTGGTAATCCTCGATCGGCTGTTCGGCCAGGTATTCAGACAGTACGCTGCCCTTAATGGCCTTCTGGGAAACGTACTGAATATCATATTCTGTCAACACCATCTGCCATTTGGCAATCCTGCCCGAAAGCGCCTGCTTCTCGAAGACGTACTTGATCGGATCCACCTTCGAAATTAGCATGGTGGTGTGATTGAGCATGTACTGTCGTAAACGTTTGGCAGCCCAGGCTAGTGCATAACACGTCTTCTCCAGCATCGAGTAACGAGATTCACAGTCTGTGAACTTTTTAGTCAAATAGTAAATGGCATGCTCCTTTCTGCCCGTCTCGTCGTGCTGACCGAGAACACACCCCATACTATTCTCAAGAACTGTCAAGTACATGATTAATGGTCGTCCAACCACTGGGGGTATCAAGATTGGAGGTTCCTGAAGATACTGTTTTATCTTATCGAATGCCTTCTTGCACTCCTCATTCCAGATAATCGCCTGATTTTTCTTTAGCAGCTTGAACATCGGTTCACACGTGGCCGTGAGCTGAGAGATAAACCTTGCAATGTAGTTTATTCTGCCCAAGAAACCACGAACTTCTTTTTCTGTTTTTGGCACTGGCATTTCTTGTATCGCTTTTATCTTCGCAGGATCAACCTCGATGCCTCTTTCACTCACGATAAACCCCAGTAACTTTCCGGACCGTACTCCGAAAGTACACTTATTAGGATTCAGCCTCAACCTGAATTTCCTAAGCCTCTCAAAAAGCTTCAGCAAATTGACCAGATGTCCCTCCTCCGTTTGGGACTTCGCAATCATGTCATCAACATAGACTTCAATCTCATGATGAATCATGTCATGAAACAAAGTAACCATTGCTCGTTGGTAAGTGGCCCCTGCGTTCTTCAGACCAAAAGGCATTACCTTGTAGCAGAATGTTCCCCAGGGAGTGATAAACGTCGTTTTCTCCATGTCCTCCGGCGCCATCTTGATCTGGTTGTAACCGGAGAAGCCATCCATGAACGAAAACACGGAGAACTGGGCTGTGTTGTTGACCAACACATCAATATGAGGAAGCGGGAAATCATCTTTAGGGCTCGCCCTATTCAAATCCCGATAATCGACGCACATTCGTACCTTACCGTCCTTCTTCGGTACAGACACTATGTTGGCGACCCAAGGAGGGTAAGTAGTGACCGCTAAGAAGCCATCATCAAGCTGTTTCTGCACTTCTTCTTTGATCTTAACGGCCATATCTGGTCGCGTCCTCCTAAGCTTCTGCTTGACGGGAGGACAATCTTCTCGCAGCGGCAAGTGGTGGACCACGATGTCAGTGTCAAGTCCGGGCATATCTTCGTATGACCAAGCAAAGACGTCACTATACTCTCTCAGCATCTCGACCAATCTCTGCTTAACATCATTCTGCAATGCAGCCCCTATCCTGACGTTTCTGACGAGTTCTTCAGAACCCAGATTTACGATCTCAATCTCCTCTTCATGAGGCAGAATAACTTTCTCCTCTTGTTTCAACAAGCGGGCCAACTCTTCAGGAAGGTCTTCGTCTTCATCAATCTCTTCTTCGGCTTGATATATCAGGCAATCGAAGTCGAAGTGAGCCGTAGAAGGTCCAGAGTCGATGTCATTTGTTATGTGGATCCTACAATAACAAGGGTTAAGCTTAAAACAAGGATATACAGGTTAGCACAAACCTCATTGCCATTTTATTGTTTTTCAAAACAAATATAAAACAGGAATAACAGAGATCACAATATTTGAATACGAAGAAAACGCCTTTGATTTATTAACAAAATGCATGTACATAATCCAACAAGGCCCTGACAATAAAACCACTATGCCCCGGGTAGGACATAGGGTTGTACAATGATTGGAAAAAAAGTAAATCATTACTCTTCGCTTGTCATCTGGATGATATCCTTGACGGACCAATTGTTGAGGCCCTCGCCTGGCTTGCTTGGCTGGATCCAAGAGTCGAGGTCATAGTCGCTATCTCCGCTGTCTTCAGACACTGCGTTGATGCTTTCGAAAATCACTCCGCCACTGGTAAACTGGATCGGCCCCTTACCTCGCGACGCACTGCTAGAAGAAGAAGTTTCAGCTCCAGGAGAATATCCCAACCCAAACTTGCCTTGCTTGTTAGGTATCTCCAAAATTTGCCCCCAGCCTGGGGTAGATCCGGCTTGGAAAACGGCCCGAGCTTCCTTGAATGAGGAGAGAGTCATCTCTGGCTTTTCTGTGACTACAGGAGCTACGTCCATCACTTTGACAGCTTCGAACGCTTGGCATAGAGTCTCATGGATTTCCCCATCCATCTCAACATACTTGAAGGACGACAAATGGCTCACCATTATGTCTTCCTCGCCACAAACAGTTACGATGCTAGCCCCGACGGCATATTTGAGTTTCTGGTGCAACGTGGAGGTCACGGCACCAGCAGCATGGATCCACGGCCGGCCCAACAGACAGCTGTAGGCAGGCATGATGTCCATAATATAAAAGACCGCGTCGAACGTTTCCGGACCAACTTGGATTGGCAGGGTCACCTCCCCGAAAACGTGGCGTTTGGTTCCATCGAACGCCTTCACAACCAGATCACTGGGTGTAAAAATCACTCCACGAGTATCCAACTTCATTAATGCCTTCTTCAGAAGAACATTAAGTGACGAACCCGTGTCCACCAACACGTGCGACATAACCGTGCCCCTACACTCTATCGAGATGTGCAGGGCGCTATTGTGGTTCCTCCCCTTCGGCGTCAGCTCCAGGTCTGTGAACCCTAACCCATTTCCAGCATTCACATGGGCTACGACCTCTTCTAGCTGATTTACCGATATTTCCTGCGGTACATATGTGGCGTTCAACACCTTTAACAGCGCGTTGCGGTGCGCTTCGGAACACAGCAACAAGTTCAGAATGGAAATCTTCGAGGGCGTCTAATGGAGATGGTCCACAATCTTGTAGTCACTCTTTTTAATCAACCGCATAAACTCCTCGGTGTCTTTAACAAGCAAGTCTTTTTCTGCCCCACGCGGGATCTCTTCAACGACTTTACTTTTACCTTTATCGGCCGCATCAGCTCTGACCGCTTTATCCGCCACGACCTCTGGTGGTGCAAACACTCTTTCGCTGCGAGTGATACCATTGATTCCCGCAAGGTTCTCCACGGACGACCCAAACGGTTCTAGCTCCAACTTCTGTCCGTTGCAGTAGACTTCAGCCCCGTAATGCCATGGGACAGCATTAGTGCTTTTGAAGGGTATCGACCCAGCTTTGGTGATAGTAATCACGGGCGGTCTGGGTGCAGAAATAGTTATCGTCTGGAGGGGGATGGTGATGGTGGCGACCTCATCATCTTGCTTCAGCACTACCTCTCCTGACCCACTTTCGGCCCTTCGGTTGAACTATAATATCCCTTCAGTCATCAGACTTTGAATTCCTTCTACCAACTGTTCACATCCATCAGAACATGTGGCACAATCCATACACAACTCTCCGCAACCTGGAAAGAAACCCCTTTTCATTAACTTAGCTTTAACGAAGCTAAGCGGCGTCTTCAGATCTTTGACGTCAGTCAACAAGTCCAAATCCTCGTCTTCAATAATGGCGTTCACTTCGCCTCCCCTATGATTCGGCATAGGATTCTTCGTGACATTTGGCACATTATCCGAGAAGTTGATGATCTTGGCATCCACCATGTCCTGCACCTTGTGCTTGAAGGCTTTGCAATTCTCTATTGTATGGCCGGGTGCCCCGGAGTGAAACTCACAAGTTGCATTTGCGTCGTAACCTGGCGGAGGTGCCCCTGTCAAGGGAGCCAGCGTTCTCTTCTGGATCAACTGTAGCTGAAGCAAAGTCTGCAAGAGTTGCGCGTACGACATGGACGGTGTCTCGAGGTGATGGCTCGATAAAGGTGCCTGATTCTGATACTTTCTGTACCCTTGTTGATTCGGTTGCTGCTGCTGCTGATGCTGTGGTTGTTGAACTGCCGGGATAGTTATACTGGCCACCTGCTGGTGAGGACCTTTACCCTTCCTTCGTGCATTGGTCACATCGCTCGCTTCTCCTTCTCGTCTTTTGCCACTATAAGGTTTCTTTCCGCCTCCTCCAGCTGAGGATAACTCACCTTGAATTTTCCCGAGTTTGATCCCATTTTCAATGTGCTCACCCGTGATAATGAGATCTGAGAATGTTCCAGACATACCGCTGACCAACTTCTCATAGTAAACCCCTGGGAGGGTGGCTACGAACATCTGCACAAGCTCGCGTTCAACCATCGGCGGCTGAACCCTGGCTGCCAACTCACGCCACCGCTGGGCGTATTCCTTAAACCCTTCATTGTTCCTCTGCGACAGATTCTGCAGCTGGACTCGGTTCGGGGCCAAGTCGCTGTTGTATTGGTAGTGGTGTACAAATGCTTCAGCAAGGTCCTTCCACGTGCGCACACTAGTGGGCTCCAGACTCATGTACCATTCGAGGGATGGCTCGGAAAGACTGTCTTGAAAGAAGTGCATCAGCAACTTCTCGTCCTCAGAATGAGCAAACATTTTTCTGTAGTATGATCTCAAGTGGACGCGAGGGCAAGTGGTGCCCTTGTATTTTTCAAAGTCAGGCACCTTGAACTTAGGAGGCACCTTGAAATCAGCAATTAGTCCCAACTTGGACATATCAACGCCTAGGGTGTTCTGGTTCTCGATATCTCTCATCTTATCTTCAAGTGCCTTGAACCTTAGACGTGCTTCAGCATTCAGCTCCCCTTCAGCACCTCTCTGAGAGAACACATCGTCCTGACGATCCTCTAGCCATGTCTGAGGCCCAAACAGATTCCCAACACCGGCATTGCCGTTGCCCAACCCAACATTGACATTAGCTCCCAGACTCCCATTACCGACGCCCGTCGTATTGAGTCCCATGTTGGCCATCACATTGTCGTTGGCACTGCCGTTTCCCCCGGTCACGGGAACACCATTCTGTGGAGTTTCAACTGGTGGAGGAGTAGGCACAGTCCCACCATGAAGTACGCCATTGCTATCAACCCTTGAAATCAAAGGCTGAACCAAAGTTCTGAGTTGATCCTGGCCATTGGCGACCGCTTGCATGAGCTCCATGAAGCGATCCATTCTTTCGCGGAGTTCCTGAACATCAGTTTGCACTTGCTCCATGATTCTGGTTTGATTAGCTCTAGTCGGATAGCGGTGAATAGGTCTCTGATCAATCCTGGAACCACCTGAAACAACTCGGAAAACACAAAAGGGTTAGGAAAAACAACAAAGTGCTCGTTATGCAAAGGCTTCATGCAAATGCAAACGTGTGTCTGTGCGTTGGGGAGATTTCCCCCGATCCTAATGCCTGAGTGCCAGTGCTGATAGTAATAAGAAATCCGAGTCCAATCATGGAAATAACAATCTCATATATAAAGAAAGCCCATCAAGGCAGTACACAACATCAGCGAGTACAAGATGAATCAACAGCGTGACCTCAGCCAACAAGCCTGGTGATGGTCAGCACACAACAATGATCAAAACAAAAGGAATACAAACAGTCAAGTACGGCCACGGGCGCGATACTCTTCTAACAACTCCTTCGTTTCTGGATGATCAGGCAGAGTGAGTAACCCTTCGACGAGCAATTCCCTTTGCACAATGGTGTACTGAAGACCTTCGACCGAATCTTCCCATGGTCCTTCGCCGAAACAATCTTCTAGCTTCTATTTCTTGGACTCAAACGTCAGTTTGTGCTCCTTCAGGTTAGCAAGAGCCCTGTTGAGCTGGCCTTCGGCGGCGTATCTGTGAGCGGTTTCTTCATCAAACCTCTTCTCACTAGCCTTCACTTGGGCTTCCAGCTTGGAGATCTGTAGCATCAGCTTATCCTCCCGTTCTTTCCTGGTGGCTAGGGAGGCCTTTCAGTGTTGGTTGAACTTGGATATCCTCCGATATGCTTCGTCCAAGTGCTGCTTCTTCGTGGCCAGCACATCGTTGACAGCTTTGAAGTCTTGACCCATGCGTTCACGCTCGGCTATCTGCTTAGTCAGGTCTGTACCTAGCTGGTTCACCAGCTCTGTTTGCCTTTTGAAAGAATGAACGACTTCGTTCCTCTCGCTTCAGAGCTGAGCCAATTCTTTCTCCAGTTCCTCATTTGCCCTCTTCAATTCATCTCGCTCAGCTAACACCTGATTATGCTGCTGTATGGGCACAGTAGTAGGCTCCTCAATCATCGGAGGGCTTTCTGGCTTGGCAGGAAGAAACCGCATCCCTATAGCATCTGCTCTGGCTCTGATCCAAGTCACATACGGAGGGTAAGCTTGATTATTGCTTCTCCCCAGCAATGGTTTTCCCTTCTTACTGATGCCATTCCAAGCGCGCTGAAGCTTAGATAACAGATCCCCCTCTAGAAGACCAGTGAGGTACAGAGATTCCTGCACCTCTTCATCCTTCGGCGGAGCTCTCAAAGCATACGCGAACTGTCGGACCAGCAAATACGGATTATAGTTTATACAACCCTTCTTGCCTATCAAAGGTACGTTTGGAAACCCGCTGCAGCTGAAGATAATCTCGGTACCCAGCCTATCTCTGTCAAACCAGTCAATATCCTCTGCAGATAAACTCATCAGACGCTCGGACCATTCAGCTGTGGCTGCAGACGAAACGAAGGGACCCCTCTTGGGCAGATGACTATCAAGCCATCTATAAAGCAAGGGCACACAACAAGAGACGTTCTTGCCCCTCCTGTTCTCGTTTTTGTAGTGGATGGAATGGTAGACATCTCCTATCAAGGTAGGGACTGGATTCCCTGAAGCAAAGATGCGAAAGGTGTCGAAGTCTACAAAATCGGGCATATTGGGGAACAGAATGATGCCATATATGCACAGAGCGAGAATGGCATTGAACACGACCCAACATCCGTCTTTGGCGCACTGCTAAGCTTTACCCACTAGGAACTGCAAGGAGAAACCGGGAACCTTGTTCCAATTAGACAATACCAATTCGGAGGCATCCAGATGAAGTGAAGGAGCTAGACTAGCCAGATCAGGCTCAGCATCCATATGCACAAAAGGCATCTGCCTCTTGATAGGCACACCTAACAAATCAGCATATTCCTCCAGCGTGGGTGTGAGAACAAAATCCTGGAAAGTGAAGCATCTCAACGGAGGATCGTAGAATTGCAGCAGAGCGTGCAACCCATTCAACTCAAACGCAGAAGGTTTACGAACCAAACTGAGCAATTTGCCGTAAGACTTTCTGAACTCATCCCTCACAGAATCATCTGCTAAAGCAATCAAAGCGGTCAGTCGAACCACATCAGGGGCAGGGAACTTGTAAGCCACGGTCTTCCTCAGAGAACCCATAATAATACAATAGGAGGCAAGAAATCCTGGATCGGGGAAAACGGTACCTGCAACACAGACACACGTTAATGAAATGCAAATGAGTATGCAAAATAATGTAAAATGCAATTATGCAGCAGGAGATCAAGGAAACTGTGCTGTGGAGATTCTGTATCAACGAAACCATAATCCTGCTCTATCAAGAACAACCACTATATCTGATAATAAGAAAACCCGGGTATCAGACCACAAATCTGCTCTGTCAAGAACAACCATCTGATAGGGCCATATACATAGGACCATAATTCTGCTCTGTCAAGAACAAACGTCTGATAATAAGGACCTCTGATACAGGACCAAGAAATCTGCTCTGTCAAGAACACACGTCTGATAATAAGGACCTCTGATACAGGACCAAAAACCTGCTCTGTCAAGAACAAACATCTGATAATAAGGACCTCTGATACAGGACCAAAACAAACATCTGATAATAAGGACCTTTGATACAGGACCAAAACTCTGCTCTGTCAAGAACAAACATCTGTTTGCAAATGAGGTCCTCAGACCCCAATCAAAAACCTGCTCTGTCAAGAACAAATACCCATCTCTGAACATAAGGTCCTCTAATATAGGACCAAAGCTCTGCTCTGTCAAGAACAATCATATATTCGATGATGAGAACCTCCGGTACCAACAAAACTGATTCACTGTCAAGAAAGCCAGGTAGTCTGAAGGTCAAAGTTTCCTGCAACAAACCCAACCCTGCTCACAGGTATGGACCTAAACTGACACAAGTTCGGCATCCTATGTGGTCATCAGCGTCATAGACATTCAAGAGGGGTGATACGATACCCAGAAGGTGTGGCATCACCAGCTCATGAAGCGGCCTCACTCGGCTGAATCACAAATGATCGGTCCCCAGAGTCGACAATCCTCCAAACCAACAACCCCCTCAACCCAAAGGGTTGAAAAAGAAGTCAACCGGGAGAACCTCGTCTGAGCGTGGATTTCATGAGACACTAGTGCCTGCCAAGCAAGCACGCGCCCACTAATTTCCACAACTAATGCTATGTTCACTCAAGCCTGGGTCTGGCTTCTCACTCATCAGAATGCCCCTCCCACAACAGCACAGATAATCATATCATACTGAAAATAAAGTGCGGGAAATAAAAAATGCGATAAATAAACACAACCTAACAAGTAATCATACAAGCGCTAGGATTGACTCTCGCAAGGGACGTCGGATCCCCAAACTGACTCGCATACGGGACGTTGGATCCCAGGAAACTATCAAGTCCCCAGCAGAGTCGTCAGCTTTCGCTTCCACGAAAATAAGGTGCCGGCAAAACAGAAGAGTCGCCACCTTTCGTTATTTATCCCTCAGAACGGGAAAGGAAACGATCGGAAAAACCTGACGAAAAGGGATAAGACAAGGTCATCGTAACCGTTGTCTGGGTTCGGGAGTCAGTTACGCAAGGGGAAGGTATTAGCACCCCTCACGTTCGTCGTACTCGACGGGATCCACGCTTGTTGTGTTTACTGGACGAGTTGGTTTATCTATCTACCTATCAAGGCTGGCTTAAACAAAAAAGAAAAATGACTCGGCAAAGCGTCGCGCTTTATGCCTACGTATTCTCATCAGAGAATGAGAAATCAGAGTCAACGTAGTTCGACCTACTACGGGTTACGAGGAAGGTGGCTCGCCAATACATCATTATTGTGCCTACATACTCTCAACAGGTATGAGAGATCAGAGCTTACGTAGTTCGGGGTACTACGGATTACGGGAATTCAGATTCATCTGTTTTATCGAGTAGGGTTAAACAGCAGTTCCAGCAGTTAGGGACAAAGCTTGTTTGTGGTGGCGCTGAAGTTTAACGACACTCTTTTCTTCAGAAAAGCTTCCTTTGAATTACAGGCCCACGGGGCAAAAAGGTTTGAAGTTTGTTTTCTGTCTTTTACGAAAGAAGTGTTTTTTATTATGTTTGCAATTTCAATCGCACTAAAGACTATGACCTGAGAGTGAATGCGTCGCATGTCACCCAAAGGGTGCCATACTAAACATCCAGACTGTTGAAAAGAAACTCTCCAACAATCCTTTCTCAGATAGCTTAAGGCTCGTAATGTACAAATGAAATCATTCATGATTACTGTATCTTAAGCTGTTTTGAGATGAGAAGAGAACGAGCTCAACTAAGGGAGACTATCAAGTCCTACTGTTGTCATGCCAAGGATTCATCCTATGGTTGAGGTTTGAAACAGGGAACTCCTAGAAGTTATCATGCATAGGTTTCAACCTAAAGTTCCATCATCACTTCCTTATCAAAGGAAATGAGAGTCCTAAGGGATCATGTCAATGATACACAGAAACAGATAAAGCATCAGCTTAAACAGTAATACAGTAAACGACTGTAAAATGCATGCAATGCAAGTGAGGGAGGAAATGTGTGTGGGGCAGCAGCCTCCACAAGCTCATCTCAACCTCAAGCCAGAATGAATAACAGTAATCATACAGAAAGAAACATGCTATCAAGCAAGATAGAAGTAACTGCAATCATACAGAAGAAATGAAATAAAATGCTATCAAGCAAACAAACCACATGGGCAAGGGAGCTGGGCTCTACCGAATACCCGCAAGCAAAGCCATACAGTAAAAATACAAGCAGAGGGAGCAACTCAACCTCTAGTGCAATCATGCTCTTAGATTAAAGTCAGTCTAGATATGAACTTATTCTAATGCATCAAGCAAGTCAAACAAGGCACATCAATACAGAAAAGAAAACAGACAAGAAAGAAAGCAGGTCAACTCCTCTTCCTCACCCAAGCTTCAGCTCTTCTGTCGTCAACTCAGTCGTCAAACTTCAATTACCCTTCAAGGCTACCATCTCTCATGACAAATATCAATTTGCTTTTCCAGGTTTCAACCCATCAAACCCAAGTATCAACTTGTTCTCTCTTCTCCAAGCTTCAGCTCTTCAGTCAATTCTATCTTCAGGCTTCACTCCTAACTGCAAGTGTCAACTTGATTCCTTCAGGCTCTCAATGTATCAATGTACAAGTGTCAACTTGTCCTTTTGTTCCTCAGCTTCAGCTTTACACTCAATCCCAATTGAATCCTCTTCATAGGTATCAACTTAGTCTTCAAGCTTCAGCTCTCTGTGCTTTACCAGTATCAACTTGTCATCTTCTCGTACAAGCTTCAGCTTCTCAGAGTAGTCTTCAATCATCTAGAAGTGTCAACTTTATCCTTCAATTCTTTAAGCCTCAGCTCTTCACTCAATCTCAATTGAATCTTCAAGTGTCAACTTGTTCTTCTTGCTCTTCAAGCTTCAGCTGAAATGGCAATGCTCAGGGAATCATCCTCTTCCATACTCTTCAATGAAGTCTTCAGCTTCACACTCAAGCCCAACATCTTCAAGACTCAAACCAGAAGAAATCACTTAACTGGACAAGCTAGGATATTAAACTGCTTATTGACCACCAAAGGTGACCTGTAAGGGTTCAACATCAAAAGAATGGTTCCCTCAAAAGTTCTACTTCCTAGGTACCATCACTTATCCCTCCAAGGGAGGGAGGTGAATACCATGGGAGGACGTTTAATCATTGGGAGGAATGGAGGTGAAGGATACCATCCATGTTTAAGAAAGAAATTAACTAAGTCTAAGCTCTACTTAATTCCTAACCCTAAAACAACAACAAAACAAACAAGTCTTCAAGCTCTCAAGCTCCTTCTTCTATCTTCAAGTCTTCCACTATGCTCCTTCATGCTCCATAAAGCAAGACCAAGCCCAACAAGTCAAGCAAAAGCCCACAAAGCAAAACAAAATACAAGCCCACAAGGGCAACACAAACAACAATCAATTACAAAAATCACTTAAAAATAGTATACTACTATATTAAAATCTAATACAATTTCTAGGGGATCCTATATAACTACCCTTAATACCCTATATGTCCCAATATCTAACTTGACCTAAAAACTCAAAATTCTAGTGTTATTGTGGACCTATGTTAAGGATTGACCTAAATCTACACAACCTAAAGTCATCTAATAAAAACTAATCACAAAATTATGAAATAAATCCAGAGGGGAGCTAAAGTCCTAATCTAACTATCCTAAAAAGAATGGTGCAAAAATATGAAGGGAACTAGCTAAACATAATTCTACAAAACTATGCATCAACATAAAATGAATTAAAAGCTATTAAAAGAGAAAATAAACAAAAAATATTAAAAATGCATGAAATGCAAATGTTTTGATTTTATAATTTTCTAGACATAAATGTGAAATAGGAGAAAAAATCCCCATGCCAAAATCATTATTTTTCTATTTTATATGATTTTTCAAAGTTTAAAGAAAAATGGAGAAAAAGAAAATAAAATGTGAAATGTTTGGTGCAGATAGCAATAATATGCAGTGCTTTGTGGATGATGGGCTTAAATGGGGGTGTGATTAGTAAACGCGCTAGGCCCATATTCTCAGTCAAAAAACAAATCAAAAATATAAAGAAAAAAGAAAAATACGCGGTGCAGAAAGTAAGGATATGTAACAGCCTAATTTTTCAATAAGTGATTAATTGTGCTAATTAATTGGTTTATGTGATTTATTTGATTTAAATAAACTATTGGATTATTTAAATGAGTTAATGGATTTAATTAATTTATTCTACTTGGTAGAATAATGTGGATTTATTAGATATTCTCTAATTAATGATAAAATGAGATATTTTGTGAGAAATGAATTGATAGATATTTTTGAGAGAAGAATTATGATGGAAAGAAAATAAAAGGATATATAAGGGAAATTGGAGAGAAAAGAAAAGAGATAGAAACATAAGAGAAAGAAAGAAAGAAAAGGAGAGAAAGAATAGAGAAAGAGGAGAAAAGAGAAGAGAAGAGGGAAACTTGGAGAAATCATCAAGAATCAACTTCAAGCTTCAATCCAATCAAGGTAAGGGTGAGAAACATTATTATTTGATCAATGTGTATGATTATGTATGAGTTGTGTTGGATTTGTTGGTAGTTTTCTCTATTTTCCATTTCTAGAGCATAAATGGTTTAATCGGTAGAATCGAGTTTTGAACGGTTAGAATTCAAAATAAATTGCATAGTTTAGTCGGGTAATGTTTTGCCATGATTATTGGATTTCGTTTGATTGAATTTGGTTGAGTTTGTGAGTTTTGACATTTTTGGATAATTGAGGATTTGAGATTTGAGTGAAAATTGGACGTCGTAGAAATCGTGTTTAATGGTTCTAATTCACTGCTATATGTTAGGTGAGTATGAGTATGTGTTTGTTTCGAAAAAAAGAATGGAATTGGTCGGATTTTCGGACGAAAATGCAAAATCCCGTAGCCGTGTTTAGGCAAAATTCTGGTTTTTCGGAAAATTTCGAAAATTCATAACTCTTGAACCGTAAGTCGGTTTTGACCCCCGTTCGAAGCGTTGGTAAGTTAACGAGATTGTATTTCTAGAAAAAATGGCTTTGAGGCATGTACCTAGTTCAATTATAGCATAAAATTGAAAACATATTGTTGTGTTGATTTTTACCGTCGCGAATGTGTGTGATTGATGTGTTATTGTGCAGAATACTTTTGTTATATAACGTATAGCTTGTGCATGTTGTGATATGATATGCTGTGGGTAGCCGTATGGCGTGAATCCTAGATGGTGGAATCGATTATGAAATATAGTCTTTTGACTAATATATGCGTATTTTTTGTATGTGAAGAATGCATGAGAATATATTGTGAATATGTGTGCATTGTTTGAAAAAGTAATGAGGTTGAATTATGAATGCATATTTGTTGTATCCGATTATTGTGAATTAATGCATGAGAGCATATTGTAAGATATGTGTGCATTGTTTGACAAATATGTTGATGAAAAGTATGAATACTTGATTATATGATATGTTGTGTGTGCAATCTTGTTTAATTCTTGAAGGGAGGAATTATGTGAATGCATGGGATTAAGACGTGTGATCGGTCTTAAGTGCATTTTGTTGTTGATTGCATATGCATCATTTAGTCAAGAGGCAATGTTTGCTAGTTTCGTGGAGGCTAGTGACTTGTCCCAAACCTAGAGCGGGGTTTGAAAGCTTAGGGAACGGGCTTTTGTTGTTATCGGTCTAGGGAACGGACCCGGTTTAAGTGTAAAAACCGAAAAATGATAACAAGTGTTGGTACCACATGGCATGAGTTGCATTGAGTCTCATGGAATGAATATATGATTATTGTATGAAGTTATGCATATGCGTATGTGCATTACTTGTGTAATTGAGAGTTGTGAATGTGTAATTATGAATTAGTGAGTAAACATAATATGTGTATGTTCATGTGGAATGTTGAGATTTATGGATACGTGCATGATGAATATGCTTGGTGATTATCCATATTTGATTATATATATGTTGTATTGTACATGATGAGTTATAATGAATTGTGGTGAGAAAATGTGGAATATATGTATTTTGTGCTTGTGTATTTGTGTATATATAATTATATGCATTGTTATTATGATAATATTTCTCACCCTTCTGCTGGAATGATGTCCTACATGACATCGTGCAGGTATCAAGGAGTAGTATTGCTCGTAGTTACGAGGTCGCTTTTGGTGTAGCCGTTTAGTGATTTAATTATGTTGGGTCGAGTCATGCTCTGGTCATGTAACACTGGGATCGCTTGGGTTGTGTTTAAGATATACATTATGTACTCTATATACGTGTTTATATCCATTGGAATATTATGATGTTGGCCTTAGTGCCCAAGTGATGTTGTTTTATGTGATAAAAACAAATGTTTCTTTTATGAAAATTGTGGTATAATAGAATCCGCTGCTACATGCAAAAATGAAGTTTTGTAAAGCATAATTTTATATTGAAATAGTAATGAGCATGACAGGTGGTTTTGATATTTTGAAAGTTATGTGTAATGCCCTTTTGTAAATGCATGGAAATTTACTCTGATTATTCATATATTATCTATGGGGTTTAAAAGGGTGTTACATTAGTGGTATCAGAGCAGGTCGGTCCGTCCGGCCAAGTTGTCTAATGTTGGTTGTTCCCTTATATGCGACATGTGTGTGAAAACACTGTCGATACATGTTTGTTGTCTAACCTTTGTCTACAGAAGTGGGAATGATCTAAGTGGGGGAGAAACTTGTGCTTCTCCAGGATACTGCAAGTGCGGAGTTGTAGCTCAGTGTGTGGTTAAACGCTCTTATAGTTTGGTAAAGATGGTTTATACCCCATCATGATTTTCGGCTGTCTATCGATAAATTGAGGAACTGATCACCCTTAATCTCTTGTTGATAGTAGTTGGGATTGTGTTGGATGGGATAGACGTGTCTTGCAAGCTTAGATGGCATGAGCAATGAATTGTTTGGAGTTAAGCCAAGTGCTGAAGAATTGTTTTGATGAGTCGGCGCAGGACAGTGATGAGATGTTTCATTTTGATGGAAATTTTGAGTGTTAATGAAAGTGGGAAGTTGGCGGTTTGCCGATTAATTATGGTTGTCTGGAAGTTATTCTGACAAGATAGTGATATACAGCCAGGACGTGAAGTGGAGTTGTGATTGACTTAGTTATGGGAACTAGTCCGATATTAAGAGCTCTATATTGTATGTCTATTTGGATAGTCAAGGAATTAAACTGATTGAGTAGTTTTGAGACTTGTGTCTGGTGTGTGTGTTGTGACAACAGATTGTGAAGTCAAGTATATAAAGGGTGGATAGTGACTTCTGGTGATTATTAAAGGAAGTAAGGTGTGGGATACTATATTGGTATAATTATACCTTTAAACATTTCAAGAGTTGAAGATGTGTTGAATGGCCTTCTAAGTGTGGAAATGTTGTTTTCGTATTTTTGTCGTAACGGGAGAACCGTAACTCGGAATGACGCAAGATTAGAAGCGCGGGAAGTATTACAATGTTTTATGTGATGGTGAAGTAGTGACATGGAATTAAGTATTTATTGATGGAATATGTTTGGTTTTTGTAGTAAGTGCGGTTTGTATTTCCGCCATGACTCACAAATTGAGTGTCCGTTTGGCATGGGATTCTCCATACTTAATTGAGTGAGTCAATGGTTGGGTAACCAATGATATTTGGATATACTCGAAGAGTATAGAGGATCATGTTGAGCATCGGGAACTTGAGTTATCAGTGTTGGAGATGAAGTAGTAATATTCTACTGTGAAGAAAGTTTAAGGAATTGTTAGGAAAGCTGTCAACAGCTCGTGTATTGGTTTTTCCGAATCCGACAGAACAAATTGTTGTGTCTTGTGATGTTTGGTTGATATGATTGGGGGATATGTTAAGTACAACATCAGCGATTTTTGGTTATGCTTTAAGGAAACTTAAAGTACATAAGGGAATTATCTGACAAGTAATTGGAGTTGGTTGTTGTTGCGTGTTTGTGCCGGAGTTTGGAAGCCTCAATTGTTTAGTTGGGATTTGAGATGGTTGGTGATCTTAAGAACTTAAGGTATTTGTTGATTTGAAAAAGAGTTGAATATGGTGCAGAGGAAATAAATAGGGACTTTTGAAGGAGTATGGTTTTGGGTTGAATTACCATTCGAGTGAGACCAAGTGGTAGCAGAGGTATCGAATTGGAAATTTCTGTATATACCAATGATGATGGTAATGAGTTAGAACTGATGAAGCAAATTCGGGATATGAGTTTGGTCTGTCAAGGAAATATCTTAGGGAGTTGAGCTTTGTATCTTGAGGCTGACTATAGGTATTCTTGATAAGATTCGAAGAGGTCGAAGTTCTAATTTGAGTTAATAGATTGATTGAATTTAATGAATTGAAGTCGAAGAGATGATTTTTGGATTAATGAGAATGGTACCATGAGATGTCGTGATGGAGTGTGTGTTCCAAATAGTGTGAGTTGGATAAGAGTACTCTGGAAGAAGAACATTGAGATAGATGGAGAGAGAAGTGGTTGAAGTGGTATGTGCTGGTTTGACTTATCGGAAGTCGAAGTGTGAACATCAGAGGTTGTTGGACCTAATACAACTGTTGAATATTTCTAAATGGTATGGGATAGTATTCCCATGGATTTTGTGTCGGGTTTTCCGAAGAAATGTGAAGGGATATGATTCGACTTGGGTGGTTAGGAATGGATTGGCAAGGTTAACTCATTTCTTACTAATGAGGATGAATCATTCTATGCTGAAGCTAGCTAAGAGGTATAGTGAGGAAGTTGCGAGGTAGTATGGGTTACCGTCGAATATTGTGTCAGATGGGAATCTGAATTTTCGTTGAGATTTTGAGAAAGTTGTAGACGCTTTGGGTGTCATGTTGAAGTTGAAATTTGTCTAGCATCCGTGGACGGAATGGACAGACAAAGAGAACTATCTAGTATGTACGGGATTTGTGGAGAGCTTGTGTGTTGGATCAAGGTGGATCGTGGGATAGTTAACTATCGTTGCTTGAATTACCTACAATGACAATGATCATTCTAGTATCAGAATGACATTGTATGAGGCTTTGTAGGGTAAGAGGTGTAGGAATCCTTTGTGTTGATGTGTGTCAGGCGAGAGTGTTGTACTCGGACCTGATATTGTGCAAGAGACGACTAGAAAGATTAAAAGGACCCAAGAAAAGACGTGCTTTGAGAGTTACAATAGTAACTGGTGTCGGTCGAGCTTGAGGTCTCGGAAGCACCCACTGCGTTTTGTTGATCTGTATCAGAGTGGCGCAGCGGAAGCATGGAGAAAATAGCATGTTAGATTGTTTTACTGCTGTCGCTTGTGGGAATTGCATGATGTGTTCATGTGTCTAAGTTGAGGAAGTGCATTGATTCAGATGGATAGTGTACGAGTGAGAGAGGATTTGATTGTTGAGACATTGCCAGTTCAGGTTGATGAACGAGAAGCAACTTCAAGGTATAGAGATTCCTTTGGTGGAGGTAGTTGGGAGATTAGGATGCGAGAGTCGTATCCAGAGTTATTTGAATCAGATAACATTTTCGAGGACGGAAATTCCTAAAGTGGGGGAGGGTTGTAACAGCCTAATTTTTCAATAAGTGATTAATTGTGCTAATTAATTGGTTTATGTGATTTATTTGATTTAAATAAACTATTGGATTATTTAAATGAGTTAATGGATTTAATTAATTTATTCTACTTGGTAGAATAATGTGGATTTATTAGATATTCTCTAATTAATGATAAAATGAGATATTTTGTGAGAAATGAATTGATAGATATTTTTGAGAGAAGAATTATGATGGAAAGAAAATAAAAGGATATATAAGGGAAATTGGAGAGAAAAGAAAAGAGATAGAAACATAAGAGAAAGAAAGAAAGAAAAGGAGAGAAAGAATAGAGAAAGAGGAGAAAAGAGAAGAGAAGAGGGAAACTTGGAGAAATCATCAAGAATCAACTTCAAGCTTCAATCCAATCAAGGTAAGGGTGAGAAACATTATTATTTGATCAATGTGTATGATTATGTATGAGTTGTGTTGGATTTGTTGGTAGTTTTCTCTATTTTCCATTTCTAGAGCATAAATGGTTTAATCGGTAGAATCGAGTTTTGAACGGTTAGAATTCAAAATAAATTGCATAGTTTAGTCGGGTAATGTTTTGCCATGATTATTGGATTTCGTTTGATTGAATTTGGTTGAGTTTGTGAGTTTTGACATTTTTGGATAATTGAGGATTTGAGATTTGAGTGAAAATTGGACGTCGTAGAAATCGTGTTTAATGGTTCTAATTCACTGCTATATGTTAGGTGAGTATGAGTATGTGTTTGTTTCGAAAAAAAGAATGGAATTGGTCGGATTTTCGGACGAAAATGCAAAATCCCGTAGCCGTGTTTAGGCAAAATTCTGGTTTTTCGGAAAATTTCGAAAATTCATAACTCTTGAACCGTAAGTCGGTTTTGACCCCCGTTCGAAGCGTTGGTAAGTTAACGAGATTGTATTTCTAGAAAAAATGGCTTTGAGGCATGTACCTAGTTCAATTATAGCATAAAATTGAAAACATATTGTTGTGTTGATTTTTACCGTCGCGAATGTGTGTGATTGATGTGTTATTGTGCAGAATACTTTTGTTATATAACGTATAGCTTGTGCATGTTGTGATATGATATGCTGTGGGTAGCCGTATGGCGTGAATCCTATATGGTGGAATCGATTATGAAATATAGTCTTTTGACTAATATATGCGTATTTTTTGTATGTGAAGAATGCATGAGAATATATTGTGAATATGTGTGCATTGTTTGAAAAAGTAATGAGGTTGAATTATGAATGCATATTTGTTGTATCCGATTATTGTGAATTAATGCATGAGAGCATATTGTAAGATATGTGTGCATTGTTTGACAAATATGTTGATGAAAAGTATGAATACTTGATTATATGATATGTTGTGTGTGCAATCTTGTTTAATTCTTGAAGGGAGGAATTATGTGAATGCATGGGATTAAGACGTGTGATCGGTCTTAAGTGCATTTTGTTGTTGATTGCATATGCATCATTTAGTCAAGAGGCAATGTTTGCTAGTTTCGTGGAGGCTAGTGACTTGTCCCAAACCTAGAGCGGGGTTTGAAAGCTTAGGGAACGGGCTTTTGTTGTTATCGGTCTAGGGAACGGACCCGGTTTAAGTGTAAAAACCGAAAAATGATAACAAGTGTTGGTACCACATGGCATGAGTTGCATTGAGTCTCATGGAATGAATATATGATTATTGTATGAAGTTATGCATATGCGTATGTGCATTACTTGTGTAATTGAGAGTTGTGAATGTGTAATTATGAATTAGTGAGTAAACATAATATGTGTATGTTCATGTGGAATGTTGAGATTTATGGATACGTGCATGATGAATATGCTTGGTGATTATCCATATTTGATTATATATATGTTGTATTGTACATGATGAGTTATAATGAATTGTGGTGAGAAAATGTGGAATATATGTATTTTGTGCTTGTGTATTTGTGTATATATAATTATATGCATTGTTATTATGATAATATTTCTCACCCTTCTGCTGGAATGATGTCCTACATGACATCGTGCAGGTATCAAGGAGTAGTATTGCTCGTAGTTACGAGGTCGCTTTTGGTGTAGCCGTTTAGTGATTTAATTATGTTGGGTCGAGTCATGCTCTGGTCATGTAACACTGGGATCGCTTGGGTTGTGTTTAAGATATACATTATGTACTCTATAAACGTGTTTATATCCATTGGAATATTATGATGTTGGCCTTAGTGCCCAAGTGATGTTGTTTTATGTGATAAAAACAAATGTTTCTTTTATGAAAATTGTGGTATAATAGAATCCGCTGCTACATGCAAAAATGAAGTTTTGTAAAGCATAATTTTATATTGAAATAGTAATGAGCATGACAGGTGGTTTTGATATTTTGAAAGTTATGTGTAATGCCCTTTTGTAAATGCATGGAAATTTACTCTGATTATTCATATATTATCTATGGGGTTTAAAAGGGTGTTACAGGATACACAGTTCAAATCATGACTGGGCCGTGGATGAGGGTGTGATTAGCAATTATTCATTAAAGCCCAAACGAAAGAATAAATGAAACGGTTGCGTTTCATCATTCTCAGAATCCCTCTTCAAAACGTGAAATCAAAACACAGCCACACGATCTAGCTTTGGTCAATGAGTCTTTCTCCATCCAACGACCAATTTATCATCTTCTTCCTTTGAAATGAAAAAGGAGGGAAACCACCATGGTTGCAGAGCTTCATCTGCCTCACCTTCCTCACTCGTACTCCATCAAAACCTTACCAAATTCCATGGTTTAAAACCCTAACCTGTTCTAAATTCATCCCTGATCACAACCATCCACTTAGATTTCACTGAAATGCACTCAAACTTTAAACCCGATAATGAATCAAAATTAGGGTCAAACCTCAACTCTAACCATTCTTGAAATTTCTTGGCTCAGAATGATCACCACATGACCCTGATTAAAACTTGTTATAGAACCATTATTAATTCACAATATGCAACACGTTCTTGATCCAAACAGAAATGGGGTCACTATCTTGAATCTCACCAAATGATCTCAAAATCTCCAGAATCCATCTCCTAATTGTTTCTAACCGTTCTATACTAACAAACTAACTTAACAATGCCTAAATTAAGGTGTAGAGTAAAAGTTGCAAACCTGGAAATTTCTGAATAACAGTAGTAGCAAGACTCCACTTCAGCACCTTAATCTCTCCAGAATCACTCCTTGATTGATATTACTGCTTCTGTTTGCAAAAGATTCGATCCAAGAAGCTTGAATCTCCAAATCCGATGGTGACTTGCAGCTTCCCAAATCCAAATGCTATCTTCTCAATCCTCCACGATCTTGCTCTCAATTTGGTATGGATTCACTCAGTATGATCAATGGAAGATGTTAGGATTGAAAGAATCAATGGAAATGGTGTGGAATATAGAAATTGATTTCAACTTGCAATGGAAGAAAATGAAATGGAAATCTCACTCTCCTCTCTAATCTCTCACCAACCTTGCATCCGAGCAGCTTCTAATCAATATATAGAATGGTTCTGAATCATCCAGAACTTTCTGGAATCATCCAATGAGAATTTGAGATTCTCATGTCATGAGTTTTTGATTTCAAACCATCTCATATACCAGCTTGTGTTATACCTCTTACATCAGCTTGTTCTCCTTTGAAAATCTCCTTAGATGAGATGCATGAGATGTTAGGATGCTTTGCTAGCTTATGCATTGATCTTCCTTATGTTTTGCATATGTACCTTAATATGCAAGTAACCATTTTCCAAAGCAAGTCCATGATTTAGACCTCAAATAAAAAATGTGGCTAAACCATTGTTTCTAAAATGTTTTCTAGAGTCAAAATAGTATATTACATGCCATGGTTTGGATGTGTAGATTGTAAATTTCAATTTCCAACTTTGACTTATTTAACTTATGCCTCCATTTTAGGTCATTTTTACCACTTTGAGCTACAAGCCTTTTCAACATCTCATGACCTCCTTAATAGCCTTAAAACATCATTTTAAGCAAGTTTGATGTTGAAGATTTTTCCATTTGAAGCTTGGAAATAGGAGTTATGGCCTTATGCTTGAAATGACCTGTAATCTCCAAATGACCAAAATGCCCTTGACTTGTCAAAGCCATAACTTGAGTTCTACAAATCCTATCAAGGACTTCTAGTAATCTCTATAAATCTAAGAAGATAAGGAACAACATTCATGTTGAACAAAAGTTCATAGGAATCATCCTTCTTGGGCAAAAGTTTGATGCAAGTTGGGTGACTTTCAAGGCCCTAGATTCACATACCTCAGATGACCTGTAACTTGTCAAAGTCATAACTTGAGCTCTACAAATCCTATCAAGGACTTATAGTACTCAAATTAAATATAAGAGCAATCTCTATAAAATTCATGTTGGGGGAAAGATGATATGGCAATCACATCTTGAGCTAAACTGCCTTGAAGATGGGGGTCAAACTAGGGGATTTTACACTGTCAAGCCTTAGAAACCCTAGCTTGAAACTTCTCAAACTCTTCAATCATGATGAGTTGACCTTGGAATCATCCTTATAGCATCTCAATGCATCAATCCATGATCACATGGCCCTTGGATTAGGTCTCAACCTTCTCCAAATCATCAGTTGACCTAGGGTTAACCCAGTCAAACCCTAATTATACCACTCATGGCTGAGGCTTCTTAATCTTGCACAATGACCTCTCTAGGCTTCATGATGTCTTTAAAGACATCTCATAAGCTCTCTCAAGGCTTCAAGTCCACATTCATGGCCTTAGAATCATCTGAGGACTCCGCACAACTCTCAAGTTAGGAGGCAACACCCTTGGTTTCAACCACTTTCTCTGAGAATCCTTTAGCTTCTCTGACAAGGATATCAACCTTTGAACACTTGAATAAGCTTCTTGGCTATCTTCAAAGTCTTGTGGTGCTCTTGATTGGTAACCATACCTCTTGATCTCCTGCATACATGTCAATGAAATGCAAATGATAATGCTAATGTGAATGAGATGAAACACAAGCTAGGTAAAAAAATGTTGGTCAAATTTTAGGGTGCAACAACTGCCCCTATTCAAACGGCTTGAACCTGACTGAGTGAGAAGCGAACGGCTCTCAGCCAATCAAGGTAAAAGACGGTTGAATACCAACAAACCCGAAAATTTGCCAACTGCACAAGTACACGGTACTCTGACGGGAACAAATCTTCGAACACTGAAATACTAGTTGCACGACAACTAGCTGGAGAATCGGTCACACGGTAACCGGTAATACATGGTCGATCATGCCGTCAGGCATCAAGATTCCTCGGGACTCATCAGAACAACAACGTTAAATCATGCCGTCGGGCATTCAAAGAAAACTTTCGGGCATCAGCCGGACTTCATCAGTAAGTCGGGAGTAGAATTCTCGGTCAATCATGAGCCAGTTGGGGATATCCAAAATTCTGCCATCAGGCACTCCGCATCAGCCGAGAGAACTGCTTTGTTAACATGGTCGGACTTCAATCATCAAGTCTTCGAGGGAAGTTTCAACTTCGCTGTTCAGAAACCTGCTGGGGATGACACATCTCCGCTGGGGATTCTGGAGAACTATCGAGTAACTCTGCTTCGGGGATCCAGGAATCATTATGGGTGAATCATCATTACTGAGGGAATCAAGAATCATCTTGAACAAATAACTCTGTGGGGACTTCAAGAATCATCTTGAACCAATAACTCTGCTGGAGATTTCAGGAATCATCCTGAGCAAACGCTCTGCCGAGGACTCTAAGCATCAACTTGAGCAACCAACTCTGGCGACTGCACTGGGGATTTTAAGAATCATCTTAAGCAAACGACCTCGCTGGAGATTTCAAGAATCATCTTGATCAGGCGACTCCGTTGGGGAGAATTCGAGAATCATCTCGAGCAACCGACCTGCGGAGGAACACCTGCAAAACAAAAACGGTAACGACCTAGCTCATGTTTAGTATGCATATGCTTCGACAGTGGCGTAAGGTTCCACACGGTGGAAATGCTATGCAATCATGCAAAATGCTATGCAATCATGCAAAATGCTATGCAATCATGCAAAATGCTACGGCCCCGTTAGCAAAATAAATGCTGACGAGAGAGAACCCTCCTGTCAAGGAGAAAGAAACACTCTGGTGGAGAGGAGGAATCATCCTGCTAAGGAGAAAGAACCACACCAATCTCAATTGGACTCCGCCTGGGGAAACAAACTTTAGTCGGCTGCTGCAGGGGAACGAAAACCTGGACCTGCTGAGGAAAGTGATGTCAATCGCAGAAATAAACTGCCCAGCATTCGCAACCAAACTTTCCTGGAGATAACGACTCCGGTGGGGAGATACAACATCGGCTATTCAACACTCTACTGGGGAAAACCAATCATGGTCTGAACTTCTTTCCAAGGACTCGACTCTCTTGGGGAACTGCAAACTCGGCTAGGGAAGAAGAAATCATCCTGCTTCGGGGGAGAGTGTGACTCTGTGGAGAATCTCAATTCCGTCGGATTCTTCAGTCTGGAACTATCAATTGTTGCACACTTCAACGCATGACTCAGCTGGGGAGATGCCGCTCCTTCAGGATACATCTGATTGGGGAGAGAATCTTCTCTACTTGGGGAAACATATCAATGCTTACGATCTCACGTTCGAACTCTGCGGGGAGAGGCTGCTGAACCTTGCTGGAGAAGGAGGAATCATCCTGCTTGGGGATGCGCACGACGCACTGTCTGAAATATGCTACACCTGTAACAATACAAACAAACAGACAAGATACCCTTCTCAAAGGGACCTATCAAGGTTATTATCTCGTGACAATGTTCAAGTAATTCATTGTTTCAACAATCAGTGGCCTAGGCCAGTAAGTTTATGTATGCGCATTTTATCAAAAACATCGGCGTTTTTTTTCGCAAACAAAACAGATAAATGCTAAACAGGCAAACAGAATTGCTGAATAGTATACATTTTATTGATAACGAACCCCTGAATGGGTAAAAAATGTTTTACAACAGATGCAAGCTCCTGGAATGAGGAAGCCGCACAAAAATAAAGCATAAATATACATCAGTATATACAAATGTCGGCAACGAGGCGTAGACGAACACCATGAGTTGATCCCTCTATGACCCACTCGACTTCGATACTTCTCCGACGCTTCAGCTTCAGAAGAGATTGATTCAGATAAACGGCCCTCAGGTCTTCCAAACCACTAAACAAAGAAAGTCCATACGCGGAACGCAGTCATTTGCTTTTTTCAAATCCCTAACTTTTGCGTGAACCGCCCTTTGCGGGTTTTTAGTTCACCGGGATATCCTTTTTTGCCAAAGTCGCCCATCTGGGTTTTCGACTTTGCGGGTGTACATTTTTTCAATTTATATCCCTAATTTTTGTACGAACCTTTTTCCTTTTTTATGGTTCGCCGGGATGCCCCATTTTTGCATGGACTCTCTTTTTACTGTCCAGCGGGTCGCTTTCAAGCAAAGTATTTTTTAACCGCGTCCGCGTTCACCGGGGATGCAAAGTCTTCACCATCCATCGTGGATAACAACAAAGCTCCTCTCGAGAAGACCTTGCTGACGACGTACGGACCTTCGTAATTGGGAGTCCACTTGCCCCGGTGATCGGAGTGTGGAGGAAGAATCTTCTTCAGGACGAGATCACCCGTCTGAAAGCTTCTAGGCCGCACCCTCTTATCATAAGCTTTCTTCATTCGGCTTTGGTACAGACGACCATGCGCAATCGATGCTAATCTCTTCTCATCCATCAGGCTGAGCTGGTTCAGTCGGTTCGTAATCCATTCTGCCTCATCGAGTTTCACGTTAACCAAAACTCGCAAAGAAGGGATCTCCACTTCTAACGGTAGGACAGCTTCCATACCGTACACTAAGGAGAAAGGGGTTGCCCCGGTTGATGTACGTACCGTTGTACGATAACCGTGCAGTGCAAATGGCAACATCTCGTGCCAATCTTTGTAGGTCACAACCATCTTCTGAACAATCTTCTTTATGTTCTTATTGGCCGCTTCAACGGCGCCATGCATCTTTGGCCGGTAAGGAGATGAGTTGTGGTGTTCAATCTTGAAACTCTGGCACAACTCCTTCATCATCTTGTTGTTCAGATTCGAACCATTATCAGTAATGATCCGCTCGGGAATTCCGTAACGACAGATGATGTCCCTCTTTATGAATTTAGCCACCACCTGCTTGGTCACATTAGCATACGAGGTTGCCTCCACCCACTTGGTGAAGTAGTCGATAGCTACTAGAATGAAGCGTTGATCGTTAGATGCAGTGGGCTCGATCTTGCCTATCATGTCGATGCCCCACATGGAGAACGACCACGGGGAGGACATGACATTCAACGGGCACGGCGGCACATGAACTTTATCAACATAAATCTGACATTTATGACATCTCTTCGCGAATTTAAAGCAATCTGATTCCATCGTCAGCCAGTAATATCCTGCTCTCAGGATCTTTCTTGTCATAGCATGCCCGCCGGCGTGCGTACCAAATGTGCCTTCATGGAATTCTTTCATGAGCATACTCGCCTCTTTCCCATCTACACATCTGAGTAGCACGAGATCGTGGTTTCTTTTATACAAAACTCCATCAGGATTGAGATAAAAATTTCCAGACAGCCTCCTCAGAGTCTTCTTATCCTGGGTGGACGCTCCCGCATGATACTCCTTAGTCATAAGGAAAGTCTGGATGTCATGGAACCATGACTTGCCGTCGGCGGCTTCCTCGATCGCAAAGACAAATGCAGGTCTATCAAGACGAGAAAGGACAATTCTTGGAGCTTCATTCCAAAAATTGACTTTATACATTGAAGCCAACGTGGCTAAGGCATCAGCCATCTGATTTTCTGCTCTGGGCACATGATGGAGTTCCACTCGATCAAAGAACGGAAGTAGCCTTCTGGCATAATTCATGTACGACACCAAATTCGATTGACGAGTCTCCCACTCCCCTTTAATCTGGTTAATCACGAGCGCCGAGTCACCATATACATCTAGGTTCTTGATTCTCAAATCAATTGCCTCTTCTAGACCCATGATGCATGCTTCGTACTCCGCTTCATTATTGGTGACCGGAAACGTTAGTCTCGCAGTGAATGGGATATGGGATCGTGGGGAGTCTTGATGATTGCCCCAATGCCACTTCCATAGGAATTAACCGCCCCGTCAAATATCAATTTCCACTGGGATTTCCTATTTGGCCCCTCGTTGGGCAACGGCTCATCACAATCCTTCGCTTTGAGAAACATGATATCCTCATTAGGGAATTCAAATTTCATTGGCTGGTAATCCTCGATCGGCAGTTCGGCCAGGTATTCAGACAGTACGCTGCCCTTAATGGCCTTCTGGGAAACGTACAGAATATCATATTCTGTCAACACCATCTGCCATTTGGCAATCCTGCCCGAAAGCGCCTGCTTCTCGAAGACGTACTTGATCGGATCCATCTTCAAAATTAGCATGGTGGTGTGATTGAGCATGTACTGTCGTAAACGTTTGGCAGCCCAGGCTAGTGCATAACACGTCTTCTCCAGCATCGAGTAACGAGATTCACAGTCTGTGAACTTTTTAGTCAAATAGTAAATGGCATGCTCCTTTCTGCCCGTCTCGTCGTGCTGACCGAGAACACACCCCATACTATTCTCAAGAACTGTCAAGTACATGATTAATGGCCGTCCAGCCACTGGGGGTATCAAGATTGGAGGTTCCTGAAGATACTGTTTTATCTTATCGAATGCCTTCTTGCACTCCTCATTCCAGATAATCGCCTGATTTTTCTTTAGCAGCTTGAACATCGGTTCACACGTGGCTGTGAGCTGAGAGATAAACCTTGCAATGTAGTTTATTCTGCCCAAGAAACCACGAACTTCTTTTTCTGTTTTTCGCACTGGCATTTCTTGTATCGCTTTTATCTTTGCAGGATCAACCTCGATGCCTCTTTCACTCACGATAAACCCCAGTAACTTTCCGGACCGTACTCCGAAAGTACACTTATTAGGATTCAGCCTCAACCTGAATTTCCTAAGCCTCTCAAAAAGCTTCAGTAAATTGACCAGATGTCCCTCCTCCGTTTGGGACTTCGCAATCATGTCATCAACATAGACTTCAATCTCACGATGAATCATGTCATGAAACAAAGTAACCATTGCTCGTTGGTAAGTAGCCCCTGCGTTCTTCAGACCGAAAGGCATTACCTTGTAGCAGAATGTTCCCCAGGGAGTGATAAACGTCGTTTTCTCCATGTCCTCCGGCGCCATCTTGATCTGGTTGTAACCGGAGAAGCCATCCATGAACGAAAACATGGAGAACTGGGCTGTGTTGTTGACCAACACATCAATATGAGGAAGCGGGAAATCATCTTTAGGGCTCGCCCTATTCAAATCCCGATAATCGACGCACATTCGTACCTTACCGTCCTTCTTCGGTACATGCACTATGTTGGCGACCCAAGGAGGGTAAGTAGTGACCGCTAAGAATCCATCATCAAGTTGTTTCTGCACTTCTTCTTTGATCTTAACGGCCATATCTGGTCGCGTCCTCCTAAGCTTCTGCTTGACGGGAGGACAATCTTCTCGCAGCGGCAAGTGGTGGACCACGATGTCAGTGTCAAGTCCGGGCATATCTTCGTATGACCAAGCAAAGACGTCACTATACTCTCTCAGCTCGACCAATCTCTGCTTGACATCATTCTGCAATGCAGCCCCTATCCTGACGTTTCTGACGAGTTCTTCAGAACCCAGATTTACGATCTCAATCTCCTCTTCATGAGGCAGAATAACTTTCTCCTCTTGTTTCAACAAGCGGGCCAACTCTTCAGGAAGGTCTTCGTCTTCATCAATCTCTTCTTCGGCTTGATATATCAGGCAATCGAAGTCGAAGTGAGCCGTAGAAGGTCCAGAGTCGATGTCATTTGTTATGTGGATCCTACAATAACAAGGGTTAAGCTTAAAACAAGGATATGCAGGTTAGTACAAACCTCATTGCCATTTTATTGTTTTTCAAAACAAATATAAAACAGGAATAATAGAGATCACAATATTTGAATACGAAGAAAACGCCTTTGATTTATTAACAAAATGCATGTACATAATCCAACAAGGCCCTGACAATAAAACCACTATGCCCCGGGTAGGACATAGGGTTGTACAATGATTGGAAAAAAAGTAAATCATTACTCTTCGCTTGTCATCTGGATGATATCCTTGACGGACCAATTGTTGAGGCCCTCGCCTGGCTTGCTTGGCTAGATCCAAGAGTCGAGGTCACAGTCGCTATCTCCGCTGTCTTCAGACACTGCGTTGATGCTTTCGAAAATCACTCCGCCACTGGTAAACTGGATCGGCCCCTTACCTCGCGACGCACTGCTAGAAGAAGAAGCTTCAGCTCCAGGAGAATATCCCAACCCAAACTTGCCTTGCTTGTTAGGTATCTCCAAAATTTGCCCCCAGCCTGGGGTAGATCCGGCTTGGAAAACGGCCCGAGCTTCCTTGAATGAGGAGAGAGTCATCTCTGGCTTTTCCGTGACTACAGGAGCTACGTCCTTCACTTTGACAGCTTCGAACGCTTGGCATAGAGTCTCATGGATTTCCCCATCCATCTCAACATACTTGAAGGACGACAAATGGCTCACCATTATGTCTTCCTCGCCACAAACAGTTACGATGCTACCCCCGACGGCATATTTGAGTTTCTGGTGCAACGTGGAGGTCACGGCACCAGCAGCATGGATCCACGGCCGGCCCAAGAGACAGTTGTAGGCAGGCATGATGTCCATAATATAAAAGACCGCGTCGAACGTTTCCGGACCAACTTGGATTGGCAGGGTCACCTCCCCGAAAACGTGGCGTTTGGTTCCATCGAACGCCTTCACAACCAGATCACTGGGTGTGCAAATCACTCCACGAGTATCCAACTTCATTAATGCCTTCTTCGGAAGAACATTAAGTGACGAACCCGTGTCCACCAACACGTGCGACATAACCGTGCCCCTACACTCTATCGAGATGTGCAGGGCGCTATTGTGGTTCCTCCCCTTCGGCGTCAGCTCCAGGTCTGTGAACCCTAACCCATTTCCAGCATTCACATGGGCTACGGCCTCTTCTAGCTGATTTACCGATATTTCCTGCGGTACATATGTGGCGTTCAACACCTTCAGCAGCGCGTTGCGGTGCGCTTCGGAACACAGCAACAAGTTCAAAATGGAAATCTTCGAGGGCGTCTGATGGAGATGGTCCACAATCTTGTAGTCACTCTTTTTAATCAACCGTATAAACTCCTCGGTGTCTTTAACAAGCAAGTCTTTTTCTGCCCCACGCGGGATCTCTTCAACGACTTTACTTTTACCTTTATCGGCCGCATCAGCTCTGACCGCTTTATCCGCCACGACCTCTGGTGGTGCAAACACTCTTCCGCTGCGAGTGATACCACTGATTCCCGCAAGGTTCTCCACGGACGACCCAAACGGTTCTAGCTCCAACTTCTGTCCGTTGCAGTAGACTTCAGCCCCGTAATGCCATTGGACAGCATTAGTGCTTTTGAAGGGTATCGGCCCAGCTTTGGTGATAGTAATCATGGGCGGTCTGGGCGCAGAAATAGTTATCGTCTGGAGGGGGATGGTGATGGTGGCGACCTCATCATCTTGCTTCAGCACTACCTCTCCTGACCCACTTTCGGCCCTTCAGTTGAACTATAATATCCCTTCAGTCATCAGACTTTGAATTCCTTCTACCAACTGTTCACATCCATCAGAACATGTGGCACAGTCCATACACAACTCTCCGCAACCTGGAAAGAAACCCCTTTTCATTAACTTAGCTTTAACGAAGCTAAGCGGCGTCTTCAGATCTCTGACGTCAGTCAACAAGTCCAAATCCTCGTCTTCAATAATGGCGTTCACTTCGCCTCCCCTATGATTCGGCATATGATTCTTCGTGACATTTGGCACATTATCCGAGAAGTTGATGATCTTGGCATCCACCATGTTCTGCACCTTGTGCTTGATGGCTTTGCAATTCTCTATTGTATGGCCGGGTGCCCCTGAGTGAAACTCATAAGTTGCATTTGCGTCGTAACCTGGCGGAGGTGCCCCTGTCAAGGGAGCCAGCGTTCTCTTCTGGATCAACTGTAGCTGAAGCAAAGTCTGCAAGAGTTGCGCGTACGATATGGGCGGTGTCTCGAGGTGATGGCTCGATAAAGGTGCCCGATTCTGATACTTTTTGTACCCTTGTTGATTCGGTTGCTGCTGCTGCTGATGCTGTGGCTGTTGAACTGCCGGGATAGTTATACTGGCCACCTGTTGGTGAGGACCTTTACCCTTCCTTCGTGCATTGGTCACAGCGCTCGCTTCTCCTTCTCGTCTTTTGCCACTATAAGGTTTCTTTCCGCCTCCTCCAGCTGAGGATAACTCACCTTGAATTTTCCCGAGTTTGATCCCATTTTCAATGTGCTCACCCGTGATAATGAGATCTGAGAATGTTCCAGACATACCGCTGACCAACTTCTCATAGTAAACCCCTGGGAGGGTGGCTACGAACATCTGCACAAGCTCGCGTTCAACCATCGGCGGCTGAACCCTGGCTGCCAACTCACGCCACCGCTGGGCGTATTCCTTAAACCCTTCATTGTTCCTCTGCGACAGATTCTGCAACTGGACTCGGTTCGGGGCCAAGTCGCTGTTGTATTGGTAGTGGTGTACAAATGCTTCAGCAAGGTCCTTCCACGTGCGCACACTAGTGGGCTCCAAACTCATGTACCATTCGAGGGATGGCTCGGAAAGACTGTCTTGAAAGAAGTGCATCAGCAACTTCTCGTCCTCAGAATGAGCAGACATTTTTCTGTAGTATGATCTCAAGTGGACGCGAGGGCAAGTGGTGCCCTTGTATTTTTCAAAGTCAGGCACCTTGAACTTAGGAGGCACCTTGAAATCAGCAATTAGTCCCAACTTGGACATATCAACGCCTAGGGTGTTCTGGTTCTCGATATCTCTCATCTTATCTTCAAGTGCCTTGAACCTTAGACGTGCTTCAGCATTCAGCTCCCCTTCAGCACCTCTCTGAGAGAACACATCGTCCTGACGATCCTCTAGCCATGGCTGAGGCCCAAACAGATTCCCAACACCGGCATTGCCGTTGCCCAACCCAACATTGACATTAGCTCCCAGACTCCCATTACCGACGCCCGTCGTATTGAGTCCCATGTTGGCCATCACATTGTCGTTGGCACTGCCGTTTCCCCCGGTCACGGGAACACCATTATGTGGAGTTTCAACTGGTGGAGGAGTAGGCACAGTCCCACCATGAAGTACACCATTGCTATCAACCATTGAAATCAAAGGCTGAACCAAAGTTCTGAGCTGATCCTGGCCATTGGCGACCGCTTGCATGAGCTCCATGAAATGATCCATTCTTTCGCAGAGTTCCTGAACATCAGTTTGCACTTGCTCCATGATTCTGGTTTGATTAGCTCTAGTCGGATAGCGGTGAATAGGTCTCTGATCAATCCTGGAACCACCTGAAACAACTCGGAAAACACAAAAGGGTTAGGAAAAACAACAAAGTGCTCGTTATGCAAAGGCTTCATGCAAATGCAAACGTGTGTCTGTGCGTTGGGGAGATTTCCCCCGATCCTAATGCCTGAGTGCCAGTGCTGATAGTAATAAGAAATCCGAGTCCAATCATGGAAATAACAATCTCATATATAAAGAAAGTCCATCAAGGCAGTACACAACATCAGCGAGTACAAGATGAATCAACAGCGTGACCTCAGCCAACAAGCCTGGTGATGGTCAGCACACAACAATGATCAAAACAAAAGGAATACAAACAGTCAAGTACGGCCACGGGCGTGATACTCTTCTAACAACTCCTTCGTTTCTGGATGATCAGGCAGAGTGAGTAACCCTTCGACGAGCAATTCCCTTTGCACAATGGTGTACTGAAGACCTTCGACCGAATCTTCCCATGCTCCTTCGCCGAAACAATCTTCTAGCTTCTGTTTCTTGGACTCAAATGTCAGTTTGTGCTCCTTCAGGTTAGCAAGAGCCCTGTTGAGCTGGCCTTCGGCGGCGTATCTGCGAGCGGTTTCTTCATCAAACCTCTTCTCACTAGCCTTCACTTGGGCTTCCAGCTTGGAGATCTGTAGCATCAACTTATCCTCCCGTTCTTTCCTGGTGGCTAGGGAGGCCTTCCAGTGTTGGTTGAACTTGGATATCCTCCGATATGCTTCGTCCAAGTGCTGTTTCTTCGTGGCCAGCACATCGTTGACAGCTTTGAAGTCTTGACCCATGCGTTCACGCTCGGCTATCTGCTTAGTCAGGTCTGTACCTAGCTGGTTCACCAGCTCTGTTTGCCTTTTGAAAGAATGAACGACTTCGTTCCTCTCGCTTCGGAGCTGAGCCAATTCTTTCTCCAGTTCCTCATTTGCCCTCTTCAATTCATCTCGCTCAGCTAACACCTGATTATGCTGCTGTATGGGCACAGTAGTAGGCTCCTCAATCATCGGAGGGCTTTCTGGCTTGGCAGGAAGAAACCGCATCCCTATAGCATCTGCTCTGGCTCTGATCCAAGTCACATACGGAGGGTAAGCTTGATTATTGCTTCTCCCCAGCAATGGTTTTCCCTTCTTACTGATGCCATTCCAAGCGCGCTGAAGCTTAGATAACAGATCCCCCTCTAGAAGACCAGTGAGGTACAGAGATTCCTGCACCTCTTCATCCTTCGGCGGAGCTCTCAAAGCATACGCGAACTGTCGGACCAGCAAATACGGATTATAGTTTATACAGCCCTTCTTGCCTATCAAAGGTACGTTTGGAAACCCGCTGCAGCTGAAGATAATCTCGGTACCCAGCCTATCTCTGTCAAACCAGTCAATATCCTCTGCAGATAAACTCATCAGACGCTCGGACCATTCAGCTGTGGCTGCAGACGAAACGAAGGGACCCCTCTTGGGCAGATGACTATCAAGCCATCTATAAAGCAAGGGCACACAGCAAGAGACGTTCTTGCCCCTCCTGTTCTCGTTTTTGTAGTGGATGGAATGGTAGACATCTCCTATCAAGGTAGGGACTGGATTCCCTGAAGCAAAGATGCGAAAGGCGTCGAAGTCTACAAAATCGGGCATATTGGGGAACAGAATGATGCCATATATGCACAGAGCGAGAATGGCGTTGAACACGACCCAACATCCGTCTTTGGCGCACTGCTGAGCTTTAACCACTAGGAACTGCAAGGAGAAACCGGGAACCTTGTTCCAACTAGACAATACCAATTCGGAGGCATCCAGATGAAGTGAAGGAGCTAGACTAGCCAGATCAGGCTCAGCATCCATATGCACAAAAGGCATCTGCCTCTTTATAGGCACACCTAACAAATCAGCATATTCCTCCAGCGTGGGTGTGAGAACAAAATCCTGGAAAGTGAAGCATCTCAACGGAGGATCGTAGAATTGCAGCAGAGCGTGCAACCCATTCAACTCAAACGCAGAAGGTTTACGAACCAAACTGAGCAATTTGCCGTAAGACTTTCTGAACTCATCCCTCACAGAATCATCTGCTAAAGCAATCAAAGCGGTCAGTCGAACCACATCAGGGGCAGGGAACTTGTAAGCCACGGTCTTCCTCAGAGAACCCATAATAATACAATAGGAGGCAAGAAATCCTGGATCGGGGAAAACGGTACCTGCAACACAGACACACGTTAATGAAATGCAAATGAGTATGCAAAATAATGTAAAATGCAATTATGCAGCAGGAGATCAAGGAAACTGTGTTGTGGAGATTCTGTATCAACAAAACCATAATCCTGCTCTATCAAGAACAACCACTATATCTGATAATAAGAAAACCCGGGTATCAGACCACAAATCTGCTCTGTCAAGAACAACCGTCTGATAGGGCCATATACATAGGACCATAATTCTGCTCTGTCAAGAACAAACGTCTGATAATAAGGACCTCTGATACAGGACCAAGAAATCTGCTCTGTCAAGAACACACGTCTGATAATAAGGACCTCTGATACAGGACCAAAAACCTGCTATGTCAAGAACAAACATCTGATAATAAGGACCTCTGATACAGGACCAAAACAAACATCTGATAATAAGGACCTTTGATACAGGACCAAAACTCTGCTCTGTCAAGAACAAACATCTGTCTGCAAATGAGGTCCTCAGACCCCAATCAAAAACCTGCTCTGTCAAGAACAAATACCCATCTCTGAACATAAGGTCCTCTAATATAGGACCAAAGCTCTGCTCTGTCAAGAACAATCATATATCCGATGATGAGAACCTCCGGTACCAACAAAACTGATTCACTGTCAAGAAAACCAGGTAGTCTGAAGGTCAAAGTTTCCTGCAACAAACCCAACCCTGCTCACAGGTATGGACCTAAACTGACACAAGTTTGGCATCCTATGCGGTCATCAGCGTCATAGACATTCAAGAGGGGTGATACGATACCCAGAAGGTGTGGCATCACCAGCTCATGAAGCGGCCTCACTCGGCTGAATCACAAATGATCGGTCCCCAGAGTCGACAATCCTCCAAACCAACAACCCCCTCAACCCAAAGGGTTGAAAAAGAAGTCAACCGGGAGAACCTCGTCTGAGCGTGGATTTCATGAGACACTAGTGCCTGCCAAGCAAGCACGCGCCCACTAATTTCCACAACTAATGCTATGTTCACTCAAGCCTGGGTCTGGCTTCTCACTCATCAAAATGCCCCTCCCACAACAGCACAGATAATCATATCATACTGAAAATAAAGTGCGGGAAATAAAAAATGCGATAAATAAACACAACCTAACAAGTAATCATACAAGCGCTAGGATTGACTCTCACAAGGGACGTCGGATCCCCAAACTGACTCGCATACGGGACGTTGGATCCCAGGAAACTATCAAGTCCCCAGCAGAGTCGCCAGCTTTCGCTTCCACGAAAATAAGGTGCCGGCAAAACAGAAGAGTCGCCACCTTTCGTTATTTATCCCTCAGAACGGGAAAGGAAACGATCGGAAAAACCTGACGAAAAGGGATAAGACAAGGTCATCGCAACCGTTGTCTGGGTTCGGGAGTCAGTTACGCAAGGGGAAGGTATTAGCACCCCTCACGTCCGTCGTACTCGACGGGATCCACGCTTGTTGTGTTTATTGGACGAGTTGGTTTATCTATCTACCTATCAAGGCTGGCTTAAACAAAAAATAAAAATGACTCGTCAAAGCGTCGCGCTTTATGCCTACGTATTCTCATCAGAGAATGAGAAATCAGAGTCAACGTAGTTCGACCTACTACGGGTTACGGGGAAGGTGGCTCGCCAATACATCAGTATTGTGCCTACATACTCTCAACAGGTATGAGAGATCAGAGCTTACGTAGTTCGGGGTACTACGGATTACGGGAATTTAGATTCATCTGTTTTATCGAGTAGGGTTAAACAGCAGTTCTAGCAGTTAGGGACAAAGCCTGTTTGTGGTGGCGCTGAAGTTTAACGACACTCTTTTCTTCAGAAAAGCTTCCTTTGAATTACAGGCCCACGGGGCAAAAAGGTTTGAAGTTTGTTTTCTGTCTTTTACGAAAGAAGTGTTTTTTATTATGTTTGCAATTTCAATCGCACTAAAGACTATGACCTGAGAGTGAATGCGTCGCATGTCACCCAAAGGGTGCCATACTAAACATCCAGACTGTTGAAAAGAAACTCTCCAACAATCCTTTCTCAGATAGCTTAAGGCTCGTAATGTACGAAAGAAATCATTCATGATTACTGTATCTTAAGCTGTTTTGAGATGAGAAGAGAACGAGCTCAACTAAGGGAGACTATCAAGTCCTACTGTTGTCATGCCAAGGATTCATCCTATGGTTGAGGTTTGAAACAGGGAACTCCTAGAAGTTATCATGCATAGGTTTCAACCTAAAGTTCTATCATCACTTCCTTATCAAAGGAAATGAGAGTCCTAAGGGATCATGTCAATGATACACAGAAACAGATAAAGCATCAGCTTAAACAGTAATACAGTAAACGACTGTAAAATGCATGCAATGCAAGTGAGGGAGGAAATGTGTGTGGGGCAGCAGCCTCCACAAGTTCATCTCAACCTCAAGCCAGAATGAATAACAGTAATCATACAGAAAGAAACATGCTATCAAGCAAGATAGAAGTAACTGCAATCATACAGAAGAAATGAAATAAAATGCTATCAAGCAAACAAACCACATGGGCAAGGGAGCTGGGCTCTACCGAATACCCGCAAGCAAAGCCATACAGTAAAAATACAAGCAGAGGGAGCAACTCAACCTCTAGTGCAATCATGCTCTTAGATTAAAGTCAGTCTAGATATGAACTTATTCTAATGCATCAAGCAAGTCAAACAAGGCACATCAATACAGAAAAGAAAACAGACAAGAAAGAAAGCAGGTCAACTCCTCTTCCTCACCCAAGCTTCAGCTCTTCTGTCGTCAACTCAGTCGTCAGACTTCAATTACCCTTCAAGGCTACCATCTCTCATGACAAATATCAATTTGCTTTTCCAGGTTTCAACCCATCAAACCCAAGTATCAACTTGTTCTCTCTTCTCCAAGCTTCAGCTCTTCAGTCAATTCTATCTTCAGGCTTCACTCCTAACTGCAAGTGTCAACTTGATTCCTTCAGGCTCTCAATGTATCAATGTACAAGTGTCAACTTGTCCTTTTGTTCCTCAGCTTCAGCTTTACACTCAATCCCAATTGAATCCTCTTCATAGGTATCAACTTAGTCTTCAAGCTTCAGCTCTCTGTGCTTTACCAGTATCAACTTGTCATCTTCTCGTACTAGCTTCAGCTTCTCAGAGTAGTCTTCAATCATCTAGAAGTGTCAACTTTATCCTTCAATTCTTTAAGCCTTAGCTCTTCACTCAATCTCAATTGAATCTTCAAGTGTCAACTTGTTCTTCTTGCTCTTCAAGCTTCAGCTGAAATGGCAATGCTCAGGGAATCATCCTCTTCCATACTCTTCAATGAAGTCTTCAGCTTCACACTCAAGCCCAACATCTTCAAGACTCAAACCAGAAGAAATCACTTAACTGGACAAGCTAGGATATTAAACTGCTTATTGACCACCAAAGGTGACCTGTAAGGGTTCAACATCAAAAGAATGGTTCCCTCAAAAGTTCTACTTCCTAGGTACCATCACTTATCCCTCCAAGGGAGGGAGGTGAATACCATGGGAGGACTTTTAATCATTGGGAGGAATGGAGGTGAAGGATACCATCCATGTTTAAGAAAGAAATTAACTAAGTCTAAGCTCTACTTAATTCCTAACCCTAAAACAACAACAAAACAAACAAGTCTTCAAGCTCTCAAGCTCCTTCTTCTATCTTCAAGTCTTACACTATGCTCCTTCACGCTCCACAAAGCAAGACCAAGCCCAACAAGCCAAGCAAAAGCCCACAAAGCAAAGCAAAACAAAATACAAGCCCACAAGGGCAACACAAACAACAATCATTTAAAAAAATCACTTAAAAATAGTATACTACTATATTAAAATCTAATACAATTTCTAGGGGATCCTATATAACTACCCTTAATACCCTATATGTCTCAATATCTAACTTGACCTAAAAACTCAAAATTCTAGTGTTATTGTGGACCTATGTTAAGGATTGACCTAAATCTACACAACCTAAAGTCATCTAATCAAAACTAATCAAAAACTAATCACAAAATTATGAAATAAATCCAGAGGGGAGCTAAAGTCCTAATCTAACTATCCTAAAAAGAATGGTGCAAAAATATGAAGGGAACTAGCTAAACATAATTCTACAAAACTATGCATCAACATAAAATGAATTAAAAGAGAAAATAAACAAAAAATATTAAAAATGCATGAAATGCAAATGTTTTGATTTTATAATTTTCTAGACATAAATGTGAAATAGGAGAAAAAATCCCCATGCCAAAATCAATATTTTTCTATTTTATATGATTTTTCAAAGTTTAAAGAAAAATGGAGAAAAAGAAAATAAAATGTGAAATGTTTGGTGCAGATAGCAATGATATGTAGTGCTTTGTGAATGATGGGCTTAAATGGGGGTGTGATTAGTAAACGCGCTAGGCCCATATTCTCAGTCAGAAAACAAATCAAAAATATAAAGAAAAAAGAAAAATATGCGGTGCAGAAAGTAAGGATACGCAGTTCAAATCATGACTGGGCCGTGGATGGGGGTGTGATTAGCAATTATTCATTAAAGCCCAAATGAAAGAATAAATGAAACGGCTGCGTTTCATCATTCTCAGAATCCCTCTTCAAAACGTGAAATCAAAACATAGCCACACGATCTAGCTTTGGTCAATGAGTCTTTCTCCATCCAACGACCAATTTATCATCTTCTTCCTTTGAAATGAAAAAGGAGGGAAACCACCATGGTTGCAGAGCTTCATCTGCCTCACCTTCCTCACTCGGACTCCATCAAAACCTTACCAAATTCCATGGTTTAAAACCCTAACCTATTCTAAATTCATCCCTGATCACAACCATCCACTTAGATTTCACTAAAATGCACTCAAACTTTAAACCCGATAATGAATCAAAATTAGGGTCAAACCTCAACTCTAACCATTCTTGAAATTTCTTGGCTCAGAATGATCACCACATGACCCTGATTAAAACTTGTTATAGAACCCTTATTAATTCACAATATGCAACACGTTCTTGATCCAAACAGAAATGGGGTCACTATCTTGAATCTCACCAAATGATCTCAAAATCTCCAGAATCCATCTCCTAATTGTTTCTAACCGTTCTATACTAACAAACTAACTTAACAATGCCTAAATTAAGGTGTAGAGTAAAAGTTGCAAACCTGGAAATTTCTGAATAATAGTAGTAGCAAGACTCCACTTCAGCACCCCAATCTCTCCAGAATCACTCCTTGATTGATATTATTGCTTCTGTTTGCAAAAGATTCGATCCAAGAAGCTTGAATCTCCAAATCCGATGGTGACTTGCAGCTTCCCAAATCCAAATGCTATCTTCTCAATCCTCCACGATCTTGCTCTCAATTTGGTATGGATTCACTCAATATGATCAATGGAAGATGTTAGGATTGAAAGAATCAATGGAAATGGTGTGGAATATAGAAATTGATTTCAACTTGCAATGGAAGAAAATGAAATGGAAATCTCACTCTCCTCTCTAATCTCTCACCAACCTTGCATCCGAGCAGCTTCTAATCAATATATAGAATGGTTCTGAATCATCCAGAACTTTCTGGAATCATCCAATGAGAATTTGAGATTCTCATGTCATGAGTTTTTGATTTCAAACCATCTCATATACCAGCTTGTGTTATACCTCTTGCAGCATCTTGTTCTCCTTTTAAAATATCCTTAGATAAGATGCATGAGATGTTAGGATGCTTTGCTAGCTTATGCATTGATCTTCCTTATGTTTTGCATATGTACCTTAATATGCAAGTAACCATTTTCCAAAGCAAGTCCATGATTTAGACCTCAAATAAAAAATGTGGCTAAACCATTGTTTCTAAAAATTTTTCTAGAGTCAAAATGGTATATTACATGCCATGGTTTGGATGTGTAGCTTGGAAATTTCAATTTCCAACTTTGACTTATTTAACTTATGCCTCCATTTTAGGTCATTTTTACCACTTTGAGCTACAAGCCTTTTCAATATCTCATGACCTCCTTACTAGCCTTAAAACATAATTTTAAGCAAGTTTTATGTTGAATATTTTTCCATTTGAAGCTTGAAAATAGGAGTTATGGCCTTATGCTTGAAATGACCTGTAATTTCCAAATGACCAAAATGCCCTTGACTTGTCAAAGCCATAACTTGAGTTCTACAAATTCTATCAAGGACTTCTAGTACTCTATAGAAAGCTAAGAAGATAAGGAACAACATTCATGTTGACCAAAAGTTTATAGGAATCATCCTTCTTGGGCAAAGGTTTGATGCAAGTTGGGTGACTTTCAAGGCCCTAGATTCACATACCTCAGATGACCTGTAACTTGTCAAAGTCATAACTTGAGCTCTACAAATCCTATTAAGGACTTCTAGTACTCAAATTAAAGCTAAGAGCAAGCTCTACAACATTCATGTTGGGGGAAAGATGAGATGGAAATCACATCTTGAGCTAAACTGCCTTGAAGATGGGGGTCAAACTAGGGGATTTTACACTGTCAAGCCTTAGAAACCCTAGCTTGAAACTTCTCAAACTCTTCAATCATGATGAGTTGACCTTGGAATCATCCTTATAGCATCTCAATGCATCAATCCATGATCACATGGCCCTTGGATTAGGTCTCAACCTTCTCCTAATCATCAGTTGACCTAGGGTTGACCCAGTCAAACCCTAATTATACCACTCATGGCTGAGGCTTCTTAATCTTGCACAATGACCTCTCTAGGCTTCATGATGGCTTTCAAGACATCTAATAAGCTCTCTCAAGGCTTCAAGTCCACATTCATGGCCTCAGAATCATCTGAGGACTCCCCACAACTCTCAAGTTAGGAGGCACACACCCTTGGTTTCAACCACTTTCTCTGAGAATCCTTTAGCTTCTCTGATAAGGATATCAACCTTTGAACACTTGAATAAGCTTCTTGGCTATCTTCAAAGTCTTGTGGTGCTCTTGATTGGTAACCATACCTCTTGATCTCCTGCATACATGTCAATGAAATGCAAATGATAATGCTAATGTGAATGAGATGAAACACAAGCTAGGTAAAGAAATGTTGGTCAAATTTTAGGGTGCAACAATGGCTAATGAAGGTCTCTTTTCATGACAGTTTTTCTATCCCCAACGAAGTTATCAAGATTATCAACTTTTTGTCTCATCAAATGGCATCTCTCTAAAAGTCCCGTCAAAAAAGTTTGTTAGAGGCTTTTACAAATGTTTTCTCTTTATTTGAGATATCCTGTTACCAAAATTTTATTTTCTCAAATGCAATTTCAAACTACAATTGGTGATGTTCTACCCAATGAGCTCATTAATTTTCTTCCATCAAATGGCATCTCTTTGGAAGTCCCATCATAGAAGTTTGGTCAAGATTCTTACAAACGATCTTTCTCTTTATTTGAGAAAGTTGTTACAAGTCAATCAGTCTGCATTTATTTTGAAGATCCCCTGTTAATTTATAAAGCTCCAATGGAATTCTTAGTACCCTGTGAAGATACTTTCCCACATGTGATTAAATTCTTAGGCAACAAGTTTATTTTAACCTTTTCAAGTGGAATACTTGATAAGAAGAAACTAAGACCAGTCTGTGGCTTATGACCCGAGGCGAGTAGAGGTTTATTTTTACCCTTTTCAAGTGGAAGACTAAATTAAATAAGAAAGTGATACCAGTATATGGTTTATGACCCAGGGTGAGGGGATTTTTATCCTTACCCTTTTCAAGTGTAAGAATTGATTAAGGAAGAAACTAAGACCAGTCTGTGGCTTATGACCCGAGGCGAGGGGAGTTTTATTTTTACCCTTTTCAAGTGTAAGACTTGATTAAAGGAGATACTAAGACCAAACTGTGGCTTATGACTCGAGGCGAGGAGAGGTTTATTTAAACCTTTTCAAGTGAAATACTTGATAAGAAGAAACTGAGATCAGTATGTGGCTTATGACCCAAGGAGAGGGGAGGTTTTTTTTTACCTTTTCAAGGGGAAGACTTGATTTAATAAGAAACTGAGACTGGTCTGTGGCTTATAAGCCGATGCGAGGGGAGGTTTATTTTTACCCTTTTCAAGTGTAATACTTGATTAAAGAAGAAACTGAGACCAGTCTGTGACTTATGACCCGAGGCGAGGGGAGGTTTATTTTTACCCTTTTCAAGTCTAAGACTTGATTAAAGAAGGTAATACATGTTTGGACAGAGGTAATACATGTCTCTCTTTTGGAGCTTCCCTAAGATTGTCAAAGTTGTCAATCTTTCCCTAGTGAAGTTGCAATGTTTTTCCCAATATATTTATCTCATGTGGCGTCATTCCTCACAGGATCATTGTCTTGCCTCCATTTCATATCATATCATATCATGAGCATCTTTATGGTATCTTAGGGACAAAAATTATGCATGTTTGTATTTAAGTTTCTCCTATCGCGTCGAGACGAAGATTCAACCTCAATATCTATGGATGGAAGAAACTTAAATAGGGGCATCTGTCACACCCTAATTTTTAACCCTAAGATTCCACCTTCATTTGCATCATTTGCATAACATCAAACACCTTTTGTGTGTGTTTTTATATTTTTTCTAATCCCGTTTGAAAATACAAAAAGTATATGTTTTGCTTGCTTTGCTTACATGCTAGGGTTTTACTTTAAGAAGTTCAAGCCAATGATCAATCAAGGATTTGTATGATTCTCCACTTCTCAAGAACCTCTACTTATTCATGGGGATCAAGATTTTCTCTCCGTCAATAATCAAGTTTGAGTGTGCATCAATTCAAGTTCACCAAGCTCAACTCCCCAAATGCTCCAAATTAGGTATTTGGTCAAAGTCGGCTTGGGATTGACCTTGTGCTCAAGACAGGATCTCATGGCTCGGAACGTGATTCGAAGGTTTCAAGTAAATCTTTGTGTCCCATTATGTGTTTAAAATGGCTCAAGAAGTTTAATATATTGATAGTTGAAGAATTTTGGTTTAATTGCTGAAACATTAACAGATGCTCAAAGTCAAAGCTTGACTTTTAAGATTTTTTTGGTCAACTACGAACTTCTCGAGTCCAGAATCAAGAAAGTGTGGAAAATGATTAAGTTTGGTAAGTTAAATTAAGAACATCAAGAAAGAAAAAACAATGGCAAAGTTGTAATATATTTACATGCGTGAGTATCATGAAAGAAAAGCAATGACAAAGTTGTAATCATCCAAGAAGATGAAATCATTACCAAATGACATTTTCGTAATTGCATAAAGCAGTTGAGGATCAAGAAAACATAATGTGAGTATCCGCATCAGCCAATGACACTTTTGTAAATAAAGGATCTTCTTATTTACATTATCAATAGCAGAATTGCGATTACCAATGGCAGACTTATAATTCAAAGTACATACTCAGGGAAGCCTCGATACTCAAGAAACTAGAGGATCAAGACCTCTATAAATGGTCATTCACATTTTCTTCATTTTCACACAATAACCCTAGGAAAGTTCAAGAGAAATGGTCACAAAATTCTTCAAAATATCATATTCTCACTAAAATTATATTTTTATTGTAGATGTTCTTGATTGGCTGCATTTTATGGTAAAACATTGTTGTGTGTGTAGATGTCTTGACTGATGTCATGGCATACTTGTGTAGTGTACTACAGGGTAAGTTGGTTAACTAGTATAGAGCTTATTGGATGTCAAGATGAATTTTATGACATCAGGTAGCTGCCAGTAAAGGTGCATGTTTTTTTTTCCTGTTATGGTTCCTTAGTTATCTCAGGCTAAAATTCAGGAAACATTCTAGGCAGTGCTGATACGAAAAGGAAACGCCTATGACCTATTTCTTAGCACCTTGAATTATGGAAAGTGGTTTAACTTGGTTAAACCTAATTTATGCTCCTTAGGCATAAGGCCCATGTGCTGCATATAAAGAAGAGTGGCAATCCTTCTAAAGGATGAGAGATTGTGTCGTGAAGAATTATGTAGGTGTGTTGTGTATCTTCACGTGTATTTATTTCTTAGGTTTACTTGTGAGCGAAGCAATCATCGCCTAGATGATTGTATTGGACTAGTGTGATTTTGAGTTATATGTTGATTGTATCACTCTAAGCTTTTAAGCACGAGTGTTATATCTCTTGATTGAAGTTGTAAAGCAAGATCAAAATTTGTTTGAAGTGTGTCTTCTCTTTTTATATCTGTAACTTAGTTGATTGATATCACTGCTGTGATTGAGGGGGAGTAAGTAGGAACTCAGGTCTAGTGTTAGATTGAAATTGCATTGGGTAGGTCTTAAGTGAAGATTACAAACTGGCAGTTTGGCTCTGAATTAACACTGCTTATAGTGGATTTCCTCCCTGGCTTGGTAGCCCCTAGAGTAGGTGTGATTTGCACCGAACTGGGTAAATAATTCCCTGTGTTCTTTACTGCTTTCATTAACTGTTTTAATAATCTGTGCTGAAGTGGATGTCATAACATCCGGTATAACATCAAATGTCTGTTACTAGAATTTCAATTGGCATCAGAGAAGGCACCCTGCCTGTTATTTTCTGGGTGAGATCTAGGGAAGATAAATTTTGGTACTATGGACAATGATGTAGGATTTACAAATAGACCATCCATTCTGTATGGATGTAACTATGACTACTGGAAACCTCGTATAATAGCTTTCTTAAAATCTCTGGATAGCAAGGCCTGGAGAGCAGCTAACTCAAGATGGGAACATCCAATGAAGACAGAGAAAGATGGATCAACTGTGCTAATACCTGAAGAAGAATGGAGCAAAGATCAAGAAGCTTTGGCTATTGGAAATTCTAAGGCCCGAAATGCTCTATTCAATAGGATAGATAAGAATATCTTCAGACTCGTACATCACTGTGAACTAGCTAAAGAGGTTTGGGACACTCTCAAAGCAACTCATGAAGGTACCTCTAAGGTCAAGATGTCTATACTACAGATGCTGACTACTAAGTTTGAGAATCTAAGGATGAAAGAGGATGAGACTATCCATGAATTCTACATGAATATTCTGCAGATTGCCAATACCTAAGGAGCCTTAGGAGAAAAAATGTCTGAAGAAAAACTTGTAAGAAAGATTCTCAGATCATTGCCCAAGAGATTTGCCATGAAGGTTACTGCTATAGAAGAGGCTCAAGATATCAGTAACATGAAGGTTGATGAACTCATTGGTTCTCTCCAAACCTTTGAGATGGGAATGTGTGAACATGCTAAGAAGAAGAAAAAAAGCATAGCTTTTGTATCAAATACTGAAGAGGATTCAGATGAAGGCAATGGTGGAAGTGAGGAAAATCTATTAGAAGCTATAACTATGCTTGGAAGACAATTCAGTAGACTCATAAAAAGAATAGATCAGAAGGCCAGACCTAATGTCAAGAACATCTCCTCTGACATCAACAGAAGAGTTAAATCTGAAGAAAAGTCCAACCAAGGAAAAGGAATTTAGTGTCATGAATGTGAAGGCTATGGTCAAATTAGTGCTGAACGTCCCACTTACCTTAAGAAGCAAAATAAAGGTCTAACTGTCACCTGGTCTGATGGAGATTCTGAGAGTGGATCCGAAGAAGAATCTGAAAAACATGTCACTGCACTAACGAGTGTATGTGTATCTGATGATGATTCTAGTGAAGATGAGCTGACTTTTGATGAACTTTCAGCCTCATATAAAAATTTGTGTATCAGGAGTGCAGAAGTGTGCCAAAAAGGGGAGAAGCAAAAGAAACTCATAAAGGAGTTGGAGGCTAAGAAGAAAGAGCATCTTGCAACCATAGACTCACTCAACAGTGAGGTCAGTTTGTTAAATTCCAAACTTGATCAGATGTAAAAGTCTATCAGGATGTTAAGCAATGGGACTAATACTCTAGAAGAAATTCTATAAGTTGGTCAGAAAGCAAGAGACATGTATGGAATAGGTTTTGTTAATAAACAGGGACCCATCTTGGGGTTTAAGAGGCCAAAACCTAAAAATCACAGGTCAAACCGAATGTCATGACCGATATCTCAACATCAGGGTAACAGAAGCATGAACCAGACAAAGAGAAAGTTCCAAAGGTGGAGGTGTCACTACTGTGGAAGATTTGGACACATAAAGCCTTTTTGCTTCAGGCTGCATGGATTTCCCAGCAATATTCATCAAGTCAAACCCAAACAAGAGACCCATACCAAGAAACAACAATGGGTGGCTAAGGATGTTGCTCTAATAACTCATACCTCTCTAAGGGTATAAGCCAAAGAAGACTGGTATTTTGATAGTGGTTGTTCAAAACATATGACTGGAATAAAGAACCTATTGATGGACATTAAACGTCATTCCACTAGTTATGTGACCTTTGGTGATGGAGCAAAAGGGGAAATGAAAGGTGTTGGAAAACTAGACTGTCCTGGAGTTCCAGACTTAGAGAATGTTTTGTTGGTAAAAGGACTGACTGCAAACCTTATTAGTATCATTCAGCTATGTAATCAAGGATTCTATGTCAGATTCACTAAGGGAGAATGTGTTGTCACCAATGGAGAAAATGAGGAAGTCATGAGGGGATCTAGATCTAAAGACAATTGTTACTTATGGGAGCCTAAAGTCTCAAGTAACTCCGCTGTTTGTTCTATGGCCAAAGAAGAAAATGAGGTAAAATTGTGGCATCAAAAACTTAGACATCTTCATCTAAGAGGGATGAAAAAGATCATATCCAAGGAAGCAGTGAGAGGAATTCCAAAGTTAACAATTAATGAAGGAAAGGTCTGTGGTGAATGTCAGGTTGGCAAGCAAACCAAGATGTCACATCCAAGGATTGGACATCTTACAACATCCAAAGTTCTGGAACTGTTGCACATGGACTTGATGGGACCAATGCAGGTAGAAAGTCTTGGTGGGAAGAAGTATGCTTATATGTTTGTTGATGACTACTCTAGATACACCTAGATAAGTTTCATCAGAGAAAAATCAGATGTGTTTGAAGTTTTCAAAGATCTTTGTACTAGACTTCAAAGAAAAAAGGAAAGTGGTGTTGTCAGAATCAGAAGTGATCATGGAAAGGAGTTTGAAAACTCCAAGTTTGCTGAATTCTGCTCATCTGAAGGAATCAACCATGAATTCTCTTCTCCTATTACTCCTCAACAAAATGAAGTAGTGGAAAGGACAAACAGAACTATTCAAGAGTCTGCTAGAGTTATGCTTCATGCAAAGAAATTACTTATGCACTTTTGGGCTGAGGCAATGAACACTGCTTGCTATGTTCACAATAGAGTTACCTTAAGAATGGGAACCTCCTCCACTTTGTATGAACTGTGGAAAGGAAGGAAACCTACTGTGAAGTATTTCCATGTCTTTGGAAGCAAATGCTACATTCTGACAGATCAAGAACAAAGGAGAAAAATGGATCCCAAAAGTGATGAAGGCATATTCCTGGGATACTCTACAAATAGCAGAGCATATAGAGTATTTAACTCCAGAACAAGAGTCTTGATGGAATCCATTAATGTTATTATTGATGACCAACATGAAGAAACCAATGTCACAGAGGATGTTGGAACATTCCTTGAAACACATACTGATGTTGTGGTCAAAACTGAAGATCCTCAAGCTGTCCCTCCATATTCTGAGTCAGAAGCTCTCAACAAAGAACCTTCTATCAGAATCCTGAAAGATCATCCCAAAGATCTTATCATTGGAGATCCCAACAGTGGTGTAATTGCCAGATCTAGAGAGATCATCTCAAACTCATTTTTTGTATCCAAGATTGAACCAAAAAATGTGAAGGAGGCTCTAACTGATGCATATTGGATCAATGCCATGCAAGATGAATTGGAACAGTTCAAAAGGAATGAAGTATGGGAATTGGTTCCAAGACTTGAAGGAACAAACATCATTGGCACCAAGTGGATCTACAAGAACAAATCTAATGAAAAAGGAGTTATAACCAGAAACAATGCTAGACTGGTGGCACAAGGTTATACTCAAGTTGAAGGGATTGATTTTGATGAAACTTTTGCACTTGTTGCTAGACTTGAGTCAATAAGGCTTCTATTAGGAATTGCTTGCATTCTGAATTTCAAATTATTCCAGATGGATGTGAAAAGTGCTGTTCTAAATGGATATTTGAATGAGGAAGTATATGTGGAACAACCCAAGGGATTTGATGATCCTAACCTGCCAAATCATGTATACAAATTGAGGAAATCTCTTTATGGATTGAAACAAGCTCCTAGAGCTTGGTATGAGAGACTGACTAAGTTTCTCACTACTAATGGATACAGGGAAGGAGGGATAGACAAGACCCTCTTTGTGAAGGATGAAGGTGGAAAAATCATGATTGCTCAAATCTATGTGGATGACATAGTTTTTGGTGGGATGTCAGACAGGATGGTTAAACGGTTTGTCAATGAAATGCAATCTGAGTTTGAAATGATCCTATGTGGAGAGTTAACATACTTTCTTGGGCTGCAAGTCAAGCAAATGGCAGATTCTATTTTTCTCTCCCAAAGTAAATATGCCAAAAACATAGTCAAAAAATTGGCATGGATAGTGCTAGCCACAAAAGTACACCTGCACCCACACATATGAAGTTATCTAAAGATGAAAGTGGTACTAGTGTTGATCAAAGCCTGTATAGAAGTATGATTGAAAGCTTGCTATATCTAATAGCCAGTAGACCTGATATTGCCTTTGCAGTTGGTGTGTGTTCCAGATATCAAGCAGATCCCAAAGTGAGTCACATAAATCAAGTCAAGAGGATTCTCAAATATGTGAATGGAACTTGTGATTATGGTATACTTTATTCTCATGGGTGTGATCCTACTCTATCTGGGTATTGTGATGCTGATTGGGCTAGGAGTGCTGATGATAGGAAGAGCACATCTGGTGGATGTTTCTTCTTAGCGAACAACCTCATATCATGGTTTAGCGAGAAGCAAAATTGTACTTCCTTATCCACTGTTGAAGCTGAATACATAGCAGCCGGTAGCAGCTGTTCCCAACTGGTCTGGATGAAGCAAATGTTAACTGAATACAATGTCACTCAGGATGTCATGACATTATACCGTGACAATCTAAGTGCCATCAATATTTCCAAGAACCCAATTCAGCATAGTAGAACCAAGCATATAGATATCAGACATCACTTCATAAGAGATCTTATGGAAGATAAAGTGATTACCCTGGAGCATGTGGCCACTGAACTACAACTTGCTAACATCTTTACAAAAGTTCTAGATGCTACTCAATTTGAGAATTTAAGAAGCAAATTAGGAATTTGCATTTATGAGGACTTATAACAACTACTGTCAAGAGGGAGTTTTAAGTTTAAAAAGTGTATTGGAGAAACCATGTTCCAACCTCAGACTTTAATGCATTCCACGTTCTTGACCACTAAAGCTCTCTATTCCACACAAACCTGCTATATCACTGCACCTACAATTCCCTCATCCTTTCCTATGCTTCAGAATACCTTTCAGCGCTTAAAGTTTTCCCCATTCAACAACAACATGTCTTTCAATCGAGATGCTTCCCAAACTAATAAACGTCCCAAACCCTTCGCAGATGCTCCTGAGGCTACATCTCCTACGGCAAACAAATCCAAATATAACTCCAAAGGTAATTCTTCTGCCCCCTCTGCTGACTGCATAGCCAGAATGAAAAACAAGGAAGGTTTGGCATACGTTGACAGATCCATCAGGGAACTGGTCACCAAGATTCTCCAGAAAGGGCGTATTGTGCATGGTATATCCACCCCTCTTGCTCGCATTGGTCCATCCTCCGGTTCTGACAATGTTCATGGAAAAAGTAGTGAGGTTGTGCCAGGAGAAGAATCTGAAGATAGTGATGAAGATGTCTCAACGGATGATGAAGAGGTTGGCTCTCGTTCCTCTAAGGATGAAGCTTAAGGTGTCTGCTTTGGTGGTTTGCTGTTTGGCCTAGGGTGATGGTATGCTGGATTTTTGTGTGTTGCTTAGGCTGTTGTTTCTGTTGTCTACCTTCAGAATGGATTATTTTGTTCTTCATGAGCTTTGAGTTGTAATGCCTTTAACATATGTGTTTCTGACTTTATCTGATCAATGTTAATTCATTAGTTATGATCTAAATTTATGGCAAAAAATGGGGAGAAGTAGTTGAACAACATGTTTAGTGGCATTTAGTTGTATGTCCCTCATAGGTGGAAGATAAGATATGTTGCTGCTCTGAGTTGATTTGCAGGTGTGCTGATGTGCTGGAGTTGGTCTCTTGTTGTGAGCAGGATGATGATCTTGTCTGTTTGATTATTGCTGATACTGTTAAGTGTGTGTGTGTGTGTGTGTGTGTGTTTCTGGTTGGAACTTAGTAGTATCCTAGTTGTTGGTGGTTGTATGTGTTTGGCTTATATGTCATGATGTGTTGTGCATCTGCTGAGGGGGAGAACCACAGGATATTCTCCAAGATGTTGTGACATCTGTAGTCTGAATTAGCAGGTGGCAATTTGTGCTGTGTGAACAGGATGTTGATCCTGCTTGATTGGTTATTGACAGGAAGCTGATATTGTTAGTTGTGTGGTGTTAACTCTGATATTGTAGTACATCATGTTTGTTTATTGGTAGTATTAGCTAGTAGCTGTTCTACATGATTAGATGTGTGTTGTGAACTTTTCTGCTGCATGTGTTCTCTGATATGATGACAGATTGTTTTAGCCAAAAATTTTCCAAAGGGGGAGTTTATAGATGTTCTTCATTGGCTGCATTTTTTGGTAAAACATTGTTGTGTGTGTAGATGTCTTGACTGATGTCATGACATACTTGTGTAGTATACTGCAGGGTAAGTTGGTTAGCTAGTACATAACTTATTGGATGTCAAGCTGAATGTTATGACATCAGGTAGCTGCCAGCAAGGGCGCGTGTTTGTTTTTCCTGTTATGGTTCCTTAGTTATCTCAGGCTAGAATTCAGGAAAGATTCTAGGCAATGCTGATATGAAAAGGAAACGCCTATGGCCTATTTCTTAGCACCTTGAATTATGGAAAGTGGTTTAACTTGGTTAAACCTAATTTATGCTCCTTAGGCCCAAGGCGCATGCGCTGCATATAAAGAAGAGTGGCAATCCTTCTAAAGGATGAGAGATTGTGTCGTGAAGAATTCTGTAGGTGTGTTGTGTATCTTCACGTGTATTTGTGTCTTAGGTTTACTTGTGAGCCAAGCAATCATCACCTAGATGATTGTATTAGACTAGTGCGATTTTGAGTTATATGTTGATTGTGTCACTCTAAGCTTTTAAGCACGAGTGATGTGTCTCTTGATTGAAGCTGTAAAGCAAGATCAAGATTTGTTTGAAGTGTGTCATCTGTTTTTATATCTGTAACTTAGTTGGTTGATATCACTGCTGTGATTGAGGGGGAGTGAGTAGGAACTCAGGTCTAGTGTTAGATTGAAATTGCATTGGGTAGGTCTTAAGTGAAGAGTGCAAACTGGTAGTTTGGCTCTGAACTAACACTGCTTATAGTGGATTTCCTCCCTGGCTTAGTATCCCCCAGAGTAGGTGTGATTTGCACCAAACTAGGTAAACAATTCCCTGTGTTCTTTACTGCTTTCATTAACTGTTTTAATAATCTGTGTTGTAGCGGATGTCATAACATTCGGTATAACATCAACTGTCTGTTACTAGAATTTCACTTATAATCAAGAATATTCCTTCTAAGAATATTTTTCTTAAACTCACATCATTCATTCAAGGAAATATCAAGAAAAAAGGAGAAAAAAGAGAGGAAAAGGGAGAGAAAAAGGGAAATATATCAAGAGAAACATCATTCACTCAAGAAAGCTCACTGCATCATTATTTTATTTTTTGAAAGTACTTTTAAAGGGACAACGAACTCACTCCCTTAGATAATTAATTCATCCTTAGACCCCATTTTACCAATTTTTCCTTATTTTCCTTCATATTCTCTTCCTTATTTCTTTTTCTCTTTTTCTTCTTCTTTGTAATTCTCTTTTTTTTTCTCATTCATTTAATTTATTTATTTAAGTCCCAATATTAAAAAAACCAAAAATATTTATTTATCTCGTTTGATTATTTATTTTTTATTATTTATATTTTCATATTTGAAAATGCAAAAAAATATTTCATTTTTGTTTAAGTTATTTTATGTTCACATGACTTTTGATTTTGTTTAAATAATTTTCCATTGTTTATTTCTTGTTAAAATTCATGTTTTATCATCTCTTAACATGCCTTGTTGTTAAATATCATGTTTCTATCATGTCATGGTTGACATTGTTGTATTGTTAAGTTTTATTCTTGAGAGATTTATGCTTGCTTGATTCATGTGTGATGTTTGGTTGACTTTTGTTCATGTTTTAGGATTGAGTGCCTTAATGATATGATCATATTACTAGACATTTTAATTCACTATTTATGTGCTTCTCTTAGTGTTGGATCTCTTGTCATGTTGGTTTGGTTTTTAGGGATTGATTAAAAATGAGTGACCATGTGATCCAAAAATCCTAATAACTTGAGTTGCTTTATTGAATATTAGCTTTATGATGCATACCTTGCTTGATATATACTTGTGACCCTTGAAACTTTATGTTTCTTGTGTTAAATCCAAGAGAAGGGTTTATAATTGACTTTGTTGTAATGTGCAAATCCATAGTGTGTTTCTTTTCATCCTTCACCCATCACTTGATTATTGTTTACCCCTTAGATTGTTTACCATTAGATATCACTTTTCTAGCTCAAACCTCTTTCAATAAAAAAACTTTGACATTAGTTCATTGACTTTTCAAACTCTCTTTTCTTTTATAAATGCTTCAAGACATCTTAAGTATATTCAAATCTTTTCATAAGACTAAGAAACACAAATCTCTTTCAAAAAAAATTTCCTCTTGGATTTTCAATTTAATACTTTTTCTCAAAGAAAGATTAGATATGATTTATCCTTAGTTGAGACATAAGTTTCCTACCCCATGACATTGTTGAGAAAGATGTTGATTCTTTTCCACTTGAGAGAGGTATGTGGCATACTTGTTGATTATACATCCAAGTTGGAGCCCTTATCTCAGTATGATGCAAAGATCCTTCTTCCACTTGTTTGTCGTGGATAATTTGAGTATTCTCCTTAAGATGACAACTTGTCTCTTCTTCATTAAAATTCACCATAACAAACCTTTTTCAATTTCTACCCCAAACTATGAGGTTTTGATACTTTATTGGTACGTAGGCACAAGACTTTATGACTTACCAAACACAAAAACAATAAAAAAAACATATCTCTTCTCATCTCCCCAATCATTTTTAGCAAACATTTTTAATCTAACACAGATGATACAAGATGTTCATATAGAATGCTATAGATACTTAGGATTCTAGTAATTTCCCTTAGTATAACCAACATCTTTACCTTATATCTCTTCTCTTGCTTAGCTTTTAGTTTTACTTTATTGCTTTGCATGTTTACTTTGGGTTTACTTGTTCTTTTCCCTTTCCCTTGGATAAATAAAATATCAGCGGTGACATCTAGTTTTTGTGAGTCTAGCTAATTAATAGCTATGGTCTCTGATTCTTCACTGTGACACACTCTACCCACAACCTGTAGGAATGCTTTTGATACAAGTGAATCGATCCCTTCCTCAAACCAAAGGCTCTAATACCACTGTTAGGGGATATTTTCACTAGGGAGCATTGAAACTTGTGGGACTTTTCTTTCTAGAGCAACACCTTTGGTTCGAGTAAAGGGATCGACTTACTTGTATAAAAATTCCCAGGAAGAGGTGTCCCATTGAAATCACAATGCTTAGGATGGAGGTGTATCAAAATTCCTAGTAATAAGTGTCAACGGCGATACAAATATCTGTGAAAAAAAAGAGATCCCACTTGAGGGGGAGTATTGTGGACTCACACTTGAGAGGGAGTCTTGAGAATAATATGGGAAGTGTGAGTTGGAGTCCTACATTTATTATAAATATGGATAGTAGAGCATTTATAAGTGGGATAACTTACACACCTATCACATTAAGGTTTTGGGTGAATATGTGGTGTGTCTCTCAAAAAGATGTTGCTCAAGAAAAGATAGTCCCACAATGTTCAATGCTCCCTAGTGAAAATATCCTCTAATAGTGGTATCATGAGCCTTTGGTTCAAGGAAGGGACCGACTCACTTGTATCGAAAGTATCCCCAGAGGCTGTTGGTAGAGTGTCTCATTGAAGTGTACCAACAGGGGTACAAGTGTATGTGGAAGTAGAATAGAGTTTCCGCTTAAGGGGATCATTGTGGAAGAATTGTGGAAAAACTCACACTTGAGGGGGAGTGTTAAGAATAATAAATTCAAGTGTAAGTTGGAGTCCCATATTGGTTATAGATGTGGAAAGTTAAGCATATATAAGTGAAAGAACTGACACACCTATCATTTTAAGGTTTTGGGTGAATATGTGGTGTGTCTCTCACAAAGGTGTTGCTCTATGAAGGAAATTATCACAATGTTCAATGCTCCATAGTGAAAATATCCCCTAACACTATTAAGTTGAATATGATCACAATCAAAGGAATGAAAATGGAAAATAATTTCTTAATGGCTAGACTATAAGGCATTCAAAAAGCTAACAAAAGTGGGAGAAGTCATAAGGGTCACTAAAAGCATGAAATTGATATCCAACATGCTCTGCAAAAGATACTGCATCAGAAAGAGATGATTTGGTTCTAAAGATCCAAAAGAAAACGGTTGATAGATGGGGATCGTAACACTCGCTTCTACCATGTGGCGGAAATTCAAAGAAGAAGAAAGAGCATTAACTTTATTAAAATTCTTGATGGAACATGGATAAATAAACCAAAGGAAATCAATTATATTTTTAAAGATTGATACCAGCATCTTTATACTTTTGAAGTGGCAGTGGAAGAGTGGCATATCACCAACAACAAATTTTCAAGTTTTGGGTGTAATGAATGGAAAGACATGGGTGAAGAATTGAGTATATAAGAGATTACAAAGGCCTTATTTGCTATGATCCTATGTAAATCTCCTGCCCCAGATGGGTTTCCCTCAAGATTTTATCAAAAATCATGGAGTAAGGTAGGAAACAAAGTTTGTGGATTTGTGAAAAAACTATGAAAATAGCCTTCTAAAATTGTGGAAGTTAGTCATACTAATATATCTTTCATCCCTAAAGTGATTAGTCCTGAAGTAGTTTCACATTTCCGACCCAAAGCATTGTGTGACATGATATATAAGTTGATGAGCAAGTACATTGAGAAAAGACTACAAATAGTGGTTTATAAACTAGTCTCCCTATATCAAACTGGGTTCCTATGAGGTAGAAGTATTCAGGACAACATTATCATTGCCCAAGAAATTCTACACAGTAAGAACTAGATGAAAGGGAAGAAAGGTCTATTTGTGATGAAGATAGATCTAAAAAATGCATATGATATGTTGAACTGGAGTTTTATCTGCAATTTTTTCATGGGAATTGGTCTTCTTGACAACTTGTTCCAAGTTATCATGAATTCCATAACTACATTCAATATGGTTGTATTATGGAAGGGCCATAAAGATAGCTATTTTGCAACTTAAAAAAGGGTTGCAATAAGGCGACCTTATATCCCCTTTCATCTTTGTTCTTTGTATGGAAAAGCTTACATACTTAATTCAGGATAAGGTGGAAAAGGGTAACCGGGAAGGTATTAAAACAGGAAGGAACGGGTAAAAAGTTTCACATCTTATGTTCGTTGACGACCTTCTTATATTTAGTAAAGCAATAGAGAAACAAATGCGCAAGATTCGTGAAGTCCTTGAAAAAAAATTCAGATACTACCCTAGGGTTATTGCTGCCACATATGGAAATTTGTAATAAGGCACATATGTTTAGTGCACCGGATGATATCCACTAGACATAAGAGCATTAGTTTCTCCCTAATTTTTCTTCTGGGTGTTCATGAAGAGAACTTCTTCACACCAACTTGACCACTGAAGGCACCTTGTATTTTTCTGCTTTTCAAGTCATCTTCAATTCATTCTCTGATTATCACCAGATTGGAAAACCCTGACGACATGCTTCCTATCATCATTTCATAGTATTGACCCTATAGAATGATCATGAACATTTCAAATAGCTCCCTCTTTAGGAGTGGTAGGTGTACACGAGCAGCCAATTATTTCCACCTCTGAGCATACTTTTTAAAATATTCATTATTCCTCTTAGAAAGATTCTTTAAGTACATACAATTAGGTGTCATGTCCATATTATACTTGTATTGCTTTAGAAAAAAACATTATCAAGGTCATTGCATGTTCACACATAGGCTTGTTCTAGTTGAACATACCAATCCAAGGATGCCCCATTATTAGATGTCAAACCTTGCTTATTTGATCTATCAAATGTTGGCAACTTTCATTCTTTTTATACAGAAAGTGATTAGAATCATTCTAGTTTTTGATGATATGCTTCATCATGTGAAAATGTCTTGATTGCTTTGATTTGTGTGTTATTGTGCAGGAATTAGGCATGAAAATATGAAGAGTAAGACACAAAAAGTGTGACAAAGAAACCAAGTCAGCATGAAAACATCAACAAGTTTGCACAGCGAACTTGCTAGCAAATCTGCTCAGAAAAACATCAGCAAGTTCGCACAGCGAACATACCAATGAAGGCCTTGAAAAGCATGGTATTGTTCATCCAGAAAGAAAAGGGACCTAAGTTTGCTACGCGAAGGAGCTAGTGAAGAGTTCATTGGAGCAAAGAAGAAGCGAATGTCTCCTCAGACTTGAGGCAGTAAGTATTTAGATAAGAATTCGTTGTGAGAAGTTTGCAATGAAGCCTTCGCACTTCGAAGGATTCTTCACACAGCGAACATATGGGAATAACTCAGAGGCGTCTTCACTGTACACTGGCACTTCAACTGCCATTTTTCATTGTTCGCAGTGCGAACATGACAGCTCAGCAGCATGTCTATAAGTAGTATGTGGTACTTTTTGTAAAACTATCTTTTTTTCTTGTACTTTTCTAGTTGGAGATTTTTCAGAGAAAAAACCCTAGTTTCTCCATTTTCATTATCTCTTAGCCATTTTTTTACAAAAATAAGGTGGATTCCCATCTAATCTCGATTATTCGACTCGGGTGTTGATCAACCTTCTTCCGAAACTTTTTTCTCAAGCTATCATGGAAATGGGTGGCTAAAACCCCTCTTTTTTCAAGGTTAGAGGTAGCTAGTTTTGATTTTATGTATTCTTCTTGATCTTTTGTATGTGAACAAGGCTTTTATCAATATAGATGATTTTTTTGCTATATTTTGTTATATTTATGGTTTGGATTACTTTAGACAAGAACTTTTCAAGTCTTGATCTAGTTTCTTCATCTATCAACTATACAAACTCTAGACATAGATTTGAAAGTTGATATTTGCTTTGTATTGATCTTAATGATTATTGTTTCAAGTATTATTTAGAGAGATCATTTAATGGTCGAAACAATAACATTCACAAAATCGCTTTAGAGATGAACATTTTGGCGAGGATACGCGATTATGTTGGTTAAAACTAAGTTCACATATTTGATTAGTTAGATGCGTTTATGACGGATTACTAAACCCTAATCTTGGCATGATTTTTATCAAACTAAAACCTAATTTTACTTTGTTTTATTTCTTACAAACTCTTGTTACAAAATAGAAACCATTTTTAACCCCCCCCCCCTTCTTAAATCATTAAACCATTGAACGGAAAACATCACATATTCTCATCAATCCTTGTGGATACAATAAAACACTACCGAAAATACTTTTAACAAATTGGCGCCGTTGCCGGGGATTGTTAGTAGAATATTGCAAGCATTGTAATAGTTTAGTGATTTTAAGATTTGTGTATTGTGAATCTCTTATCTCTATAATTCTTTGTGCTTTTTGATCTGTTTGGTTCGTGTGCAAAATTCATTTATGCAAGGACAAGTCCGGCCTGAAGACCTTCTTTTCGATCCTGAGATGGAAAGAACTGCTCGCGTACTAATAGTCGCACAAGGCGAAGACGATAACAAACTATTGAAAGACAAGAGCGCGAGGAATCTTCTTCATCCACTTCACATGATTCACCAATCATGGCAGCATCACCACCACTACCCCTCGGGTTTCAGTTCCATGTATAGATAGTCCAAGGCACACCATTCAGTTTGCGCACAATCTCTAAAACGGAAGGCAAGTTGAGATGAAAACGGGAATCCTTGCACTTATTTATCAAAATCCTTTCACGGGGTTAGATCATAAGGATCCGTTTACACATCTTACCAAATTCTATGAGATTGCTGGTGCAACAGGAGCACCAGAAGATGATGAAGAATCACTGTTCAAGAGGCTATTTCCTCATTCTTTGATCGGGAAAGTGAAGGAATGGTATCTTGATCAATCTACAACATATATGACAGATTGTAATTTATTGGAAGAAAAGTTTCTTGAACGATTCTTTCCATATAACCAGTTCATAAAAGTAAAAATGACTATAGCTGTATTTTCACAAGGAGGAAATGAATCCCTCAACGAAGCTTGGGAGAGATTCAAGTCAATGTTGAGGAAATGAAAAGGACACGGTTTTGATGAACTTACGCAAGTTCACATTTTCTGTAATAGTCTTCTCTCAGTTCACAAGACTTTGTTGGATGCTACGGAGGGGGGTTCTTTGATGTCGAAAAGTGCCGAAGAAGCAATAACAATCATTGACAAGATGGCGCTTAATGATCACCAAGGAAAACATAATTATGGAGTAACTCAACAAAAACCAGGAGTGCTAGAGTTAGGTACCAATGATGCTATTCTTGCTCAGAACAAACTTCTATCACAACAAGTGGAGCTTTTAACTCAACAAATGTCGAAGCTCCCACAACAAATCAAAGAGATACAAGAAGTTCCTACAAAGCTCAAGTGGCAAGTTGTGAATTGTGTAGAGGCGGCCATCCTATCGGGTATTGGAGGAAGTTAACTATGTCAGAAATAAAAATCAAGGATACCAACAAAGGCCACCTCACCAAAAAGAAAATCAAGGTTATCAAAGACCAAATCAAAGGTATCAACAACCTTGGAGGCTGCAAGAAGCAGAAACTTTAAATCATCAACAATACCAAAATTACACTCAACCTCCACAAAGATGGAAGAAAATCTTACTCAATTTATGCAAATGTCAATGTAAAATCAAAAGAACACTGATTCGAATATAAATAATTTGGAGACATAAGTGGGTCAATTATAAAAACAATTGGCCGATCAACAAAAAAGGCCCTTTACGGCTACCGCTCTCCCAAATCCTAAGGAGCATTGTAAGGCGATTCTCACAAGAAGTGGTAGGGAGATTGACATGGGTGTAGGTGAGGAGGTAATAGAGTAGGAGGTTGTAGTTGAAAAAGAAAATGAAAATGTTGAGAAAGAAGTAGAAAAAAATGTTGAGGGAGATTTAATTGAAAAAGAGAGAGTGAACAAGAGTGAGGAAGAAGAGAAAAATAAGAGAGAAGAAAGAGTGAAAAAGTCTAGGAAAGGAAAAGAAAAAGTGAGCACTATCCTGATCCAAAATTTGCCATATGCACATGCCCCATCAAGGAAATATAGTGCAAGGCACTATGCTCGATTCATAGACATATTCAAGAAATTACAAATCAATCTTCCATTTTCCGAAGCATTGGAACAAATGCCCAAGTATGCGAAATTCATGAAGGACATCCTTACAAAGAAGAAGAGGTATATGGATCAAGAAACTATCATGGTGGATGCTAGTTGTAGCTCAATCATTCAACGTACTCTCCAGAGAAAAGAAAGTGATCCGGGACGAGGTACTTTGCCTGTTACAATTGGAAACACTTATATTGGCAATGGGTTTATCGATTTAGGCTCTAGTATCAATTTGATACTCTTGTCCATTGTGAAGCGGTTGGGATACATGGAGTTTAAGTCCACTCAAATGACATTGCAACTTGACAATAAATCTACCACTCGCCCTCATGGTGTAGCAGAATACGTGTTAGTAAAGGTTAACAAATTTTTGTTTCCAATCGAATTTGTGGTAATTGATATGGAGGAATATGAAGACTCTCCCTTGATTCTTGGTCGACCTTTTATAAAGACCGCGTGCATGGCAATTGATATGGATGATGGTCTAATGAAAGTTAGAGTTCTAGATGAGGATATTTGTTTCAATCTTTTTGAAGCCATGAAGCTTTCAAAGGACAAGACCCATTGTTTAAGAATCGATGCAACGGAAGTGGTGATCGAAGAAGTTAAAGAGTTGTTGCAAATTCCCACACCATTACAACAAGTTCTTACCAATGCTCTTTCAAATGTCAACGACAAAGAAGAAAAAGAGATTGAAAAGTGTTTGCGGGAGCTTGAAGAATTATAGTAAATTCCTCCTTTGAAAGAAAGGGTGGAAATTTTGAAAAAGGAGAACAATGAGGATGTCAAACTTGAGTTGAAATTATTACCATCTCATCTTAAGTATATTTTCCTTGATGAGAGAAAAACAAGTGGTGATCATAAGCTCGGAGCTAACCACGGAGGAAGAAAAACATTAATTGGTGTTTTGAAGAAAAATCAAGAGGCAATGGGTTGGACTCTTTCCGACTTAAAAGGTATGAGTCCATCCTATTGTATGCATCGAATATTCATGGAGGAAGATTTCAAACCGGTAGCTCAACCACAAAGAATATAGTATCCAACCATGAAAGAAGTGGTGAGGCAAGAAGTTGTCAAAATGGTGGATGCCAGAATGATTTATCCTATTTCCGATAGTCCGTGGGTTAGTTCGGTTCAAGTGGTGCTGAAGAAAGGTGGAATGACGGTTGTCCGTAATGAGAAGAATGAGTTGATTCCAACAAAAACTGTAACTGGGTGAAGGATGTGTATCGACTATCGTAGGCTCAATCAAGCTACAAGAAAAGATCGCCTCCCTCTTCTTTTCATGGATCAAATGCTCGATAGGCTCTTCGGTCAAGAATATTATTGTTTTTTGGATGGACACTCAAGGTATAATCAAATCATTGTCAACCCGAAGGATCATGAAAAAACAGCTTTCACTTGTCCTTTCGGAATCTTTGTTTATAGGAGGATGTTGTTTGGCTTGTGTAATGCACTGACGACTTTTCAAAGTTGTATGCAAGCTATATTCTCAGACTTGATTGAAAAGCTATCGAGGTGTTTATGGATGACTTCTCAGTTTTCGGTATGTCATTTGATCTTTATCTGAAAAATTTAGATGTTGTTATGGAGAGGTGTGTGGATACTAAATTGGTGCTTAATTGGGGAAAATGCAACTTCATGGTTACGAAAGGAATTGTGCTTGGGTTCAAATTTTCTTCGAAGGGACTTGAAGTTGATAGGACTAAAGTGGAAGTTATTAAGAAGTTGCCACCATCTCTGAACGTGAAGGGAACCCAGAGCTTTATAGGTCATGCAGAATTCTACCAAAGATTCATCAAAGACTTTGCAAAGATAGCAAAGTCATTGAGCAACTTGCTTAACAAAGATAAGTCTTTTCTTTTTGATGAGTCTTATATGATAGCTTTTGATTCTTTAAAATAAAGCCTAATCACTGCACCCATAATCGTTGCACCAAACTAGAAAAATGATTTTGAACTCATGTGTGATACGAGTGATTATACGGTTGGCGCAGTGTTGGGCCAAAGAAAATCCAAATTTTTTCATGCGATACACTATACGAGCAAAGTTCTTAACGATGCTCAAATAAACTATGCAACTGTTAGAGGCAAAATTTCACTTATTTGATATATCATATATTGGCACCTTTCACTCATTTTTGTCATAAAAGTGTTGAAAACCACTCTTGTTTGGTTTGGTTTGCAATATAGTGTTAAAAGCTCTTGGTAACTTTGATTTGCGTGTTATTGTGCAGGAATTAGGCACAAAAGAATTGAAAAGTAAGACACAAGAAAAATGGTCAAGGAAACCAGGACAACATGCAAACAACACTCAAGAATTGGCAAAATGTTGTCACGCTTACTTAGCGAGCAGACCAGCGGACAGCTCGCTAGCTTGCTCGCATAGCGAGCAAGTAGCGAACGAGCCCAGAATTGGACAGATCTGAAAGCCAAAATTCGCTACATTCGCTAGCTGTTCGTTGTAGCGAACGTGACAGAACCAAATTGGGTATTTAAGTCATTTTCTTGTATTTTTAGGTAAAAAAACTCCATTTTTGGGAGAGAACTTGGTATTGTAACATTTTGGAACATCGGAACTCATCTCACTTCATTTCTTGAGAGAGAGACACACACAAAACCCTAAGAGGGAGGAGGTAAGATCTTCGATCTCTTGTTGGGTTTGGATTGTAATCTTTTGATACCTTATGTATTTCATCTAATTTAGGTTTGTGAACTTGTTTGGATTCTCTATTGAATGTTTATCTTTGATTTCTTGTATGTGGGTCTTGACGAAACCTTTTCACTTGTTTAATCTCAAATTTTCTTCTATCAATGAACAAACTTTTGACATGGTTTTGAAGTTGATATTCATTTTATCCTCTATGGTGTTGTGTTGATTAAGTAGCATGGCTAGCATGGGTAGGATCAATATGATATTGTGTGGGTATGTGATAATAGTGATGAAGAATGATGTTCACCGACGTTTGACGGATTAGATGAATACATGTAAAAAGGGTTAAGCGTGTGTACGTATTATGATTATTGTATTTTATGCAAAATAATCGTTTATCTGATTTGGGTAACATCTTAGCCTACTTGTTTATCTTTGATTTGAATCGTGATAGAGATATACTTTTCGGATCTGGATCTAGGATGATTACCTGTTAGGTCCTAAATACTAGAGATAGATTTAGGCTTAGCATTTGCTTGAGTATCAGTTCTTAATGCTCTGTTTTGTGTTTTTGTTGGGTGAGAGATCACCAATGAGACAACATGGTTGTTCTCTCGACGCCGCGTTAGAGATAAGCTTTGTCGTGAGTGATACGTGAGGATTTTAGACGAATCATTACGCTATGTTTAATTTGGTCAGAAGAATGCATATGTTATCAATTGATGAAATCCAATCCCAACAAGGCTCCGTTTATATTTCAGTCTTTATTTTATATTTTCTATTTTTACTTATAGTTCCCTGAACCTTTTAAACCAAAACTTTTGAACAATAAGTTTAGAAATGTAGAAATCGTTGAACGGCGTTCAAATCGCACTGATCCCTGTGGAGACGACAAAACTGGGTACTTAATATTTTTTGCTTGCTGCTATACCGCATCAACAAAATGGCGCCGTTGCCGGGGATTGTTGTTGAGATTTTGAAGTGCATTGCAACAGTTCTATATTTTTAAGCTTTGTATATTTTGTATATATTTGTTTCTTTTTAGGTTTTTTCTAGTGTCTTCAGGAATGACGAAAACTCCTTCTAGAGTGGTTGCTATCGGTATAAAAGCATTCAATGAAGCTTCAACCGAGTTTGGATGGCGGTGATAGTATGAAACAAGTGACTGTTGTCAAGGTACATGGTCTCTTTTGTTTAGAATTTTAGAATGATTAAGAACTTAAGTCTTTGTGCAAATGAAATTTGTTCTTTTGGCAACTCGTTTGAATGATTGTTTCACTTAGGAACAAAAACCACAATTTGTGAGAAAGCTTCCATTGTTTATTAAATGCTGGATTTCTGATAAACTTTGTTTATTCGTATGATTCATGCTTTATCTTGTTATCATTGTGAATTTGTGGAAGCATTAGAAATGATCAAGGCATTTGTTTATATTGAGCACAACCACGTCCAAATGCAACTTACCCGTGAGTAGAGAGAATTCGTTAACACGTTTGAGCCTAAACAATGCGAATCTCATTCTTAATTTTGTGAGATTCTAACATTTTTCTTGAACCCTTGAATTTGTTTTAATTGTCTTCTTTGCCATAAAAAGCTAAGAGCATTCACTTGAGGGTTGAGTAAAAGTTAAGTTGGGGCGAATGAAAAAGGAAGATGGCAGGTTGTTACAACTCTTGAAAAATTCAAGCAAGCATAAAATAAATTGTTATGTGAAAATGAATAGAAAAAAAAAATGAAAAAAAAATGAGAAAAAGAATGCTTGCTTGGAAAAGAAAAATAGTGAAAGAATAAGTTGTGAAATAAAGTTGGGAAGGTTTGCAATCGAAAAACAAATGGAATGAAGTTGAGGTGTGTAAATAACGTGTTCGGTGAATGTCTCTTTTGCATCATCAATTTCGTTTCAATGATCTTAGAAATGTCCCTTGTTTGTAAACCCGACCAAGCTACAACCTTAAAGACCTTAGTGATCTTCTTGCTTCCATATTTTCGCTTTTGATTGTTAGATTTTGTATGAATTTAATTGATATTGGCATTGTTTGTTAGTTGAGTGAAATTGTTTCCGCGGTTGCAAACGCGTAATTTCTTCAATCCTTATTCGAAGAGGAGAGTTAGAGTGATTCATTCATGAAAAACATAGTTGTTGATTGATACATGGCTTAATATTTTCTTTAAGAAGTTAGTTCTTTTGCATTTTTTGATTCTAAACATTTGAAACCATTGTTTGTTTGCATCATTTGTGTTTGAGCCAATTTTATCCATTTTTGGGTGAATCTTAGTGTTGAGCAAATCCTCTTGTTACAAAATGAGAGGCATACTTTGCTTGAGGACAAGCAAAAAGCTAGTTGGGGCGAGTTGTTAGAGCCCAAATTTCACTTATTTGATCTATCATATATTGGTACCTTTCACTCATTTTTGTCATAAAAGTGTTGAAAACCACTCTTGTTTGGTTTGGTTTGCAATATAGTGTGAAAAGCTCTTGGTACCTTTGATTTGTGTGTTATTGTGCAGGAATTAGGCACAGAATAATTGAAAAGTAAGACACAAGAAAAATGGTCAAGGAAACCAGGACAGCATGCAACCAACACTCAAGAATTGGCAAAATGTTGTCACGCTCGCTTAGCGAGCTGGTAGCGAATGCTCGCTAGCTGCTCGCTTAACGAGCAGACCAGCGAACAGCTCGCTAGCTTGCACGCTTAGCGAGCAGGTAGCGAACGAGCCCAAAATTGGACAGATCTGAAAGCCAAAATTCGCTACATTCGCTGAAGCGAACGTGACAGAACCAAATTGGGTATTTAAGTCATTTTTTTGTATTTTTAGGTAAAAAAAACTCCATTTTTGGGAGAGAACTTGGTATTGTAACATTTTGGAACATCAGAACTCATCTCTCTTCATTTCTTGAGAGAGAGAAACACAAAACCCTAAGAGGGAGGAGGTAAGATCTTCCATCTCTTGTTGGGTTTGAATTGTAATCTTTTGATACCTTATGTATTTCATCTAATTTATGTTTGTGAACTAGTTTGGATTCTCTATTGAAGGTTTACCTTTGATTGCTTGTATGTGGGTCTTGACAAAACCTTTTCACTTGTTTAATCTCAGATTTTCTTCTATAAATGAACAAACTTTTGACATGGTTTTGAAGTTGATATTCATTTTATCCTCTATGGTGTTGTGTTGATTAAGTAGCATGGCTAGCATGGGTAGGATCAATATGATATTGTGTGGGTATGTGATAATAGTGATGAAGAATGATGTTCACCGACATTTGGCGGATTAGATGAATACATGTAAAAAGGGTTAAGCGTGTGTACGTATTCTGATTATTGTATTTTATGCAAAATAATCGTTTATCTAATTTGGGTAACATCTTTGCCTACTTGTTTATCTTTGATTTGAATCGTGATAGAGATATACTTTTCGGATCTGGATCTAGGATGATTACCTGTTAGGTCCTAAATACTAGAGATAGATTTAGGCTTATCATTTGCTTGAGTATTAGTTCTTAATGCTCTGTGTTGTGTTTTTGTTGGGTGAGAGATTACCAATGAGACAACATGGTTATTCTCTCGACGCCGCGGTAGAGATAAGCTTTGTCGTGAGTGATACAAGAGGATTTAGACGAATGATTGCGCTGTGTTTAATTTGGTCAGAAGAATGCATATGTTATCAATTGATGAAATCCAATCCCAACAAGGCTCCGTTTATAATTCAGTCTTTATTTTATATTTTCTATTTTTACTTATGGTTCCCTGGACCTTTTAAACCAAAACTTTTGAACAATAAGTTTAGAAATGTAGAAATCGTTGAACGGCGTTCAAATCGCATTGATCCTTGTGGAGACGACAAAACTGGGTACTTAATATTTTTTGCTTGCTGCTATACCGCATCAACAAAATGGCGCCGTTGCCGGGGATTGTTGTTGAGATTTTGAAGTGCATTGCAACAGTTTTATATTTTTAAGCTTTGTATATTTAGTATATATTTGTTTCTTTTTATGTTTTTTCTAGTGTGTTCAGGAATGACGAAAACTCCTTCTAGAGTGGTTGCTATCGGTATAAAAGCATTCAATGAAGCTTCAACCGAGTTAGGATGGCGGTGATAGTATGAAACAAGTGAATGTTGTCAAGGTACATGGTCTCTTTTGTTTAGAATTTTAGAATGCTTAAGAACTTAAGTCTTTGTGCAAATGAAATTTGTTCTTTTGGCAACTCGTTTGAATGATTGTTTCACTTAGGACCAAAAACCACAATTTGTGAGAAAGCTTCCATTGTTTACTAAATGCTGGATTTCTGATAAACTTTGTTGATTCGTATGATTCATGCTTTATCTTGTTATCATTGTGAATTTGTGGAAGCATTAGAAATGATCAAGGCATTTGGTTATATTGAGCACAACCACGTTCAAATGCAACTTACCCGTGAGTAGAGAGAATTCGTTAACCCCTTTGAGCCTAAACAATGTGAATCTCATTCTTAGTTTTGTGAGATTCTAACATTTTTCTTGAACCCTTGAATTTCTTTTAATTGTCTTCTTTGCCATAAAAAACTAAGAGCATTCACTTGAGGGTTGAGTAAAAGTTAAGTTGGGGCGAATGAAAAAGGAAGATGGTAGGTTGTTACAACTTTTGAAAACTTCAAGCAAGCATAAAAAATTTTTTTTATGTGAAAATGAATAGAAAAAAAAATGAAAACAAAAATGAGAAAAAGAATGCTTGCTTGGAAAAGAAAAATAGTGAAAGAATAAGTTGCGAAATAAAGTTGGGAAGGTTTGCAATAGAAAAACAAATGGAATGAAGTTGAGGTGTGTAAATAGCGTGTTCGGTGAATGTCTCTTTTGCATCGGAACTTTCGTTTCAATGGTCTTAGAAATGTCCCTTGTTTGTAAACCCGACCAAGCTACAACCTTAAAGACCTTAGTGATCTTCTTGTTTCCATATTTTCGCTTTTGATTGTTAGATTTTAATGAATTGAATTGATATTGGCATTGTTTGTTAGTTGTGTGAAATTGTTCCCGCGGTTGCAAACGCGTAATTTCTTCAATCCTTATTCGAAGAGGAGAGTTAGAGTGATTCATTCATGAAAAACATAGTTGTTGATTGATACATGGCTTAATATTTGCTTTAAGAAGTTAGTTCTTTTGCATTGTTTGATTCTAAACATTTGAAACCATTGCTTGTTTGCATCATTTGTGTTTGAGCCAATTTTATATATTCTTGGGTGAATCTTAGTCTTGAGCAAATTCTCTTGTTGCGAAATGAGAGGTATACTTTGCTTGAGGACAAGCAAAAAGCTAGTTGGAGCGAGTTGTTAGAGGCTAAATTTCACTTATTTGATCTATCATATATTAGCACCTTTCACTCATTTTTGTCATAAAAGTGTTGAAAACCACTCTTGTTTGGTTTGGTTTGCAATATAGTGTGAAAATCTCTTGGTACCTTTGATTTGTGTGTTATTGTGCAGGAATTAGGCACAAAACAATTGAAAAGTAAGACACAAGAAAAATGGTCAAGGAAACCAGGACAGCATGCAAACAACACTCAAGAATTGGCAAAATGCTGTCACGCTTGCTTAACGAGCAGGTAGCGAACGCTTGCTAGCTGCTCTCTTAGCGATCAGACCAGCGAACAGCTTGCTAGCTTGCTTGCTTAGCGAGCAGGTAGCGAACGAGTCCAGAACTGGACAGATCTGAAAGCCAAAATTCGCTGCCTTCGCTAGCTGTTCGCTGTAGCGAACGTGACAGAACAAAATTGGGTATTTAAGTTATTTTCTTGTATTTTTAGGTAAGAAAACTCTGTTTTTGGGAGAGAACTTGGTATTGTAACATTTTGGAACATCAGAACTCATCTCTCTTCATTTCTTGAGAGAGAGAAACACAAAACCCTAAGAGGGAGGAGGTAAGATCTTCGATCTCTTGTTGGGTTTGGATTGTAATCTTTTGATACCTCATGCATTTCATCTAATTTATGTTTGTGAACTAGTTTGGATTCTCTATTGAATGTTTATCTTTGATTGCTTGTATGTGGGTCTTGACAAAACTTTTTCACTTGTTTAATCTCAGATTTTCTTCTATCAATGAACAAACTTTTGACATGGTTTTAAAGTTGATATTCATTTTATCCTCTATGGTGTTGTCTTGATTAAGTAGCATGGCTAGCATGGGTAGGATCAATATGATATTGTGTGGGCATGTGATAATAGTGATGAAGAATGATGTTCACCGACGTTTGGCGGATTAGATGAATACATGTAAAAAGGGTTAAGCGTGTGTACGTATTCTGATTATTGTATTTTATGCAAAATAATCGTTTATCTGATTTGGGTAACATCTTTTCCTACTTGTTTATCTTTGATTTGAATCGTGATAGAGATATACTTTTCGGATCTGGATCTAGGATAATAACCTGTTAGGTCCTAAATACTAGAGATAGATTTAGGCTTAGCATTTACTTGAGTATCAGTTCTTAATGCTCTGTGTTGTGTTTTTGTTGGGTGAGAGATCACCAATGAGACAACATGGTTGTTCTCTCGACGCCCCGTTAGAGATAAGCTTTGTCGTGAGTGATACGTGAGGATTTTAGACGAATGATTGCGCTGTGTTTAATTTGGTCAGAAGAATGCATATGTTATCAATTGATGAAATCCAATCCCAACAAGGCTCCGTTTATATTTCAGTCTTTATTTTATATTTTCTATTTTTACTTATGGTTCCCTGAACCTTTTAAACCAAAACTTTTGAAAAATAAGTTTAGAAATGTAGAAATCGTTGAACGGTGTTCAAATCGCACTGATCCCTGTGGAGACGACAAAACTGGGTACTTAATATTTTTTGCTTGCTGCTATACCGCATCAACAAAATGGCGCCGTTGTCGGGGATTGGTGTTAAGATTTTGAAGTGCATTGCAACGGTTCTATATTTTTAAGCTTTGTATATTTTGTATATATTTGTTTCTTTTTATGTTTTTTCTAGTGTCTTTAGGAATGATGAAAACTCCTTCTAGAGTGGTTGCTATCGGTATAAAAGCATTCAATGAAGCTTCAACCGAGTTTGGATGGCGGTGATAGTATGAAACAAGTGAATGTTGTCAAGGTACATGGTCACTTTTGTTTAGAATTTTAGAATGCTTAAGAACTTAAGTCTTTGTGCAAATGAAATTTGTTCTTTTGGCAACTCATTTGAATGATTGCTTCACTTAGGACAAAAAACCACAATTTGTGAGAAAGCTTCCATTATTTACTAAATGCTGGATTTCTGATAAACTTTGTCGATTCGTATGATTCATGCTTTATCTTGTTATCATTGTGAATTTGTGGAAGCATTAGAAATGATCAAGGCATTTGTTTAAATTGAGCACAACCACGTCCAAATGCAACTTACCCGTGAATAGAGAGAATTCGTTAACCCCTTTGAGCCTAAACAATGTGAATCTCATTCTTAATTTTGTGAGATTCTAACATTTTTCTTAAACCCTTGAATTTGTTTTAATTGTCTTCTTTGGTATAAAAAGCTAAGAGCATTCACTTGAGGGTTGAGTAAAAGTTAAGTTGGGGTGAATGAAAAAGGAAGATGGTAGGTTGTTACAACTTTTGAAAAATTCAAGCAAGCATAAAAAAAAATTTATGTGAAAATGAATAGAAAAAAAATGAAAAAAAATGAGAAAAAGAATGCTTGCTTGGAAAAGAAAAATAGTGAAAGAATAAGTTGCGATATAAAGTTGGGAAGGTTTGCAATAGAAAAACAAATGGAATGAAGTTGAGGTGTGTAAATAACGTGTTCGGTGAATGTCTCTTTTGCATCAGCAATTTCGTTTCAATGGTCTTAGAAATGTCCCTTGTTTGTAAACCCGACCAAGCTACAACCTTAAAGACCTTAGTGATCTTCTTGCTTCCATATTTTCGCTTTTGATTGTTAGATTTTGTATGAATTGAATTGATATTGGCCTTGTTTGTTAGTTGTGTGAAATTGTTTCCACAGTTGCAAACGCGTAATTTCTTCAATCTTATTCGAAGAGGAGAGTTAGAGTGATTCATTCATGAAAAACATAGTTGTTGATTGATACATGGCTTAATATTTGCTTTAAGAAGTTAGTTCTTTTGCATTGTTTGATTCTAAACATTTGAAACCATTGCTTGTTTGCATCATTTGTGTTTGAGCCAATTTTATCCATTCTTGGGTGAATCTTAGTCTTGAGCAAATCCTCTTGTTGCGAAATGAGAGGCATACTTTGCTTGAGGACAGGCAAAATGCTAGTTGGGGCGAGTTGTTAGAGCCCAAATTTCACTTATTTGATCTATCATATATTGGCACCTTTCACTCATTTTTGTCATAAAAGTGTTGAAAACCACTCTTGTTTGGTTTGGTTTGCAATATAGTGTGAAAAGATCTTGGTACCTTTGATTTGTGTGTTATTATGCAGGAATTAGGCACAAAACAATTGAAAAGTAAGACACAAGAAAAATGGTCAAGGAAACCAGGACAACATGCAAACAACACTCAAGAATTGGAAAAATGCTGTCACGCTCGCTTAGCGAGCTGGTAGCGAGCAGACCAGCGAACAGCTTGCTCGCTTAGCGAGCAGGTAGTGAACGAGCCCAAAATTGGACAGATCTGAAAGCCAAAAGTCTCTACATTCGCTAGCTGTTCGCTGTAGCGAACGTGACAGAACCAAATTGGGTATTTAAGTCATTTTGTTGTATTTTTAGGTAAAAAAACTCCATTTTTGGGAGAGAACTTGGTATTGTAACATTTTGGAACATCAGAACTCATCTCTCTTCATTTCTTGAGAGAGAGAAACACAAAACCCTAAGAGGGAGGAGGTAAGATCTTCGATCTCTTGTTGGGTTTGGATTGTAATCTTTTGATACCTTATGTATTTCATCTAATTTATGTTTGTGAACTAGTTTGGATTCTCTATTGAATGTTTATCTTTGATTGCTTGTATGTGGGTCTTGACAAAACCTTTTCACTTGTTTAATCTCATATTTTCTTCTATCAATGAACAAACTTTTGACATGGTTTTGAAGTTGATATTCATTTTATCCTCTATGGTGTTGTGTTGATTAAGTAGCATGGCTATCATGGGTAGGATCAATATGATATTGTGTGGGTATGTGATATAGTGATGAAGAATGATGTTCACCGACATTTGGCGGATTAGATGAATACATGTAAAAAGGGTTAAGCGTGTGTACATATTCTGATTATTGTATTTTATGCAAAATAATCGTTTATCTAATTTGGGTAACATCTTTGCCTACTTGTTTATCTTTGATTTAAATCGTGATAGAGATATACTTTTCGGATCTGGATCTAGGATGATTACCTGTTACGTCCTAAATACTAGAGATAGATTTAGGCTTAGCATTTGCTTGAGTATTAGTTCTTTATGCTCTGTGTTGTGTTTTTGTTGGGTGAGAGATCACCAATGAGACAACATGGTTGTTCTCTCGATACCGCGGTAGAGATAAGCTTTGTCGTGAGTGATACGTGAGGATTTTAGACAAATGATTGCGCTGTGTTTAATTTGGTCAGAAGAATGCATATGTTATCAATTGATGAAATCCAATCCCAACAAGGCTCCGTTTATATTTCAGTCTTTATTTTATATTTTCTATTTTTACTTATGGTTCCCTGAACCTTTTAAACCAAAACTTTTGAACAATAAGTTTAGAAATGTAGGAATCGTTGAACGGCGTTCAAATTGCACTGATCCCTGTGGAGACGACAAAACTGGGTACTTAATATTTTTTGCTTGCTGCTATACCACATCAACAAAATGGCGCCGTTGCCGGGGATTGGTGTTGAGATTTTGAAGTGCATTGTAACGGTTCTATATTTTTAAGCTTTGTATATTTTGTATATATATTTGTTTCTTTTTATGTTTTTTCTAGTGTGTTCAGGAATGACGAAAACTCCTTCTAGAGTGGTTGCTATCAGTATAAAAGCATTCAATGAAGCTTCAACCGAGTTTGGATGGCGGTGATAGTATGAAACAAATGAATGTTGTCAAGGTACATGGTCTCTTTTGTTTAGATTTTTAGAATGCTTAAGAACTTAAGTCTTTGTGCAAATGAAATTTGTTCTTTTGGCAACTCGTTTGAATGATTGTTTCACTTAGGAACAAAAACCACAATTTGTGAGAAAGCTTCCATTGTTTACTAAATGTTGTATTTCTGATAAACTTTGTTGATTCGTATGATTCATTATTCATCTTGTTATCATTGTGAATTTGTGGAAGCATTAGAAATGATCAAGGCATTTGTTTATATTGAGCACAACCACGTTCAAATGCAACTTACCCGTGAGTAGAGAGAATTCGTTAACCCCTTTGAGCCTAAACAATGTGAATCTCATTCTTAATTTTGTGAGATTCTAACATTTTTCTTGAACCCTTGAATTTGTTTTAATTGTCTTCTTTGCCATAAAAAGCTAAGAGCATTCACTTGAGGGTTGAGTAAAATTTAAGTTGGGGCGAATGAAAAAGGAAGATGGTAGGTTGTTACAACTCTTGAAAAATTCAAGCAAGCATAAAAAAAATTGTTATGTGAAAATGAATAGAAAAAAATGAAAAAAAAATGAGAAAAATAATGCTTGCTTGGAAAAGAAAAATAGTGAAAGAATAAGTTGTGAAATAAAGTTGGGAAGGTTTGCAATCGAAAAACAAATGGAATGAAGTTGAGGTGTGTAAATAACGTGTTCGGTGAATGTCTCTTTTGCATCATCAATTTTGTTTCAATGGTCTTATAAATGTCCCTTGTTTGTAAACCCGACCAAGCTACAGCCTTAAAGACCTTAGTGATCTTCTTGCTTCCATATTTTCGATTTTGATTATTAGATTTTGTATGAGTTGAATTAATATTGGCATTGTTTGTTAGTTGAGTGAAATTGTTTCCGCGGTTGCAAACGCATAATTTCTTGAATCCTTATTCGAAGAGGAGAGTTAGAGTGATTCATTCATGAAAAACATAGTTGTTGATTGATACATGGCTTAATATTTGCTTTAAGAAGTTAGTTCTTTTTCATTGTTTGATTCTAAACATTTGAAACCATTATTTGTTTGCATCATTTGTGTTTGAGCCAATTTTATCCATTCTTGGGTGAATCTTAGTCTTGAGCAAATCCTCTTGTTGCGAAATGAGAGGCATACTTTGCTTGAGGACAAGCAAAAAGCTAGTTGGGGCGAGTTGTTAGAGGCTAAATTTCACTTATTTGATCTATCATATATTAGCACCTTTCACTCATTTTTGTCATAAAAGTGTTGAAAACCACTCTTGTTTGGTTTGGTTTGCAATATAGTGTGCAAAGCTCTTGGTACCTTTGATTTGTATGTTATTATACAGGAATTAGGCACAAAACAATTGAAAAGTAAGACACAAGAAAAATGGTCAAGGAAACCAGGACAACATGCAAACAACACTCAAGAATTGGCAAAATGCTGTCACGCTCGCTTAGCGAGCTGGTAGCGAGCAGACTAGCGAACAACTCGCTAGCTTGCTCGCTTAGCGAGCAGGTTGCGAACGAGCCCAAAATTGGACAGATCTGAAAGCCAAAAGTCGCTACATTCGCTAGCTGTTCGCTGTAGCGAACGTGACAGAACCAAATTGGGTATTTAAGTCATTTTCTTGTATTTTTAGGTAAAAAAAACTCCATTTTTGGGAGAGAACTTGGTATTGTAACATTTTGGAACATCAGAACTCATCTCTCTTCATTTCTTGAGAGAGAGAAACACAAAACCCTAAGAGGGAGAAGGTAAGATCTTCGATCTCTTGTTGGGTTTGGATTGTAATCTTTTGATACCTTATATATTTCATCTAATTTATGTTTGTGAACTAGTTCGGATTCTCTATTGAATGTTTATCTTTGATTGCTTGTATGTGGGTCTTGACAAAACCTTTTCACTTGTTTAATCTCAGATTTTTTTCTATCAATGAACAAACTTTTGATATGGTTTTGAAGTTGATATTCATTTTATCCTCTATGGTGTTGTGTTGATTAAGTAGCATGGCTATCATGGGTAGGATCAGTATGATATTGTATGGGTATGTGATATAGTGATGAAGAATGATGTTCACCGACATTTGGCGGATTAGATGAATACATGTAAAAAGGGTTAAGCGTGTGTACATATTCTGATTATTGTATTTTATGCAAAATAATCGTTTATCTGATTTGGGTAACATTTTTGCCTACTTGTTTATCTTTGATTTAAATCGTGATAGAGATATACTTTTCGGATCTGGATCTAGGATGATTACCTGTTAGGTCCTAAATACTAGAGATAGATTTAGGCTTGGCATTTGCTTGAGTATCAATTCTTAATGCTCTGTATTGTGTTATTGTTGGGTGAGAGATCACCAATGAGACAACATGGTTGTTCTCTCGACGCCGCGTTAGAGATAAGCTTTGTCGTGAGTGATACGTGAGGATTTTAGACGAATGATTGTGCTGTGTTTAATTTGGCCAGAAGAATGCATATGTTATCAATTGATGAAATCCAATCCCAACAAGGCTCCGTTTATATTTCAGTATTTATTTTATATTTTCTATTTTTACTTATGGTTCCCTGAACCTTTTAAACCAAATCTTTTGAACAATAAGTTTAGAAATGTAGAAATCGTTGAACGGCGTTCAAATCGCACTGATCCCTGTGGAGACGACAAAACTGGGTACTTAGTATTTTTTGCATGCTGCTATACTGCATCAACAACAACAACTGAGAAAGAGTTGCTTGCAATAATGTATGCATTAGAAAAATTTAGGTCTTATTTGATTGGGTTCAAAGTTGTGGTGTACACCGATCATGCGGCGATCAAGTATTTGTTAACCACGTCGGATTCCAAGCAAAGGCTAATTCGTTGGATCCTTTTATTACAAGAATTCGATCTAGAAATTTGTGATAAAAAAGGATCCGAGAATTTGATAGCGGATCAGTTGTCCCGTATCTTGAATGATGAAGTCACAAAACATGAGCAGGAGGTGAGGGAAGAGTTCCCTGATGAAAAGTTGTATATCGTGAAAGTTAGATCTTAGTTTGCCGACATGGCTAACCACAAATCTATCGGATTAATGCCGGAAGCTCTAACTAGTCACTAGAGAATAAACATTTGTCTGACGCCAAGTACTTCGTGTGGGATGAGCCTCACTTGTTCTAACTTGGTGTCGACAACATTTTAAGGAGATGTGTCTCTCAGGAGGAAGCCAAAGAGATCCTTTCGCATTGTCATAACTCTCCGTATGGAGGTCATTTTAATGACACAAGAAAGGACGCAAAAGTCCTTCAATCGGGCTTTTATTGGCCGTCCTTGTTCAAAGATGCGCATGCGCACACCAAATGTTATGATAAATGTCAGAGGATTGGTGGAATATCGCAACAAAATGAAATACCTCTGCAAAACATGTTAGAAGTTGAGGTTTTCGATTGTTGGGGCATTGATTTTGTTGGTCCATTCCCACCGTCTTTTAGAAATGAGTACATTCTTGTTGCGGTTGACTACGTCTCAAAGTGGGTTGAAGACATAACAAGCGCTAAGGCAAGCGGGAAAACCGTGATAAAATTTTTGAAAAGAAATATTTTTTCTTGATTTGGTACTCCGAGAGTGTTAATAAGTGACAGAGGATCCCACTTTTATAACACTCAGTTAGCGGAAGCTTTGGAGCAGTATGGTGTGAGGCACAAAGTTGCAACACCATACCATCCGCAAGCTAATGGACGGGCTGAAGTAACAAACCGAGAAATTAATAAAAACTAGAAAAATTGTTAATGAATTAAGCGCCAAGCGAATTTAGTTGCCCACTTGTTAGCTAAAGCGGTCAGTTCTTGAATTAAACGTAGTACTTTTAATTTAATTCCTCTTTGGATTGGGCAATGGTTCTTAAATGAAATGCGTTAAGTTTGTTTACGTCAAAAATAATAAAACAAGTGAAAATTGTTAATGATAATTGATAATGAAGTCATCTGGAAGAAGCTAATGAAAATTAGATATTCATCAATCATTTCAAAATAGTTGGATAGGGAGTAGTTTAAAATTTGACAAAAAGATTCAAGTTGGTGGAGGGACGTGTTATCTCTAAAGGTAAGTACTTCTAAAATGGTGAAGCACTGGTACCGGGTACTCGTACCGTACCCGTGATACTTCATTTTTTCTCATTATTGGGTTTTGAATAAAATTTGTGATTTTCTCAAATATCAATATAGGATATTTATGTGTTTTAATTTTTTTGGTTATTGTAACTCAACATTATTTTTTATTTCTTTAAATTTTTATAGTGGTGTTTTTTTATAAATCTAAACAATTTAATTCTCTACTCATACATTTTATATATAAAATTATTATTTCTTATTAACGTACTCATATTGATACCAGTATCTACACCGGATACCATACACGTAGTATAAAATTGTTACTTCTTATTAACGCACTCACAATTTAAAAAGTGTCTTATTTGAGCTCTGCACAGTTCTGAAGAAAATAATTAGATGTGTTGATTTTAATAATCAAATTAATGTTTTTACTAAAATACCCTTATTTATTATAATTATTGGTGTAGTTGAAAAACCTGAAAGTTAATAAATAGGGGTATAATAGTGGAAAAACTAATAAATGTTGTATTGGTATTCTAAAGAGGCATTTATTTTGAGACATAGAAAAAGTATAAACGAGACACTTTTTATGAGACGGAGGGAGTATTAGAAAATGCCAGCTTGAGGGGAAATAAATATTTGTTAGAGAACATAGCCTGTAAAATGGGGAATGGTGAAAATGTATATTTATTGGTGGATAATTGGCTGGAAGAGAAACTATTCAAAGATTTATATCCACCACTTTCTGAAAATTCAGTGCAAAAAAATGAGACGGTGGTAAAATTTGGAAGCTGGGTAGGGACAGATTAGAAGTGGAAAAATTTTCTTGATAAGGAGCATAGGGAAATAGAAGAAGAATTGAGATAGTTATTAGTTAGCATCCAACCCTAACAAAATAAATTAGAGTAATGGGTACTGAAACTTATCGCAACTGCGAAAAGGGCCGGCGAAAACAAACAGAAGAGTCGCCACCGAACATTATTTTCCCAAAGAGAGGGAAAGGAAACGATCAAAGAAAAACTAAAATAACGGGAAAGGCAAGGTCATCGCAACTAAATCTTGGGTTCGGGAGTCAGTTACGCAAGGGGAAGGTACGAGCAACCCTCACGTTCATTGTACTCAACAGGATCCACGCTTGTTGTCTATCAAAAGGGTGAGTTATCTAAAAGCTACTGTTAAATCAGGGTGGAAAGAACAGAAGAGACACGATAGGACATTGTCGCCCTATGCCTATATATTCCTTAGTTCAATGAGAAAGTCAGAGTCAACGTAGTTCAAAAAACTACGGGTGATGGGGGAAAGGTTGCTCGCTAAGACATCGATGTCTTGTGCATACGTATCCTCATCTGGTATGAGAAATCAGAGCAAGCGTAGTTCGGGCTAGACCACTGATTGGTTAAGTGTTTTTTTAGTGACGTTCAGTTCCCATTCTAGCAGTTAGGGTCGATGCCTGTTTGCGGTAGAATGGAAAAGCAACACACTCTTTTCTGAAAATGATTTTGAAACAGTCCTGAAGGATAAAAAGATTTGAATTTGGTTCATGAGTTTTAGAGAAATGAATTGAAATTATTTGAGATTCACATTGCACTAAAGACTATGACATAGAAGCGAATGCATCACATATCACCCAAAGGGCATACACTAAACACTCTAGACAAGTGAGGAGAAACCCCCTCACTCATTATTTCCCATGTACTTAAAGCTCATAACGTACAATGTTTGTCGTTCTTTATTAAGTGTCTTAAAGAAGTTTGAGATGAGATGAGAAGACACGAGAAAACACTAAAGAGAAACTGAAAACCCTAATGTTGTCATGCAAAATGGTCCTAAGGTTAGGATGAAAGGGAAGTCTAGCTAATGTTATCATGCAAAGGATGGACCTAGAATTGAGAGGAAAGGGACTATCCTAATTGTTATCATGCAAAGGATTGAAATTCTAATGTCTCTCCTACTCTCATCTTAAATAAAGGGACTAGGAATCCTAATGGATCATGTGAGCAAACACAAGTAAACAATATTCAAATCAATCACAAATAAAAACAAAGATAAAAGAAGTCTAAAGAGAAAAGAAGGAAGATGCATAAGGAACAACAAAATGCATATGCAAACAAAAGAACAAACAATCAAGCCCAAAGCCTTAAACACAAACATGTCAAACTCAAGCAAGATGGACAAACACCTCAAGTCAACATATCATAGGTGTATCACATATTCAAACCACATCCAAGATGTGTAACCAAAACACAAAGGTAAGGCAAGCCAAACACACCTAATCAAATGATCCAAAAAACCCTCAAGGAGCAAAACCAAACATAAAGCAAAGAAAAAAAAAAGAAATCAAATTACCTAAGAAACAAGGTAAGGCAGCAACATAGCATGATCAATAAGTAGACATCCAATCATGAATGTGTAAGAGGGATCACATAAGTTTAAAAATCAAAGTCAAACTTCAAGGTGAATCAACCATCATGAACATCCACAAATAAGAGATCACACTCAAGCAAACATCAAAGATCCAAATAACTTAAAGAGAAGTCAGAAAATCACCCCATAATGGATCAAAATCATTTATTCACCCATTTGCAATTTAAATCAAAATAAAAACAAATAAAAAGAATTAAAAAAAACCCTAAAAATAAGAAAGAAGAAACCAAGGCATGAATGAAGACTCAAGGACATCACCATAGGTCTAGGACCATCATAGGTTCATATAAAAATTTCTCCATCATTTTTAAATGCCCAAAAGTAATTTTAAACTAATGCAAAACAAGAAAATAAATCAAAAATACATGAAAATATCTAAAGCAAAAAATAAAAATCCAAGAAAATCACCATAGGTTCAAAACCATCATAGGATCATGTGATAAAAATTCCATAATTTTAAATGGCTCAAAAGTATTTTTAAACCAATTAAAATTATCCAAAACAAATAAAAATCAGGAAAAATATAAAAATGCAAAATAAAAATCAGAAAGATAAAAATAAAAGAGAATTTTAGAAAATATCTTGGTATTTTTCTGATAAAAAATGAATTTTCTATGAATTTCTGAAAATAAAATCAATTAAAAACAAAATTAAAAAAAAGAAAATGAAACAAAAACCACAGCTCGTTGGAGCTGGCTTCATTAAATGACGTGGCTATTCCAAGGATCTGAGAGCACTCGTCCACGATATGCACTAGTCAACTCATCCACACAGATCCAATTGAAGTCAAAAGCGTGAGATTAAAACAGGTGGCATGATGGAATGTGAGATCACCATCTTCAACCTCCAACCACCTGAAACAACCAAGGATTTGAAGAAAATCTTGGATCCTTCAAACCATAACCAATGGAGCTCATATTGGTTACATTTAATGCATCTTTTCAAGACGATCTCAACCATATCATCGCGCCAAATTTCTTTAAACCACAGCTCACTCGATTTGAAAAAAACTAGAACAAGATTCAAACACGAATTTGAAAGTCCAACAACAAAACTCAACTACAACTAAAAACTAACTATACAAACAACATCAGCATGTCAGAGACTACATCTTAGCAACAAAGTTAAATCAAAATGGTTGAGAATTATACTTGTTGAAGCTCAACCTTAAAGCTCTGAAAATGGAGTTCCCTAGCTTGATTCAGACCATGATTCTTCAAGCTCTTGATCTGGTTAGCTTTATTGGATGTTGGTGAAGCTAATTGAGTGGAGAATTGAGTGATTAAGGTGTGGAAATGGAAATTCGAAGTTCAAGCTTAAGAGTTCAAATGTGATCTTAGCAGGGTGGTTTCGGCTATCAAAAGCTTGTGGAAATGGGTGGAAATCACTCCCTATTTATAGGAGAAGCTTTCTAAATCAAAAGGGAGGGTGAATGAGGCAATTTGAATGGAATTTGCACACACCTGCAGCATGAGCAAAGTGTGACTTGCAAGCTATCAAAACTCACTCAAATCCTGCGTTTCAAGATTCTAATCACTTCATGCAAGTTGGTTAAACATGTTTAGAGGGAACTCATGCTCTAATTTGGTGATTAGAAGCCATTTCAATCAAATTTAAATCTGAGTTGAAGTGAAAATCCAACTTTGAAATTCAACTTTTGCAGCCAAGGTTCTCACAATGTAGGAGGCTTTATGAGATGATTCTTCTTGCATTGGATAGAGGGAGTTGCAATCTTTGCAATGTGAAAAGAAAGTATTGATTTGGAAAATTGAATTGAGAGATATGATCCTTCAAAGTGGCTTGCACAAAAGAGATGAAAATCCTAAAACACTTAGAAATTTTTTAAGTCTTTAAGGACCAAAAATGACTTATAATATTTTGATGAAAACCAAGACCTTCCATGGGTTTTTAGCTCTTCCAAGTTGAAACAAAGTTGTAAAGGACATCTTGTAGTTTATTCTAGAAAAATGATGGGCTCAAAATGATAAAAATTGACCAAGCTATGCCCTTTTGAAGTTGACTAAGAAAACCTTCCAAAACTCAAAATGACCTATAATGTCTTCCCACCTTTTATGACTTTCCAAGCACAATTGGATCTTCCTTTGCAAAGAGAAGTTGTATAGGATAATTAGAAGAGTCCAATAGAAAAAGAACCACCTTAAGATGTTAAAAATTGAAGGAGTTATACTCATTTGACCATAGCATCCACCATTTGCCCAAATTAGGTCAAGTATCTTAAAACAACTTTGAATCTCTTGATGATTTCTTGCACATTAGGCCATGATGAACCATATATGATGTTGGAATGATGTTACATTGAACCACATTTAATGATGAGGAACTTCTATTGTTGAGAATACCATAAAGTCAGAGAGAACACCTTGTTTGAACTTGAAGAAACACAACCTTCTTGCTTGAGAAACAAATCATGATACCTTGATCCCATGCCAAGAACAAATGCTATGCAAACATGAATATGATAATGCAAAGAAACATAAGCCAATAACACAAGATAAGATAAGCAAATATTGGGGTGCTACAAATGCCCCTATTCAAACAACTTGTACTAGAAAGGATGAAAAGCGATCGCTTTCAAACATTGAAAGTAAAAGGTGATTGAATACCAAAAAGAACCCAGAAATTTGCAACCTGCGGGGATGCAAAATAGTGAATACCAACCAAAAGTTAGGATGCAACACGCTGAGGATAACAATCCAAGGCGAACAACAATTTATCAACCAAAAGTTGAAACGAAAACACCGAATACCATCCAAAAGTTGGGATAGAGCCAAAAGATACCAACCAAGAGTTGGAATGTAGGTTACTAACCAAGTGTTAGAATTACCAGAAATAAAGATTACCAACCAAAAGTTGGGATGAAACACCCACAGGGCACCAACCAAGAGTTGGAATAACAAAATGGGGATACCAACCAAAAGTTGGGATAACAACCAAAAGTTGGAATAATAGTCAAAAGATACCAACCAAAAGTTGGGATGTTCCCAAGGAATAAAGACTTCACTGGGGAGAGTACCAACCAAAAATTGGAATGAAAAAGCATACACTACCAACCAAAAGTTGGGAAACAAATTTGCTGAGGAAATACAAAGATTACCAACCAAAAGTTGGGATAGCGACCCCGCGTGGAAATAAGAAAGTAATACCAACCAAGAGTTGGGATAACATCCAACAAAAGACACCAACCAAAAGTTGGAACAAGAATTACTAACCAAAAGTTAGGATCACCAGAAAGAACTACTACCAACCAAAAGTTGGAATAAAGCAACTGAATAACAACCAAGGGTTGGAGAAGCGACTTCGTGGGGGGATCAAAAGGGCACCAACCAAAATTTGGAAAAATATCACAAGAAAAGATGACCAAGCAGGGGATTACCAACCAAGAGTTGGGATGAAACAGATATACATGGAGTAGAATCGACCGACTTACAACCGGGGCAAAGAGCTTTGCTGGGGAAGGAGCGGTTTAAACAAACTAACTTTGCCCGGATAAAAAAAAGAAAATATCCATCATTGACTTGCCATATTAAAGATAATGATACCAGACTTGTCTTATGCTTCAGATGCATATGTTTGCATATGGCGTTACGCTCCATACGAAATGGAAATGCTACGTGTTTGGAAGGATGTTATGCAAAATGCGAATGCACGAGAACACCACCGGAAAAAGTGTTGAAAAGAGAAACTGCAAACCAACATCTACTGAGGAGAATGACATGAACGGCCTTCCTAAACAAAGGACTCATCGGGGGAGAAGACCATTTTGTTGGGGAACTAAGAACAACCTTCGTAGAGGGAATCAACCCTGAAACTTCCTCTAAAACGTGCCAATGACCATTGGACTTTGTTGAAGATATCAACCACTGCTAGATACCCATCGAGGAAATCAAACAAAAATCTTTGCTTGGGGAGAATTGTCTAAGATACCAACCATATCATGGGGTTTATCCTACTGTTGGAGAGCATCCTCCATCCTTACCTTGCTGGGGATCACTGCATACCAATGTTTGTGACATCACTTCTGATTTGATAACAAGACTCTGTGGGAGCGACAAAAACTTTATTGTAGGAAGACAAAGAGCCTTTTACTAAACCACTATCTGACTACATAAAAACACTTAAACCGATATAAACATTGCTGGAACTTCTCCAACGGGAGTTAAACAATACCGGGGCAATAACCTTAACAACATGCAAGTACATAAAAATAAATAGGGCGTCCTGACTACAAAATGGTTACCTCAGTTACCATACATGGTATCAGTCACGCAAATTCTAATTTAAAACATGTTTTGTAGAGCCCCCAACCTTTTCACATGTAAAGTTTATCAAAAATATAGACGCCCTTTTTGCAAACAAAACAGTAAAAGTAAAGAAAAGAAATGAAAAGCTCTTTGAGTTATTAACATTGTATTGATTGAAAACGCCTATAAATAGGCAAATTAAAATTGGATGCAATTCCTGAAAAGATGAAATTGCGCAAAAACTAAAACAAGAGAATACATAAATATCGGTAATATGGAAACAGACAACCACCATGTGTCGATTCGGCTATGACATGTATGTCCATCATGCTTCACCAATGCTCTTTCTTCCGAAAAGATTGATTGGATCGGTTTTCTAACCTTTAGGGTGAACATGTACCAAGATAAATTTGCAGATCGAATGCAGACCGGAGTCACTTTCTTTTAAATCCCTAACGTTTGCCTAGATCGCCCTTGCGGATTTTAAATCCACCGGGATGCGCATTTTCCCCAAAGTCGCCTTTTCAGGTTTTTAACTTTGCGGGTTAATTTTCTTTATTCTTATCCCTAACGTTTTCCTGAATATTTTGTTTTTATGGTTCACCGAGATGCCCCATTTTTACATGGACTTTCTTTTTATGCCCAGCGGGTTTATTTTAAGCAAGATATTTTTTAACTACGTTTGCGTTTACAGGGGAATTAAAATCTTCACCATCCATGGCTGATAATAATAAGGCTCCACCAGAGAAAACCTTCCTTACTACGTATGGGCCTTCATAATTGGGAGTCCACTTGCCCTTGTGATCTGTTTGTGGAGGGAAGATCCTCCTCAACACCAAGTCACCTACCTAGAAATGTCGAGGGCGTACTTTCTGATCAAATGTATTCTTCATTCTGCTCTAGTATAGTCGGGCATGGGCGATAACTGCCAATCTCTTTTCATCAATCAGACTAAGTTGGTTCAACCCGGTCTTCACCCATTCTGCCTCATTAAGGTTCACATCAGAAAAAACTCTTAAAGAAAGAATCTCGACCTCGAGTGGTAAGACAGCTTCCGTACCATATACCTAGGAGAAAGGTGTTGCCCCAGTTGATGTACGCACCAAAGTACGATAACCGTGTAAAGCAAAGGGCAACATCTCATGTCAATCTTTGTAGGTCACCACCATCTTCTTCACAATCTTTTTGATATTCTTGTTAGTTGCCTCAACGATGCCATTCATCTTTGAACGATACGGAGAAGAGTTGTGGAGTTCAATTTTAAAACTCAGGCACAATTCTTTCATCATCTTATTATTCAAATTCGAACCATTTTCAGTAATGATTCGTTCTGGTGTCCGCAACCTTTTCACATGTAAAGTTTATCAAAAATATAGACGCCTTTTTTGCAAACAAAACAGTAAAAGTAAAGAAAAGAAATGAAAATATCTTTGACTTAATAACATTGTATGGGTTGAAAAGGCATGTAAATACGCAAATTAAAATTGGATGCAATTCCTGAAAAGAGGAAATTGCGCAAAAAGTAAAACAAGAGAATACATAAATGTCGGCAATATGGAAGTAGACAACCACCATGTGTCGATTCGGCTATGAACTGTATGTCCTTGATGCTTCACCAATGCTCTTTCTTCCGAAAAGATTGATTGTACTGGTTTTCTAACCTTCAGGGTGAACATGTACCAAGATAAATTCGCAGATCGAACGCAGACCGAAGTCACTTGCTTTTAAATCCCTAACTTTTGCCTAGATCGCCCTTTCGGATTTTAAATTCACCGGGATGCCCATTTTTGCCAAAGTCGCCTTTTCAGGTTTTTAATTTTGCGGGTTCATTTTATTTATTCTTATCCCTAACTTTTTCATGAATAGTTTCTTTTTGTGGTTCACCGGGATGTCCCATTTTTACATGAAATTTATTTTTATGTCCAGCGGGTTTATTTTAAGCAAAATATTTTTTAACTACGTCTGTGTTCACAGTGGAATTAAAATCTTCATCATCCATGGTTGCTAATAATAAGGCTCCACCAGAGAAAACCTTCCTTACTACGTATGGACATTCATAATTGGGAGTTCACTTGCCCTTGTGATCTGTTTGTGGAGAGAGGATCATCTTCAACACCAAGTCATCTACCTGGAAATGTCGAGGGCGTACTTTCTGATCAAATGTATTCTTCATTCTTCTTTAGTATAGTCGGCCATGAGCGATAGCTGCCAATCTCTTTTCATCAATCAGATTAAGTTGGTTCAACCTGGTCTTCACCCATTCTGCCTCATAAAGGTTCACATCAGAAAAACTCTTAAATAAAGAATCCCGACCTCCTGTGGTAGGACAACTTCCGTACCAAATACCAAAGAGAAAGGTGTTGCTCCAGTTGATGTACGCACCGAAGTACGATAACTGTGTAAAGCAAAAGGCAACATCTCATGCCAATCTTTGTAGGTCACCATCATCTTCTTCACAATCTTTTTGATATTCTTGTTAGCTACCTCAACAATGCCATTCATCTTTAAACGATATAGAGAAGAGTTGTGGTGTTCAATTTTAAAACTCTGGCACAATTCTTTCATCATCTTATTATTCAAATTCGAACCATTTTCAGTAATGATTCGTTCTGGTATCCCTAACCCTTTCACATGTAAAGTTTATCAAAAATATAGACGCCTTTTTTGCAAACAAAACAGTAAAAGTAAAGAAAAGAAATGAAAATCTCTTTGACTTAATAACATTGTATTGGTTGAAAAGGTCGGTAAATACGCAAATTAAAATTAAATGCAATTCCTGAAAAGAAGAAATTGCGCAGAAAGTAAAACAAGAGAATACATAAATGTCGGCAATATGGAAACAGACAACCACCATGTGTCGATTCGACTATGACCTGTATGTACTTCATGCTTCACCAATGCTCTTTCTTCTGAAAAGATTGATTGGATCGGTTTTCTAACCTTTAGGGTGAACATGTACCAAGATCCTAAGGAAGTTAAACTAGTTGAATTAGTAAATTAGGGTCACCTAAAACCTAGCACTAAAGTTAGTGCTACTAAAATACTAGACCCAATTGTAAAATCCTACAAAAATAACTATAGGAACCTAGGTCAATCATGACTCTACCACATTAGTTTTAAAGATCAAATCATCAAATTAGACCTAGAACTAAATTCTACATCCTAAGGTATCAAACCTAAACCCTAAAAGGAAGCATCAAAATATCAATCTAGAAAGCACACCTATTTTCATCACAAAAATGTGAGAAACATTCTATGGGATCATACATGTCTAACCTAATCACACACAAAAAATTAGGCTCAAAATCATCACCATGAGATCAAACAAAAATCCACAAAAATATGCATCAAACATTAACATTTTAATATCAATTAAAATACAAAATTCCAATTAAATCAGAATTTACATGAAATGAAAGTATTTTTTCTCTAAAAAATAATAGACTCAATCATGAGTAATATGGAAAAGGAATGGGTTTAATTGGATTAATTTTCAATTAATTATGATTTTTACAAAAACCATGGATAAAATGAAAATTAAAAGAAAATCCAATTAAAATGAATAAGAACACGGTGCAACTAGCAATCAAACTCAGTTCAAAATCTGGGTTGGGCTCGCTGGGGGGTGTGGATAACACTTAGATCACTAAGCCCAAAACACTGAATAAATGAAACACATCGTTTCATCATCAAAATCCTTCACAATTCAACTTTAAAACGTGGCCCTTGGATCAGCTTCCAGTCAAAGGTCAAAACAAGATCCAATGGTGTAAACTTCATCTCCTACCTTTCAAACCTCTGAGCTTCGCGCCCAGCTCCGGCCACCACCGGTGGAACTCCAGCCATCCCCTTCAACCCTAGTTCTCCCTAGAGGCCTCCAATCCAAGAGGTCAAAACATGAAACTCATCCCAAATCTTGCCACGAGTTCAACCATACCCATAGTTTCTTCTGAAACCTCAAGAATCATCATCTCCCAATCTCAACCGAAAATGGTAGATCTCCTATTTTGTCTCTAATTCATCAATTAACCATCTGAAATCCATCCTATGCCATTCTACAATCAATCTAGCACCCTAATTCAACCTAATTCTACCTAAATCATGCTATAGGAAGAAGGTTACCAACCTGGAAATTCTTGAATAACAAATGCACCAAATCTTCACTTCAAGCTCTCACATCTTCTGGACACGATCACTGAACCTCCTCCTTGCTTCTGTATGCAAAAGAATCAATGGAAAGTACTTCAATCTTGAAACACGATGATGAGTTGCAGGTGCTGAAAATCACTTGCTCATACACGATCTAGCCACCAATTCTTCTTGAAGATGATCTCAAATCACTCCTTGACATCCATGGAAGAAGTATCAATCAAGAAAATGAATGGAAATTGAGGAATTTGGTGAAACCGATTTCAATTGCAATCCAAGAAAACTCAATCTCAAGCTATGATCAATCCTTAAATGTTCACCAACATATTCAATGGATCCACTCTACTCCTTATATAGATGAAGTTTGGATGATCTAGAACCCTCTAGATCCTTCCAATGAGATTTTCCACTTCTCATGTCATGAGATTTTCAATCATGTATCATGACATGCTCAATTCTATTTGCACCTTGAAATTCATCTCAATCTCTTTCCATTTCTCCCCTAGTGACATTTTGGAAGGGTTTAGCTTGCCAAGTTCCTTGCTCATGCCTTGATTTTGAGTTTTGCAAATGTTGCTTAATATGCAAGTAAGTGCTTTTCAAAGCAAGTCCACAATTTAGACCCCAAATCAAAAATGTGGCTAAACCAATGTTTTTAAAATGTTTTCTAGAGTCAAAATGATATATTACATACCATGGTTTGGATGTGTAGGTTGAAAATATCAATTTCCAACTTTGGTTTATTTAACTTATGCCCTTATTTTAGGTCATTTTTGCAACTTTGAGCTACAAGCATTTCCAACATCTCATGACATCCTTAATAGCATTAAAACATCATTTTGAGCAAGTTTGATGTTGAATATTTTTCCATTTGAAGCTTGGAAATAGGAGTTATGGCCTTATGCTTGAAATGACTTGTAATCTCCAAATGACCAAAATGCCCTTGACTTGTCAAAGCCATAACTTGAGTTCTACAAATCCTATCAAGGACTTCTAGTACTCTCTAGAAAGCTAAGAAGATAAGGAACAACATTCATGTTGACCAGAAGTTCATAGGAATCATCCTTCTTAAGAAAAAGTTTGATGCAAGTTGGGTGACTTTCAAGGCCCCAGATTCACATACCTCAGATAACCTGTAACTTGTCAAAGTCATAACTTGAGTTCTATAAATCCTATCAAGGACTTCTAGTACTAAAATTAAAGCTAAGAACAAGCTCTACAACATTCATGTTGGGGGTAAGATGAGATGACAATCACATCTTGAGCTAAACTGCCTTGAAGATAGGGGTCAAACTAGGGGATTTTACACTGTCAAGCCTTAAAAACCCTAGCTTGAAACTTCTCAAACTCTTCAATCATGATGAGTTGACCTTGAAATCATCCTTATAGCATCTCAATGCATCAATACATGCTCACATGGCCTTTGGTTTAGGTCTAAACCCTCTCCAAATCATCAGTTGACCTAGGGTTGACCCAGTCAAACCCTAATTACACCACTCATGGCTGAGACTTCTTTAATCTTGTACCATGACCTATCTAGGCCTCATGATGGCTTTCAAGACATCTGATAAGCTCTCTCAAGGCTTCAAGTCCTTATTCCTGGCTTCAGAATCATCTGGGGAGCTCCCACAACCCTCAAGTTAGGAGGCACACAACCTTGGTTTCAACCACTCTCTCTGAGAATCTTCTAACTTCTCTGACAAAGATATCAACCCTTGACCACTTGAATAACCTTCTTGGCTAGCTTCATAGTATTGTATAGCTCTTGATTGGTACTCATACCTCTTGATCCCCTGCATACATGTCAATGAAATGCAAATGATAATGCTAATGTGAATGAAATGAAACATAAGCTAGGTAAAGAAGAGTTTGTCAAATATTGGGGTGCAACAGCTGCCCCTATTCAAACGGCTTGAACCTGACTGGGTGAGAAGCGAACGACTCTCAACCAATCAAGGTGCGAGACGGTTAAATACCGACAAACCCGGAAATTTGCCAACTGCACAAGTACACGGTATTCAGATGAGAACAAATCTTCGAAAACTGAAATATAGCTGCACGACAACTAGCTGGGGAATTGGTCACACGGTAACCGGTGATGCCTAGTCGATCATGCCGTCAGGCATCAAGATTCCTCGGGATTCATCAGGTCAACAATCAAGTTAATCGTGCCATCGGGCATTCAAAGAAAACTTTCGGGAATCAGCCGGACTTCATCAGTAAGTCGGGAATAGAACTCTCAGTCAATCATGAACCGATTGGGGATATCCAACTTCTACCATCAGGCGCTCCGCATCCGCTGGGAGAACTGCTCTGTCAGTACGGTTGGACTTCTATGATCAAGTCTTCAAGGGAAGTTTCAACTTCGCTGTTCAGGAACCTGCTGGGGATGACACATCTCCGCTGGGGATTCTGGAGAACTATCAAGTCACTCTGCTTCGGGGGTCCAGAAATCGTTCTGGGAGAATCCTCTCTGCTGAGGACTTCAAGAATCATCTTGGACAAACAACTCCGCGGGGACTTCAAGAATCATCCTGAACCAATAACTATGCTGGAGATTTCAGGAATCATCCTGAGCAAACGCTTTGCCGGGGACTCTAAGCATCAACTTGAGCAACCAACTCTGGCGACTGCACTGGGGATTTTAAGAATCATCTTAAGCAAACGACTTTGCTGGGGAATTCAAGAATCATCTTGAGCAAGCGACTCTGCGGAGAACCACCTGCAAAACAAGAACGGTAATGACCTAGCTCATATTTAGTATGCATATGCTTGACTATGGCGCAATGCTCCACACGGTGGAAATGCTACGCGTTTATGATAGAGGCTATGCAATCATGCAAAATGCTATGGCCCCGTCAGCAAAATAAATGCCGACGAGAGAATCTTCCTGTCAAGGAGAAAGAACCACTCTGGTGGAGGAAGGAATCATCCTGCCACGGAGAAAAGGTCACGCCGATCTCAATCGGACTCCGCATGGGGAAGCAAACTTCAGTCGACTGCTGCAGGGGAACGAAGCTCTACGAGAACCTGGACCTGCTGAGGAAAGCGATGTCAATCGCAGAAATAAACTGTACGGCCTTCACGGCTACTTCCCTGGAGATAACGACTCCGGCGGGGAAACACAACATCAGCTATTCAACACTCTACTGGGGAAAACCAATCATGGCCTGAACTGCTTCCAAGGACTCGGCTCTCTTGGGGATCTGCAAACTCGGCTGGAGAAGAAGAAATCATCCTACTTAGGGGGAGAGCACGACTCTGTGGGTAATCTTAATTCCGCGGAAGACTTCAGTCTGGAACTATCGATTGCTGCACACTTCAGTGGATGGTCTCCTACGAGACTTGCACTTGTGACCCGGTGCTGGGGGATGAACACACGCTTCGGCGCCTGACTCAGCTGGGGAGATGCCGCTCCTTCAGGATACATCTGATTGGGGAGAGAATCTTCTCTGCCTGGGGAAACATATCAATGATTTACGATTTCACGTTCAGACTCTGTGGGGAGAGGCTGCTGAACTTGCTGGAGAAGGAGGAATCATCCTGCTTGGGGAACGCGTACGGCGTACTGTCTGGCACATGCTACACCTGCACCAACACAAACAAACAGACCAGATACCCTTCTCAAAGGGACCTATCAAGGTTATCATCTTGTGACAATGTTTAAGTAATTCATTGTTTCAACAATCAGTGGCCTAGGCCAGTAAGTTTATGTATGCGCATTTTGTCAAAAACATCGGCGTTCTTTTTCGCAAACAAAACAGATAAGTGCTAAACAGACAAACAGAATTGCTGAGTAGTATACATTTTATTGATAACGAACCCCTGAATGGGTAAAAATGTTTTACAACAGATGCAAGATCCTGGAATGAGGAAGCCGCGCAAAAATAAAACATAAATATACATCAGTATATACAACTGTCGGCAACGAGGCGTAAACGAACACCATGAGTTGATCCCTCTATGACCCACTCGACTTTGATACTTCTCCGAAACTTCAGCTTCAGAAGAGATTGATTCAGATAAACGGCCCTCAGGTCTTCCAAACCACTAAACAATGAAAGTCCAAACGCGGAACGCAGTCATTTGCTTTTTCAAATCCCTAACTTTTGCGTGAACCGCCCTTTGCGGGTTTTCAGTTCACTGGGATACCCTTTTTTGCCAAAGTCGCCCATCCGGGTTTTCGACTTTGCGGGTGTACATTTTTTCGATTCATATCCCTAATTTTTGCCCGAACCTTTTTCCTTTTTTATGGTTCGCCGGGATGCCCCATTTTTTCCTGGACTCTCTTTTTACTGTCCAGCGGGTCACTTTCAAGCAAAGTATTTTTTAACTGCGTCCGCGTTCACCGGGGATGCAAAATCTTCACCATCCATCGTGGATAACAACAAATCTCCTCCCGAGAAGACCTTGCTGACGACGTACGGACCATCGTAATTAGGAGTCCACTTGCCCCGGTGATCGGAGTGTGGAAGAAGAATCTTCTTCAGGACGAGATCACCCGTCTGAAAGCTTCTAGGATGCACCTTTTTACCATAAGCTTTCTTCATTCGGCTTTGGTATAGACGACCATGTGCAATCGATGCTAACCTCTTCTCGTCCATCAGGCTGAGCTGGTTCAGTCGGTTCTTAATCCATTCTGCCTCGTCGAGTTTCACATCAACCAAAACTCGCAAAGAAGGGATCTCTACTTCTAACGGTAGGACAGCTTCCATACCGTACACTAGGGAGAAAGGAGTTGCCCCGGTTGACGTACGTACCGTTGTACGATAACCGTGTAGTGCAAACGGCATCATCTCGTGCCAATCTTTGTAGGTCACCACCATCTTCTGAACAATCTTCTTGATGTTCTTATTGGCCTCTTCAACGGCGCCATTCATCTTCGACCGGTAAGGAGATGAGTTGTGGTGTTCAATCTTGAAACTCTGGCACAACTCCTTCATCATCTTGTTATTCAAATTCGAACCATTGTCAGTAATGATTCGCTCGGGAATTCCGTAACGACAGATGATGTCCCTCTTTATGATTTTAGCCACCACCTGCTTGGTCACATTAGCATATGTGGCTGCCTCCACCCATTTGGTGAAGTAGTCGATAGCTACTAGAATGAAGCGATGACCGTTAGATGCAGTGGGCTCGATCTTGCCTATCATATCGATTCCCCACATAGAGAACAACCATGGGGAGGACATGACATTTAACGGGCACAGTGGCACATGAACTTTATCAGCATAAATCTGGCATTTATGACATCTCTTCGCGAATTTAAAGCAATTTGATTCCATCGTCAGCCAGTAGTATGCTGCTCTTAGGATCTTTCTCGTCATAGCATGCCCGCCGACGTGCGTACCAAATGTGCCTTCATGGACTTCTTCCATGAGCATACTCGCCTCTTTCTCATCTACACATATGAGTAGCACGAGATTGTGGTTTCTTTTATACAAAACTCCATCAGGATTGAGATAAAAATTCCAAGACAGCCTCCTCAGAGTCTTCTTATCCTGGGTTGACGCACCCGCAGGATACTCCTTAGTCATAAGGAAAGTCTGGATGTCATGGAACCATGGCTTGCCGTCGGCGGCTTCCTCGATTGCAAATACGAATGCAGGTCTATCAAGACGAGAAAGGATAATTCTTGGAGCTTCATTCCAAAAATTGACTTTATACATTGAAGCCAACGTGGCTAAGGTATCAGCCATCTGATTTTCAGCCCTGGGCACATGATGGAGTTCCACTCTATCAAAGAACGGAAGTAGCCTTCTGGCATAGTTCATGTACGGCACCAAATTTGATTGGCGAGTTTCCCACTCCCCTTTAATCTGGTTGATTACAAGCGCCGAGTCACCATATACATCTAGGTTCTTGATTCTCAAATCGATTGCCTCTTCTAGACCCATGATGCATGCTTCGTACTCCGCTTCGTTATTGGTGACTGGAAACGTCAGTCTCACAGTGAACGAGATGTGGGATCCATGGGGAGTCGTGATGATCACTCCAATGCCACTTCCGTAGGAATTAACCGCCCCGTCAAATATCAATTTCCACCGGGATTTCCTATCTGGCCCCTCGCCGGGCAACGGCTCATCGCAATCCTTAGCTTTAAGAAACATGATATCCTCATCAGGGAATTCAAATTTCATCGGCTGGTAATCTTTGATCGGCTGTTCGGCAAGGTAATCAGACAATATGCTTCCCTTTATGGCCTTCTGGGAAACGTACTGAATATCATATTCCGTCAACACCATTTGCCATCTGGCAATCCTGCCCGAAAGCGCTTGCTTCTCGAAGACGTACTTGATCGGATCCATCTTCGAAATTAGCATGGTAGTGTGATTGAGCATGTACTGTCGTAAACGTTTGGCAGCCCAGGCTAGTGCACAACACGTCTTCTCCAGCATCGAGTAACGAGATTCACAGTCAGTGAACTTTTTACTCAAGTAGTAAATGGCATGCTCCTTTCTGCCCGTCTCGTCGTGCTGACCGAGAATACACCCCATACTATTCTCAAGAACTGTCAAGTACATGATTAAGGGTCTTCCAGCCACTGGAGGTATCAAGATTGGAGGTTCCTGAAGATACTGCTTTATCTTATCGAATGCCTTCTGGCAATCCTCGTTCCAGATAATCGCCTGATCTTTCTTTAAAAGCTTGAACATCGGTTCACACGTGGTCGTGAGCTGAGAAATAAACCTTGCAATGTAGTTTATTTTACCCAGGAAACCACGAACTTCTTTTTCTGTTTTTGGCACTGGAATTTCTTGTATCGCTTTTATCTTCGCAGGATCAACCTCAATGCCTCTTTCGCTCACGATAAACCCCAGTAACTTTCCGGACCGTACTCCGAAAGTACACTTGTTAGGATTCAGCCTCAACCTGAACTTCCTAAGCCTCTCAAAAAGCTTCAGCAAATTGACCAGATGTCCCTCCTCCGTTTGGGACTTCACAATCATGTCATCAACATAGACTTCAATCTCATGATGAATCATGTCATGAAACAAAGTTACCATAGCTCGTTGGTAAGTGCCCCCTGCGTTCTTCAGACCGAAAGGCATTACCTTGTAGCAAAATGTTCCCCATGGAGTGATAAACATCGTTTTCTCCATGTCCTCCAGCGCCATCTTGATCTGATTGTAACCGGAGAAGCCATCCATGAACGAAAACACGGAGAACTGGGCTGTGTTGTCGACCAACACATCGATATGAGGCAGCGGGAAATCATCCTTAGGGCTCGCCCTATTCAAATCCCGATAGTCGACGCACATGCGTACCTTACCATCCTTATTCGGTACAGGCACTATGTTGGCGACCCATGGAGGGTAAGTAGTGACCGCTAAGAAGCCATCATCAAGTTGTTTCTGTACTTCTTCTTTGATATTAACGGCCATATCTGGTCTCGTCCTCCTAAGCTTCTGCTTAACGGGAGGACAATCTTCTCGCAACGGCAAGTGGTGGACCACGATGTTAGTGTCAATTCCGGGCATATCTTCGTATGACCAAGCAAAGACGTCACTATACTCTCTCAGCATCTCGACCAATCTCTGCTTGAAATCACTCTGCAATGCAGCCCCTATCCTGACATTTTTGACGAGTTCTTCAGAACCCAGATTCACAATCTCGATCTCCTCTTCATGAGGCAGAATAACTTTCTCTTCTTGTTTCAACAAGCGGACCAACTCTTCAGGAAGGTCTTCGTCTTCATCAATCTCTTCTTCGGCTTGATAGATCGGGCAATCGAAGTCGAAGTGAGTCGTAGAAGGTCAACATTCGATGTCATCTGTTATGTGGATCCTGCAATAACAACGGTTAAGTTTAAAACAAGGATGTGCAGGTTAGCACAAACCCCATTGCCATTTTATTGTTTTTCAAAACAAATATAAAACAGGAATAACAGAGATCACAATATTTGAATACGAAGAAAAACGCCTTTTGATTTATTGATAAAATGCATGTACATAATCCAACAAGGCCCTGACAATAAAACCACTATGCCCCGGGTAGGACATAGGGTTGTACAATGATTGGAAAAAGTAAATCATTACTCTTCGCTTGTCATCTGGATGATATCCTTGACGGACCAGTTGGTAAGGCCCTCGCCTGGCTTCCTTGGCTGGATCCAAGAGTCGAGGTCACAGTCGCTATCTCCGCTGTCTTCAGACACCGCGTTGACGCTTTCAAATATCACCCCTCCACTGGTAAACTGGATCGTCCCTTTACCTCGAGACGCACTGCTAGAAGAAGAAGCTTCAGCTCCAGGAGAATACCCCAGCCCAAACTTGTCTTGCTTGTTAGGTATCTCCAAAATCTGCCCCCAGCCTGGGGTAGATCCGACTTGAACAACGGCCCGAGCTTCCTTGAATGAGGAGAGAGTCATCTCTGGCTTCTCAATGACCACAGGAGCTACGTCCTTGACTTTGACAGCTTCGAACGCTTGGCATAGAGTTTCGTGGATTTCCCCATCCATCTCAACATACTTGAAGGACGACAAATGGCTCACCATTATGTCTTCCTCGCCACACACGGTCACGATGCTACCTCTGACAGCATACTTGAGTTTCTGGTGCAACGTGGAGGTCACGACTCCAGCAGCATGGATCCATGGCCGGCCCAAGAGACAGCTTTAGGCAGGCATGATGTCCATGATATAAAAGATCGCATCGAATGTTTCCGGCCCGACTTGGATTGGCAGGGTCACCTCCCCGAAAACATGGCGTTTGGTTCCATCGAACGCCTTCACAACCAGATCACTGGGTGTGCAAATCACTCCGCGAGTATCCAACTTCATTAATGCCTTCTTCGGAAGCACATTGAGCGACGACCCCGTGTCCACCAACACGTGCGACATAATCGTTCCCCTACACTCTATCAAGATGTGCAGGGCGCTATTGTGATTCCTCCCTTTCGGCGTTAGCTCTAGGTCAGTGAACCTTAACCCATTTCCAGCATTCACGTGGGCTACGACCTCTTCCAGCTGGTTTACCGATATTTCCTGCGGTACATATGCGGCGTTCAACACCTTTAGCAGTGCGTTGCGGTGTGCCTCAGAACACAGCAACAAATTCAGGATGGAAATTTTCGAGGGTGTCTGATGGAGATGATCCACAATCTTGTAGTCACTCTTTTTAATCAACCGCATAAACTCCTCGGCGACTTTACTTTTACCTTTATCGGCTGCATCAGCTCTGTCCGTTTTGTCTGCCACGACCTCTGGTGGTGCAAACACTCTCCCGCTGCGAGTGATTCCGCTGATTCCCGCTAGGTTCTCCACAGACGACCCAAACGGTTCTAGTTCCAACTTATGTCCGTTGCAGTAGACCTCAGCCCCATAATGCCATGGGACAGCATTAGTGCTTTCGAACGGTATCGACCCAACTTTGGTGATGGTAATCGTAGGCGGTCTGGGTGCAGAAATAGTTATCATCTGGAGAGGGATGGTGATGGTGGCGACCTCATCATCTTGCTTCAGCACTACCTCCCCTGATCCACATTCGGCCCTCCGGCTAAACTGTAAAATCCCTTCAGTCATCAGACTTTGAATTCCCTCTACCAGCTGTTCACATCCATCAGGACTCGTCGCACAGCCCATACACAGCTCTTCGCAACCTAGAAAGAAACCCCTTTTCATCAGCTTAGCTTTAACGAAGCTAAGCGGCGTCTTCAGATCTCTGACGTCAGTCAACAAATCCAAGCTCTCGTCTTCAATAATGGCGTTTACTCCACCTCCCCTATGATTCGGCATGGGGTTCTTCGTGACATTTGGCACATTATCGGAGAAGTTGATGATCTTAGCGTCCACCATATCCTGCACCTTGTGCTTGAAGGCTTTGCAATTCTCTATTGTGTGGCCTGGTGCCCCTGAGTGAAACTCACAAGTTGCATTCGCGTCATAACCTGGCGGAGGTGCCCCTGTCAAGGGAGCCAAAGTTCTCTTCTGGATCAACTGTAGCAGAAGCAAAGTCTGCAATAGTTGCGCGTACGACATGGGCGGTGTCTCGAGGTGACGACTCGACAGAGGTGTCCGATTCTGATACTTTCTGTACCCTTGTTGATTCGGCGGCTGCTGCTGCTGCTGTGGCTGTTGAACTGTCGGGATAGTTATGCTGGCCACCTGCTGGTGAGGACCTTTACCCTTCCTTCGAGCGTTGGACACAGCGCTCGTTTCTCCTTCCCGTCTTTTGCCACTATAAGGTTTCTTTCCGCCTCCTCCAGCTGAGGATGACTCACCTTGAATTTTTCCGAGTTTGATCCCATTTTCGATGTGCTCACCCGTGATAATGAGATCTGAGAATGTTCCAGACATACCGCTGACCAACTTCTCATAGTAAACCCTTGGGAGGGTGGCTACGAACATCTGCACGAGCTCACGTTCAACCATCGGCGGCTGAACCCTGGCTGCCAATTCACGCCACCGCTGGGCGTATTCCTTGAACCCTTCGTTGTTCCTTTGCGACAGATTCTGCAGTTGGACTCAGTTCGGGGCCAAGTCACTGTTGTATTGGTAGTGGTACACAAATGCTTCAGCAAGGTCCTTCCACGTGCGCACACTGGTAGGCTCCAGACTCATGTACCATTCGAGGGATGGTCCGGACAGGCTGTCCTGAAAGAAGTGCATCAGCAACTTCTCGTCCTCAGAGTGAGCGGACATTTTCCTGTAATATGATCTCAGGTGAACGCGAGGGCAAGTGGTGCCCTTGTACTTTTCAAAGTCAGGTACCTTGAACTTGGGAGGCACCTTGAAATCAGCAATTAGTCCCAATTTGGACATATCAACGCCCAAAGTGTTCTGGTTCTCGATATTTCTCATCTTATCCTCGAGTGCTTTGAACCTTAGACGTGCTTCAGCAGTCAGCTCCCCTTCAGCACCTCTCTGCGAGAATACATCGTCTTGACGGTCTTCTAACCACGGCTGAGGCCCGAACAGGTTTCCAACACCTGCATTGCCGTTGCCCAGCCCAACATTGACATTAGCTTCAAAATTTCCATTACCGACGCCCGTCGTATTGCCATTGAGTCCCATGTTAGCTATCACATTGCCGTTGGCACTGCCGTTCCCCCTGATCACGGGGACGCCATTCTGCGGAGTTTCAACTGGTGAAGGAGTAGGCACGGTCCCACCATGGAGTACGCCATTACTATCGACCCTTGAAATCAGAGGCTGGACCAAGGTTCTGAGTTGATCCTGGGCATTGGCGACCGCTTGCATGAGCTCCATGAAGCGATCCATTCTTTCGCGGAGTTCTTGAACATCAGTTTGCACTTGCTCCATGATTCTGGTTTGGTTTGCTCTGGTCGAATAGCGGTGGATAGGTCTCTGATCAATCCTGGAACAACCTGAAACAACCTGGAAACACAAAAGGGTTAGAAAAACGACAAAGTGTTCGTTATGCGAATGCTTCATGCAAATGAAAACGTGTGTCTGTGCGTTAGGGAGATCTCCCCCGATCCTAGTGCCTGAGTGCCAGTGCTGATAATAAGAAGTCTGAGCCCAATCATGGAAATAACAATCTCATGTATAAAGAAAGCCCATCAAGGCAGTACACAACATCAGTGAGTACAAGCAAAATCAATAGCATGACCTCAGCCAACAAGCCTGGTGATGGTCAGCATACAAAGGAATACAAATAGTCAAGCACGGTCACGGGCGCGAAACTCTTCTAACAACTCCTTCGTTTCCGGATGATCAGGCAGAGTAAGCAACCCTTCGACGAGCAACTCCCTATGCACAATGGTGTACTGAAGACCTTCGACCGAATCTTCCCATGCTCCTTCGCCGAAGCAATCTTCTAGCTTCCGCTTCTTGGACTCAAACGTCAGTTTGCGCTCCTTCAGGTTAGCAAGAGCCCTATTGAGCTGACCTTCAACGGCATATCTGCGAGCGGTTTCTTCATCAAACCTCTTCTCACTAGCCTTCACCTGGGCTTCCAGCTTGGAGATCTGTTGCGTCAGCTTATCCTCCCGCTCTTTCCTGGTGGCTAGGGAGGCCTTCCAGTGCTGGTTGAACTTGGATATCCTCCGATACGCTTCGTCCAAGTGCTGCTTCTTAGTGGCCAGTACGTCGTTGACAGCTTTGAATTCTTGACCCATGCGCTCACGCTCAGCTATCTGCTTAGTTAAGTCTGTACCTAGCTGGTTCACCAGCTTTGTTTGCCTCTTGAAGGAGTAAATGGCTTCGTTTCTCTCGCTTCGGAGTTGAGCCAATTCTTTCTCCAGTTCTTCATTTTCCCTCTTCAATTCATCTCTCTCAGCTAACACCTGATTATGTTGCTGAATGGGCACGGTAGTAGGCTCTTCAATCATTGGAGGGCTTTCTAGCTTGGCAGGAAGAAACGACATCCCTATAGCATCGACTCTGGCTCTGACCCAAGTCACATACGGAGCGTAGGCTTGATTATTGCTTCTCCCCAGCAATGGTTTTCCCCGCTTACTGATGCCATTCCAGGCGCGCTGAAGCTTAGATAACAGATCCCCCTCTAGAAGACCAGTGAGGTACAGAGATTCCTACACCTCTTCATCCTTCGGTGGAGCTCTTAAAGCGTAGGCAAACTGTCGGACCAGCAAAGACGGATTGTAGTTTATACAGCCCTTCCTGCCTATCAAAGGCACGTTCGGAAACCCGCTGCAGCTGAAGATAATCTCGGTACTCAACCTATCTCTGTCAAACCAGTCAATATCCTCCGCTGATAGACTCATCAAACGCTCGGACCACTCAGCTGTGGCTGCAGACGAAACAAAGGGACCCCTCTTGGGCAGATGACTATCAAGCCATTTATAGAGCAAGGGCACACAACACGAGACATTCTTGCCCCTTTCTGTTCTCGTTTTTGTAGTGGATAGATTGTAGACATCTCCTATCAAGGTAGGGACTGGATTCCCTGAAGCGAAGATGCGAAATGCGTCGAAGTCTACAAAATTGGGCATATTGGGGAACAACATGATGCCATATATGCACAGAGCGAGAATGGCGTTGAACACGACCCAACATCCGTCTTTGGCGCACTGCTGAGCCTTACCCACTAAGAACTGCAAGGAGAACCCGGGAACCTTGTTCCAACTAGACAATACCAACTCAGAGGTGTCCAGATGAAGTGACGGAGCTAGACTAACCAGATCAGGCTCAGCATCCATATGAACAAAAGGCATCTGCCTCTTGATAGGCACACCTAACAAATCAGCATATTCCTCTAGCGTGGGTGCGAGAACATAGTCCTGGAAAGTAAAGCATCTCAACGGAGGATCGTAGAACTGCAGCAGAGCGTGCAACCCATTCAACTCGAACGCAGAAGGTTTACGAACCAAACTGAGCAATTTGCCGTAAGACTTTCTGAATTCATCTCTCACAGAATCATCTGCTAAAGCAATCAAACCAGTCAGCTGCACAACATCAGGGGCAGGGAGCTTGTAAGCCACGGTCTTCCTCAGAGAACCCATAACAATACAACAGAAGGCCAGAAATCCTGAATCGGGGAAAACGGTACCTGCAACACAGACACATGTTAATGAAATGAAAATGGGTATGCAAAGCAATGTAAAATGCAATCATGCAGCAGGAGATCAAGGCAACTGTGTTATGGAGAGTCTGCATCAACAAAACCATAATCCTGCTCTATCAAGAACAACCACTTTCTCTGATAAGGAGGAAATCCTGGTATCGGACCACAAATCAGCTCTGTCAAGAACACACACACATAGGACCATAAATCTGCTCTGTCAAGAACAAACATCTGATAATAAGGACCTCTGATACAGGACCAAAAATCTGCTCTGTCAAGAACACACATCTGATGATAAGGACCTCTGATACAGGACCAAAACTATGCTCTGTCAAGAACAACCATACATCTGCTGATGAGATCCTCAGACCCCAATCATAAATCTACTCTGTCAAGAACACACATATATCTGAAGACAAGGTCCTCTGATACAGGACCAAAACTCTGCTCTGTCAAGAACAATCATATATCTGATGATGAGAACCTCCGGTATCAACAAAACTGATTCACTATCAAGAAAACCAGGTAGTCTGAAGGTCAAAGTTTCCTGCAATAAACCCAACCCTGCTCATAGGTATGGACCTAAACTGACTCAAGTTTGGCATCCTATGCGTTCATCAGTGTCACAGACATTTAAGAGGGGTGATATGATACCCAGAAGGTGTGGCATCACCAGCTCATGAAGCGGCCTCACTCGGCTGAATCACAAATGATCGGTCCCCAGAGTCGACAATCCTCCAAACCAGCAACCCCCTCAACCCAAAGGGTTGAAAAAGAAGCCAACCAGGAGAACCTCGTCTGAGCGTGGATTTCATGAGACACTAGTGCCTGCCAAGCAAGCACGCGCCCACTAATTTCCACAACTAATGTTATGTTCACTCAAGCCTGGGTCTGGCTTCTCACTCATCAGAATGCCCCTCCCACAACAGCACAGATAATCATATCATACTGAAAATAAAGTGCGGGAAATAAAATGCGACAAATAAACACAACCCAACAAGTAATCATACAAGCGTTAGGATTGACTCTCGCAGGGGACGTCAGATCCCCAAACTGACTCGCATACGGGACGTTGGATCCCAGGAAACTATCAAGTCCCCAGCAGAGTCGCTAGCTGTCGCTTCCGCGAAAATAAGGTTCCGGCAAAACAGAAGAGTCGCCACCTTTCGTTATTTATCCCTCGGAGCGGGAAATGAAACGATCGGAAAAACCTGACGAAAAGGGTAAGACAAGGTCGTCGCAACCATTGTCTGGGTTCGGGAGTCGGTTACGCAAGGGGAAGGTATTAGCACCCCTCACGTCTGTTGTACTCAACGGGATCCACGCTTGTTGTGTTTACTGGACGAGTTGGTTTATCTATCTACCTATCAAGGCTGGCTTAAACAGAAAAGAAAAATGACTCGGCAAAGCGTCGCACTTTATGCCTACGTATTCTCATCAGAGAATGAGAAATCAGAGTCAACGTAGTTCGACCTACTACGGGTTACGGGGAAGGTGGCTCGCCAATACATCAGTATTGTGCCTACGTACTCTCAACAGGTATTAGAGATCAGAGCTTACATAGTTCGGGATAATACGGATTACGGGAATTCAGATTCATCTGTTTTATCGAGTAGGGTTAAACATCAATTCCAGCAGTTAGGGACAAAGCCTGTTTGTGTTGGCGCTGAAGTTTAACGACACTCTTTTCTTCAGAAAAGCTTTCCTTTGAATTATGGGCCTACGGGGCAAAAAGGTTTGAAGTTTGTTTTCTGTCTTTTACGAAAGAAGTGTTTTTTTATTGTGTTTGCAATTTCAATCGCACTAAAGACTATGGCCTGCGAGTGAATGCGTCGCATGTCACCCAAAGGGTACCATACTAAACATCCAGACTGTTGAAAAGAAACTCTCTAACAATCCTTTCTCAGATGGCTTAAGGCTCGTAACGTACGAAAGAAACCATTCATGATTACTGTATCTTAAGTTGTTTTGAGATGAGAAGAGAAAGGCTCAACTAAAGGGAGACTATCAAGTCCTACTGTTGTCATGCCAAGGATTCATCCTATGGTTAAGATTCGAAACAGGGAACTCCTAGAAGTTATCATGCATAGGTTTCAACCTAAAGTTCTAATCATCACTTCCTTATCAAAGGAAATGAGAGTCCTAAGGGATCCTATCAATGATACACGGAAACAGATAAAGCATCAGCGTAACCAGTAAACAATAAACAACTGTAAAATACATGCAATGCAAGTGAGGGAGGATATGTGTGTGGGGCAGCAGCCTCCACAAGCTCATCTCAACCTCAAGCCAGATATGAATAACAGTAACCATACTGAAGAAATAACAACATGCTATCAAGCAAAATACAGTAAACTTCAATCATACAGTAATAGTAAAACATGCTATCAAGCAAAATAAACCACATGGGCAAGGGAGCAGGGCTCTACCGAATACCCGCAAGCAAAGCCATACAGTAACAATACAAGCAGAGGGAGCAACTCAACCTCTAGTGCAATCATGCTCCTAGATTAAAGTTAGTCTAGATATGGACTTATTCTAATGCATCAAGCAAGTCAAACAAGGCACATCAGCAATACAGAAAAGAAAACAGACAAGAAAGCAGATCAACAACTTCCTTCTCAATTCCAAGCTTCAGCTCTTCTGACAACAACACAGTCTTCAGACTTCAACCACCCTTCAAGGCTATCCTCTCTCATGACAAATATCAATTTGCTTCTCCAGCTTTCCACCCTTCAACATAAGTTTCAACTTAAGCTTCTTCTTCTACAAGCTTCAGCTCTTCAGTCAATTCCACCTTCAGGCTTCATTCTTAACCACAAGTATCAACTTGGTTCCTTCAGGCTCTCAATGCATCAATGTAAGTATCAACTTATCTTTTATTCCTCAAGCTTCAGCTCTACCCTCAATCTCAATTGAATCCTTCTCATAAGTGTCAACTTGGTCTTCAAGCTTCAGCTCTCTTTGCTTTACCAGTCCCAACTTGGCCTTCTTCTCCTACAAGCTTCAGCTGCTCAGAGTAATCTTCAATTATATGGAAGTGTCAACTTCATCCTTCAATCTTCTAAGCCTCATCTCTTCATTCAATCTCCATTGGATCTTCAAGTATCAACCTGCTCTTCTTTCTCTTCAAGCTTCAGCTGCAATGGCAATGCTCAAGGGATCATCCTCTTCCACACTCTTCAGTGAAGTCTTCATCTTCAAACTCAAGTCCAACATCTTTCAAGATACTCAAACCAGAAGATAATTGATTTAACAGAATGAGGGAAAATGATAAACAAGCTTACTGACAACCAAAGGAAGCCTGTAAGGGTTCACCATTATGAGAGACTGGTTCCCTCAAAGTTCTACTTCCCAGATAAAGCCACTCATCCTTCCAAAGGAGGGATGTGAATATCTTAGAAGGACTTTTAGTCATTGGGAGGAATGGAAGCACAAGATGCTTTCCATATTTGTGAAAGAAATCATTCTAACTACAGGGCTCTCCCTATGTCATATCTCCTAATCTTCATCAGACACCTTCAGGCACCAACAAATCCAAAGCTACAAGCAACTTCAAGCATTCTCACCTTGTCTTCAACTTGTATTCAACCTCAACCAAAGGCAAACCAAGCACCAACCCTAATCTAAGGGGACTAAGGAAGTTAAACTAGTTGAATTAATAAATTAGGGTCACCTAAAACCTAGCACTAAAGTTAGTCCTAACTAAAATACTAGACCCAATTGTAAAATCCTAAAAAAATAACTATGGGAACCTAGGTCAATCATGACTCTACCACATTAGTTTTAAAGATCAAATCATCAAATTAGACCTAGAACTAAATTCTACATCCTAAGGTATCAAACCTAAACCCTAAAAGGAAGCATCTAAATATCAATCTAGAAAGCACACTTATTTTCATCACAAAAATGTGAGAAACATTCTATGGGATCATACATGTCTAACCTAATCACACACAAAAAATTAGGCTCAAAATCATCACCATGAGATCAAACAAAAATCCACAAAAATATGCATCAAACATGAACATTTTAATATCAATTAAAATACAAAATTCCAATTAAATCAGAAATTACATGAAATGAAAATATTTTTTCTCTAAAAAATAATAGACTCAATCATGAGTAATATGCAAAAGGAATGGTTTTAATTGGATTAATTTTCAATTAATTATGATTTTTACAAAAACCATGGATAAAATGAAAATTAAAAGAAAATCCAATTAAAATGAATAAGAACACGGTGCAACTAGCAATCAAACTCAGTTCAAAATCTGGGTTGGGCTTGCTGGGGGGTGTGGATAACACTTAGATCACTAAGCCCAAAACACTGAATAAATGAAACGCATCGTTTCATCATCAAAATCCTTCACAATTCAACTTTAAAACGTGGCCCTTGGATCAGCTTCCAGTCAAAGGTCAAAACAAGATCCAATGGTGTAAACTTCATCTCCTACCTTTCAAACCTCTGAGCTTCGTGCCCAGCTCCGGCCACCACCAGTGGAACTCCGGCCATCCCCTTCAACCCTAGTTCTCCGTAGAGGCCTCCAATCCAAGAGGTCAAAACATGAAACTCATCCCAAATCTTGCCACGAGTTCAACCATACCCATAGTTTCTTCTGAAACCTCAAGAATCATCATCTCCCAATCTCAACCGAAAATGGTAGATCTCCTATTTTGTCTCTAATTCATCAATTAACCATCTAAAATCCATCCTATGCCATTCTACAATCAATCTAGCACCCTAATTCAACCTAATTCTACCTAAATCATGCTATAGGAAGAAGGTTACCAACCTGGAAATTCTTGAATAATAGATGCACCAAATCTTCACTTCAAGCTCTCAAATCTTCTGGACACGATCACTGAACCTCCTCCTTGCTTCTGTATGCAAAAGAATCAATGGAAAGTGCTTCAATCTTGAAACACGATGATGAGTTGCAGGTGCTGAAAATCACTTGCTCATACACGATCTAGCCTCCAATTCTTCTTGAAGATGATCTAGAATCACTCCTTGACATCCATGGAAGAAGTATCAATCAAGAAAATGAATGGAAATTGAGGAATTTGGTGAAACTGATTTCAATTGCAATCCAAGAAAACTCAATCTCAAGCTATGCTCAATCCTTCAATGATCACCAACCTCTTCAATGGATCCACTCTACTCCTTATATAGATGAAGTTTGGATGATCTAGAACCCTCTAGATCCTTCCAATGAGATTTTCCACTTCTCATGTCATGAGATTTTCAATCATGTATCATGACATGCTCAATTCTGTTTGCACCTTGAAATTCATCTCAATCCCTTTCCATTTCTCCCCTAGTGACATTTTGGAAGGGTTTATCTTGCCAAGTTCCTTGCTCATGCCTTGATTTTGAGTTTTGCAAATGTTGCTTAATATGCAAGTAAGTGCTTTTCAAAGCAACTCCACAATTTAGACCCCAAATCAAAAATGTGGCTAAACCAATGTTTTTAAAATGTTTTCTAGAGTCAAAATGATATATTACATGCCATGGTTTGGATGTGTAGGTTGAAAATATCAATTTCCAACTTTGGTTTATTTAACTTATGCCCTTATTTTAGGTCATTTTTGCAACTTTGAGCTACAAGCATTTCCAACATCTCATGACCTCCTTACTAGCCTTAAAACATCATTTTGAGCAAGTTTTATGTTGAAGATTTTTCCATTTGAAGCTTGGAAATAGGAGTTATGGCCTTATGCTTGAAATGACTTGTAATCTCCAAATGACCAAAATGCCCTTGACTTGTCAAAGCCATAACTTGAGTTCTACAAATCCTATCAAGGACTTCTAGTACTATCTAGAAATCTAAGAAGATAAGGAACAACATTCATGTTGACCAGAAGTTCATAGGAATCATCCTTCTTGAGCAAATGTTTGATGCAAGTTGGGTGACTTTCAAGGCCCCAGATTCACATACCTCAGATGACCTGTAACTTGTCAAAGTCATAAATTGAGTTCTATAAATCCTATCAAGGACTTCTAGTACTCAAATTAAAGCTAAGAACAAGCTCTACAACATTCATGTCAGGGGTAAGATGATATGTGTCGCTTGCGCGAAAATAAGGTGCCGGCATGACAGAAGAGTCGCCACCTTTCGTTATTTATCCCTCAGAGCGGGAAAGGAAACGATCGGAAAAACCTGACGAATAAGGGTAAGACAAGGTCGTCGTAACCATTGTCTGGGTTCGGGAGTCGGTTACGCAAGGGGAAGGTATTAGCACCCCTCACGTCCGTCGTACTCGACGGGATCCTCGCTTGTTTGTTTACTTGGACGGGTTGGTTATAATCTATCTAGCTGTCAAGGCTGGCTGAAAAAGAAAAGAAAAATGACTCGGCAAAGCATCGCGCTTTATGCCTACGTATTCTCATCAGAGAATGAGAAATCAGAGTCAACGTAGTTCGGCTAACTACGGGGAAAGGTTGCTCGCTAGGATATCGCATCCTATGCCTACGTACTTTCATCTGGTATGAAAGATCAGAGCAAACGTAGTTCGGGAAACTACTGGGAAAAAATGGCTCAACTAGGAGGGAGACTATCAAGTCCTACCGTTGTCATGCCATGGATTCATCCTATGGTTGAGGCTTGAACAGGGAACTCCTAGATGTTGTCATGCATAGGTTTCAACCTAAAAGTCTATCATCAAATCCTTATCAAAGGAAATGAGAGTCCTAAGGGATCATGTCAATGGTACACAGAAACAGACAAAAACATCAGCTTTAACAGTAAAATGCATGCAATGCAAGTGAGGGAGGAAATGTGTGTGGGGCTTCAACCTCCACAAGCTCATCTCGACCTCAAGCCAGTCATGAAATAACAGTAATCATACTAAAGATAAACAACATGCTATCAAGCAATAACAGATAAGGGAAATGAAGTGCCATCAGGCAAACAAACACACTTGCTTGAGAAAGAAAGAATCCACTCTCTAATCCTAACCCTAATCACAGAATCCTAATCAAATCTAAGCAAAGCTCTCAAGCAAAACCATAAACAAGAGAAATCAATCCCAGTCTTCAAGCTTCAGAACAAGCTTACCAAAGAGAGGGAGCCAAGCAAGCAGACTCATAGTGTCTTCCTCAGGAAAGCACTAGGAGGTGAATACTCAGGAATCATATCCTACGTGGCTCAACCACTGTGATCAGTTTATATTCCTCCTCAGGAGAAATTAAACTCACAAGCAGGCTCCAACATCACTGGATATTTAGGAAATCCTATCTGAACTAGTGGAACTAAGTGAATAGACTCATAGGACCTTCCTCAGGAAAGTACTAGGAGGCTTCCACTTAGGAGTTGCATCCCATGTGGCTCAACAACATGTGATCAGTTTACATTCCTCCTCAGGAGAAATTAAACTCACAAGTTGGCTCCAACATCATTGGATACCTAAGAAATCCTAGATAAACTAATGGAACTAAGTGAATAGACCCATAGGACCTTCCTCAGGAAAGTACTAGGAGGCTTCTACTTAGGAATTGTATCCCATGTGGCTCAACAACATGTGATCAGTTTACATTCCTCCTCAGGAGAAATTAAACTCACAAGTTGGCTCCAACATCATTGGATACTTAAGAAAGAGGTGAGAAGAAAGAATGAAAGTCATTCATAGTGCCTTCCTCAGGAAAGTACCATGAACTTCCCTCAAACTTCAGGATCTCAAACCTCACAAACAGGGGACAAGCCAAGCTCTGGGTCTCTGAGTCTTGGTCTACAATCTTCTCTTCATCATGCTCTCCAACAAGGTCTTCAAGGCAACACAAGCCCCACAACAAACTCCCCAAAATAAACCCCAGAGATGAACAGGTAACCACAGGGTAGACAAAATCAACAGGCAACTTCAGAAAATACCTAAAAATACTAAACCAATGGGGAAAAATCTAACAATTATTCACAAGGGTCCTCAACACTCACTCATAACATCTACATAGGCCTCTACCTAAAAATCAAGACAAAACTCAACCAAAGAAAGGAATTCATCACCTAAACACAATCTAAACCCTAATTAGGATACCCTAAATCTACCCTAATTAAACTAATCAAAATTTAATTCTAAAAATCTAGAAAAAATCCTATGGGGAACTATGATTCATCATCTAATTGCACAAAAAAGAATGGATTAAAAACCCTAAGGGAAGGTTCTAAAACAATTCCTACAAAATCATGATATAAAACTAAACATTATAAAAGCTAGTTTAAAAGAAAAATCTATTAAAATACTAAACTAAAAAATAAAATCCCACTTTTATTTTTATACTTTTCTACACATTTTCATCTAATCATAGAAAAAAGAAGCATTAAAAAAACATTTTTTATCAATTTTTAATGAATTAAACAAGACAGAAAAAATAAAAGAAGAAAATAAAATAATTAAATGAATTAAAGGGAGGGGGGGTATGAACAGCAACTCACGCTGGTTAAAACAATTGGGCCAGATAAGAAGGGGGGTGCGAATAGCGCGTTGAGCCCAGAAGCGGTTTAATGAAACGCCGCGTTTCATTATTCTTTGAATTTCCCTCCAACTCTCAGATTCGCTCACGACCGTTGGATTAGATGAATGAGTCAAAATCTGAGACCAATCCAATGGCTCTCCCTCATCGTCCCAAACAAGACCTAGGGTTTGCAGAACCCTCTCCCATGCACTCAAATCTTCGAGCTCCTCTATCTCTCTCCACACGCCATGATTCAACAAGATCCAAACACGAAAATTTCTCTACTAAATGAGAGGAATAAAATGGTACGATTAGTTTTTCTTGATTCTACCTAGGTTGTTCTAACAGAGTCTTGCAATGTCTTGGTACAACCATGCTCACTTGCTATCAACTGGTATCGACCTTCACCAAACTTCAGTCTAATGGTCTACAGATATTCTTGATGTTATCCTGGTCATTCTAACCTAATTCATGTTACCTAAAACTCATTAAACAGCCAGTTATTGAAGATTAAAGAACCATGGCTCTGGTGTGAAACCTCACAAATCTTGCTCTAACTCTTAGGGTTACATCAACTAACCTAATGCATCAATTATATACCTAGGAAACTACTGAAAAGTGCATAAATTAGGGGAAGCATAAAGAGAAACCAACCTGTCAAAGAGAGGTGGTAGATGCTCGTGGAGATGGTTCCAAGGCTTGAAATGGCTTCAATGAGATCCTCTGAGGATGTACAAGTTTCTGTTTGCACTTGTTGTGAAAGAGAAGGCTTGTGGTGGAAGAATTCTTGAGTTGCTTGAACTTGAAGAAATCTCTTCAATGGCAATGTATCTCTCTCTTTCTCCTCTGACTTGACTCTCTATCACCAACCCTGAACACAATGAGGACCATCCTTCTTATAATAATCATTGGATGTGTCCAGATTCATCTAGAATGTGATGAAAACTTCTTGAAATTCTCATGTGGTGACAAGTTGGTTATCTCATATCTCATATGCCATGCCTTGCAATTTTGTCTTAAATTCTCCTTACATGAGTTATTGAGAAGGGATGAGTGAAAAACAAGTTCATTTTTGGCTTATGTAGGGTTTTTCAACATTGCCTTCTTTTTCAAGTAACAACTTTTCAAAGCATCACCCATTTTTAGACCTCAAATGAAAATTATAGCTAAACCAATGTTCTCAAAATGGTTTTTCCAATCAAAATGATATATTGGATGACCTATTTTGGATTTGTGGATCTCCCAAATCACTTTTCAATTTCAACTTTTCAAAGTTATAAGCCTTTTTTAGTTCATTTTTGACCAATCATGTAATCTCATGCTATGAGCTTTTCCAACAATTTGTGACCTTCTTTCTAGACTTAAAATCACATTTTGAGCAACTTTCATGTTTTGGGTTTTTCCATTTGAGGCTTGGAAATAGGAGTTTTAGGCATTGGATAAAATGACCTATAACTGACAAATGACCAAAATACCCCTGCCTTGTTCAAACCATAAGTTGAGTTCCACAAATCCAATCAAGGACTTCTACCACTCAAATTAAAGCTAAGAAGATCCTCTTCAACATTCATGTTGACCAAGAAATCATAGGAATCATCCTACTAGGGAAAAAGTTGTCTGCAAGTTGGGTGACTTTCAAGGACCCAGATTCACACACCCCTGCTGACCTGTAATTTGTCAAAACCATAACTTGAGCTCTGTAACTCCTATCGAGGACTTCCACCACTCAAATTAAAGCTTAGAACAAGCTCTACAACATTCATGTTGTGGGGAAGATGAGATATCAATCACAACTTGGGCTAAAACTGCCTGGAAGATAGGGATCAAATTAGGGTTTTTTCACTGACAATCCTCAGAAACCCTAACTCAAAACTTCTCAAACTCCTCAATCATGATGAGTTGGTCTAGGAATCATCTTTATAACATCTCTATACATCATTCCATGATCTCATGGCCCTTGGATTAGGTCTCAACCTTTCCCAAATCTTCAGTTGACCTAGGGTTGACCCAGTCAAAACCCTAATTCATCCATTCATGGTTGAATCTTCAGAATCCTTGCATAATGACTTCCCTGGGCTTCATGAAGGCTATAAAGACATCTCATAGGCTTTCCCAAAACGTCAAATTCATTCTCAAAGTCTCAGAATCATCTGAGGAGCTCCCACAACTCTCAAGCTATGAGTCACACATCCTTGGTTTCACCCAATTCCTCTGAGGATCTCTTGAACTTTCTGATGAAGGTATCAACCTGCAAACACTTGATGGGTAAATAAATGTTGGTCAAATTTTGGGGTGCAACAATATGACAATCATATCTTGAGCTAAACTGCCTTGAAGATAGGGGTCAAACTAGGGGATTTTACACTGTCAAGCCTTAAAAACCCTAGCTTGAAACTTCTCAAACTCTTCAATCATGATGAGTTGACCTTGAAATCATCCTTATAGCATCTCAATGCATCAATCCATGCTCACATGGCCTTTGGTTTAGGTCTCAACCCTCTCCAAATCATCAGTTGACCTAGGGTTAACCCAGTCAAACCCTAATTACACCACTCATGGCTGAGGCTTCTTTAATCTTGTACCATGACCTATATAGGCCTCATGATGGCTTTCAAGACATCTCATAAGCTCTCTCAAGGCTTCAAGTCCTTATTCCTGGCTTCAGAATCATCTGGGGAGCTCCCACAACCCTCAAGTTAGGAGGCACACAACCTTGGTTTCAACCACTCTCTCTGAGAATCTTCTGACTTCTCTGACAAAGATATCAACCCTTGACCACTTGAATAACCTTCTTGGCTAGCTTCATAGTCTTGTATAGCTCTTGATTGGTACTCATACCTCTTGATCCCCTGAATACATGTCAATGAAATGCAAATGATAATGCTAATGTGAATGAAATGAAACATAAGCTAGGTAAAGAAGAGTTGGTCAAATTTTGGGGTGCAACAACCGGGTTGCCCCATTTTTACATGGACTTTGTTTTTAAGCCCAACGGGTTTATTTTAAGCAGGATATTTTTTAACTACGTCTGCGTTCACAAGGGAATTAAAATCTTCACCATCCATGGTTGATAATAATAAGGCTCCACCAGAGAAAACCTTCCTTACTACGTATGGACCTTCATAATTGGGAGTCCACTTGCCCTTCTGATCTGTTTGTGGAGTGAGGATCCTCTTCAACACCAAGTCACCTACCTGGAAATGTCGAGGGTGTACTGTCTGATCAAATGTATTCTTCATTCTGCTCTAGTATAGTCGGGCATGGGCGATAGCTGCCAATCTCTTTTCATCAATCAAACCAAGTTGGTTCAACCTGGTCTTCACCCATTCTGCCTCATTAAGGTTCACATCAGAAAAAACTCTTAATGAAAGAATCTCGACCTCGAGTGGTAAGACAGCTTCCGTACCATATAGCTAGGAGAAAGGTGTTGCCCCAGTTGATGTACGCACCGAAGTACGATAACCGTGTAAAGCAAAGGGCAACATCTCATGCCAATCTTTGTAGGTCACCAACATCTTCTTCATAATCTTTTTGATATTCTTGTTAGCTGCCTCAACGATGCCATTCATCTTTGAACGATACGGAGAAAAGTTGTGGTGTTCAATTTTAAAACTTAGGCACAATTCTTTCATCATCTTATTATTCAAATTCGAACCATTTTCAGTAATGGTTCGTTCTGGTATCCCCAACCTTTTCATATGTAAAGTTTATCAAAACTATAGACGCCTTTTTTGCAAACAAAATAGTAAAAGTAAAGAAAAGAAATGAAAATATCTTTGACTTAATAACATTGTATTGGTTGAAAAGGCCTGTAAATACGCAAATTAAAATTGGATGCAATTCCTGAAAAGAGGAAATTGCGCAAAAAGTAAAACAAGAAAATACATAAATGTCGGCAATATGGAAATAGACAACCACCATGTGTCGATTCGGCTATGAACTGTATGTCCTTGATGCTTCACCAATGCTCTTTCTTCCGAAAAGATTGATTGTACCGGTTTCCTAACCTTCAGGGTGAACATGTACCAAGATAAATTCGCAAATCGAACGCAGACCGACGTCACTTGCTTTTAAATCCCTAACTTTTGCCTAGATCGCACTTTCGGATTTTAAATCCACCGGGATGCCCATTTTTGCCAAAGTCGCCTTTTCAGGTTTTTAATTTTGCGGGTTCATTTTCTTTATTCTTATCCCTAACTATTTCATGAATAGTTTCTTTTTATGGTTCACCAGGATGTCCCATTTTTACATGAAATTTATTTTTATGTCTAGCGGGTTTATTTTAAGAAAAATATGTTTTAACTACGTCTGTGTTCACAGTGGAATTAAAATCTTCACCATCCATGGTTGATAATAATAAGGCTCCACCTTAGAAAACCTTCCCTACTACGTATGGACATTCATAATTGGGAGTCCACTTGCCCTTGTGATCTGTTTGTGGAGGAAGGATCCTCTTCAACACCAAGTCATCTACCTGGAAATGTCGAGGGCATACTTTCTGATCAAATGTATTCTTCATTCTTCTTTAGTATAGTTGGCCATGAGCGATAGCTGCCAATCTCTTTTTTTATCAATCAGACTAAGTTGGTTAAACCTGGTCTTCACCCATTCTGCCTCATTAAGGTTCAAATCAGAAAAACTCTTAAATAAAGAATCCCGACCTCCAGAGGTAGGACAGCTTCCGTACCAAATACCAACGAGAAAGTTGTTGCTCTAAGTGATGTATGCACCGAAGTACGATAACTGTGTAAAGAAAAGGACAACATCTCATGCCAATCTTTGTAGGTCACCACCATCTTCTTCACAATCTTTTTGATATTCTTGTTAGCTGCCTCAACAATGCCATTCATCTTTGAACGATACGGAGAAGAGTTGTGGTGTTCAATTTTAAAACTCTAGCACAATTCTTTCATCATCTTATTATTCAAATTCAAACCATTTTCAGTAATGATTCGTTCTGGTATCCCCAACCTTTTCACATGTAAAGTTTATCAAAACTATAGACGCCTTTTTTGCAAACAAAACAGTAAAAGTAAAGAAAAAAAAATGAAAATCTCTTTGATTTAATAACATTGTATTGGTTGAAAAGGTCTGTAAACATGCAAATTAAAATTGGATGCAATTCCTGAAAAGAGGAAATTGTGCAAAAAGTAAAACAAGAGAATACATAAATGTCGGCAATATGGAAACAGACAACCACCATGTGTCGATTCGACTATGACCTGTATGTCCTTCATGCTTCACCAATGCTCTTTCTTCCGAAAAGATTGATTGGATCGATTTTCTAACCTTTAGGGTGAACATGTACCAAGATAAATTTGCAGATCGAACGCAGACCGGAGTCACTTTCTTTTAAATCCCTAACTTTTGCCGAGATCTCCCTTGCGGATTTTAAATCCACCGGGATGCCCATTTTCCCCAAAGTCGCCTTTTCAGGTTTTTAACTTTGTGGGTTCATTTTCTTTATTCTTATCCCTAACGTTTTCCTGAATATTTTGTTTTTATGGTTCACCAGGATGCCCCATTTTTATGTGGACTTTCTTTTTAAGCCCAACGGGTTTATTTTAAGCAGGATATTTTTTAACTACGTCTGCGTTCACAGGGGAATTAAAATCTTCACCATCCATGGTTGATAATAATAAGGCTCCACCAGAGAAAACCTTCCTTACTACGTATGGACCTTCATAATTGGGAGTCCACTTGCCCTTCTGATCTGTTTGTGGAGGGACGATTCTCTTCAACACCAAGTCACCTACCTGGAAATGTCGAGGGCGTACTGTCTGATCAAATGTATTCTTCATTCTGCTCTAGTATAGTCGGGCATGGGCGATAGCTGCCAATCTCTTTTCATCAATCAAACTAAGTTGGTTCAACCTGGTCTTCACCCATTCTGCCTCATTAAGGTTCACATCAGAAAAAACTCTTAATGAAAGAATCTCAACCTCGAGTGGTAAGACAGCTTCCGTACCATATACATAGGAGAAAGGTGTTGCCCCAGTTGATGTACGCACCAAAGTACGATAACCGTGTAAAGCAAATGGCAACATCTCATGCCAATCTTTGTAGGTCACCACCATCTTCTTCACAATCTTTTTGATATTCTTGTTAGCTGCCTCAACAATGCCATTCATCTTTGAACGATACGGAGAAGAGTTGTGGTGTTCAATTTTAAAACTCTGGCACAATTCTTTCATCATCTTATTATTCAAATTCGAACCATTTTCAGTAATGGTTCGTTCTGGTATCCCCAACCTTTTCATATGTAAAGTTTATCAAAAATATTGAGGCCTTTTTTGCAAACAAAACAGTAAAAGTAAACAAAAGAAATGAAAATATCTTTGACTTAGTAACATTGTATTGGTTGAAAAGGCCTGTAAATACGCAAATTAAAATTGGATGCAATTCCTGAAAAGAGGAAATTGCGCAAAAAGTAAAACAAGAGAATACATAAATGTCGGCAATATGGAAACAGACAACCACCATGTGTCGATTCAGCTATGACCTGTATGTCCTTCATGCTTCACCAATGCTCTTTCTTCCAAAAAGATTGATTGGACCTATTTTATAACCTTTAGGGTGAACATGTACCAAGATAAATTTGCAGATCGAACGCAGACCGGAGTCACTTTCTTTTAAATCCCTAACTTTTTCCTAGAGCGCCCTTGCGGATTTTAAATCCACCGGGATACCCATTTCTCCCAAAGTCGCCTTTTCAGTTTTTTAACTTTGCGGGTTCATTTTCTTTATTCTTATCCCCTAACTTTTTCCTGAATATATTGTTTTTATGGTTCACCGGGATGCCCCATTTTTACATGGACTTTCTTTTTATGTCCAGCGGGTTTATTTTAAGCAAGATATTTTTTAACTACGTCGGTGTTCACAGGGGAATTAAAATCTTCACCATCCATGGTTGATAATAATAAGGCTCCACCAGAAAAAACCTTCCTTACTACGTATGGACCTTCATAATTGGGAGTCCACTTGCCCTTGTGATCTGTTTGTGGAGGGAGGATCCTCTTCAACACCAAGTCACCTCCCTGGAAATGTCGAGGGCGTACTTTCTGATCAAATGTATACTTCATTCTGCTCTAGTATAGTCGGGCATGGGCGATAGCTGCCAATTTCTTTTCATCAATCAGACTAAGTTGGTTCAACCTGGTCTTCACCCATTCTGCCTCATTAAGGTTCACATCAGAAAAAACACTTAAAGAAAGAATCTCGTTCTCGAGTGGTAAGACAGCTTCCGTACCATATACCAACGAGAAAGGTGTTGCCCCAGTTGATGTATGCACCGAAGTACGATAATCGTGTAAAGCAAAGGGCAACATCTCATGCCAATCTTTGTAGGTCACCACCATCTTCTTCACAATCTTTTTGATATTCTTGTTAGCTGCCTCAACAATGCCATTCATCTTTGAACGATACGAAGAAGAGTTGTGGTGTTCAATTTTAAAACCCTGGCACAATTCTTTCATCATCTTATTATTCAAATTCGAACCATTTTCAGTAATGATTCGTTCTGGTATCCCCAACCTTTTCACATGTAAAGTTTATCAAAAATATACACGCCCTTTTTGCAAACAAAACAATAAAAGTAAAGAAAAGAATTGAAAATATCTTTGAGTTAATAACATTGTATTGATTGAAAAGGCCTGTAAATATGCAAATTAAAATTGGATGCAATTCCTAAAAAGAGGAAATTGCGCAAAAAGTAAAACAAGAGAATACATAAATGTCGGCAATATGGAAACAAACAACCACCATGTGTCGATTCGGCTATGACTTGTATGTCCTTGATGCTTCACCAATGCTCTTTCTTCCGAAAAGATTGATTGGACCGATTTTCTAACCTTCAGGGTGAAGATGTACCAAGATAAATTCGCAGATCAAACGCAGACCGGAGTCACTTGCTTTTAAATTCGTAACTTTTGCCTGGATCGCCCTTGCGGATTTTAAATCCACAGGGATGCCCATTTTTGCCAAAGTCACCTTTTTCGGTTTTAAACTTTGCGGGTTCATTTTCTTTATTCTTATCCCTAAATGTTTCCTGAATATTTTCTTTTTATGGTTCACCGGGATGTCCCATTTTTACATGGACTTTCTTTTTATGTCCAGCGAGTTTATTTTAAGCAAGATATTTTTTAACTACGTCGGTGTTCATAGGGGAATTAAAATCTTCACCATCCATGGTTGATAATAATAAGGCTCCACCAGAGAAAACCTTCCTTACTATGTATGGACCTTCATAATTGGGAGTCCACTTGCCCTTGTGATCTGTTTGTGGAGGGAGGATCCTCTTCAACACCAAGTCACCTACCTGGAAATGTCGAAGGCGTACTTTCTATTCAAATGTATTCTTCATTCTGCTATAGTATAGTCGGGCATGGGCGATAGCTGCCAATCTCTTTTCATCAATCAGACTAAGTTGGTTCAACCTGGTCTTCACCCATTCTGCCTCATTAAGGTTCACATCAGAAAAAACTCTTAAAGATATAATCTCGACCTCGAGTGGTAAGACAGCTTTCGTACCATATCTTAACGAGAAAGGTGTTTCCCCAGTTGATGTACGCACCAAAGTACGATAACCGTGTAAAGCAAAGGGCAACATCTCATGCCAATCTTTGTAGGTCACCACCATCTTCTTCAGAATCTTTTTGATATTCTTGTTAGCTGCCTCAACAACGCCATTCATCTTTGAACGATACGGAGAAGAGTTGTGGTGTTCAATTTAAAACTCTAGCACAATTCTTTCATCATCTTATTATTCAAATTTGAACCATTTTCAGTAATGATTCGTTCGGGTATCCCCAACATTTTCACATGTAAAGTTTATCAAAAATATAGACGTCCTTTTTGCAAACAAAATAGTAAAAGTAAAGAAAAGAAATGAAAATCCCTTTGATTTAATAACATTGTATTGATTGAAAAGGCCTGTAAATACGCAAATTAGAATTGGATGCAATTCCTGAAAAGAGGAAATTGAGCAAAAAGTAAAACAAGAGAATACATAGATGTCGACAATATGGAAACAGATAACCACCATGTGTCGATTCGTCAATGACCTGTATGCCCTTGATGCTTCACCAATGCTCTTTCTCTGAAAAGATTGATTGGACCGATTTTCTAACCTTCAGGGTGAACATGTACCAAGATAATTTCGCAGATCGAACGCAGACCAGAGTCATTTGCTTTTAAATTCGTAACTTTTGCCTGGATCGCCCTTGGGGATTTTAAATCCACCGGGATGCCCATTTTCCCAAAGTCGCCATTTCAAGTTTTTAACTTTGCGGGTTCATTTTGTTTATTCTTATCCCTAACGTTTTCCTAAATATTTTATTTTTATGGTTCACCGGGATGCCCCATTTTTACATGGAGTTTCTTTTTATGTCCGGCGGGTTTATTTTAAGCAAAATATTTTTTAACTACGTCTGCGTTCGCTAGGGAATTAAAATCTTCAGCATCCATGGTTGATAATAATAAGGCTCCACCAAAGAAAACCTTCCTTACTACATATGGACCTTCATAATTTTGAGTCCACTTGCCTTTGTGATCTGTTTGTGGAGGGAGGATCCTCTTCAACACCAAGTCACCTACCTGGAAATTTTGAGGGCATACTTTCTGATCAAATGCATTCTTCATTCTGCTCTAGTAAAGTCGGCCATGGGCGATAGCTGCCAATCTCTTTTCATCAATCATACTAAGTTGGTTCAACCTTGTCTTCACCCATTCTACCTCATTATGGTTCACATCAGATAAAAAAAACTCTTAAAGAAGGAATCTCGACTTCCAGTTGTAGGTCAGCTTCTAAACCATATACCAAAGAGAAAGGTGTTGTCCTAGTTGATGTACGCACCGAAGTACGATAACCGTGTAAAGCAAAGGGTAACATCTCATTCCAATGTTTGTAGGTCACCACCATCTTCTTGACAGTCTTTTTGATATTATTGTTAGCTACCTTAACAACGCCATTCATCTTTAAATGATACGTAGAAGAGTTGTGGTGTTCAATTTAAAACTCTGGCACAATTCTTTCATCATCTTATTATTCAAATTCGAACCATTTTTAGTAATGATTCGTTCTGGTTTCCCCAACCTTTTTACATGTAAAGTTTATTAACAATATAGACGCCCTTTTTGCAAACAAAACAGTAAAAGTAAAGAAAAGAAATGAAAAGCTCTTTGAGTTAATAACATTGTATTGATTGAAAAGGCCTGTAAACACGCAAATTAAAATTGGATGCAATTTCTGAAAAGAGGAAATTACGCAAAAAGTAAAACAAGAGAATACATAAATGTCAGTAATATGCAAACAAACAACCACCATGTGTCGATTCGGCTATGACCAGTATGTCCTAGATGCTTCATCAACGTGCTCTCTTCCAAAAAGATTGATTGGACCGATTTTCTAACCTTCATGGTGAACATGTACCAAGATAAATTCGCAGATCGAACGCAGACCGGAGTCACTTGCTCTTAAAACCCTAACTTTTGCTTGGATCACCCTTGTGGATTTTAAATCCACCGGGATACCCATTTTTGCCAAAGTCGCCTTTTCAGGTTTTTAACTTTGCGGGTTCATTTTCTTTATTCTTATCCCTAACATTTTCCTAAATATTTTCTTGTTATGGTTCACCAGGATGCCCCATATTTAAATGGACTTTCTTTTTGTGTCCAGCGGGTTTATTTTAAGCAAAATATTTTTTAACTACGTTTACGTTCACGGGGGAATTAAAATCTTCACCATCCATGGTTGATAATAATAAGGCTCCACCAGAGAAAACATTCCTTACTACGTATGGACCTTCATAATTGGGAGTCCACTTGCCTTTGTGATCTGTTTGTGGAGGCAGGATCCTCTTCAACACCAAGTCACTTACCTGGAAATGTCGAGGGCGTACTTTCTGATCAAATACTTCTTTATTCTTCTCTAGTATAGTCGGCCATGGGCGATAGCTGCCAATATCTTTTCATTAATCAGACTAAGTTGGTTCAACCTGGTCTTCACCCACTCTGCCTCATTAAGGTTCACATCAGAAAAAACTCTTAAAGGAATCTCGACCCCCAGTGGTAGGACAACTTCTGAACCATATACCAAATAGAAAGGTGTTGTCCTAGTTGATGTATGCACCGAAGTACGATAACTGTGTAAAGCAAAAGGCAACATCTCATGCCAATCTTTGTAGGTCACCACCATCTTCTTCACAATCTTTTTGATATTATTGTTAGCTGCCTTAACAATGCCATTCATCATTGAACGATACGGAGAAGAGGAATGGTGTTCAATTTAAAACTCTGGCACAATTCTTTCATCATCTTATTATTCAAATTCGAACCATTTTTAGTAATGATTCGTTCTGGTATTCCCAACCTTTTCACATGTAAAGTTTATCAACAATATAGACGCCCTTTTTGCAAATAAAACAGTAAAAGTAATGAAAAGAAATGAAAAGCTCTTTGAGTTAATAACATTGTATTGATTGAAAAGGCCTGTAAATACGCAAATTAAAATTGGATGCAATTCCTGAAAAGAGGAAATTGCGCAACAAGTAAAACAAGAGAATACAAAAATATCGGCAATATGGAAACAAACAACCACCATGTGTCGATTTGGCTATGAACAGTATGTCCTTGATGCTTCATCAACATGCTCTCTTCCGAAAAGATTGATTGGACCGATTTTCTAACCTTCAGGGTGAACATGTACCAAGATAAATTCGCAGATCGAACGCAGACCGGAGTCACTTGCTCTTAAATCCCTAACTTTTGCCTGGATCGCCCTTGTGGATTTTAAATCCACCGGGATGCCCATTTTTGCCAAAGTTCCCTTTTTCAGGTTTTTAACTTTGCGGGTTCATTTTCTTTATTCTTATTGTAACAGCCCAATTTTCAATAACTGATTAATGGTACTAGTTAATTGGTTTATATGATTTAAGTGAATTATTGGATTTAACTGATTTATTCTATTTAGTAGAATAATGTGGACTTACTAGATATTCTCTAATTAAGAATGAGACAGGATATTTTATGAGGAAATAAATTGGTAAATATTTTGAGAGAATAAATAAATTGGAGAGAAATAGAAGGGAAGTGGAACGAAAATATAAAATAGAAAACATGAAAGAGAATTGGAGGAAGAAGAGAAAGTAGAAGGAAAAAGAAGGGAAAGCTTGGAAAACTCAAGAACAACTTCTAGGGCATAATATGTATGATTATGTATGGATTGCTTGGATTTGTTTGGTTGTTCTTCCTCATTTTCCATTCTAGGGCATAATGAGTTTAATCGGTAGAAACCGAGTTTTAATGGTTAAAATAAGGATAAGTAGTAGGGTTTAGTCGAGGAATGTTGGGCTAAGGCTACTGAGATGAGTTGGGATTGAATCAGTTGGATTCCGATAGGTTTTAGAGTTCATAGACCCTCGCTAGCTTGTTCGCTAGGCGAGCAGGTCACGAGCATTCTCTGGGCATTCGCTGTGGCGAGCCAGTAGTGAATGGTCCCAAACTTGGACATAAAGGTTTTGGGTGTTCTTCGCTTGTAGCGAAGGGGGTAGCGAGCATTCGCTGGGCATTCGGTGTAGCGAGTGGGGTAGCGAATCAAGTCAGTGGCTTATGTTTGCCTTCACGAGCTTGTTCGCTAGGCGAACAGGTAGAGAGCACTCGCTAGGATCTCGCTAAGCGAGCAAGGTAGTGAGCGTGTCAGCATGTTGTTTTCTTGTGCGTTCCATCCAATGGTTGATTTTTTGGTTCAATGATGTTAATCCTTATACAACGGGAATAGTTTGTGTATCATTATGAGACGTGTTGTGGGTTGCCTTATGGCGTGAATCCTAGATTATGTAGTATGGTCTTTTGGCAATTATATGCTTTGCTTGAATTAAACATGAATGCATGATGAATGTGATAATGTGTGAAGGATGCATGAGTATGTATGTATGATATATGTGCATTGCTTGGTAATATGTTAATGATGTTGAGAATATGTAAACGTGCGAGATTCTTACTCACTGGGATAGAATGACAATGTGTCGTTCCTAGTGTAGTAATCACCAGGGTAGAATAACTGTGATGTTGTTCCTGGTGGGGTATATGCGATGTACCCATAATCTAAATGAGGATTTGCGGGAGTTTATGAGTTTATATGAGTCATATGGCATGCGTATGTGATTGTTGTATGTAAGTCTGTGATGTGGTCGTTTGGTAATTATGTGTATAATTGTATGTACTTGTGTGGGGTGTAATGCATAATTGTTTATATTTGTGAGTATGTGTGCATTTCAAGAGTGTGTGGAGTCATTATGCATGTGTAGCATCATGATTGCATTCTTGTATCTTGATCCCATGGAGGATCTGCAGAAACCTCGTGTGCCCTTGTGGGGTGTGAGTGATGGTTTATTCTTGATCCCGTGGAGGATCTACAGAAACCTCGTGTGCCCTTGTGGGGTGTGAGTGATGGTTTATTCTTGATCTCGTGGAGGATCTGCAGAAACATCGTGTGCCCTTGTGGGGTGTGAGCGATGGTTTATTCTTGATTCCGTGGAGGATCTGCAGAACAATTGTGTCCTCTTGTGGGTTGTGAGCAATCCTGAAACATCGTGTGCCCATGTGGGGTGTGAGCGATGGGTGAACATTGTAGGCCCGACGGGGAGTTACTTCGGTAACGAGCGATGATTCCTTTTGGTTCTTCAATTGCACCTGCTGAACGAGTCGGTACCGCATTTGCATCTGCATAGAATCGTGAGTCGGTCTCTATGAGTTGCATTATCATCTTTATATGATGTATTGGTTAATAAACATGTTGTGTGAGTGCATGTGAATTGATGAATGTGCTTAATTAGGTAAATATGTGTGGTGACATATATGACGTTTATAATGTATTGTGGTGTGAAAATGTGGAATATATGTATTCGGTATTTGTGCATTTATATATGATTATATGCATTGTTATTATGATTATATTTCTCGCCCTTCTGCTGGAATAATGTCCTTCATGACATTGTGCAGGTCTCAAGGTGTAGTACTGCTCGTGGTTGCGAGGTCGTTATTGGCGTAGCTGTTTAGAGATTTAATTTTATTGGGTCGAGTCATGCTCTAGTCATGTAACACTGGGATCGTTTGGGTTATGTTTCTGGTGTATTTTGTGATGTTGGCCTCAGAGCCTAAGCGATGTGATTTATGTGATAAATGCAAATATTTCTTTTATGAAAAATTGTGATATAAATGAACCCGCTGTTACATGCAAATGAAATCTTGTAAAGTATTATTATTTATTTCATTGTTATTGAGCATGACAGGTGGTTTTTAGTAATTTGGTATTATATGTGTGACACCCTTTGTGAATGCATGTTACTTTTACTCTGATAATGCTTATTTTTTCGTGGGGTTTAGAAGGGTGTTACATTAGTGGTATCAGAGCAGGTCGGTCCATACGGCCAAGTTGTCTAATGTTATTTGTTCCCTTGTATGCGACATGTGTGTAAAAACACTGTTGGTACGCGTTCGTTGTTCTAGACCTTGTCTGCAGGAGTGGGAATGATCCAAGTGGGGGAGAAAGTTGTGCTTCCCCAGGATGCTGCAAGTGTGGAGTTGTAGCTCAGTGTATAGTTGAACGATCTTATAGTTTGGTAAAGATGGTTTATGCCCCCTCATGATTTCGGCTGTTTATTGACAAATTGAGGGACTGATCACCCTTAATCTCTTATTGATAGTAGTTGGGATTGTGACGGATGGGATAGACGTGTCTTGCAAGCTTAGATGGCGTGGGTAGTGTTGCACCCCAAAATTTGACCAACATTTATTCATCCATTGAGTGTTTGAAAGTTAATACCTTCATCAGATAGTTCAAGAGATCCTCAGAGGAGTTGGTTGAAACCAGGATTGTATGCTTCATAGCTTGAGGGTTGTGGGTACCCCTCAGATGATTCTGAGACTTTGAGAAGTAATTAGATGTTTTGAGAAAGCCTATGAGATGTCTTGATAGCCATCATGAAGCCCAGAAAGGTCATTATGCAAGAATTCAGAAGATTCAACCATGAATGGTGGAATTAGGGTTTTGACTGGGTCAACCCTAGGATAGCTGAAGATTTGGAGAAGGTTGAGACTTAATCCAAGGGCCATGAGATCATGGAATGATGCATAGAGATGTTATAAAGATGATTCCTAGACCAACTCATCATGATTGAGGAGTTTGAGAAGTTTTGAGTTAGGGTTTCTGAGGATTGTCAGTGGAAAAACCCTAATTTGATCCCTATCTTCCAGACAGTTTTAGCTCTAGATGTGATTGATATCTCATCTTCCCCACAACATGAATGTTGTAGAGCTTGTTCTAAGCTTTAATTTGAGTGGTGGAAGTCCTTGATAGGAGTTACAGAGCTCAAGTTATGGTTTTGACAAATTACAGGTCAGCAGAGGTGTGTGAATCTGGGTCCTTGAAAGTCACCCAACTTGCAGACAACTTTTGCCCTAGTAGGTTGATTCCTATGGTTTCTTGGTCAACATGAATGTTGAAGAGGATCTTCTTAGCTTTAATTTGAGTGGTAGAAGTCCTTGATTGGATTTGTGGAACTCAAGTTATGGTTTGAACAAGGCAAGGGCATTTTGGTCATTTGTCAGTTATAGGTCATTTTAGCCAATGCCTAAAACTCCTATTTCCAAGCCTCAAATGGAAAAACTCAAAACATGAAAGTTGCTCAAAATGTGATTTTAAGTCTAGAAAGAAGGTCACAAATTGTTGAAAAAGCTCATAGCACAAGATTCCATGATTGGTCAAAAATGAACTAAAAATGACTTATAACTTTGAAAAGTTGAAATTGAAAAGTGATTTGGGAGATCCACAAATCCAAAATAGGTCATCCAATATATCATTTTGATTGGAAAAACCATTTTGAGAAGATTTGTTTAAGTAGAATTTTCATTTGAGGCTTTAAAAATGAAGTTCCTTTGGAAATTTCTTACTTGCATAAGAAGGCAATGTTGAAAAACCCTACACAAGCCAAGAATGCCCTAGTTTTTCACTCATCCCTTCTCAATATCTCACATAAGGACATTTTGAGGCCAAATAACAAGGCATGGCATATGAGATGAGATAATCCAACATGGCATATCATGGAACTTTCATGAACTTTCCACATCATTCTAGATGAATCTAGAAGCATCCATCAATTGTTATAAAAAGAATGCATCAAAGAGTGATAAAAGGTTGGTGAAACTTGAGCCAAGTCAGAGGAGAGAGAAGGAGAGATAGCCATTGAAGCCATTTCTTCAAGTTGAAGCAATCCAAGTTTTCTTCCACCACAAGCCACCTCCTTCCATACAAGTGCAAACAGAAGGCATATCTCCATTGAAGGACCATTGTGAGTGAATTCCAAGGCTTGAATCGTGCTCAACATCATCTCACCATTAACTTCTTGACAGGTTTTTCTTCACCCTATATCTCCTAAATTATTGAGCTCCAATTAGTTTTATAGCCATAGGATTAATGTGTTAGGGTAGAGGATCCATCCCTGAGAGTTATAGCATGTTCCATGAGGTTCCATGGCAGGACCAGAAATCTTTGACTTGCAAGAACTGTGTAGATTGGTAGTTCTAATCATCAAGAATTAGTGCATGATAACTAGCATAACGTGTAGTGCATCTGTAGACCTTTAGTTTTGAGTTTGCTGAAGTTTGATAACAGTTGAATATGGTGGTGCCAAGGTGTTCAAGCATTCTGTTAGAACGATCTAGGGCGAATCAAGAGAAGCTGCTCGTACCATTGTGTTCTAGGCATTTAGTAGGTGATTTCTTGTTTTGGAATCATGGCAAGCCGTGGCGTGTAGAGGGAGCTAGAGGAGCTCGATTTTGTGTGCATGGAGTGAGGGTTCTGCAAACCCTAATCTATTTGGAGAAGACGAGTGGAGAGCCGTTGGATCAAGTCAAGATTGACTAATTCCCTAGATCCAACGGCCGTGATCGCGCCTGAGAATTGGAGGGAGATTTGAAATATATGAAACGCGGTCGTTTCATTAAAGACCGGTGCTGGGCTTCAGTTTCTATTCGCCCCCCCCCCCCTTTTGTTTGGCCCAGTTAATTGAACTAGTTTGGTTTGCTTTTCATACCCCCCACCCCTTTAATTCATTTATTGTTTTATTTTTCTTTCTTTATTTTTTCTGATTTGAATAATTCATTAAAAATAGTTAAAAAATGATTTTTTAATTTCTTCTTTTTTTCCTGAGTAGATTAAAATGAGTAGAAAATTATAAAAATAAAATTGAGATTTTATTTTTAGGTTTAATATTTTTAATAGATTTTCCAATTGAATAGCTTTTTAAGTATGTTTAATTTGGTATGTGATTTTGTAGGAATTGTTTTAGTACTTTCCTTTAATCTTTTTTACCCATTCCTTTTTGTGCAATTAGTTGATGAGTCATACTTCCCCATAGGATTTTTTCTAGATTTTTTAGATTTAATCTTGGTTAGTTTAATTAGGGTAGACTTAGGGTGTCCTGATTAGGGTTTAGAATGGTGTTTAGGTGATGAATCATTTTCTTTGAGCAAGTTTTATCTTGATTTTTAGGTAGAAACCTTTATAGATGTTGTGAGTAGGTGTTGAGGACCCTTGTGAATAATGGTTAGATTTTTCCCCATTAGTTTAGTATTTTTAGGTATTTTCTGAAGTTGCCTGATGATGTGATCTGTTCAGTGGGTTATCTGTTCATCTGTGGGGTTCATTCTGAGGAATTTGCTGAAGGGCTTGTGTTGCCTTGAGGATATTGATGGAGATCATCATGAAGGGAAGCTTGTAGATCAAGATGCAGAGACCCAGAGCTGGTCTCATCTCCTGTCTCTGAGGTTTGAGAGCCTGAAGTTCGAAGGAAGTTCCTAGTACTTTCCTGAGGAAGGCACTATGAATGACTTTCATCCTTCCTTCTCACCTCTTTCTTAAGTATCCAATGATGTTGGAGCCAACTTGTGAGTTTAATTTCTCCTGAGGAGGAATGTAAACTGATCACATGTTGTTGAGCCACATGGGATACAACTCCTAAGTGGAAGCCTCCTAGTACTTTCCTGAGGAAGGTCCTATGGGTCTATTCACTTAGTTCCACTAGTTGATCTAGGATTTCTCAAGTATCCAATGATGTTGGAGCCAACTTGTGAGTTTAATTTCTCCTGAGGAGGAATGTAAACTGATCACATGTTGTTGAGCCACATGGGATACAACTCCTGAGTGGAAGCCTCCTAGTACTTTCCTGAGGAAGGTCCTATGAGTCTATTCACTTAGTTCCACTAGTTCAGATAGGATTTCCTAAGTATCCAGTGATGTTGGAGCCTGCTTGTGAGTTTAATTTCTCCTGAGGAGGGATGTAAACTGATCACAGTGGTTGAGCCACATAGGGTATGACTCCTGAGTATACACCTCTTAGTGCTTTCCTGAGGAAGACACTATGAGTCTGATTGCTTAGCTCCCTTTCTTTGGTAAGCTTGTTCTGAAGCTTGAAGACTGGGAATGTTTTCTCTTGTTTAGGGTTTTGCTTGAGAGCTTTGCTTAGATTTGTTTAGATTCTGTGATTAGGGTCAGTATTAGAGAGTAGATTGATTCTTTCTCAAGCATGTGTGTCTTGTTTGCCTGTTGGCACTTCATTTCCTTTATCTGTGTGATTGCAGTTTACTGTTATTGCTTGATAGCATGTTGATTATTTTCAGTATGATTACTGTTATTTCATGACTGGCTTGAGGTCGAGACGAGCTTGTGGAGGCTGAAACCCCACACACATTTCCTCCCTCACTTGCATTGCATTTTACTGTTAAAGCTGATGTTTTTGTCTGTTTCTGTGTATCATTGATATGATCCCTTAGGACTCTCATTTCCTCTGATGAGGATTTGATGATAGACTTTTAGGTTGAAACCTATGCATGACAACATCTAGGAGTTCCCTGTTCAAACCTCAACCATAGGATGAATCCATAGCATGATAACAGTAGGACTTGATAGTCTCCCTCCTAGTTGAGCTTTTTCCTGTAGTTTCCCGAACTACGTTTGCTCTGATCTTTCATACCAGATGAAAGTACGTAGGCATAGGATGCGATATCCTAGCGAGCAACCTTCCCCCATAACCCGTAGTTAGCCGAACTACGTTGACTCTGATTTCTCGTTCCAGACGGGAATACGTAGGCATAAAGTGCGACGCTTTGCCGAGTCATTTTTCTTTTCTTTTTCAGCCAGCCTCGATAGGTAGATAGATTATAACCAACCCGTCCAAGTAAACAAACAAGCGAGGATCCCGTCGAGTACGACGGACGTGAGGGGTGCTAATACCTTCCCCTTGCGTAACCGACTCCCGAACCCAGACAATGGTTGCGATGACCTTGTCTTACCCTTTTTCGTCAGGTTTTTCCGATCGTTTCCTTTCCCGCTCTGAGGGATAAATAACGAAAGGTGGCGACTCTTCTGTCATGCCGGCACCTTATTTTCGCGCAAGCGACAGCTGGCGACTCTGCTGGGGACTGCTGGTATTTCCCTATGCGAGTCTCGCCTTGGATTTCCTTCCTAGCTGTCTGGGACCGTCCCCAGCAGCTGGCGACTCTGCTGGGGACACAACATCTAGGGACTTTTCCCATCCCTTATGCTGGGACCGTTTCCCATCCCCTACGCGAGTCAATCCTATCGTTTGTGTGTTTGCTTGTTGGGTTGCGTTTATTTATCGCATTTTTATTTCCCGCATTTTATTTCCAGTTTGATATGATTATCTGTGCTGCTGTGGGAGAGGGATGTTACTGTGAGTGAAAAGCCGGACCTGGGCTTGAGTACACACCTAGATATAGTTGTGGAGAAGTAGTAGACGAACCTGTCTGTTGAGCAGGCACAGTTCCCTACGAAAATCTGCGCTCAGACGAGGTTCTTGCAGAGGTGCTCCTTTCCGGTCCTGAGGACCTGAGGGGAGTCCAGACGTGAGGATTGTCGACTCTGGGGACCGATCATTTGGAAGTCAGCTAAGAGAGGCCTCTTCATGACTTGATGATGCCACTCCTTCTGGGAATCGTATTGTCACTCATGAATGTCTGTGACGCTGACAGCCGCATAGGATGCCGTACCTTTGTCCGTGAATTAGGTCCATCATACCTGTGAGTGGGTTGGGATATTGCAGGAAACTTTGACCTCCAGACTACCTGGTTTTCTTGACAGTGAATCAGCTATGTTGGGTTCTCAGTTGCAGATTTGTTCTTGATAGAGCAAGGGTTTGATCAGAGGATTTTATCATCGGGTGTTTGTCTGTTCTTGATAGAGCAGGCTTTGATCAGTGTATTATTATCAGAGGTTTGTTCTGGATGGGGCAGATTTTTGAGTGAGGTCTGAGGATCTCGTCAGCAGTTGTTATCTTGTTCTTGATAGGGCAGGTTTTGAGTGAGGTTTGAAGATCTCATCAGCAGCCGTGTATTTGTTCTTGAGAGGGCAGATTTGTGATTTGGGGTCTGAAGACTTCTCCAACAGATATTCCTTGATCTTGCATCCGGGGTCTTTATTATCAGGCCTTCGTTCTTGTCAGAGCAGAATTTTGATCTCGATCCTACCAGATGGTTATTCACAACAGATCAGATCAGTGGGTTTACACCGGGGTTTCCTTCTCATCAGCGACTGTTGACATCGAATCTCCACAGCAGCCACCGGGATATATTATTGCATGACTGCATTTTGCATTAGTTTGCATATCCATTTTTGCATTCCATTAGCATGTGTCTGTGCTGCAGGCGTGTTTCGTACCCTGATCCTGGTGTCCCGAGCAATATGAGATATTTTCTTCCATGAATGGATCCAGTCTTATCACTGCATTGACACTATGTTGGCACGTTGACACCAGAATCAGGGGTGATCTCCTGAACGTACAGACACCCATAATTCATCTTGCATGGCAGAAGCCAGGACTTGTCTTCTAACCTTTGTGTTTGCAGGTTTGACTCAGAATCTGGCAGCTTAGACTAATGGAGCAGATACAAGCTGAACTAGAGAAAATCCAAAGCCAGCTGGGGCAGGTCATGAATGACATACAGGCAGTGCGTCTGGACCAGCAAGTGCTCAGAGAGGAGAATCAGCAGCTGCAGAATCAGCTGAGCTTTCTCATGGGAGTAGTGAGAAGCATGCTAAATAAGGAGAATGGTCAAGCACCCAAGGAGGAGACCAGAGTGCTTCCCCCGTTACCGTCAGTGCCACCTGTGCTGAAGCCAAGTGGACCTCATAGACCCTCTACACAGCATGAAGCTCGAGGCCTGTCTCGTCATCAGCCACGCCGAGCAGCTCAGAATAACCCTGAAGGTTATGGTCAGAAGAAGAAGCTACTTGATAGAGCTGTAGACCCACTACCTGTGAGTTATGCCCAGCTGCTGCCGCTGTTGGTTCAGAACCGTGTTCTCAAGCTTCGGACCTTAAATCCACCAGATGAGGGGTCATCAGACGTTGATCTAAGCGTGCGTTGTGATTTCCACTCAGGAGCGCCGGGGCACCATGTTGAAACATGTAAGGCTCTCCGGAATAAGATTCAGGACCTGATCGACTCGAGGACAATTAGGCTTGTGCCGGGCGGCATGAGAGCATCGGGAAAGTTTATCCCCTACCCTGCAGGAGAGGTGGATGATTCCACTCCTTTGCCTGAAGCTGAGAAAGATCTGGAATATGTCCCGCGACCTCTGGTGACTGAATCGCCTCGCTCGCAGTTCCTACCTGGATCGAGCTCAAGGACGCAAGCTCCTAAACGAGAGACCGTCACTCCTGGGCGGAAGGAATACTAGCCCCAGGATCACAAGAGACCTCGCAACCTCGTGGAACGAAGGAATGCTTCTCCCCATCCAGTGCCTGTGCCGTATAGCCAGATTCTTCCGCTGTTGGTTCAGAATTCCTTGGTGGAACCGAAAGCTCTCAAGCCCGTGCTTGAGCCTTACACTCCAGGGTACGATCCTCATGCTCAGTGTGGCTACCATGGTGGATCTCTGGGGCATTCAACTGAAGATTGCAAGGCTTTCCAGGCGAAGGTGCAGCAATTGATCGACCAAGGGTGTATTTCCTTTCCAGAGGGAGTCTTGGTTGTGCGTAACGACCTATCAGCTGCCTGAGCTCACAGATTCAGAGGGTTGTTTCCAGGAGCCAGTGATCCAGACAGGCAGACGTCCTCAGCATTGGCAGTCCTCGGACTTTTTACCATTTTGCATTTGTAGTTTCTTTTCTGTTAGTTACTACTTGCTGTAAACATTGTATGTTTCGAATGGTAATGTTAATAAAGTGACTATGCATTTCTTCTGAATTAGTTATGTCGTTGTCACTCATTTACTGCATTGCACTGGCACTTGCATTTTATTTACTCCGATTTCTTACTATGATTAGCAATGAGCGGAGGGAGGATGATGAAACTGAATACGCATAGCCGATGATCGTATTGCTTTCAGATAAAACTTTGCCGATGACGTACAAGGCATTGTTTCAAATCCCTAAACACCGGAGAGATAAGGAAGAGAATCCCTTGTTAACCACTTCGAGCCGAGAAGTAGGAGTTTCCTTCGGAATTTTTAAACCCTCGCATCTTAACCCGGGGCAGGGTAGTTGTCAGTTAGCTTGATCGAGCGTTCAAGTCTTATAGAGGAGTGTTGTCCTTCGAGGACCAATCACGTCATATTCCTCGCCAGAGGTCGTACCTCATCAACCACAATGGTTAAACCTCACCAATCAGGAGTGAGACAGTTACAATCCTTTCGGAGCAATCAAGACAACCAGTGTCGCACGACTTTGTTCCAAGAAAAAAAGAGAAATAAGAAAGCCCGCTAAGTAAAAAAGAGAAGCTAGAAAGCAAATACTTAGGCAAAAATCAGGGCATCCCGCTGGACTTCAGAAAGAAAATTGAAAAGAACTCAAAAGGAGTCAGTCCAGGCAAAAATTAGGGAATCAAAACAAAAGAATGAAAAAGAAAGGATGTAAAAAAGAAAAATCCTCGAACAAGGACGAAGTCGTGTAGATGCAGACACCGAAAACGAAAAGGAGTAACTGTCACTCCAAAACACCTTGTGAATTCTCTAACCAGTTGTTCCCAATGATCAACATACCTCTCGAAGAGGCGAGCGCTCGACCCAAGTTAACTGAACTTTAGGACCGGAGAACATCACGTAGAAGGGGTGGGTACAAATCATAATTTGAGCCAAATATCCTTTGTTTCACGAACCGTGAACCCGACCACGATACAACCCTTAAAAGACCTAATTGAGGCAGGGTTTATTCTGAGAGCGCATTACGATAAGGTTGAGTAGCCTGACTCCTTCATGATTTGCTAATCATATCCTTATTGCATCGCATCAGCACTACGTTTGAACTCTCGAGTTCATTCGTCACTCACTAGCATGACACGTAAATGAGTGACAGTACAGCATTTTTTCGAAATTTGCATGAACACTGCATTAAAATTACTATTCGTGAATAAACAATTTTAGTTGCAGGTTAGTAGCTGATACGAAGGAACTTCAGCAAGGAATAGTCAATCAGGACTGAATCGCCAGAGGTCTGGATCAGAATAGCATGCTTTGAAGCCCTGTGAATCTGGGGCAATGACTTCCTGTGAGTTTGGAACCAGTTTGTCTGAGGACAAGTCCCGGAGCATCAGTTGATTATGGGGCAATTCATGCAAGAAGCAGTTGGCCGGAAGTGGATCTTCTCGAGACCCAATCAGGGGCAGTTATCCAAGAATTCTTGCGATTTAAGGGCAGATCCCTCCAGTATTCGATCAGAGCATGTTGAGTCGCTCATCGCTCGTTCAGGGACAAACTACTTCAGAGATATTGAAGCTAACCAGGCTGAGAGTTGATCAGTTGAGGATGAATCCTCCCGTTGTGCAGATGTTGGGGCAAGCCCTCTGAAGATTGTCTTGTTGCCAGTTGTTTTCGGCTCCGAATGAATTATTTCCAAAGGTCGGATTGGGGCAAGTTGAAATGCACTGGGGCAATTTGTTCAAATGAGTTTGTTCACCCTAGCAAGAATTGAGTATCGGGGAATCGTGTCATTACCCCGCCAAAGCCAGAGCCTTCTGAAGAAGCCTTGCGGTCATTTGGGTTGCTGTCCTACAGCATAACCTGTTACTTGACTCCGTGATTGGTAGCCTGTATTCCCTGTGTTGGCGTTGTTGAATCAGGATTGTTTCTCCGCAGAGATGTACGGTTTGAGGTTGTTCCCCCGGTACAGTTGGAGACTGCAGCAGATTGAGATGGCGTTTACCCCTCATCAGATTAGGGTCTAGATTGCCCTCAGTAGACCAGGATTGATATCCCCGAAGCGGAGCGAGTCCTCCTTCTCCAGCAGAGTTCAGTAGTCTCTCCTCCGTAGAATCAGAATCAGAATGATGAGCATTGATATGTCTTCCCCAGGTAGAGGTGATTCGCTTCCCCCAAGCAGACGCGTCCTGAAGGAATGTCACCCCATCGGCTGAGTCAAGCGCTGAAGCATGACGTCGTTTTTCCCCCCCGCACCGGGTCACAAGTGCAGAGTTCATAGAAATGCTCGGAAGCTGAAGCTCGTGTTTTCCCTCAGTAAAGTCGCTGAAGCAGGATTTTCCCCTGCACCGGGTCACAAGTGCAGGTTTCGCAGGAAGCTAGTCGTATGCCGAAGTATGCAGTAACTGATAGTGCCAGACTGAAGTCTCCCGTGGAATTGAGATTCCCCACCAGAGTCATGTTCTCTCCTGAAAGTGGATGATTCCATCTTCCCCAGTGAGTGCCTGGAACAGCTGATGTTGTATTCCCTTGTAGAGTTGTACTCTCCCCTGAAGTCAGATGATCCTTTCTTCCCCAGTGGAATCGAATTCCCCATCAGAGCTGCTCTCCAGTAAAGTAGAATGATTTCTCTCCCCGGCCAAGTCCGCAGAAAAGCAGAATCCTTGGAAGTTGATCAGGTCATGATCAATTTTCCCCAGCAAAGCGTGGGGCAGCTGATGTTGTATTCCCCCAGAGTCGTACCCTATCCAGCAAAGCAGAATGATTTCTCCTTCCTCAGCCGAGTTTGCAGATGTCCAAGAGATCCGGATCCTTGGAAGTTGGTCAGATCATGATTGGTTTTTCCCCAGCGGATTGTAGAGCCGCTGAAGTTGTTTCCCCCACAGAGTTGTCATCGCCAGAAGAGTAGCCGAGACGGCCACGCAGTTCATTCTAGCGGTTGATATCAGCAGATCCAAGTTCTCGTAGAGCTTCATCCCCTGCAGCAGTCAGCTGAAGTTGTTCCCCTGCAGCAGTTCGCGGAAGATTGATTCCCCAGACAGAGCCTAATTGATATTGGCGTGTTCACATTCTCCTCAGCAGGACGATTCCTCTACCTGAGCGATTCTTTCTCCTTGACAGGAGGATTCCCCCCTCGGCATTTATTTTGCTGACAGGATCGCATCATGGTGCATGATTGCATAGCATTGTGCATGACTGCATGGCATTTAACACTGCATAGCATCTGACGCTGCATAGCATTGTGCATGATTGCATGACACTTAGCATAAATACATATCATTCCCGCCGTGTGGGGCATAGTGCAGAAGCATACGCATCATAAGCATGACCTAGGTCATTATCATCCTTATTGTACAGGTGTACTACCGAAAGACCGGTTGCTCAGGACGATTCTTGATGCTCTTCCCAGCAAGGTTGTTTTCTTAGATGATTCTAAAGACCCCGGTGTGATCCCCGCAGTCGCTCGCTCAAGATGATTTTTGAGATCCCCAGCGAAGTCTTCAGTTCGAGATGATTCTCAAATCCCTCAGCAGGGCCATTTGCTTAAGATGACTCCTAAGACCTCAGTACAGTTCCCCGAGTTGTTCGCCTAGTATGATACTTGAGCTCCCCGGTAGCGTCCGCAACAAGAGTTTCCCAGGAAGATTCCTGGAAGTACCCAGCAGAATAAAGTCTCCAGAAAGGTTATCAATTCAGGATGATCCTTGGAAGCGCCCGCCGGAGTTGTTTGTTCAAGGTGATTTCTGGAACCCCCAACAGAGTGGAGGTCTTTTCCCCAGCAGGTGGTTGGCATTTCCCCAGCAGCAGGCAGGTAGATTGATGTCCCCAGCCAAGCACAGTCATGATTGGCAGATGGAATGTTTCCCTAAGCGGATCCTGGAGGATTGTCCAGCAAGCTGAAGTTTGTTTATCCCGCAAGTTTGAGGACTGAATGACATGAGTGTCTTGTAGCCCTAAGGCTATGTTCCCTAGAAGGGTCGTTCCCCCCCAGAAAGCCGTTCAGAGCATTTATCGCTTTCCCCGTGCAGAAGTACTTGCTCCCTAGTAAAGTTGGTAGGAATCGTCTGAGTGAACCCTGTCGTTATTCCCCAGTAGTTGTTGAAGTCGTTTGAGTGAACTCTTTCGTCTTTCTGCAGCAAAGTCTACAAGGTTGTTTGGGTGAACCCTTCTTCCTTTTCCCCAGTGAGTCGTCAGGATTATTTGGGTGAACCCTCATTCCTCTCTCCTCAACAGAATTGTTAACTTGGTGATTATGTCTGGTGACCCGGCGTGTTTGCTTTTATTTAGCAACGACTTGACAGGATGTCAAGAGAATAGCAGCGTGATATGTCTGCTCCAACAAACGATGTCTAATCTGAAGATGGATTTCATAAGCGCCAGAAGGCGATATCAGAAGGTTCCTGTGAAGCCAGATTTCCGTGTGGATGAATCAACGGGTGGCTGAAGACAAGGTTCCGGAGTTGTAGATACGACAGAGTGATTCGCGTGAGTCTGAAGACCAAGTCAGTTATCCTGAGGTGATGATTGAGCGCGATCAAGTGAATGATACGTCTTCTGATTGAAGTCGAAGATGTTTCTCCAGCTGAAGCGGAGTTTTGCCTGAAGGCAAAGTGTTTGAATCCCCGTAGAGTCATGAATGGCTCAGGACACCATTTCTCTGACTGAAGTCACAGATTTCCTAAGCTGAAGCGAAGGTGCCTAAGGGCAAGGTTATCCCCAAGGTCATGAATGTCCTAGGATTCATTTTTCGGACTGAAGGCCGAAGTATATCCCTGACTGAAGTCTCGGATGCTCTATAGCAGAGGCGGAGTTGCCTGAAGGCATATCCATGTATCCTTGAAGGTCAAGGACCATTTCTTCAGACTGAAGTCGAAGATACCTCCTGCAGAGTTGCCGACGGGCAAAGTTTATATCCTTGAAGGCCAAGGATGTTCTTTCTAGCTGAAGCTGGAATAGCCGACGGGCAGGGTTTCATCTATCTTCAAAGATACTTGAAGATTCTCCAGCGGATCTGGAGTGGCCAGGGGCCAGGGTTTCATTCATATTCAGAAATACTTGAAGATTGTTTTCTAGCTGAAGTTGGAAGTGGCCAGGGGCCAGGGTTTCATATATCTTTAATGTTGAAGTTCTACGGCAGGCGGTGTGCAGCAGTATTCCGATGTTCGTCATGGTTCTGAGGGTGAACCCCAGATCAGAGTGTGCTCGGTTAAGTCTCTCGTTCCCAGCCGAGTAGTTTCAAATACGCAAGTGTTCCATTTACCAGGGGTGAACCCCAGGTCAGAATTGTTCAGTGATATAATTGTCCAGCAGTGAGGTTGGGTATTTTGATTATCCGACGGTGAGGTCAGATTATGTTTGTTTCCGGCAGCGAGGTTGGATGTTTGTTTGACGGCAATGTCAGACTCCTTAAATCCCCAGCAGAGATGATGTTGGTACGACGGCGATGTCGAGTGTCTCTCAGAGTGATGTTTGTGTCCAGCGGTGATGTTGGGTATATCAGATTCAGTGTTCCAGCGGTGATGTTGGGTATATCAGATTCAGTTTTCCAGCGGTGATGTTGGGTATATCAGGTTTAGTCTTCCAGCGGTGATGTTGGGTGTTGTGGTTGTCTGAAGGCAACGTCAGAAGAATTTAATGTGGATAACTGACGGCGATGTCAGATCAGTATCTCTCCAGCTAGTTGTTGAGCAGCTGGTATTGCAGTATTCAAAGATTTGTTCCCCGCAGAGTACCGTGTGCTCAGGCAGTTGGCAAATTTTTGGGTTTACCGGTATTCAATCGTCTCGTACCTTGATTGGTTGAGAGCCGTTCGCTTCTCACCCAGTCAGGTTCAAGCCGTTTGAATAGGGGCAGCTGTTGCACCCCAAAATTTGACCAACATTTATTCATCCATTGAGTGTTTGAAAGTTAATACCTTCATCAGATAGTTCAAGAGATCCTCAGAGGAGTTGGTTGAAACCAGGATTGTATGCTTCATAGCTTGAGGGTTGTGGGTACCCCTCAGATGATTCTGAGACTTTGAGAAGTAATTAGATGTTTTGAGAAAGCCTATGAGATGTCTTGATAGCCATCATGAAGCCCAGAAAGGTCATTATGCAAGAATTCAGAAGATTCAACCATGAATGGTGGAATTAGGGTTTTGACTGGGTCAACCCTAGGATAGCTGAAGATTTGGAGAAGGTTGAGACTTAATCCAAGGGCCATGAGATCATGGAATGATGCATAGAGATGTTATAAAGATGATTCCTAGACCAACTCATCATGATTGAGGAGTTTGAGAAGTTTTGAGTTAGGGTTTCTGAGGATTGTCAGTGGAAAAACCCTAATTTGATCCCTATCTTCCAGACAGTTTTAGCTCTATATGTGATTGATATCTCATCTTCCCCACAACATGAATGTTGTAGAGCTTGTTCTAAGCTTTAATTTGAGTGGTGGAAGTCCTTGATAGGAGTTACAGAGCTCAAGTTATGGTTTTGACAAATTACAGGTCAGCAGAGGTGTGTGAATCTGGGTCCTTGAAAGTCACCCAACTTGCAGACAACGTTTGCCCTAGTAGGTTGATTCCTATGGTTTCTTGGTCAACATGAATGTTGAAGAGGATCTTCTTAGCTTTAATTTGAGTGGTAGAAGTCCTTGATTGGATTTGTGGAACTCAAGTTATGGTTTGAACAAGGCAAGGGCATTTTGGTCATTTGTCAGTTATAGGTCATTTTAGCCAATGCCTAAAACTCCTATTTCCAAGCCTCAAATGGAAAAACTCAAAACATGAAAGTTGCTCAAAATGTGATTTTAAGTCTAGAAAGAAGGTCACAAATTGTTGAAAAAGCTCATAGCACAAGATTCCATGATTGGTCAAAAATGAACTAAAAATGACTTATAACTTTGAAAAGTTGAAATTGAAAAGTGATTTGGGAGATCCACAAATCCAAAATAGGTCATCCAATATATCATTTTGATTGGAAAAACCATTTTGAGAAGATTGGTTTAAGTAGAATTTTCATTTGAGGCTTTAAAAATGAAGTTCCTTTGGAAATTTCTTACTTGCATAAGAAGGCAATGTTGAAAAACCCTACACAAGCCAAGAATGCCCTAGTTTTTCACTCATCCCTTCTCAATATCTCACATAAGGACATTTTGAGGCCAAATAACAAGGCATGGCATATGAGATGAGATAATCCAACATGGCATATCATGGAACTTTCATGAACTTTCCACATCATTCTAGATGAATCTAGAAGCATCCATCAATTGTTATAAAAAGAATGCATCAAAGAGTGATAAAAGGTTGGTGAAACTTGAGCCAAGTCAGAGGAGAGAGAAGGAGAGATAGCCATTGAAGCCATTTCTTCAAGTTGAAGCAATCCAAGTTTTCTTCCACCACAAGCCACCTCCTTCCATACAAGTGCAAACAGAAGGCATATCTCCATTGAAGGACCATTGTGAGTGAATTCCAAGGCTTGAATCGTGCTCAACATCATCTCACCATTAACTTCTTGACAGGTTTTTCTTCACCCTATATCTCCTAAATTATTGAGCTCCAATTAGTTTTATAGCCATAGGATTAATGTGTTAGGGTAGAGGATCCATCCCTGAGAGTTATAGCATGTTCCATGAGGTTCCATGGCAGGACCAGAAATCTTTGACTTGCAAGAACTGTGTAGATTGGTAGTTCTAATCATCAAGAATTAGTGCATGATAACTAGCATAACGTGTAGTGCATCTGTAGACCTTTAGTTTTGAGTTTGCTGAAGTTTGATAACAGTTGAATATGGTGGTGCCAAGGTGTTCAAGCATTCTGTTAGAACGATCTAGGGCGAATCAAGAGAAGCTGCTCGTACCATTGTGTTCTAGGCATTTAGTAGGTGATTTCTTGTTTTGGAATCATGGCAAGCCGTGGCGTGTAGAGGGAGCTAGAGGAGCTCGATTTTGTGTGCATGGAGTGAGGGTTCTGCAAACCCTAATCTATTTGGAGAAGACGAGTGGAGAGCCGTTGGATCAAGTCAAGATTGACTAATTCCCTAGATCCAACGGCCGTGATCGCGCCTGAGAATTGGAGGGAGATTTGAAATATATGAAACGCGGTCGTTTCATTAAAGACCGGTGCTGGGCTTCAGTTTCTATTCGCCCCCCCCCCCCCTTTTGTTTGGCCCAGTTAATTGAACTAGTTTGGTTTGCTTTTCATACCCCCCACCCCTTTAATTCATTTATTGTTTTATTTTTCTTTCTTTATTTTTTCTGATTTGAATAATTCATTAAAAATAGTTAAAAAATGATTTTTTAATTTCTTCTTTTTTTCCTGAGTAGATTAAAATGAGTAGAAAATTATAAAAATAAAATTGAGATTTTATTTTTAGGTTTAATATTTTTAATAGATTTTCCAATTGAATAGCTTTTTAAGTATGTTTAATTTGGTATGTGATTTTGTAGGAATTGTTTTAGTACTTTCCTTTAATCTTTTTTACCCATTCCTTTTTGTGCAATTAGTTGATGAGTCATACTTCCCCATAGGATTTTTTCTAGATTTTTTAGATTTAATCTTGGTTAGTTTAATTAGGGTAGACTTAGGGTGTCCTGATTAGGGTTTAGAATGGTGTTTAGGTGATGAATCATTTTCTTTGAGCAAGTTTTATCTTGATTTTTAGGTAGAAACCTTTATAGATGTTGTGAGTAGGTGTTGAGGACCCTTGTGAATAATGGTTAGATTTTTCCCCATTAGTTTAGTATTTTTAGGTATTTTCTGAAGTTGCCTGATGATGTGATCTGTTCAGTGGGTTATCTATTCATCTGTGGGGTTCATTCTGAGGAATTTGCTGAAGGGCTTGTGTTGCCTTGAGGATATTGATGGAGATCATCATGAAGGGAAGCTTGTAGATCAAGATGCAGAGACCCAGAGCTGGTCTCATCTCCTGTCTGTGAGGTTTGAGAGCCTGAAGTTCGAAGGAAGTTCCTAGTACTTTCCTGAGGAAGGCACTATGAATGACTTTCATCCTTCCTTCTCACCTCTTTCTTAAGTATCCAATGATGTTGGAGCCAACTTGTGAGTTTAATTTCTCCTGAGGAGGAATGTAAACTGATCACATGTTGTTGAGCCACATGGGATACAACTCCTAAGTGGAAGCCTCCTAGTACTTTCCTGAGGAAGGTCCTATGGGTCTATTCACTTAGTTCCACTAGTTGATCTAGGATTTCTCAAGTATCCAATGATGTTGGAGCCAACTTGTGAGTTTAATTTCTCCTGAGGAGGAATGTAAACTGATCACATGTTGTTGAGCCACATGGGATACAACTCCTGAGTGGAAGCCTCCTAGTACTTTCCTGAGGAAGGTCCTATGAGTCTATTCACTTAGTTCCACTAGTTCAGATAGGATTTCCTAAGTATCCAGTGATGTTGGAGCCTGCTTGTGAGTTTAATTTCTCCTGAGGAGGGATGTAAACTGATCACAGTGGTTGAGCCACATAGGGTATGACTCCTGAGTATACACCTCTTAGTGCTTTCCTGAGGAAGACACTATGAGTCTGATTGCTTAGCTCCCTTTCTTTGGTAAGCTTGTTCTGAAGCTTGAAGACTGGGAATGTTTTCTCTTGTTTAGGGTTTTGCTTGAGAGCTTTGCTTAGATTTGTTTAGATTCTGTGATTAGGGTCAGTATTAGAGAGTAGATTGATTCTTTCTCAAGCATGTGTGTCTTGTTTGCCTGTTGGCACTTCATTTCCTTTATCTGTGTGATTGCAGTTTACTGTTATTGCTTGATAGCATGTTGATTATTTTCAGTATGATTACTGTTATTTCATGACTGGCTTGAGGTCGAGACGAGCTTGTGGAGGCTGAAACCCCACACACATTTCCTCCCTCACTTGCATTGCATTTTACTGTTAAAGCTGATGTTTTTGTCTGTTTCTGTGTATCATTGATATGATCCCTTAGGACTCTCATTTCCTCTGATGAGGATTTGATGATAGACTTTTAGGTTGAAACCTATGCATGACAACATCTAGGAGTTCCCTGTTCAAACCTCAACCATAGGATGAATCCATAGCATGATAACAGTAGGACTTGATAGTCTCCCTCCTAGTTGAGCTTTTTCCTGTAGTTTCCCGAACTACGTTTGCTCTGATCTTTCATACCAGATGAAAGTACGTAGGCATAGGATGCGATATCCTAGCGAGCAACCTTCCCCCATAACCCGTAGTTAGCCGAACTACGTTGACTCTGATTTCTCGTTCCAGACGGGAATACGTAGGCATAAAGTGCGACGCTTTGCCGAGTCATTTTTCTTTTCTTTTTCAGCCAGCCTCGATAGGTAGATAGATTATAACCAACCCGTCCAAGTAAACAAACAAGCGAGGATCCCGTCGAGTACGACGGACGTGAGGGGTGCTAATACCTTCCCCTTGCGTAACCGACTCCCGAACCCAGACAATGGTTGCGATGACCTTGTCTTACCCTTTTTCGTCAGGTTTTTCCGATCGTTTCCTTTCCCGCTCTGAGGGATAAATAACGAAAGGTGGCGACTCTTCTGTCATGCCGGCACCTTATTTTCGCGCAAGCGACAGGTAGTGAATTGTTTGGAGTGAAGCCAAGTGCTTAAGGATCGTTTTGATAAGCCAGCGTAGGACAGTGTTGAGATGTTTAATTTTGATGGAAATTTTGAGTGTTAATGAAAGTGAGAAGTTGGTGGTTTGCCGATTAATTGTGGGCGTCTGGAAGTTATCCGGACAAGATAAGTGAGTTACAGCCAGGACATGGAGTGGAGTTGAGAGCTCTATGTTATATGTCTAATTGGTTAGCCAAGGAATTAAATTGATGGAGTAATTTTGAGACTTGTGTCTGTGTGTACTACAGCCACGGTTTATGAGGTCAAGTATGTAAAGGGTGAATCGTCATTTCTGGTGATTATTAAAGAAAGTAAGAGGTGGAATATAATCTTGGTATGATTAGGCCTCTAATTATTTCAAGAGTTGAAGATGTGTGAATGGCCTTTTGAGTGTGGGAGTGTTGTTTTCATATTTCGTCGTAATGAGAGAACCGTAACTCGGAATGACGCATGATTAGAAGCGTTAGAAGTTGCTACAATGCTCTATGTGGTGGTGGAGTAGTAAAATGGAATTAAGTTATTTCTTGATGGAGTACGTTTGGATGTTGTAGTAAGTACGGGAAGTGTGGTTTGTATTTCCGCCATAACTCACAAAGTGAGTGTCCGTTTGACATGGGATTTTCCATACTTAATTGAGTGAGTTGATAGTTGTGTAACCGAGGGTATTTGGATATTCGAAGGGTATAGAAGATCATGTTGGACATCGGAGACTTGAGTTATCAGAATTTGAAAAAGAGTAGTGGTATGCCACTAGGAAGAAGTTTAAAGACTTTTTGGAAGGAGCTGTCAATAACTCGTGTATTGGTTGGCCAAATCCCACAAAACTATTTGTTGTGTTTCGTGATGTTTGGTTGATATGATTGAGAGATATGTTAAATAAAACTTCAGCGAGTTTTGGTTATGCCTTAAGGAAACTCACGATACATAATGGGATTATCTGACAAGTAGTTGGAATTGGTTGTTGTGTGTCAGTGTCGGAGTTTGGAGACCTCAATTGTTTAGATGAGATTTGAAATGATTTCTGACCTTAAAAGCTTGAGTTGTTTCTTTGATTTGGAAAAGTTGAATATGAGGCAAGGGAAATGATTGGGACTTCTGAAGGAATGTAGTTTTGGTTGAATTACCATTTGGGTGAGACGACGTGGTGGCTGAGATATCAAATGGGGGATTCCTGTATATGATTGATGATGATGGTATTGAGCTAGAACTGAGGAAACAAATTCAGGATAGGAGTTTGGTAAGTGAAGAGGCTTCTTTTGGAGTTGAGTTATCTATGTTGAGACTGGCTATTGGTATTCCCGATGAGACCCGAGGGAGTCAGAATTCATTTGACTTGAATAGAAGGATTGAATCTAATGGATAAAAGTCGAAGAACTAATCTTCGAATTGATGGAAATAGTACCATGAGTGTCGTAATAAAGTTTGTGTTCCAAATAGTGGGAGTTGGATAAAAGTACCCTAGGAGGAGGACATTGAGATAAATGGAGTATCCATTCAGGTACTGTGAGGATATGACCGAATTTGAGGAATCGTCTTGGTGACCATAGATGGAGAGTGAAGTGGTCGAAGTTGTATATGTTGAAAGTCGAAGTGTGAACATCAGAAACTGTTGGACCTGATACAACTGTTGAATATTTCTGAGTGGCATGGGATAGCATCCCCATGGACCTTGTGATGGGATTTTTGAAGATTTGATGGAATATGATTCGATTTGGATAGTTAAGAAGGGATTAACAAGAGTAAATCGTTACTTACCAGTAAGGATGAATCGTTCTGTTAGATGGGTATCTGAGTTCTTCATTAAGATTTTGGGGAGGTTTGTAGGCACTTCTGGGTGCCATGTGGTTGCTGAACTCCGACTAGCGTCCGTGGGAGGAATAGACAGACAAAGAGGATTACCCAATATGTAGAGAATCTGTTGGAAAGCTTGTGCGATTGGACCAAGGTGGATCATGGGATAGTTAATCATCGTTGATGGAGTTTACCTACAACAATTGCTATCATTATAATATCAGAATGACATCGTATGAGGATTTGTTAGGTAAGGGGTGTAAGGCTCCTTTAAGTTGATGTGAGTCCGGCGAGAGCTCTGTACTCGGACCTGAGATTGTGCGAGAGGCAACCCGATTGTGGAGACATTGCTAACTTCAAGTGGGTAAACGAGAAGCAACTTCGAGGTAAAGGGAATTCCTTTGGCGGGAGTAGTTGAGAGTTTGGGGATGCGAGAGTCGTATCCAGAGTTATTCAAATCGGATGACATTTTCGAGGACGAAAATTCCTAAAGTGGGGGAGAGTTGTAACAGCCCAATTTTCAATAACTGATTAATGATACAAGTTAATTGGTTTATATGATTTAAGTGAATTATTGGATTTAACTGATTTATTATATTTAGTAGAATAATGTGGACTTACTAGATATTCTCTAATTAAGAATGAGACGGGATATTTTATGAGGAAATGAATTGGTAAATATTTTGAGAGAAGAAAAAAATTGGAGAGAAATAGAATGGAAGTGGAACGAAAATGTAAAATAGAAAACATGAAAGAAAAGTGGAGGAAGAAGAGAAAGTAGAAGGAAAAAGAACGGAAAGCTTGGAAAGCTCAAGAACAACTTCTAGCTTCCGATTAATCGAGGTAAGGGTGTGAAATATTGTTATCTTACCAATGTGTGTGATTATGTATGGATTGCTTGGATTTGTTTGGTTGTTCTTCCTCATTTTCCATTCTAGGGCATAATGAGTTCAATCGGTAGAAACCGAGTTTTAACTGTTAAAATGAGGATAAGTAGTAGGGTTTAGTCGAGGAATGTTGGGCTAAGGCTACTGAGACGAGTTGGGATTAAATCAGTTGGATTCCGATGGGTTTCGGAGTTTTAGGCAGTGGGGAATTCTGAGTTCACAGACCCTTGCTAGCTTGTTCGCTAGGTGAGCAGGTCGCGAGCATTCGCTATGGCGAGCCAGTAGCGAATGGTCCCAGACTTGGACAAAATGGTTTTGGGTGTTCTTCGCTGGTAGCGAAGGGGGTAGTGAGCATTCGGTGTGGCGAGTGGGGTAGCGAATCAAGTCAGTGGATTCTGTTTGCCTTCGTGAGCTTGTTCGCTAGGCGAACATATAGCGAGCACTCGCTAGGATCTCGCTAGGCGACCAAGGTAGCGAGCGTGTCAGCATGTTGTTTTCTTGTGCGTTCCATCCAATGGTTGATTGTTTGGTTCGATGATGTTAATCCTTATACAACGGGAATAGTTTGTGTATCATTATAATACGTGTTATGGGTAGCCTTATGGCGTGAATCCTAGATTATGTAGTATGGCCTTTTGGCAATTATATGCATTGCTTGAATTGAACATGAATGCATGATGAATGTGATAATGTGTGAAAGATGCATGAGAATGTATGTATGATATATGTGCATTGCTTGTTAATATATTAATGATGTTGAGAATATGTAAACGTGCGAGATTCTTACTCACTGGGTTAGAAGGACGAGGTGTCGTTCCTAGTGTAGTAATCACCGGGGTAGAATAACTGTGATGTTGTTCCTGGTGGGGTATATGCGATGTACCCATAATCCAAATGAGGATTTGCGAGAGTTGATGAGTTTATATGAGTCATATGACATGTGTATGTGATTGTTGTATGTAAGTGTGTGATGTGGCCGTTTGGCAATTATGTGTATAATTGTATGTACTTGTGTGGGGTGTAATGCATAATTGTTTATATTTGTGAATATGTGTGCATTTCAAGAGTGTGTGGAGTCATTGTGCGTGTGTAGCATCATGATTGCATTCTTGTATCTTGATCCCGTGGAGGATATGCAGAAACCTCGTGTGCCCTTGTGGGGTGTGAGCGATGGTTTATTCTTGATCCCGGGGAGGATCTGCAGAAACCTCGTGTGCTTTTGTGGCATGTGAGCAATGGTTTATTCTTGATCCCGTGGAGGATCTGCAGAAACCTCGTGTGCCCTTGTGGGGTGTGAGCGATGGTTTATTCTTGATTCCGTGGAGGATCTGCAGAACAATTGTGTCCTCTTGTGGGGTGTGAGCGATGGTTTATTCTTGATTCCGTGGAGGATCTGCAGAACAATTGTGTCCTCTTGTGGGGTGTGAGCAATCCTGAAACATCGTGTGCCCATGTGGGGTGTGAGCGATGGGTGAACATCGTAGGCCCGACGGGGAGTTACTTCGGTAACGAGCGATGATTCCTTTTGGTTCTTCAATTGCACCTGCTGAACGAGTCGGTACCGCATTTGCATCTGCATAGAGTCGTGAGTCGGTCCCTATGAGTTGCATTATCATCTTTATATGATGCATTGGTGAATAAACATGTTGTGTGAGTGCATGTGAATTGAAGAATGTGCTTACGTAGGTAAATGTGTGTGGTGACATATATGACGTTTATAATGTATTGTGGTGTGAAAATGTGGAATATATGTATTCAGTATTTGTGCATTTATATATGATTATATGCATTGTTATTATGATAGTATTTCTCGCCCTTCTACTGGAATGATGTCCTTCATGACATCATGCAGGTCTCAAGGTGTAGTATTGCTCGTGGTTGTGAGGTCGTTATTGGCGTAGCTGTTTAGAGATTTAATTTTATTGGGTCGAGTCATGCTCTAGTCATGTAACACTGGGATCGTTTGGGTTATGTTTCTGATGTATTTTGTGATGTTGGCCTCAAAGCCTAAGCGATGTGATTTATGTGATAAGTGCAAATATTTCTTTTATGAAAAATTGTGATATAAATGAACCCGCTGTTACATGCAAATGAAATCTTGTAAAGTATTATTATTTATTTCATTGTTATTGAGCATGACAGGTGGTTTTTAGTAATTTGGTATTATATGTGTGACACCCTTTGTAAATGCATGTTACTTTTACTCTGATAATGCTTATTTTTTCGTGGGGTTTAGAAGGGTGTTACATTAGTGGTATCAGAGCAGGTCGGTCCATACGGCCAAGTTGTCTAATGTTATTTGTTCCCTTGTATGCGACATGTGTGTAAAAACACTGTTGGTACGCGTTCGTTGTTCTAGACCTTGTCTGCAGGAGTGGGAATGATCCAAGTGGGGGAGAAAGTTGTGCTTCCCCAGGATGCTGCAAGTGTGGAGTTGTAGCTCAGTGTATAGTTGAACGCTCTTATAGTTTGGTAAAGATGGTTTATGCCCCCTCATGATTTCGGCTGTTTATTGACAAATTGAGGGACTGATCACCCTTAATCTCTTGTTGATAGTAGTTGGGATTGTGACGGATGGGATAGACGTGTCTTGCAAGCTTAGATGGCGTGGGCAGTGAATTGTTTGGAGTGAAGCCAAGTGCTTAAGGATCGTTTTGATAAGCCAGCGTGGGACAGTGTTGAGATGTTTAATTTTGATGGAAATTTTGAGTGTTAATGAAAGTGAGAAGTTGGTGGTTTGCCGATTAATTGTGGGCATCTGGAAGTTATCCGGACAAGATAAGTGAGTTACAGCCAAGACATGGAGTGGAGTTGTGATCGACTTAGTTACGGAAACTAGTCCAATGTTGAGAGCTCCATGTTATATGTCTAATTGGTTAGCCAAGGAATTAAATTGATGGAGTAATTTTGAGACTTGTGTCTGTGTGTACTACAGCCACGGTTTATGAGGTCAAGTATGTAAAGGGTGAATCGTCATTTCTGATGATTATTAAAGAAAGTAAGAGGTGGAATATAATCTTGGTATGATTAGGCCTCTAATTATTTCAAGAGTTGAAGATGTGTGAATGGCCTTTTGAGTGTGGGAGTGTTGTTTTCATATTTCGTCGTAATGAGATAACCGTAACTCGGAATGACGCAGGATTAGAAGCGTTAGAAGTTGCTACAATGCTCTATGTGGTGGTGGAGTAGTAACATGGAATTAAGTTATTTCTTGATGGAGTACGTTTGGATGTTGTAGTAAGTACGGGAAGTGTGGTTTGTATTTCCGCCATAACTCACAAAGTGAGTGTCCGTTTGACATGGGATTTTCCATACTTAATTGAGTGAGTTGATAGTTGTGTAACCGAGGGTATTTGGATATTCTAAGGGTATAGAAGATCATGTTGGACATCATAGACTTGAGTTATCAGAATTTGAAAAAGAGTAGTGGTATGCCACTAGGAAGAAGTTTAAAGAGTTTTTGGAAGGAGCTGTCAATAACTCGTGTATTGGTTGGCCAAATACCACAAAACTATTTGTTGTGTTTCGTGATGTTTGGTTGATATGATTGAGAGATATGTTAAATAAAACTTCAGCGAGTTTTGGTTATGCCTTAAGGAAACTCACGATACATAATGGGATTATCTGACAAGTAGTTGGAATTGGTTGTTGTGTGTCAGTGTCGGAGTTTAGAGACCTCAATTGTTTAGATGAGATTTGAAATGATTGCTGACCTTAAGAGCTTGAGTTGTTTGTTTGATTTGGAAAAGTTGAATATGAGGCAAGGGAAATGATTGGGACTTCTGAAGGAATGTAGTTTTGGTTGAATTACCATTTGGGTGAGACGACGTGGTGGCTGAGATATCAAATGGGGGATTCCTGTATATGACTGATGATGATGGTATTGAGCTAGAACTGAGGAAACAAATTCGGGATAGGAGTTTAGTAAGTGAAGAGGCTTCTTATGGAGTTGAGCTATGTATGTTGAGATTGACTATTGGTATTCCCGATGAAACCCGAGGGAATCAGAATTCATTTGAGTTGAATAGAAGGATTGAATCTAATGGATAAAAGTCGAAGAACTGATCTTCGGATTGATGGAAATAGTACCATGAGTGTCGTAATAAAGTTTGTGTTCCAAATAGTGGGAGTTGGATAAAAGTACCCTGGGAGGAGGACATTGAGATAAATGGAGTATCCATTCAGGTACTGTGAGGATATGACCGAATTTGAGGAATCGTCTTGGTGACCATAGATGGAGAGAGAAGTGGTCGAAGTTGTATATGTTGAAAGTCGAAGTGTGAACATCAGAAACTGTTGGACCTGATACAACTGTTGAGTATTTCTGAGTGGCATGGGATAGTATCCCCATGGACCTTGTGACGGGATTTCCGAAGATTTGATGGAATATGATTCGATTTGGATAGTTAAGAATGGATTAACAAGAGTAACTCGTTACCTACCAGTAAGGATGAATCGTTCTGTTAGATGGGAATCTGAGTTCTTCATTAAAATTTTGGGGAGGTTTGTAGGCACTTCTGGGTGCCATGTGGTTGCTGAACTCCAACTAGCATCCGTGGGAGGAATAGACAGACAAAGAGGATTACCCAGTATGTAGAGAATCTGTTGGAAAGCTAGTGTGATTGGACCAAAGTGGATCGTGGGATAGTTAATCATCGTTGATGGAGTTTACCTACGACAATTGCTATCATTCTAATATCAGAATAACATCGTATGAGGCTTTGTTTGGTGAGGGGTGTAAGGCTCCTTTAAGTTGATGTGAGTCCGGCGAGAGCGTTATACTCGGACCTGAGATTGTGCGAGAGGCAACCCGATTGTGGAGACATTGCTAAGTTCAAGTGGGTGAACGAGAAGCAACTTCGAGGTAAAGGGAATTCCTTTGGCGGGAGTAGTTGAGAGTTTGGGGATGCGAGAGTCATATCCAGAGTTATTCGAGTCAGATAACATTTTCGAGGACGAAAATTCCTAAAGTGGGGGAGAGTTGTAACAGCCCAATTTTCAATAACTGATTAATGGTACTAGTTAATTGGTTTATATGATTTAAGTGAATTATTGGATTTAAATGATTTATTATATTTAGTAGAATAATGTGGACTTACTAGATATTCTCTAATTAAGAATGAGACGGGATATTTTATGAGGAAATGAATTGGTAAATATTTTGAGAGAAGAAATAAATTGGAGAGAAATAGAAGGGAAGCGGAACGAAAATGTAAAATAGAAAACATGAAAGAAAAGTGGAGGAAGAAGAGAAAGTAGAAGGAAAAAGAAGGGAAAGCTTGGAAAGCTCAAGAACAACTTCTAGCTTCCGATTAATCGAGGTAAGGGTGTGAAATATTGTTATCTTACCAATGTGTATGATTATGTATGGATTGCTTGGATTTGTTTGGTTGTTCTTCCTCATTTTCCATTCTAGGGCATATTGAGTTTAATCGGTAGAAACCGAGTTTTAACGGTTAAAATAAGGATAAGTAGTAGGGTTTAGTCGAGGAATGTTGGGCTAAGGCTACTGAGACGAGTTGGGATTGAATCGGTTGGATTCCGATGGGTTTCATAGTTTTGGGCAGTGGGGAATTATGAGTTCGCAGACCCTCGCTAGCTTGTTCGCTAGGCGAGCAGGTCGAGAGCATTCGTTGTGACAAGCCAGTAGCGAATGGACCTAGACTTGGACATAATGGTTTTGGGTGTTCTTCGCTGGTAGCGAAGGGGGTAGCGAGCATTCGTTGGGCATTCGTTGTGGCGAGTGGGGTAGCGAATCAAGTCAGTGGCTTCTGTTTTCCTTCGTGAGCTTGTTCGCTAGGCGAACATATAGCGAGCACTCGCTAGGATCTCGCTAGGCGACCAAGGTTGCGAGCGTGTCAGCATGTTGTTTTCTTGTGTGTTCCATCCAATGGTTGATTGTTTGGTTCGATGATGTTAATCCTTACACAACGGGAATAGTTTGTGTATCATTATAATACGTGTTGTGGGTAGCCTTATGGCGTGAATCCTAGATTATGTAGTATGGCCTTTTGGCAATTATATGCATTGCTTGAATTGAACATGAATGCATGATGAATGTGATAATGTGTGAAGGATGCATGAGAATGTATGTATGATATATGTGCATTTCTTGTTAATATATTAATGATGTTGAGAATATGTAAACGTGCGAGATTCTTACTCACTGGGTTAGAAGGACGAGGTATCGTTCCTAGTGTAGTAATCACCGGGGTAGAATAACTATGTTGTTCCTGGTGGGGTATATGCGATGTACCCATAATCCAAATGAGGATTTGCGGGAGTTGATGAGTTTATATGCGTCATATGGCATGTAGATGTGATTGTTGTATGTAAGTGTGTGATGTGGCCGTTTGACAATTATGTGTATAATTGTATGTACTTGTGTGGGGTGTAATGCATAATTGTTTATATTTGTGAATATGTGTGCATTTCAAGAGTGCGTGGAGTCATTGTGCGTGTGTAGCATCATGATTGCATTCTTTTATCTTGATCCCATGGAGGATATGCAGAAACCTCGTGTGCCCTTGTGGGATGTGAGCGATGGTTTATTCTTGATCCTGTGGAGGATCTGCAGAAACCTCGTGTGCCCTTGTGGGGTGTGAGCGATGGTTTATTCTTGATCCCTTGGAGGATCTGCATAAACCTCGTGTGCACTTGTTGGGTGTGAGCGATGGTTTATTCTTGATCCCGTGGAGGATCTGCATAAACCTCGTGTCCCCTTGTGAGGTGTTAGTGATGGTTTATTTTTGATCCCGTGGAGGATCTGCAGAACGATTGTGTGCCCTTGTGAGGTATGAGCAATCCTGAAACATCGTGTGCCCATGTGGGGTGTGAGAGATGGGTGAACATCGTAGGCCCGACGGGGAATTACTTCGGTAACGAGCAATGGTTCCGTTTGGTTCTTCAATTGAACCTGCTGAACGAGTCGGTACCGCATTTGCATCTGCATAGAGTCGTGAATCGGTCTCTGTTGCACCCCAAAATTTGACCAACATTTATTTATCCATCAAGTGTTTGAAGGTTGATACCTTTATCAGAAAGTTCAAGAGATCCCCGGAGGAATTGGTTGAAACCAGAGTTGTGTGTCTCATAACTGGAGAGTTGTGGGGGCTCCTCAGATGATTCTGAGACTATGAGGATGAACTTGAAGCTTTGAGAAAGCTTATGAGATGTCTTGAAAGCCATCAGGAAGCCTAGAGAGGTCATTGTACAAGAATTCAAAAGATTCAACCATGAATGGTGGAATTAGGGTTTTGACTGGGTCAACCCTAGGTCAACTGATGATTTGGAGAAGGTTGAGACCTAATCCAAGATCCATGTGATCATGGAATGATGTATGGAGATACTATAAGGATGATTCCTAGACCAACTCATCATGATTGAGTAGTTTGAGAAGTTTCAAGCTAGGGTTTCTAAGGATTGACAGCGCAAAATCCCCTAGTTTGATCCCTATCTTCCAGGCAGTTTTAGCTCAAGATGTGATTGTCATCTCATCTTACCCACAACATGAATGTTGTATAGCTTGTTCTTAGCTTTAATTTGAGTAGTGTAAGTCCTTGATAGGATTTGCAGAGCTCAAGTTATGGTTTTGATAAATTACAGGTCATCTGAGGTATGTGAATCTGCTGGGTACTTGAAAGTCACCCAACTTGAAGACAACTTTTGCCCTAGTAGGATGATTCCTATGGATTCATGGTCAACATGAATGTTGAAGAGCATCTCCTTAGATTTCTATAGAGTACTAGAAGTCCTTGATAGGATTTGTAGAACTCAACTTATGGCTTTGACAAGCCAAGGGCATTTTGGTCATTTGGA